>JAACIZ010000008.1:0-1305598 GCA_017140785.1 Calonectria pauciramosa | reverse complement strand
TTTTTTATAATTATTAAATATAAAATTTAAGAAAATTAAATTATTTATTTTTTTAATTAAAGTAAAGATTTTTATAATTAAATTTATTATTAAATCCTATTTAAATACTATTTCTATAGCTTAGTTCTTAGATTATTTAGTTAAGCTTATAGCTTATTTTTTTTTTCTTAGAAATAAATATAGAGGGTACTTATAGATTTCTTTTAATAAATCTATTTAATATTCTTTTAAAACTTAAAGTATATTAATTTAATTTTCTTTAAAAAATATTTAATTATATTTTTTAATCTTCCTTAATAGTAGATTTCTTTATTTTATTTATTATATTAGTATTTATATAGTTTATATTAGCTTAGGTATTTCTTTAATATAAATTATAGTAATTAACTTTTTAATTTTAATTATTATTTTACTAATCAAGGCCTACTTAAGGGCATTATTAGTAGAGAATTAAAGAAATCATTTTTTAATTTAAGACTTTTTTTTATAATAATTAAGCCTATAGCTAATTATATTAATATAACTATTTTTAATTCTTTTTATATAAATAATATAATAATTAAATTTAAAAAGATATTTAGTATAATATAATTATTTTTTGCTTAATTATTAGATAATTATAAAATAAGAAATATTTTTATAATTAATAAATATAATAATTTTATATTTTTTAGTTAAAAAATAATATTAAATTCTTTAAAAATATTAATTATTACAAGAAATTCTTTATTATAAATAAAATAATTAAGTTTTACTTTAATTAATTTATAAAAATAAAAGATAATTAAATATAATAGCCTATTTTTATTTCTTTATTTAATCTAAGTATTAAAAGTAAAATTTAAAAAATTAGTTTTTAGCTTAATTAATTATTCTAAATTAAATATAGCTAATATAAATTTTATAATAATTATTTTATATATTATTTTAAAGGCTTTTTATAGTTCTTTTCTAAAAATAAAGATTTCTTCTTTCTTAATAAGTTTAATAAAAGGTATAATAATCTTATTAAAGTTTTAAATAAATCTTTAGTAATAATTTATAAATCTTAGAAAAGTTTATACTTTTTTAATATTATTAAAAGACTTTTAATTTTTAATAATAATAATTTTCTTAGAATTTATATAAATTTTATTAAATAAAATAATATAGCTTAAAAATTTAATTTTTATAATATAAAATTTACTTTTCTTTAGTTTAATAAGAAATTTATTATTTTAGAGTACTTTTAAGATTTTATAAATATATTTTTTATATTCTTTTTTATTCTTAAAGAAAATTAAAATATTATTTAAATAATAAATAATAAAAATATTAAGGTATTTATAAAGAATATTATTAATTATTTATTAGAATAATATAAAAATATTTATAAATTTAAAAGGTATAATAAAGTATTTAAATAATTTAAATTTAATTTAAAAAGTAGTTTTTTATTTATATTTTTTCTTAATATAAATTAAATTATAGGCTTTTTTTAAATTAAATATAATAAAAATGTTTATATTATATAATTAATTTTTTATTTTAATAATTAAAGGTAAAAAAATTTAATTTTTAATTATATTTTTATTAAATTATTAATAACTTATAATAAATTATAATTTTTTATTCTTTTTAGAAATAAATATAATTAAATAATTAGCTTTAAAATTTAAAATATAAATATTTTCTTTTTAAAAATATTTTTAATATATTCTTTTAGGATATTAAATTATATTTAATTAAGATTATAAATAAAATAGAATTAGATATTAATTCTATTTTTTAATATAATTTTATAATCTTATTAATTAAATTTAAATAATTTTATTTTAAGTTTTTTAGTAAATAATTATTTATAAATTTAGTATTTTAATAATATATTTTTTAATTAATTTTTTATTATTATTATCTTTATTTTATTAAAATTAAAGTTAAGGTATTAAAATTATATATATATATAAATAATTATTTTTTACTATTACTACTTTTAATTATTTTTATATTTATATAATATTTCTTTAGGTAATAATATATTTATTATATTATTATATTATTCTTTTATTTAATTAAGATTAAGAGTATAAAATCTTTTATTATTAGAAATATTACTAGCTATATTATATTTAGGGAATACTTATACCTAGCTAATATACTAGTAAATATTAGGATTATACTAATATAATTATAAATATCTTAAAATAATATTATAGTTTTTAATATTTATAATATTAAAGTTAATTTTTTAGTTTTTTTTATAAATAAAAACTTTAAAATAATTAAGTTCTTTATTTTTTATTTATTTTTAGTAAAAGAAAACAAGCTATAGGCTTAACTAGATGATCTAGGAACCAGGCTATAGAGGTGGTATATAAATAGGGTTTAATAATAGGTTTAATTATAAAAATCTTTACCTTAACTAAAAAAATAAATAACTTAATCCTCTTAAACTTTATACTTAATAATTATAAAAAAATTAGCTCCTTATTACTTTAAATAACTTCTTTTACTAAGACTAATTAACTCTAATATATAATTAATACTATCTAAAATTATAATACCTTTTCTTAAATATATAATAATTAGATAATCTAAATAGCCTTATATAATATATATTATAGGCACTTTTTATATTTAATTAATAGCCTAGCCCTATTAATATTATACTTTTATTTAACAAAAAATCCTACCTAAGGCTTTTAAAATTAAAATTTTTTAATTTTTCTTTTTTAATTAGATATAGTTTATTAAATTTAAGCTATTTATATTATTATATAATTATCCTAATAAATAAAAAAAAGCCTTCCTTAAAAAGCAAATAAAGGCATTAGATATAATTATAGCTATTTATAATTCCTATATCTACTAGCTTAATAAAAATATTAGTAAGTAAAGAGACTTTACTTAAGAAATTTATAAGTCTTATTATAATACTTAAATAATAAAAATTTAGAAATAGGTTAAGAAGATATATAAAAAGGTAAAGCAAGAGAACCAGTGGGGTTAGTAAAGGTAATAGTTATTGTATATAGTATTAGCTCTAAAAAGCCTAGAAATAATAAGGAAGCTTTTTATATTATAAAATAAAAAATATGTTTAATATAAATGTGTATGTGTGTATAATAATTGAGGGGTAACAAATTAGTGTTCTTTATTTATTATATTATTATTATATTTAAATATTACTTTTTTAAAATTATATATAATATAAAAATTAATTTTTATTTTTTATAATAATTTTAATTTATTAATTATTTAGAAATTAATATAATTAAATTCTACTTTATTATTTACTAATATAGTATACTCAGATCTTTTAATCTAGATTTTTAATTTTAATTATTTTTTTAGTATATTTAAAGAGATTATATATAAAGACTTTTATAAGAGTTTTTTTTAGTAATTTTATAAGCTTTTACTTTTACTATTCCTAAGACTTTAGTTTTATAGGGAGTATTATAGGTTTTTTAGTATTAGGGTAATTAATTAGTATTAATCTTTTATTTTTTTTAGTTTTATATATATTATAATATAAATATAAGTAATTAAATTAATTTATATTTATATAATTAATATTTAATATTAAATATTTAAAGAATATAATATTTTTAAAAGGTCTTTTTTATTTTATAAAATAGAATTTATATTATACTTTATTAAATACTAAATATAATAATTTATTTGCTAATTATATAGAAAAGTATTTATTTATTTATTTAGATTTAAAATAAATTAAGTAAATATTTATAAAGTAATTAAATTAAATAATTTTATTATATTTAGTATATATTATAACTAATTTTTTATTATTTAATTTAAAGAATTTAATAATATTAAGCTTAAGATTTTAAATATATAATTATTATATTATATAAATATAAATAATATTAGTTTATTAGCTATAATCTTATAAGGCTTAGTTTTATTTAGCCTTTTTACTAGGCTAAATATAATTTTTTTTTTATTCTTAATTTTAATATACTACTATTTTTTAATAATATTATTTAGATTTATATTATCTTTTTCTACTAAAATTCTTAATTTTAAAATCTTTTTATAGTTATTTAAATAGATATAATAATAGCTAGATTATTACTTATTTTAAGATTTTTATATAAAATTATTGATTTTTTATTAGGTTTTTATATAGTATTTTTATATTATAATAAAAATTTATTTCTAGGTTTAGTAGGGTTTTCCTTTAGGAATAGGTTACTATATAGGGTCTTATATTTTTAATTATACTAAATTATTAATTATTATTATAGGCTTTTAGATTATTATACTAAATAATCTTTTTTAATATATTTATCAATTATATTTTCTTAAATATATAATAATTTTTAATAATATAATATTATTTATTATAATTATAATAAATAATATTATATTATTAAATAATACTAAGTTTTATAGGTTTAAAGTATATATTAAAAGTTAGATTATAGTTATTTTAAGTAAGTTTTTTTTATTATATATAAACTAATTTTGATTTTTTTAGAAATATTTAAAATATTATATATACTATTTTTTATTAATTTTAATAATTATAATAATATACTTTATAAGCTTATTAAATTAATTTTCCTTATAAAGTTTATTTTTAATTTTCTTTTTAAGTTTTTAATAATATAGTTTTATAAGAAATAAATCTTTTTATTAAATATAAATTATAAGTTTTTTAAATTTTATAAAATAAAAACTATAAGCCTTAATTTAAATAAATTTATAAATCTTATTAATAATTAAGTATTTATTATTAATAATATTAAAGTTATTTTTAAGAACTTTTTTAAAGTTTTTTTAATTTTAAAAAATTCTTTAGATTTTATTATTCTTTTTTTCTTATATTCTAGGAAGTCTTAGATAATAGATTTAAACTAAATAATAATATTTTTATAGAATAGTATTTTAGTAAATAATATTTATCTTTTTAAACTAAAAAGTCTATTAGGAAAAGACCTAAAATATACTTTTATTTTAGTAATAAAGAAAGTAATATTAATAGCTTTTCTAATAAAAGGCTTAAGTAAAAGAAGTTTAAGGATTTTTTTTATATTTTTCTTAGAGGCTTTAAAGAATTTTTTTTTTTTAATTAAACTATAAATTTAATAATTTTAGACTTTATTAGTTAGAATTTAATAGTAAACTTAGTATTACTTAGGAGTATATTTACTAGATTTATAGTTTTAGCTTTAAATATTATTAAGTATTATTTAAAAGTTTAATATAAGTATTCTTTTAAATAAAAGCTTTTAATATATAATATTTTAATTAGTTTTTTAATTATAATAAATTAATTAAAATAAAGGATTATTTATTCATAGAGAAAATAGATATATTATATATAATAAGTAATATAATTATTTTTTATAGAAAAGTATTATATTTAATAATATATTAATTAATAATTAATATAATTAAATTATATTAAAAGCTAATTAACTTATTTTTATAGTATAATTAATTTATTTATATACTTTTATATTAATAATTATAATTATTATAATTATAACTTAGTAATTAAGTAATTATAGTAATTATATAGATAATTATTAGTGATTATAGTAATTGCTTATATAGAGTAAATAGATATAATTAGATTTATAAGAGTATTTATTAATATTAAAAGTAGGTTTTATAAGGGATTAAGTTAATTAGATAGTAGCTTTTTCTTTATTTATAAAAAGTGGAGTATATATTTAATTTTGCTAGTTATAACTGCCTTGGCTGTGTATGGGTTATAATAATATAAATAACTTAAATTTAATAAGTTATATTTAATTAAAAAAAGAAAATTAAAAAATTTTAATTTTAAAAATTTTAAATAAGATTTTTTATTAAATAAAAATATAATATTAATAAAATTAAGCTATTAATTAAATATAAAAAATATTTATAATATATATTATATAAGATTATTTAAATTATTTAATTATTATATATTTAAAAAAAAAAAATTATAATTTTAAATAATATTAATTATATATTAAAATTAATTAATTTTAATAAAAAAAATTATTTAAAATAATAAAAAAAATTTTCTTTTATAATTATTAAATATAAAATTTAAGAAAATTAAATTATTTACTTTTTTAATTAAAATAAAGATTTTTATAAATAAATCTATTATTAAATCTTATTTATATATTACTTTTATAGCCTAGTGTCTAGATTATTTAATTAAATCTATAATTTCTTTTTATTAAAAATAAATAAGGGGCTAAATTATATATAATATTATTATTTTTTATTATATAATTATTTATTTAATATTAGGCTAAAAGTTTATTATTAAATAAACTTAATTTATTATTATAAATATATAATTAATTATAATAATCTTTAGAAATTATAATTAGATATATATAAAAATAATTTTTAGAAATAAAAATTAGATATATAAAGAAGAAAATTATAGTTTAGTAAGTAAAATTAAAGTAGGTATATTAAGGATATATAGTAGAATTTAAGAATATTAATAATCTTTTTAAGCTAATAAAAAGATAGAAAAGTTATATATAGATAAAAGTTATATATATATAGTAAAAATATTATGCGTGTATATTAATTCCCTTCTTTATTAATAAGCTATTAAAAATTTTAAATTATTAAAAATATAATATTTTTATTTTTATAAGTATTATTTAAAACTAAAAAAGTTATTTATTAAGACTATAAATAAGGTATATAAATCTTTTAAGATTTTTAATATAAAAAATATTAAATTCTTTCTTTAATTTTTAAAATATAATTTTTAAGTATTATATTAGTTTTTTAGAGTATTAAAATAAGGATAAATATAGTATTTATATTAAATGCTTTAAAAAATAAATTAAGGTTTTTATAGTTTATATTATATAATTATAATATTTTAAAATTATTAATTTAATAATTATAAATTATATATATAAATTAGATATAGAAATACTATTAAAAATAGTACTTTTTTTAGTTAATATTTAATATACCTAATAAAAGCCTAGACTAAAATAGATTTTAATAAGCTTTTAAATATATAATTTTTATAGTTAGATTCTAGCTTTAATAATTAAAGAATTATAATTAAATAGCTTTATAAATTTAATATATATTTCTAGAAAGCCTTACTAAAAGTTTAATAAAAATAAATTTTATTTATTAAGTAATTTAATTATAATAAATAACTTTATAAGTTACTTGTTCTTTTGGTTAGGGCAAAGACTTTTACAACCAAACCTATTATTAAACCCTATTTGTATACCACCTCTGTGGCCTGGTTCCTGGATCATCCGGTTAAGCTTACAGCTTGTTTTTTTCTTTTTTTTACTAGAAATAAATAAATAACTTTATAATTTCTAATTACCTTTAATTATTCTAGAAAAGCCTCTAATTATTTATAATAAAAAGAAAATTTATTACCTTTTTATTATTAATAGCTTTATAAGATATTTATTATATAAATTTATTTATTATTATATTAAGTTTAATACTATTATTTATATTTTACCTCTATATTTAATATATCTTATCTAGCTACTTAATATTAATATATTTTAACTTCTTAAGAATATATATTAAAAAGTATTATAAAAATTAATTTAAAAGGATAACTTAGTATTTATCTACTAGTAATTTACTTTTACTTTTATAGGAATTTATAAAACTAGCTTTATATATTATAATATTATATTAAAATTTAAAAAATTTAATATTTAGTCTATAAGCTTAATACCTATAATTAATTATATTATTATTAAGTATTACTAATAATAAAAATCTATTAATTTATTTATTTTTAAAAACTTATTTTAAAAATACTTAAAATTAAATTAATTATATTTATAAAAAATATTAAAATATAATAAATTTACCTATTTTAAAAATAACTAATAATATTAGTAAAATTATTATAGAAATAATAATAATATATTAATAATATAAAATATTTATTATAGATTAACTTAGTTAATTAAAGTAATATAATAAGAAAAGAAAAGCTAATTATTATATTAAGCCTAAGAATAATTTTATTATAAATATTAGCTTTTCTAAGATTTAAGCTTAATATAAAGCTTTAATAAAGATTATAAAGGAAAAGAAATAATAATTATAATTATAATTAAATTATATAATTATTTTATAAAAAATAAATATTCTTAAAAATATTTAGAAAAAGGTAAAATAAAAACTAAAAATTATATATTTATAAAAATTAATATTTAATTAATAATTTATTAAAAGTAATAATTAGGCCTAATATTTATTTCTTTAATTAAACTAAAAAACAAAGAAGTATAATAATCTTTTAAATTAAAAGCTTATTTATTACTTTTCTAAGGCTTAAAAAAAAGCTATCTAAATTCTAAAACTGATTATTATAATAAACTAAAGTACTTAGCTTAATAATAATAATAAAATATAATTTATAAAAATTAATATTTTCTAAGATAATAATAATAATAATATTAAGCTTTATAAATTTAAAAATAAAAATAATAATATTATTTTTAATCTAAAAATACTACTAAAAATAATTTTATTATTATCTTTAAATTTTTTTAATTTAATTAATAATATAATTAATAATAATTCTATAATATTATTTTTATTTAAAAAAAAATTATAAAAAAATTATTAAAGCCCTAAAATAATTATATAATTAATAAATAAAAAAATAAATTAAAATTAATATATAATTAATAAAATTAAATTCCTTATATTAAATAACTTAATTAAACTTAAAAATATAATTTTTATTATTTTTATTAATATATTTATTTTTAGCTATTTCCTTATTTTTTATTTTTATTATTTATAGGGCAATTATATAAAAAATAGCTATAGATAAGAGTCTAAAATCTTATAATTGAAAATCCTTAAATTTTGCAGCTAAAATACAAGTAAATATAATATCCGGAATTTTGTGGCTATCTAGGATTTTTGTGACCAACCTCGTGAGAGGTTGGCGGGCGGTCATGCCCCACAACGCCAACGGGTATTATGTGTATTAAGAACACAAACAAAAGTAGTGCCCAGTTGGTGCAAGGAAGGTCAAATCCGGATTGACACCAGAAATAATGGACCAGGCGTGTAAATGAGAGTTAAATTCCCTTTTATTTGTAAATTCTGCTAGTGTTGACAATTCCCAGCCCTCGCTCAACCAATTGCCCTTCATCGTCACTTTCCGGGTCTTCTCTCTTTGCCATTAACTCTAGGAGAAACTAGGAAGGCTCCTTTTTCGCTTATCAGGGAGTATATCCATACCTGGCCTTGTCTCCATAGTAGCAAGACCCTCCCAATCACACAACCATGGGTGGTTCTGATACTCGGCAGGCATGGCTGTATGGGTCCAGGCGCGACTACCCTACCTGTAAAGTTCTCGACTAAGAAGCTCATCATTATAATTGTAGACTCCTTCGAAGGCGTAAGTTTCATGTCAAGTACGCAGTTCTTTTTGCATTCCATTCGACATGAGCGACGCTGCAAGTCATCCATGATATTTTTCATATCCCTGCCTGTATTCCTTCAAAATCGGTAACATGGCTGTGAAGGCTTCTTCCCCAAACATTAAGCAAATGAATTATACCGACGAATGTATTTATGATCTAAAAGTGACCAAACCTCTGGCTCAATTCACTGCTGGGTAAATATCCGAATGGCCTTCAAGACAACTTCGTTATCGCGGAATCCTTGAGTTTGAAATCAAATCGACATCGAAGTAAGTCTGCTCAAAAAGCCAAGTCAGATATCCATGTGTAAAACCCCTTGTTCCAAATCAAAGGTTGATGGGTCGCCTAAAAGAAAGAGTACAAGCTACTCGAGTTCGGCGTGAGACAAGCACCTTCATCAAAGTCTACAATTCCCTCCTTTGGATTACAGGCTATAGTGTTTCCGATCTTGATGCAAGTCAATGGTTCACCAAATTGCACTCGATGTCGGGCTGCCAAAAGATGCTCTAGAGCACCGTCTGATGCAAGACGGATTGATACTTGGATTCATAAAGTACCGAACGTCAGATCCATACTTTCGGATCTTTCGCTTATTAATGTTGCTGAATAAGTCGGTTGCTTGGGTCCTGTTGGGATGTGGGATAGGAACGCAGGGCTGAAGCCTCAAGAAATCATAAAATGGTAGCATAATAGCGGCAAAGAACGCTGCTTTGTAGGGCGACATTATTTCCAGCATATTATTGGAATCGGTTCCTAAACTGAACAAAGTGCATAATTCGATAAGCAGTTCTGTCGCTTTACAAGACAGGGGACATAGCAGCTCCGTTCGAAATTATGCTGCAACAATGGTCAATACACACAATTGGATACCTTAGGTGATTCTTTGCTTCTCTCAGCCTAATTTTCCCGCCTTGTCTGGCTTCGTTAGGGAGCGAAAGCTGAACATTGCACACGTTCAATTGTAGAATTTGCGGATCATTTAACCACGAAATAGAGCTGCAATGGGTTTGGAACTTCTGCAGGGATTGTTTAACATTCGAATTCACGAGGCTGAGGAAGTGGAAAATAGAATTCATATACTGAGTCAATGCCATGCAGATTACATAAAGACGTCAAATTCACCAACGATGACCGCGACGACCACGTCCACCTCGGCCTCGGCCTCCAAATCCGCCGCGGCCACCATGATCGTGCCCATGCTCATGGTGATGATGATGGTGATGCTCGTCTTCATCAGAAGAGGACGAATCACTGCTGCTCGTAGAGTCACCCGAGTAGTTTCGAAGACGACCGTCCCGGTGATGTCTCTTGTTCTGTTCCTTCTTGTGCCTGTCACTTTATGTTAGATGCCTTTGTTATTGGCAAATAAAGGGCGGCTGTGCTCACTTCTTAAATTTGTGTTCAATCATGTTAGCACCGATAGCACCAGCCGCAGCACCCGCAATGCTACCCCAAACCCCCCCTCCAGCCTTGTGAGCTGCCCAGCCCGCAGCGCCGCCACCAAGGACTGTTGTGCCAAGACCTTTCTCCCCGTCTTGGCCTTGTCCATTGGGACCTTGATACACCGGGGGTGTACCGTATTGGCCGCTTTGTTGCTGCTGTTGGGAGTATGTGTTATTGTCGCTGAATTGGTGTTGTTGAGAATACGACTCGTTGTATTCTGGTTGCTGAGGGTAAGTCTGTTGTTGCCGAGGATATGGCTCGTTTTGTGAAGGGAAAGATGGGTTCTGGGTAGGATATGGTGGGTTTTGCTGAGGGTAAGGTGGATTCAGGGGACCATATTGGATTTGTTGGCCGTACTGTAAAAACTGTTAGCTTTCTTGTTCCTTAGAAAGACCTCTGGCATGTAGATGTCCAGCGAACCTGTTGACTGTTGCCGCCCTGGCTATCCTCCTTGTAATATTCTTGGGCTGACATGATGAATGGTAATGACTCTAGGTTTGGGTTTGACTGAGAAGAATACAAGATAAATTTCTTTACAAGCCGGATCCAATATAAATATAATAAATAAGGGATTGACCGGATTTTGATATGGACATATCGTTACAAGTATGTGACGTCTTCACCGCTTAGGGTCGATTTCAGCTCGCATGAGATTTCCCGATCGGGCTGTCAGCGCTCCATTTTGGAAGCGCTATGGCCAAAGTCCTCGAAAAAGTGGAGAAGCTGAATTGCATGGCCTTCTTCATGTCAGCAACAGCATCCTCAATGTAATTACGGGTTAAAAGTTTGTCTGTTTACATGGTCGAATCAAGGAATAAAGCGCGATTGAAGGAGCATATGAAGTCATAATGTTTCTTCATCACCACCACTTTCTATTCTTATTTGATACCTTACGTGGGACACGTAGGAACCGGCTGCCTCCACAGGCAACGACTTGTTGTAGGGCATATGCCGAGTAGCCGCTGTGACATCAGAGCATGTTACCAATTGGCAGCTGCTGTTCTGTTTTATTCATCATTATCATGTCGCACTCTATCATTCTAGTATTCAGTTTGAAATATAGGTAAACTGCGTGCCTAAGGTTGCATGGGTGGTATTTTGGAGGCCCTTGTCTAACTACGGTATCCATCGACGCTGTTACAGAGGGGGCCCGGGTGCACTACGATAAGTGTTCCGGTGTCCAAAGCGCCAATTTCTCCTTCACCATGATAGTTGAGCGTAGGGCAGCCCAGCACACAGAGAGTCCAGTCGATGACTTTTGATCGTCCATTCAGCCTTAGCCATACAGTGCCTAAAATAATGAAGAGGTAATCGCTTTCTATACATTGAGGATCCAGACATCATTTTATTGTTAAGTTCAGTCTAGTTGCAAAACACTTCCTGGTTCTTTCGATTTATAGACGGGATTAGATGGTTTACAGAGTGCAATTGGCATCTAGAATAACCGAGAAAAAAAGAAACAAAAATACTTTAGGGCTGAATAAAACCAGACTTTTTTATTTTCTTGCAATTCTATGAGTTGAATATTTCTTAATGGGCATATCTTCATTGCTCAAGACGACTCTCCGTTGTGTTTCTTGGCTGAAGATGCTGTTTGACTATCGTGCGATAACTGCGGATTCTTATCTGTAAGAGGGGCGGTTTTGTCACTGTGCAATGATGACGTGTCCTGATCTCGGACATTTGTGAGTGCAACTACGAAATAGTCGCGGAAATGGAGCGAGTTTTAGTGCTTGAAAAAATGTATCAAATCACACCTCAACTGAAACGCAAGTGAGTGCTCTTCGTTGCCGTGATTCATTCAAGTGATGCCAAGACCGAATAAATCAATGCGCGACGAGCGGGTTTGAGCGAGTTTCCTCCCTCCCGCCTTTTTCGTACCCGAAGGTTCCGAGCTAGCCAATGACGTAAGCCGGGCTGAGCCGTAATGGTCCTCGATTTCTGCCACGCGAAAACAGCGATACATCCATCGTGACACTTTATCAAGGCCTCCTTCAATCGAACGATAGTGAGCGACAAGGAGCCGACGTCGTTTCTGGCGGGCCATACTCCAGTGGTGAGGACAAGGACGAGGGCTGAAACGACCAACCCCTGGAACAGGAAAAGAACCCCTGTTTTGGAGGGTCAGGTTTGGCGTGTCTGGATTCCAGCGAAATGAGCCTCTTTGAGAGGCACGGCGACCACGGGCACGGGCACCCAAGCGAGGATTCCGCGAGGCAGCATGCTCTGGCGTCGCTGTACTGGTATGTCATCATCGCAGTCCTGATTTGCGGACTCCTCGCAAGGCTGGCGTCGGTCTACATTGCGCGACAGAGGTGAGAATTGGCCAGGTCACATCCCAACGAATGCGTCGCTAAAATTTCCCAGGACAAAAAGCAAGGAAACCCGATTGGGTTCCGACGCAACATCCGCGGTCGAGAGGCTCTTCGAGACTCCGCGCGCTGCTTTCTTGGGCTCGTTCCTCTATCGCAGCCGCCCCAACTGGCTCGCTGCTCTGCCTCTGAGGAAAACATTCCTGGTCATCATTTACGCAGCGTTTATCAGCTTTCTCCTCACTTGGAAGGCCATCAAGCACGATGAGAAGTATCTTGAGCGCCTCGGCTTCCGGGCCGGCTGGATCACAACAACGCAGACGTCGCTGCCCTTCTTGCTAGCCGCTCGCACAAACCCTATTGGACTTATCCTGGGAACTTCGTACGAGAAGGTCAACTGGTTCCACCGATGGGTGTCGCGAATCTTTGTGCTTAGCGCGACAATTCACGGGTCCTTTTTTATGGCCGAGTGGATTGCCGCCGACTTTTTCTGGACGGAACTCAAGACGGTGGGCATGGTGAAATGGGGATTGGCCGCCTGGGCGGTTCTTGTGTGGACACTGCTTTCGACCTGGGCGCCCCTTCGCCGTATGCGATACGAGTTTTTTGTTGTGCAGCATATTGTGTCTGTCCTGTTACTTCTGGGTTTTCTGCTACTACATGTTCCCGCTCACCACCATTTCAGTGTCTGGTGCGCCGTGGTTGCATTCCTTTACGATGTCGTGACCAGGTCGGCCAATCCCATCTGGCGCAACATTGTGGTTAAAGGCGCTGCCCGCTACGCTTATCAAGCACAGGTCAGAGCAGTTGACAGCGAGGTGACCACCGTGACCATTCGCAACGTCGGATTTAGCTGGACCCCCGGCCAACATGTTCTTGTTTGGTCACCGGCATTCCCCAAGCAGTCACCGCATCCATTTACCATCTCAAGTATTCCAGCATCCGATGGATCAAGTAGTGATTTAGGACTAGTCCTTAAGACGAAGAGCGGATTCACGAAAAAGTTGAACGACTGGGCACGTAAATCCGACAACAGTGGCAGTGATGGAACTCTGCGGGTGCTTTTGGCTGGCCCATATGGCTCGATGCCAAACTGGAGACAATTCGAAAATGTCGTATTGATTGCAGCGTCCACAGGCAGTTCATTTACCACGCCCATTCTCGACGATTTGTTGTCTAAATCAGACGGCCGCGTGAGAAAGATCAGTGCACTCTACATTGTGCGAAACAAAGCTCATGCAAGCCCGTATCTTCGCCAAGTTTCTAGCGCAGCTTCTCGCGCAAAGAGCATGGGAATAGCTGTGCGCGTTGAGGTTGCTGTTACTCGAAGCGGTCAGCACATTGCCGGGCTGCACGATGATCCAGCCAACGAGAGCCGAGAAAGATTGATCGCATCAGAGCCTGAACCGGAGCCCGAGTCCAGAAAAGAAGGCAGGGGGAACAGCATAGAGTTGGACCGCTTCTCAATTGATTCGAGCGATTCAGTGGGCAGCGAACGTGCGGATCATTTGTTGAAAGAAGAGATGGAACTTGGCCTGGATGATAATCATACTTACGACGCGTCCTCCATCACTGAAACTGAGGGCCGTCCGGATATTTCTGCATTTTTGCGTGGCGCTGTTGGTAGTATTCCTGGTAATGTGGCAGTGGCGGTGTGCGCTGGCATTGCGATTGAGAGGACAGTCAAGATGACTGTAGCGTCTTTGCGGAAACAGAGGGTATCGGAAGGACTGGGCGCAAATGATATTTCCCTTCATGTTGAGCGAACCGAAATTTAATGCCTATGCATTTCCTTTTAGACCGAATAACGGATTGGATACGACTATGGGATCTGATGAACGATGGGAATAACTTTTTGATAGACGACTCGGAGTTTTGCATCTACAAGCTCCTTTCTCAATTAGAAGCGATAATTTTCAGATTTAAAGAATCTCATTTTCTCATGAGTTGTTCTTTGTGATTTATCAAGCAAAATATCAAAGCCTCAAGTGTCTTGCCGTACAATATGCAAAAGCGGCTATTGAGCTGCAGCGAGAGAGCTATCTAACATGTCTAACTACAGGAAGTTGGCACCTTTTATAATCTTATCAAGAAGCTGGTGATTCTTCAGCGATGCTTCAAAATCAGCATAATTTCCAACGCCCGTTGCAAACGCCTCATACTCCCTAGCCGTGTTTGTTCCAGGGTAAGGGACAGCGGTAACGTGTGCAGGTTCATTTTGACCAAACTTGATCACCTCAACTTCGGCCTCTTTCCCCTTTCTCAAGCGAATCTCTCGCTCGGTTGGTCCCATCTGTAGGTGATCTTCGGCGATTGTGACCTCGATTTCTCCTTCAGTTCCGGTAATAAGCCAGCGCAGGCCCAGGCCATCCACAGACTTTTTGGCCTTCCTGAAGGCAATGCTGGCTATAGCCCCGCTCTCGAGCTCTCCCTGGACCAAGATATGGTCTGGGGAAGTCTTGGGATAGGCTTTATCAACAAGTTCTCCTGTGGCAAAGTTGACAAGGGGAACGGTCGGGTGCTGTGTTTTGAGGGTCGACTGCGTGGTCTTGAAGTCACCCATAACAAAAGTAAAAGAGTCCAAGACTAAAGTTATTAGCTTATTTCCACCTTTTGGGCCTTGAAATACTCACAATGTCCAAAGAAGATGTGGAATTCGTTTCCACCGCTCTTGATATCCAAGTAAAACGTGGCATCGTGTATCCAGCCATCAACCGAGATAACGCTTGAGCATCCCGAAGCCACAGAGCTCGTGATTTGGCCAATTGACCCACCATCGATGAGCTCCTTTACCTTGGCAAGCAGAGGATCGGATCGAAGCTGCAGACCAACCATCGTCTTCACGTTGTGCTTCTTGGAGAGCTCGGTCAACTCCTCAACCTCTTCCAGGCTGGCGCCAAGTGGCCACTCAACAAGAACATCCTTGTTGTTCAAAATTGCAGGCTTGGTCAGTGCATAGTGTTTGCCCACATTGACAGAGACGGAAACCAAGTCAACGTTGGGGTCTTTGGCCATGTCTTCAACGCTTCCATATGCCTTGACGGTCGATGGGAGCTTGTGAAATTCAATAGACTTTTGAGCCGACTCCACGGTGGAGTTGCAGACGGCCACCAACTCGTAATGCGGGGACTCGAGCAGCGGTTTCAGATGAGCAAGCACGCCCCAGTTCCCGAGAAAGGGGTAGTCGAGATCGATTGCGGAAAGGCCAACAAGGCCAACACGAATGGGGGCCATTTTTAAAGGTGGTGCAGCAGCGAGAAGGATGTAGTAGAGTAGGTTATTGATGGTGATGAAGAGCGTTGTGAATTGCAAACAGAGCGGCCGTCCGTAACTTGTCAATTTATACTGCGGCCTTGGCTGAATAGATGCAATTGCACCATAGTAGATACCTCACCATCTTGATCGTCCTTCTGAATCATTCCCGCAGCGTTTTCCGCAAATTTCCGCAGCAATTCGCCATGAGGCTCCAGAATCTCACTCGATCAACCTCAGACGTAACTAGGTGAGTTAACTTTGAGTCGTTCTCCACCCCAATTCCGGCGCTAATGATGCGTACCCACTTGAACCCCGGACTTCGCCGCGGATTATAAATCTCTATTAGGACAATTTGCAGCCTCCCTTCTGGCAAGTCATGTCCACTTTGCAGCCGCAATACATGGTCAAGTATGCCGATTTGCAGAAAGAAGGTGTGCGATCGGTGCCGCGCGGCTAAGGCCCGCTGCAACCTAGGCAGTCCTCAGTGCAGTCGGTGCATCGAGCGGGGCTTCGAATGCCGCTACGCCGGACCTGCTGGCCGCTGGTCACCGTACTCCGGTGACTTTGCCCAAAAAGCTTTATCCGGATCTGGTGTCGCCCCGGCAGAGCGAGCTATCGAGCAGGTCTTGAGGGACTACCAAGGCGCTCAGGAGGGCCAACATTCAATCCTCGGCTTGTCGTCCCCGGACTCGACCAACATCACCCCGTGGTCATTCAGCCCGCTTGAGGCCGGGTGCTCGGTAGCCCCAACTCCACCTCTGGATCCCCTTAGCCAGATGTTAAATCTCCCCTGCGGACTTGACCCGGCGTATGGTCGAGATGCCCAAGTGTCTCTGTTAGGATTTCCCAACACGCCACCCGACACTAACATCCTTGCTCCATATTGTAACCCAGCCTCGTTGCTTACAAAACGGCGGCCCTTGACATTGCAAAGCATGCTGATGTCCAAGGTTATGCGCGGCCAAGTCGAGTCTTATCCCAAGATGATGATACAAGGCTTGACGCTGCCTCCATTTATACACAGCAGGTGTTTGCTGGATGATGGCATCGTGAATGAGTGTTTTGCGAAGCGGGCCCATCAGTGCCTTCCTCGAATCTTGAGTGTTTGTGCGACGCTTGTACAACTCTTCTTTTCTCGAACACGGCAGAGTAGTGATTTTGTGTGGAACACCATCTATGCTGAACAGGCCAAGTTACATCAGGAAGTATATCCACCGAGGTCAGCCTCCAATTCGCCTCTGATTAACTGGGTACAGCACAAGAGTTATGATGAAGAAACGCTTCTCCAAGCGCTTCAGGCCACGTGCATATATGTGATTCTGCAGATGCTTGACATGGATACAACGGGGAAAAACGATGTGGACTCTTTGGTCACTACGCTTGGGGTAGGTTTCGTTTCATCTTGGTCTCTTGGTGCATTTCATTTCACTTCGTTGTTAATCTAACAAAATATTTTCTCAGGATATCGCAAAACGGTTGCACTATACTTCAAAATACCAAAAGGATGAGGACTTGTCAGCAGCACGCAACTTTCGATATCACTGGATAATACGCGAGAGTACACGAAGGTATACGACACCTGTTGCAGTGATCATTATGCATCATAGAGAAATCATGTTAACCAAGCGTCATGTACAGAACTATAGCCTTTCTGTACGTTATCGAGACTCTTGTGGACGTCATGTTTGGCGAAAGAGATCTCCTGTCTTGTCCTGGCTTTACGGAAGCTCCCATCCCATGCGCACGAGACCTCTGGGAGAATGAGTCGACCTCAAATTGGGTCCAAGAGTATCATTCTGCTCTATCACGTCGAGTGCTACCCAGGCCGCTCATGGTGAAAGATCTGGAAGCCAACGCCACTAGATCATTCTCAGCAGCAGCAAATCATCAAGTCGGGGCCGACAATACATTAGCTGATATTGCAGGCTGGTGCGAGCAGTTGGATCAATTCGGCACATTGGTATGGATGGCCTCAACTGTAGCGATGGCCGCCTAAAAAAGGTAGAAATAGGTCTAGAATCACTCACGGCGTCTCCATCCAGTGAACCTGAAATTTCAATCATCACCTAAAGCCATGGCCTGCGGGATGTAGTTGTGAAGTGGTGGCCGGTCACCTCAAGGCATGCGATGTCGAATTCAATTATGGTCTTAGCTTTATGAAGTAAACACGATCCAACCCCTTAAATGATTGCAATGGAGCTACCTCTTCACCACACTGGCTGCGCAACATCAATCCCGACTAAAATAACTATAATATCTAAGTGAAATAATAAGCCTAAAGACTCCTAAGAGGGTATTTTTAGGTAATTAAATTTATCTAAGTATTTTGTTTATTTATCTTAGCCCCCCTAAAATGTTGAGATGTGTGGTCTTTTGGCAGGGCCCCATGTAGCAAAACATCGAACTGACAGTCATTCATGAGTTGTATTGTAAGGCTTATCGTCCTTATATAAGCCCAATTGATCCTCCTACATTAAATTAAGAAGTCCTGCGCATACTCCTGATACTCGTTCATAAATTCATCAATGTTAAACTTGTCCTGGATCCCTTTTTTCTCCAGAATGAGAGCGCCGGCCTCTATGTACCCCCTCTTGAAAACCCCAAACAACTCTCGGCTCTTCTCATGGTGGGGGATGAAGAGCTGATTGTCTCCTGTGACCATGGCTCCCTTGAACTTTTGGTAAACTACATGGGCTTCTTGGCCCAAGTCCACCTCATCACATTGCCCAAAGTCAAGAAGGTACAGGCCCACTTTGCGATGCTGCAGGTTTGGTTGGTCAGGCACTTGTGTCAAGGATGTGCCAAGCACAAACTCAACATCATCGCCGTTAACTCCCGCGCCCCAGTGCATGATAGCGTACGCCTGTCCCATTTGGTAAGCCATATCGCATAGATTCAATCCGATCCTTTGCATGAGATCCAAACAGAGCGGGAAGTTTCGAAGAGAAAAATTGTGTGCGGAGAAACGAGCTTCCCTTTTCCCCAAGTAGATACGAGCCAGGCAATGTTTATTTGGGGTGAATGCCAAAACAGCCTGGGTAGTAGCCTCGTTGACTGAGCTTGGCAACTGTGGGTAGGAGATAACGGTGAGAGCTTTTCGGGTAACCTTTGGCACTGGGAGAATACGCTCCATGCGAACAATGTCTGTCTTGATACGGTAGGCTTCGGGAAGCTTGTCGGAAATTTGGTCCCACAGGTGATTATCAGTCTTGGGTATAAATTCCAACAATTGCGGGACGCGGACACGGCTCCCAGTTAGGCATTCGTATCGGTTGAATGCAGCCCAAACCTTCGCATGAAGCGCGAATTCATGTCTCAGGTTCGATCCAAAACCTTCGTTGCCCGGCTTTTCCTTCTTTATGACATGAGAAATTCCGGCCTGCTCAAATATGGTGCCCTGGAGCCCTTCTCCGATCTGAACGAGCTTCTCAGGACGAGGAGCAGCCTCTTGAAAACGCTGGGAATATGACGAGGTGGTAGAAATGACAGATTTGAGTTTCAGAGATTGGCCGAGGATGGTGGGAGCAGAGAGTTGTTCGAGCTCGGTCGCGGCGAGGTAAGTGACAGAGCCTGCAGATTCGTCGATACAGCTGTGCTGCCGTCGTGAATACATGGTAATTGGCAGTAATCAATGGCTGGCTGACGTTGTGCAGTATGTATCACCCTTCCGTTAAGTGAGGGGCAATCGTCTCTCGGGGCTCTTCGCGGGTTTTGAGAAGGTTTGCGACGGAAGAGAGAAAGAAATGTGTGGACTGCGGGCTAGGCATCCATATAACTGCAGCCGGAAGGGTTGCCATTAGGGTGATGAGAGTAACCTTACATAATACCATAAGTCTTATATGTTTATTTTAGTTTATTTCATGTTCATCATTTTCTATTCTTAGCTGGAAAAGTTCGTAGAAGGTTGGATCCTCTATCCTGGTGCTTAACGATGGCAGAGTCGGAAAAAAGTACGGATGGGGATCATCCAACACTCTTCTCAAGGCAGCTGGCAATTGTGACTGGGGATAAGCCACAACTGTGAACCAGGACCAACAGAAGGAAATTTAATCAATATTTTCGCTAAGCAGCCCAATTGGCCAGTTTCCGACGTCGTTGGTGTCTAACTACACCTCAAGTGGCCATGCCAAGGCGGACGACCCATTTCCAATTGAACTAGCGCACGCTTAACCATGCTTAAAAAAGGAGTTTGATTTCCTCAGCCTCAATACAAATCCGCTTGCCACTTACAGATTTATTTCTTCCACACTCGTTTCAGTATTGAACTACAGTTTTGCGATGCACTTTTGTCAACATCTAACCACTTGCCTCGGGCTGGTGATCTTTTCGTCATCATGGGTCACCGCCCAATTCTCATACCCGCCGCCTCTGGACCGGCCTTTGACCGACTACACCTCAGGGAAAGTCAAGTCACCCCTGAATTTCTCAGCTGGTGATAACATGTTCGGTGGCTGGACCACGCCGGGGCGCCTCAGCTCCTTTCTCGTCTATCGCTGCACGCACACGCCTTCCTCCAAGCCCATATACCCATCAAACAGCTCCTTCGACTCCACCGAGGGGCAAATCTCGCGAGACGATGGCACGTGGGAGGAGATGCCGCTCTACTTGGGCCCTGGCGAAGGCTTCGGAAACGGCTTGGACCCCGGCCGCAACCCCATCTGGTTTCACGGAAAGTTCGTCGCCCCGACCAACAAGACCGGCTCCCTCTGCTGGTTCGAGCTTTACCCTGGATCCGAAAAAGCGTCATGGGGTTACGATCCCGAGGTAATAGTTACAGTAGATGGCACCGGGCCCTGGTATTTTGCCACCGTGCCGTTTACCGTGCACCCCAAAAGACCCAACAGCCTTACTGTGACCTGGAAGGGCGATGATACAAAGCGTGGCAGGCCCTCGGTGAACATTTTCGCAGATGACGAGGCGGACTTGAAGAAGTTGGATGAAGAGTTCCCAGAAACCTCTGACTCGGCGAGCAGCAGTTCCAGCTCCGCAAGCAGTAGCTCTAGCAAGACAAGCAGCGGTTCGGTACTACGCCCCGGCAGATCAGGGTGGTTTGCCGCGACACTGTTTCTGCTTCTCTTGCTGATGTGAGGGAAAGGAACAATGCAAATTGTGCGGTCTTTGGTAGATGCGTGGAGAATAGATTTCATAATAATGTGATTGTGAAAAGTCTATCCTAGTAGGGCCGCCACAAGCCCTCACGAAACGCAGGCTCGTGAGATATTTCAAATGACACATCAGAATCACCCATGTCGTATTCCAGATTTTCACTCTCATCAGAGAGGGAATAGGGGGCCGCTTTTGCCACGATAAATTTCTTGAGTTGAGGGAATTGGCTTCTTCCTGGCTGCAGAAGAACTTCCAAAATTGGTTCCTGAAACCGATCCAACTGAAAATGAGTGGTATAGCCTTCAAGGACAAAAGTCTTGATGGAAGTTGGGAGAACGTTGACCAGCGAGACATCTTTCGCCAAGTAGGTGCTGCCCTCGCCAGTATCGCTCTCGCTAGTGGAAGCCGGGAGTTGGTTGAGTGGTACAGGATCCCCTACAGAGGATGCAGCATCCTCCTCGCTGTCGGTTTCGGTGTCGAGATGTAGAAATATGTTGGTGAGGGACTTTACGTCCAGAACCACGGTTTCCAAGGCCGTGAACTGCTTCAAAGAAGTGACGTATGGATCTGGTTCGCTTCTTGAGATCCACCAGCTACATTGAAGCTCAAGATAACGCAAGGTATCTTTCAGAGGTAAGAGGCTCTCCGGAATGCTCTTAGGAAGATAAGATTTCACGTTGAATACTTTATCCGAAAAGTATAGGTTCGAATGAAAGATGAACGCCTCAAGCTTTGGACACTGCTCAATAAGCCTTTCAAGTTCCGATGGCTTCAAGTAAGTATCTTTGAGCTTTAGACATTTTATGTTCCCCAGTGGTAGAGTTGAAGTAATTGAAAAGCAACGTTCAATTTGTATGCTTTGAAGATTAGGTATCCGCTCAAGGAGAGGGATGTGTCGCTTCAGATCAAAATATTCAGTCGAATAATTACGGTAGTCTCCGCAAACACTCATAAATATTATGTGCAACATTACCAATGAAGATAAGGTGGTTGTTGGCAGCAAAAACTTAGCATAGTCAACGACGAGCTCCGTTTCCAGATATAGGTACTCAAGGTTGGCAACTTGGCTCAAGAACAAACCGAAAAGTATCCCCACTGAATCTTCAAAGTGATCTGGCTCACGAAAGCGTTCTAGGATGTCATCATCTAATATATTCGGATGCCAATCAGGTGGTGGCGTAATGCCATGTCGAATTGCCTGTTCCTTGATACCCGCCCACTCGTCCCCTGGATCATAGACACCGCGGATGTCGAAGCGGCGAACAAGCGCAGCAAGTTCGGGATGTTGGCAAAGAGGAATGATGACCCGCCGCAACGGTCGTCCGCAAAGCAGCGGGTGGCTAAAGTCGTGGCAGAGGAAGGGCGTTGCAATGCGACGAAGAAGGCGGCAGGTTTTGCTCAAATTAGTCAAAGCTTCTGTTGCCGATGCGTACGTGTCCGACTCCCAGAACGGAACCTGGCGCAATCCTTGTTCCGATTTCCAGTTGGATGTACAATGATTGCAGAATTGGGCGCAGATGGCCTCCAGCAGCTCTACTGGAAGGCTGAGCAAGGTTGTGCAGGCCATTGATTTGCTGTCTGGGGGTAAATGACTGATCCTCCGACTCGGACGACGTGAATTAAAATTCTAGGATATGCTCCAAAGTTTGATAACGGACACGTCGACCTCTGCGATCGGTGTGGAACAAGTCTTGGTTTTTATGCCAGACTAGCTAAGCGAGGAACAGCTTCACTTAATGCATCATCGGCCTCATGTGGGGCTGTACAGACCACTCAAATTGAATACCTCCCAACATGATGGCTGTTGGTCGGGCTTGAATTTGCAGAATTTTTCAGGCAGCCATTGTCGCTTTCATTCTTTTGTTGGGTGACAAATTTGAAATGTCTAAACCACTTCCAGAATGGCATTTTGGTAATACCAACTGATATATGGACGATTTGGTCGACTCCATATCATTTTATCAGATGCAGCCACTATTACCCTAAACTATTTTCCCTCGTCATCAAATCGTCCGAGTCCATTCTCACCAACCAACTACTTGGCCGGATCTGAGTCTGGACATTGACTGTCCAGTGCCTCTTTCAAATTGTAGCCAGCAGGTCTCTCCCAATTCCAGAAGGGCTCGCCCATCTTTTTCAAGTCGCTCCGCATCAAAATATGGGGGTTTCCCATCTCCACCTTGGTGATTTCTCCATCGCGATCTACAGTCGGAACCTGCACCTTTGGTGGGCCGGGCATACGTGGCCAGGTCAGCCATGTATCCAAATACTTGAATTCTCTGGCTTTTCGTTCCTTGACCCAGGCATCCAACGATTGACGAAAGTCTTGTACATCGTGATCCAGTTGCACTTCCGAGTGCTTCACCCATTCCATCTGCAGCAATGCCTCAGCATCCTGCTCGCTTGGCGGGCATTCTCGCGGGTGTGTATTAAGAGTTATCATCTCGTACAGGGTGAAGACAACACCCTTAAGATCGTCCTGGTCGGGAGAATAATGCTCTCCAATCATTATAGAATAATTAAAGTCAAATATTCGAAGATTATCCTCCTCGTCGATAATCAGATTCCTGGGTGCAATGTCTTGGTGCATGATGCCGTAATGGTAGTTCAGGTCATCGATAACAGAGAGAAGCTGGTGGAACCACCGAAGACGGAATGGCCGAACAGTGGCATTTTTATCTCTGAGAGTGCCCCCAGGAATAAATAACGAGGTAAAGCCAACAATTCCCGCCCCGGTACTGTCAAGAACAACACAATCGAAGGGGACGATGTGTGGGTGATTTCGAGGAAGCTGAATCCAATCATTCAGTTCATGCCATGTCCGAAACATTCCATTCTCCATAAACCAGTATTTGAACGCAGCCTTTGTTTTAGTCAAAGAGTTCGAGTTTGCACATGGTGGTTCCTCGTACTCAACAAGATCAACCTGAGGTCCCAGTCGATCCAGTTCGGTTAATTGAGAGATGGAGATGGTCTTGACTGAGAAAGGAAGTTGCAAATCCTTCATTTGGCGACAGTTGACAAGATGTGTTACATCATCAGCTGGATCAGTGGATGCAATGATGGGTCCGTTGGGGTCTGAGAAACGGATTCCAACAACACCCTCATCGAGATGATCAATGTTGTTTCGAAGCTGGTTCATGCAGATTTCTTCGGTCGCTTCAAGCTCTTCATCTGTAACAAGAGGCACTCCCGGGGCATAGGTGACCGAGAAATACTTTCGTGTATCCATGTCGGTAATGTACCACGTGTAAGGCCCTCCATTGAGCAAGGACTCAGATCCGGCAAAAAGTCGCTCTTCGGGGTCAATCATTGCCTGGGTGGAAAAAATCGAAAAATTATAGAGGGTATGAAGTTGGTTCAATGGCGCGCTTGCTGGTGTTACGTCCAGATTGACCTGCATCGTGTTGGCTCTAGTTTGCTGCCTAATTACTGACATCAGGTGATCGCTATGCACGGTCCCTGTCTTGGTTGATGATTTGGCTAAATGCATAATACATTGTGCAATGACCATGATGGCTCGATACGCATGTTGCAAATTTCATGTTGAATTTCAGAGTCTACCTACATTTCCGACATTAGGTGTATTTTCGTGCAATCCATGATCCCCAAATTGCAGGCCTCCTATCTGAGCCTGGAATTTCTACATGCAGTCTAATTGCGCCTCGGTTGAGACGATACATGCTACGAGCAGTAACTCCAATGAGTCAAACATGAGGACGATTTTGCCCTAGCAGATTTACAAGGTAGATTGTATAATATACGTATTGGTCTATCTATTCTGTATTACTATCGAGGCAGAGTACGGCCTGTGTGATCGCTGGTCGCTGGTCCCTGATCCCCCAAGCCTCACACTCGGGCATTAGTTGTGGATCTCATCACCCGTGGGATACTCGCAGGCAGCTCATGCAGGATATGAAACGGCGCTAGAATCTCTGACGTATACATAGGTGAAGGAAAGGTCCCATAGGGCTGAGCTGATAAGAACATCTGACACGGATCCGCAGTTGGAAGGGTGGGTCTCATCCGATGTTCATCGGAAAGCAGCCGAGCAGGACGTCACGGCGGCTTAGTTTTGAGGGAAGAAGGTTTTTCAAGGCAGCTAATTGCGGGCCGGTCCGAATGCAATCCAACCGTTTGGTTTGATGCAGGGGAGTTTGTGGATGTTGTCATGATACCCCTGGGACGAGGAATCAAGCTCGCTGGGGTGTACACCTATCTCGAGCTAGGACGATGCTGGCCCTTGATTGACCTTATTTTGAATAAGAAATCATGCTAGTTTTATTATTGGAACTGGCTTGTGGTCCTTGGGCCAGTTACAGGCCAGCCCAGAGCCAAAATAGAAGCGCCAGGCTGGTGTCCCGGTAATAATGCAGCTCATCACACACCACCCCAATGACGTAAGGAGGCTGAGAACGATTCAGAGACACTACGGTTATGGTCACCTCAAAGATGCAATAATCATATGAGTAGCTACTGTCGTCCTGAGGTAAACTTATTAGCTTGCCACATCCATCGCACAGCAAGCCAAACTCGAATGGCAAATCGGCCCTTGGCAAAAGGCATCATCAAGTCTCAAACCCCTACTAGCTTTTTATGCGGAATAAATAGATACGGCTCGAGCATGGTTTGACCATTGCTACCTCAGCCACGTGGAGAGGTAGACGGAGGGGAACACTGCATGTATCGTATCATCAGAGGTGCAGATGGGGTCGAGGTGGAGATGTCAAGCTCATGCGGAGGCCATGCCATGAGGGGATGATGGATTGGATGAACGATGCAACTGTTTTCAACCCAACATCCAGTTTAAACTCGGACTGTGCAGTGTGATGAAAGGCATCAAAGCTCGAAACGGGTCAATCTAGATTGGGGTAAGATGGGCCGCGATGGGCCAGGGAGCGGGAACATGGATGCGAATGAGCCAGGGTCGAAAGCACACGGGCGATGAGGGGCACGAGAACGGCTTGGCAAGACCAATTGGGAAGCTGACGTGGATGAAGAGGGGTAGGATGGGAGGATGGGTTTATCTGCTAGAATTTGCACAGAGGAAGTTTCGACTCAAAAGGCTTAAGCATGCGAATAGTTGACGGCGTATTTAACGTATCGCGCTGCGCGTTCAAACAGCGTTCCCAGCGTCCATCGTTCTCTGGGCGGCACATCTTGACCCGAAGTCAACATCTCAAACTTGACCTCAGGTTCCACCAACCACAGACAACACAGTCGAGATTGGGACAGATTACCCCGGGATCTCTTGACCCAACCCCCCTCTCCTTTTTTGCAATCAATCCGTAAACCCGGACGGCGCACTCCTCACGAGACTAGGTGCAGTGGCATCCAAGCCAGTTAGGTTCCAGCTCCCAGGTGCGGGTCCGGGGCATGGCAGCGCTCGCGCGTCCAGGACAGGCAGTTGCAGGACAGGGCGCAAGTTCGGGGTAAGCAAACGAGGTTTATGATTCGCCAGTGATTACCGACCAAATCCCGGGGTAAAAGCCAAAGAGAGTAAAAAAAGACTTTGCGGCACCGCACTGGGGCTGTCTCAGCGCGGACAAGGCGTGCGAGATGCGGCGTGATAACCGAGCGATGCCGATGGCTGGTCTGTGCCCGTCTCGGCCGGACGGAAGCCATCAGGGCCATATCCGGTGGAGAAGCCATCCGGGCGGCGGACCCCACACCCGCTGTTTGGAGAGGGCGGCATGTCCGGAGGTGGCTGAGCCGAGCATGTTTTCTTTCTTGTTCGTGTTGAGCCTCACTCGAGGTAGTGGGTACGTACGGCGGCGAGCGAAAAAGGGAATACACACACCTAAAAGAGGAGAGGAGGGGGGCTCTGCGGGTACAGGGGCGGCTTTTTTTACCTTGTCAACGGGCAGGGATGCAGGCGCCCAGATGAATATCAGTTCATTATTATCGTCGACTGATTCTGCAAGACACTGGGAGTTAAAAAAGAGGGCACGCCGCGCGAGGGAATGAAATGCATGACAAAGTAAATGACGGAGATATAAAGGCTTTTTTTCTCTCTTGCTGGTGTGCATGAGACACACAGGTTGCAGGTACCTACCTGTCAGAAGGGAGGGGTGTGGCTCAGCAATCTGCAACTCCAACTCACCTCCCGCCTTCACCTTGGGAATTTGCGTTTCCCCCACTTCGGCTAAGCCAGGTCGGATCGGATGTCTTTATCCCCATTCGCTCCCCGGGACATGCAACTCACCTATTCACCTTTGCGCGAGGGTTGGGGGAGACGCAAGCATGGCTTCTAGAAGCCAAAAATGCGTTTCATCCCGTGCCGTGCAGCGGTTTGCGCAGAAATTACACACAAAAGAGGCCAGTTTGTCATGCCATCATATGATGTACTACCAGAGAGTCCCGGCGGGTGCAACAGTGGGCTGATTGGGGCCCCACCAAACGGGGGAATTGGAGTAGCCCAGAGAACCCCTCCATCTAATTCCCGTCATGGAAGCCCGCGCGGAAGGAGAGGCACTGTGGCGGTTTAGTGCGCCGCTGCTGCTGAGAGAGAAAGGGTTACACCACCAAAGCCGTCGGCCGCTAGAAGCCTTTCACCGAACCAAAGATTCGAAATCAGAAATCAGCTCAACCGCCATTAGCAGCCGGGACCAGATCGGTAACCCAGAATCCAGGGACCCGCAGCGGAGGGGTGTGGGCTTCCCAGCTTGGAATTTCGGGGGGTTTGTCCATAGCGGTCTACAGGCGCTGCGGCCACCCGGCGCATTGCTCGGGGGGTGCTCTCACTTGCACCGAGGGAAGGAGAGGACAGAAAAATAGCTCCACACCTTCGTCACCCCGACGAACCTGACTAGGGCCATCCGAGGGGGACCTTGGCCGACAAGGGCCTCTTTCATTCTCCTACTTCTACCTTTCTCTTCCCTCCTCTTTCCCTCTCCGAGTTCTCTCCTCTGTCCCTCCTCTTCCCATTGTCGTCAATTGGGTTGTCCTTGTCCCTTTCCTTTCTCCCCTCTCTCCACTCCCAACTCACACTCTCTCTTCACACGCAACTTGTCTGCCCATCATGGCGTCGCCCATCGCCTCCAACGCCCTCAAGGCGCGCATCCGCAACCCGGCTCTGCTCCAGAAGCTCTGCCGCCCCGAGGACACCATGCAGCACTTCCCCAACGGCGCCTACATTGGCTGGTCCGGATTCACCGGTGTCGGTTATCCCAAGTACGTGATCTATTCTGTTTCCCCCCCCCCCCCTCTCTCTCTCTCTCTCTCGATGCGCGCTGCGTCGCAAAGTTGCCTGCTCTGGTTTGCGGTTCCGCATCAACCCAGAAAAATCTCCAATGGCCCTCCAATTATGCCGCTTCGGGCCAGGTCCCGGCCTGTGGTTCGCTTTAACCGCACGCCCCCTCCGTCTGTCCGTCCAACCGAATTAGCCGTTGAGCGTTTTCGGCTGCTTGGTGGCGCCGGAAGTGGCTCGGGATTGGGAAAAATAAAGAAGCAGGACGGCAAACAGAACAGGAAAGAGAAAAACAAGAAGAAAAGAAAAGAAAAACAGTCAAAGCAAGAGGTTCAATGGGCTAACGGTTGTGTTTTTTCCCAATTCACAGGAAGGTTCCCTCGTTCATGGCCGACTATGTCGAGGCCAACAAGCTCCAGGGCCAGCTCAAGTACTCACTCTTCGTCGGCGCCTCTTCTGGCGCCGAGACGGAGAACCGATGGGCGGCTCTCGACATGATCAACCGCCGCAGCCCTCACCAGGTCGGCAAGGACATTTCCAAGGGCATCAACGCCGGCCGCATCAACTTTTTCGACAAGCACCTGTCCATGTTCCCCACTGATCTCGTCTACGTACGTTTTAGGCCCCATTGAAAAAGAGAGTTTGGGAGAGTTCGGGCGCTAACGCTGAAGCTTTTGCAGGGCTGGTACACCAAGGACCGCGATAACAAGAACCTCGACGTCACCGTCGTCGAGGCCAGTGAGATTCTCGAGGATGGCAGCATTGTGCCCGGCGCCTCGGTCGGTGCCACTCCCGAGCTGGTCCAGATGGCCGACAAGGTGAGTTCCGATCAATGAAATAAAAAAAAGACAGGAATAATGGCTAATGCGACCCCGCGATAGCTCATCATCGAGGTCAACACTTCTATCCCCTCGTTCAGGGGTCTCCACGACATCACCATGATGGACCTGCCCCCCCACCGCAAGCCCTTCAACATTACCGGCGTGCGCGACCGCATCGGCACCGAGTCGATCCCCATTGACCTGTCCAAGGTGGTGGCGGTGGTGGAGTCCGACTACGCCGACGCCACGGCGGACAACACGCCGGCCGACGAGAACTCGTTCCGCATCGCCGGCCACCTGATTGAGTTCCTCGAGCACGAGGTGACGCACGGCCGCCTGCCCGAGAACCTGCTGCCGCTGCAGTCGGGCATCGGCAACGTCGCCAACGCCATCGTGGGCGGGCTTGGCGAGTCCAAGTTCAAGAACCTCACCGTGTGGACCGAGGTGATCCAGGACACGTTCCTGGACCTCTTCGACTCGGGCAAGCTCGACTACGCGACGGCCACCTCGATCCGCTTCTCGCCCGAGGGCTTCCGCCGCTTCTACGACAACTGGGACGCGTACGCGCCCAAGACGCTGCTGCGCAACCAGTCCATCTCCAACGCGCCCGAGGTGATCCGCCGGCTCGGCATCATCGGCATGAACACGCCCGTCGAGGTGGACATCTACGCGCACGCCAACTCGACGTGCGTCAACGGCTCGCGCATGCTCAACGGCCTCGGCGGCTCCGCCGACTTCCTCCGCAGCTCCAAGTACTCCATCATGCACACGCCCTCGACCCGCCCCTCCAAGACGGACCCCCACGGCGTCTCGTGCATCGTCCCTATGTGCACCCACGTCGACCAGACCGAGCACGACCTCGACGTCATCGTCACCGAGCAGGGCCTGGCCGACGTCCGCGGCCTGTCCCCCCGCGAGCGCGCCCGCGTCATCATCAGCAAGTGCGCCCACCCCGTCTACCAGCCCATCCTCACCCACTACTACGAGAAGGCCGAGTTCGAGTGCATCAAGAAGGGCATGGGCCACGAGCCTCACCTGCTCTTCAACAGCTTCGACCTCCACAAGGCTCTCCAGGAGGAGGGCAGCATGCAAAAGGTCAAGCCCTGGTAAATGCATACGCGTACCAATAGGAGGAAGAGTGAAAAAAGAAAAACTTATGAGAATATGTGAATAAGGACGGGGTGAGAGAAGAAACAAGAAGGATGAAGAGAAAGCATGTGATGAGCGTTCATTTTTATTATAATGGGACGGGCTGAGACTCATTTTTTTTATTGGCTACATACTCAGGCATATAGATTTTGGGTATAATACCCGGGACAATTGGAGTAACTTGTTCAAAAACTGCAAAAAACGATGCATGCGCGCTTAATAGTCTCTCAACGTGAGGTGTTTCTCGGTAACTGTCCCTCAAAAGACAGGGGGGTTACATTCCCAGCAGAGTAGAGCAGAGCACAGCTCAATAAAAAAAAAACAGTTGAGGTGCAACTCTGACATGACAGCTCCGACAACCGGCCCTACCACCCCCACCATAGATGTCAAGAAAAGATCCACACCGGGCGCGCGTCAGTTTAATTTATGGAGTATGAAACTGAGGCAGATAGACAGTCGCTAGTTTATTTCTCAAAGGGCCGAACAGGGAAATAACACGGCGTGGGATTGTGGGCAACAGGGTGCTAGGTCTTGGCTGGGCCACCCCCCACTATATACGGACAGGTTGGGCGACGGAGGTGAGGGGAGCTTCTTTTAGGGATGCTGCGTACCCTTGGTACCTACATGGCGAATGCCCCCCAACACGTGCGAACGGCGGGGATTGCATGAACCCGTTGCCGTGACACTGGAGCTCTTCCTGCTGCGACGGTGCCAGACGGCCGTGTCAAACCCACGGGTTCTGTGCGCCAGCGAGCGATCCCCCTCGGGTTTACGTGTCTCGAGGGAGGCGGAACCGACATGCGAGGACGTCAACCAACATGTGTTGGACCTGGCCTAAGGCACTGCCACGACGGCATGTCAGTGCTGGCCGGGGCGCTGTGGGCGCTGTGGGCGAGTGACGCCGGGCGGCACCTCCACACTTGGGCACCAAGGAGGGGGGGAGTGCGAGGCTCGATAAACGAGGGCAGCACCCTTTTTTTGGTGTCTTTTCTGGGTGTCGGCCAGGTTGCATCGTGTCTCGGGGAGGCACGTTGAAGGAGGGAGTTCATGGCGCGCCTCGGGTGGTTGCGTCGGGGCCGGTGGGGCCCACGGTCCCCGAATGACAGCTTCGGCCGACGGGCTGTGGTGCTCCACTCTGGCCCAAGACGGAAATATCGCGAGCTTCAACGGACGACAGATGTAACGCTTACAGATACCCGAGCCAGGACACCAGCGAGCGTTCCCCGCACGTGTTCCAGTCACCGACTGACCCGGACGATGCCAAGTTGGGCTCCAACGGGGCACGCTGTTGGTCTTGGTCGCCGACAGGCTCCATCCATCGGCCTCGCAACCCCCGGGGAACCAGAGATGCTCCTCCTAAAATACGCAGGCCCGTCCGGGGAGGGAGGGGCCGCGCTGTTCTCTCCCTTGTCTTCTCTTTCCTCCTTCCCACCCGCCCAGCCTCGCCGCCTGTCTACACCAACCATGGCCTACACTGTCTCGCGCGCCAGCGTCTCCGATGCGGGGAGCATTGTGCGGCGCGTCGAAATGCCCGCCATGCAGAACGGGCCCCTGTACCGGACCATGTTTCCAGACTCTGGCGCCATGCCGGATGCCCAGGCTGAGGAGGTGGCCCTTTGGTACACGGAGATATTGGAAAACGCCATCGAGGACAACTGGGACAAGTTCCTGAAGGCGTGCGGCCCGGACGGCACCGTCGTCGGGTTCTGTGGGTGGGACATTGCGGAGCGCAAGAGCGAGCACCAGCCGGTTCGGGTTCATGAGGAGGCCTCAGAGAAAATGGCAAGACCAAGGGCGGAAAAGCGCAGGAAAGCGTGGATACCCGAGGCACTCGATGGAGACCGCTGGTTCGCTGTATCAAGGGCCTTGAAGACGGAGCGCGACAGGGTGCTGAGAAATATGGACAACATCTACCGTGAGTCAATCCATGTTTTCTTTTTTTTTCTTTCTCCTTCTTCTTCTGTCCTTCCTTTATAGTCACAGCCGCGCCCCGAAGCGAGACGGGGGGTGCGTGTATATACTTATCATATCTAGGCCTGACGTTCATGGCGGTGGATCCGAGCCACCAGCGCCGCGGGGTCGGCTCCATGATGATGCAGCGCGTTTGTGAGGAGGTGGATGGGAACGGTCGATGTGCATACGTGCTCTCGGCGCCTGAGGCTGTGAGGCTGTACGCCAAGTTTGGGTTTGAGACTGTTGGCCAGGTGGAAACGGCCCAGGGTATAATTACTAGCATGCTTCGGCAACCTCGAGAATTATAAAAAGAATTGCGTGATAGAGTCGTCCTGATATTGTACAGTTTGTGGGAAGCTTTGACAAATTTGACTGTTGGAAAACGCTACACTTGGACTTCGCTTGGTTTTTTATTTACCACAAGTTTGACCCTGCCTGTATTTCCTCGACTTGGATTTCCCGACCATCATGCCCCCATCCTCCACTCAAGTTGGAGTTTCAAGCTGTTATCGCCACACAGATTCAGATTCATCAAACTTGCATCGTCCTTTTCCCTTTTGACCATGATTGCGTGATCTTTCCTTGGAGCAAAGACTCTGGGTTCCATTCAGTGCTAATAACATTGAAATCAGCCCGCTTGCCTGGACTCAAACTTCCAGTCCACTCTTCGGCTCGTCGAGAGTAGGCAGCTCCTGCAGTGAAGGCGTAAATTGACTGCGACAAAGTCAAGGCATGATGCACATGTGTTGGAGATAGCTCCGGGTGCTTGGGCGACTTCCGTGTGGAGGCAGTGTATACGGTTGGTAGCGGTAAATGGGAGGCCGATGGCGCATCTGTGCCCATAGCCACGACCGAATTGGCCTCCAGAAACTTTTTATAGGGGAAAGCCCTTTCCCAAAGACGTGGCCCAACATTCTGAGCATACGTTCTCACTGCATAAGGGTCGCAGTGGCCCGGCTGGATCGAAGCAGTGATGCCGAGCTCGCCCATGCGCCTAATGTCATCTGCGCTGGGAAACTCAATGTGTTCAAGCCGATGCCTTCCGCCTTTCCCGCCGGCTTGCTCAATGGCATCGATAGCCTGAGTAATTGCGACATCACCAACGGCGTGGATGGCGACCTGCAACCCGGCATCTATTGTCCGCTTCACAGCGAAATTGGTCTCGGCCACAGTCCAAATCGGAGCAAAGACACTCTTGTGGCCCGGAAATGGGTTGCTTAGAGCTGCAGTGCAGCCATCAATCACACCATCGAGGATGAGTTTGATTCCAACAACGCAAAATTCCGGGTCTGTTGATGGATGCCACTGCTTATGTATAGAAATCGCTTCGTCAAGTCTTTTGGTCAATTCTCCTTGACCACCACAATTCGAAATAGCCCAATAGGCTGCAACGTGAAGAGGCATGCCATTCCGCTTTCTGTACTCTAGCAATGCCTCCCATTGGCTCTGGTCCATAGCAAGGTCAATGAATCCAGTATAGCCGCTATCAACATAGTACTTGATAACAGTATCAAGTGTGAAGAGCTTTTCTTCCATTGATAGAACCGCGCCCTGGAACTGCCAGACGATATGAAACTGAGCCATTTCGGCAAGAAGACCAGTAGGATTGCCGTCATCGTCTCGCGGAATGGCAGACTCTGAAGCGTTGGGGAGATTCTCCAAAGGGAGTTCTTTCAGTGCAGCAGTACTGCACCAGGTAGAGTGCAAGTCTTCAGATTCGATATATATCGGACGAGGATCTATATCGTCAAGATCGCTTGCTAAAGCCCTCTCGTTTGTCATGGACGGATGCCAGCCACGGAACAAAAGTCGAGGGAGATCAGGGTGGGCTTTGGCATGCTTGGAAACGGCGGAGCGAATTTCTTGGAGGGAGGTGCAATGAGACACACCAACCTTTAACAACCAGCCACCAAACAACATAAAATGACCGTGAGATTCAATGAGGCCAGGAATAACGACCTGATTGTTGAGATCAATAATATCGCCTCCCTCCTGCATAGCGATCCGAATGTCTGCATCATTAACATCACCCACAAAAGAAATTGTAGAATCTTCTACAATCATGGAGTTTACAAACTCAGCGCTCTCTGCTTGGAAGCTGCCGGTCGAAGGGTAGACGCGTGCATTTGTGAAGATAGTTTTGGCCATTGTTGAATTCAGTCTTGGTGTTAGAATAGACGTTGTTTTGGAGATGTAGAAATCATGCTATGTAATGCTCCCGGTTAGGTGGTAGTATATATATTATAAGTCTCAGAATGGCTTGGCTGACCAGAGCATCGCAGGGTAAGAGTGCAATGCGCATTTTTCCAATATGCCGTGCACTGGTGCCTATACCAATGATGGACAAAGGTAGCATCGCAATCAAATTTCTGACTTACCTCGAACGGACCGTCCGATCAACTATCCAGCCAATAGTCAGAGCGACAAGGATCTCTTCCTTCCTTCTCCCTTTTCCCGTATCGAACCGAACAGAGAATGAGCGGGGTAAGTGGAGTTCCTTTGCCTTGTGGTCGATGCCAGGTTGGTGGTATGAGTGAAGATAAATCTAAATAATATCAGTTGCATTTTGCAATCAAAATTCTTTCCCTAATTGTCAAACATGGCTATGATTAAAGACGTACTGAGGTGGATTGGTATCTATCAGTGATAACAAGCTTTTACTCTGGCAAGAGTAGCAATTTCGCCTCTCAGCCTTAGCCGTATCATTGATTCATTCTCAAGGTGGTTACCTCTCTTGCAACATCCTGCATCGACAACGGGACCGCCTAGACCTCTCGATCTCTTACGTGCAGATAATAGTATCATGAACTCAACATAGCAATAATGGGTGTTAACCCTGGCCAATCGTTGCAAGCTCAGGCTGTTTTTTCCACAACAGGGAACGCGTTTGTTCATGTTTATTCATGTCATCAGGCCAGAACTGAAATTGCCATTGCACTAGCTTCATGGCTGCTCCGCTATTCCTGTAGGCTAAATAGTCGACAAATTAAAACATCTACTTGTGTCGGGCCGTCCGACGACACTCATTGTTGAGGGGGGACTGGCGACATCCGAAAAAAGATTCCATGTTAAGCCTGTGCCGCGGCCATCGAGAATGGGTTTAAATTTAGATAGTTAGGCATAAGAGTATTGCTCGTGATTTCAGTCATAACCTAAACATTAGCCGAATTAACCGTCTTAATTGTCTAATCGCACCATCATGGTAGGCGACAGCAGCTTCAGCCGAGAAGGACATCACTGGACTCCGCAAAATGGCCTTCAAGCTGGCCTAGCAACTCAAAGCGTCATTAAACCGGCCTCCAATTTATCGAGAAACCAGAATGTCACATACGATGTCATCGTGATTGGCGCTGGTTATGCTGGCCTGACCGCGACCCGAGAGTTGACAGCCGCCGGCCACCGTGTCCTCCTTGTCGAGGCACGCGACCGCATTGGCGGCCGTACCTGGTCCACAATCATCGAGGGCTATCCGTATGAGCTGGGTGGTACTTGGATCCACTGGGGGCAGCCCATGGTGTGGCGAGAACTTGTCCGATACCAGCTCGCTCATGATATTGTCAAGTCTGCTGTGACAGGCTTTAGTGTCAATAAGGTTACTTATATCCGACCCAAAGGCGATGTCATGACCATGAGTCGTGAAAAAGAGGTACCCTTGAAAGCTTCACCTTTTGAAATTTTAGTCTAATCATATCCAGGATGTCACTCTGGAGTCGGCATTAAACAAGTTCATGGATGTTGATGGCCGATCGGGTCGGACAGTTATCCCCTTTCCACATAACCCAACATTCAATCCGGTGTACGTCAAATACGATTCCATGTCACTAGGTGACCGACTAGCCGAGGTCGAACACAATATGACGCCGCTCGAGGTTGAGTACCTCACGTCACTCCTATCCATCAGCGCTGGCGGAACCTTTCAGAACACAAGTTTCTTTGAGTTGATGCGGTGGTGGGCATTGTCAAATTATACCTATCAAGGTTACCTGGAGTTGACTCTCCAGTATAAGTTAAAGAATGGACAGTCAGTCTTGGCGTGTGCTATGTTCGACGATGCCAACGCAAGCGGCCGTTTAACGTACATGTTCGAAACCCCGGTAACAGCTGTCCAGGACCACGGTAAACACGTTCAGGTGATAAGCCGGTCAGGTCAATCATTCCAAGCTCAGCGACTGATTTCCACTATACCTCTCAACGTTCTTAAAGATATTAAGTGGTCACCACCTCTCATTCGTGGAAAACAAGAGGCAGCAGAGCTTGGCCATCCTAACCTTGTCACTAAGGTCCATGCTGAAGTCGCAAATCCGGGACTACGGACATATAGTGGATGGAACAACGGTAGCGCAGGTTTGACCATGACGTTTGGGGATGGTACTACACCCGCTGGCAATACACATTTGGTGGCGTTTGGGCCCGCTGATGAGCGCATCCGGCTCGTGCCAACTGCAGAGGGTGGGAAAAGAGCGCTTGAGGAATTCTGTGCCTTTGAGCCCAACGAAATCAGAGACATCCGTCGACTTGTGTTTCACGATTGGAACCAGGACGAGTTCTCTAAGGGAACGTGGGCGTGGTTGCGTCCTGGCATGACTACAAAGTATCTTGACACTCTGCGTCGCCGCCAGGGAAATATCCTCTTCGCAAGCGCTGACTGGGCATTGGCATGGAGGGGCTTCATTGACGGAGCGATCGAAGATGGAACTCGGGCTGCAAGAGAAATCGAGCTAGAGTTTCGATCTTCCAGATCATCTAGGCTACAACCGAGCAGGATGTGAAAGAGTTAACATGACTTGATATTCGCGCCATTATCACGTATCTTGGTGGGGGGTGCTGATTATTACGTCGCTAGAAAGTAGAAGTCATAGTAAGTTAGGTTACTGCACTCGAGAATAATTTGGAAACTCAGAGTTGGAGTCTTCTCTCGACTTGTCCACAGAATTTTTGTCGCAAAAATTCCTAAATATCTTCTAGATTGTCATGATTATGATATGCATCAATGGATTCCAGATATGACAGCTGCCAGTATGCTCAACCCATTCATGTTCATACACTGATCGTATCTTCAAGATGTACTTAATCATGAGATGGAGTACGCGTCATGTTTTGGAGCTAATGATTGTGGTTACAAGGCCCAAGTCCATGTACCATGCGCATTAGCAGCCTTCAATAAGATTCCTCGGCGGATGTGATCACTAGAGGATATACGGGATAAATCCGAGGTTTTATTTACCGGAACTGTCAGTGCCGAGCCGAGGGTGACAATTTAGCGTTGATTTCAAGTGTGGACTGCAGTAGTCAGCTGTGTCTGATTGGTTAGCCACCAATCTGAATTGAGAAGCGAGGTTTGGCTCCTGGCAAGGTTGCGGTTCATAGCTGCAAGCATTGTCGGACAATCCGACATATTTTCACATCAAGTATCACAACAACCATCAGGGAGGTGTGCTAATTACTCACATTGGAACTACTTGGCCGAGGAGCTGCCCCTCATCGCTGGTGGGGATGACGTTGTATGAAATCGCATGTGATGCAAAGTACTCTCAACCTCCTTTTTCTTGTTTTTATATCGATATGACCCCTCCTTAGGCACAAATTGTTTATAACTTGATGACTTCTTTATCAAGGCCTAGGTTCTGTACCTCATAATCTGCTTTCTATTTTTTTCCCTGCATGATTACCACGATGTCTCCGCCAGTAACTGAGAACATTGACACGATGTGGCCACCAGGCACAATTCTCTTAGAAGGTATACAACTACTATCTGTCCTTATATCGCCCCTACTATATCCGTCAATGGATCTGATACGAACTTATATTGTTAGACCTTCGTTGCGAGCAAGACGTTGCTGAAATCATTCTTCAACCTAGGCCATCACACGACATCAATGATCCCCTGGTATGCACCTCGTAAGCAATTCAGACATATGCATTGAACTGACTACTCCGGGCTGAAAGAACTGGAAACAATGGGAAAAGAATCTTAACTACTTTCTGGTTTTACTTTATACCTTCCTCATTTTCGCTTTGTGAGTTGTTTCTCCATGGCTGCAAATCTTGAGCCTCGTCCTCGACGACAGCACTTCTCTTCTGCCCCACTTGTCATCATACTTTCTTAACACAGATACGTGCTAGAATTTCGGCCGTGACTCCCACTTGGAGTTTAATGCAAGCTGAGCTGGGCTTCTCCTTCGAAGATCTTTTCAACTCCTACGCCGCTGGAAGCGCAGCTTTAGCTATCGGTGCCCTTGTATTCATCCCATTGGCGTTAAAGTATGGCAGACGTCCTATATACATCATCAGCTTGGTATTTCAGACGCTATTATGCGTTTGGTCAGCAAATATGCACACGGTTACAGAGTTGATACTTGTCAATTTCTTCAGCTGCATGTTCGGCGCATTGGCAGAGGTCATTGTACAAATGACTGTTGCCGACATATTCTTCGTCCACGAAAGAGGTGCTATGAATAGTCTATATGCATGGGTTATGGTGTTAGGGTGTTCATTATCCCCGCTAATCTCGGGCCTCATTTCCGCAGGCCTGGGATGGCGCTGGGTCTGGTGGATATTGGCAATACTCTTGGGGGTTACCCTCAGTATGTTTGGTTTCTCTTATGAGGAAACTAGCTTTCCAAGAGAGCAAATCATCGAGATGTCCATGCCACAGGACCCAAGATCTCTTGCCGAGATTGAACAGTTAACAAAGGATGATATGGACGTGAAAGAGGTGAAACCCGATGGATATTCTGGTAACTGCATTCATCCTGTTATATCAGAGACTACGGTGGTATCACCACCTCGCAATACCTATCGGCAGAAGCTTGCGCTATGGACAGACTCAAACATATCGTGGAAGCAAACAATCCAGCATGTGGCCAGGCCACTCCTGATTCAGTTCACATTTCCAGCAGTTTTTTGCAGTGCTCTACTTTATGGTCTTGCCACTGCTGTTTTCCAAATTATCCTCACCGTCACTGCTTCATACATGACTATTGAGCCATACAACTTCAGTTCTTATCAGATCGGCTTGCTAAGCATTCCTCCACTGATTGGATCAACTTTGGGAGTCATATTGTGTAGCCCCCTGAGCGATAGGTCCATATTGTGGCTAGCCAAGAGGAACAACGGAGTATATGAGCCTGAGATGCGCCTCTGGCCTCTGTTGGCCTTTTCCCCCTTCCTTCCTGCAGGACTTTTTATGTTTGGGTTTGGGCTGGCGGATGGCGCACCGTGGCCGGTTTTGGCCGTTGGTTTGGCAATTTTTTCTTTTGGCATGTCCCCCGTGCTCAGCGTGCTTTTAACATATATAACCGATTCCTATACAGAGGTAAGTGGCTAGAACATGCTGCCGGTTTCCAACTGTCTACTGACCATTATGTATAGATCGTCGCGGACTGTATCGTTGGATTGACTTTCATCCGAAACCTCCTTGCAACGATTTCGGTCGTTACCCTTACGCCATGGATTGATGGAATAGGGCTGAAATATGTATTTTTGATTCCAGGCATTCTCATAGTCGCTTTAATGATTTGCATTGGCTGTTTCTTAAAGTTTGGTAAACGCCTTCGCATTCATTCTGCCCCGAGATATAAGAGGTTTGTGGATGATAAAAGGAGCTGTTAACATCCCGAAGGATAGGGCGAGGCCGTTGCAGCTTGCGATATCTGAGCTAGTAAGAGTGTGGTTCATGGAGAAAGTCAGTTTAGTCGCCTGTCCGTTATTAGACTTAATTCTTCAAATTGGGCTATTCGAACCGTTATCAGTATGAAATTGTTGGATGAGAGCCGGAGACGCGGTGGCACCAAAGGCCACGGCCAAGAGGCCAAACAACGAAACGGTCACCATTCTTGCACGGTTGTAGTTATAAAAGAGTGACTAGGCTGACCTCAAGAACACCAATGAGGCGAGCAAGCAGCACGAGAATGATCGATGAGCGAGTTCAGCAGTTGCTATATTCAACAAAGGTAATCAATTCAGCTATTTAACAAGTAGACCACCCCCTTTCTTCTCTAGTTAGTGGTTTTCTCATTTCTACAAACTTTCTGACGGGCATCCGGTTGCTGCAAAAGCAGAGCTATTTGGAACTGACTAACGTAGCTCATCCAGTCAGTGCCGATATTCCAGAAGTCTTGGTCACTAAATAGTTGGCCTATGGTTGGGCGAAGCATAAACTCCTTCCAGGGGACGCCAACGGCGTTGATTCCCCCTGGCCCTGAGCCAGATCTCGGGTGAATCGGCACTAGTGCGATGATGGATTCTCCTTCAGCCACCCCGCACAGCCGGTTTCCGCGTTGATCCGTCCCGATCCGGTTCTTTGGTGCGAGGCCAATCGTGACTAGCATCAAGCACGACTCAGATCCGGGAGGAAGTTGCCGAAACAGACCATTCACTTGGCATCTGGCAAAAATTGAAACAAATCTAAGAGCGAAAGTAAAAATGAGCCACAGTCAACATGACCCTGCGGACCCAGCAAGGAAAGGTCCGTTAACTCGGGCACTATGGCCACTTTGCGCTTGTGCTAATCAAACACACAAGGCTGCTCCAGATGCACCAAACGTCGAATTAAATGTGATCTTGGACGCCCTTCTTGCCTAAAGTGTGCTCGCAAAGGATTCGAGTGCCCCGGATACGGGTCTCAGCTCCGATGGGTAGGCGGAGTCGCAACCCGAGGCCGATTGAAACATCTCCAAGCTTCGGTTCTGGAATCCTCACTAAAAGGCACAGGGTTACTGGAAGACACTGGGGTATCCAAAATCGAATCCATTTGCGGCTATCCGCTCCAGGACCTAATAGATTACTACGACAAGAACGTCTGCAAAACCATGGTTTGGGTAGACTCTGGAGACAACATTTTTCGGCAGCACATCCTGCCCTTGGCCAAGACGAATCCCGCCGTGCGGTTTGCCATTGCCGCAACATCGGCCCAGAATATTGCTGCTACTCGCGGCGAACGGGATGTCTCTGAAGATGCGAGGAACGAGGCCGTCTTGTTAATCACTCAGCGCATTACCGATATTACCACACGGGTCATGAATGGGCACGATCCCGACCATGAATTGGATGCAGGCGCCGCAGAATGGATATTAGCATGCATGCTCGTCCTGTCAGCATACGAAATGGCTCGCTCCGGCGCCGCAGACACAGAGTTTCACCGCAAAGCCGCTCGGTCTCTTATCAATACACTATCCACCACCGAATGCCGCAGAAGCGCGCTGTACATCTCGCTAAGGAACAAGGTTTCAACATTTGATATTTTCGCCTCGACAACATCGTTTGATGCGTCCGCCACGCACGACACCATTCTTCCAGATCCGGATACCGAGACCTTTATCCTCAACGAAACGACCCTGTTTCCAGGCTACCTGAAGCTCTTGCACGAGATCACCTTGCTCTCGCGCCAGGGGCCGCAGGCCGTTGCCGCGAGCAGTCGAGATTGGAGGGCGGAGTTCGAATTAGCCAGGGGCGCAACGCTGATGGCCTCTGGGAAGCTGGACATGGATACGCCTCAGCGGCGCCGCGACTTTATACGGCTGGTTGAGATTCACTATCACGCAGCTCTGCTGTACGTGGCGAGATGCCTCGATGGCAGAGTGGACTACGATACAGCGACGGCATTCTCGGACCTGAAAAGGAACACTCTGGCAATGGAGGACCTGGACGGGTGGATTCACAATCTTCCTTGGCCCTTTTTTATTGCGGGAGTCGAGTGCCAGGGAGACCCGGAGAACCAGGCACTCATCACCAGGCTGTACGCTGATGTTTCCAGAGTTACCGGGCTCAAACATTATTACGAAGTTTTGGAATTTCTCAACGCCTTTTGGGCGAGCAGCGAGCGAGACTGGCGGACGCTGGCCAGGGATCGGGAGGCCGAGGGGAAACGAATACTCGCATATTAGTGAGCCAAGCGAGACTAGGACAGCTGATGTTGCAGTTTTCCATTTCAGAGTCAGGAAATCAGGTGTGTTTTGGTTTAGAATCACCACTAGTCTTAACTGTCGAGACTTCTCCTACATCCTTGCTTGGAACTATATATATCGGCTACGTCTAGCGAATTCTCAACTTGACTGTAAACTATTTGAATATGATGGTGGACAGTATGGCAAAAGCTATCTCACCGCAGTCAGCCCGAGTAAGTGGAAGATATGCCTCCCCAAATTTTACTTATTTCATTGATCCTCTTTTGAAAAGTATATGATCCTCTGCAAGGGTTCTTATCAACCGTTTAATACCAAAGCAAAACCCCCAGAATCAGACATATGCCATTTACGAAGCACAAACCCGCACACAGCACATAGCCAGGGGCAAAAGAAGCAGCAGACAAAAGACAATAAATTATAGGAGCTGTAGTCGCAACATATCAGCCAGTATGATCCCTTATACCCTTACAAAACCCAGCAGCCAGTTCGCCCAACTCCCGTACCAAAAAGCAGCACACTAAATATATCATAATACATAGACATTAGAAATCCGTCGCCCTTACTCGTCCTTCTCGTGGTTCTCCTCCTCATCATCTTCCACAGCACCCCAGTCTCTCCAGCCCTCACCTCGGACCCAGCTCATGCCCTTTCGCCAGTTAGCCTCGCGCATAGCCTGCGCATCGCGCTCGTAAACGACACCAGTCACCATCAAGGCGACCATGAAGATCCAGACATCGCCGCCCTTCATGCTCCTCCACCAGCGTCGCTTGACACCCACCTTCCAGAGGCTGTCGACGCTGGCTCGGGCCGTGGTGAGGAAGAAGCCGCGTCCGTTGCGGCGCTCAAGCCAGGCCCAGAGACCAGCGAAGAAACCGCTCAGGAAGAAGCGCTGAGTCGCAAGCACATGGCGGGGAAGCCAAGTCTGGAAGAAGCAGATGGAGGCCCAGGCGGTCGAGATGGCTCCGGTGGCGTAGGTTGAGGTGCGAAGAGCAGCCTTGATGATTTTCTGCAGAGTGGCCAAGGGGCTGTGATACAGCGAAGAGAGTCGAGGAAGGACGGTGAGTGCAGAATAAAAAACGACAAAGAAGCGGGCCAGAGGGCCAAACGAGTTGAGCCAAAAGGTCAGGTAAGTACGGGCACAAGACGGGTCCGAAGGGTGAAGCATAGCGCAAGACAGCGAGTTGATGAGAGGATGGGCTCGGGAAGTCAAGGGCGCAATGGCCGTAAGAGAGGCCGGCAGCACATCTTCCTTGTTCGGGAAGAGAGTTGGCGAAATGTACGCACTGATACACGGTTAGCTGAAACAGTCCTGCAAGGGAAAATCATAAGGGTCCACGTACGGCCAGCTGAGACGCGCCATCTCGGCCAGACTGTCGACAATTTGTGTCATCTGCGGCCACTTAAGATTCGCGGGCCAGTCCTCCGGACGCGGGTGGAGATAGGCCGTGGTGGTCTTCAAGATGACATCGCTAAAGGGCTATTCATGAGTGTTAGCTTGGTTGTTCCAGCGGAGTGATTACGGGACATGATCCAGTCCCGTCATGTGCAAATCTTCATTACTACTGACCTTGGGAACAAGTTCGCGGTCAAACACGAAAGCGTGGAACATCTGGCCGTAGACCAAGGGCTGCAACAGCCAGCTTCCGAACCACCAAGGGCGGTCCTTGGGGATGCCGTTTTTGAGGCCCCAGATGAGGCCCTCGCCTTCAAAGAGGTTGTAGCCAAATTCAAGGGCACGGAACATGGCAAAGATGGACATGCCCACGCGCATCTGCTCCGAGGGAAAGATTCCCAGCGCAAGACCGGCGAATGAGGCGCCAATGGCGGGAGCATAGGGCGATGTCAGCGTCGCGGCGGTTCGCGGGTTGCGCAGTCGGAAGGGCTCGACCTGGGGGTCCAGCAGGTGCACGCGCAGGCGGGTGAGGAACCGGAACAGCATTCGATAAAGGAAAAGGATGGTCGACAGCGACAGCGACATCCTCATGGCGAGAGACTTGTAGAACGGCTTCTTCTGCGCAGTAGCATTCGCGCTGCTTCCACATCAGTTAGATCGCAATCCAGCATATCGGCAGGGGACCTGGTAATCAGCTTACTCTTCACCACCCATGCGCTTCTGAATAGCACCTAATCCCTTCATTCCCAGAAATGTCGCGACAAAAACCCTGAGCGTGTGGCGGATGGTCTTGACGTTGAAGTCGTCGCCCCCTGGAGGAGGCTGCATGGCCTTCTCAACACGGCTGGGGGCGGGAGCTGAGCGGCGGAGGACGCGGGATCGCGAGAGGACATATTTGTGAAGAGAGGCGTACTCGCGCGCGGACAGGGTGTATCGCAGGGCGTTTCGCATGACATGATCGGATGCCGTTTTCGAGGATGAAGATGAAGTGGAGGCGACAGAGCCGTGCCGCGATTGCGAGGGCTCCCCCGAGGGCATGGGAGACGCCATTGTGATTAGGATTGAGGTTGTGGGTATCTAATAAAATAAAAAGCACAAGACAAGAAAGGCTGAAGATTTGTTGCAGGTTCGAAAAGTCGCAGGCTGTCGCTGCGTCGCTCGGTACGGGACTCGATATAGCTCAAGATGTTGCTGCTGGTCCACGAGCTGCTTCGGCGCGGCGCATCGGGAGGTCTGTCGAAGGCGGCATTCAAGCAGGCGGGGGGTTCGGCGGATGAGAAGGAACAGGAGGCGCGAGGACGGCCAGAGAGAGGCAGCGCAGGTTGCGTCACTGCGGCCAGAGCAGACGAAGGAGGGCGGGCGGGATAAAAGGAGGGACTGAAGAAGTTGGATCAAGGGCGTGGTGTGTGTGTGATGAATCTGGAGTTAGATTGTGGGTGTTGTGTGTGCGTCGGTCGCGTCTGGGCAAATTCGAGGTGGAGAGCGAGACACAAGGACCAGGACCATCCCTCAGCAGCACAGCACAATCATGCCCAGCAAGCACAAAGTACTCGGTCTATGTAACATTGCCCCCAGGTACATGTGGAGATAAAAAGCCTCGGTTCGGGTCTTGGACCACCGGGCCCCACGGCCCACCCTCCAGCGCCCAGCCAGTCAGCGCCGCCGTCGGCCCTACGGCGGGGCAGCAGCACTCTCAGCGCATGTGCTAGCGGGAATTGCTAGCGGCGTAGCGCATGATTTTCCATGGTTTACAGCGGGTGCATTGGGCTGCACAGCACTACGTAATGATCCCATTTCGTCCCCCATGCCCATCATCAGCACCAAGAGAGCTCTGAGCTGCAAGGATTCCCCACTCCACCCTCGCTGCCATGTTTAATGGATGGCAAGTCATCCGATATACCACACAGGGCCATCCTACACCTCAGTCCCCCATGTGGAATCTTGGCTGATCTCCCTGATATGAGCCATGTATCTCCCCCGCCAACTCGCACTGGCAAGACACATTCCGGCCAACATACTTCATTCATGCATCGCCACGAGCGCAAATTAGCCCGCACACATGCGCAACCCACCGCATGGCGGGAGCGACACCACGCAACCACACGCTGCCGAAACTTTGTGCTATCAAAACCATCATTTTTGCCTATGTCCCGAGCACTCCGAGCGTCGAGCTCAACACCCGACACTCAAATCGCGCTGGCGTCCTTTGCGTGGCTGCCAAGGGCTATCGACTAAGTTGTACGCTGGGCAATATATCGTCCATAACACACAAAGATTTTTTTTCAACTCCATCCACCCCTTTTTGATCCTTTTTTTAAGTTGCCTTTTTTAACCCTAAACTCCCTTCCAAGCCGGACCTCCCAAGGGCCGTCGACCAACTCCGAATCAACCCTGCCTCCCTACCATATCCTCCCCACAGGCCACTGCTTCAAAGTCGTCAGCAGCCCAATTCTCCCTCTCCATTCGCTGGAATCAAGAACATCCCTCCAATCAAGGGACTTTCTCTTGTCCTTCCAGATTAATCGTGCTCGGCGGCCCCCGGCTTTGTTCCATTCCGTTTCCAACCCCCCTAGCTTTTCATCTTTCATACACACATCCCCAATGGCAAATTCGTCCAGCCTTTTGAAAACCGTGGTCTCCAAGAGATTGGCAACCCAGGCGCTTATTTCAGGCAGCCCAGGTGCACGAACCCTCCCTCCCCCAAAAAAAAAATGCTTTTCTCATGGCAGGCGCAGATCCTCAGACAACCACAGGATTGTCCTCGCCCTCATCCTAGCTACCCCACGACACCCCCACATAGATCTAACCCATGGCAAAAACTAGCCATGCTTCCAATTGAGAGAGCGAATCATGCAGTCCCAGAGGAATTAGGTTGATCGTAGTATCGAGTGAAAGGGGAGGATCAAGTAATTTTTAATCACAATGCAAAGCGCAAATGCAAACTCGCCAATTCGCTGAAAGAATCATAACTCATCAGAGCCGTCGCCCACTTGCTCACTCAAGGATACTCGGCCGTGCTGCCGTTTGGGGCGTCCATCAGGGGAACCCATGTACGGCGGAGAGAGGGCCCCTCCAGAGTTCCGTAGGGAAACATCTCCTCCTGCCAGCCAAGGCCGCTCCACTCATCAAAGTACCGAGGCTCTGGGGTAGAGAGCTGCTTTAGAATGGACGCCCACCCTGGGACGCGGCCACTCCGAATCGCATCAACGGCCTGAAGTCGACGGCGCTCACGCTCCGTCACCACATCCTTGATGACCCGGTATCGGTATTCCGGGTTTGCCCATCCATTGGCGTTGTTGCCCACGGATTCCAGCGCCATCTTGAGGAACTCAAAAGGCACATTGAGCAAAACGCGAGAGATGACGGCGTGGGAGGGCGATTGAGCCTGCTGAGAGGGCTTTGGGCCTTCCGAAACAGAAAGATCGCCAAACTGAATGCCGGTAATCTGCTGAGATCGACGCGGCCTACCCAAGTGCACAGACGTTTCGCACGCAATGGTAGGCGACGAGGGCTTCTGGAAAGCAGGGCTCTCGGGGGGGGTAGGGTAAGGGGGGAACCGGCGGAATTGCCCTGGCTCCGCAACAGACGTATCAAGGACAAAGTCTGAGGAAATGTTGTTCACAATGTAAGCAACAACCCCATTCAGAATTGCATGAGATCCCTCTCCATATTTGTAGCTGTCGTGAGAGCCCTTGTCAATGTGTTCTTCAAGTGCAAACTCAAGCGCACGTTCCAAAGTGCCCCAGTTGATCAGCTGAAGAGCAATCTCGCAGCCACGTCGAGTAACCGGCTCCCAGCTCAAGAGGTGACCGGCAGTTGCGTAGGACAATGCAAAGTCCATCCGCTCAGAGATCGATCCGGCCTCGGCCATGTCGCCCTGCTTAAAGGCGGCAGGTGGGGGGATCGGGAATAGCGGATGTCCATAGAGACGCTGAGTGGCAGTGTAGAACGAGTCGGATCGGATCCACTTGCTCTTAATCTCGAGGACAATGGTCTGCAGCGATGGGAATCCCGGGCTTGGCTGGGGGGGGGACTTCATCATGAGATTAGCAAGCTCAGGGCTTCGCGACAGAATAAGACGGTGGCCAGGGATGCGGACGGTGGGCGCGCGGTCGTCCGAGTATCGAAGCTCCAAGACACAATCAGCAAAATCCACCGAGCCAAACTGTTGCTGCAGATGAGAAATCAAGCCTTCAGCGTCGTCCGAGGGGGGCATCATGTGAGGTGGGAAACCAGGGTTCGGCATCATCCTAGGGAATTCAGGGCCACGCATGACCCGACCGGCAAGGTTCGAATCGTCACCCGGTCCGGCGACCCCATTTCTGACCGGTCCAGAAGGATACTGATACATGCCATTGTCATCCGGGTGCGCTGAGGACTGCGAGTCGTGGAAGCTGTGCGGCGTGGACGGACCAAAGTTGTTGCCGTAGGGAGGGTACGAGTCCACGGGGCCGTATGCCATGGAAGGTCGGCCATAGTTGTCAAAGGTGGGCATCATATCCGGGCTGTAGGGCATCATGGGAGGGAATCCGTTCGCGGCGGGTCCCATGTACGGAGGCCGGCCATCGGGACCCGGCATGCCCGGGGGAGGGGCAATACCACCGGAGAGCGGAGGAGCTGGTGAAGAGCTCGTGGAGCCGTGAAAGGTGCCAAAGTGGATGCTGCCATTGCTTGGGTGCGGCTGGTGCAGGTGCGGGCCGTTGGGCACGTGAGGGCGATGAGGTCGTGGCATGTCTCCATTCACAGCAGCAGTCAGGGAGCGGTTGGCGGGCTGGAACGGGGGAGGCATCTGGTATCGAGTGGGCGACACGGCGGAGGGAGGTCGAGGCTTGGTGTTGTGTCTCGCAGGAGGATGCTCAGCTGGAGGGAAGGCGTCAGTGCCTGGGTCTGTTTTCTGGACGAGGGGCGTCTCACCTGAGTTGTTCTTCACGTCGTTCTTGCTGGCAACGCCGTTGGGCTTCTCGGGGGCATAGCTGGGAGGGCGAGAGTCTTGGGCGGTGATCTTGGGCGCGGCAGCGGGGTGATGAGAATGGTCCGAGGTGGAGGAAGCTTTGGCGGCATCGTCTGGCTCGCTAGAGGAAGATGCGGCTGTGGCAGTAAAACAAACGGTTAGCAAAGCATTTGGGGTGGATTGGTTTGTCTCAGAAGGGAGAGCAAACATCCGACATGGGTCTGGTACGTACCGGACGTATCCTGGTGGTTTGTCTCCGCTGCGCCGTTGCTCGTCTGGGGCCCGTTTTTCGGTCGGGTGTAGATGGCCTTGTTCTTTGTTGTCCTTGCAGCTGAATTCGCCGAAGCGGCGGGTGTGGGAGTTACACCAGAAGCCGCACCAGCGTCCGCGGGAGCATCGGCGGGGGCGGCCTCAGCCTGGGCGTCCTTCTTGGCCTTGTCAGTCGCGGAGCCATTTGTAAGTTTCGCCTTGTGTCGCGGGGCGGTGGCCGGTGGGTTGGTCGAAGGAGAGTCCGCGGGCGTGGATGCAACCGGAGCAGGAGCAGCAGCAGGAGCAGATGCAGCCGCCGCAGCAGCCTGACGCTTCACGTAGGGCAGGGGGATTGCGGGCACGACAGTCTTGGGCGGCTGGGCAAGCTTGCTGCCTCCGTGCCTGCGCGGCTTCGCAGAGCCGTTGATGGGCGCCATGGTGGGCAGGAATCAAGACGGAGTGGTTGTCGATGTCGAGATGAGAGGGCGGCGCGCCAGAGGAGGAGAGGGGAGGGTCTAGAGATCCGGTGCAGGAGGCGGCATGAGGGCCAGCAGTCGGATGGCGTTTGCTCGGAGCAAGTAAAGGAGGAGACGAGAGCAGCCTCAGGCAATAGATGGCGTGCAATGCAGAAACAGGGGATGCACTCGAAGAGATGCTCTACACAACCTCCCCCAGAGACTCGGTGGGCACTTCAGAGACCCGGCAGAGTCAACGGCCGTGGGCTGGTGATGCTGAGCGGAGGGCGAGTGCGGCGATGATGATCGGAGATGTGCCCTCTCATGGTCCAACGGCTCCCCGGCTTTCGTCACAATTTTTTTTCCAGTGCGAAAAAGCTCCCCGCACGCGTAAAGTGGCTAGTGTAGTGGACTGCCGTTGGGCCTGACGGCTGACGATTACTGGCTGCCGGTGCCAATTAAAGTGCCCAACCCAGCGACGGAGACTCATGGAAGCCTTCCGTGGAACACCTACAGCAGTGGTGCTAGGGCCCGGGCCTCCTTGATGCTCCCTTGGCTGCGTCGGCTGAAAGTCGGCTTCAAGTGCCGCGCACAAACCCACCAGGTGGGGTCGAGATCAAAACCTACCGGGTAAGTGACGAGATAAATTCTCCTAGATGCCTAGGATCACGACTTTGGAAGGTGTTAGTCTTTTGGAGTCTTTTACTGTTCTTGAAATCGGTTGTTTCTTTCGTTTATTCTGTGTTTTTTTCTTTCTGATTTCTTTTTCTTTGCTGTAAATCAACCGTCACTATTCCCTGCTTGGTAGCATCCCTGATGTCATAGTCTCCGAATGCTTACTCTCGGACAACCCATACCATTTCTCTCGACGTATCAATGCCTGTTTGTCTCAGCTTACTCAACCGTCCAGTCGAGACCACAGATGGGGGGTTTATGGCACATTGGGCTAGCAACTGAGAAAAAGGATAAGGGAGTAACCGACCCTAGTAGACATAGGATTCGAGCATATTAAAGAAATAAACCAACACACACCATCCCTCGTCATTCAAATTGACCTGTACTAGAGCCCAAAGATCGTCATGTGGTTATGAGTCAATCTTTTGAACCATGATTCACCTCACTGTACCTTTGGAACTAACCTGATAAAAGCCCAGGCCAAACAAAACCACCGAATTTAGCTTTCCAACTACTCATGCGCTGATGATTTGCCGCTTCGGACTTCCGAGCGGCTGCATTGTTCTATTCCCGCCCTGCCTAGTCGCCTGCCGTGTCTCACATGGTAAGACAAGTCTAGGCCATGTCAAGCCCACCACAATGCCAAACTCCAGGCAGAAAGGCCTCCTGCCAGCTCTTGACGTCGTGCAATCTGGCAAACAATTCAAGAATTCACACGGCATGGGCGTATTCACGCACCACTTTCCAATCCGACTCGTGAGCTATTTTAATCATTCCCCGCACAAGGAAAGATGGGGGCAAGGTCATTGTGCTCCAAATAAAATAGGTCTGGTCTTGGTCTCATGGAGAAGTTGGGTAAGATGCGATAACCTATTCTTCCCTCAGCAATAAATCCGTTCAAAATAGATATGCCGTCCAGCGAGGGCGAATGCCTGCGCATGACTCAGGGCATCCGCAAATCTCTCATCATCATGGGGTTCAAGGGTATCATCCGATTGGACTCATGTCCTGCATAGATAGACTAAGCCTTGAGCCACGGGCGGACGGACGATATGACGTTGTTCTTTTAAGCCTTGTTGGCTGGGCCGATGCCGATTGCTGACCCAACAAATACCTACTCGGAGCAGGTTCCAAATTGGTAGCCGCGGAGATACATTGGCGCCTAGCGGGCCGACAACACATTGCCTGATAGTGAATAAGATACCGATTCGTGTTTATTATTACTACGATATGATGAACTTGCTGGCATGATTGAGTGGTCTAATCGCCTCCAAAGGCTCAAGCCGATGCAGCGCCCACCAATCCCATACATGAACGCTGTTAAATTAACTCCATTCACCAAAAACCAAGTGAAGACTGTTGTGTGCCCTGAAACGCCATACTCAAGACGCGAGTCTTCTCATATGTGACTGAACCCTATCCCCGGCGCCTCTTGAGAAACCCGATCAAGTAAAGCCGCACCGTCGGGCTAGGCGCGGCACAATTACATATTCGCTACCGCTTTATGATGAGCCGTGGCCGTCTCCGCTCACCAGCCTGGCGATGAGGACATATATGAAAATGGCAGCGCCCGCAACGAGAAGCTTATTCCGGTAGATCCAACCCGTTCCGGCCTCTCGTTGCTGGACGACGGCATCGACAACAGCCTGCGCTTGGTGGCCACTGCCTGACGCAGCGATGCCTAGCTGCGGTCGGCAAGAGGCGGCGTTGTCGCTATCAATTCGGTTCCCCGTCATGGGATCAACCTTGTTCTTCTTTATCCACTCCCAGTTCTCGGCGTCAACCTCGGGCCATTCTGAGCGGAATTTGGCACCGCCGTCGCCGGCCTTGACGTTTCCCTTCATGGCGGGGTTGCTCTTTGCGTGCGACCCATTGCCGGTCGAGTTCCACCACCGGGACCGGGAAGCTAGGTATCGTCGCTCAGCTGCGGTGCTCGACACTGAGCCAGTCGTCATCTCCTCGCTTGTCATGAAGGACAAAAGACCAATAAGGATGGTAGAGACCTCCCAGGCGGGGTTGAAAGACTTGGGGTGAAAATCGGAGATTGAGAGGCACAGGCGGGTTGACGGCTGGAAGCGCCCGGAAGGAGTATGCATGCGGATCGCCGGCGGCGCAAACGGATAGTTCGGGGGGAACATTAGGGTACCCCAATACTGGCCACCGTGATAGGGAGTGTCCTCAGGGCCGGTGATAATGTAGTGCCATCTGGAAACTAGGGTCAGCGCTTGGGTTTGCATCGTGAACAGGGCGAATGGGCGCGTACTCTAGGATGTTGGACTCGGAGGGGTGAGCGGTGATGTATGGCGGCGGGTTCTCCGAGATGGACTTGTATTCGCGAGTCAACTGCAAAAAAGGGCATTAGACGGGATCGCAAGAGGCTCGACCGATGGAGAACATACTCGCTTGTTGGCGGCTTTGCTGGCCATGATGACGGTGGTTGAGAGCAATGACCGGGGCTCGTCAGAACCAGGATGGAAGTGACCAGATTGCTGGTCGCGTGAGTGACGGGGGATGGGGGCTTGTTGAGGCGCTCGCAGTAGCAAGGAGTGTAGCGGAAAGAACAAAAAAATGGAAGGAAACAAGAAAGACAGACAGCGAGGGAATCAAGACGCTCGCTCGGTGGAGATGATGGGCCAAAAGTGGATGTGCCGTAGATGAAGAAGCGTCAAAGAACGAGTGTCTTTGAACTGCGCAGGGAACGACGACATCATTCGGGGGGGAGGGCGACCCCGACCCCCGGCCACGGCCACCCCAGCCACACGTGGCTTGCGGGAAGCTTGCATGTGAGCGTTGGGAGCCAAGGGAACCCTAGCAAGCGGGTGAACAGACGTCGAGAAGGCGTCTGTTTGGTAACAATTATCAAAGGAAAATTAACTACCGGGGTTAAAGAGAGAAAAAAAAGGCTGAATAGGGTATCGTTAAACAATTTAACTTGATTTGCCCGCAAAACTTAATTGCTGTTTCATTCTCACGATAAAAACTCTGTGTCGTGTGCCTTGTATTCAATCGCCTGTTTGGCCTGTGTTGGGTGGTAAGTGGGCCAGACAAGGAGAGTGCGCCACACACAAGCTCCCGCTCATTGCCGGGATCTGTCGAACCACCGCTGGGAATACTGCAGATTGCGCCTTTGACAATTAACGGCTGCGGTCTTTGAGCCTGCGACGATGGCTTCGTTCCCGAGCTCCGTAGGGGTCTCTGTGAGTCCATTGGAGCCTCCTCGCGCACTCGACCTCGGTTACTAACCGCTACAAGAACCCCGACGATCCCTTCAGCAAGCTTCACACCGACACCGGTTCCCTGCTTCGAGAGGCCGAATCGAAGCCCGGATTTCGCCATGACGAGGAGGAGGCCAAGCAGCGGCGTATGGCCCAAGTGGTATGTAGTCTCCCCCAGCTTTCGGAGAGCACAGGACTGACTTGCTGCTGCAGATTGGCGACCAAATGGCCGCTCCCATGACGGTCAACGAGGTTCGGATACATGGGGCCACCAACACCCGCACCACCTTCCTCGACCCCATCATTCACCCCCTCGTCTCCGAATCCCAAAACGCCAGCACCACGATTGGCGATGTCATCTCCAAGCTGCGTACCGTCAGCGCAAAACTCGACGCCCTCCGTATGCTTATCGCCGAAGCCGAAAATGCCGTTACCTGGTGGCTAACACGAGCAAAATAGAAATCTACCAGCCGCAGCCCGAAGTCTTCCTCACCTCGGCCCAGCAGACGGACCCCTCGACCTCCCCCACCGATGTGAACGTCGACGTGCGCGTGCGGGAGCTCTCTCGCTTCAAGCTCCAGACCGGCACCGACGTTGGCAACGGCGAGGGTTCCGCCTACGGTTCGCTGCTATGGCGCAACATGTTTGGTGGTGCCGAGATGCTCACCCTCAACGCAAAGGCCGGCACACGCACCCGATCCGCTTACAGCGCCAACCTCAGTGCCCCCTTCAAGAGCAACCCCGACTACAGAATATCGCTGGAGGGCCTGGCCTCGGCGGCAGAGAAGCCCTGGGCCTCCCACGAAGAGGTGCTCAAGGGCGGTTCCGTGCGCTTCTCATGGCTCAGTGAGCAGCGGGACACCCAGTCCGTCGAGTACTCCGGCATTTGGCGGCAGATCACAGGCCTCGGCGCCACTGCAAGCCCCACTGTGCGGGCTGATGCCGGCGACACCATCAAGAGCTCCGTCAAGCACACGTTTGTGCGAGAGAGGCGCGATAACCCCCAGCTGCCCCAGAGTGGTTACATGATCCGTTCCGGTCTCGAGTTTGCGGGTGTCGGACCTCTGGGCGGAGATGTTGCCTTTTCCAAGGGTGAGTTTGAGGTGGGAGGTGCCGTTCCTATCGGCATCCCAGGCTGCCCTCACAGGACAGGAATCTCCATCGGTGGAGGACTGAGGTTTGGAGCTCTGTGCCCGCTTCCTCTTGGCTACGAATTCGGCGGCAAGATCCGCCCAAGCCGACTCAACGATCGCTTCCAGCTTGGCGGGCCTACCGATGTCCGCGGTTTCAAGCTTGGTGGTCTGGGTCCCCACGACGGCCAGGACTCTGTTGGTGGTGACCTCTTCGCTGCGGGCAGTGTCAATTTGCTTCTCCCAGTGCCTTACAAGGGTCCTGACTCCGGTCTTCGCTTCCAACTTTTTGCCAACGGTGGTCGCCTCGTCGCGCTGAAGAATAAGAGCAAGTCGGCGTCTGAGGGCGGCGTCCAGAGCCTCAACGCGCAGGCTGTGGCAAGGGGCATGGGCAATGCCGTCGGTGACCTCTTCAATGGTCTTCCAAGTCTCGCTGCAGGTGCGGGCCTGGTTTACGCTCACCCCGTGGCTCGATTCGAACTCAACTTTAGCTTGCCACTGGTGATGCGAAAGGGCGAGGCATCAACCAAGGGCCTGCAAGTGGGAGTGGGAATCAACTTCTTATAAGAGACGTGTAAATTACAGAAGCAAAGTTTATAGAGATACCTATTGCTTTCGCATCGTACAATGAACAAATTCCCCTTGCATAAAAAGTAGAGTTCTCCGCTAGTGAAACCAATCGAGTCCAGTTGATCTGATGAATTGATGTTATCTTGCTATCGACTCCATTCAATCACCTTTTAGCGGTATCTGATGGACCAACAAGACGACTTAATTGTAGGTCTATTCAGAAGAACCTTAATTCCGCTTATTGTCGCCTTCTTTTTTGTCGTTCTTCAGCGGGATGTGTTTCGACCATATGTTGACTAGGGGGTAATACAGCAAAGGCATTGAGCCAGACAAGTATTCTTGCATAATTGCTAACCATGTTGTATCTCTAGGGTAGCGACGTAGACCTATGAAACCAGCACACCAATGCACATAGAAAAGGACGACCAAGAAATAGTACGACCTCAATGACCTGGATTGGTTCAATTATATGTGATAAAAAAAGATGGTGATAGACTATAGCTAACAGAATACAAAATGCTCTCTAGTACGTGACATTTTAACACTCTGGCCAATTCAAGGGCGATCGACTGTCAACAGAATCAATGCTTGATAGCCCATCTTGTCAAAAAGCTCACAGCTGCAACTTTCAAGGTGTAAAGGTCCTGTAAAGTCCCAAGTAAGTGCTGTCATGGAATCTTCAGCGGCTAAGTTATCGGAACAGAAACCAGACTGCGTTATGATCTCAAAGTAGTCTGGAGGTAGAACCCCTTAGTTGCCCAGCATCCCCCATTTCTTGAAAATCGCACCTTTGCTTGACTAGGCTGCTCCTTTCAAAAGAGGGACAACACGTTTCAAATATCTCAGTGGTATTTTTCTATCACACTTCTGTCTTGCGAAGCGAAGCTGATGGCGTGGAGGAGATACAGAATCTAACATCGTGGTAAAAGGAGTTGGACGCTAAGCCAACACCGCTCAGGAGTACCATGCAGGGCCACCCAGTGATTAAAATAGTACCATGTATCTTATTTCACCCAGGCCGATAGCTAGATTCACAATTCTCTGAAAAATCAAGCTTTGTTTGATTGCGGTTAGATCGCCGGTTGGAACACCATTTCCAATGGTCCAAACCTTAGAACCAGGCAATGCGCTTCTCATTCTGCGCTATCGGCCCTAAGAGCACCAAAAGCACATTTTCAAGCATCTCAAACACGGCATGGATCTCGGCGGGGACAAGAACAAGTCCGGGACACCGAAGATTCAAGATCCGCCTGGAGAAAACGGGCCTCCTGTAGATATCTTAACCCCAGACACAGACAGACACCCGTGCATAATAAACCAATATCTCACGGATGTATTTCCGTTCATGTTGCTATCCATTCTGTTATATCAATACTATCTGATCTGTTAATGGCGATCGTCATGGACAGTGTCGCCGCATCTTCGTATTCAAATTAAGGTGCCGCATCCGCGACCTATTATGGAGCTGACATTACGCTCCCGGGATGTCAATGAAGTTTCAGGACTTGAAAAAAAGGTCTTGGGCATAATGAGGAGACCGCTTCTTTGTGGGTTCCCTTTGCGGATCGCTACAGATGAAATATGACAGCTCCTATTCCCCAACCAGCTGATGCAGCATCGGTACGAGGGAGAGCATGCGGTAAGCGAACCATGCGCTTAGCAGGCAGCCAACGAGCATTCCTTTGAGAAAACACTCCTGTGGTCTGGACCATCTTGATACGGCCCGCCGTAATTCCAAGTCTGCATCCCGCCAAGGAAGCTATCGGCAATAAGGGAGGGAGCCAGGGAGGCAGACCATAGCGCATACGTCGATGGCAATGCGGCTGGGTAGACGAGTAGCGGGACGCAATTTCGCATTATCATGGACTAGCACCAATAGGGGCAGGAAGGATCGTGAAGAGTATTGTCTGCCTGTAGAAAAAAATCAGATTCCCCATTAGGCAACCAGATTTAGCTCCGTGTTTACTCGACGGCTCCGAGGAATCGACGGCGGAGGAGAAAGGGGCGCCCAAAGGGGGGGTGGGCGAGCACCTGGTCCGACCGCTCTTGTTCACTCGAGTGGGACAGCTCAGCGATGCTAATTTGTCTCTTTGGCCAATTAACTATTGCCTTGACTGGTTTGTGCGGTGTCGATACATTCTTCTTCAGGGTAGTTGCGTCGTGGTTTCTAGGCCTTGCACGTTGCTCGCTCTCGGTCTACAGGGAGTGCGTCATTGTTGCAACCCACAATGTATATGCCAGACAACTAAGCATCGCAAAGCCGCATTGTATGAGAACCCGATCCCGTCGGGTTGGCAAACACTTGCAGCAGCGATTCTGGAACGTGGAGACGATGCAGCGCAACCGAGTTCCGACGCATGCTTGCCAGGAAACCGGAACCTACCCGTTTGGCATAAACTAGACTTCAAACTCAAAAAGAAAAATATCGAATGCTCTTTTTTTTTTTTTAAAGTCTGTTACGTCAATGGAACCATGAGGATGGTAGAGGAGATGAACGTGGGCATTGACTGGGATTGGGAACCTTGAAGGCGTAGCAACTCCCCGTCCGTCGTGTTACGAAACCAAGTCGCAGCGCGCTGGGCCGCCATGAGTAAGCACGGATTCTTTTCACATCCGTTTTAGAATGCGTTTCCGGTTCAATGGACTCTATTTGACACGGACAGAGCGAAAATCATCAAATGCTAAAATGTGCCCAATAGGCGCGTTTCCGTTCCAAGGGTGGAACCTCCCCGCCCGAGTCCTGGCCGGAGAATAGATTTCTGGATGGGGGAATTCCCACTGTCGATTGGCCACGGCGGACGAGAACGGAAAACGGGGTGCGCGGCCAGCGAGCTGGTGGCCTCCGGGGGGAGGGAGTGCCGTCAATTAGAGCCTGGAGCTAGACCCGCGGTGGACATGTGTCCATGCTTTTCAGTCTGAAGTTTTGGGGCTCAGGATCTTGATCATCAAACGTTGTTGGAGGGTACAGGCAACGACAACGACAACAACAACACCAAAAAGAAAAGCAAAAAAACAACAACCGGTGAGCCACGTATGCAAAGCCAAGGATCAAGCAACCTGTGACCTCCGCAATCAGCAATTCTAGATAGTTCTCTTGCAGATGGGCTTCATGCAAAAAAGGAACAACACATGGGAAAACGTGGACGGTTCGTCCGTGAGCCCAAACGAGCGTAAATTGGACGGTGGGCTATCGGGCTGTTGATAAAAACCGTCAACCCGACAGACAGGTTGTAGTTACCACCCCCCCCTGCGGTAGCACCACTCAGCTTTGGCGCGCCCTCAGGCGTGTCGCAGCTCCCTTTTGGGGGCGCCGCTCAGTGGCTTTGCGGAGCGGCGAAGTGGAGCCCCAAATGTCTGGTAGGCGGAGTTGCGGAGGACCGGGGGGCCCATTCACAATTTCCCGTCAGGGCGAGGATCCACGAGGCAGCCACAAGGGGGAGATGGGAGAAGGGAATGAGCTTCAGTGTGCTGCTATTCTTGTGTGCGAGCCGCTCGATGGCGTCGCATCTCCTCATCTTGAGGCTGAAACTGGCCCTACGTCTCTCAGAAGGGACGACGTTTGCACACAAGCACCAGGGGCCTGTCTGTGTACCACCAACCAGGTGGGGGACGGACTTGCGAAATTCTGTCTTGACATCATCATGTTCATGACTAAAACTGGCCAAAAAAAGGCTTCTACTCGGATAATTGTACCATAGGCTATTTTCGCTCGGTCTCGTCATCGTATGTACATCACCCTGTTTATATGAGTCTACGGATATGTATGTTCAAAGTAAAATGCGCCCAGGCCTATTCTTGATAGATCTTGGCAAGCTTTGTCAGCTGCGTCAGATCAATAGGCAGCCCGGGTAACGGCCAAAGAGAGTTTGTGGTTGTAGGGCTTGGTTGCATCACATTTGCTACAGGGTGGGCAGTGATCGCCTACGTGATCTGTGGCGACTGAAGTGCCGGGCATATGTGCTTCGGTAATATACGAAGGAATCTTAGACTATGGCGAGGAAGGCTCTTCCATGAGATGAGGGTCGCGTGCTGCGGGGCACACGCTGTGCCAAGTGCACTTACATTGAAGGCGACTTGACATCAGGGTTGAATTGAACATGCAGACGATATTTTTCTTTCTCCATGATGCAAGCCGGATCTCAATTAGACCGACGCCGACTTGGCTCGGCGAGTGGCGCGAGTGATTCGCTGCAGGTATTGGACTTATCACCAACGTCAACACAAGTGCGAGACCGAGGGTGATGGGGGGTTGAGCTAAGAAATGATTCGATAAATCGTGTGCTTGTTTCCCAAGACGGCTTGTTTGGTTTCCAGGCAGTGTCAGTCACACGGGTATGCTGTACAGATACACCACTTGGTCATGTTTGAGCCCCATGTGAGACTTGTTGTGGGTTACACACATCCATCACTGGCACGCAAGACAATCCCTCTGAAAAGGAGCGGCCGCCATGCACCATCCACACACTAACAACAGTGCGTTTTTAGAGTGGCTGCCGCTCTCCTTCGGGACGGATTGACGGGTTCGTGGGGCGGAACGTCGGGTTGCTCGAAGACCCCGAAAGACCCACCAGCTTCTCCCCCGGTTCGCTGGGCTTCCGTGTGCTAGTGGGGTGCGGTTGATGATTTGTTGATGCCAGTTGACGAATGGTGTCGAGGTGTCAGGCCCGGCCGCCACCCCTGATCCTGATCCTGATCCTGATCCCTGGGCCATGATATCGGGGCCAATTGGGGGGCATCAGTTGCAGGGTTGCTGGAGGGGGACGCATCGTGTTGATTTGGCGGGATGCGAGATGCGAGGGGCAGATTGCGACGACAGAGATGTATTCTTGGTTCGCTCACGAGCCCAGCGCCTTTGCATGCAACGACGCCTCGTTTTCCACAAAAACGTCCTTCTCGGGCAACCCGTCGGGGACCACTCTGTGCACTTCAGCTCGTTACGGGCCTTGAAACGGGAGGCACGAAAAAAAAACAAAACAGCAACCAAAGGAGAATAAGAAGTGGACGTGCACGCTAGTCAGTGACCTGCTCGGATTCGGGTCGGATTCGAGTTGGCTCAATACGCGTGGGGAAGCGACGACCGAGCGGGTCCAACCGGGTGAGGTCTAGTCTTGGCTTTTTTCTGCGACTGGGCTTCCAATAGTTAGTTGCTCAGTTCGACTCATAACTTGCGCAACGGTGGTCGCAACACGACCAAGGTCACTACGCCATGCTCCTAGACCTGCAGACACGGGAGCCAACGGAGCCCGCAATCTGACATGCTGCTCACTGCCTCCGCTATTTCGAGAAAATTTGCGACTGGGCAGGCAAAGGAGCCAAGACGGCGATGTAAGATGCGCATCTGTGGTGAGCTGAGCATATTCTTCAATACGCTTTTGGTTCCTGGGGCTTTGTTGCACCCCGCCAAATGGGAGTTGTGACTAGTATCCGTAGATGCCACCGATCAAGCCAGGGTCGCAAATCTGGCAACCCGGGCCGCAGCCTGAGGTTCCCTAGCATACCAAGGCGTTGCTGATGTGAGCCACCATGCCTGGTCAGAGCCCGTTTTTTGCACAGCCAGCCCCATGGTCGCCAGGAACCCGCACGCCGGCACGTATTCGCCATCTCGTAAGGGGATCGACGCGAATTTTAATCTCTAAGCCCGTCAGATTTCCAGAGTCGTCGTGCACTTGGAGTGTGTAAATTAGACGTGCGCCCTTGCAGGGCTCTCGGACGGAAGTGAAGAGACACGTTTTGGTTTGGGGGGAAAAGCAAGCAAGCCCGGTCCACGCTCCCACTGGCTGGCTCGCTGGTCTGAGTCAAAATGATTCAGAATTGATCGTAGCCAAGCGTGAATACTGACCGTTGGGTTTGGCAAAAGAACGGACGAAGCCAGGTCCGCACACCCTTTGGGGTGAGATTGACGCATTCCACCATCTCGGCGGAGTTATGGGTGGGGTCGAATCCAACAGGCTGTCGCTTAGCACGTTTGCTGGCCCTCCCGGCATAACCCCGTGGCCTCGTCGTCATCCTCAATCAGCAAACCCCCAGAGGTCTATCGGGTCGGGGTCTTAATAAACTGCGATGCCCGTCAACCCGTCTTGGAACTGCGCACAACCTTGATGTTGGATCAAGATCCGCCCAGGATGCGGTCATGACCTGGGATGGCGGAGTTAGTCGGCGGAGCTGTTGCGGAGAGAAGACGCACACAGCAGCAGACAATCGGCGGAGATTGAAGAGGGCAACACGAGGAAAGCGATAGAGAAATATCTCATTGAACGAGTTAGTTGATCGCGAACAAGGTCTCAAGCTGGGGTGCAAACGCCATAGTCCAAATATGCTTTGGCACTGAACAGGTTCCCGAGCACTGCTGCGTGCTGCTGTCGGTATCGCATTCACACCACACCACCACACCCCAAACTGGTGGTGCGGTCCTCCGTAGGGTGTCGGATATCTTTGGCGTAAACTATCCGACAGCAGGCAGTCATCCCGCTAGAGGCCTTTAGGGCTGCAAATCGCAGGGCAGCTAGCGGGCTCAGTGGCTCAGAGGCCGGCTGGGTGGGGCGCCAAGTGACAGGCATCAGGGTGTGGCCACACACCCCCCATTCGCAAGAGAAGGAAATAACGACGACGGGAGGGTACATGGCAGCTGGGCGTCAGCGCACATGCGCTCCGGGTACCGCGCAGTCACAGCACGCGGCAGCACACCCGCCGGGAAGCTAATTTTGCCAGATCCCACGCCCGCCCCACAGCGTCTGTTTAGAGAACCTTGCTTCCGGTATTAGTGCGTGCGAGCGCATCCCGCCAACTCAAGTTTATCTCCATTGGCGACCCAGGAGCTGAGGAGACGTTAATATTTTACTCGCGCCGGCCCCCGTGGACTTTCGAGAGAATCTTTTTGGATCATTCCTTCTTGATATCCCTTTTCACGTCGATCCTTCCGCCCCTCCCCCATATACCTCTTAATAATACCCCTTCATCGCCCTCTCTTGTCTGACATTGGTTCACCCAGTTGGCCAGTGTAGACAGTGCTAGTTCTCCTATTGGAATCACAAACAACATCACATCGTCTCGCTCGCCATCGCGAGCTGAGGATTTACATATAGCGGCCTTCCCCAATTCCTGCCGCGTCGCCCCAATTGCGACTCCCCGAGCAGACACGCAAGCCGCCTTTTGGCGCACCCTCGCCCGCCATGTCTGCGACTCCGGGGACCAACGACCAGGGAATCAATCCTGTTGTCCCCCCGACCTCCACACACGACGATGAGAAGACGATTAAGCAATCTTCGGTAACAGATATCGGCGCCGACGAGCCGATCAACGAGAAGCCCTCTTCATCGCCCGCTGAGACGCTGGGGGAGGATGATGACGACTCCGAGATGGAGCGCCGCACCTCGCTGGTGCAGGCGCTAGCACGCACTGTCTCGCGTGCTTCTGCCGCCCACAACGGTACCAGTCCTTTCGAGGCCGACGCAAACTCGCCCCTCAACCCCAGCTCCCCCAACTTCAGCGGTCGCGAGTGGGCCAAGGCCATTGTGGCCATGAGCCAGGAGCACGGCAGCACCTTCAGATCAGCCGGTGTCGCTTTCCAGCACCTGAACGTTTTCGGTTTTGGCGAGTCCAGCGACTACCAAAAGGATGTGGCCAACGTCTGGCTTTCGCTTGGCTCTGTCTTCAACCGCGCCACAGGCGATAAGGGCCAGCGCATCGACATTTTGCGACAGTTTGACGGTGTCGTTCACAATGGCGAAATGCTGGTTGTGCTGGGACCTCCCGGTTCTGGTTGCTCCACTATGCTTAAGACTATTGCCGGTGAGACCAATGGTATCTACGTTGACGAAGGATCATACTTTAACTACCAGGGTAAGTTCAATTCCAACATTGGGACGGCAAATGCTCCCACCGATGTGGAAGCTGGGAGCTCTGACTTTCCATTCCGTGCATCGTGGAACACGGCACGATGAGACTGCGCCAGCACCATGCTGCGACACTGTTTCACGTGCGACTTCTCCAACATGTGGCTAACCAGTGAATTGCAGGTATGACCGCCAAGGAGATGCACACCCACCACCGCGGTGAGGCCATTTACACCGCCGAGGTTGATGTTCACTTCCCGCAATTGTCCGTTGGCGATACCCTCACCTTCGCCGCCCGAGCTCGTCAGCCCCGTGAGCTTCCCCACGGCCTTACCCGAAACCAGTTCGCCGATCACCAGCGAGATGTTGTCATGGCCATGTTTGGTATTTCTCACACCGTCAACACCAGAGTTGGTAACGAGTACATCCGAGGTGTCTCGGGTGGTGAGCGCAAGCGTGTCACCATTTCTGAGGCAGCCCTGTCTGGTGCTCCCCTCCAGTGCTGGGACAACTCGACCCGAGGTCTCGACTCCGCCAACGCCATTGAGTTCTGCAAGACTCTCCGCCTCCAGACCGAGCTTTTCAACAACACCGCTGTTGTCTCCATCTACCAGGCTCCCCAGAGTGCCTACGACCTGTTCGACAAGGCCACCGTCATCTACGAGGGTCGCCAGATCTACTTTGGCCGCGCCGATGACGCCAAGCGCTACTTTGTCAGCCTGGGTTTTGAATGCCCTGCCCGTCAGACCACCCCTGATTTCCTGACTTCGATGACTGCTCCCCTCGAGCGCGTCGTGCGAAAGGGCTTTGAGGGCAAGGTGCCCCGAACCCCTGATGAGTTCGCCGCTTGCTGGAAGAACAGCGCCGAGTACAAGGCTTTGCAAGCTGAGATTGAAGAGTACAAGCAGGCTCACCCCATCAACGGTCCTGATGCCGAGGCTTTCCGTGCGGCCAAGAAGGCACAGCAGGCCAAGGGTCAGCGGGCCAAGTCTCCCTTCACTCTGTCCTTCGTCCAGCAGATTCAGCTCTGCCTCTGGCGCGGCATGAAGCGTTTGGTTGGAGACCCTGGTTTGACCCTTGGTGCGTTGATCGGAAACTTCTGCATGTCCCTCATTATTGGTAGTGTCTTCTACAACTTGGGAGACACTTCTAACAGCTTCTTCCAACGTGGTGCCCTCCTGTTCTTTGCCTGTCTGATGAATGCCTTCGCTAGTGCTCTCGAGGTGAGTTGCTTCTGCGCTTTTCGTTTTATCATCTGCTAATACTCGCCAGATCTTGACCCTGTATGCCCAACGTCCCATTGTCGAAAAGCACAGCCGATACGCTCTGTACCATCCGTCTGCCGAAGCCATTTCTTCCATGCTTTGCGATATGCCGTACAAGATTGCGAACACCATCATCTTCAACCTCTCCCTGTACTTTATGACGAATCTGCGAAGAGAACCCGGTCCCTTCTTTTTCTTCCTGTTCTACTCGTTCTTCACTGTACTGGTCATGTCTATGATTTTCCGTACCATCGCCTCTGCCTCCCGAACTCTCTTCCAGGCCCTGGTTCCCGCTGCCATCCTGATTCTCGATCTTGTCATCTTCACCGGCTTCGTCATCCCCAAGCGTTACATGCTCGGCTGGTGCAAGTGGCTCTACTGGATTGACCCCCTTTCCTACGTCTTCGAGGCTCTCATGGTCAACGAGTTCCACGGTCGTGAATTCGCATGCGACAACTTTGTTCCCAGCGCTGCTGTTGACGGATACAAGAATGTGTCCGACGCAAACCGTGTGTGCAGTGCTGTCGGTGCTGTTCAGGGACAGCCCTTTGTTCGTGGCGACGATTACCTGAAGCTTGCTTTCGACTACAAGTGGGAGAACCGCTGGCGCAACTTTGGCATTCTCATCGCCTGGATCTGCCTCTTCCTCTTCACCTACATGTTCTGTGCTGAGTTGGTGTCTGAGAAGAAGTCCAAGGGTGAAGTTCTAGTCTATCGTCGTGGTCACAAGCCCGCCGTCGTTGCCGACGCCGAGAAGAAGCACAGCGATCCCGAGGCCGCCATGGCTCACATTGGTCCCGTTGTCACTGCTGAGCGCACTCGAAGCCGCAACAACAAAGACGCCGGCAACATTCTTCAGGAACAGACTTCCGTTTTCCAGTGGCACGATGTCTGCTACGAGGTTCAGATCAAGAACGAAACCCGTCGCATTCTGGATCACGTCGATGGTTGGGTCAAGCCTGGTACTCTTACTGCCTTGATGGGTGTCTCTGGCGCCGGAAAGACCACTCTTCTGGATTGTCTTGCCGATCGTATCAACATGGGTGTTATTACTGGTGAGATGTTGGTTGACGGGCGCCCCCGTGACATGTCTTTCCAGCGCAAGACAGGTTATGTTCAGCAGCAGGATCTTCACCTTCAGACCTCTACTGTCCGCGAGGCTCTCAACTTCAGTGCGCTCCTTCGTCAGCCCGCCCATGTTCCCCGCGAGGAGAAGCTCGAGTACGTTGAGCAGGTTATCAAGCTGCTTGACATGGAAGAGTACGCCGATGCCATTGTTGGTGTTCCCGGTGAAGGTCTCAACGTCGAACAGCGCAAGCGTCTTACCATTGGTGTGGAACTTGCTGCTAAGCCTCCCCTGCTGCTCTTTGTCGACGAGCCTACCTCTGGTCTCGACTCTCAAACCTCGTGGGCTATTCTCGATCTTCTTGAGAAGCTGACCAAGGCTGGCCAGGCTGTCCTCTGCACCATCCACCAGCCCTCTGCTATGCTCTTCCAGCGATTCGACCGACTCCTGTTCCTTGCCAAGGGCGGCAAGACTGTCTACTTTGGCGATATTGGTGAAAACTCCAAGACCATGACCAGCTACTTTGAGCGCAACAGCAAGCACACCTGTCCTACCGAGGCCAACCCTGCCGAATGGATGCTTGAAGTTATTGGTGCTGCCCCCGGATCTCACTCTGATGTCGACTGGTTCCAGACTTGGCGAGAGAGCCCTGAGTACCACGCTGTCCAGGAGGAGTTGGAGACCATCAAGCGCGATAACCATGCCGAGACTGCTATCGTTGAGGTTGAGACCGACACTGGTAGCTACCGCGAGTTCGCCGCCCCCTTCATGCAGCAGATGCGCGAGGTTCTCTTCCGTGTGTTCCAGCAGTACTGGCGTACTCCCGTCTACATCTACTCCAAGGCTGCTCTGTGCACGCTCGTTGCTCTGTTCATTGGTTTCGTCTTCTTCAACGCCCCCAACAGTATCCAGGGTCTCCAGAACCAGATGTTTGCCATCTTCAACCTGCTGACCATCTTCGGCCAGCTCTGCCAACAGTCCATGCCTCAATTCGTCATCCAGCGTTCCTTGTACGAGGTCCGTGAGAGACCCTCCAAGGTTTACTCGTGGAAGGTGTTTATGCTGTCTCAGATCATTGTTGAGCTTCCTTGGAACGCCCTGATGGCTGTCATCATGTTCTTCTGCTGGTACTACCCCGTTGGTCTTTACCGCAACGCCTCGGCTGCCGACCAGCTGACCGAGCGTGGTGCCCTCATGTTCCTCTTCCTGTTCATGTTCCTCATCTTCACTGGAACCTTCTCGACCTTCATCATTGCTGGATTCGAGACAGCCGAAGCCGGTGCCAACGTTGCCAACTTGATGTTCATGCTTTGCTTGATCTTCTGTGGTGTTCTTGCGACTTCGTCCTCTCTCCCTCGCTTCTGGATCTTCATGTACCGGGTCTCTCCGTTTACATATTTGGTCAGCGGTATGATGGCGGCGGCCGTGGCCAACACCAACGTCGTGTGCGCATCCAACGAATTCCTCTCCTTCAACCCTCCTTCCGGCCAGACTTGCATCGACTTCATGGGCGACTACATCAACTCTGTTGGCGGTTACCTGGTTGACAACAATGCCACCAAGAACTGCGAGTTCTGCACCATGAGCGACACCAACGTGTACCTTGCCAACGTCGGCTCTTACTACCACCAGAGATGGCGCAACTTTGGTCTTCTCTGGGTTTACGTCTTCTTCAACATCGCTGCTGCTCTGGGTGTCTACTACCTCGCTCGTGTGCCCAAGAAGCCCAAGGAGAAGAAGGAGAAGAAGGCCTAAACCACACACCACTCCATAAACTAAACAAACCAAAAAGAAAAATCAGCCTTTAGAAAAAAATAAAGGAGCCAATCATTTCCCGGGATCTCGGTAACCAAAAAAAGAAAACGAGATTGATGTTATATTTGCTTTAGATGTTTTAGTATGGGAATAATACTCCCAATAGAAGGCACACAAGAATGCCATGTATACACCATTAGTTAGACATGTACCTAATTGAACACAGAAGGGGATCGCCTTCCCCAAGATGAATCTTACCTTTCGTTATCAATCTCAATGTGATGGCCTTTTGCATGTTGCCCCGTGACTTGGTCCCTGTGCAGTAGTTCCGAAATGGGAGTGATGGTGGCGAACTGTTCCGACTTTGTTTTGTATGTAATGCGAACCGGAAGACCTTTCGATTGCGCATGAGGAGTGGCAATACCTGAAGCAAAGGGTGAAAGGAAGGACGAAGCGCAGTGACGTCAGTTGCGAGAGCCATCACATTTTCGCTTTATCACCATTGCCACCGTTTTAATTGACTGGTTGGTCATCCAACAAGCATAGATTAAACTACTTGCTACCCCGCGAAATGGCATTGACGTGCCAACAGCAGCAGCAGCAGCACCTTGCAATTAATTCTCCCCGCTTTTCCGTTCCGCAGCGGAAGAGACGACGTTCATCTAAATTCCATTAAGCGCTTCTGCCGAGCAATCCATAGCGTGACCAACTTCCTCAAAGGGGACAAAGGGACTGACGTCGAAACCGTAAATTGAGTTTTTGGTGCTTGTTTTGAATACATCTTCATTTCGTCATGTCTTGTTCCACGTGCCCTATAAACCAACATACTATAGAACCCTTTTTTCTTTCTTTCTCAGATTAAGCAACAAATAGTCCATTCTAGGGGAAATGCATGCTTCTTCCCAAAAGTTCTTGTCCCCCCGTCCCCTTGCGGGGAAAATAAATGCCCATGTTCACACAAAAAACGCCAATTACACCGAAACAACCCCAACCCAGGGGGAGTGTGTATATATATATGTTGTCCACGCCCACAAACCGTTGCGCTTAGTGCGCAAAAACCTCGCCAACCTTCTTGTCCCAGTTTCTCTCGTCTGCCAGCTTCCTCATGACGTCGGCAAGGCTGTCGCAGTGGGTGTCGACCTCGACGTCATTCATCTGTGCGGTGTCCCATGACGCGATAAAGTAGAGGTTGACGGCGTCAATCATGAAGGCGTTCCAGAATAAGCCGCTGTCAAAGCAAACAAGGTTAGCCCACACGTTTCTCTCTTATCTTGTACCCCGCACAACATGACAGGTGTTGAAGGGGTGTGAAAAGTGTGAAGGGTGTAAAAAGGGGGGATTTAATATATATCTTACCAGTCAGGCCAGTCATATCGAGTCACGGGCTCGAGCGTCTTGAAGTTTGTCTGGTCGCCGCGGGCCATGCTCATGGCCATGCTGACGTCCCAGACAAACGACTGCCGGAAGGAGGCGGCCTCGGCCATGTCGGCCTCGTCGCGGAGCCCCTGGCGCACGCGGTTCCAGGGGACGTGCTCGAAGCGCTTCATCTGGTCCTGCTCGCGGGCCATGCGGCGCAGGAAGCCGGCGACGGTCTCGTCGGGCACCACCTCGCACATGTTGAGCAGCCACTGGACGGTCGGACCGTCAATGCTCATGGCCGGCGGCAGCAGCCTCTCCATCCACTCGGGGACAAAGGGCCACGAGCGCCCGCTCTCCCACGAGTTGAAGAGGGCGTGCGACGAGCCCGTCTGCAGCACGTTGAACAGCACAATGGCGCTCTTGGCAAAGAGCGCCGGCAGCACGCCGTGCTGGTCCCGCAGGGCGGCTAGCCCGGGCAGGGCCACGATCCTTCCCGACCGCGGGTACTGGAACTCGGCCGCACGCGCCTCCCACTGCCCGTCCCAGACCCGGTCGCGGACGGCTCGGCGCTCGCCTGCCTGGGCCGTGCCCGCGTCGTTGGATATCATCATGCCGGGCGCCCGCTGCGGCGGCCACAGCGCACGGCCGAAGCGGGAGATGCCTCGCAGCCGCTTGACGTGGAACGCCACGCTCTTCTGCGCCGGCTCGCTGTCCTCGTACTGGCTGAAGAGGTCCGAGAAGAGGCGGTACGGCGTGAGCGCGGGGATGTGCACGTTGGCGTCCTGGATCCACCGGTCCAGCTCGTGGTGGAACTGCGTGATGGAGAGGGCGTCAAAGACGGAGTGGTTGAAGGTGAAGATGAGGAAGTATTGGTCGCCACCTCCGATCCGGACAACGTCCGTCTGGGACATGAAGGGCGTCGAGTGGCTCTCGCACGAGTCCTCCTTGGCGAGTTGCAGGGCTTCAGCCTCCGTCTCTACACCGACATCTCTGATGAGCCTGTCAAAGAGAGCCGGGCTGGCCGACAGCACGGCGTGGTACGGCATGTTGTTGGCGGCTTCGAAGACGACGGCGCGCAGCATTGGACGGGACGAAAGTGCCTTCTCCAGACCCAGGCGGATCTTCTCATAGGGCACATCTCGCACTCGGAAAACGACCCGGTTGTGATAGGACTGCGGGCGTGGTCCAATGGCGGTTCGATGCAGCGAGTCCCGCACCACCATCACATCCTCAATGTCGCCACCTGCGAGTCCCACGCTTGCGACCTCGCTCTGCGCAGATTTCCAAATGCCCTTTTCGTCCACGGCCACGGGCAGCTGCTGCTGATGCCTCTTGATGGCTAGCGGAGCTTGGATGTGCGGGATCGACGCAGCCGTTGTCAGACCTACAACGCCTGCAGGCGCCGCGGCAGCAGCGCCCTGCTCAAGCGCCATCCTGGCCTCGTGGATCTCACGCGCCATGAGGAGGTGGGCCTGCTTCTCCACGGTCTCGTTTTCGGCAAAGTCCTGCAAGTAGAGGCGCTGACCGCAAGTGCGCAGGACGCTGTCGCAGTACCGGAGGAGCGTGATGCTGTCGGCGAGGAACATGACGTTGTCGCTCTTGTCGGGCCGAGTCCCACAGAGCTGCTCCCAGATGCTTGTCAGCTTCTCGATATACCGCTGGCTGGGTTGTGCCGGCTGGGCAGCGGGCTCGGGCGCCTTTGGTTCGCGCATCTGCTCCAGCTTCTGACGCAGCAGGGCCTTCTTGACTTTGCCCAGGGATGTTACTGGGAACTTTTCGTAGCCGAGTTCCTCAAGGGTGTATATGGAGTCAAGGGCATATCTGGGGTCAATGCTCCTTGACTTTTCAATAAGCTGGGCTTTGGTTGTATCCTCCGGGAGAATGGCGACTGCCACAGGGACCTGGCCTGCGAATTCATCTGGCACGCCGACAACTTGGGCCTATCATGTTTTGATTAGCAGCTGAAACCGTTTCAAATATATACTGTTTTGTTGATATTTCCTGGGGGGGTTGGTTTTTAAAACTCACCTGTACTCCAGGAATCTGCTGAAGCGCAGATTCGATCTTGATTGGGTAAATGTTCTCTCCGCCGCGAATAATGAGATCCTTGTACCGACCCAGAATGTAAACGACACCCTGCTCGTCCATGCGCGCCTGGTCGCCCGTCACGAGCCACGAGCCGTGCTCGTCGCTGTACATGGACTCGTCCCTCTCTCTGTTGTAGTACCTGGCAATGATCGAGGTTCCACCCATGTGCAGCTCCCCGATCTCGCCACGGCGTACAGGCTCGCGGCTTCCGGGGGGGCAGATGCGCGCAGCCGCGCCGGCGAGCACCTTGCCCACGCCCGGGTGGTAACCGTCGACGAGGTCCGGGTCGGTGCGGGCAAAGGTGATGAGGGGCGCGCCCTCGCTCATGCCGTAGACCTGGATGGCGATTTTGGCACCCAGGCCCCGGCGGCACAGCTCAATGTCCTCGCGGCCGATGGAGGTGCCACCGATGGTAACGATGCGCAGGTCCAGCTCCTCGGGGCTGGGGAAGGACGGGTGCGCCATGAGGGCCTTGACCAGCGTGGGCGTCGCCGACATGACGGAGCACTGCTCCTGGACGAGGGCCTGCAGCGTGGCGTCGACGTTGAACGTCTTGGAGGCGAATATGGCTGTGCCGCCCCATCGCCAGGCGCGCAGGGCATTGTTGATGGCGAAGATGTGTGATGAGGGGGTGTGGATGAGGAAACGGAGGTAGTAGTTGGGGTCGACCTCGGGGTCAAAGTCGCAGCACTCGGAGACGATGTTCTCGTGTGTGTGCACGCAGCCCTTGGGCTCTCCTGTGGTGCCGCTGGTGAAGACAATCAGGGCAATGTCATCATCGGTGTCAACGACTTCGCCGTCGGTCACCACGGCGTCGGCACTAGCAGATTGCTGCTGAACATCGCACAGCCGAGTCCAGCCCTCGGCGTCATTCTCTGAGCAGTGTATGCGCAGGCTGGGACTGGGCTGCGGTGTATGTGTGAGGTCGAGAGCGGCGGCGGCATCGGCGTCCTGAGTGATGACGACGTGAGGGCGGAGAGAGGCGATGGTAGCTCTCGCATCTCTAGGCACTGTTGGGTCGATGGGCGCAAAGGCCATCTGCAGCTTCGCAGCGACCCAGAAGAAGAGCGCCCACTCAGCCGAGTTGTTGAAGACGACGGCGAGGCGCATGCCCGGGCGACATCCCAGGGCGCGCAGGTGGTCGGCGAGCGTCTCTGCCTTTTCCTTTAGCTCAGCATACGACCATCTGAGGTAGCTGTTGTGGGTTGGGCTAGCTGCGGGAGCTTGGGGCTGCTGCCAGAGCGACACTAAGGCGTCGTGCTCCGGGTACAAGCTTGCAGCGTGGTCGAAAATGTCCCATAATTTAAGGTGCAGGTCGGGTATGGCCTCTCCAAAGACCTCTGCGACCTGGGGCTGAATGTCTTGAGCGGCGGTTTGCCCAGAACGAGGCTCGGCGCCTTCCCGTTCATGCTGCTGAGGCTCTGCGGGGCCGTGGTTGCATCCCGCCATCAACGGCGCTGTTGGTTCATGTGGTTGTAAGCAGGCTTGGTCAACTGCCGACGCCGGCACCGGCACTGGGCCCTCTGTGCCGGGCTCCATGGTGGAAAAAAAAAACGGGTGGGATGTGTTGGTTGTTTGGGTGCTTATGGAGAACTGGGATGGAGGTGGCAACGCAGGAAAAACAATATAAATGGCCTGACAACGAAAATAAAATAAAATAAAATAAAAAAGCTGTCGAGGAGAAGAGGGTGAGGTACTATGGAGAGAAAATATAAATTAGAAATCACAAGACAGCAGCGAGGCCCCGGAACAAAGAAGGAAAAAGAATTACGGGCGGTAGGATAGGTGTTTCGTCATGCGGCTTTCTGCAACAAACATCGTGGGGAAGACACATGGACAAGACTAAAATACGATGCGCAAGCTGGGGAATCCCTACCACGGCGGGCCATGCAGGGCGACAGGCATCTTGACAGTGCATCCCTGCTAGGTTAATGCAACCCGAGCCCAGATTGTCACATCTGAGATCCCGGGAGCTTGGGACTTGGAGAGGAACCGAGCAGGCCGGGAGACTGGCCCCCAAAAAGAGGGCCGGCCCCCATGGCCCATTGATGCCATTGTGTCGTAGCTGTCGTCGTCGTCGTCGTCGTCGGCCCTGTCGACCCTGTCGCACATACACGGCCAGGTCCGGACCAACAGCGAGGGTTGAAATCAGCCACTCGCGCCGGCGGACCAACGGGGGGGTCCAGTTTATTTTCGTCCGTTCTACAGCATTGGCTGAAGAGTGAGGCGGCGGGCGGCGGCGATGCTGGATTGAGGTTCTACTAGGTGGAAAGTAGAAGGAGCGAAGAAGCAGCATCGCATCACATCATGTAAGGGGGTTGGGGTTGGGGGTGGTGGTGTGGTGTGATGTGATGTGCAATGTGCAATGTGCGGTTGGTGGTGGTGGTGGTGGTATGCAGCCATTCCCGTATCCCATGTATGCGAGTGAGTGTGTGTGCCTCACACGCGCAACACGTACAGGAGGCTGTACATGCATGTACATGATGCTAATATGGTCAAACCAGGCGTGCTGCACGTTGGCATGCACACATTCTGTACGGAACATGCGCCTACTTTACCCTCTACATGGCAGCAGCAGCAGCAGCAGCAGTGCCGGGTGCTGGCGGCGGCTCAGGGGCACGCTGACCGGCGCTGCACGGCGCCTGCAACAGTGCTGCAGGGCCAACGCTTCCTCTTCCTCAGCCCACACGGCTCTGCGTCTCAATCAACCCGACAGCCCATCTGCAGGATCTTGGGTGCCACGGTGGGGCCTTAGCGGCCGCGTTGCCGCCCTCGCCGGCCGCAATGAACGGGCCCTTGGACCAGCTGAGACACTCCATCTGCGACGCCTGTGGATTCGGTGTCGATGAACGTGGACGGTGAGCAACTCCCGGGTTTGACCTGTCTATTTTTACGCCCGTGACCACGTCCCTCCCTCCGCACCCCTCGCCGCCGTTATGTCATAGTCCAATATCTCTGCAGCTCTTTCAAAGGTGCTCGCTCGCTCGCTCGCCCGCCCGTCCGTAGCAAGAGAAGAGCCGGTGCCACCGCCGCCGCAGCGAGCATCATCCATACACGTCTGCAATCTGTTTGCTTCTTCCCCGGCTCTTCAACTCTCCCTTACCGGATATTACCCTCGGACCAACCTTGTCAATCCTCCACCGCGCCTGACGTTGAAATACCCGTTTGTCCATTTATCTGCTGTATACACTCCGAGCCCCGTACTTGACGCACACCGACATGTCAAAGAAGTGTGTGCATGTGTGTATGTGTGTGTGTGGGTGCCGCACTCCTCCTCCAGGGTGGGCAGCTCACTAACATGGCTTTCTTCTTTTTTTTTTTTTTTTCCGTCTTTCCCGCCAATTCCGACCACTTGCCCTTCCCGTCCAATTTGTTTTTTCGCCTCTTTTATTTACTTGTTGTTGCTATGCCATTTGCTGTTTGATCGTCCCCATTAATGAAGGGCAGTTTTTCTTGCCTCTTTGGTCGTTGTTGCCCGACCGCCTTGTCCCTGACCGGAATCACACGCACCCCCGGCCTGCATCCCGGCGCCAATCTTAACAGGAAAAGAAATTTCTTTTTGTTTGATTTGCCCACGGCATGGGCGCCTCGCCTCGCTTATCACCTCAATGCAACCCTTCAGCTCCATCCAGATCTGGGAGCCGCAGTCGGGGAATAGGCAAAAGCAAGAGGGCAACGTAGTATTGTGGGCTAAAAAGGGTCTAAAGGAAAAGTAAAAAAGTAAAAATAAATACAATAGCCCAGGTTTTTTGGGGGCCGCCCGTACCATTTAGCCCCAATAGCTCAGACCGGGAACCGCGACAGAAGCAACGTCAAAAGAGCGGCTGAAACAGACGAGTAAACAGTCGAGGCCCAAACCAGGCATGTATCTGCTGCAGGTCCCCCCCGCCGCGGGACGCAGCAGCCAGCAGCAATAATGAAGCAAAAAAAAAAAAAAAAAAAAAGAAGCACGGCTTTACTATGCCTATTGGGCGCGGACCATGACCGCATCATATCTGCTCAATGCATGACAAGCGACCCACAGAAGACGGCTAGAGCTCTGATAGCCAGTCAATGTCCGCCAGGTCAGTCCATGGAACCAAGGATAGGCTGGATAGGCGGGTTTCCGGGATAGTCGTAAGACACCACCACGTCCCCCAACCCAGAGGCCTATTTTCATCAGAGCACACTCTTTCTTCAACCCGCACTGCCTCGGCCCAAAAGTCGTCCGTTTTCTTCAGGCCCGAAACTCGTCTGGGGGTGTGTGTCAAACGAAGCGAGATAGATCGATATAGGAGAGAGAGGCAGGGTCCTCGGCTAAACTCCCTCTTGCTGGCCAGGGATGCCCAGCCTATTTTCTGCTGCTCTCTCTTTCTCTCTTTCTTTTTTGCTTTCCTTTAACCGATCCCAGAGGTCCTCCCCCCCCCGGAGTGGGTTTCCCCTTGTGGCAGATTTCGGCCACATATACCCCAGGCATGAAGAGATGGCTCGGATGGCGAACCGCTGCCTGAGCCTGAGGGCCTTCCCTACCCCCATCATGGGTGTACAACTTGGCTGCTGCAAGTTCCTGTAACCTGTTACAAGCATGATGAAATTGGGACTTTGTTTCGGATCGTACCGTATCGTATCTAATTGCGTCTGTTCATGTGCTGTCCCAAGACCCGCAGCCAGCTGTCATCTCTCTGTCTCTCTTCCTTAGCCTTCCCCCCCTCCCCCCTCTTGTTCCGGCCCCCTGGGGGCTGTTGGCGATTCTATATTCCGAGCACAGCTGGCTCGGGCTCTTTCGTCATCCAGCAGGCTATGTGATACATTGACCAACCGAAGGGGCAGGGGGGTTGGGGGGGAGAGTTGCTGCGGGTCAGGATCATGAGTTATTCTAGTCGTTGTGGTTACCAACCCAGGGATGAAGCCTCAGCCAGGCGAACATCAAAGGCAAAAGGGCCGCTCCCGTGGGCATGATTCGCCGCGGGCCGCGAGCACCGTCGTTAGGATCTTCAGGCTAGCCCTCTTTTCTCACGTCAGGGTCCCAGTATCGCTGGGGTTATACCGCAGGTTACATTATGGGATCGAAGACTTTTTCTGCATGCTAGGCGCCCCGAGCTTTCCACGCCCCCCTGCGGCCAATCTTTTTTTCTTTTTGTTCCACGGCAGGTGATATTGCCTAGTGCCCAGATGACAGCACACAACTTGGGCCATCGTGGGCACCTGTGGGGGCCAGAGCGCAGGGGATCCTGCCCGAGTCCACATTAACACCCGTCATCTAGGTCGTTTCTAAATATGCTGGAACTCAGTCGCAAAGGGCCATTGGATGAACCCCCGTTCTGACAGCGAAGCTTCCAGGGCCATACAGCCCGAGCGGTCAATATACGGTCAGGCCAGAGGGCTGCACGTGGGCATATGTCACCAGCATCCTGAGTCTTGGCTCCGGCGTGCTGGGTCGGTATGTGGGTGTATGTGTGGGTGTCAGTGGGTTGATCCGAGTATGGGACACAATGATTCAGGTCTTCGGGGATAATTCTGTGCCATTACTTTATTTGGGCTGATCCCGCCTCGTTTTCATCCCGTCATCTCTCTCTCTCTTCTTCTTGTCAACTCAGATCTTATTTCCATGGCTGTATAAACCTAATTGTCAAGATGCTCAGTGTACTACTATCCACCTTCATCCGGGAGCACCTTCTCCTGGCTGTTTTCATTATCCTGCTGCCATTCCCATTCCGCCTCGTCGAATCCTACATCAGAAGATGGAGAATCTACCAAGCCCGCGGCTGTGAGGAGCCCGCCAGCAAAGTCGCCGTCAAGGACCCCATCATCGGCCTCGACTTCCTGTGGAACGTCCTGTTCGGGGAGACGCCCGAGAGATATCTCGACTACACCTGGAAGGAGTTCCAGAAGATGGGCACCACCTACACCGAGAAGCGCTTGACGTGGGAAGCCGTTTACACTTGCGATCCCCAAAACATTAAGCAGATTCTCGCTACCGGCTGGGAAGACTTTGATCTCCCCGAGTTCCGCACCTCCGTCATCAGCCACCTGTTTGGCAAGGGCATTTTCGTGCTGTCCGGGCACTCGTGGAAGCACGCCCGCGGCATCCTGCGCAAGAACCTCAAGAAGGACGACTCGTCGCCTTTCCTCGAGACGCTGGAGTCGCACTTCCAGGCCTTCACCAAGCACGTCCCCACGGAGGGCAGCGAGGCCGACCTTCAGCCTCTTTTCCTAGCTCTCGCCATGGACGTGGCAACTGAAACTCTTATGGGACACTCGACTCACATGCTCGACACTTCGGGCGACCACGCCCGTGAGCAGCAATTTGTCGACGACTATATGATCTGTTCCGAGGAGATTATCCAGCAGATGCAGCTCGGACCACTGCACCCGTTCAAGGTCAACTTTGCGGCCAAGCGCGCCAAGAAGCGCGTGTACCAGTATCTCAACGACTTCATCGACGAGTCCCTCGAGGATTCCAAGGGCGGCAGCGGCAACCTCCTGACGGACATGATGGAGATGGCCGAAAACGACCGCAAGTGCGTCAGCGACCAGATCCTGCACATCCTCCTGGCCAGCCGCGACACCACGTCCAGCCTGATGAGCAACCTGTTCTTCATGCTGGCCAAGCAGCCGCACCTGTACGCCAAGGTGCGACAGGACGTGCTCAGAGTGGCCGGTGAGGCCCCTCCAACGGCCAGCCAACTCAAGGAAATGACGTACCTCAAGTGGTGCATCAACGAATGTGGGTATCCCCGACTCCAGTTATTGCTTCTAGCGCAATTCCTTACTAACGGTCCTTTTGACAGCGCTGAGGCTGCATCCCGTCATTCCCACCAACGCGCGCGTAGCGCTGCGGGACACCACCCTCCCTCGTGGTGGCGGCCACGATGGGCAGTCACCGCTTTTCGTGAGCAAAGGATCTGCCCTGTTCTACAACGTGTACGCCATGCACCGCGATGAAGCCGTCTTCGGCGCCGACGCGGAGGACTTCATCCCTGAGCGGTGGGAGAACCTGCGACCGGGCTGGGGCTACTTGCCCTTCAACGGCGGTGCACGATCATGCGTCGGACGTGAGTTTTAGATTCCCTTCCCCCCCCCCCTCTCTCCGTTTCCGCACTTCAGGTGCGACGGTATGGCAATCAATGCTAATCATAAGACAGAGCAATATGCGCTTCTCGAGACTCAGTACATTGTGGCGAGAATGCTTCAGACTTACAAGACCATGGAGTCCCGTGACCCCGAAGAGTGGATGGAGCTCTACGCTTTGGCGCTGTGCTCCAAGAACGGTACTCGGGTCGCTGTTACGGTTTGAGGGGCCCTTTCCGTTTTGCTGCTACGGCGGCGCCGGTAAGAGAAATATGATTATGTCGTAATGATTGATTAATATCCCGCGGGGATTTCATTGGGTTCGGGGCAATGGCGTTTTTTGGGGGGCGGGCAACAACACAATACCACTGGCTGGGAAGGCGGATATTGCAGGGAAGCATATCCAGACGCATCCTTGCCCAAGGGAAGGATTATTGTCTTTACTACTTTGTCTTTTCTTTCTCCTTCTGTCTGTACTTTTTACGGCATCTGCATACACACACATATAGGCATTGCGCTCTGCGCTCCGCGCACACGCACACACACACAGCATGTATACCCTCGCTATCTAGAAACGATTAGATAGAATGAACACGTCTTTAGAAACTAGAAACACTATGGAAGCAGCCGAAGGGGCCGCCGGATCGGAAGCTCGGGACCGTGCTGTCCCAGCGAACCCTCTGTCTGCAGCCCGTTTCGCATCACCACGAACCGTTCCCTCTCTCCCTCGCCCATTGCTCTCTGACAAGTCTGCCGCAGAGGACCGTGACAGGACGGACGGACGGCCCGCAAACGCCTACGGCCGTGTAAATTTTCCGAACGACCTGATTCAAATCCCCGTGCGTGCGCACAACCACTTTTGCCCCCTGTTTTCCTCGCCTGCATGAACACCGAGGGAGCGGCGACCTGTCAAAGGGGCCGAGGGCCGTTTACTGTCGACGATGAGGGAACGGACCTTTGATGTCTCGCCCGGGAGCCATCACGGCCCCCCCCCCCCCCGTCTCTCACATTTCAAACTTTTAGGCCTTGCAACGTTGTTCTCAGCAGAATGCGGTAAAACGCCATCGAGCAGCATGCGAGGTACGATCTTTGTGCGGGGGAAAACAGGGCCGCCGCCAGCAAATCACGATTCCGTTGGTAATGGCTATGCAGCGCCTGGGGTTGGAGCTACCGCATTTCGCCTAGCGCCCTCGCTCAACCCACCTAGTTCCCGACTTTAAGTCTTGAAAATCCCCCGGCTTAACTGCCAAGTGCCGTTGAAAAGCCTTTTGGCCCCCGAATTTTAAAGTCTTGTCACCTCCTTCCCGCCCTGCACGTCTTCGCATCCATTCCTATAATGGTGAATTACCCGCCCGCTAGCCTAGTTGAGGGTCAACTGGGGCTATTCGCAGACTCAGAGGCTGCGAGATGAGCAAACCATTACTCGACGAAAATGGGTATATAAGGTCAGGAATTGGAATGAATATGTTGGCTTCTTTTTTTTTCTGTATCCAGCAGAGAGAGAGTCTCTGAGCACTCGAGCGAGTCTAGCAATGACGAAATCCACAAAAATTTCCCCAGTGTTGGGTCAGCATGTTTCTGGCCAAGCCAACAAGCCACTCTCCAGCCCGCCGCACAGCTTGACCAGCGACCAAGTCCTGGAAGAACTGCAAAGCAATGCTAAGAGAGGCCTTGATCCGGATGACGTGCCTCGCCGCCTGGCAGAATTTGGTCCCAACGAATTGGACCAGAAAAAGGGGGTGCAACCCTTCAAGATTTTCCTAGAGCAAATCTTCAACGCAATGACGCTGGTAAGCATGTTGTGGGAATAACGTAATCAAGAGAGAGAGAGAGAGAGAGAAAGGAACTTCTGACATTGTGTAAAAAAAGGTCTTACTCTTGGCGCTCGGTGCCAGTTTTGGTATCAAGGCCTGGATCGAGGGCGGCATCCTGGCGGGCATCATCGTGCTCAACATCTTCATCGGCTTCTTCCAGAGCCTCCAGGCTGAGAGGACAATCGACTCGCTGCGGACCCTGGGGTCCCCGACCTGCAAGGTGTTTCGCGGCGGCATGACCGTCAGCATCGACACAGCCGACGTTGTGCCCGGTGACATTGTCGATCTTGGCACCGGCGACTCTGTTCCGGCCGACATGCGCCTCATCGAGGCCGTCAACCTCGAGGCAGACGAAGCGCTGCTCACGGGGGAGTCGGTGCCTGTGCTGAAAGCCCCGCGGCTGACTTTCGATGCCGACACCGGGCCGGGAGACCGCCTGAATGTCGTCTACAGCTCGAGCACCATCGCCAAGGGCCGCGGCAGGGGCGTCGTCTTTGCGACGGGTATGTTTACGGAGATTGGCCTGATTGCAAGCGCCCTCAACTCCAGCGGCGACGACCTCAAGGCGCAGAGGGACGGCGAGGCGGGCACCCACCCGCCGAATCTCCTGCTGGCTGCTTTCAGGGCGACCTGTGGCTGGCTTGGCGAGTTTCTCGGTCTGACCGTTGGCACGCCCCTGCAGCGAAAGCTCGCTCAGCTGTTTCTCTCGCTGTTCCTCTTCGCCATTGTTTGTGCCATCGTGGTCATGGGGGCCAACAACTTTGACGCCCGGGAAGACGTCATCATATACGCCATCACGACGGCCATCGGGACCATCCCCGTGTCTCTGCTGCTTGTCTTGACTCTGACCATGGCCGCCGGGACGAAAAAGATGGTCGAGCGCCATGTCATTGTCCGAAACCTCTCCAGTCTTGAAGCCCTGGGAGGTGTCACGAGTAAGTGCATCCTGTCTCATTACACTGGTTGCAAGGGAAACTGACCACGACCTCTCCTAGACATCTGCTCCGATAAGACGGGAACCATCACGCAGGGGCGCATGGTTGCACGGAAAGCCTGGCTCCCTGGCTGCGACACCTACTCGGTCGAGTCCACGAGTGACGTGTACGACCCTACCGCCGGCCAGGTTCGCTTGATTGGCTCGCAGCCCAGGGACGCCGCCAGCCCGGGCGGCCAAGACAAAGAGAAGCAGCAGCAGCAGCATGAGGGAAATTTGATTGACCCCGTGGACGAGGCGCAATCCAAGCCGGGGCTCCAATGGTACCTGAATGTCGCATCGCTAGCGAACCTGGCCGTGGTAGAACAGATCGACAATGGGCCGGCGAGCCCATGCGAGTGGCGCGCAAAGGGAGCACCGACCGAGATTGCCATTGAGGTGTTCGCTTCTCGGTTTGGCTGGAACAGGGTCCAGCTGTCGCAGACGCAGGGCGCTCAGTGGAAGCATCTGGGCGAGTTCCCCTTTGACTCTGACGTCAAGAAGATGTCGGTGATATTTCAAAACGTCACCACAAACGAGAGTCATGTCTTTACCAAGGTGAGAATGAAACAATTTTTTTTATAAACCGCAAATGTTTGGTGGCTGACCAATCCTAGGGTGCAGTTGAGCGAGTGCTCGCTTCTTGCAAATCCATTGCCATCAACGACAGCGTCGAACCTCTGACTGAGTCAATCAGCCGAGACATTCACGATAATATGCAGGTATTGGCCAGCCAAGGCCTTCGTGTTCTCGCCCTGGCCCATAAGGTCAATGATCGCCCCGTGTCTGAGGCCGATTTCGTCGATGACCTTGTCCCCAACCGAGATGTCTTTGAGCGAAATCTCATCTTCCGGGGTCTCATTGGAATCTACGACCCCCCGCGCTTAGAGTCTCTTCCCAGCGTTCAAGCTTGCCAGGGCGCCGGGATTGTGGTACACATGCTCACTGGCGACCACCCGGAGACGGCGCGCGCCATTGCAGTAGACGTTGGTATTCTTCCGTCTGCCGAAAAGACGCAGATGCTCCCGGCCGATGTCGCGAGGACAATGATGATGACGGCTCATGAGTTCGATGCCCTGACTGATGCCCAGATTGACGAGTTGCCCGAGCTGCCGCTTGTTGTTGCTCGCTGTGCTCCCAGCACCAAGGTTAGAATGATCGATGCGTTGCACCGCCGCAACAAGTTTTGTGCCATGGTATGTAGGAAACACGACCACCTTACATGTGCTTTAATTTATGGGCATGCTAACAATCTTTTGTGAGACTGGTGATGGTGTAAATGACAGTCCGAGTTTGAAGCGGGCTGATGTAGGCATCGCTATGGGCACAGGGTCGGATGTTGCAAAGGAGTCTTCAGATATTATCCTAACTGATGATAATTTTGCATCTATCCTGAATGCTATTGAAGAGGGACGCCGCATCTTTGACAATATCCAAAAGTTCCTCCTGCATGTCTTGGCTGCCAACATTGGCTTCGTCGTTACGCTGCTCACAGGTCTTGCTTTCAAGGACAGCACTGGTGTTTCCGTCTTTCAACTTACACCCGTCGAGATTATCTGGATGCTTCTCGGAACGGGTGCATTTTGCGAGACTGGACTGGGCTTTGAGAAAGCCGTTCCCGATATTCTCAACAGACCACCTCAAGACGTAAGTCGCCATCGCATGTTCCCACAACAATCTAGTTTCTAAACCCCTATCTAGCTTCGGTACGGAGTGTTTACGCCCGAGTTCCTGGTTGACACGGTCGTGTATGGCACCATCATGGCCGGCTGCGTTCTCGGATCCTTCACCCTCGTCATCTTTGGCTTCAACGGCGGCGACCTCGGCATCGACTGCAACATCCGCTACTCCGACGCCTGCGAGCCGGTATTTCGGGCCCGCGCCACCTGCTACTGCACCATGACCTGGATCTTCCTCCTCTTCGCGTGGGGCCTGATCGACTTCCGTCGATCCCTGTTCTACATGCCCAAGGGATTTCAGGCCTGGGCCATGCACCTGTGGGGCAACCAGTTTCTCTTCTACGCCGTCACCGTCGTGTTTTTCGTCGTCTTCGGAACCATCTACATCCCTGTCCTTAACCACAAGGTCTTTAAGCACTCGGGCATCAGTTGGGAGTGGGCCGTGGTCTTTGCTGGCGTCGGAATATTCATGGTGCTTTCGGAAGCATGGAAATGGGTCAAGAGGGTCTATTTTCGAAGAAAGACGTTTCAGCCCGGAAATCAGTGGAGCGAGGCTGCATGAGATGCAATGCAACCTTTTTCGCCACCTCGCACCCCCCCCCTTGCCGCAATTACCAACAGGTGGTCTACATATCTTGCTCAAGGCGGTCTGGAACAACATGATTTCGGCCCTATTGATTTAATTAAAAAAACTTCACTTCAACCAACTGCGTCAAGCAAGCCTTATGCGTTTGTTTTATGACACATGATCATGTAGTTAAATTTAGATGGACTAATATGCTCAAAATAGCTCATAAATCTCTCGTTGCTTCGTACATGACCTACATAAATTCAAGTTCGCTGCTTTCAGTTAAGTACACTTGTTTGTTTGTAATCAATGACACACTCCTGGTGGACTCGTACAGGCACCGCTATCATTTCAAAAAATCCCACTCATCTCATCGTCTCTGTTTCCGCAAAGGGGGGTATCAAAGCAAAAGGTGAATGTCCCTCCAAACTAGGGAGAGGCTTCAGTGCCGCGCGCGCAATCGTCGCGACAGAGAGATCTACTCTCTCGAAAAAGAAATTTTGAGCTCTGGCTGAGTCCCGCATTCCATCAGGCTTCGCCTCGGCAGCTTGTTGTTGTTTTACGCAAGGTCAGCGCTTTCTCACCGCGCAAAGCCGTTCGTCGTTAGCAAATCCAAAATCTGACTTCACAATGTTTAGACCACCAGCAGGTCCATGGCCAGCTCACGGATAAGCTGCACCCAGGTCCTGTTTTGGCTGTCCTCGGCTTGAACAGCCCACAGCTTCTGGAGGGCATCCCTTGCGGCATACCAATAACCCCAGGGGGATTCCAGTATTAGTCTCTTGATCCGATCAATGACCCACTCCTTAAGTTCGAGCGTCTTGACGCTGGCCCCGAACACAAACGTGACCCATGCCGTGGCCTTGAAGTTTGGGTCGTCTTCGGGAATGGCAATCAGTGCCGCTTGCAGTTCTTTAAGAAGCATATCAGCCATCTCCTCACCATATATGTTGCTAAGAGACGGGATTGCGTGGATAATGTACAGACACAGGCCCAGTTTGTGAGCCGAGGCCACGCGGAAGCGGCTCAAGACCGGATCGCTGTACGTTGAGGGCAGCGTCTCAACTTCTCTTGCCCAAGCAATCACATCAACATTCTGAGCACGAGTGAGGAGGGTTGCACCAGCGGTAGTGAGCATTTCATCCGAGACGACTTCACCCGTTACTTGCCTGGAGAGTTGGGCAGCCGAGAGCATCATTTCCATGAGCTCCGGGGGGCAGCAGTAGTAGTTATTCACCGCGCCGGCAAACACCTCTAAACCTTGAAACGTGTGGAAGAAGGACTTGGAGTCGGTGCTGGTGGGTCGAAAGGTCGATTCCAGAATATAGTATCTGCAAGCCGGGTTAGAGAATGACATAGACGGGGAAAAGGACGGGTATGCTTACACAAAGCAGTCCGACATGAGGTAATTGCGTAAACTCTCTCGTTTGCTAGAAGCCGGGAGCAGTGACATGATTCGGCCCGCTCCATCCAGGTGAGCCTTCCAGTTGTGTTTGCCAGACTCTATCAACTCGACGTTGATGAGAAACAGCACAGAGGCCAGGAGCACGTCGCCATCGATGGAGTCAATGTTCTGCAGGGCTGTAGACATCATCTGAAGCACTTGGTGTTTGGCGTGGAGGGCATCAACAAGTAAGCGCCTGGGCCCGTCTCCCCTATCTAGCGAGTTGGGGCTCAGCCAGGGCCTGGAGCGGTTGTACATGTGAGTGGCCGACGCGGCGATGATGACCTGGCGAAGCAGGGGATATGACTGGGTCAAAGGGAGTAGGCCCCGGAAGGGGTTCCGTTCCGGCACGTCATCGGCGACAAAGTCTCGACAGAGCCGCGATGAGACTGTGATGTCATCAGCCATGTTCATGCACAACGGTAGCAGTGGGATCCAATTGCGGGGCTGGGCTACATACAATAAGCGAGGTACTGCCTTTGAGTGTACTTCATGTCCTGGAACAATGGGTCGATGAGTGTCCAAGGCGTGGTGGCCTGGGTGGTGGTGACGGCCGTGCTGGGGACTTCACTCTCGTGCTCCTGGTGCACCGGCGCATTGTGACTGGTCACAAAAGCGTCATCCGGGTCGGGACCAAAGGCGTCGGCTCCGGCGCCGGGCTCGGAGTCGGTCTCAGAGGGCGTCGAGGCGGCCTCGGACAGGTGGACGGAGGCGCCGCGGTGCCGTCTCCGGGGCGGCTCCGGCGGTGCTGGGTAAAGAGCGGCGCTCGACTTCTGGCCGGCCAGCTTGCCGCGGGAGGCTACGGCGCCGGTCCACAGAAACAGCTGGCCGTAGCCCAGACAGTCAATGCCCCGCGAGAGGCACTTGGAACACTGTGGGACCGCGCGATCGCAGCGCAGACGCCTGCGGCGACAGTTGTGGCATGGTTTGTCGGCGGCCGATTGAGTGTCGGCTGACGGAGACATGGGGTAAGGCGATGCAGAGTTGAGAGAAGAGGGTTCATTCCTGCCGTGAGTCTGGGCTGTCGGCCAATTCCGCTACAAGGGGGCCAGAGAAGAGACGTTTGGTTACTGAGTAAAGACTTCATCCGCAACTGATCAGCCGATAGCAAGACGATTTGTGATGTTCCACGCCAGTTTGAGGCGGCGCGGACTGATGACGGTCCTTGTATGTGCTGGACGAGCGGCGCTACCGCCCGTGGCCTAGTCCTGAACAGGCAGCCAAGGCGCACGTCGCCCCTCTTCCCCCACAATCGCCGAGGGATCGGTGCCGAAGCCGTGGATTGCGGATGCCTTCAGCGCATCTCGGCAGCTGTTTTCACCGCGCTCGATAGGCGGTGCGTGTGCGTGGGGATTTCTACTGGCCTGCTGTGCATTATCGACGCCTCTGCGCTGCCTGTGATTGGGAGAAAGGCCGCCTGCTGGTTGGTGTCCTGATAACGCTGATAACGGAACGCGCGCGCGCCATGTTGCGAAAAGCTTTCTCGGGGATCTGGGAGCCGTTGTGTATTTAAATAGCACCTAGCTGCATGCCACCTGGCTTTTCTCCGCGTTTCATGATTCTCTATGCACCCCTCGCCATGAATCCTGCTTCGGGATACCGATATCTGAGCCTTGGTGTTTGACACGGCGCATCTCGGAGCTGCCGACCCGTTTCCCTCAACGGACTGACAGCTCTTGCTCCTTAGACGGCGGATCGATTAGCAATTTTGGGGAAAGACGAGGAAAAACCCAGAGGACCCTTTGAAACGGGCCAGTGCCCGGAACGCTAATACCAATGTTCCATCCTGCATTGAGTTAACTTTGGCGACTTCACATCGCTTCTCAAACACTTCTGGATCTCGATAGAGCTTAGCTCTGGGACTAGGAGACAGGGATGTCCCATCTAGCGAACGTGCCCGGTGACGAAACCCTGTCTTGGAAACACCAACGGCCAATGGATTCATGGGGCGCAACGGTCAGCAGGGTGGAACTTTGCTATCAGCACTAGGACAACCGGTGGGAGCCACCGAAATCCCCACGTGACAGGGAACCGACGAGCTTAATTTCTGGAGGCGGCTGTGTGATGAAATAGGAAAAGATTTCACGGCATACAATATTGGCGACTGAAATGAAAGACATAGTTCACGGAGGCACAGTTTATATTTAGGCAATGTGGGGTTGCCGGAAGCGAAATGTTTTATTCAACTCAGTACAACTCATTCGTCACTCATTACTCGCCATTCATCATCGCTCGACAAGCCTCCGCGTTGCCTATTATCCTTGAATCCAATGCCTGCTTGAGGCAGATGTGTTCAGATACCCCAAAACGCCCCCATCAAATAACACCGTCGAAACTCTTGTGAAGAAGTCGCAAAAAAATACTTGTCATTATTTTCCCATTTGAGTAGGGATCCCAGCGTCGCCAAGCAAGAGAAGAAGTCGGTGCATCTCAACCTTGTCCAGCCCTTCCTGGAGTCGTTTGAGCTTTTTGTCGCGGTGGCTGGTGTTCTGGGTGACTCGATTCTTGACGCCATGCTTCAGGGCAAGCGTCGCGCGTTTTACGCAGTAGACAAAAATGTTGTGATTCTTGTACTTGAGCTTGGCTAGGTCCCACTGGCGTTTGAGACGGATCGCTTCCTCCTTGACGTCGTAATAACGACGAACTTGAAACATTGTTTGCTGGGCCGTTTTCTTGGCTGCAGAGGAAGCATTTGCCAGCTCGTCTCCGTAGTCTGTATACAAGAGAGCCATCTTGGTCATGGCATGGCGGGTTTGGCGGAGCTCGTGAATGGTGTTGTTGAACTTGGCATCCACCTCCCATTCCATCAAGCAGAGGGTCTGAAAGGAGATTTGGTGATTGCAGCCAGCACAGCATGGGTAGTCAAACTGCAGCTTGGCAGGCTTTTCGGTATCCATGTTGATGGGGATACACAATGATGCAGTGGGGGGCGCGAATGACGATTTGTGGCCCGGGTATGCTTGGTAAGTGTGTGGGTTCTTGGTTGACCTTGAAGTGATGCAAGATGGTGGAGTGAATGGTGTAAAAGAAGTGAGGATGTTTATGGAACCGTAAGCAATGAGTTTTAACACAACACCGAGTGAGAGATTTGAGTTGTTGTGGCACTCGTGGTTTGAGCAGTGGCTTGATCGAGGAAGAGATGGAGAAGTTCTCAACCTGTCGGGCATGAAGGACTAAATACAACGCCTCAACATCAAAAGGGTATCGGAGATGGGAGGAGGGCAGCATGATCGTACTGACTCTTCCATGGACAGCCGGGTTTTAGGCACCGCCTTTGCGGCCTTGGGCCTGTCTGGGTGACCAGACTGGTCTGCGAACCTTAACCTCTTTGCCATGGTTAAAATGAATGACTTCTATCAAATTCCGAGAGATCTGGGGAGAGGCGAGATATAGCAAGGGCCAACTAGGACGTGAAAATAAAATTCCCACGAGATCCAAAAACAGGAAGTGGTCTATAAATACTGCGTGGCTAGTAGAATGATCAACCGGGCCGGATGCAAAGCACATGCGGACTATCAGTACCCAACCTTGCCGCAGACAAGGGGGATCGGCAATTCGATCGCTCACGTTATGGTGCAATAGGTCACATGGAAATTCCTCAGCAGGTAAAAAGCAAGCAAACAATTGGTGGGTGCACTGGGGCTAAGATGCAGTGTATGCTGCATCGGATCATACCCGCCTTGGCATCAGTTATTTTCCTAGGTCGATCAAATTGACTCATTCCAGTCCCTGGGCACTTTCCCTAGAAACCTTCAGCACCAAAAAAAAACAAGCAGGATTTGAAGCGGAACATCAGTTCGGCCAAATTACTGACAAGCAGGAATATGAGGCCGCATCGTTGAAGTCCTTGACGGCTCAGGCAACGGACTTTGCCTAATATGTTTGCTTAGCCTAAGGCCTCACCCTAATCCCATGGGCTAAGGAATTTGTCACCAATTCTCAACATCCTAAGAAAATGCATTGCGAGGCTAAAGAACACCTCGTCAAGAGTCCGTGAATCATGTTTGCGCCTAGCCTATCTTTCACAGGCGCGAGATGCCTTTCATCCCCTACAACTTGCCTTCTTACACCTTTGAGCTTTGCATTGACGTCTTGAACTTCTCAACCCAACAGGCCTCGCCTTTTTGTCGTCACCATGGACTCCAGCTCGGCGACCGACAGACACCCAAAGGCACAGGAGAAGGTGGACCGGGCGATCGAGTTCATCATGCCGGAAGCCAAGGAAGACCCAGAGCTCTACAAGCGGGTCGTCAAAATCCTTCAAAGCTTGAAGTTTCCCCGCAACAACCCTACTTGGTCGGACTGCGAGTTGTACAAGGATTTTCGCGGCTGGGCCAAGCTGACCTCAAGCGCCGATCGCACGAAGCTGGATACTTTCATCGCTTGCGAGGCTGCTCACAAAAGCTTCAGCCTGAACACAACGACCGACCGCTTTTCTCAGGTTGTTAGGGAAAGAAGGATGCGTGAGTGGGCGGTTTCTGAGATTCGAGCTGCGACTTCCAAGGTCGACAACATCTCCAACGCTAAAATGGCCCGCATCAAGCAGGAAAAGGCTGGACAGGGACAGGAAAACAACAAACCGACCTCTGCGAAACCCACTCCCGCTCAGACCGAGCGAATCCTGCCCTCGGTTGAGCAATCTGTCTCGCCTGCCCGACAGCCAAGCTCACCCCGTGGCACGACACTCGAGTCGCAAGGGGCCTCGCCCTTCCTCACTGCTCGGCCTGCAAAGAGAGTTCTGGATGCTACCTCGGAGACTCACGCGGGCGGGCCGGCGCCCAAGGTCCCCAGGGTCAGCCGAGACGCTTCCCGGCCGGCAGCCCCCACACGAGACGCAACCACACAGACGCAAATCGAGGACATCAACCGCTGGACCCGCGAACTCGCCGGAAACCTTGTTGAACCTTTCAAGCAGGCCTTCGCTAAGGTCGTGGCCGAGCAGAACAAAACGCTGACCGAGACGCTCCCCGCCAGGGTCAAGGCGGCGGTCCAACAGCTGCTTGCCAGCGAGGCGGCCCACTCGCAATCACACGCTGTCCTCGTCCGGCCCCAGGTCCCGCGGCCGGCGGCACCCGAGGCGGCCCTCACCAGGCAGGCCTACGCCACTTACGCAGATCCCGTCCCCGGGAACTCGCAAATTTTCGGCATGCTCAACTATCCTTACGACGACGTCCGGCAGGTCAGCCGCAGCGATGTCCGGGGTTTCGCAAACGAGCGCCTGCTCGATCTGAGCCCATACCTCTTTCCCCGGAGTGGCGAGCAGCGCCGGCACTAAGAAGGAAGGGCTAAGGAAGTTTTGGTATGAGGGCAGCTTAGGCATTATTTAGTTTTCGCGTTGGCGACCAGCTGGAAGGGATACGAACCAAAGGGTTTGTGTCAAGCATTATATGGCCGAAACTGGCATGCTTACTTTCCTTGATCAAGATCTAGGACAACTAATCAGGTAAAACCGCATCACAGACGTTTTTCCAAATAGCACCATCTCAATGGCAGTTTAGTTATATATGGTGATTTCGCCTGGTTCTCATCAATAATCGGTCCTATATATGCTCACTGTATTGTCACTTTCGCGTAACTCAAAGCTGCAAGCCAAGGGTTCGCTTCCGAGTGCTTGCAAGCTGGAGAAGCTGATCACGATAAATACAAGTGCAGGCCATATAAGAGTGCCTTTGGAGCTGCGGGTAGCTCAGTCTAAGGCTGAGTTCTTGCCGTGGAGGGTGCAATCAAGACGGTCAAAAGCCACACACGCTTAATTCCGCCACACAGCCCTCATCGCGTCTCCAATGAATACGAAAGACGAGCTCCCGCCTAGGCCATCCAAACCTCACCGACCTCATGCACAATATTTAAGCTACATGCTGCAGTACAACGCTCCAAACCATATCCATTTAGAATTGGCGCTCCACATTTAACCACAGCAGAATCAGTAAGCGCTGCCGGCGTGGCCATCGATCATATCTGACTGCTCAGCAGACGCGGGGAATCTGGTAGGCTTGTTAAAGAGGTGAGCCGAATTCCTAGAAACTTGAAAAAGCCATGACGTTTCTGCAGGACGCATTGACTATTGAGTAAAAAAATACCCAAAAGGTCCTTGTGGACACGCTTCGGGGAGGTCCGATGGAGACGACAGCAATGTGGATAAACAAGCCAAGCCATCAGGCAGGAAGCGGGACAGCGAGACATGGGGCTGGACCAAACAACTCGAGTGGATTTATTCTGGCTTGTACATGAGGCTATTTTGATTGCCGCGTTTGGCTGTATACGAATAAGCCCTGGTGTTGGGTGAGATCCGTTCGATTTGCTCTCTCAGATGCATAAATCGATCGATCTGGGGCCTGCTGTAAACTGGCGGCCCAGTGACGTTGTAGCGCAGGTAAAGCCCGTGGTGACCCCTCACCTCTGGGTCGCCCAGGCGCCCTTTTGGAGTCCTCTGTGGCACCCCCACTGAAAGGATCCTGGCTTCGGCGGCTTCCGACGCTGCAACTGGTGGGGCACCTAGCAAGGCACCAGCAAATGAATCGCGGAATGCCGTCACCAAAACAGAAGGAGGGCGGTTAATTAAGGAAAGAAGGAAAAAAAAAAAAAAAAAAAAGTTGGACGCCCGTGCCTCCGCGTCCGCGGGTCAGCATCATATGAAATGTGTGAGTTTTTTCTCATCTTCCCTCTCCCTTCTCCTCCTCCTCTCTCTTGGGCTTCGCCAACACTTGGTCGTGTGCTTCCCCGTCGCTGCTCCTCGTCTTGAACTGTTTTTTACGCCTTTATCCACCCCTCGCGCGACGTTATCCCATCCAATACCGTCACCATGGTCCAGAAGCTCTACGTCACCTACAACGATGTAAGTGATTTGTTGACCCCTCCTACCCCGCCACCCCGCCGCCGCCATGAACGACTTGCGATGAATGGCCATCACCGAATGCGCCACTCAAGGAGAGGGCATGAATGAGATGTTGCAGCTTTCGCGCGACTCGATTGCGACGGCGCTCAACATGAAATTTGCATCTGCACGCGCATCGCATCACAAGCAGAGGAGAACTCGTCGTTTTGCACTCATCATGCTTCCTCAACTAACATGCTTTTGCCTAGGTGCACAAGCTGTGCCAGGAGTCTGCTGAGAGAATTCTCGCCGACTTCCAGCCTCAGCTCATGATCGCCATCGGTGGCGGTGGCTACGTTCCTGCCAGAATCCTGCGATCCTTCCTCAAGAAGCCTGGTTCTCCCAACATCCCCATCCAGGCCATCGGTCTCTCCCTCTACGAGTCGCTCGGCAATGATGAGGTTGAGGAGCCCGGCACCAAGGTCACCCGTACCCAGTGGCTCGACCTGACCGCCCTGGGCGCCTTCGAGAACCTTGTTGGCAAGAGCATCCTCATTGTCGACGAGGTTGACGACACCCGCACCACTCTGGACTACGCCGTTAGGGAGCTCGAGAAGGATGTCGAGGCCGCCCGCCAGCGCATGGGCCCCGATGCCCCCAAGACCGAATTCAGCATCTTTGTGCTCCACGTGCGTCCACCCGAGCCCCTCATTCAACACACTTGAGCTCGTGCTGACATGACACAGAACAAGGACAAGCCCAAGAAGGGTGTCCTCCCCAACGACATGATCAGCTCCCGCTACCACGCCGCCCGAACCGTAGGCGATGAGTGGATCTGCTATCCTTGGGAGGCCACGGACATTGACGAGCACGACAAGTTTGCCAGCGAGCAGCCCAAGACCAACTAAAAGACTGTACGAATCTAGACACTAAGAGACCGGACATACGGCTACGATGAATGAATATCTTACAAAAAGTTAAAAAAGAATTGACATTTCCATCATCTATTTCCCGTTTGTTGATGCTAATTGTGATTCTTCTCGGCTCCAAACTCCCTGTGATATTCCATCCGTTCCCTTATCCAGACTTTTCTTCATCGGGCTCAATTTGAGAATTCCATATACAAGCTGCTTACCGAGTCTGATGGCTGTGGGGACCCTACCTCAGCTTTCCACATAGACTCCAGTTTGCAGACAAAAATGCGAGGAAGCTGCCTTGTCCGCACAAAAGAATTACTCTCATAGAGTATTTCTGCGCTAGTTGCTAGGTAGGCATCTCGGAACCGCTGCCATGTCCGCTGCAGCACCTTGTGAGGATCCTCGATGTCGCCCAGGCTTGGTGCCGTTGGTGGCCGCGGCCAAGTTGGGTTCTCCGAAATTGCATCGATCATGGACATCTCGACGCCAGCCTGGAATTCCCCGACGGGCTTGCAATCACCAAATTCGGATACCCACAGGTGGTTCTTGTCGGCGTGAAATCCCAGCGTGAACTCGACTCCCCTCGCGTCCAGGCCGCAGCTCCAGTGGAGGACTGCCAGTGTTCCACCCATCATGACGGCCCATGTGGGCAAAAAATGCTGGGACTCGCGCCACAGCTGATCGAAAAACACTGGGCGGTCTTGGAGCTGTCCAGAATGTTCATTATGTGCCGGGGTAAGTTCCCCCATGCGAAGCTTAAAGCGCATTTCCTGGTACCCAGGATCCTCCATGGCAGACTTCCAGAGGCATGGATCCAGGTACTTTCTGATGAGCATGGAGCGTTGCTGCGGGTGGATGGGAGGGATGTACTGCATCATGAAGCCCTCGACCGAGTATAACCCGGGGCATCGACGGCGGACAACCTTTGCGCCAGGACGGGGAACACGTGGGGCTAGAAGAGCAGGTTGCTGCAGACACCGGCGCACTAACGTCCATCGCAACCTCATGTGGTTATAGACTCTTGCTTGGGCCAAGAGTTCACATTCTGCCCTGTTGCTATTGCACAGCTTAACCACGTGAGTCTCGTCGCGGATCTGGACAGTGTAAGTCTGAGACGTTTCCGTGATAGTTAGGCTTGTCAATCTGTATTCCGGAGCATCGATCCAGCTCCCTAGACGGTTCACAATAGAACTCCAACGCAACTTCCTACCAGGGCATCTTTGCCTCTTGGGTTTGATGTAATGTTCACCACTGCCCTTCTCTAGCACATGGGTGGTGCATGGGGGCTGTGGACTTGATGACCAGTCTAGCAGAAGCATGGGGCCGCTACGGCACGACGAGTGGTGACGGCGTCCCGGAATGAGAAAATCGAGGATGCAAAGTCTTGTACCGCATTTTGGGCACTCTTTGGGAGCGAATCTGGTGGTTGAAGTCATGGTGAGAATGATTTTTATTTGGTGCTTCCAGGTTCGGATTCTTTGCATCATGATCTTGACGAGATGGCCAGCGAGCGATGAGTTAGAATATTAGCTGTGAATAGACCACAGCGGAGATGGTCCAGCAAGCCAGGTTCTACGACGAAAAAAATCCAAAGTCTATTCATATCATCGTCAAGTCTATCAAGTCCAGCCAGCCTCTTTCTATACACGAGACCATGCTAAAGGGGTATATACTCTTTTTCTCCGAACGCTTATCCACAACCACGACGCTCTCTAGCTGCTGACGGTGCCCTCACGCTCATGCTGTTCCTTGAGACGCTTCTCTTGCTTCATAAATTCTCTAATCCCCACCGGTACATTGTCGAAGACGTCCTTTTGCCATAGGTCCTTGGCAATCTTTGCGTCACCCACCCCAGCACCTGGTGGCCAGTTGGACCCGGAGCCGCCGCCGTCAGAGTCCATCGACCCCGATTGTTCTGCGAGGGCCTTCTGCGCCAGCGTGTTCTGCAACGTCCACTCCTCCATCTCTTCGCGGAAGCGCTCCCACACGCAGTTGACGCAGCCGCTCATGCAACAGTTGTCCGGCTCCTCGGGCTTGGGCGGCACCTCGATGCCGGCGATGATGGTCGAATGCGACTTTTTGACGGCGATGCGGCTGGCTATCTCCTCGGGGCTAAGTACTCGCGATCCGAAAATGTTGCGCAGCCTGTCTTCGGAAGATTGTGCGTCGGGGCTCGGCGAGGCCGCAGAGGTGCTGTCGGGTGTCGCTTGTTGCGCTTCCAAGGTGGGCCTCTCAAAATTTGTAGGCTGTTCTGCATCTCCTGCTCTTCGGTACTGCGTCGGGTTTCTGAGGATAGTTTCGTAGTAAGGGCCCAGGGGCGTCCTCTGCGGCCAGTCTTCGGCGAGGGACCGGGAGGTGTTTGCAAACGACCGCACGTGAATAGCCGATGGCCAAGCCGGTCGCAGCCGCGGGGCCAATCGCGAAGGGATTGACATGGTATGTACAATGCGCGCAAGTGAAAGAATCTAGGGGTCTATGGCGACGGCATTCCGTGGCGGATTGGTGTATGAAAGAGCGTAAGGAGTGTGCGGCGAAATGCGGCTTGCCGGAAGACTGGAATAAAAAGTCTTGGAGTTTGTCACTCGGAAATCCGTCACTTGCCTCGGACGTCATCGGGCGGGATTACCAACCGGGCCAGGGTCTTTGGCGGGCAACGGGTACGTACCTGCGCCGCTCACCCGCTGCCAAAACTTGAACGATTCTGTATGTGTATCACGTGAGGCGGTTGTCACATGTTTTCGCGTCGACCTGAAATAGGAAAGAGAGGTGAATTCTTGTCGAAATTTGAATTGATACGGTTCATGACGTGAAATCAACGCAATCTACAGCACTGGCTTTCAAATTATATGTCGCAGACTGATCTGCACCATCGCATGGTGGTGGTTCGTGGCTTGTCTTACACCAAGCAAAGCCACCCAAAGCGGCAGGCGGTGAGGCCCACCTGCCGGACGCGACTGGGGCCGTGTAAACAATAGCCCAATGCGACACACTAAGCTATCGATTGGCCTTTGAGCTTCAATTCAACCCTCAGACCAGGAGCCGACGACACGGGCAAGATCACGATTTGAAAGCACAGCAGCACGCATTGATTCGCAAATGGAGGAATCCGCGCCAAAGCGGCGGCGCACTTCGCCTCGCACATCAGTCGAAATTCCTGGCGCATCCGCAAACACTTCACCAGAACCCGCGCCGGCCACGCGACGCAAGCGCCCGTCCTTTGCGTCGCCAACGAAAGCGAGCCTTGCAAGGCACAATCCCGAGATTCTCGAAAGGCGCCGGTCCGCGTCCCCCCAGAAATCCCCCGACACGACGCGTCGCTCCATACTGCTCCGAGATGAGCCTCCCGAGGACAGCCCTTCCGAGCTCCTGGCCAAGCGCCTAGCAGCGAGCGTGCTGGAAAGCGATGCTGGGAAGACGGATGAGGCAGAGCCGACGCCAAGCCAGGAGAGACAGGTTCGACGCGCTGTTGGTGCAATGGCCTCGGGTGCAAAACGGACGCCTAAGAGGCCGAACCCGCGCCCACTCCCTCCGCCAGGATCCGACGAGGAAGAGGACTTGAACCCATTTCGCGGCAAGACGCTCCGTCGTTCGCCCAATATGGATGCACCAGGTCGCATTTCTGCTTCAATGCCACCACCAGAAATCCCAGAGCCTGAGTTGCCGCCCTCCGTTCCCGACGTTGTTTCCTCGACTCCGCCACGAGGAATACATTCCAGTCCATCGCGTTGGAAAGAAAAAACCAGACAGAAGCCCAGCTCACCCCTCAAGAAGGCCCCAATTCAGATATCTGAAAGCCTAAGTTTCCCGACAAAAAGCGTGAAACCGCCGGCAGTGGAAAAGCCAAGGGAGAAGTCGCAGGAAGCTGCAGCCCTGGAGGCCCTGGCAGCCAGCCCAAGAAAGACTCGCGTTCGTGACCCGGATGCTGAAAAGAAAAAGGAGAGGGATGCTTTGCTCAGAGAGATTGAAGACTTGAAGAAGGATTTAGGGGTGGCAAAGAAGGAGAATGATCGCATACGTGCCATGCAGACAACAGGCCGCGTCTTAGCTCCTTCTGACCCGGAGCAAGTCATCAGCCTAATGCAGCGCCAAAGCAACTCATCAGAATCACAGCCGCAACTCTCGGCATCCAAAATTTTACTCAAGGCGGCCTTACATCCTATCGGTCTGCTACCATTTGGAAGACCACGGCCCGTTGCAGCCCCCAGAAAGAAGGAGCCTCGGTTGGATATCAAGTCACATCACCCCGTACAAATGTCGGCTGAGGAAGAATTGCCCTATCTTCAGCTGTTCAGCCCATTCTCACTCACTTCCACACTCTCCGTCTTACCACAAGAGCAAGATGAGCCGCTTAGACAGCTGCACTCAATCACTCTCAGGTCACGCGAGCTTCCTGGCATATTCACCTCTCGCGTCGAGATGATTGTCAATGCAATGGACCTGACCATTCTCGACTTGAAGGTGCTAGCTCTCGAGCCCGTTGCCAAAGCCGAGCTGGGGTCGTTCATCGAAAAGGTATGCAATGCCGACTGCAACCGCACTATGCAGCGCAACGTCGGCGTTGTATCATGGGCCATGGGCGAGTGGGTTCGTGTGGCAGCCGAACGTGCTGCGTTTTGGAATCGTTTAGAGAAGAGCCTTGGATCCAAGAGCGGGGTGCAAGAAGCCTCTCAGAAACTGCGAGCACGGAAACCCAGAAGAAGAGCCGATGACGACGAAGAATCCGAAGAAGATGAGAGTCCCTTAGATAAGATTGATCTCATTCGATACCTTGGCCAGCAAGGATTTGAGGTGTCCATCCCCAGCGATGAGGCGACGCCAGGTCCCAGCGTGAGGTTCGAGTGGAAGATTGAGTTTGACTGGACAGGCGAAGCACAAAGCAAGCTTGGGGTCCTCATTGGCATCCCAGGGAAATGTAGGTTCCTCCACGCATCGCACTTGATAACTCACGTACTGATTATGTTCATCTAGGGCATCAAATGGATGAAAGAGGGTCACTCGGAAAGATACCCCAGCTGTTTGCGGAGCTGGTTGAGGGCGGTGAGGAGTTGGAGACGGCCGTCAAGACGATTGTTGCATTAGTAGCGGGGGATGTCGCATAACATTGCTACACAAAAAGGACAGGGAATGAGCGATGAGCGGCTGTTGACTTCACAAAAAGGGCACAAGGTGCCCCGCAGACGGGAGTTTGGGAGCGCGGGGCGCATGGACGAAGCATAGATGAAAGCAAAACACCAAAGATACCACATGATGCAATTAATGTATTTGGCCAGCTGCGTGATGCGGCCTGGATGCGACTCAAACTATCGTACACCCCGCTGATTTTTTGTCTATGTCCATTATGTTTTTCCTCGTGCCGGTGTGGGGGAGGGAAATCGTTTTGCGAAGGGTCGCAGGCAGCTTAGTCGACATCAACGCCCAGCTGCTTCAGCTCGACCTTGGCCTGTTTGATCTCTTCCATGAGCTCATTGGCCGCGTGAGGGACGTCGTTGAAGGTGAGGATGCCCCAGCCGAGGCGGAAGAGGAGGAATGCGCCGAAGGAGACGAGGGCCCAGAAGGGGAGCTGCAGATTTGAACCGTGGGTTAGACGACAATGGTGGTCCAGGCCAAAGAAGAAGAAGTTGAGAGAGTCACGTACCACGGGGACAATTTGCTCCTGGATCAGGGGAGGAAGGGGAATCAGCTGGAGGTAGAGGGCGAGGTAGAGCTGCGGTGCAATCGTGTTAGCGAATTCGCTTTGCGGTCAGGAGATGTTTCCCCGGGAAGGAAGCGCATACGGAGGAGACGAGGAGGGCGAAGGAGATGGTTTGCTGGGCGCGAGTCATGATTGCGATGAGACAGACAAAAAATAAATAATGAATGAAGAATTCGGCGAGTTGGAGCGGTGGGCGGGCGGAGAAAAGGAAGGTGATGTTCAGTGGCCGGTGTTTGTTGCGCTCGCGCAAGGGGAGGGGAGAAGTGTGTCTGGAGCCGGCCGCTGCGATGCGATTATCTGGCTTGTGCTCGTGCTCAGAGGAGACGTGTCAGGGGTCGCGTTTCGCTGAGTGGGCGTCCTGGATGACTAAGGAATTGTGCTGCGGGGCTGAGTCAGCCGTCCCTCAGCTTTGAGGTCGACCAACCCAACGAGGCATCTCTTTCTCGCAATCAAAGTGAAATGCTTTTTGCACATTTTAAAATTGGTAAATTAATGTGTTATTTATATTCAATCGAATGACTGCGACTTCGTTCGCATTTGCCCTTCTTGCTCACGTAGTACATCCTCATGGGAAACCGTATAAGCAAAACCGTCAATAATTACCAAGGTTGAGCATAGATGTCAAAATTTCTAAGACGCCGCAGGCTTGGCATATACTTACTTCAACATAGTGGCTTTTTAGATCTCTTCCGTACGCAAAGTCGCAGCGGAGAAGTTCTTGTGTAATTTCTCGATACTGTGGTCTGAGTGACGAGCCTGCCAACTGCATGAAATTCCTTGACTTTATGCTTCTTATTCATGGAATTCGACCTGGTTCTCGCTACCAACTACAACCGAGTCAATTTTATTGGATGTATTCTGATATTTCTCATTCTTTGACAGAATTCTCTCGTATTTTGCTGTTTATTGGATCTAAGTCGCTAAGCAATGGTTCTATGTAACGTATGATTTTCAGACGGATGAGTCTAGAGTTTGATAGGAAGAACTCCCCACGTGATGGCCTACTTCTACTAATTTATATAGAGTCCAGCAGAGTGCGAGCTAGGCGATGGAACTGGGGATCTTTCACCTTCATGAAAACGGGCTTATTTGAGACGGGATTGAGCTTTGGATCAGAAAATTTGGAAGCCTTCAAACCCAAGTGAGTCCTACCCCCGCTACAAACACCTGTTGAGCTCACGTGTTTGTAATAGTCTGCCAATACACAGTCTCCGATATGACCTCCATCATGATATTTGGCGTCAATGCCATTCTTCAAACTGACACCAAATTCGACTTCATAACCTCCAAGCCGATAGGTACCGAGTTAGAGATACCTACGAGTCCAAATAAGCGTGAAAAGGAGGCGCCCGGTAAACAAAACAATACGCCCCCAAAGGAGCCGCACGGAGACAAAACGAGGCAAAATTGTTGCTTGCCCTCCTCCCATTGGCCAGCCAACAATCAATCATCTTGAACCAAGCAGTGTTGAGTGCTGAACAAAAGGATAGAGGGAACTTGGAAGTCACACTTGAGAGCACTAAGTTCGGGAGAACCGAATGGCCCGACGGTTGGAAATGCGAGCCCTCTGCTCGTAACTTCACGGATACGAGTGAACCCGCTAACTCGGCTGAATACGCCGCGACATTTTGTCCTCACCTTGACTGGAATGCTACACGTACTCCCTTGGCTTTCATGTTTCGAGTTCATGTTTCGAGCTCATGATCTGAAACTAGAACATTCTCTTCGCATCAAATAGCTGGAATTGAAGCCGGGGCAGCATTAGTGAAACCAGGATCACCATCACCTATTGACATCAAGGCCACTAAACATTTAGACCGCAATTGCCTCTCAACAGACCAATGTGCGAGGGGCAGTATTCCATTGAAACGGTGAAGTATATGGGTACTCATGTCGGCAAATTGTACAAAGCTTTGGTTTACTAGGACAAAAAGGAAGCTGGGTGGAAGATAGCTGTCTGCTAGGTAAAGTGCAGCGTGTTTTTTTCTTACTGAGAAACCTCCATAATTGTCACACAAAGCCATTATTTAATCTAAGAGGCATAGGCAGTACACCTCTCGGCGAGCTTTTTCTTTTTTTTTCTTTTTTGGTGAATACCAAGACAGTGTGAACCACTAAACAACAACAGTCATAATGCCTCACATCCCAACCCTTAGGACCCCAGAAATAATAGACCAAAGGGGGTAGCTGTAGTCGAAGTTTAAGAGCAAAGGTAGCTTTAGTCGCTAGTCATTAGCTGGATCTCATTATTTTAAATAGTGATACAGCTGGGAATGAAAGGATCAACGCTCATAAAGCAAGTTTTTTTTTTGAGCCGCCTTATTACAGAAGGAATGTGAATGATCATAAAATTCAGTCATAAATTTCTATAAACGCTATAATGGAGGTCTGTCGCGAGTCACATCTTTCATTGCTTTTTGTTATAACATGGCTCGTACTCATCAGTCTAACTTGAAGTGCGCTCATTTTGCGAGGGAAATGAACTCAACTCCCGACTCTTGTTATCGCCTGCCCGCTCGATAGCCTCCATCCAATTCAACTGGTGGTCGGGTATCAGACAGTTCGTAATTCGGGGCATAGTATGCTTCGCCTTCCAATTTGCTCATCGTGGGGGTCGCAAATGAGGGGCTGCTCTTGGACATTGCCTGTGTACTGTTTTTCCTCGTGCGCCGGTTTTTCCACCAGACAAACAAACACAATAGACCAATTATGAGACTTGCAGCAGGTAATCCAACTCCCAATCCAAGTGCCAGGCCCGAACCGTGGTTTGACTGAGCGTTATTGTTGCCATTATTGCTGGTTTCAGCATTGGCAGGCGTTGAAGAGGTGGTATGAGCGGCAGTAGTCGGGGTAGTAGTTGAAGAGCCAGGTGCAGTGGTTGAGAGAGTCAACGTCGCCGAACTTGTACGGAAAGTAGCTGCAGTTCGTTCTGGCCCGTACGAGTAAGTTGTGCTGGGGGCTTTATCGGCAATTTGGCCGCTGTTGTCCAGAAAGATGCCATCACCATTGTCGCAGCAACGCTCGTCATTGTCGCAGCAAAGGGATCCGTCAGAGCACGGTGTTACTCGTGGTAAAACTCCAGTGGTCTCATCTATTCGTTGAAGAGTTGCGGTCAGTGCTTGAACATCTAACAAGGAACCTCTACTTACTGTACAGACAAATTTGCGCGCAGGTCCCAGAGTCATAGGGGTCAATGGCGCATGGTCCGCGTACAAATTTACTAGGCCCATCGTTTTTCCTATGGCACAGTCTGTTAGATAAACAGGTGTCGTTTATGCCGCAGCAAGCGTTGGACCCGGGGCAGCGCGAGTTGTCCAGGTATAGGAGTCCGCCATAGCCATAACAGTCAATGACCTTTTCTGCACAGGCGGTTGGTAAAGAGGGTATGAACAACAGCCCAAACAGAAAGAACAAATCCATGGTGCTTCAAGAGGGTTTCTGAGTGATAGCAGGTATCGAATTGAAGAATCTTAGATAAAGATTGTTGTGATCCATGAAAGCGAGAGGAAGTTGGAGGTGCCAACAAGAGTGGATAAATGCTGAATGGGCGCAAAGCGAGACGGCTGAATTCATCTTCCTGTTTTCGTCTTGGCTGGATTTCTGAGTCGCTCCCTAGCATGGGGAAGAAACTACGAGTGCTGGTTGGTCGCCTGTTATGCTGTTGGTTGAAGCAAACATGCGGAGCTGTAGGGGTGCAGGGGCTCTCATCATGGGCGGCAAGAGAGCATTTTGGATTCGCTTGTCCAAGGAGCTCCTTGCATACGCCGCAAATTCTCGGACCAAGTGCGATTTTGAGCGTTAGAGGGTGTCGGGTGGACGCTTGACCCATCGGCTGTATCAAGCCAGATTCTTATCTGCATCACGTTCGGGCATTTGTAGTTGCAAATACAGCGCCGCATTCACAAACCTTTGCTACAGCTCATGCAAAAAAAGCCTTCTCGCTGACAGAAGAACCGAACAATTGCTGTCACACGACAGTGGTCTTGTTAGCCTACTTGAAGGCAGCCTAGGGAGGCCGCGCCGAGCCGCCCGGAGGTCAGATGACTAGCCGTATCCATCCCCAAATGTGAGGGCTAGATGATGCCGACCCCGGTCGGCCCCAAAGCACCACAGGATATGAGGATAAGACCCTGGTCAGACGAACGAGCTGTCACGGCTCTAGCCCGTGCCGGCGGCAATCCTCATCCGTGCGCGGTAGCTAACTTAGACCTTCCTCTGCCGTCCCGCTACCCTCGGCCGCCCTAAGCGGCACGGGGCAGTTATCAAGACCAATAGTAACAGATCCTGCATCCCAAAATAACATACAAAGTACTTCTTGATAGCAGCACTGTGTCTATGCCCAAGCTAGCACGTGGCCGGTCACAATAGGTAGCGAAGGTGCCAGTAACATGAGATACCTTTACTATTATGGCTTGGTTTAGTGTGGTGAGGATCTGCATGATCCCTGCTAGTCATTCCATAGAGATCATACCAATTTGCAGAGATGATGTGTACGCCAGCAGCAGCATGTGGATTAGGTAAAGCGACCGGTCCCTAATCCGATCAGGTTTTGTCAGAGTGTTACAGTGGCGCGCTCAAGGGGCAAGATATGCCACCTAAAATCCACAGCTGACAGAAATCCGGTCGATTAAATAATATTTCTTGTGCAACCAATCAAACAATTGGCACCCAGCCAACTGACACGTCAACCTGCAACTGGGCATGTCTCAAAATCCCATTAGCATCACTCCTCTCTGATGACGGGCCTGTCTTGCGGTTGGGATGTGGGCGTTCGTGTGGTAGTACTGTAATGTGGACGAATGTCGCATGGCTTTGGCACTCTTCAGTCATTGCAGAAACCCTGCATTTATGAGACCGTTAAATTTACTACCTGGCCACGGAGGGTCACATAGCAAATGCCTATTGGTGGTGAGTGATGTTGGTTGTTGGTTGTTGGTTGTTGGTGCAGGCATTCAGACAGGCTACAGGGGTCAACTTCTTGTGGGTCAGCCACTAAAAAATAAACAAGTGGATTAGCCACAAGTTGTTCAGGAGGTTGTGAAAGATCAAGAAAGGGAAAAAGAATGGGCACATGCTGGGATGGACAATTTTGTGTGTTGTGAGTAACAGGCTACATCCCCATACATAAAAATAGCCGCTGGAAGACTTAGCCTTGGCCTATCCCTGTTCTTACTGATGAGATTTCAGCTGCCCCGTCCAAGGCGCCTAGGGTTGCATTTCTACCCCCGGCCCATCCCATGCCTACTCTCATTGGACTACGCCATTACGCCACTGCCTTGATGTGAGGCGATGTATAATTAATTGTTATCCCCGCGCTGCATGGTCGCGTGCCGGACGCTTGTTCTCTTCATTTTCACGGGGCGGGTATGCTTGCGCCTCTGATATTTTGACATTTCCATGGCTTTCCTGCGGATGGCCTTGCGACCGGCCACTCAAGCAGTGTCAGCTGCCGTCTTTATCGTGCTTATCCTTCTCTTCGGTTTCCAGTATTACGATCTGGCAGGCCAGAATCAGCAATCGATAAAAGCCGAAACACCAAATCGAGTCGGGAATCACAACTACCCAACGCTCCAACACCTCCAGCCCATCGCACTAGGCGCCCGATACTTCCTCGATTATCCACTATCACCGCCCTACAAAGACATCTTCGGCGAGCTTGGCCAGCGTGCGCGGTTGGCTAGGTCATGGATTGAGGAGCTCCAAGCACAGACCGACCCCAAGAAAGAGGTTGCAGTCGCTGAACTTGTTGAACAAGTCATCCTCTCTCTATTTCCTTACTTAAAACCCTTAGGCGGTGGAACTCCGAAATACTCTCCTCCTCTGTCCAACATTCGAAATCGACTTGGCCTTCCCACAAATACTACATCTGAGCCAACAACTGGGATTGTGATCCCGGCAGGTGACAAGAATCTGCGATTTGCCTGCCATCTGATCGCATCCTTGACGCGCATCCACAAGACAAGGCTGCCGATCCAGGTTGTCTATGCGGGTGACAAAGACCTCTCCGCAAAGGGCCGCCAGAAACTCCAGGCTGCTGCTAGAAATGGAAATGAGATTGAAATGCTGGATGTGCTTTCAGTATTCGATGACAGCACATTACAGCTAGCCAAGGGTGGATGGGCAATCAAACCGTTTGCTGCCTTGGCCAGCCGATTTGACGAGGTTATACTACTTGATGCCGACACCGTCTTCTTCCAAGATCCAGAAGAGCTCCTCCGGCAGGACCGATATGCTGAAACCGGTGCTCTCCTCTTCCACGATCGATTACTTTGGAAAAATGGATTTGCTGAGCGGCAAGATTGGTGGCATGAACAAATAAAGCATCCCAGCAAGGAGACTGCAAAGTCACTTGTCTGGACTGAGCGTTATTCCGAGGAGGGTGATTCGGGTTTAGTTGTCGTCAACAAGTCTCGACTCGAGATTCTCATCGGCCTTTTGCATATAGCATGGCAAAATTCTTACAGCGTCCGAGAGGATTGGACCTATAAGATTACCTATGGCGACAAGGAGACCTGGTGGATAGGCTTTGAGGCGACAGAATCAACCTATGCATTTTCTCACCACTACGGCGGTATTGTTGGATGGCCAGGATTGCCCAGCACTGAGACGAAACGCGATGATGAATCAAGTGAGGAGAAGAGCAAGACCAAGACAGAGGATGTTGGAGTATGCAGTTTCGTCATTGCTCATGTGGATCAGACTGATAAACTTCTCTGGTATAACGGCGGTCTCCTCAAAAATAAGGCTGTGAACCAGACAGACTTTGAAGTGCCAACGCATTGGATGATAGATCAAAAGTGGATCAAGGGCGCATCAAAGGACCGCATGAGCTGTATGATAGGGACCAAGTCCCACGAATTAACAAAACAGGAGCGGGACATTCTTGGTCGCGCCATTGAGATCGCGAAGGAGGTTGATGAGAAACTAGGTCTACTGTAAATACTAGATAGCGTTATCTTGCGCGACTATCAGTGAGGTTATAGCTTTTGTTTAATATATGTGTATCAGTGTGTGGGGTCACACACGCCCAGCGTTTTAAATATATATTTACCGGTATCTTTCCTGTTTGGAGTTTGATGATGCATATGATTAAAAGCGCGTAATCCATTAATCTTGGCATAGGAAGCCATCTTTAGAATAAAAGAACTTCGCGAGATCCAAGACAGACTTGAGAAAAAGTTCGGAACCGAACGTTCCAGGAAATCGATCATTCGCAAATACTACCACTTGCACGCTCATAGTGGACCTTCCAAGCTAATGAGTGTCCAGCAGTGGAGCGACGGAGACAGATTCGTCAAGGAATGAACAGGTCGGCAGAAGGATCTTGTTGCCGCTTTTACCAAAAACTTTGGGACTAGTCGAAACGAGTGAGCCTTCTGTACAAGGCGTCGCCAAATGCGGTCAAGACATCGAGACGAGAAAGGACGATCAGCGACGTAGTATGTAGACTATGCGAATCGAGATCACAGTCAATTCATCTCTAATTGTACGAATGGCTACAGATGATGCTTCTAGGAAGTCCAATTTTTAGTACTTGTTACTTGACAGCGTCGTTTCCACTACAACGCCAGCACACTACAGGTCCATAATAGCCAAGGCTGGTGCTACTAACGTCCCACATTTAAACGCGGACCGCCACTATTAACCGGCTACTACTGTTAGAGGAACAGCAATACAAGTGGAATGCCAAGCCCGGCTATAATTTGGTCGAATGTCCATGAAGGAAGGTCACGTAGACAATTCAACAGCCTTCCTATCGCACTTGGGACCTTCTTAGCCAAACGAGCCCTTCCGCACAGCAATCCCATCAACATTTAGACCATCGCCCGCGTAGTTCCCCAGGATTGGGCGCAGATATTAAACGGAAAGGTTTCCAGCAATGAAGGAGAAAGCTCACTTCTTTACGTACGAACGGGCTTTTTTTTTTGTCAACTTGGCCTCCTCCAAGAATATAGATGGAACCCATTTTTTCAGCTTATCCAACAACTGCCTGAAATATCAATCTGTAATTTCTTTAACTTCTCTTTGATAAATATAGAATCTATCTGCCCTACGGATTTTGCGTTCATTGGGGCCCGTACAGCCATCCACTAAAACAGACGCAGCTTATTCCGCTTGCGGGGTTGGCGAATTTCTCAGGGGATAAAAATGACCGTTGATCGTCTGAGCTCTTATTGCTTTGCGAAAGCACGGATAAACCCGGCGAGCTTCTCTGCACCTTCCAGAGCAATCGAATTGTAGTTGCTTGCTCGGATTCCTAAGCAACAATTCAAGGTTAGTACTACTCGTCCAAGATGAGATGAGGCAAAAACAAGAATGGCCAGCGGGTTTGTGGAAAGCTCTGGGGGTCACATACCACCTAGCGAACGATGTCCCTTTAGCCCTGTTAGTCCCTGGGCAGTGCTCTGTGCTAGGAAGGCCTTTTCAGCGGCATCAACATCGCCGCCTTTCGTAACATTGAAGCAAATGTTGACACGTGATCGTGCCGCTTTGTGGGGAATGATCTTGTAGACCTCGGGAAATTCTTCAATGGCATCGTAAATGAGTTTAGCCTTCTTGTCAGTCACGGCCTCTTGTCCTCCGACCTTGTCAGGATAGGTCTGCAGCAGCTTCTTCAGAACCCGGCCTGCAATGTATACACTGCCAACGTAATCAGAATTGAGTTAAATCAAAAATATTAGTTAACAGTTACTTACTCGAAAATGCTCAATGTGTTGTAAAGACTGTTGTTCTTGGCAATAGTCTCATACTGGAAAATAATAGGTGGCACAGGCAGAGCAAGGTCTCTCAGCAAGTCCGCAGAAGGCTGAGAGATTGTGGGTGGTAGGAAGCTCTTCTTGATGACCACAACTGTAACTCCGGCCACTCCAAGATTCTTCTGGGCGCCGAAGAAGATGGCAGAAAAGTTCTTGACGGGAATCTTTCTCGTGAGGATGTTCGAGCTCATATCGGCGACGACAATTGGGCCCTTTCCATCGGGGCCCGGCTCAAGAGACTTGGGAAATGCAGGGAATTCGACCGCCCCGACCGTCTCATTGTCACAGTAGTATACGAAAGCCGCATCCTTGGACAGTTTCCAGTTGCTCTCATCCGGAATTGTTCCAAAGCTCCCGCCGTTTGTCTTTCGGGCATCTGCCACACTGATGAGTAAGAAGAAGTCAGCATGCCAATCTCCCTTTTTTTAAGTTACAGATCGGTTCTCAAAGATATCATTCTTTCATAAGTGATGCGAGAAACGAAAGCAAAGCAAGATGTTTTTTGACTCACATGTTGACATGCTTTGAGCCCAAGAGCCGCTCGGCCTCGGCTGAAGCTTTCTGTGACCCTAGCGAGGAAAACAAGTTAGCTTGCTGACTTTCACATCTAGAACCTGCTCTAGGGTCTAGAAGAATACAAAAAAGGACAAAACTTGGGTATCATACAGCCACCAGTAACAATGTAATCGACCTTGAGATCATTGTCCACGGCTTGCTTGAGTTGATTCAGCAACTCAGGGTGGTCAGCGGGATTGCCTTGGATATCACCAAAAATCTCCTTTTGCTTGCGTGCAACCCAGGCGCCGACGAAGTTGTACACTGAAGCAGAGAATTCTCCCTAGCAATTCGAGGTCAGTATCACATATTTAGGATAAATAAAGTCACATACCGTGCCACCACCTTGCATGAAAATGGTCTCATAGTCGTCTGGAATATCAAGACAGGCGGCTAGATCAGCTTTAGCTTGATGGATGATATCAGCTGCTAGCGGCGAACGGTGAGAATGCTCGGCGACTATTAGAGAACCAGAGGTCAGTATCGCTCACTCAAAACCACTAACAAAAGAATATTGCCAGATGCTTTCTGGGAATATGCTATAAAAGGGGGAGGAATAAGGGCCTCCGGGGGGGGGGGGGTCCATACTGCCAAGGCCAGTTTCTTGATAATTGAGAAGGGCATTGGCGGCTTCCTCAAGGACGTCAGTGGGTAGCAGGGCTGGGCCTGCACCCCAGTAGGTGATATCAGATCTAGAGGGCATGGTGACGCTGCAGGGTCTGTGCTTGAATGTGGTGTTCTAGCCGTGGATAATGGAGGTTTAAAATAAAAAAAATTGACTGGACAAAGGCGATGTCGGAGGCGATCCGCACCAGCTACGACGGGAGACAATAGGGTGACTCAAGATGAAAAAAGAGGGGGTGACGGGGCGGGAATGTGGAGCCGAGGGAAATAATGGATCGGGCGAAACTTGGGAGATAATTATAGAGAGGCAAGCCAAACCGAGACTTTGGAAAGGTGAGTTTTGGGCTGGAGGGCCGTATGAGGAGGAGGGGTCAGGTGATTAGGGTTTTGGGTTTTGTTAGCATCGATTAAATCCTAACATCAGCAAATGGCGGATTAGCCTCTTCCCGAGACCACGACAACGAAAATTTGCTGCCCTATCCGGGTAGGTAAGTAGGTAGGTGGTAAACGCGGTTCAGCTAATAGCGGCGAGGGGTGCTTTACCCAATGAGGGGTGCGACCCTGATGGTGGTCACAATAACTTGTTAGTTACGTATGATTTATGTTTTTGGGTGAATAAAGGATGAGATGCACGGGGGGCTTCTTAGAGTAGAATTCATCAAGGTCATTGATAAACAATAATATTAATCAATTATTAGTTGATTTAATAGTATCATGTATCAAATATAACAAAACGGAAGAAAAGAGGGAAACCCGCATACCAAAACGACCCGAGAGAGGATAAGGTTGTACAAGGGTCGGAGCTTCTTTAGATAAAAGGCTCAAATTCGCAATTAATAGAACAGCTGCGACCCGTGCTATCACATAAATCGCAACATAGTTGTAAAACGATTTAATCAAACGGTCCCTCACAATGAAGCCTCAAAAACAGACCAAAGCCATGAATTGAGACAAGATTGCTATCCAAATCTTGGTGTTGAAACCATTGGGTCTTTTCTCAGCTGACTAACATTCGATTCGGCCCACTTATCTCCACCTACGTTCACCATGCTTCCACTGACCTCAACACCATAGTTTAAGACGATAGATTTAGAATAAAAATTTTCATTGAGTCAGAAAAGGGTGCGACTTGCGATGTAGAACAAAAAGCAGCAAAGCAATTGAGCGAACGGGATCAGAAATATGAGAGTAAGCAATGGCAAAAACATACACCGGGAGGATCAACGCAACAAGTGAGTCACACATTGGGCGTCAGGTCGTCGCAGCGAGACCGCAATCACATCGCAGTCATAGTCTTTTATTACCTCGTGTAGATGATTCACACAACCTTGGTGCATACACACCGCACGGGGCCTCGCTCACAGCCTCCACACTGTTCCAAAGGACGACGGCAACGGAGTGGCCGTGCCTGCGTGTAGAAGATTGGGGCGGCCGCACGAAGGGTAATAATGCGTATTGTGACAGAAAAGATAACAAAATTTGCCTCTGGATTCGTGTGTGCGGGCACAGCAAAGTTCGATGCATTTTCTATCCCTGAAAATTCCGTTAGCTACGTTGATCCCTGGTTATAAAAACGGGCAATCCAATGGCTCGGAGGTGAGATTTACATGCATTATCCCTGAGCACCAGAACTTGAAATCTGTCTATGATGGAAGAGGGAGTTCCAGCAAGTCGAATGTCATCAAAATTCGACGTAATTCATTCTAGATATCAATGCTAATAAGCCGAAACCCCATTCTATTATCTTTGGCCAATCTTGCTATATGCCAGTCGTTTCTACTCTATATGCCAATCTGTCCATGCCAATCTAGAAATTCTACTTTGCGCTGTTCTATCCGACTCTATTCCGTTCGTTTATGCTTTCCCCCCCTTCGAGACGACTCTGATCCTTCGGAATAGTCGTCTTCGTCATCGCTTATAACAACCGCATCCCTCTTTCTCTTTCCACCTCCACGGCTGCTGCGCGGAATGGCGGCTCTAACGAAGAGTTCAGACAGCGGAGGCTCATTCTGCAACGCGTCACCCTCCTCTGCAGGGTTTTGATGACCAACAGTGCCTGGTTGCAAATTCTCGTCGTTGCATCCGCCTTCATGCAGCTCTATTTGCTGGGGAGGAAAGTCTTGAGGCGCCTCGTCCAAGCCGTGGATTTCGTTTCCGAGAAAGTCCGACCTCACTGGCTGGAACAAGAGCTGGGCATTCGCGGCTAGTCTTTCGCTCTCGCTTTGATGTCCGCCTTGCTCTTGTCGGCTGGGGCCCGCTTGGGGCGAGGGGCGTTCATAGCCGTAGTTTTTATGATAAATGGCCTCTTCGCGCTGAAGATGCTCCTCAAATTGACGATTCTCCATTTCTTGACGCCGCTGCTCATATTGACGCCGCAGTCTATTCTGACGCAGTTCCATTTCCATCCCTGCCAGTCGTTTGTGCACCCCAGCCATCTCCTTGGCGAGTGCCATGCCCCATCCAGGGACATTTTCTGCCGCCTCGGCGACCGCCGGCTGTTTAGGCGTAGGGCTAGCCACGTCGCTGGCTGTTGTCGCAAAGCCGGGGTGGGCGTATATCTGAAAGACAAACCCCCACGGGTGCTCCTCCAGGCCGTCGGCCGGACAGACTTCCATGTTCTCATTTCCGCTTCCCACTCTCCAAGCGTAGTCCATCCTATGCAGCTCTTCAAGGCCGTCTCTCCACTTGGCAACAGCCTTCACGTGGGGCTCCCTCCAGAGCTCCCTGTTCGCGCTGCGGGAAAGCAACCCTCGCTCCATGCCCCTGGCGTGCGAGACCCGCGACCAGAGCACTGCTCCAGCGTTGAAGAGATCTTGCCTGATGGACTCCTTCCTCTCGTCCTCCAGAGAAGGAGGCATGGGCTCCTTTGCCATGTACGGCTGTACATCCGGCATTCGGTCCAGCTCTTCCATCTCCTCTGCAGAAACAACCATGTGGTGCCATTGCGATTGTCGGCAACCGAAAACACCGACATCGTTTGCGCAAAACTCGAAAAGGCCCAGTTGACAACAACTGCCGTGGGTTTCGCAGAAGCCGCTTTCCCAGGTCGATGCATGGCTGCATTGCGGGGGGCTCTCAAACGGATGGTACACCACAAGGCCTGTGTTGTAATTGATCAGGGCCAGTCGTCGAGTTTCGCACTCGGTCTGGTGTGCTGCTATTCTTATACACATGGTTGTTTTCGGAATAGATGCATGCAGTAGCAAGACAAGTTGAGTTGTGGTACCGGAGGGAAGTCGAGCGTCGAGCGTTGGAGTGTTTTGGTTGAATCACAATCCATCACTGCCAGAGTAACACAAAACGGTTGGTTTATATGCATCCCAAAGACTGGCGTCTTCTTTCTTGCGCAGTTCTTTGATGCAAACACAGCTGCGGACATTGTGCTCAACCCTTCAGTTCGCAGTCTAGCCTGGTCCATACCATGCTTTTCAGTGAACAAGTGGTGAGGTACGGTTTCTTTATTTCCAGCTATTTCCCAAAAGCAGATCTGTTCCACGAAAATTACAAATACAGTCAGCGTTCCAAAAACAACTTTGGTTGTTATCCTTCGCACAGATCATTGACGTGCCTGGTCTGAGGAACAAGAGTTCTCTCCACTTTTTCTTTGACTATTACTGAACTACTGTTCGGTTAAAGGTGAACAAGCGAACGACTGTGAAAATACGTTGGTCAATGACGATGAGGCTTTCTTTTCTCTAATCCCCTAGAATACTGATCTGAGTCTGAAATGTTACGTCAACCATGGTTTATGAACTAACTGGGTTTTATTCGGTCTCAACGCGCCCAATCACAACCAAACCCGCCATCTTTCGCCCGTACAGTTCGCAAAATTGATCCAGATCGGTCCCTTCATTTTCAAATATATTAAACATTATCTCTACAATATGTATCACTAAACGTGTCGGTGGAGACATCAAAGTCCGCCAAGTCGTGAGGTGACTCGCGTACATAGCTGAGGGTCGACAACAGTAGGGCCATGGTTAGTTGCAGCCTGCACCAAGGGAAGCTCGAACACGAAATTATCAACGCTTGTTGAAACGGAATGATGGAAACGGGCATTCGACTCGAAATCCTCTTGCTCATCTGTCATGTCATCGGGCGGAAGCCATTTGGGGTCAGGTAAACCGACCAGTAAACCCACCCAGCGCCTAATTCTCCTCTTTCGGGTTTGGCTTTACGGATTGCGGCATATCAAGATCTTCGAAATGATTGTTCTTGGTTCACAGAAACGGCTTCGGTAGTATTAGATCCTTCGTCACTCAACGATAGAAACCGCAGCCGTCCCCGACCAAACCAATACCCCAAGTCCTGGGACGCCTCTTTAGCTTTCCACTTGTCAAGCTTCTTGATCAGCATTCCGTCTAATCTTTCACTGATAAGCGGGGCCTCGCCGTCTCTTTTCAGTATATCATCCAGGTGGGCTGATTCGAGACCAATCCTCCTCTTCCTCGTGCGCGTGGAGATTCCGTTTCCGCACTCAATTCAAGTCAAACAAGTCGTCCTCTGGAGGTTGGCGGTTCCATCTTGTGGGCTAAGTGTTGATCGGGCTTTGTATCGTCGGGTGACTGTGGTGCAAGTCGTCCATTCCACTTGCGGCCTCTACCGCCAACCAGCTATGTTGTCGTACGTTGGCGACGATCCCGTCCCTTTCCAGAAACCGATTGAACCTTCTCCATTCGCATCGCTGTTCTCTGAGCTTTCCTCCAGCTCTCTGTACCTGCGCATTGCATCGTGGTCGCACCGATGTGCCATTCCCCTGGTCCTCCCCGGCGGGGCCACCCGATTGCAAACCCGGCGCTCGAGGTGGGGACCGGGCCGGCGGCTCCACCGTCCGGGCGGCTCCGGGAGATAACCTTGGAGCTTGAGTGGGTAGAGCGGCCAGCGCCTTCCAGGGCATCTTCTGATGTGACATGTCGGCAGTGGAGGGATTTGCCGTAACTCCACCTCGTAGAAGTATTCGGGCCGGTATTCTTCGCAAGCCTCGTAACCCTGTTTCGCTAACTTTTTACACACGCGATCGTCCTAAATAATTTAGTATCGCCAGTGTCTGTAAACCCATAAGCAAAAGCTGACTCTTCTAAAGTTTCAGTGTAGGAGAAGAAACAATCTCAAATTAATATCTTCTTCTAGTCTGTGTGCAGTGGCTTTAGGGAATCAATCCCTGTGCATCTCCCTATTCTCGGGAACAAAGAGCTGGCGCATGCGTCCAAGCTTCATAGATAGCACGCACTATCAAGAGCGACCCTGTGATCGAGGCCACCCTGGTCCCGAGTGATAAATGCCCATGCAGCAGTAGTAGTATAGTATATTGTGCCATATTTGACTGTTGACAAAGCGCACGCGTAAGTAAACTCGCTACACACCTTTATCATGCTTCATCGCTCATCCTATCATCTAGCTAATCCTTCTGTATCATCTGTATGCATTCAATCAAAAATGACCTGTATCATGCGAGCCTGTATGCCAATGACGAAAAAGCCAAAGGGTATATAACGCCAACGATGCTGCTCCCTTACAATGCCAGTTATTAAAAATAGACAAAAAAATCATTAGCAAAAACCATATAAACCATATAAGCAGAGCCCAAGTATATAAGAAAAGATCAAATGGTGGGCAGGCCAATGTTGTTGGTGTGGTCGGCACGACGTCGCCAGAAACGCCAGCCTCTGCGCCGACGCATGCACTTGTGCAATTTCTCGTCGCCGTCCTCCTCGAGCTCGAGCCTGTAGCGGCGCACACTGCCCGAGTCGTCGTCAAAGGAGACGTGCCTGTTCTCCTTGGGCACAAAGCACTCGGGAATGAGGTGTTTCATGACCCAGCCCTTGACGCCACGGGTGGCGGCATCGATGGCGGCATACTCGAGGCGACGAGTGCGGTCGCTGGTCCAGTAGTGCGTCGTCTGGGGCGGTGGCGTAGGCGAGGGCGTGGGAGCTACGCGGGCATCGGGGGCTGTGTCGGCGAGCTGAATCGGTTCGGGAGACGGGAAGTGGAAGAACTGGGCCGACTGACTCGGCGGGTTGGTGCGGACGAGGTGCAGCGACTGGTTGCTGTTGCGGGCGGTGCTCTGCTGAGATTTAGACGACCGGCGCAGGGACGGTCTGTTGCGGAACCGGGATGCAACCCCACCACCACCGTTGGTTGAGCCGTTGGAGCCTCGTCTCCCAACAGAGGGGCGAGAATTTGATGTTGATGTGCGACGGGGAGGTGTGTTGGACTCATACCCGGAGTCTTGTCTTTGCATTTTTGCTCCTGTGGATGGGCGTCGGTCCTTGGGGTTTTGCGCCTCGCGCTGCTGGCGCTGCAGCTGGTGCTGGAGGTGCTCGAGCTGCTGTAGGCTCTTGCTATCGTATGTTACTGGAGGTCGCGGGGGCGATGCAGGCTCAAACAACTCTACGTCGTTAAAGCTGTGGTAGGTCGTTCCCGACGCCCTGGAGCTCGACCGTTCCTCCATGATGGGCACGCATTCGACGATGGACCAGTAGCGGGGTTGTCTTGATTTTTTTGTTTTGTTTTATTTTCTTTCAAGGTGGGACGGGGGGTTGTGGGCAGCCAGGTTGAAAAGAGACAGTAAAAAAAGCTTATGGAGCACCTGGAAGGCAAAGGGAAGTTGTCAAATCGGGTCTTGAGCGTTTGTTCTTTGGAAGACCTCAAATATTAAGGTACCAAATAGTCAAAGACGTGCAAGACGCAATTTCCGGACCCGGCCAGCCAAGGAACAGACTTGCGCGGTGAAGCGAAAGCACGTTGCGGGAGGAACCAAGGCAAGCGAAGGGATTCGAAGTTGCGGTCTGCAGGCGTCTTAATACGACGACGCTGCAGAGGCTGCGGGGGACGTCTCGTTAAAAGACAAGAGTAGCAACCCGGCTCCGGGCCAAGTGGAGGTGGATGCGGGAATAGGGCCCAGGGTGCTCAAACCAAGGGAGGCGCTGGACCGGGGCCTGGCGTGCTGTGTGTGGCCCTGTGCCTGTGGTGCGGGCTTTGCCGCCAGGGTGATTGGGCGGTGTAGCTGCAGCGAGGTGGGCTGGCTAGGGCTTGTAGCCAGATGAAAGTCCAGGCGCAGCAGGCTTGCTAGGGACCGTTGGCTGTGGTGCCATGCACGGCGAGAATAGCGCCGTGAGGGGAGCGCCTTTAGTGCCGATGGTTTGGTCCACCGAAAAGCGAAAAGGGTATTGTTTATTGCGATGCCAGAGAGACGAGATTAGGGAGGTCGTCAAGCGTAGTTTGGCGATCTCGGTTGGAAGTACGGCGAGAGACAAATTTTTTTCGACCTCGTCAAAAAAGGAGTTCAGGAGCAGGAGCCACTAACGCCTCAATCCCGGCGCGCAACCCAAGAGGGCAAGAGAAGAGAATGAATCGGGGTGCGGTCTTTTAGCAGAAACGACGGACGGGAGCCTGCGTGCCACGGACCGTTCGTTCGTTAGTCAAGCATTTCCACATTGCCTCTGGCCTGGGCCCGGGACGGGCTGCCCAGGCCACGAAAAAGTCACCTTACCCTCAAATGCAAATTCTAGTCGTCCAACCCCGGGCCGATGTCGCTGGTGGGGACAGCCCAGTAGGCGGCGATATCAAGGCGATGGCGATGGGGTCGCTGGTTAACGCCGCGACGACAGCCAGTTGGGTGAGCGAAAAAAAGGGGATTCTCGGACAACAGGCGCCTAACTCAAAAAGCAAGCGTAAATGGAGGGCCCTGCAGCCTGTATGCAGCAGCACCAGCCGGTGGTGGCAAAAACAAAAAAAAACAAAAAAAAACCAGAGCAACCCAGTTATCGGATCAGCACCTTAGTTTCGGTATCCGTCGGGAAGCAGAGTTTGTAAACGGTTGTTATCGTGCAGGCGCAGCCAAGCAGCAGACGGCCAATATTTAATCTTTACCGACAGCCACACACTCACACACGGGGTATGGGGTACGGAGTACGGGGTGGCCATCAGATGACGCAGATGCAGAGAACCAGCCGTCGTCCTTCGCGACCTCGCCTGAGCTGGAACATGTCCCCTTTCACATGCTCGCAGGCGCAGAATGTCTGTCTTGGCTCCGTGCGCGAAGCCCAATCACAGTTAACCGCGCAGTCGAGGCGCTGAAACTACGGCGGACTCGGCCATCGAGATGGAGGGGACGATCCAGAGTCGGGGTGGGTGTGGGGTGGCGACGCTGGGGGCCGCCGAGGGGAAAGACAGAGACAGACATCTTGGGACTCTGTCAGGCTGCCAGGCCCTGGGATGAGGTGATGGCCCCCCTGCTGGCTGAGGGATTGTGTGGCATCCGCCGTATCGCCAACAACATGTGAAGCTCCTCCTATGGGTGTACCGTATGTACAAGTCGTCCAAAATATCGATCTGCCTTGCAGCAGCATCTGCAGGTCGAGCAAGCCTGGACCAACTGGACCCTCCCCTCCCCCTCCCCTCCAGCGTCATTACCCGATATGCTCTCTGTATGCACGACAAGCAGCAGGGCGCACGCACGCCAATGGCTGCCGCCCAGGTCACGCTCGCTGGAGGGATGGGATGGCGAGACAAAGTGGGACAGGTTGGCAAGGGAGGGGGGCTGGGCTTGGCTTGGCTTGGCTTGCGGGCCGCCTGAAGAGCACGAGATGGCATAGCGTGCCGCGGCCCGCCTCGCCTTCTGAATGACGGCCAGAACCAGAGCAACCAACGAACCAGCCGGACGTGAGGATGTGAAGCGCGCGCAACGACGGTGGTACCGAGGCGAGAGTCAATATGACGGAGATGAACTCCATCCACGGAATGGGATCAATATACCAGCCGGCACATGGACGCCCAAGACAGCGCTTGATTGCCGTGGCCACGCTCAGGCCTGGCATCGTCATGCAGATTCGGTGGTGCCCTGCGATAAGTCCCTGGCTGTGAGAGAGGGCAACCCACGTGTCGACGGTCAAGTGGGACGCTCACAACCAGATGCATCCCTGGAGCTTCCCGTGATTGCATCGCCAGCATTGACTTATTCATCATCACCATCATCGTCTAGGTCCCCCTTCCGAAATTATTTCAGGATAAGGCTTGCATACACTACGTAGCCGGCGCTCTCTCCGTACCGTCTAATAATAAGGTGCAGCCCATTGCCCCCCTCTTATTTGCCATCTGAGCTGAGGCGGCAGCATGGAAGCGCCCACGCGCTGAAGGGCAGCATCCATGGGACGATGCGCCTTACCCGTTCCTTGCCTGGTGCGCTGGCTCGATTACGCCACAGCAGGGACGGCCTTGGCTGGACCCGACGGTCGCGAACGATGCTGGCTTTGTTATTTCACTCAACACGGGCCGGTCGTCACCTTTGCAGTAGTTTTCAAACAAAGGGAACCCTGGTGATGCGACACTTGAAACGCTAGGGAAATGCACCTCGCGAATCCTTTCGGCGCGCCGGTTCCTCCCGTTCCACTCCTACCCCCCAGGCCACCAAGGGCAAGGCTACCGGCGATTCTAGGGTAGACAGGTGATGCCGCGAATGAAACCTGCCCCATATTCTAGATCCAGATGGGTTAGGTGGGAGGGCTCGCGACTGTTGCACAAAGAAATAAACTGATACTTGCGTGAGGGGTAATGAGTGGCATGTTTCGTTGCCTCGCTGTCAGTTGACACCGCTCCTTCGGTTCGTAGCACCCCGAGGGAGAAAACTCCATCTGAATGGCTCTCGTTGCACGCGCACGTGTTGGCCTGACTCGAGTACTTCCAACGCCCTGTGCAATACTTCAACCGAGGTGACTTCCCAAATCGAGCCACATCCCGAGAGCAGGGATGGAATCCCGGTGCCTAGATTTGCTGCATTTACAACGACAAGCTTTATTTGAGTGCTTAGGTTCTGATACGAGGACGGTCCGAACAGGGGTTTCTAATCAATATACGCATAGTAGAAAAGCAGGATCCATCCTTTTTCTACCCAAATTAGGCGATGATGCAGACTTCATCTGGAAGACTGCCGCCTCATTCTTCAATGTCACTGCTGCGCGATGCATGGTGAGTATTGGGCTATTTTTGACGAATCCACCAGTGCGTCGATCTGTCTGTCACTGAGTGTGACGTGGAGCGAGTAGGAGAGCCTGGCCATTCAAGGCTGCCGTTTCTTACGCCAAATATTCGGTGAGTGCGCAGATCATTGCACACTGTGGGCCGATGCTACAGTAGCTCACAAGGCTATTGATACCACCGTAACATGGCCAAATGCCGGCCGAGAAGAAGGTGGAGGGAAATTCGAGGTGGGTGTCACATGCCCTAAGCTTCTGCTTCTCCCGCTGTGCCTACTGCAAGCCTCAAAATCGGCTTGTGTAGTACTAAGGCTTGTTATTCTGCCGTGGTCCACATGCTGTGGGTTGTATTTTGACGATGCCGATTACTAGTCTGCGCGGAGCATGGAGCACTAAGAAAGGGGCCAAAAAAGCAAATAACATGGTTGACAGCGCATTCTGTAGCAGACGCGGAAATTCGTACAACCTCACGATCAGTGCAAATGAAAGGATCTGTGAATGACCCATCAGGCATTTCTCGTCCTTCGACCCTTGATACTCTGTTTCTCTAAAACCCAGTTTCTTCGATTCCATGGAATTAGAGCAGCAAGAGAAACTGGATGGATCATGCTGGGAAAGATTGTCGAGTTTTGTGATCGTCGTCAGATCAGAGTGTTGTCAAATTGCTGCACCCCCACTCACTCTGGCGGTGTGATAACCAACAGACAAGACTAGAAGAAACTTGGATCTTTTCCAGAGCCTTGTTGTTTGCTTTTGAACTGTCAAATATTGGCCCCCTGATCCCTCCTGGTGTAGCAGGGACGGCAGCCACGCCACGAGTCCACGCCACGAGTCCACGCCACGAATCTACGCGACTGTTAGCCCAAGAAAAAGAAAGACCCTCGCCGTGTAAGCAACTTAAATCGGAGACTAATAACATGTGGAGGCTGGGGTAATTCTTGGCTGACGCAGTATCTGGCGTGGGTAAATGGTATTTGTAAACTCATAAGATTAGATGCTCGGGCTCTGGGGGCTCGCAACCCCATCGGTGGCAGAAGCATCCCTTCAGCGTGGGCGAAGGAACATAAAAATGCTTTGGAGTAAAACCTGGATGTGAGGTACCTCGATCTGGACTAACAACAGCCTTTTGCACATGCTTTGGCTTTAGCTTTTGGAGTCAGCCTGGCAAATCGGTTGACAGTCGTTGGGGACCTCTAGGAAGCTTTCAACTTTCTTATCTTTGCACCCAGGAAAAATGACACCCACTGGTTTAGATGCTGGGCTTGGTTTTGTGAGAGTGATAAACTTTTCCATTGCCATTCAAGATGATTTCAGCATCAACTGTTTGGATTCATCATCTGCTTTTGTCTCTAGTCAGTTATCATGAACATGAAATCTGAAGCTAAATGCACATTTTCAGCTTTAGCTACGCCTACAAGTTCGGCCACAACAGAATTAGGCAATGTATCGTTGACCAGTTTGAAACCGGGGGTGGCGTTGCAAGTATCGATATTCGTGACTGGTTCGCTTTGTGCCTCTACGTGGAAACAAGCTACCACTGAGAATAAGTTTATGCCCCCCCTTTTTTAGAGTGAGCAATTCTCCATTCCCTCATAGTCGTTATTAGACGTCTTGATTACATCTTTTTCATTCCTCTAGGTGGAATCATGACAACCTTGATTCCTTCCATTTGAGGATCCAATTCACAAAGGCCCAAGACCTTCGCAAGAAAATGGATCAAAAGTCTTGTCACGGTAGAGACCGATATAGGGCTGTCGATATTTCAAGAGGAATACTAGCTACGTAATTTACGGTTGTGGGATATTTAGCTTTGCATTCATCTTTGAACTGATTAAGATTTAATTCCCTATGTTCGCACTCATGCATAAGTGGATTCCATCGATCTCTCTGCCGCCACAAAACCCGGATTAATGGATTCATTTTGTCAAGTCTATTTTGTTTTGTGTAGCTTGGCAATAATGTCCACGTTTCCGAAATGCATCAACGCCTGCGGCGACATAGAGGACGCAATGGAGACACAGATGGTCGACCAGCTGAAATGAAATAGAACCACAACCACATATTTGATCCTTCTTAAGCCACAACCAAGGCTAAGGCGCTAAATAATATATTATTCTGTCTAATATATGCAAAAATGCCTGCAATCGAAAGCAATGCCCTGGAAAGGATGAGTAGAAGATAATACGCTATGGTGTCCTACCCTATAGCAAATACGCCCACCCTCTAAGATGTGCAGTGCCAACAGTGGGTGCGTTTTTATGGCCTTGATGAAAATTCAGATACAGATGAAACAAAAGTATAGTTAGAAGTAAGATTAGTTAGATAGATGAGGCGTCATTTATCGTCCTATGTAATAGGACAGTTGTAAAACAAATGCACACCCATGTTAAGTTCAAGCTAAGATGCTATGAAGAGGATGGTGCATCTATTTAGCCCAGTAACATTTTGATTGAGACATTAATAATATTGCAAACTAATAAAGTATTTAGTGATTTTGTTTTGGATGTACTGAGAATTGGAGGTTGAGGGTGAGCGCTTGTCCATAGTGTACCTTCAGTTCAACCTATCACTTATCTAAAGCTTCGCGAAGTCAATTGATAGCAGTCATCATGCGATTTGGTTGAATAATAGACAGGACCACTGTTATTTGGATTCCAAGTCAATTCTTTGGGTGGTAGAAGTGGTAATTTCGTTGAGCAAAAGCGAGGCCATCCATACAATACGCGCGTGAAAGTAGCTACGCCAGCAACAAGCCAAAGACACCCGAACACTGGAATCGCGACATTTCTGACGATGGAGTGAAGAAAACAATCAACTTCGATTACAAAAGCACCCACAGGGCGGGCACGTCAATTTATTTTTTATTTACTTCTCGTCAATCATTCGCTTTTTTACTCGCGCTCAACATGTTCATCATCGTCATCATCATCACCACCACCACCACCGCTCTAGTTCCAAATCTCCTTGGCGACATCATTCACAAGCTTCAGCTTGGCAAACATCTTCTCCTCGGTCATGCCGTCGGCGCCAATGGCGACGCTGGCAAAGCCGCACTGGGGGCTGATGCCAATCTGCTGCAGGGCCTCCTCGACGGTGCGGCCCTGGCCGTCGGCGATGATCTTGGCGGCCTCGAGCACGCGGCCCTTGATGAGGGCAGCGTCCTCCAGCTCGGGCTCCTTGGTGGTGACGACGCCCAGGACGACGTTCTTGTGGGTGGGCAGGAAGCGCAGGGGCTCGAAGCCTCCGGAGCGGAGGTTGTCGTACTCGAGGAAGAAGGTGTCGTAGTTGAGGGTGGTGAAGAACTTTTCGGCAATCTTCTCGTAGGAGCCCTCGCTAAAGTGCATCGACTTGGAAAAGTTGCCTGTTTAGAGTCTGTTAGCTTGCCCCGCTCGGCTCCTCTTGAGCTGCAACTGCAACTCATACTACAGTACAACACTCACCTCGGCAGATGTGGAGTCCGACGTGCAGGCCCTCAGGGCGGCCCTCGATGCAGTCGTTGTGGGCCTTGATGTACGTGTCGAACAGCTTGTCCGGGTCCACGCCCTCCTCGCGGAGAGACTCAACCATGGCGTCGGAGCAGAAGTAGGCCAGCGTGGGGTCGTCGATCTGGATGTTGCGCACGCCCTCGTTGTAGAGCGTCTGCAGCTCCTGCTGGTAGGCCTTGGCCAGGTCGGCAAAGAAGTCCTCGTCGTTGGCGTAGGCCTCGGGGCTGTAGCACTTGCCCGACGCCAGGCGCAGGTGAAAGTAGCAAGGGGGCGGCATGGTGAACTTGCACTCGCCCCACTGCGCCTCGGGCACGTTCTCGCGCAGCAGCTTCCAGTTGTCCAGGTACGGGCTCTTGGAGTACTTGATCTTGCCCTCGCACAGCGCCGCCATCGGGTACTGGCGTCCCGTCTTCTTGAGCGCCGCAATGGGCGGGGCCGAAGTGCGGGCCAGCTCCCACGGCACGGGGCTCACCTCCCGGAAGCCATCGAGCTTCTCGAAGAAGCCCGAGAAGTAGTACTTGCGGTCGAACTCGCCCGAAGACAGCGCGCGGACGCCGTGCTCCTGCTGCTTCTTGACAATGTCGGCAATGGCTGTCTTTTGCACAGAGAGAAGCTCCTCGGCCGAGATCTCCCCGGCGTCGGCCTTGGCCTGCGCCTGCGAGAGAGCCTCGGGGCGGATCAGCGAGCCGATGTGGTCGGCGTGGAACGGGAGCTTGGGGGCCATGGCTAATTGTTTCGTCTGTTTACCTCTTGCTTACTCTGCTGCCAGAACTGGGCGCGCAATTGAGGGGGGTCGAGCGATTAAATACAGAGCAGATCTGGATGGACCCCGTGGGTTTACTCCGTCCTTCCGACGGCTCGACGGGTTTATTCTCAAATCCCAGCACTCGATCCTTCGGCCTAGCGACTAACACAGAGCTTGCTGCATGGTGGCAGGATGCTAGTCATGGATGAAGACAGGGCTTCCCCGGAGCTAATGCCCGTTGGCGACCATAGCTGCTCCAATAAGACGGATCTGCCACATGACACCCGCTCCATCATGAACGCCCCTCCCTTCCCCCCACTTGCGTAATGGTCGGCTGTGAAAGACGGCTGTTGAGTGAAGTGGGACGAGGGGCGAGCCTGCCTTGGCGAGGCAGGTTTTTGTCGAGAATGGCAGAATTTTGGGAGGAGGAGCAATTGGGAAAAACAGTCACTTATAATTTATTGACTCGCACACCATTGTGACCTCTTCGCGTATGCCGGTACTTGACCCTCCCTTGTTCTCGGCTGTCCCAATGACGCGGTGATCCTAGCAAGGGTCATTTTCACCGCTCATTGATTTGCTCCCCGCTTCTCAAACTCTCCGAGCCAAGCAGCAGGGCAAGCGATAGAGCCTCTTATCAGCTAGAAAATGAGGCGAGAGGGAAATGACATGCGTACTCTTCCACCAGAGAATCCAATTTTTCTTGCGCGGCAAAGAACTTATCATGCATTCATGAGATGCGGTGTTTTAATAAATCAAGGGATGGCCAATGTTGTAGATGCGATTTCCATCTACTAGACCAGCACCAGCACACATAGCCATTAATCTAATCAGCAACATCCCCGTGCACAAGCTTTGGTGCTAATTCCTACCCGACTTGAAATGTTGGGTGCCCAAGCTCACACCTCAAATCTCGGGACGATCGCATTTTCCGGTTAAAAGAAGAGCGGTATGAATCAGCTATAGAGTGATGGCTTACGCAGGAAAAGGACACATACTGCCTCCTGGTCAATTAGATGAACCTGCAAACATCAGATAAAAGAAAGCACTTGCTCAGTCTAGTGCCAAGTGCCATCTACTCATATTGCAACGGTGTCCAGGGAAACGTCTGCGACGTGATTATAACGGCTAGCATTCCAAGGCGCTGCAGTACAATGCCACTAGAAAACCTTGTTAAGGCATGGAATTTCGGCTGATAGAGACTGGTTCATAAACTCCGGTTTCCACCCTCATTGTCTACGAGGCCGAGGGAGAAATGAGGAGCCAAGCTAGCTTCCGTCCCCTTTCAGGGCGCCATTATATGAGACAAGAGGCAGAGAGTTTTGATTGAAATCGCATCAACCGATGACTAAAGGATTGAAAAGCTGAAGCACAGAAGTTGGTTAATCTGGAGGGGAATGAATGACTGAGCCTATAATTCTCTGTCAATGCCTTGGGAAATTCCCCGAGATGGCGGCTTGGCATCGGATGAAATTTGAATTAAACAGGCGCTTTTGATCTATGATGTATTAAAAACGTGCCGGATCGTCGCTCCGGCCGGTTGCTGCGGAAGAGGGTCTGATTGCCCTTGAACTGAGGTGGATCAAGATGAGCTGTCAATTTGCATTCCGATTCTAGTTTATTTCCACATAGTCAAGTTCCATACAAAGGCAGATCCGGGTAATCCGATTTTCCGTGATCTAAAGGTCTCAGTTTGACCTTTCTAATATTAGCGCAGGATTGGTGCAACCAGACATCAGGTATTTATCAACAGATGCAAAAATAAATAAACAACTGATGAGTCTATGCTGATGCAGTTAGTGGTTACCAAAACTTACGAGAGTTTAATTCCACAATGAATATCATGCCAATATCTGGTATTCCAAATTGACGCAGTAGGCGAGAAGTGTAAATGTGATCTCGAATTATTTAGAATCTATGTGCAGCTGCAATTAAATATTAAATAAATCATGCACAGATTTGGAGACTGTTGGGTTATGCGAGAAAAAAACCAATGAGTTCATGTTAACTAGGGAAAAGTGTAGTACACATTAACTAAGGCTTTCCCATTGAGTAAAAGCACCACCCTATGTCTGACTTGGTTGTAGACCTGACATTTCACTGCACATATTTCGGAATTTTCCTCAAGCAACTGAGTTTTATGACAACATAGCATTGACAGCGAGTAGGTCGGTCGAACGTAGCTAAACATGAGCAAACTATAGAACCATATCCATTTCAGTTTTACAGTGGAAATAGCGGAATACCAACGATTGGACATGCTCGAGTCAAATTTACCCTATACGATTCTGACCACAGACGGAAATTATTTTGTCCGCAAGTTATATGTAGCCAAGATGCAGCAAGGCGCATGAACAGTGTCTCACTCAGGCAAGCCGAGTGGGCGCCTAACTCTCCCTTGTTACATCGTCTAAGCCTAACCTTGCCAAATTTGGTCTTCCAAATTCAAAGCTAAGAACCCCTGCAGAGATTTATTTTACCACGGATATCGCTATTATCTGAGCCCGACAGTTGAGATTGTCATGACGATGATGACGATGATGCTGAGCGCTTTTTCTTTGTGATGCTTGACCATCTGTTTGTATGTAGCACATACAAACGTACCGTGATCAATGACGATGAGAGTTTTGAATCAACCTAGATTTAACCACATAATGTTTTCCATTGCAGCAAGGGTGCACCAGAAACACCACCGAACGGATGTCGGCAACATGCCTGCGGCAATATAGAAAGGATTCCACGCCGGCATTGAGTCTTGCCATACATTCTCGCCAAAGGACACTTTAGCAATATCCACAAATACCCATTTGCTTCCAATTACGGAGAAAATGCTCCAGACTTGCAGCTTTAGCGGTGGGCTGTAAGTTGACTAGACTGCTCCAGACTCTTTACAGAATCCAATACTGGGGAGCAGAATTTCTCCTCGCTGCAACTAGCGGGGTCGGCGAAACATTTTCCATCGATGGACAAGTTCGATGTCGTGGCTAGAGGGATCGGTCTCACTAGCTCGGGCCCTCGCTCCCGACAGCCCAGAAGGGCGATCCGGCACGAGCCATCTTGTTGACCTCTGCCTCTCATCTCGTTGATTCCAACTGGCCCTTTGGAATTTAGCGCAATCTTCAGCAGCGAATCACTGGAGTTCCCTTGCCAGGCGAGGAATTCCTCGTGGCGTCCAAGGCGGTAAGTTGTCCAAGTTGCTGTGGAGTGAGACAAAGCAGGGGCAGCTGTGCCAGCTCCAGACGAGCTGCATTCTTTGCTATCGACATGAAGCGCCACTGTCTCAACCCTCCTAGATGACTTGCGCTTTGCTCGTCGAAGCTAGCGCTACGCACATTCGTCAGAGGGATACAGCAGGGCTAGATCTATACCGACAACAGGGCAACATGGAAGAGGAAAGGGAGGCATCACGATGTATAAAGGAGAGCTTCGGGTCGCCCCAAATCCAGTCTTTCCTTCCTCATCACACTCACTTCATTCTCTGCACGCCTCGATACAATCGCTCACTCTCCGAGAGCTGCTTTTTCAATCCTTTTACACCACAGTCATTCGTTCATCGCCAACAAAATGCGTTACTCTATGGTCCTCGCTCTTGCCCTAGGCAACCTGGCCACTGCCCAGCAGACCCCGACCACCCCGACTGCTTCCGAGACTCCTGGGTCTCCCGCAACTCCCACCTCTGCCATGGGAACTCCCACTTCCACTCCCACCTCCGGAACTGGAACTGGTAATTCGAAGGATTGGGTCTACTATGGTTGCCTTTCCTCCTCCAATGGCTTCCCCGACTTCACGCTTGTCGACTCCTCTGACGACAACTCCCTCGAGACTTGCACTGAGAAGTGCAAGGGCTTCCACTACCTTGCTCTCCACGACATGTGAGTCCCCTCCAAGTTCTGACAAATGGATAGACGTACTGACACGACTGCACAGGGACTGCTACTGCGGCGACGACCTCAAGAAGGAGGACGTCTCCCGGATCGGCGACGAGGAGTGTGATATCGCATGCCCTGGTGAGCCCACGGAGTCTTGCGGTGGCAATACCTCGAAGGCTCGCATGTCTCGCCGCCAGAACGTTGCTCTCAACTTCCTCCTCTCGGTCTACGTCTCCATCGTCCCCGACGAGAGCACCGCCACCGTCACTGAGACCGTTCCTGGCCGCCTTGTCACTGAGACCGCTACCATCACTGAGGCCAACGGAGATGTCGCCACTGTCACCAACACCCTGATTGCCGTCCCCACTGACATTGTCATCATCTGCTACGGCGACTACTGCGCTCCCCAGAACCACTGCCCCGTCTGCACCAACTGGCAAGTTGTCTGCCGCGATGGTTCTTGCTGCCCTGAGGAGTGCCGCGGCGACGACTGGGACAGACTTGTCATTTGCGAGGGCGACGACTGCCGCTACTCCGAGGGTAACTGCGACCAGAAGGTTACCTGCAACGGCGACAAGTGCACCATGGAGCAGACCCACGAGGATGGTCAGCACAAGTTCTCCTGCAACGGCGACGAGTGCAAGCACGAGTCCTGCAAGGGTGATGAGTGCGGCAAGAAGTACATGTGCGAGGGCGATGAGTGCGAGGAGGAGGTCCAGTGCAAGGGTGAAGGCTGCCCTACGCCCTCTCACAACACTCCTACTCCTGGCGACATCGTCTACGTTCCCGAGGGTGGCAAGTCTCAGGGTGGCAACTCCGCGGGTGTTCGTCCTTCCAAGCCCTGGGTCCCCAGCGGTGAGTCCTGCACTGGTGAGGGCTGCTCCACCACTACCGAGTCCTGCACTGGCGAGGGCTGCCCTCCTGCCACCACCCCCGTTGTTGTCTCTGGCGCCAGCCAGAAGGCCATGGCTGGTCTCGCGGTCATCATGGCCGGTGCCGTCTTCGCTCTGTAAGCTTGCTTAGGGGAGTGATTATGAGCTCGCAAGGGCGTTTTCGTGGATTAATTCATTTCATGCCAAGCCTTATGTGGTAATGTCCCAACACCTAGTGATGGGTTGGCAATGTCATCATTAATGATGTAATTATTGTTTAGACTTGGTAGTAATGGAGTTTTATCTTTATTTATAATCTGGCGCATGCCTACGAAAACATGCAGTTTGGCGTGATGAATTGTTACCATGGTGACCCTTTCAGTCGACCTCGAAAAATAGGCGACTATAATGAGCTAATCTAACAGCGTTCCATTGCTCTTTGGCCGGTGCAGTTCGCAACTGTCCCCTCGCACAAGAGTCCCGTAGCAGTCATCAACGGTTGTTCCCCACCGGTATGTCACACCATTTCTTTATCCCGCTTATGTGCCTCAGAAGCTTACCTAAACTTCAAGGTGGTCGGCTCTATACGACCGGCGGATGCCTAGTTGAATGAGAGAATTAATCGAGCGTTGGGCCAAGCCCTGGCCTCCAACAACCTTCTCCTCATTGGCGACATGACACGCTCCTCGGCGTCGATTGGCTACCGTTGGGGTTCCAATATCTGCCAGCAGTAAGCTTATAAGAACCGTAATGATTTTCGGCTAGCGATGACGTCTCCGGGCAGGGGAACAAAAGCGCCACAGGCAGTTGGGCCTGGTTGGCTGGGCTGCCCCAAAGTGCAGCTGCAAGAACAGCAAGGTATCATCGCACATGGCTGGGAGAGCTGCTCGCCTGTGGACCCAACCCCGCATCAGCATCACGGATGCCAACGGCATCATGTATCAATACGAATTTGTTCCGACTGCGCCTACAATCCCCGAGGAACGCCCGTTTTACCAAGTCCAAGCCACTCCGTCTTGGCCGGGTGCCACCATCATGTTGCATCACCACCATGTGATAGTCAGGGCAGCCGCTGACAGACTGACATTCAAGGGTCGTCGAGGTATGTTTTTCGTAACCATTCCCAGCCTTTCTTTATTGGACTTTACATCAAATTACGTGGTCGATCGGTCCATCCCAACGATTTTCATGTTCAACAAACCCCGACTGTTACAGTTGCGCTCTGCTAAACCATGCAAGGGACAATTTCTTTTTCTTTCCATGTCCGGCGTTGATCTTAGCCCCAACGGCGAACCACGCAAGAAGTATCAATCGACGAGCAGAGTGGCTGAGCTTTTTTAGCCTGTGATGCAGGTAGGGTCGGGTGCATCTGCTCCGATTCGCCATCAACCATCTGACAGCGCACAGGCGAATATCGACTGCTCAGCGGTGAATAGCAAGCACAGTGTCGCATATGCATGAGCCGTATATCCGTTGCAGGCAGGCCATGGCGTCATGCGAAGACAGCATGAGTGCGTGACATGACACTTGAGCAGCTTGCTTGTTGGGAAATCAAGTAATTTGAGTCAACTCACGTGGATAGACTACCATCGACCGAATCGGGCCATTTCTGGATGTAGGCTAGCGAGAATCTGAGGAGAAAAAAGGATCCTCCACAATGTGCCGATAAGCGAATATTAATCACAACTCACAGGGTTTCAGTTTAGTTGGTTGGGGCCACTACCTACGGGAACGAACCCCTGACACCTTTCGGAGTAAAAAAAAGTCCACCGCGGGGAGAACTGAAGTAAATCGGCGCTGTATCGAGACTAAATGGGCTGCCCAAACCCAAACTGCCTCCACGCCGCGCGACCAAAAATAAGGCTCTGGGATAGAAGCGACTCGGTGTTGCCTATTGGGATTATAGCTCCGACGTCATGCGCAAAGTGTAAGCTGACGACAATGCTTCTATCCTTGCCATGGTGGATGTCGAAGGCAGAAAGGGATGTGGGTGTGTTTCACCGGGTGCCAGCAGGGACCTGGTCCGCGGCCCTTGACCAGCCCGCTACAATTTGATCGTCAACTTCCAGCTCCTTGCCCTGGTTCGAGTCAGCTCAGCTGCTACGCTGTTTCTGTGGGGATTCCATGCATGTAGCTGCATGCAAAGCGACGGATAGGGCTTGGCTGCAATTCGTTTAAACAGGAATTTTGCACAGAAGGGTTTTGACCAACAGTGCCAGCGGGGACCCCCGGCCACAGCGAGCGACAAGTTCTCGGCACTTGCGGCGGACACAAGATTGCCTTTTCCAGATTCTATGAGATTCAGATGTGCGGTGAGCGAGGAGGAGGGGAGGTAGTATTTTCTTTTTTTTCTTCCTCTTCTTTTCACAAGGACAAATTATGGTTTCAGTGCTCAAGCAAAATCCTCGGAATTATGGCCGCAGCTTAGCAATAGTCGGTCCATTACAAGCTTCTTGGGGGCCGACTATTGCGCGAAAGAGGGGTGGAACAGCAGCTGTCCCACGAATAAGTGGTCCGCCAAGCACTCTTGTATCGGAAAACACGGCCTCCTCTGTGCTACCGGGCAATTTTTGAGTGCGTCGATGCGGTGGCTGCCTCGCAGGAGGAGCACGAGGGAGACATTTCTGGGGCCTGTGTCTTGACCCAAGGGCAGTACTAGTCAGGCCGCATGCTCCATCCCGCCATCCAGCCATGACGTCGCGACTCAAAAACCCGAAGCCGTCGGAGATGTGCCTTGTTTCCGGCCGGTCCTGCAGTTAAACCCGGAAGCAACTGAACTCAAGCTGATACACAGGCCGGAGCTGACGACGAGAAAACCCCTGGGCGGCGTGCAGTAGCGGGTGGGAGAGGGTGGTGATCGAAATTTGGAGGCTGAAACTAGCAGCCAAGTTCAATTAAGCATTAGACTCGGGCGGACCCCGCTGGGGGCAACAATTGGCTTCTCGGCCGGGGAAAAGCGTTTTTGCTCCATTCAGGAGGGTCGCCTACAAGTCTCTCCCGCGCGCGAAAAGCAACACTGGCGAGCGGGCGACGGGCGGGTCATTTACGTGGCCGGCCGGGATGCTGTTTTAGCTTGATTGTCCAGTCGACTTACATGGCGATAGCCACAGCCACCTGAACCCGGGATGGCGTTATCAGACCTCGCAATTGGGCCTTTCGCACACCCACCATGAGCCATCCCGTCTTGGCATTCTATAAATGTCAGAAGGGAGAAAAAAAGAGACCATCGAGCTGAGGAATAAGCAAACCAGTAAAAAGCAACACATGTCATCCGACCCGGGCGCTGCTGCTGCTGCTGCTGCTGGGATTCAACCCCTTGCCGATGTGTTGGACGATCCATCCCCGGTATGCATGCATGTAACCATAAGCCAGGCCTGAAAAGATTATCCGACATCCATCATAATGGAACCATCGGGGTCCGGTGGTGCCAATGGGAGTTCGTCGCAATTATCTTATCGCCTGCATGTCTGGCTGCTCAACATCGAAACGGGAACATCGTGCAGCGACGAACGGCGCCCGTATTGAGCGCTGATCCTGGTTGGTAAGCGAGCAAGAGACATACAGCGGGACACCGGAATGGCTGCAGTTGAGCTGCGTCAACCACTCCGTCGTAGTATCCCATCCCCTCCTTTCTCTCTCTCTCTCTCTCGTACGAAGGTTGGCGTCTCTTGGCAGTCTAACACAATGCCTTCCCTGTCGGTGAGCGGGTTCAACTGAACCAAAAACAAAGCATGGTGTTTTGTTATATAAGTACGCAGATCCGAGGTTTGACTTCTTGGTTTTCTCAACTTCTCAGCATCATCCAGCATTACTTCCACACACATTCCCTCCCCTTCTCTCTCTTCTTGTTTATAAATAACATATTATCAAAGTATCGTTGCAACAATGTTCGCTCGTTACCTCCTCGCTGCCTTGGTCGCCGGAGCTGCGGCCTCGCCCGTTGACAAGACTCACCAACGACGCCAGAGCAGCGTCCCCTATGGCACCATCATCAACAGCTGCACCGTCGCCGGCACCGTTGCTGTGGCCTTTGACGACGGCCCGTACGCCTACACCAGCCAGATCCTCGACAGCCTCTCGGGCACGGGCATCAAGGCCACCTTCTTCGTCAACGGCGCAAACTACGCCTCCATCTATGACTACAGCGATGTTGTCCAGCGCATGATCAGCGAAGGCCACCAGGTTGGCTCCCACACGTGAGTCAAAGTCTCGGTTGCCGGCATGACAACCACGCCCACGCGCACCCACCCACGCACAGAATCGGCCCTGAATACTGACACACAACAATCTCAGCTGGAGCCATGCCGACCTTGCGACACTGTCTTCCGACGAAATTACCTCGCAGATGACGCAGCTCGAGGACGCCCTCGTCAGCATCATTGGCCAGTTCCCTACCTACATGCGGCCGCCTTACTTCAGCACCAGCGACGTCGCCCTTCAGACCCTGGGGGGTCTCGGCTACCACGTCATCCAGGCCGACATTGACACCCAGGACTGGGCCAACGACAGCCCCGACGCCATCCAGACCAGCGTCAACCTATTCAACAGCGGCCTCGACAGCGGCGGCTCCATTGTGCTCGCGCACGACGTCCATGTCAACACGGCCAACACCCTGGTTCCCGCCATGATCGCGGCCATTCAGCAGCGCGGACTGCAAGGTAAGCTTTTTCTAATGTTCCATTGCGCAAATTGCCATGTGTGTGACGAAACTAACGTCGCAAACAGGTGTCACCGTGGGAACGTGCCTTGGCGATGCCGCAGCAAACTGGTACCGCACATCGCGATAAGCAGCTCTCATGAGCTTTTACGCAACCCTCCTTTGGAACTTTCTTTTTCCCCACATAATTCCTTGATAGAGATGGTCAACCCGCTTCATGTGAAGGACTTTAATCGATCATATCTCAGCCCTGAACAAAACAAAAAACAGTCGCCTAGGGGTTCCGGTACAGTGGTCTCCCAGAGCAGATGCACATTTCTTGGGCAAAATATTTTTTATGTACAAGATTCTTTTCTCTTATATAGCTATCTGGCATTCCCTACCTGTAAACCGGTTTGGACAGACACCATTAATGACGATATGGATTTTTCCACCTCACAGATGACGTGCTTGACCCTGGTTACAATGAGATCATGATGTGCGAAGTGATTTTTCTGAGTTTGACTGTGAGCACCAAACTCTTTGTAAATTCAACACGCCGATATATGTCCAACGCATCTCCAGAGCCCTCTGAAATGGACCACTCTCTCCGCCCCACGGTAGTCTCGGTCAATTCCTTGTTGGAGTAATGTACCTAAGATGCATATTCATGCGTCATATTTGCCGTTTTAATTTCCTCTTTATTGGCTGTAGATAAGTGCGGACGAGGTGCATTTGCTTACATCGATGTCACCCTCAAACTGCGTCGTTCCATTGCCAAGAGCAAATACAAAGGCTCACTCTGTTGACTTTAGCCATTGGCTATAGTACAATTCTTTTTTTCATGTGGCTTGGACAACCTCTCACAGTTATGCCAAGTGATTGAGTAGTAGTTCTGACATTGCGTGAGAAAACAACCTCACAAGTGCCAGTGGCGATAGTAAGCGGCATACTGTATTTTCGGATCGTGTCTCGGCCAATCCCCATCTGGCACACTCATCTAGGTGTGTGGCGTATCGAATTGCATTTTCTGACTTGCGCTACACAGTATCACGTGGTATTCAATCGATATGTTCTTACTCATCCTAGTTCTGACCGCGTTCAATTAACGCCTTTGGGTTTTATTAGAGGGAGGGAGGCCAACCCATCATCGGCTTCTCTTGGATAGAGACAGATCTTTACTATCAAGTGATAGGCAAATCAAAAACTCATTTCATTCAAAATATATCGACAAGATATAACATAGAGGGGCATAGTGTTATAGAAAATACAACATTCACAATACAGTTTATGACGGTTCGTCAAGGCAATCGAGGTTGCAGTGAGAGTGTCGGAAGATGGGCATCCAAATGCATTCCTCTCGGCAAAGTATTTGATTTTAATTAGCACGTTAATCCCATCCCCAACTTCATGGCTTTCTCAAGTTTGAAATATTCGACATATTTCGGTCACTGTCGCGAGGCTGGGAAGAAGTCTCCTTGTCCGCATCTTCATTTTTCTTCTGCTCCGAATCAGTAGCTGCGTCATTTGAGAGACAGAGAGAGAGAGAGAGAGGCTGTTCTCATTGACAGAGTATGTACTAAATGAAACTCAATATTTGCTCTATTGAAGCTGCTTAATATCCAGGTGGAGGCAAGTATATGATCAGAATGATTGTTGGATATTAATTGGATCTGCTATCCCTTGCCTTGGTTCTTCTAGGAAATCACCATGGTTGAGCCTATTATTAAATAATGATAATTTTCTATACAGGGTAGAATAATTTTATGAAAATGATGGTAAAGGTTATTCAACCTACTGGATTGCTCGGGACAGCCAACAGTAGCTATTACTGGGTTATGATTATTAAATCATGTCCAGTTCTTAGCTCAATAAGAAGAATGACCCGGCCTACCCGAAAGCCTGTAAGGCGAATAAAGAAAAGGAGCAGGAAACCCAAACTAAAGTTCCTTTAAAGGTTCCTCCGAGGTAACGATAGGACCGAATTCATCCTGTGACTTAGGGTAGGCTGAATCGCGTAGACGCCTTTGCCGGACGGGAATACATCTAGCATCTAGACCGCTAGCAATTACGAATGAACTCGACTCGATGTCATGTCTTTCGGTGATCATTCTTGCGCCGTTTCCCATGGATCTGCACAGGTTTAGACCCTATGCAGTTTAGAAAGAAGGGATCAGCGGCTCGGGCCTTGGAAGGCTTGCCGAAATCCTGGTCCGGAACGGCGGAAGAAGCCGCACAGCACCGACTAGCGAAGGTGATGTATCATTTTATGGCCGGTGCGCTGCCAGTACCCCCGGATTCCACAACTGCCGGATGCAGACTAATGGCAAAAATACTGTGGGTTGGTTGAATAACAGTATGATTGAAGATTGCAACCGACCCTCGTTGTTGCGGGGGCTCAGGCCATCGACGTCACACAGGCTCGGCGCAATTCAGAAGACTTGGGACAGAACGTGATAAGCCTAGATCATCTATTCGTCGCCCCGTTCTGAATCATGGTGTCACCGCAATCGCATGCGAGCGGAACACAGGCTATTAATGGAGCTTTGATCCGGGGCGTGGGGCCGGGGTCAACCCAGACACCGAGAGCAGGAAGAAAAAAAAAATCAAGAGGCGACGATCAGGCAACCAAAGGAGTTAATTGCCGCCAGTAGCGATGTGTTTTTTTTTTTTTGCTGTGCCGCAGACAAAGAAGAAGAGGCCACGCAAGCCACGAGGAGGGAGCAAGCCACCGCGAGCGCGACCACGATCAACTCGATCCAAGCGAGGGGAATTAGCCCGTGCCAGGGCGCGGCGCCTAAGCCTCACAAAAGTGGGATATGGAGGGGGGTCGGCCCGGTCTCGACCACCGAGCACGAGGCTCCGGAGTGGGTTGAGGCTTAACGGGCTGCTCGATGGGAGCGTGGAAGGGCTGCGCTCGGCCACGGCCCAGACTCTCGGGATCAGTTGTTTAATGCAGGTCATCACACCCGCGACGGCGGCCGACGATGTTGGTGGAAGCCACGGCGACCGACTGCCCGCGTCCTCCCCAGTTGTCTCAGTACGCCAGACTGCCAGAAGCGGTGACTTGCATCCATGTCGAGGTTGAGCCCGGTCGCGACTAATAAAGGTTCTTTTGGGGGAGGGACCGCGGGCTCCAGCACGTCTGCGCCATGACCGACCTGCAAGCGAGCGCAAGGGAAGCGACATTGATGAGGGGAAAGGATACAGCCGGGCGTGGCTTGGCGAGATAGGACATGCGAGGAGCTGATCCATAGGTCATTACATTACATTACATGGCAAAAGGCACTGCCCACAATGCTGGCGGTGCATTTCCCGTGCCACAAAACTCGGTTAAGAAAACAAGCGAGGATAAACATAGGCCGTGTCCTAGAAAATATATCGACTATCAGCAAGTGTTGCTCGAATGATGGCGCATATCAATTGCACCATTCTCGCCAAAAGCGAAGAGAGAAAGGACCAGGATGTCAGCGCAGGACGGATGCAAATCTTGGCGCTACGGTCTAGAATAGCAACTACTTCCACCGGAAAAAACATTCATCGCCAACATATGGAGTACTTAGGCGGGCGTCTGGCGCAGGGATGCTGGGCGGCAAGGTGCAGAAGGGCTGGTCACGGTAAACTCCGCCTGTACTTGCGAGCGAGTCATGGTTGCATAGGTGGATAACGAGGCCGGTAATTCAAGGGCCAAAGAGCCGAGATGGAGAAGGAGAGCAAGGGAGGAAGAAAAAAAAGAAGGAAAGAGGAAGGAAAGAGGAAGGAAAGGGAACGTTGCAATGCAAAATTGCACACAGGGCAATTGTATCCGAAACAACGTGCGCCCTATCCGAGGCCGTAGTGGTGTACGAATTGCCGTTTCCGACCGATAGGTTACACGCATCACCGACATTTGGCTCGCTTGGGGCCAGAGCTTCCAGCGTCCCAACCCATTGGGCCAGCGGGTCACTCGCCGCAGCGCAGGACGGTGCTAAAAGGCGGGAGAGCCGCTGGATCCACCGCGAAGCAAACAAGCAAACCCGCTAGGGCGGTCGCAACTCAACCAACACGTCGCAATGTGTGTTGTTCGACCTCGTGGCTCAAGCTCACCCGAGCTCTGGTTGGCCAGAGACCAGATGCCACACCGTTAGTATGACACTTGTGAGGTTATGAAAGTGCATGAGGAGATGAGAAGAAGAAAAAAGGGGGGGAGGAGAAGGGCGTCTCCTCGCATGCGGGTGTAGATTCATCCAGCCATGGCTGGATAGAACTGCACCAGTTGGAAACGGTACTACGGCCCTGCAGCCCGGAAAGCTCGGTGCCGAGTTGGAGGTGCACAGAAGGGGAACGCATGAGACTTTGTTGAAGAAGTGGAGAAAGAGGTGCAGTTGGAGTGTGTGTGGGAAACGACGTCTGTGGAGTCTCGTGGTCTTGCTTGTGGTGTGAGGAGTTGAGAGAACCTCGCGGGGGATGCGAGAAGCCCAAACATGTGGAAGCGATTTAGGCACTGGTTTTTTTTTTTCCAACGTCTCTTTTCTGGAAGGGAAAAGGGGCTTGTTGGAAATTCCCATCCTGACTCTTAGAATCTGCTGGAAGCAAAACGGGTTGTGCAGAGTCATGGCGTTATACCTCATCCCGAGTCACGTCTAGCTCCAGCCCTAGAAACTCATGGGAATGGACCCCAAATCCCGACGCCACGGGAACGGAAAGCCACTGGGGAAATGGTTTGGGAGCACGGCTTTTGGGCGAGACGGTGCCCGCTTCCCCGAACCATCCGCCTGGGACTTTTTACGTATTCTTGCACCCTCGTTCCCGCAACCGGACGTCTGTCCTCTGCCCTCTCGCGCGCCAGGCGGGCGTGCTAAGGCATATGCAGGCCGAGCGGGGAATGCTCGAACCGCTTGACCATGTCTGTCCGCATCAGGTCATTGGCGGCGGTTGGGTAACAGTTTGATGGATAGGACGCACACGGGCAAACCTATCAGCCTCGAGCATATGCCATCCCCAAGGGCGGTTACATCTTGGCCGCAGCCCTCGAAACCCAACATGAGGGGACCCGACCGGGGTGGTGGTGGTGGTCCCAGGGAACCCCCCGGTCTTCTCGGAGCGGCCCTATGAAACTCTACAGGCGATGCCGCAGCCATGAAGATTTCTCAAGGCGCGCTCCGTGCCAAACCTAATCAATTCGCCCGACGCACCGGTATACCAAAGTGCTAACACCGGGGGAGGGGGAGAGGAAGGGAGGGGCAGGGTCGTCCCGTTGTGGTCCCGCACAGACGGGCCCGGCCAGCTGCCACCTGCCAGCGCATCACCTCATATCTGCTGCGCTTCGGAGCCAAACCAACCCACTGCAGGGGCGGCCGATTTCTTGGTGTTCCCTTGTGCCGGGACGCTGCCCGCGATGCGAGCTCTGGCTGTGGAGGGGCTGTGGCTTTTGCGCCGCCACGGGAGCACTCATGGCAGTCGTGCCGTGGCTTGCCCTATTCGCGACAGCCCGTCATCAGCCCTGCATTGCCTTGTTGAGAGGAGGGTGGAAGAGATATTCACCGCCAGACCAGAGTCGGGAGCGGGTTCAAAGATGGCGAGTGGCCAACTTGCATTGGACCGCGAAAAGCGAGAGAAAGAGAGAGAGAGAGAGCAAGAAACGTGATCAACAAGTGTTCTGGATACAGAGAAGGTGATTCCACGCCCAGGCTCGTCCAATGAGGACCACTGTTTGTCAGCAAACTGGGCGCGCTACAATATTTGTGTCTTTCTTTGTCTTTCCCCTCCTAGCCCTCTCAACTCAAAACCGTTCTATGATGTCCCTAGTGGTAACTTATGCCCGTTTACCGTTTCCGGACCTGGACTGTGCCACAAGAGTGCCTTTCTTAGCATCACTGAAAAAAAAACGATCGCCGCCCCTATTTGCCCTCTTCAACTCCCACCGCAACCTCCGCGATAAAAAAGCGCCCCTCTGTAGCCGAACCGAGGCAAGTTTCCCTTTGGTGGTGGTGCGTTGCGGGTGCGCACTCCACCGCGATGGCACACTGCACTGTCGGGGGTCGTTGTGCACCCTTGCGCAGGGCTCTCTGGAGTCGGTGGGCGCCAATTGTGGTGCGGCAAAGACGCACAGTCCAATCGCGCAGGCGGGCACGGGGCATGGGGGGGTGCCATCCTGTTCCCACAGCCCTGGGCTTGGTTGTTGTTGGGTGTGTGGTCCTTCTGCGGTGCCGCCGCGCTGGAACCCGAGAGCTTGGGTATGAGGCAATGTAATGCCATGTACGTGTGCGCTGGTGCCGGGGAAAAGGGCTGAGGTTGAGCGCCAAAAACGCCCAGCTGACGGGTACGGTGAAGAAAGAGCCGCTTTGCTCACCGCGCATGGCCTACGGCATGGCTTTGCTCGTCTGCCATCCCACGTCATGCATTGGTGTTATTTTTTTTAGTTTGTTTTGGCTTGGCGGCTCGACTTATTCACCCATTGTTTTATTTATGCACACGTCCAAAAGGGAAACTAGCAAAACGCCTGGAGAGGAGCATACCGGCCCTCTGCCAACCCTGGCCCCGTCGGCTGGGGTCCCCTTCTTCCGGTCCATCTGGGCATCAATCCAGGGGACAGCAGCCAACCTATTAACGCCCCTCGCAAGCGAACCCTACGCCATCTCCATGGATGGAGGCACTTGCTTGGTCCCTAGCTCTCGGCGAGATCCACCCCGACTCTAACCTTCAAGAACGAAAGAGAAAAAAAAAGAGAGAGCGACGGTTCCCGCCCTGCCGCCGTCGTGCCGCCGTCCTGGGCCAGGCTCGGCTCGTGCACTATCCGTCCGTCTGTTTGCATGTCGTTGGCTAGTTCAGTCGACTGATATTTAGGACCAGGGGTGGCCATCGACAATCATTGCCCCGTTTTCTCTTTCTCCTCCTCTTCTGGACATTCCGCTCCACGAGCTGTTGGTTCCATCCGATACAACTGAGTGTCTATCTTGGCTTCGTGGTAAGTTTTTTTAACCTTGAATTCCGGCCCCCCTGTCTCTCTTTCTATTCATCTCTTGTCACACCTGGCCTCCCACTTCCCTCCACCACCCCAGTCCCGGTCTGCAACCCTCCGGCTTTTCCTTACGTGCCCCCATCCCCTTTTTGCCTCTCGATGGATGGCAGGCAAGGATTTGATAGATTTTTTTTTATCCCTCTCCCTTGCCACCTCCGATAAGCCCTGCCCACGTCCCGACCTCATCATCGGCTGGGAATAACATCTCGGCTTTGACATACACCACGAGCTACTTCTGGCTCTTCCACCCCCGCGCCCGCCCACGCAGCCACATTATATGCACACAACGCAAAGTCGCAACACGACCTAATCAACCAAATTTTCCCCGTTTTCCCAGATACCGCCCTCAGTCCCCGATCCTCGGACTGTGACGTCAGTTCCGGGAGTGCACTGTTGATCGACGCCATCGCAGACGGGCCCTGTGAGAACCCCCGTCTGACTTAGTGCGCCCTTGACTTGCGTCGCTTCGCCCCGGTTCTTCGATTTCCGATTCTTCAAGGGCCCTTCGAGTCCCGCTCTCCGCTTTCTGCGTTTGCCCGCTCCAGTTTAAAATCGAATCATTCCCCTGGCCTCCCGCCCTCTCTCTATCTCTCTGAGGCTGGGTCGCCATTCCCGCCCGCGCGCCAGAGCCCATTAACGCTGTGTGGTTTCCTTGTCTCGCTCGTGGGGGAGGAACAGAAAGCCAGCTCCCCGCGACAACCTCGCTGCCCGTAATGGACTCGCCGCCTGACTCGTTCCGCCGCAACGATCCCCCGGGCCCTGAGCCGTCACCGAGCCCGTTGGAAGAGTCGCCGCCTCGCGCTGAGCGGCACGTCCGTATTTCAAGCATGGCTTCCTCCGAAGACTCCGACCCTTCTGCAGACACGAAGCGTGGGCCCTACCGTTTTGGCCCGCCGTCTCCTGCGTCCTCATCGTCAGCCCTCGCCGTGGGCAGCTCTCAAGAGGCCGCCATCATCCAAAGCATTGAGCGCGGCGAGTACGTTGCCGACGACGACGACACGCGCAGCCTCACAGACAGCATCCGCCAGCACATTGTCGACGGCGGCCTGCGCTACCACGCCTACCACGCCGGCCAGTACCTGTTCCCCAACGACGAGACGGAGCAGTATCGCGACGACCTCAAGCACCACCTAACCCTGTACCTGTGCGACGGAGAATCCTTCCATACGCCGCTCCACAGCTTGTTCGATACGGGCGGCGAAGTGCTCGATTTGGGTAAGTCACTGCCACCAACACCGAGAGGCACGCATGGTCAAGTCAGCTTGTGAGAACGGGCTGGCCAATTGCGTGCCCCCGTCACCATGCCCCCGTCCCCGGGTGGCTTCGTCCCATGCACACTCAACGAGACTATTGTCCACCGGACCTATCACGGCCGGATGACAAGACGCAAATCATGACTTCTTTGGGCTTGGCACTAACGGCATTTGATGTAGGCACCGGAACTGGAAAATGGTGTATTGACCGTAAGTTAACCCTCGAGGTCTTTTTTTCCCTCTTTTGGTGTGAAAAGCATCTCACATTGTGTTGTCACAGTCGCCGACGAATACCCAAAATGTCAATTTCACGGCATGGACCTTTCGCCAATTCAGCCCGATTGGGTTCCCGAAAATGTCCTGTTCGTTGTCGATGACATTGAGCACGAGGCAGGCTGGACATATCCCGAGGAAAAGTTTGACTACATCCACGTTCGCCATACTCTTCACTCCATTAGAAATCGACCAGAGCTGTGGGAAAGAATATACAAGTACGTTTCCCCAGCGAATTAGCCCCCCAACCACCCCACCCCCATGCAAAACCTCGTTGTGCTAACTTTTTATCACAAAGACACCTAAAACCAGGCGGCTTCGTCGAGGTCCAAGAGTTCCACTTCATTGCGGCGTGTGACGACGACTCATGTGACGGCCCATACGCCCTGCGTGACTTCCTTCGGTTCTTGCAAGACGGCATGGCGGCTCTTGGCACGGATCTCCACGGCATCACGCACGTCGAAGACGAACTAGTCGCGGCTGGGTTCAAGGAGCTGCAGCGAACCAGCCTCAAGTGCCCGGTTGGACCGTGGGCCAAAAAGCCCCGTCTCCAAGAGTGCGGCCACATCCTGCGCGATGTCATCATGTGGGGGCTCGTCGGCCTGTCCCGTCGGCCGTTCCGCGACGGCCTGCACTGGACCAAGATCCAGATCGAAATGTTCCTCGTCGACGTCCGCAAATCCCTAAGCGAGGAGGTCAACGGCCTGCCCAAGTTTCACTCCTACTTTCCCTACCACAGCATATACGCACAAAAGCCCCTGAACTAGAACAGGGGAGGGGGGTCCTTGGCTATGGACATGCTGGGGGATGGCCAAGTCTCGTCCAGGTCTCAACCTCGCCACATTTCAACATCCTGTGGTAGAGAGAGGGCCTGCGCTGTACAATATTTGGGTGGGCATTTTTCCGAGGGCGCGAACAACTGTGCTGTGATATTTTGTAGCGGCACTGCGCATTTTTAATGACTTCAACGACGGCATATGTAACTGGCTGGGTTCACGATAAACATTGGGCGATAAAGGACTGGCGCTCGGCGATTGGATCGGGGAAATGATTTTTTGCATATTAGTGCATTGCTACATAAAAGCAGCCTTGAGGCTGTCTACCGAGATACGGTAGCTCAACAATAGAGTGGCTTCGGCCTTTTTTTCTCGTCCATTACTTATTGCTGCGCATGCATATAACCTTCCATTGAGTGAAAATGTCGTCGTAAGCTTTTGATGTGTTGTTACAAGTGTTGTTCCAAGTGTTGAATGCTATTTTGGTGACGGGTTTTTACACCAACGTTGGTTGGCTCCATGCAGGCACAAGGTCAATGCACCATGTCCAACAGCTCACCTCGCAGCGCCGCACCTTAAAGTTTACTCTAGTAAGTCCCTCAGAACGGTTTCCTAGTTAAATAGCCGAGGGGCGCGGTCATTACAGTTATTACATGAACGGGCAATGTCTCAGGACAATAACCGCGAGAGCTGTTGCCCAATCTTAATTCACCCGTAGCGCCCACCCTAAATGCGATGTGGCGGTTTGTGGGGTATCCTTGCTCGCTAGGCGCTGATCAATCGTCGCCCACAGCCCTACAGGCGACAGTGCTTTTTATTTAGGTTTGCGCATCATCACTTCCACGGATGCCTAGGGTTTTGATCTTGATCAATTCCCCGTAAAAGATGACGAAAAAAGAAAGAGAAAAAAAAATGGGAGCCTAGCAACGGCAACACTTCAACCAACCTGCGTAAGCCTTCGCGAGTCCATCCGCGTCACTGAGCTCTTGCTCTGCCTAGAGACACGCGCGTCGCACGAACACCAAAACACCCGCCACCACCAACTCGACTTGAATAGCAGCCATGTTTTTGTCTAAACCAGCCTGTCTTGGCGGCCTGCCTATTTGGACACAGCCACGGGTCGTAATTAGCTACTGCAAAAAAATTGCCGACCTGCCCAGTGGTTGTCCCGGGTGCAGGGATGTCCAGTATGCAGCTCTGATTTTAGCCTGGAGGGTGCAGGTGCAGGGCGATGCCGGCTGCAAGGACAACGCCTGACACACGCAACCAACGGGGCCGTTGGTGAGCATCGCAAAATGAGTCAGTGTCTCAAGCTGCAAAAGTTACGTCTCCGAGCTGACGAGGCTCAGACGCGTTGGTTCAACCTCGTTGCAATTTTTTTCTTTCTCGTTCTTGATGCTTCCCAGCTGGGTTTCGAGGTACAATAAAAAGAACAGCGGTCAACCTTGACGAAACCTGATCGACCCTCTCTCTTGCTGGCCGCCAATGGTTCGACAGTTTCCCCGCTTGCAATGAGTTCCGCTATTTGCCTCAACGATGGCTCGTTTGGCCCGGGAGTTCAAGGGTGCCGTGGTGATTTTGACTTTACCCAGAAGTTCGAGCGCATCTTCTTTTCGATCCTGCCCACGGCAATCTTTGTCGCGGCTGCAGTTGTCCGTGTAACCGTGCTGTCCCAGGACAACCGAGTTGTCGGCGGTAAGGCTCTGCAATACTTGAAACTGGTAAGTTGTTATTGACTATTCCGGGGAAGAGCGAATTGAATGCTAATTGACTCCTTGTAGGTGGCGACTGTGGTTTTTTCCATTGTCCAGTTGACCCTCTTAATCCTCTTCTCTACCGGAGCACCCGGCGTGGTCCACAGCCTCTCCATTGCCGCATCCTCCCTTGCATTCGTGGCGTCCTTGTTTACTGTAGTTCTCTCATTTGTAGAGCACTCGCGAGCGCGGAGACCTTCAACATTGCTTTGCATTTACATGTTTCTGACGCTGATTTTCGACATTGCTCAAGCCCGAACAGCATGGCTGAGTGTCGCCAACCAGCACCAAACCACGCTGGCTCGATTGTTCACCTCGTCGATTGCGCTCAAATTTGTCATTCTGTGCCTCGAGGCCGTTCCGAAGACAAGATGGATCCACTGGAATGCTGGGGAACATAGTCCCGAGGAATCCAGTAGCGTGTTTAGCCTCGGCGCTTATTACTGGCTTAATAGACTGTTTCTACGCGGCTATCGAGATGTGCTCGACATTGACGACTTGTACCCGCTGGACACTGGCATGTCGGCACCGACGCTCTATGCTAAGCTTGCTAAAAACCTTCGACTTCACCAATACCGCAATGAGCCGAAGTTGGGCCTATGCAAGGACTTGGGTAGCGCCTTGACAGGCCCATTCCTGTCTCCAATCGCCCCTCGAACCGCGCTCATCGGCTTCAAATTTTGTCAGCCGTTCTTCATCAGCTCTATGCTTGAGTATCTTCAGGAGCCGGAAGACTCATCCACTGGCAAATTCGGGCATGGACTCATCGGGGCCTGTGTTTTGATTTACCTCGGCATCGCGTTCTCTTCTGCCTTGTACAACTATTACAACCAAAAGGCAGCTTACATGATCCGAGGGTGCCTGTCCGCAGCCATCTACCGAAAGACGACGCAGACAAAGTTGACGGCCGCAGATGACTCTGCTGCCGTGACATTGATGAGCACCGATCTGGAGCGCATTATTAGAGGGTGTATTCCTGTGCATGAAGTATGGGCGAATACTATCGAGGTGGCCATCGGAAGCTGGCTGCTGCAGAGGCAACTCGGCGTGGCTTTCCTAAGCCCAATCATACTGATAATACTTTGCGCATGCATCTTGGCTTGGGTCTTGACTATTGTTGGCAAAAGGCAAAGTGACTGGATGGCAAAGATCCAGAATAGGGTTGGGCTGACATCCAATGCCATCTCCAACATGAAACTGTATAAAATTTCTGGCATCACAGGCCCCGTAGCCGATTTGATACAGAAGCTGCGCGTGGAAGAGATCAAGACTGGCAACGGATTTAGGTGGCTGGCTCTCCTCGCCGCCGTCCTCGGGTTTACGCCCGTCTGTCTCTCGCCTGTCGTGACCTTTGCCGTCACCTCCAAGCAACTCGATGTGAATAGCCTCTTCACATCGCTGTCCTACATCATCCTGCTTTCTAACCCTCTGATTTCCATGTTTCAGAGCCTCCCAGCCATTTTTGCCGGCTTGACTTGCATGCAGCGGGTCCAAAAGTTCCTCTCAGACGAGCCGCGGATCGATTTCCGAAAGCAGGGCCAGGTGGCTTTGGCAACTGACTCTGAAGCTACGGACACCGGCGGTGCACCGCCGGCTTTCAAGATTGAGGATGGCGATTTTGGCTGGGGCGGGGAGAAGATGACGCTCAGCCGAATCAACACGTCTATTCCAGCAGGCCGGCTGACTTTGGTGGTGGGCCAGGTCGCCTCGGGAAAGTCTACTTTTTGCAAAGTGTTGCTGGGAGAGGTTCCTGTCGCCTCAGGAACATTGACTACTTTCTTCCCACCATCCCAGGTTGGGTACTGCGAGCAGACGCCGTTTCTCTACAACACGACCTTCAAGAAGAATATTATCGGGCATTACGAGTTTGACCAAAAGAAATACGACGAGATAGTAGATGCAACGATGCTGACTTCTGATGTGCTGCTTCTTCCAGATGGCCACAACACAAACATTGGTAGCGATGGCATCATGCTGAGTGGTGGTCAGAAGCAACGAGTCTCTGTGGCCCGAGCCTTGTATTCCGAATCCGATGTCATGATTTTTGATGACGTCCTGAGCGGCCTCGACAACAATACAGAAGCGGAGCTGTTCCGTCGTTGTTTTGGTCCTGGAGGAATTACTTCTCGGCGGAAGACAACCGTTGTTATCTGTACTCACTCGATTCGACACCTGCCCACCGCAAACCACATTATTGCTCTCGGCGCTGATGGCACAATTATAGAGCAGGGTAACTTTGAGGACTTGATGCAAAACAACAAATACGTGCAGAGCCTGGGGGTGAAGCAGGCAATCGAAACAAAGCGCAGCCAAGTCGAGGAGCCGACGCAATCGAAGACTGTGGCTGCCCCCAAGCCTCCACCCAATGGGTTCAAATCTGCGCTCGAAGATAAGGCGCGACAGCAGGGAGATTGGTCTACGTACAAGCACTATTTTGGAAGCACCGGCTTCTCCCCGGCACTGCTGATGGTCATTGGCGCCGTCATGTATGGAGCCTGCAACAACCTGTCCACCGTTTGGCTGAAGTTTTGGTCAGAAGACTCGTTTGACAGGCCCGTGGGGTTCTACTTGGGTGTGTTTGGCGTGTTTCTTGTATTGAAGGTAGTCTTCATCTTCGTGACCGGAACGTCAACATTCATCTTGATGATTTCTTCATCTGGAAACATTCTCCACAGACGCGCAATCACCACCGTGGTCACAGCACCGCTCAAGTTCTTTACAACCACAGACTCCGGGACCGTCACAAACCTCTTCTCGCAAGACATGACTATCCTGGACGGAGAGCTCCCAGAGGCATTGACAAATCTCGCACTAGAAATTGCCGATTGCATTGGAATGGCATTTGTGATTGCTTCTGCATCGCCGTATCTTGCCATTGGCTATCCGTTTCTGTTTGTCGTTTTGTATTTCGTCCAGAGATTCTATCTGAGGACATCGCGCCAGTTACGTCTCCTCGATCTCGAGTCCAAGAGCCCGCTGTAGTAAGTTTGGAACATGGCGCAATCATCATTGCAACGATCTGGACTAATTCAATCACAGCACACATTTCCTCGATACCATCAAGGGGGTGGCTACTATCCGCGCCTTTGGTTGGGAGGGGCACGACATTGAGCACAACAACAAGCTTCTGGACACGTCCCAGAGGCCTGCCTATCTGCTTGCAATGATCCAGCAGTGGTTAATCACTGGGCTGCAGCTGATTGTGACCGCTATTGCGGTTTTCCTAACGTCTCTTGCTACTCAGCTGCGAGTTAATACCGGGCTCACGGGTGCATCATTGGTGACTCTTTTGACGTTCAGTGAGACGGTATCAAACCTCATCCAATCCTACACGCTTCTCGAGACCTCGCTCGGCGCAGTGAGCCGTCTGAGGACGTTTAGCGAAACAGTCAAACCTGAAGATCAGCCCGGGGAAGATCTCGAACCTGCAGAAGACTGGCCTCGAAGCGGATCTATCGAGTTTGAGAATGTCTCGGCGTCCTATGACACCAACACCGATGGATCAAACGAGCCAGCTGGAGTGCCGCCCAATCTCGTCATTCGAGACTTGACGCTGAGCATTCGCCCAGGTGAAAAAGTTGCCATTTGCGGCCGCACTGGAAGCGGCAAGTCGACTCTCATCATGCTGCTCCTTCGCCTGCTGGACCCTCTGTCCTCTAGCAGCGAAAACATGTCCATCGACGGCATCTCCTTCAACCGCATCGATCGCACGACCCTCCGGAAGCGCATCATTGCCATTCCCCAGGACGCCGTCTTCCTCCCCGACGGCAGCACCATCCGAGCCAACATCGACCCGCTCGGCACCGCCACACCGCGGGAGTGCCGCGACGCCCTCGCCGCCGTCAGGCTCGCGCACTTTGTGGACGACCGCGGCGGCCTGGACGCCAGGATGAGCGCCGACGACCTGAGCGCGGGCCAGAAGCAACTGTTCAGCCTCGGGCGGGCCATCCTCCGGCGCCGCGTCCGCGAGCGCTGCGCAAAGGGCGAGAAGCTCGGCGGCGTCCTGCTCCTGGACGAGGTGAGCAGCAGCGTCGACAGGGCGACGGACCGCGAGATGCAAAAGATTATCAGAGACGAGTTTGAGTCGTTTACCATCATCATGGTGTCGCACAGGCTGGAGATGGTCATGGACTTCTTCGACCGGGTGGTGGTTTTGGACAGGGGAACCCTCGTGGAATCAGGCAGCCCGAGGGAGCTCGTCGAGACTCCTGGGAGCCGGTTTGCAGATTTGTGGGCGATTGAAAATCACGATTCTGGAGAAAGCGAGCAGGACGACGACAAAATTGCATGAGTCATCATTTTCTTTTTGTATTTTTTTTATATATATTTTAAATAGTATTCGCACTCTTTACTTGTATTAAATCGCTGCGTAGCGAACGCACAATCATTCCGGTCTTGGACACCCGAGGTATACAAGAAAAAAAAATTATTACCAATTTATATGTAAACAGTTTCAGGACCAGCTTTTCTGTGGTATATATCCAAATTATCCAAGAGGACCCAACTTTTCTCTATTTGTCATAATCGGCCCTTTTCATGTCAAGGGCTCCCCTTCTATCTTTAAGCCTTTTATTATTAAATTTATCGTCGGTTGAAGTTGAGGAAGCGGCTCTGTGAATTTAAGTTAGCATTCTGCGGCACACAAGATAACCAAAGTAAAAGGAGACTTACCGCCAGGAGAAGAATAATCAAGTTGCTGCCAACAAAGGCGCAGTAGATTCCAAGGTCTCTCCAACGGTTGTCAAAAGACAGGTCAAAGGCCTTGTAGAACTCGTCGCCGACCTTGTAGGCACAGTATTCGCAGGCCCGGGTGGCGTTGTTGACAATGTATCCGGAACCACCGTTCTTGAAGAAAGGCTCCATGTACTCTCCGCAGGTCGTGTTCTCGGGGGCGGTGAAGGCGTTGAGCTCGTTCTGCTTGCACACGACGGGCAGATCGTGCAGGCCGGTTGTGACCATGCCTCCGATCAGGCGGGTGAAGGGGTCGAGCTGGTAGAGCCAGACGCGCCAGCCCTTGGGCATTTGAGTGGGAGAAATAGTGACACCGCAGAAGAGGGCGAAGATGATGATGATGAAAGGATCAAACTGGGCGGAGATGAAAGGGGAGGGAGTGATGGAGGCGAGACCTTGACCCATGGTGACGGCAAAGATCTCGGTGATGAGCACCATGAAGAACTGGTAGCCGGCGCGCGAGGAGTCAGTCTGGAAGCCAGGCATGAAGTACAGGGGAAGGAAGAAGGCGACGGCGCAAAGGATGGAATAGGGCATCTCAGCGGAGATGATGGAGATGACGAAGGTGTAAGGAGAGTACATCTTGGACGAAGCCTCGCGGAAGAAGAGGGCTCGCTTGATGTGGAACATGACTTCGACTTGGGTGATGATCAGGGCGGGGAGAACCGTGACCTGGAAGATGACGAAGACCTTGTACTGCAGAGAGGCTCGGGAGTCGTCGAGGTTCAGGTAGGTCAGACCAGTGATAAGGGCGACAGCAACGTGGCTGAAAACACGGGTGAAGAGGTAGTTGGGAGAGCGCCAGAAGGATCGGAACATGCGAGTGGCCACAACCTTGAGCTGGTGGTTGAAGGGAGAGGCGTACTCCTTCTCGAGTTCCGCGTTGGAGTTGGCACCGGCAGCCTTTCGCTCCTCCTTCATCTGGGTAATGGCCTTCTTGGTATTGGCGAGCTCAGGGCTGTCATCCCAGATATCTGCCCAATCACGGTCGCCAACACGGGGAGAGCTACCGGCACCAATGGCCTCGAGCATGTACTCAGCAACGTTCTCGGTAGCAGGGGCCTCGGCGCCATGGCTGGCAAGATAACCTCGGAGGACGGAGGCGTCCTTGCCAATGTCACCAAAGTAGACGGTGCGGCCTCCACGCTGGAGCAGAAGAAGTCGGTCAAAGTTCTCAAACAGGGCGGCGTTGGGCTGGTGGATGGTGCACAGAATAGCCTGACCGGAGGCAGCCAGCTTCTTCAGGAATCGGACAATGTTGAAGGCGCTCTGGCTGTCGAGACCAGAGGTAGGCTCATCCAGGAACAGCAGCAGCTCGGGCTTGGCGGCAAGTTCGACACCAATGGTAACACGCTTGCGCTGCTCAACGGTCAAACCAGCCTCAGCAGTTCCAATGATACAGTCGGCGATGGCCTCCATCTCTAGAAGGGAGATAATCTCCTCAACATACTCGAAGCGCTCGGCCATAGGGACGTCGAAGGGCTGGCGGAGTTCAGCAGAGAATCGGAGGGCCTCTCGGACGGTCTGGGTGGGCTCGTGGAGATCAAGCTGCTCGGCATACGAGGTGGATCGCTGGAACTGCTTGCCAGGGGCGGCGCTGTCGACGAGGATATCACCATTGATAACACCAATGTTCTTTCGAGAAGCCAAGACATCAAGGAGGGTAGTCTTTCCAGCACCAGAGGCACCCATTAGGGCAGTCAGCTCACCAGGTCGAACATATCCAAAGACGTTGTTGAGCAGACGACGGGTGCCACCGGGGACGGGGACATCATAGTTGAGGTTCTCCCAGGTGAGGATGCTCTCCGAGTTAATCTTGAGGTCGGATCCGGTCTCGTTGGACTTGTCCTGTCGTCGGGCATCACGCTTCTTGATGAGCTCCTCGTTGAGGGCATTGCGCTCCTTGTTGGGCCTGGCGTAGACCTTGAAGGAGTTGCCACCCATGCCGTACTTGATGAACTCACCCAGCACAACGTTGAGGATCAGGAAAAAGATGATGAGGGCCATGACGATGCCCCAGTTTCGCCAGAGGTCACCGGGGAAGTAGGAGAAGCCCTGAGCAATGTAGTCGGAGCCCTTAATGAAGGTGGTACCGCTGGTGGATCCGGCAAGAGTGCAAACCTGGTGGTTGATGTCGTTGTATCCGGGACCAGAAGGAATCAGGGAGTCCGCAGTGCAGGTCATGTCGATACGCGAGAACTCGTTCTGCATCATGGAGCTGAAAGACAGACCAAGCACGTTGACCCAGTAGATCCATCGCAGCCAAACCTTCTCAGACTGGTACTGGATAAGATAGCCGGAAGTGGTAACGAAGAGCGTAATGACAACCACGGCAAACTTGATGGCGTAGTCAAAGTCGGGGCTGATGCATCCAATGATACGGAAGAAGAGCGTCATGGCAATGTTTCCGGACAGAATCATGAGGTAGTAGGTGAAGAACGCACCAGCGTCTCTCACCAAGTTAGTCATGAAATACGTGATAATACAGAAGACCAAGATCTGACTAGCGGCGAAGGCCTGATCGACAAAAATCTGGGCAATCCATAGAGCGGAAGGTCGGTGGAACGCATATGCCTTGTGCTTGTTGACGATGGCACGACCAGTCATTGTACCTGCGAGCTCGGAGAAGGCCTGGAAAGCGTTGAACAGAAGGGCAATGAACAGCAGACCACCCTTGCTGAAAGCGCTGGCGGAAGTCTTACCGAGATCGAGGAACAGGGTACCGAGGACAATGGCGATGATGATACTGCGGAGCCAGGCAAGGGTGAGGTTGAATCGATCCTGGAGCTTGAGAATGAACTGGCGCTTCATGAGGGCCCACACCTGGAGGTGGAAGCCGACCTGGTAAACCGACTTCTTGGAGGTTCCACGCTTGCCCTCCTTGACAGCAGCCTGGAAGTCATCGTGGATCTCATTCTGGCGCTGGAGATCGGCCTTGTACTCGGCCATCTCCACCTCAAGAGCCTTCTGGCGACCAGACTCCTTGAAGGCCTTGCACAGAGTCTCAGGGCTGTGAGGTGAGTCGGCCGCAGAGCGACCCTCAACGTAAGTGCGCTCGAATTCATCGGTACAAGCAGTCAGGTAATCAGCGCTGGTCATTCGAGGGCGAGGAGCAAAACCAAGACCCTCGAAGTAGGTACGGGCGGTTGAGGCAGGACCAAAGTAGACCTGCTTACCCTCGTCGATAACCATTACCTTGTCGAAGAGGTTGTAGATGTTCTCGGAAGCCTGGTACAGAGACACGAAGGTGGTGGTCTTGTACAGGTTGGTCTGGATGCGCAGCGACTTGGCAAAGTCAAGAGCGGTACTGGCATCGAGACCTCGGGTGCTGTTATCCCAGGAGAGAATGCAGGCGTTGGTGATCATACCCTCGGCAATGGACACACGCTTGCGTTCACCACCGGACACACCTCGCACGAAGTGGTCACCGACGACGGTCTTGCGGGTGTGCTCAATGTTGAACATCTTGAGCAGCATAGTGATTACACTCTGCTTGAACTCATCCTTGGACATGCCGCCAGGTCGCTTGGCGGGCATCTTGGTGTCCAGGGCGAAGCCCAGGGTTTGCTCAACAGTCAATGTAGGGTGGTGGATATCGTCCTCAGCGTTGTAGACGGCCTCGCCACGGTACTGGTCGAACTCCTTAGCGGTCCAGCGGCCATAGAGGACCTCACCGGTGACGCCAGTGTAGCCATATCGCTGGTTGGCAATGGTCTTGAGGAAAGTGGTGCATCCTGAGCCAGGCTTTCCAAGAACGAGGACCATTTCACCAGGCTTGCATACACCCTGGAAGTTATCAAGTAGCGTGGCTTCGGTACCCTTGGGGCCTAGGCCGAGAAGGCCCAAGACTGGGGAGACGACGTTGAAGAAGTTGACAAAGGCGTCAGGGAAGGTCTGGACATAGTTGGTCATTCCACCCATGCCCTTGACGGTTAGATCCTCCCAGTATGCGCCAATGTGCTTTGAACGAATTCCTGCCTCTCGCTCGGCATCCAGGTTTCCTCGCAGGGCAGCCTCAAGATCGAAGAGGGAGATCTCATCGGAGACATCGACACCAGCGCCGTCCTTTTCAGGGTCGACGCTCTTCCTGCTCTTCTGGCGACTGACTCGAGAAGCACCAGTGAACTCCCTCTGGAGCTCGGCGAACTCAGCCTCAGCCTGCTCAATGGAAACCCCACCTGGGCGCGCAGTTGAACCGCGGCGCTCCTCGCGGGCATCTCCAGCTGTAGAGCCAGAATCTTGGGAAACTCGATACGGAGGCTCAATCTCGTCGGGGCGATGGCCGGAGGCGATCGCCTCTTCGGCCTTTTCCAGGGCTCTCTCAGCCATTGGAAGCGAAGGGGGGTGTGAACGTGAACGTGGACGTGGATATAGACGTGAGATGTAGACGCAGAGGAGCTAATGGCAATGGATTGAGGTCAAAATAAACAGTGCTCGACAATGAGACTGTATCGGGAGCCCAAAGTCACCCACCGCGGACTGAACTAACGACTTGTAGAAGACTCTAAGGGATTAAACACCAAAGGACAGAGGCTGGTATGGTAAGGTGAACAGGGAAAGGAAACGAATTGACCAGGCTATATGGCCATGACGAAAGGGAAAAAAAAGAAGCAGGGTAGTAGCAATTTAAGAACAAAAGGTCAGCTTCGGCTCCGTAGCTTAAAGACACCAAGACTCTGCCCCATCTGGAAAAAACTGGCATAAACTGGAGACCAGGGTCCTCTCCGATGCAGCGGCGGAAACGATCCAACATTACCAATCAACGGAGCTTAGGCTTAAACCCGTAGGACAAGCTTGCGTCGCTGGGCAAGGAGGAGACTCCACTCGGCAAGCATAGAGCAAGCCAACAATAGGGACGGGACAAAGGAATCCCAGCCGTGATTTTGCCATCTGGTACGCACACGAGCAGGCGCACGTACTCTACTGTACACGCACACGCACGGCAACCACACGCGCAGAAGCAGCAAAGCGAGGGACGCGAGAGACGCACTCGCACCCGCGGCGACCATGACCATGGCCACGACGGGCAAGGTAAAGCGGGTCGTCAATTGAGGCTACGGCGGAATTGTCAAAGGTTCCAGTTTTGTCAGGCAGTGGGGGCACTCAAGGAGATTTCGAGTCATCCGGTAAGCCATGGAGATCGAGGATGGCAATGACGCGAGCGCCCATTGGCAGCTTAGGTGCGCCTCCCCCGAGGCGGGAGCTTAAAACATGAGCTAGAGCTGGGTGTGCGCCGGGGGAGGTACGAGTTGCCAGGTGCGGTAGTGGTGTGTGCAATTTTTTTGCTCTGTGCATGTTGCGAGCGGCGGAGGAAGGCCAATAGTGGAGAGCGGGCGTCGTCGCAGTTGGCGCAGCGATGGTGGGATGGGTGGAGCTGGGGGGGTGAGGACGGAGTCCGCGCGAGACGGAGAAGACAGCTTGTCTCGCGTATGCGTGTGTGGGAGAGCGCGAGAAGAGGAATCCTGGGTTCCTGTGCTTGGACGTGGTTGCGGACGTGGTTGCGGATGCGGATGTGGATGTGGATGAAAATGGCATTGGGATTGGGATTGGCTGTGGGGTCGAGATACGGTCTGACAGAACAGCCTGGGAGCGAATAATAATTTACGGGGTACATTTTCGGCAGGCTTCAAGCTGGCAGCATGGCATGGCATGCCATTGAGCAGGGTTGTGCACTTGAGATTGCATGGAGAGTTGGGTATCGTTGCACCCATTTTCACACCTGTCTCTATGTACTGTACATGTTGTTGTGGTGGTTGTGGTTGTGGCTGTTGCACGTCTTCGCCTCCGTCTTTTTGTTGGTGGCATTAGCCTGGGATGAAGTTTTTTGTTGTTGTTGGTGCTGCTGCAACTGCCATCTCCCCTCCTTCCTTCTTTCCTCCCTCTCCCACTCTCTCTCCTTCACACGTGCTCGACCATTCCCACTCGCCATCCTACCCTCAAATGTCCCGTCCTCCGGAAATAACCCTCCCACCAGACCTGAAACTCGGGGAGTCGGTCATAGCTTCTCGCCATGATAGGTTGTGGCCATTGAGGGCAGCAAGCCGGCGTCGTTTCTACAAATTCGGTATTGCAGATGGGATGGAGTCTGTGCCGCAGCAGGGATGGCTTACCGTCCCCACATGATGAGATTGGGCGCCACATCCCATCCCTGCCAGCTGCGGGAAAACTTCGCACGTACTGCCTGTATCTGTACGTGCAATGTATGAGCTGCACGCGTGGAGCGTCGCACCGAGAATGGGTGAGGATGACGTGGGATCTCGGATCGTGCCCTGGCCCAGGGGGGGGGCTCCCAGAAGGCGGCGGGCAATTATCCCCTGGAACTTGGCAAACCTTTGACAAGATACGGATGGATAATGGCTAATTACTTTCTCGCTCTCGGCTGCCCACGCCTCGCCAATACGGTGTGCTTTCAGCCCGCGCTATGCCCCTTCGGACCAGCCGTCACAGTCGACTCATCATGGGTCACCACGAACCTTCTCATCCCGTCTCGCCGGCTCTCACACCGTTTTATGTGCGTCAAGCACGAACGCCCACGAGGCATGTGAACCGTAACCGTTGACTCAGTTCGCCGGCACGCGCACACACCGGATTCCGAATAAGAGTACCCAGCGTCGGATTAGGCACTAATACAACTGAATGAATGGATTGCCCTGCAATGCAATCTGCACATGGGTCCAGGGATGGCCCCCGCAAACCCAGCAATTCTCATCGTGCTTCCATGCCATGCTTTGCCTGTGCAGCTGTGTTGCGCGCGCCGTCTGCTTGGACTGGATAGTATCCACCGCCTGCTCGCCCTCCGCTCGGAACATTCCACGCCGACGCGAAAAACTCGGCTGCATCGCATCGATGATGTGTCGATTTGTCCATGTATCGATGTATCGATGTAGCAATGTATCGCCATGTATCGACCTTCATGTCGGCATGAGGCACAACCACGCAGAGAAGCATGCCGCAATCCCCTCCTTCGGCAGCCATAATCAATGCGCTGCGCCAAAAGAATTGTTTGTGCTGCCTGCAAACGATCGGAGATCTGCCTATTTCATCTTAAGGCGGCCTTGAGCGCATATTGTCTTGTGAGCTGGCACAATAATTCATGGTGTTTCTGTGGGGAGTGGAGCCGTTGACCGTTTCTTTGTTCAACGGCTTTTTGTTTTTCATGGATGCATGCATCGCCGAGCATGCTGACAGACACATGTCTCTCAATGCGACTCTCGATCGCGCCTTCCACACCCAACCGAGAGAAGAAAAAAAGAAAGGAGGGCACGGAGCTTTCCAACGTCGGAAATATTCCTCCCACGTAAGTTTGGCGGCAAGTCCGCTTCCAGCTAAATTTGGTTCGGCTCCGTTCGCTTATTCGGCCGGTTCGGTCGCCGGGCCGGCTTAATTATATGAACGAGTCCGAGCCTGGATTTATCATCAAAGTTCCTATCTGTTAGACTTCCGCCGCCTTTTTTTTCTGACCCTTCCAGAATTCGGCCGTGTGGACGACAGGGCCAAGAAAAGGGAACGGTGGGTATTACAGGGCTTGGTTTGTTTTTTTATTGGGTCCACGTGGGAATAAGCGTGGCCCCCGTCTCAATCTGATCTATCGCGGATGTGCCGGCTGTATCCTGACATGAGACTGGGGATCAGCCCAGATAGCAAGAGAGCCAAGTCGGGTTGTCTTGGGCCCTTGTCCTGACTAAAGTTACGAACCCGATATCCGAAAACATGAATCAGTTAAACGAGTGAGATGTATTGTGTATGCCTGTTTCAAACTTGAGTCCCCCGGAGTGATATCGCCATGCTGTTTCCCCAAGACATTGTGTGAAACCCAAACCAGTCCGACCCGTTCGTGTTCAACCTGACCCCGTGGACTTTAACCCGCCCGTAAAACGAAAAACACCCAAGTACGTTTAAAAAAAAAAACCTCCGCTAACATACTTTGAAGTAGCACCGGCAGCGTCCCGATCCGAACCACGGCCCCACCCCCCAGCCCAGTCAACCTCACTTGTTCCGGAAGAACGGAGAGTCGGGCGAGACAACTGACCGCCGCCGGGACGCCGACTGCTTCATCGGCTCCCCTCCGTTGGCCCCGTTTGCGGGGGCTTCGTGCGCCGCCTGGCTGGACCACAGCGCCATGCCATTGAAGATGAGGTCGTCGCGCGTGGCCACCTGCGGGAACAGGATGGCCGCGATGGTGCCCTTGGGCGCCTTGCCTCCCTTGTGAGAGCCGCCGCCCAGCTCGTACTCCTCGTACTTGCCCGGGGGCTGCACCTCGTTCACGTCCGGCGCCTCCGCCGTGATGAGGTCCCGCGCGCGCTGCACGTTGGTCCACAGGGCCTGGGCCTCCTTGAAGAAGGCCGGGACCGCCTGGAAGAAGCCCGCCTGCTTGTAGTGGATGACGAGCGGGTACAGCGTGCTGCGGATCTCGTTGCTCGCCTTGCGCACAATCTCGTCCTGCACGCGCGTCATCTCCTCGGGGTCCGCCATGGACCGCAGGATCAGGCACCGGTACACCGTCTTCTTCTGCTCGTCGTCCTTGAAGATGGAGAGCACGGAGGACGCCGTATCCCTGCGGTTACCAGGCAAGTAAAAGGGGACAAAGATGTGGTCCACGAGCGTCCCGGCTAGGACGGCCTCGGCGACGGCGCAGCGCATCTGAGCTGCGTTCTTGGTCGCCGCCGTCGACAGCGGGACCTTGGGGTAAAGTACCTTTAATTCTTCGATTTCACTTTCTGCAAACTAAAAAGAAAGAAGAAAATGTTAACAAAAGGGTGAATGGTAGGCTTTTTGAAAATGCAAAACGTACTTCAGCTCCTTCATAGTCATTGAAATACTCCATGGCCAGGGCGTGGAGTTTCTTCGACAGCGCCCTCAACTCAAGACCTCTATCAACGTGTATTAGTCAAGATTGTATGAATACAGCAGGGGTGCAATAGGAGACTACTCACAGCTTCTTGAGGTCGTCGACGCCGTACTCTCGCAAGAAATCATCTCCGAGATCGCTCTGGACCGTGACCAGCTTCGTCCTGCACGCGTGGAGCTCCGCAACGCTCGTCTGCAGGCGGGAGCGATGAATCTCGCACTCGGCAGTCATCTCCTTGATCTCGGCCGCCTGGCTCTGAGCATTGGCGTCGGCGGACCGGAGGAGCTGCTTGAGCTTGGAGTTCTCGTCCAGCGTGGCCCGCTCCTCGACCTCGGACGCGTCCAGCTTCTCCTTCATCTCGGCGACCTGCTTCTCCATGGTCTCAAAGGCGGCCTTGTCGGACTCAAAGTCCTTGACCCTCTGCTCGAAGCTGGTCACCAGGCTCTGGGTTGTGGCATCGGCCCGAGCCTGCTGCTCGGACAGCTCCTTGGCGGCTTGCGCCTTGTAGTTAGTGAGATCTTTTAAGGCCTTTTCATAGAGGCCGCGTAGCTTCTTGTTTTCTTCACTCTTGGCCTCGAGGTCCAGCTCGAGCGTCTTCCGCCCCTCAATCGTCTTGTCGTAGTCTTGGATGGCCTCGACATCCCTGGTCACCTCCTTGGCCAGAGCTAGGAGCTGCCAGAGCTTCGAGTTCTTATTGGGAACCTTTTCGGAAACATGATTGCCATTGGTGCCGCCGCCGCCGCCCTTGGTCTTTGATTCCGCCATGATTCAAACTATATGGAAAGCGAAGGGGCGTGACGAGACTACTGATTCGAATTGAATTAATCTTCCACAATTGCCCATTTTAAAGGCCGACACTTCTCTTACGATTTCCCCAGGCGAACCAATCCCAAGGTTACAAAGAGCCTCACCTACCCCTCCAATTCGTGCTTCAATGAACAACTCATCAACACATGACGCCTGCAATCTAACCATCCATTCCCCGTCCGTTGCAACCCCCCACCTCGACCAATCCTCAGAAGTCCACACCCAATCCTGCAAAATCAGGCTGGAACGGGTCGCCTTGCCGTCACACACAGTAGCGGGGTAAGCCCAATGATAACCCATGCACATCAGCCACCCCTACTGGTGTGGTTGCCTTGTATCCAAATGAAGCTCGAAATCATCATAAATAGGGCTGCTGAGAGCGTTTTTTCCGGGATGCGCCACGACAAGCTGACGCGGGGTGGTTTCAATCAACTCATCGAGACCACGCCTTCGCCAGATGAGTGGCCATCTTTCATCTGCAACGAGCCAAGGGACGCTGTGCTCTCGCTCGAATGACATGATGCCGAAATGCATGCTGCAGTTCGGTGGCTTTTGCTGGCGGGCCTCAGTCATACCACCAACAATGTTACAGAGCGGGCATCTATGCCCTGCTCTGGTGGATCATACTAGACTTATCAAACAGATAGTACTCGACTGATTCGTGCTCGCCGCCGAGGACCGGCAACCGGATCACCTGCCTGTGCAGCCCGTCCCAGCCCTCGTTCTCCATCAACTCGAACAGGGCTTCCTCTGAGGGGTGGCGCGGCTTGGTGGCCAGGAAGACTTTGGTGGTGAAAGGCGCGCCGATCGGAACATGCCTTAGGTTGGATGAGTGAATGGCCGACAGCGTTTCCACCAATGCAGGAAGCATGTCGACATTGTATGTGCAGTCGCTCAGCATGATCAGGTCCCAAGGCCGCGATTGGGCCTCTTGGCCAAAGTGCCCCCGTCTGCCGTGCTCCCAGTCCAGGTTCTCGTAGAGCAGCTCGACCTGCGACTCTCCCGAGTTGGAGGACTCGGGATCGATGCGGCTGATGTTGGATCGAGCCCTCACCTCGGCCTCCTCGAGATCCGTCATCAAGATGGTGCACTCGCCGGTGGCCAGTCTTGGGTAGATGGAGCCTAATCCAACGCCCAAGATGCCGACACCACAGCCCAGCTCCAGAATGTTGATGGACCTCCTCCTCTGGATGATGCTCTTGAGAGCCTGCATGCATGGGCCTTGGCTGGACTCGTGGTCGGGGAGGGCGTCGATCCCCGCAATGGAGCACAGTGCAACCACACCGGCATCCCAAATGTGGCGCGCAATGCTCTCACCGATCTCCTCTTCCACCTCGATGTTGACAAAGCCAACCGGGGACTCTCGCAACTGAAACCTTCGTATGCATGTGTTGGTCTCCCTCTCCGGTCCCCCCAGCGCCACCCAGGCAGGCATGATACCTCCCATCATAGTCGCCTCTCCGCGAAACCTCGGCCGCTCCGAGCTCATTGCCAAGATTCTTGAGACCCCGTCGGCTGTGCGAGCGGGCTCTGCTGCCCGCACGCAAATCTGGAGGTTTCCTCCAGCCTGGATTGCCCTCTCGAAAGCCCAGGGGATGTCAAGAACGGGCTTGGCCACGCGCATGCCGGGCTCCCAGTAGAGGCGTCCGGGGTCAGATAGAAGCCATGTTGACGCGCCCTCCATTGACGCCGTGGTGGCGACGACCTGCAGGTCAACCGGCTTCTCGGGGTACAAGAATGCGTCGCCCAGGTCAGTGGTGACGGTAAACAGCAGCTCGACCTGCATGCTGTTGTTGGGGCCGTCGGCCAGCCTTGGAGGCCGGAGGAACCGAATATAGTGCATGGTGAGTAGAGTAGGGGTGAGAGTGAGAGTGAGGGGTGCAGACGCGTAGGCGAGTTCGCGACACCTGGTGGGCGGCCCAACTAGATAGAGACGCCTATTTCAATGATAATCAAAGGCCCTTCGATGGTCCTAGAGCAACAGAGTCCGCTTCGAACCGCTTTTGTCACGGGGTTTCCTTGCGATGGCGTGGCCAGATTGGCGGTCGCATGCATCCTGAGAAATTTCCGCGACGCGCCGCCAGCCTCCCTGTTATGTGCTTAGTCATCCGAGGCTTGAGTTCAGAATCGTGTGAGTTGACAGCCAGTTGTTGGTCAACCCTGTCATTCAGCTCATCAAAAAAGAAAAAAACTAATCAAAGCAGGATACAAGTAGGATACGATCGATCGATCGATCTCTTTCTCGACACGATCTCGCGAAATATGCGAAATGGAAATGCCGGCTGCCTCCACCGTGGAGCACCTTTTCTCCAGATCCGCATAAACCAGTAAACAAAAGGCAAAATATGGGCTTGCGCATTTCGTCCAATCGATGCGATCTATTTTAAGCGTCGAACCAATTGTCGCGCTTGCGATCGGGTCATTAATTCGCTGTATATTCTGAGGGTGTGTTTTCTCGGGCCTCACCCGAATCACCCAATGTCATTTCATCCGCATTCAGTCAATAGATGGTTCAACAATGAGTATGCAGTCAGAGTGGCTGCTCAATACATGCTCAAGCCCCATATATTAAAGCGGCGAACCCACCCCGTGCACGTAGCCCGAACCTTATGAAACATCCGGGCCATTGCGATTGGGTGGGTCTCACAACAATCGACGACCGACCACTGACTGCCCCAAGCACAAACCATAAGACAACTCCAGCTTGCATGCTTATGGTGGCTAATTTTATTGCTGTATGATATACGTCTCATTCTGCTTTTTGTCTTTTTAAAAATTGTCCATCAAACCAGAGCGCGTTATCGCCAGTTGTAAGGGGAAACCAAGTCCATCATGTCCCGCGTGAATGAAGTACTTTACACTTCCTTTTCATCAGTCAAATGATGTTTAAAATTCATCGATCCTCTCCAGCCTTTCAGCCACAACCAAATTCTCCGCTGCACGAATTCTTCAAATCAGACTGCGCGGGTGGCTAGTGAGTGTCTTGGTCCCTTGATCATGAGTTTCGAGGTATTTGATGGGATTGAAAGATAAAATCGTATATGTCACAACGATAATATTAGTGCCATTTTCTAGACCAGGGGTTATGGGAAATATTGACGGTCCTTTCACAGGTGAGCTGAGGTCATCATACAAGTATTGAGCAGTATTAAATACGTCATCTTCAACCTTACCTTCCAACCATGGTGCAACGGACGGCTAACAAATTTGGAAGAAGAAAAAGCCTGTGAGATTGTAATGAGATCTATCTCTAACTGTTTGGCGACGAGCAAAGGCAACTTGGCCGCAATTATACGGCTCCATCAAGAAATCATCCTACAAGATTGAGATGTCAAAGCTTTGACTAGTCCGTAAAGTAGTTTGTTTGGTTGTTTCCTTCTGCGTTGAAAAAGAATTCTTATACATCTCTGTATCAATACATGTACATCAATCGCTCCTGCGTTATAAATAGTACACCAACTCAGTATTGCGCGGTTAAGCAATCATAACCAACCAGCTTGTCTACCACCAAAAACGTAATAAATACCATCTACCATTACCTTCGGTCAATAGGCATCTCAAGTTTCACCTTTCCAGGAGTTCTGTTCCGCAAGTTGGAGCAATGATGGTCACGGATCAACAATGATCAAATTCACCTCTTCAGATGGATGGCGAATACCTCTGCGGCTGAGTAAAAATCATAAACCAAAGACCAGAACATCTGGGAAAGAATGCAGCGTCCGAAATCCTCATCAGCCAAGCCAGATACGCTAATTATTCAGACTAAAAATAGCCGATTACCCAACATCCCATCAATACTAAGCCAGTGGTACAGACCAGTCGAAAGACTTGCCCAAATAAAAAATGAGATGTTCTAGAACCAACACGTGAGTTAGCGAGTAAATTGATCATTGTCACATCCTTCATGTTTCTGTAGCTATCATCGCAACATGGTAAGCGACCCACGTCAAAACAAGCCAAACCAACCGAGCAGCCATTACACATTCCAGAAGATCCATGTTTGGCAGCTCAAAACACACCAAGTATATACCTAGGGATAAAATCTTTGTAATACAAGATTGCCTTTTTTATTAAGGGCTCAAATACAAAATAGCTAAGACATATTGCTGTATATCTTACATCGTAGTGACGATGTCAACTTCAACCGACAGTAATACGGAAATCGAATCCGAGGGTCGCTTGGAACTCTTGTATAATAAAATAAAAATAGACTCGAGATTGTTGGTTCCTATCTAATAGACAAGAATTCGCTTATCTTATTAGCTTCTCATACCTGTGTTGCTGTTCGTTAGAGCTCTATGACAACACTTGGAGCGTGTAACTCCCATCAGATGGGGGTTGGCAACCCTACCGATAGAATTCATACACAGGTGTACACTACAGGCTGCAGTTTGCTTTGCTAACTCTTTTGCTGCAGCGGTGCGCTGACTGTTGCAGTAACTAGTCTGTTGCAACTACCACAAATGATAATGTGGTTGTTACAGGGCGTAATGTCTGTATCAGTACCACATATACCTGAGTCGGGCGCGATTATAAATAGCTAAGAAACACGAAAATCAAGTATTTAATCCTCCAGTTCAAAAGTAAAATGCTTTCAAGGTGATTGTCATTTCGGTGGTGCATTGAACTGCGAGTATACACATGCTTGATCACTTAATATGCATTCCGTAATAGCCGGGATTTCTCTTCGTAATAAAACACAACTCATGGCACAAGTTTCAAAATACGTTCTGGGTTTAATAAAATGTTCTGGCCAAAATTCAAAAATCACCAAGAGCAATTTGAATGTTTAAGTGTCAGCGGCATTTGCAATTGCGTAAAAGTTTGTGAGATCCCAAGGGGAGCATACACACTGAACAATCGACCATTCGAGACAAGAATAGACTAGAAAACAACGCATTAATCAAGAAGTTTCTTCGTTAGTAACGTGATATTCCAGGAACAGATGTTAATAAAAGAAGACAGAGTAGTTCAACAGGCTCCAATAACCGGGCCATAGGAATATGCTCCAGGCCAATACAACCGTTTTCTTCTTTTTTAATATATCCAGGATAGATGTGGGTACTTCCTGGAAACTCAATAGCATGTAATTATTGCATTACTAAGGCATTAGTTCCTCGTAGCCTAGAAAGATGTGCTCTGCTGTGAATACAATTCTCGTCAAACTCCGGTATAGGACTTGAGAAATCTGCATTCATGAAAGCACTCATTAACGTGCATTCGGTTCTATATGTCACCTTACCATTCTCAGCAATATGCTTGCTTGCCGTGCAGAGAATGCCACTGCTCAACGTGAGGACATCTTCAACATTTGAGCAAATGAATCGACGAATGGAAAGAGAATATATCATAAACGTGGTAACCTTAAGTTATGATGAGTCTTGTCTTCAAAGAAGCAGATAATTATGGGCCGATGGACTCACGTCACATGCTAGTGAATGGCGCCAAAGTGGGTAAGTAACTCTGCAACTACTCAAAACCCCATTTATACAAGCTTCTCCAGGCTCAACTAGTGACCATCAACATCACATCAACTCCAAACTGCAATGTCTTCCTCATCTTTAATTGGAAGCGAAGAGCTCGTCGCCGCATTGAGTACGAGGCCATGGTTCGGCTTTGATCTCGACGACACACTCTACGAGTTTCGCAAAGCGAGCCGCGCAGCAACCACATTTTGTCTGGCTCGGATCGCCCAAGAAAATCCTCAGGTCACTCTGGAGGCGCTCCAGGAACGCTATCAGGAAGTTTTGAAGCAAAAGACCGCGAGCGCCTTTGTCGACGGGAAAACCTCTCACGACTACCGCAGAGAGCGATTTTCGGCCACACTTGACCACTTCGATCTGGGGCACGATACGATCGGCCAATTGCTGGAATCTTACGAGCGGACCCTTGTTGAGAACTTGACCCTGAAACCGGGCGCGTTGCAACTTCTACGTGCCATCAAGGCTTCCGGCCGGAAGATTGTCGTCATCACCGAGGGCCCGCAGGATGCCCAAGAGCGGGCTCTGAGGGACCTCGGAATTACTCAATACGTCGACTTCCTCGCCACTACCAATCGTTTCCGAGCGTCAAAGGCCGATGGAATCTTCCCCAAGGTTTTGAATCACTTGGGGATTCAGAGCCAGGATATTGTCTACATCGGTGACTCATTGGAACGGGATGTCGTTCCGGCGACGGCAGAGGGCATGTTCGTCATCCATTTGAACGAGAAACAGCCGTCTACATTTACGACCACGCCCATTACAGTGAACTCCCTGACGATATTGGAGAGTTTGATTCCGCCGCTCAGCCAAACGTAAACGTTTCGTGTCATGGATAGCCACTATAACACTTTAACAATATACACAGTGTGGCAATGTGCGGACACTTGACTGGACTTGGATAGCGAAATATTTGTGTTTGTTACATGGACTGGGTTAGAATATCACTATGCGTTTCTCGCAATACCAAGAAATGGGGCAGAGGATATGCCAGATCGCGTCAGATGATTCGAGATGAAACACCCCGATAGTCTCAAAACGGTTGCAATCAAACGACTTTGCAAAGTTCCACAGGCGGCCCCCAAAATTTTTATCAAGGTTGATTTTGAAACATGGAATGGCTAAATCCCGCCCTCGCATCTATATCCCAAGCAAAGGACCCTTATTCGTCGCGGTGCAGATAGATGGATTCTTCAGGGTCTTCGCCGATACTCCTTGACAGGATCGAATCCTCGCGTCGACACTTTTCTCAGTCAGCTCGGCCGCAGGAACAGGATCCGGCCGGACCGTGCCGGCGAGTGGCACTCTTGATCCCGGCTTGAATTCGTCCCTACACCATCCCGATATTCCTGCAGCCTGCGCTCCCCGATACCCCCGACCACTCACAGCCAACTGGCGAGGGGGGGGAGGGAGGGGTCCTGGAAGAACATGGATCAAAATCCAAGTGGTAAGCGGAAATGGAACTCTGCACGATTCCGCTTTCAACAAATCTTAGAGGGAATGGAATCCTCGGCTCCCATGGCTCCCTCAACTACCGAGGATGACTGGTCGGCACAGCGGCGCAGGCTAAAAACCTTTTTTTTTTCTCACGCTCTGGCTATACCCTTGGCCCATGCTCATCACGACTGTACGTCCCTGGTTGTGCAAGTAGTTGATTCGATTGAAACAGCGGTAACGCATGGCTACTAAGAATATCCTTGTCATCCGTCGCTCAGACCAGAAAGAGAAAGAGAGAAAAAAAAGTAGGTCGCCGCGGTCATGGCGTCTTACATGGCCTGGCCCTGCCACCGGGTGCAGGTCAATCCGCGGGCACCTTCAACCTGGAACGCGAGCGTCCAACGCAAACTCACCCCCGCTTAGACGATGCACACCAACACGAACAGACACAGACAGGCAAGATGGGTTGCATGTAAACTGGAGAGCGACCCCGGATTGCGTTGTTGGGAAAAATACGACACTCACTCCCTGCTGCGCTGCACCCGCACCCGCACCTACAGTACGTTCTGCGCCGTCAGCCCAGCCCAGCCCAGCCCGTGAGATGAGATGGCTGGCGTGGCTGTGAGAGGGAAAATTGCCCACTGCCACCCACGCATGCATAACGAGGGATAAATTTAGACGCGATATTCCAACCCAAGCCCGCGCAGACGAGAATGGATGCCCGGCACATGTTGCTTGCACTTGCGCTTGCACATTCGCATTCACGCTTGCACTGAGGGCGTGCACGCTTTGCACGGCCGACATGTGCACTTCTGCACAATTGCGTGATTAGGCTCCGGCCGGCTCCCCCCTTCCACCACCCATTCCCCCCCATGTCACATCCCATTCCCGCATCACGGGCACGCCCGCAAAGTCGCTCCCGGTCAAATCCTAAGCGCCCAACCCAGCACGCCCACCGCCAGCCCGCCATGACTCCCACCACTAGGCGCGCCGCAACCCAGCGTGCGCCTGTGTCATGGAGGGTGTGCTCCGTCACCGAGCCGGGGGACCACGCATGCAGTGATCACACCCGGAAAGGAGGGGGTGGTGGTCCTGTTTCTTCCTTTGGCGATGGTGTTGTTTCCTTCTCATGCTCTCTCCCCCAGCCGCTCTCCTGTGATAAACAAATGGGGCACCTGATGTTCTAGTGTTCCAGCTGAGAAGAAAGAAAGAAGAAAAAAACGAGACGAGAAACACGGCATTGGCGATGTCTTGTGGTACCACTGCGCACGCCAGTTTCGCATCACATGTGAGGAGCGACTGCGTGGCACACAGGGTCAAGCCATGAGACGAGACCTGGGTTTTCGCAAGGCAAGGGGCCCAAGGTTTTACTTTTTTCTTCTGTCTCTTCATCCTTCTCCCTGTCTGTTCTCACTCAGCCCATCATCGCCGAGTTACTCATAGGCAAGGGGGTTGGCCCATCAGAGTCGACACGTCTCCTCGCATCCATAGTCGCTCGCAGCCATAGTCTAGTCCCGATGATTGAATCACAATGTGACACAGCCTCACGCATTTTTCGCTTCCGCTCCTCCCCTCTTCCCTGCGGAACGGAAGGGTCTATGCCGTGCCGGATTTTTTTTCACCTTACCTCACCGAGATAGCGCCCGTGCAAGCATCCGAGCCCTGCAGATGATCTCGCCCCCAACCTCACGTGTGGTTTGGAGGCGTCGCCTGTCAACTTCTAGCATCTCGATTTCAGGTGATTGGTGTCCTAGCCGCTCGTCCAGACACCCTCTAGTGAGCGGGGTGGAGGGCAAGATATCAGGGATCGCGGTTGAATCGTCTTGCACTGTGTGCTTCTCACTAACTATCACGATCCTGCTTCCTTGCACGCTTGCACTTTCACCCCTCCCCCCCTCCTCCTCTTCCCCCTCCCCCAATCCCAACCACCCGACCTAGATAGCACGGCACTTACAAGCACAAGGCCCGACGCCAAAGGTTGAAGGGGGAAAAACAAAACCCAAGGCAGCAGGCCGGTCTAGACTAGCTCTGGGCACCAAGGCGAAAAGGTTATGCCCGTCTGTGTCACCGTCTCCTCCGCTCATACCTCGGCGTGCCACCCAAAGCTTACTACACTCCTACATCGATACCTAGTAAACTCGCAGCCCGAGACAAAACGGGGGGAGAGGGGACAAGTGGAGGGGGAGGAGCGCCTGCGGCGCCGCCGACGGATCCGCGCGCAGAGCTGGCTGCAGGGAGTTGAAAAGCAAATAACCAAAGGGCCCTTGTCGCGAGTGCGGCTGATGTCTCGGCTTTTTGCGCAGCGGAAGGCAGTAGAAAGAGTAGAAAATTTTTCTACACTATCAACTGGTTAGGGTTGACTCATTTAGTTGCGTAGGGGCCGCAAGATGCGCAGAGCTGAATGAGATTCAAGGGTATTAGGCCCAAGTCCCGCGAGGCGGAGTGGTGGCTTGGTTTTGTTTTTTTCAGACGGGTTACACTCTAAGTTGGATCCGCTCGAGATCCCGCTAGGCTGGTTATCAATCACCCAGTTTAGATTCAGCTTACGGCGTCGGCGCGACATGTTTTAGGACAGTTTGCCTTTTTGTTTTTCGTTCAGCGACGACCCGCCTCAAGCCAATTAATCTACAACGAGAGACAGGTTACAGTTCGGGTCGGTGCGCATTATTTCAGATACAATCACAAACAATCACAGATAAGCTATCCGTTTTTCACAAAAAAGAATTGTACAAGGAATAAAGGAACAAATTGATAGACAAAGATGATTTTCATTACTATCTGTTCTTTTTTTGCTGATGCTAATTTACTATTTTGCCACCGTCGCACAAGGATCCCGCGCGTACAACCAACCCATTCTCCATAATCAATGCTCCCCTTCTTCTCGTTTCCAGCCCAGTTCCTCGTATCAGCCTCGTAAGCCAGAAATAAACAAAGAAAGTACCGTACACAAGAAAAAAAAAAGTTATTCGCATCCGCATCCCGTCGAAAGACCCTTTCGAGACAACAATGTATATCATTTGCACAGCCTGCATAAGCCCAAGATTAGGCGACTCCACAAGCTTGTTCGCAGCGGGTTTGGGGTCTGAAACAAGGTATGCCCGTACTTAGCGAAGATCGCGACGGTACCACCTGTGTGCGCGGTGATCATTTACTGGTTCGTCCACTCGTCTTTCAGCATTCCCCCTTGTCAGAGCCTGCCCTTGCTCTGCCCCCCAGTCTGCACTGACGGGACCCAGACGTCATTGCCAGCCCATTTCGCTGCTGGCTTGGCTGGGCCGCCGCCGCCCCCGCTCCCACCCGCATAACACACACGCGCAACTTCATGACGGAGATATGAAATCAGGCTTTTTGCTTCTTTCAGCCGCATAGACCACTCGCCAAGGAAGGGAGACTTTTTTTTTTCAAAGAAGACAAGGGAGAGAGCAAGCATCTCACATTTTTCATCCTGCATTCTGTTCCACCTTAGCCGTGTCCGCGGTCGCGGCGAAACGGTGACCCGCCCCTCTTTTGCAGTGACCTGCATGACGCAGCTGTCCAGGGGGTGTGCCCGTCCATGACCTCATCTTCACAGGCGATCGTCACCCTAGTCCACGTTGAACATGTGTCACTTCAAATTTTGGCCCAATGCCAGGCCTCACGTCCACAGGGTTACCACGAAAGAATGAACGAGAGGGGTGTGCTTCACTTCAAGCGATGTGGCCCAGGCATTGGCGAATCCAGATTGACGAGGGCAGGACGGTGCGTAACATCTAAGACAAAGACACAAGAGTCACTATCACAATATGAGGAACAAAAATATTGCTAATATCTAATTTTTAATTTCAAAATAGTCCAAAACGTCTCTGACATGGTATAACTAAAAACTGCCAAAGATCCCCAACTCCTTACCGCGCTCGTATGCGCGATCCCAAGTTTCCAAAGCAAAAAACAAAACCTCCAAGTTCCATATTACCGCGTAGTAATGTTCGTATTCCACCGATCTAAGTGCCAATCACTTTTGATATCCCGAACGCTGTGCAAACAAAAAAGTAATAAAAAAAGGCCAGTCCATGAGAAAAGAAATTGTAGAAGTCAAGTGTCCATATCCATCCATCATCCAACTCAAATCATTTTTTCCTCCATCACTTCACCTCCAACCGCCCGCGACCTTCCAAACGGAAAAACATTGTGGGTATCTTGATAAAAGGAAATAGCCCCTTGGTCGATGCCCCCTCCTCCGCGCGCGCGTATGCATTGCTGGTAGTACAGGTCGCCCTTTGAGTCTTTGTCTTGGGACAAAAGAAAAGTGGTTCTCTAGGACGAGATAGAGACGTAAAGGAAATCCATGTGGTGGTTATATCCAAACGGAGATCCAGGGAAATATGAGGAACTATACAATCTTTGTGGGCCGATCCAATCCGGTGGGGGTTTGGGGTTATAATGTTGGCCGGGTCAAAGTGTCCTCAGGTATATTATAGGAAAACAGAATCAAGTCCAAGGGATATCCGTGGGCAGTCCGTTTTATTTGGTGGGGTTCCTCAGGATCTCTTCACAGTTGGCGTCGAACCTGAGGTTAAAGAGACGGACGTTGGTCATAAACTTTTCCGTCTTGGCGAGCTCTCGGTCGCGACCGAAAAGAGTCTCGACGAATTCGACACCGGCATTCTTGCCGAGTCCAGACTGCTTTCGCTTAGCAGCCTTGAGCATAGGTGATTCACAGGCCTTCAGAAGAGCCCGGAGTTTCTCAGTAAGGCGCTCGCCGCCATCGATGAATTCTTCAACGAGGTCGCGGTTCTCTGCGCTTCGCACCTTGCCAACAACCTCCTCAGCTCGCTTCACCTTGCCAGCCAATTGGATAAGGAGAAGCCACAGCTCGCCGGCCATGTCAGAGATAGGAGTAGCTGGGCCAGAGTGGTAGACGGTCCAGTCGTAGATCCACTTGCCAAGGCTGTTGGCGTCGAATACGCTACCTAGAAGAAGAATGGGCTCCTCTGTGGGGTCCCAGTTCTTAAGTGAGTATCCAGGAGGAATCCGGTGTCTCTTGGCATCGGCATCAGTAGCCTTGGGAGGAGAAGGAGGCGCCTTTGCGCGGTGAGCGCTGCTGGCGGCTCCAGGTCGGACAGTCTGAGGACGGGGAGGCACGGCGGTCGAAGAGCGGCGCGTGTGTGAGAAGCTGGTAGGAGGTCGCGCGTGGGGAGGTTGCTGATACGCGGGCGGTTGCTCTCGACCGTAGTATTCGTCATACACAGCAGCGGACTGGGCACCCTGCAGGTAGTCGTCGTAATTAGTGTACCATCCCCCATCAAGGTCTCGTGAGTAGAGCGAAGATCTGCGTTGGTGATGGTGCTTGGAACGAGATTGCGCAGGGAGCACATAGGTGTGACCCAGCGCCTCGATGACCTCGTCCTCGTCGGATTCTCCATATGGGGTGGAAGCCCGGACATAGGTAAACGAGTATCGGCGGTCGCGCTTGGAAGAGCGCGGAGATGACCCGGAAGGCCTGCGCGACGAAAAATGTTTGGGACTCACATCTGCCGTGCTATACTGCCCGTTGCTGTTGTAGCGGGGGGAATCCTTTGGCGGTCGAGGACTGAACTCGCCGGTCTGAGAGTAACTGTTGAAGCGGCCATGGGCGGCTCGGGTTGCGGGACGCCGGGGCGTCGTCTCGGCCCAGGTGGGCCGAGGCGAGGGGGTAGGAGTAGCTGACGACATCCTCGAGTATACGCTGTCGTAGTCGTGGATCGGTGTCGATCCTGGAGTTCGTGGTGAATGGTAACTCATGATCCTTTAATGTAGCGATGCCCTGCTGACACCCGCTTGAATCAAGTCAAAACAACCGCTCGCCTCCAGACTCCGGGTGGTGGTGTCGGTGGTCGCGATGTTTCTTTTCTATAGGGTTTTAGACTTTTTTTGTGGTTTTTATAGTGGTGAGTAGGCGTGGTATGTTCGTCGCACTGCAGTCAGAAGCTCTTTGTTCTGCTGTGGGCAGTCAACTATGTTCAGCTGGTTCAGGACGTGCCGGGGAAGAGGCGTCCAGGAAGAGGATGATCGGTTCAGCCCGTCACCTCGGTATGTAGTCGGATGGGAAAGGGTTAGAGATGTGTCTTTCTTCGGCGAACATGACCGGTCTGTAAAATATCCTTCCTCCGTGGAGGCTGTCGAGGCCAAGTCCAGTGGAGCCTGGTCGTGGTGACGAGAAAAAGCTGGTTGCTTCGCGAAGCCCCAGCTGATGTTGATTTGTAAAAGAGTGAAGCCGTCGACAGCGACGTGCTGGATCTGTATTTGTGGTGAAAGGTTTTGGTTTTTGGCAAGTGCCAAGATGCTGGAAAGGAGAGAAGAAGAGTAGCTCGGTGCGGGTGTGTGTCGAGATATATATTATTCCAGCTGGAGATTGTGTGTGGGCACACGGTTGATTGCCCAAGCCCGCTTGGGCAGGGGTGTGGGAGGGTGCAAGAAAAAAATGCGAGGGGGGCAACCGGTATGCAGCAGGGGGTGCAAGGGAAGAGAGCAGGGTGGTGTGTAGCATGGACAACCCTGCTCGGGGGCAGGGGTCGGTGTTCGGAGTCGGGGATAGGAGGGAGAGGGTCAAGAGAGACGGTCCTAGGCCTGGAGTTTGCGCCTGCCCTCTGTACCCTTGGCGCCCGAGGGAAGGTGCAGGGCAGGCAGTGCACAGGCAGTGAGTGACTCTTTTCCTGGCGGGCAACAGTACGTACTGCCCGTGAGGTGTGTGCTTAGTAGCGCTTAGTCACTGCGTGGAAGTTTCGGGGCGCAGGTTGTGTACGGTGTAGATCAAACTCTGACCGCACTGTCCCCCTCGCCCACCAATTTCCTGTCGCTGAGATGCTGGATGACGACGGTGACGCATCAATCAATCACTGCACAATGCACACACTGGGGCACTGCAACGGCAATGCGCTGGGTGCGCTGTGCTGTGCTGTGCGATATGCTGCACTCCGCCGCCAGAGAAAAAATTTTCCCCTGGCGTGCGTCTTCTCTCGATGCTGATAAATCCTAGTGGTTTTTAGCGAGCGACCCAAAGCTTTTGTTGGGCTCGAGTCTCGCTGCTTCCACTAGCTCCTGGCTCCCGCTCGCACAATCCAGCCTTCAGCTGAGCGGATGACTCAATCGCTTGAGCAAGCCAAGCAATGCCTTCGCTGATTGACTCGACGGAGGCGAAAAAAGAATAAGGGAATAGGGGTTCCTCCTGGATGCCTCGGATTGAGCTCTCGACGGAACGATCTGTCCGTCCACACACAGGGCCGAATAGCAACACCAACAAGAGCCCGTAGTCCTAGCTGGCAGGGTCCTCCGCTGTCCAACGCAAATGATTCCAATTGCGATAGCAGGGCAACAGCGCTGTATGGCGGATCCCGCTGTCGCTTCAGCTGAGCAAGGACGGGGGTGCCTGTAACCCGAGCAGAAAAAAAGTGTGCTCTCCGCAGTGCGCTCCGTGCTCTGGCACTCAACACACGTACACAGACACGCACACGCTCGCAATTACACCCGCGCGCGCACAAGCTCACACAATTGGTAATTTCTCTTGATCCTCTCGTTTCTTTTCTTGTGGTGGCTTCGTCTCAGGAGGAAACAAATCCCAGCCACACGGCGCAAGGGTCGAGAAAATTCTGACAATGAGACCACAAAAACGCCCTGGCGAGAAAAAATTTCAACGTGTGCTTTGCTTTTTTCTGCGTTTCCCGTGTCCCTATCACTCGCAGGGCTTGATGAGAAGTGATAGCAGAAAAGGCCCAAACAAGCCTCCCCGAAAGAGTCACCTTCGAGCGGGTCTACAGCCTCGTTCCCTCTCCACCAAAGTGCCAGTGAAATTTACCAGTGGGGAGTAAGCGAGATGACGGCCTGGGATGGATTCCTATCGTCCGTCGTCCCGGGTGTCTGCGAAACCCTTCCGGTGAAAATTTTTCCTTCTCCTTGGGCTTCTAGGCGCGCGCCGGCGGCAAGACACAGCAGGGGCCACAGCGGGCAGCCAGTCGGCTCGGTGTGATTCAGACAGCGCCCAGTTGATCGGTTAGTGCACCCCCTGCCCCTGGTCCTGGCGTCAACGGGTACGGAGGGCGGGTTGCAAACAGACCTTGGCTACCAAATTATCTTCTGCTAGCCTGGCCCTTGGCTCCCGAAGACGAAGAGCAATGGCGTACGGAAAATACGAGTTTGGTGTGCAAGGATAGGGCTAGTGACGAAAGCTGTTGCCTTTTTGGATCGCAGTCGGGGAAAAACGCTTCTGGTGAAATACCGAGGGTCAAATCAAACAAGCGAGTCGATGTCGCGGTCGATCCAAGTCAAGGTGAAGCGAGATCTCCTACTGGATGACGAAAGTCGTCAGCCTGGAATGAAGATTCGCGGTCGTGGCCGCGATTTGAGTTATGAGGCGCGATCCTCCACTCGCGCGTGGCAAGTTGGTTTATTTTATATTCGATTTTCTTGACCAGCAAGGCTGCGACACTATGCAGCCACTGCGGCGGTGGTGGCGACCAGGTTTATTGTTCCCACGTCTCCGTAAATTGCCCAGAAGTGGTGGCAATGACGACAACAGCGACGTCTCGGTGACAGCGGGATGCGAGAAATGGCAGCCGACCGATCCAGAAACGTGGGGAAAGGCTGACGCATTTGTATCAATCGAGTCCTTGCTCAACTGTGCAGAATAGCACACGTTGACTCGTCGCATTTTCACACTAACACGCGTGCGTTATCAGCCTGATCTTGGGTCGTGTGTCCCTACATATTATTGCCTTCCCAATCAAGTGTCCACGTATGCAGGTGTGACATACCTGGTGACAGGCGCCCTTTCTCAACTTGGCACACCACCATACCAAACAATTCCGATTTTTACCAATTCGCCATCACATGCACCGTAGAGCCCGTGCTTGGTGTATCCATTGCGGACAAGGGTTGCTCTCTTTTACCCACTGATTGGGTTTTTGCGGACTTTTGCCTGTGGAGGTTACGCACCTCTTGTGCGGAGATGACGTTCGGCCTTGTCGGCTATTATCAGCCTTCCGGTGCCCTCAATCAAGTTTTCCTGGTCAACATGGCACCACATAAAGCACGACATTTAAGCCTGCGGCCACGGTGGTAACCGTGCAACACGATAATGGATGAAGCGAGCAATCAACGGGTGCACATGGAAGTAACATGGCTACCCCCCTGCATTAGCTACGACTTCTATAGAAACTTCCTTGGAAGATGCTGATTTTGGGTTGACAGGATCCAATGTGACGGATAGCACGACTTGCAGGCCGCGGAAGGAAAGCTAGGTAGGCCTAGGCTAACTTTCTCCGCACGGCGGGGAAGTGGAAGATGGAGACATCGTGCATCGGGGTGCGTACCCTCGGTACTGTGCTCCGTTCTCTTGGTGCATATCCAACCCTGCACCGGAGAGGCGGCTCGCGAATGGGGTCCTTTCCAGCGGGCTGCGATACGACGGCTTCGTCCAGAGCGGGCAAGCGCAATACCACCCGCTGCCCGCCGTCCCGGCTCATCCACAATCCCCGCTCTCCAATTCCGTCTCTGGACTGGCCGACTGCGCGCTAGTCTGTCCAAAGATTCTCTCTTGTCACGGTTTCAGCCAGCCAGCTTGTGCAACCCAACTTTATACTTTAGTCCGTCTAGAGAACGTTGAGACTGAAACCGCGTCTACGATGGGGGCGGCCAACCAAGGCTATCTTTTCTTCTTTTCCAATCAGTGGAGCCGCATTCTTCGTGTCGGCCGAGAGTGGCCTCGACCTGCACCCTAGCCTATTTTACCTTTTTATTGGCCCCTTTGTGCTTGAGGCCAGCGGCCAGACCCAGAACCTCGCAGCACACTGGCCCAATCCTTAGCAAGTGATTGGCCGGGCGTTCTGGATTGTCAAGGCTTGGAATGAGAGGCGGTGTCTCACCGGCTCACCGTCTCGGCCCATCTTGAATTCCCATGCCGCGATTTCGCCAAGCTTGTTGGCCCTTCGTTGCTGGGTCCCAGATCCCACACATTGTCGCAAACATTCTTTATCGTGCCCTACACCAGGTGCACGATCTCCATAGATGCCTGTCAACGACGACCAACCCAAAATGTTACAGCACACGCAATCGACATGGAAAGTTGGAGTGTATCAAGTTCCATACCTATGGCACGCTCTGGTAACCTCGGGCGGCCAGCTCACGACGATAAACTATACACTCCAGTTTTCGTCATCAATCCCATATCCCGAGTATGGGTCCGACGTCTCAACTTACACCGGTGCTGTAGATGGATCCTCCCAATAATTTTTGTTGAATGTGCGCAAGAGCTGTCAAGGTCTATTCAACCATGATCCCGGGCGATTCATTACCCGGGCTTTCAGTTTCATTACCCGCGAATTACCAAATGTGCAGTGTGGACGTGCGAACCGAGGGCTATCTGCGCCCCGGATACAGGGGTGGGAGAGTTTCACCGACACATCCGTGAAAAGATGTGCCATGGATATGCCCTGGTTGCCAGGATTGTGAAGAGAGTAGCCTGGAGAAAAATCCTGGAGCCGGAGATGGAGCTCGCGGATGCCCGTAAGCCGCAAGACCAGGGCTACGCCTTTTGTCGGTGTCGCCCAGGGGGTCCATCCAGGGTCCCCCCATGCGCCTACTCGCGTGCCTGCGTCCCAGAAGACGGTCACTGAGGTTAGCGGCCTTTGCAGCGGCTCCAGGCCCTAATGCACCGCAATGACAGCGGCCCAGCGATCCAGGCAGCGGGACTTGGACGGACGCGGGGAGTCCTTGGGTACGGCATGTATTGTGGGTGCGCGGGCAACGGACCGCCCTCCGGCGAGCCCACCAACTGCCAATATTGTCCATCCCCCATGCATCATGGGTCATACAGCCTTGTCGACAATCAAGGTGATTTTTTTTTTCTTCCCTTGGTGACCGTAATTTGGTGGGCGGAGTATATGATTCCTGAGTCTCACTGCCTGCCTGCCTGCCCGGCTGCCTGTATGGTGGAGAGGCACTAGGCGCGCCTGTGCAGCGACACAGCATCATCCTTTCAACGTCTTCGCAATGTGGTAGGTCACTTCTCAAACGCCCACAGACGGCAACCTTAAAGCGCAGGCATTTCCCCATGCAACTCCGTACAGTACGTGCACAGTCCTCCGGCCGAGACTCAGACGCTCGGTCTGGGCTCCCTCACCTTGCCTCTCTGTCTCTAGACCCGAGATTAAGGTCACGACAATGGGGTCATGGAGAAACAATACCCTTTCCCACACCAGCGTCGCACGCCCCCTGCTCTGCCGTTTGTTTGGGGCGGTAACGATGGTCACAGCCCAACCCGACCAACTACGCGATGGGCACACTAAATAATCAAGAATAAAACATGAAATAAAGACAAACTTCAGCGCTATCCGCCTTGCCCTAGCAATTGCGCCTCCCTGCCGAATACGTTTTACAGCCGCTAACCGTTGCCCTTGACTTCGCGGTGACCGTCTTGTGTCCAGCCAGATCCAGAACATGCCCAATGGCAGGCCAATTCTCTCAATGACACCGAAGGGAACGCATTGACAGAAGCTTGATCGCACAGCTTGATGAATTCCCAACGGCTTCAACTACAGAAGGTCCTGTCATGTCATGCAAGACAAGCACAAGGGAAAAAATTTTACGTCCCTGGCCAGCCACAGACTGGGTGTGTCTCGTCTCGACTGCTGCTTGAGCTGAAGCTGGCTGGTTGACACGCAGGGTGGCCGGGACTTTTTGCGTCGTCCAGAAACGAGGACAGAGCCACCACAAGGCGTTGAATTACTTACACGCCTCACTCCCCTGCACGCCCTCTCTTTACCTGGGTCCCGGCCGATAGTGGCCGCCTGGGCCTGTTGGCTTGGGGAGGCTGCTAGGAATCCCATCCCCATTCCCGTCCATTAATCAGTCCGTCCCATCCCCCTGGAAGCAGCCCTGGCGCAGAACCCCTGCCCGGCACACCTGGTCCAAGTGCTTTGAAGACTGAAAAAATTTTTCATTGTTTTCTTTTGACGACAACCAATCTATGTCGCGGCAGCTCATTTCGCCGAGGCCCATCAAACAAGCCCTCCCACGCCTTGGTGCCTCACCTCCGTTACTCGTCATTACGGATAATGCGCCCAGGCAAATCTAGCAGATGGCGGCGGATACGGCACCACACCGAGAAGCAATGAATTTTTTTTTCTTCTTGTACTCAGATGTTCGGGATGGATGGGCGTATATGACTCATAATAAGCATACGGCTCCTCTTTGCATGCCCTGCTGTCAATGAATATCTGCACCATCATGTATGGTCTCCCAACGAACCCTCGCGTTTGCTGTATTGATGTCCAAACATGCGCCCGCCCTGTCAAATCGGACCCGCCCTCGACCCTGGCCTCGGCTCTGATTGGCGCTCCCTCACGCACTCACTCACACAAACGCTGCCCACTCGTCCACGTCGCTGTTGCTGTCTGCAGGTAAAGCAAGGCGACGAGACGAGATCCAGGCAAATCGAGAAGAGGACCGCCAAGCTGCTGGAGAGGTGTGCAGCCAACTCAAGCTTCCCCATTCTCTACCACACCCTTGGAAGACAAAAAGGCGGCATCGTCCGGGTTCCACCAAACCCTTCTCATCGTCGGTCTCGTACCCTTGATCAGCCCGGTCTGCCTGGAGACGATGCCCTCTACCCTAACCCGACCGCCTGTCTCTATTCGCTATCCTCTTGAAGTGCCAAAACAACAAGTGTGCCAGCCCTCGGTGCCCCCTCCAAAAATAGGGCCTTGAAGACCGCCATTTTCGGGTGCCCCTCTATAGACGTAGTGTCCATACCCAACAAAGACAGCTCTCACCGACACTTTCGCAAAAGCCGGCGGCGTTGCTCGGCTACGCACTGGTGATGAATCTACTATGATCGCGGGGTCATACCAAGGTGACAACATTCAACTCCACAGTGAGAAGGCGGTGCACCGATGAGCCCAGGTGTAGCAGGTGACTACATTCAGACCAGACCGAGAGGAGAGGCAGCGCTGTGTGCCTCGTCGTCCGATGTGATGTATTCCGCACATACATACGTACGTCTAAGTCAAGATGGCCCTAAACAGAGGGCGGGCGCAAAAGAAAGACGGTGGCGGCATATGCATGACTGAATTATCTTGGCCCTGACCTTCTGTCAACGATTTTTGGTGTCTTCTGCTGCAGAGAAGCAGGCGTCAAGAGTGGGTGCCATCGTTGTCGACGAGCCACCCACACAGTGTTGTCGCACCCATCTGAGAGAGAAGACGGAAACCATCGTGCAGATGCAGGACCGGGGAGAGACATCAAAAGCAAGGCGCGAGACATGATGATGGCGCCGCCGCCGCTAAAGGTGCCCGCTACGTCTGCGAAGTTCGAGGCGGCTCGGGAAGAGGGGACGGCCGAGTAGCGCCAGTCGCTAACGCAGACAGGGGGTGTGAAGAGGCGCCAAACCATGACGACGTTGCTTTTTCCCACAAAAATTGGGAATTCCTCGAGAAGAACGGCGGCCCATGGCCCCCCCCCCCAAGAAGGTGCCCCTCCCCTCCTCCCGGGGCGTGTGTCCTTCAACTGCAGACTCTCCTTTAGGGCATGGTCGCAATGGAAACGGTGACAGCTCGCCGCTGTACGCTCCTGTACACACGCAGACATGTCAAAACTAGGCATGGCGACGGCCGAGGAGGGGTGCGGGTGTTGGCGGTATGCACACTCATGGAGCTAGATTTGAAGACTGCTGAATCCGTGTCCAATCCCGTCATGATGCATGCGGCGAGATGGAGCGCTGCGCTTGCATCTTGCACGTGTCGGTGACGGAAAACAGGCCCCTCCAAATAGTCGACGAGACGGTATCCAGATTTTCAGCAAATCCTGTGGTCCCGTGGTAAGAGTCATCACTCGGCCCAGGCTGCTCTGGATCCAACACGTTTATGCCCAGTTGCCAGTGAGCCTGTCGCTGGGGAAGCTCCAGTGGTGTGGTGTGGTGATAGGATGCCAAAGGGTGAAAAAATTTTCTCGTCTCTTTCAACTCCTGCTCGCATTGCCGCCGACCGCCGGCGGCCGACAGAGAGTGCTTGCCCAGCCAGAGTTGAAAGGATTTTGGGATTCTACACGGACTTACAGCTCAGGGCTGATAATGGTTGTGGGCTGCAGCTTGATGGTTTTGTCTGCGGGCCGGACAGATCCCGTACCCCCCGTTACACCTTCGTTAGACGTCTGTTGGAAACAGACGACGAAAAAAAAAAATTAGCTTGTTTTTTTTTGTTTTTTTTATTTTTATTTATTTTTATTTTTTACACTTCGGTGTGCTAGATCCCCGGGCCATGGTCGCACTGACGCAAGTTCAGGTTTCCCTCGTCCCCCCCTGGTCAAGCCCACGGCCAATAATTGCGGCCAGGGGGTGTTCTCACAGAAACAAGGGGGGTAGGCAACCCATGATTCGGTTCCACGAACCAGGGGTGCCTGTGGAAGCGACGAAGAAGAAAAAATACCAAAATCTAATCTAAAATTCCATGGGTTTAAAGTTCCCTTGTCGCAAATGACGAAAAAGGGAGGGCGAAAAAAAATCGATCCCCGGGACATTTGCGCCCAATGGAGGCAGCCAACCTTTTTTTTTTCCCCTTACTCCCGAACCCAATGTTCCCGTCGGAATTGTCGTCATTCCCGGAATTACTCAGCAGGCACTTAAGATATGCACAACAGACGAATAATGAAAAAGAAAGAAAAAAATGCCCGCCGCGCGCTGCACCGTATAGCGCCGTACTGTGCAGCATTATGAGTGCATTGCGCTGCATTGTGCTGTGCTGCGCTGTGCTGCGCTGCATTGCGTTGTCTTGTGGCCTGCCGAGCCGTGGGAAAGGCATTGCCCAAATTTATCGGGGCGGCCCAATCCGGTTTTGCGAATTGATTGTGTGTGTGCTATTCAGAGACATGCGTCCGAGGCGAAGCCATGGGTGCGTTGTCGTTGGATGAGCCACGTGGGAGGGAGGGTTGGAAAGGGCTACAGATGGAGATGATGGGGCTAGAGACTAGAGGCTAGAGGGCTAGGCGAGTTCTCCATCTCAACCCCGATGTGGCGGTGCGCCCCGAGCACGTGATCCACCCAGCCGGCCGGGTCCGCCACCGTGCTCCGGGGCCCACTCCCGACATAACCTCCGAGCCATGTGATCCGGCCTGCAGACGGCTTTCCGGCCATCTTACTCGATGATTCCAAATGCTACGCTTGCGCAGCCCTCCTATCAAGGTGACTCAACGCATTACATATGGGGGCTGCCCCTTTACCTTTTGCCATCTCACATGGGATTTCCTTGCTCTTCCTTGAACTTCGCCGTGCTTTGACAGAGGCCTCCTCCACCATATCGCCATCTCGATAACGCTTTCTCCGTGCAGGATTGGACTTTCCAGCAAGGCTGACACGATCTAGGCTCGACCAGGTGACCCAGGGTTTCAATGATCGACTTCTGTGACAAACGATGAGTCGAACGGCCCGCGGTTTCATTTCCAGGCGAAAAATGAGTCATCCTAACCGTCCCGTCCGGACAGGACTCACCAATGCGTCCGCGACATTTGCATCGCCACCATTGCGACGCAATTTCCCTCCGAGACCTCATTTAGCAGGCACAGCTGAATGACGAAGACGAAGGCGAAGGATCCCATCTCCTTGGGAAATATCGAGATCGTGTGGGGGTCATTCGTGGGGCTGGAGAAAGGGGGGGCGGGCAGTGGACGGCGCACGACGGAGCCAGATAGGCAGCAGTCAAACACGAACGCGATTGCGGACAAATCATTCCCTGAGGACCCCCAAGGACGACACGCTCGAGACGACGAGATTGGACAAATGCCCGTGTGCTGGCGGCTCTTTCACATGCCAGCTGAGACCCGGGTGCTTGGAACCAGACACACGATAACGTCGCGGAACGGGGAGCCAATATCCCCGGGACAGCCTCACTATTCGTGGGTTGAGAGTCATGTGCTTACCTGCAGTGTGGCGACGCGTGACGAGACTTTTTCGCCATGAGCAGGTTCCGGAGGATTCATCCTGGCAGCCGGGCTGAGTGTTTGTGACGAGGACGATGATTGAGATATCGACACGCCCCGGCGAGCAAGTACCAGAGTGAGAAATCTTTTTTAGGGGATGTATATCTGAATGTCGTTTGGGTTTTGTCGCACTGGGTTCCCGAGATGCCTCAGCAATGCGAGGCAGCCAAGGCATGAGTGCTGTTGTTAATTTTTTGGGGGGGGCTCGGTCCCTGAGGCAGACAGGGGCGAGCAGACGTGTTTGGCTGCTGCCTTTGACGATGCCAAATGACGCCTGAGGTTGGGAATGACTGCACGGTAGGTCATGTGAATACGAGAGTTTCAATTTGAATGTCCAGCCTTCTAAATTCTGACACGCCAAAAGTCCCCTGGGTATGAGTCCTTCCGTGACGATGTCAGGGTCATAGCGCACGATGAGCATAGACTGAGTAATGAAGGTTCTGTAGGCAAACCCGAGTGCCATTCATGGGAAATAAACTAGACAATATATCCAAGTATATGCGGCTCTGCCATCGTAGTTCCCTTGTGTTGTTGGGGGTGAAGAACTGGTCGTAGCTCTCCGGCTCCACAATAGTTTGTCTTGGTTGATAACTTGTCACTTTGAGGCCCCCCAAAGATCGTCAACCCGTCCCTTAGATCTTCAGGCACGGGTTTCAACACCCTACCGGGATCACACAACAAGACCAAAAGAAAAAAAAAAGAAACAGTCAAATTTTTTTTCTTAAACATGTTCAAAATAGACAATTTTTTTTACCCTCAATCACAAACAATGTGCGGCGTGGTGAAAAATTAATACGAGAATTGGACACGGCAGGTGAAATTGGACCAAGTGTAGGGTAGTCCAACCCGAATAAGAGGCGCTCGCTTAGACAGGGATGCCCGGTCCTTCCCATCTCCCACAACAAACCCCAGGAATTTTTTTTTTTACTCCTTTGGGCTGCAGCTCTTTTTTTTTTCTCCCATGGACAGGGTTCTGAGGCCGCTGTCGGCAGGGTTTTGGTTGCTCCGAAAAAAAAAAAAACACTGCCCCTATTATTCCGATACTGCCTTTTGGCACACTTTTTTCTGAGTCAAGTCACCGAATCACTCAACAGGCGCCGAGAATTAGGCGGGTCTGTCTTTTTTTTTTCTTCCTGCCTGCGGACGTAGTTTTAAGGCACAAATCGAAACAATTGGCAAACACACAAGCCAACACAGCAGAATACTGGGCTGGCGGGGGCGTGGGCGTGTAGAGATCTGTCCCGATGCTTGATGGGGGGGGGGTCCGGTCGTTGAGAGAGAGAGAACTTCCGCCCCCTGCTTGTAGCCCAATGGTTGAGCGGCCCGTTTTCCTTGAAAAAAAAAAAAAAAAACGGTGCTATCGGGCAGCTTTTCGCTTCCCAAGTCCTAGCGGATCCCGGGCACGGCTGTTGCTGTGGCTCAACGCGTAGTAGTGTCGTTTGGAGGCGTTTTCGTCAACAAAGATGACATAAACAATTTCCCGTGCCGCCGTCCGTCCTTGCCAACGGCTGGATAAAAGCTTCGACTAAGGCTTCCCCCGGGTACTTCTCCCTACACCGTTTAAGTGAAAGCCATTAGGGTTGGCTTACATCAGGGGGGGTTTTGTATCTCGTGTTAGGGTTGTTATTTTTCTCGGTACTTGGGGAGAACGGGGGGGTCTGGGTTCGCCGCTTGCTATCATGCTTATCTGAATAATACAAAAACTCCCCAAATACGGTGCCACGCCCGGTTTCTCAATCGGGATCTTGCAGATATGGATATGGAATATGTCATTCAACTTCTTGGGATAGGTTAAGGGCTGGTCCCCAAGGATCTTCCCGTATGGCCTCACTTTGTTGCACTTTGTGTGTGTGTTAGTGGTGGTGTGGTGTTGAAAGCCGCTGTTACGGTTTACCGAAAAAAGGTGCCCAACAGCTGCCCAACAGTAAGGCCAGAGTGGCGGAGACCAGGGGTCTGAGCCTCGTTATCATCATGGAATGTATGTCCTGCAAGAAGTTCCCGAACTGGTAGTGACAATTGGCAGTGCGGCGGTGATGGATCCCAGGGGGTGCTGCCAGGAGGGGGAATAAGTGACATGTTGAACCGAAGACGCTGGCCTTTTTTAATCATACCCCTTCGTCCTTGATCATACCAATGAGTGATTTGTTAGTACATCGGATTTCTAGCCTTGTGCCGCTTCAGCCTTGTCTTCACATCCCCTTTTGTGCACGAGTAATCGGTGTCTTTCTGCTCATCGAAGAGTCCATCCGGGTTCCTGAACCTGAGGCCGCCGAAAGCAACGGCAAACCCGTTCATCCATCTGTAAAATAGGCCGAATGATGTGTCGCGTGCATGATAAAGTATCGGGCTCGCAAGACTCGGATCTGTTGACTCGATCCCGTCAATAAGATATCAGTCTATTGGCCTTTTCCCCCCTTCCATTTCCTTTCCCTTTCCTTATTCTTTTGGGGTTTCTTCTTTTTATATTACAAACTGAGAAAATACTTATTAATGTCAATATGTGAATATTCAACAATACAGGAAGGCGCTGCCAGAACTCGAGAAGCATAAAGAATGCTCGAGGCGCGGGCAGGAACCACATCGACTTACTGTGCCTTGGAGGAGCTGGAAATGGAAGGAGACACACATACATCATAAAACAGGGGGCATTCTTTTCAATGTCACAACTGGTGTACCTTTTCTCCCAAAGTAGCAACAAGAAGGGGGAAAGGGGAGGGGCAGAGAGGAAACTCCGATGCTGTGGACATATCGCTTTCGGAGAAATGTGTAATCATTTTTCACTCCCAAACTCCACGATCTCCGAGTTTCTGAGGGTTGAATGGAAATCTCCGAAACTGAGAATGCATTTATAAAAGTCCCCGTCTCTCCTGTCTGCGTGCTTGGTCTGGAATTCCTCATCTTTCACTGCACACAAGCTCTCGCACCAACCTTGCAACCATTTCTGTGACATCACCAAACCATACTTCCTCTTCATATACACAGACATGGATGTGCAGAGCATGTGCACAAGCGACTCCCCAGAGTCCGATCTCCCTCGCCCCTCGCCAGAGGGAAACACCAACACCAAGGCCGACAGCGAGGCCGACCACAAAGCCGCCGAGGCTGTCAAGGCCGTAAAGGCCAACACCGCCACCACCACCACCACCACCAAACGAGCTGTCAAGAGACAGCCAAAGAAAGAGCCCTCGCCCCCGGCCCAGCGAGCCCCGGCGGCATCAACCCCAAGGCCAAACCGGGGCGGTCCACACACCGGCAAGGTATGCCCGGTGTGCGAGAAGACGGTCTCGCCCAAGGCCTTTGCGGACCACCTCAAGGTCCACAAGCTCACCACGGACGAGCACGGCGTCGCGGCCGTCCGCCCCTGCCGGAACTGCACCGCCAAGGGCCGCTGGTGCCGTGTGGCCCGCCAGCCAGGCCCCCGCGGCCTCAACACGTTCCGGTGCCTGTACTGCTTGCAGTACCACGAGAACTGCTCCTACATGGCAGAGTCGCGGGGGCAGAGAGCCGGGCCGGACTGTGCCCATCCCGGCATGACCGCCACCCCGGGCCCCTTTGCCAACCTGTCCACAAGCATGCCCTAAGGGGAGGGCGCTGAATAAAGACTGGACGGTTGCCAGGGATGGTAGGGAGGGATATGGGACGGGATGGATTGGGGGAAATTTGTGCAAGGCGTTCTGGGAAAGGAGTTTTGTGGTGGAAGTATATATTGATCACCCTGGGATTTGCGGTTTAGGAGGGGAGCATTCTTTTAAAGACGACACGGCGCAGTGGACGGCAGGATACGGAATAAGGTTAAAAGCAGTGCTTCCATTCATTTTCGAATTTTACACTCTTGCATTTCATACAACTACATTCCAATTCTTGAGTGATTCTAATTGAAGTGCTTATACACTGCACCTGCTGCGCAACATGAATCCCGACCAAAATAAGCACAAATATCTAAAGGAAAATAAGCCTAAAAAACCCAAGAGATTGTCTTTAGGGTATGTATATTTATTAAGGTATTATATTTATTTATTTTGGCCCCAGACAAGTGTCAGGTTTTTGCAGGGGCCCCATGAACCAGAGTGTCAAACTAACAATCATTGGAGTTGTATTGTATAATCGCCATGTTTCTGCCACTTGAATTTCATGACATGTTGGAGAACAACGTTTGGCGATTTCATTGGCTGGGGACCAAGACTTTGAATCACAAGACCTGTGGCTTAGCATGGCGGACTGTCGGTTGTTTAGCCTCGGAACTCGGCTTGGTGCTGCAGATTGTGTAATTGGCGGTTGGGCGCTTCTATTTGATGCTGAGTGTCAACCACGTGGGATGGTTGCAAATGACCCAGGGGCATCCAGGATGCGAAGATGGAATGCGGACCGTGGAACCCACCGGCCGTGCTCGGATATTCCCGAAACAATGAAGCCAGAAAAAACACCACAAAAGATGTTGCATTCGCCTGACGTGCATCGGGATGGTAGGCATGGCCGAAGTGCTGACCATGGTGGCGGCATGTGGCACCCGTTAATGGCAGCTCCCCGCGTCGCCCCCAGGCAAAAGCCGGAAGGCCGGTGTCTACCGGATCCCTGGTCCCCGATCATCATCAGATCATAGGCGCACGGCCAAGCCCCGCAGATGCTCTTACACGCGGGATAGTGCCAAACGTTGTTGTCTGTCTCGCGCTTCGTGGGCCGACGCAGAGCCTGTGGCCTGTTTGGCTGCACCGTCACAATTGGCTTATTGCCATGCCAGGCCACTGGCTCGTGGGTCACTGGCCGCTGATGATGGTGCATAAAAGCCACCCGTGGAACCCCGCCACCATCAATCAATCACGGCCCGACCATCACTTACCGCAAAGCATTTCACAAGACACAACTCAACCACGCCAGCAAAACAGCTTGTAAAAGAAGAAAAACCTGCAAAATATGTGTATCGTGCTGTTCACCACGGCGCATCCCGACTACGCGCTCATCGTCATCGACAACCGTGACGAGTACATCCTGCGACCTACGTCACGGCCTCACTGGTGGAAGCACGGCACTTCGGGCCGCGAGGTGCTGTCATCGAGGGACTTGCAGAGGGCCGAAAAGGGCACGTGGCTGGGCCTCACCAAGGACGGACGCCTGGCAGTTCTCACCAACTATCGAGAAACGGATCTCCAAGATGCTAACCATCCGGTGCATGGGGTCAAGAGTCGGGGCGGTATGGTGACGGCCTGGGCGGGAGGCCTGCCGTGCGAAGGTGTCGTGGACGGCGTCAACTATATGGTCAAGGATGGTGGCGTCAAGGGTGTAGGAGGCTTTTCTATGGTCTGTACCAAGCTGAGGAAAAAGAGCCAAGGCATCGCCATCATCAGTAATCGATGTGATGACGTGAACGACGTCCCGATTGTCGGCAAAGAGCGCAATGAGACCTGGGGCCTAAGCAACACGGTATTCGATGCCTCCGCCACCACAGAGGAATGGCCAAAGATCAGAATCGGAAAGGAGCTTCTGAATGATGTTATCAGCAACTCGACCTCAAAAAAGTCCAGCGAGAAAGACCTTATTGCTGGCCTTTTCTCCGTCCTTGACAAGGACACACTTCCGCAGCCCGACCCTAACACTAGCTTTGTTGAGTACATCAACCAACTCAAACACAGCGTATTCATCCCACCCATCGGAGACGAAGTGCACCAGGAAGCCATGAAGGAGGCCAAGGCCAAAGGCCCCGCCGAGTGGGTGACGGACAACCAGCCGGCGGCCGAGGAGCTCACCGTCGATGCCCAGCAAGATCCCAGCCCCAGTCCTCTCATGGGCTTCGAAACTGGCCTGTACGGCACGCAGCGCCAAACTGTCATGCTGGTGGACTGGGAAGGCAACATGACCATGGTCGAGCGTGCGCTCTTCGACGGCAACGGCAACGAGGTGCCCCGGGGCGAGGGGGACATGGAGTTTCGGTTCAAGATAGATGGATGGGAGGAAGAGGAAGAGACAAAGGCGGTAAACGGCGCCAGCGTCAACGGACACTAATTCGTGGGCAGGATACCTGGTAGATGCTGGGGATACAGATAGACGAGCGGGTGTCACATGTTTTCCATGGCTGGCTGCATGTAATAAAACGAAGCGGGCGGAAAGACGGCACCGACATCGGTAGATTCCTGTATTAATCAACTTGGCCCATGGCTTTTTTTCCCGGGGCAATCACTTGCCTGCTTTTGCTTGACAGCTGCCCGCTACAAAAAAGGCACCCATATTGCCAACTGGCAGCCGTCGCCAAAACAAAAACAAAACGACAGAAAAAACGCCATCCCATGCTTCCTCACGCGTTTCGTGTCTGCACTTCCTTGGCTGCAACTTTCCCACCCTTTGCCCCTAACTCTCTGGCTCCTCGTTTCTTGTTCTAGCGGCCATGGTTGACGCCCCGGCTGTCTACCAACCCCAACAAGACAATTCCATTGCGGGCTTCATTTTTCGAATACTTGCCGACTTCGTTCTCGAGGACATTCCCTACGTCTTCAACCTTGTTGTCACGCACCGATACCACATTGCCCAATTCCTCCTTTACGGCTGCTCCCCCTACATCTGGCGTTTGATCCATCCTTACTTCATCTTGATTATTGCTGTTCTGATCACACTTGTCACCTTGTTCATCCTCCTCGCCGTACAAATCAGGGACTGGATAAATATCGTCCTTATTCCGGCCCTAACTATTGGAAGGCTGCAGTCTCAGCCTTCTCTCAGACATAGAATCGACCTGCTTGTTGAAGAGTCTTAATCCTCGCCCAATCAACCACATGGAAGCTCTGCCTGCAACTGGGACGCGGATACCCACCCATGGCAGACTGCTCGTGCGTTCAAGGCGCAAACGGCCGACCATCTCAGTACCTATTGGTCCTATCAAAAACTCTCGCGGCCCCGATTTCGTTCGCAGCGAGAGCTTCATTATTGTGCCCACCATCAAGGACTGCAGCTCCAATGAGTCGCTGACCGAGAAAGAGACCATCGACGCCAAAAAGGCCACCAGACGTATCTCTGCGAGTTTCAACAAGCAGGGGAACGAGCCTCTATCCAGCCAACCGACCGTCGCGAAATCCGATTTCAAAGCAACTATTTCCTGTCAATCCAACCCGCAACGACTGCCCAAAAGTACATCCCTGAACTTCAAAAAGCCCTCTTTGAAGCCAAGACTTACCTTTGACATACTCCCCGATGTCAATAACGTACTCCCTGTTCAGGATGAAAACATCCCTCCTCCCGGAGACGATGACTCTTCACCATTGGCCCAGGCCGCCCCAAAGACTCGGCTTCCAAAGTCGAGAACGATGAGTGTCCTTACTGAGCTCAAAACATCCATCTCCCGCCCCTCGCTCGCCTCTCGGTCTGCAAATTCTCGCATCTTCAGTGCATCATCGCGTAAGACATCGCAGTCTTCATCTACAAGTACCATGTTGGGCTCTAGCACCTCTCGTTTGCGTCTCCCGCGGCCATCCCTGACATCGCTCTCCAAATCGAGTCGATCAACCACTCCCGAGAGCCCACCTTCGCCTCTACTCCCTGGGCAAGTTGCCACCGCCCAGCCATCGGCGTATTGGTCTGGTCGTTTCATGGCGCTGCATGATCGCTTTCTCGCCGAGAGTCTCAACTAGGACTTGACACAATCGCCTGTTGCATCCTTCGCTCAACCGGTCCCGAAGCAAACCATCACACCTGATCGCCATCTCGCGAATCTTCGCCCAACCCATCTCTCTTATTCAACCACTACATCGGCTCTCACCACCATTACAACCTCTGGGCCCCGTCAACCGCCAGGAGTCGAGGATGATGCTCGTTGCCGCCGCGTCTTTTCGCACCTCGAGTCTTGCTGCACGACTCTTGAGGCCCGCCGCTCTCTGTATGACTGGCAACAAGTATACGCCCGTCGTAATACCCGGCCAGCTCTGCTTCCCGAAGGAGGCACAATGGAAGACAAGAGTTTGATGACTCGCATATTTGGCGGAACTACGAAGAAGACTGAGCGACGAAGCCTCTCAGGGGTCCGCCAAACTACAAACATCCCAGCGATGAAAAAGGGCCACGCTGCCCCAGTTTCTGGAAATCGGCGCAGCATTTATTAAAACTCTGTTTTGCAATGCCTGTCACTGAAATGCTCGAATTATGTATGGTTTTTCTTTTTACTATGGTTTTTTTCTCTTTGTTTAATTCATGCTTAAGAAGTCGTTTTGGGAGTCCAAGTTCAACAGAAAAGAGACCAGGCGCTGGCGTGTTGTTCTCCAATGTTCAAGGGAAGGGGAGAGGGAGAGGGGCATGGAGTATTCATTGCTTGTTTTCTTGTGGTGACTCGACTTTTGGCACGCAAACAATGCGTATGATGACTTACGGAGCATAATCACTACGGCCCTGTTGGTAATAGAATGTACATAATGGGACTGCACTGCAACTGGTTTTTGCAAAGAATTGTCATGGCTTCTTTTTTGTACCTTTACATTATATGCCCCTCCCCGTGAGCCCACTCTGGCAACCATGTGATGCCTATCCAATTTTTTTTGGTCTTCAAGCCCAAAGTTGGTGTCTGTTCCCAACGCCCCGTAACGCCGTTGCTTCCAACATACAAACATACATCAGTCCATTTCCGTGTGACAGGACTTTCTATTTCCATCACCAATCTGGTTGCCCGCGGGTTGCCTTGTCCAAATCCCACTCTCACCCCCACGCCACGCCACGCCAGTCTGTCTAGTCTATTCAGTCTTCTTTCGGATCCGCAGGTAGTCACGAATCTGCTCGTGCTTGCTCGCAAAGAACATGCCCTTGACGTCGTTGCGCCACGTGAGGACGCCCACCTCGTCGGCGAAGCCCGCGACAGCCATGTACTCCTTGTGATCCTCAAAGTCCTTGAATAGGAAGCCCGTGGTCGTCTTCATACGCTCGTTTTCCAACTGCCAGAGACGGATCTGATCCACGACGGTTGGCGGGAGCACAGGCTTGTTGTTAAGAGCGGCGGTGCGGTGCATCTGGTCGTGGGCGTGGGCGGCGAGGTACGAGATGATTTGCTCGGCCGTGATGCCGTAGTTGATGGCTTGACGGATGGACTGGCGAGACAGACGGCCAGCCACCATGTCGGGGAAACGCATGTTGAGCTTGGCAAAGAGCGCCAGGACGGCGATTTGGAGCGTCGACTGCGTGTAAGCGTAGATGCGGTAGTTGGTCTCGATAATGACACTGCCCTTCTGCTCTGCTCCGCCGCCACCCGAAGTGGCACCGTTTTGACCTGGTGCAAACGCGGCGGCGGTAGCGGCTGCCACGCCATCGCTGATGCTGCGAAGGCTGTTTCCCGCGCTGGTGAGAGTCGTGGCTAGTCGTGTGGGGAAGAACATGGATCGCTTATGGTTGGGGATGTAGATGAGGCCAAAGTCGACAAGTGACGGCAGCATATTCTTGCGCTGTTCTGTTAGGGCATTGGTGTCGTATGCTCGGCCCAACTCCATGCTGGCGAGGACGAATAGGAACGACAGCATGTCAGTGGCCTCGAGCCCAGCGGCCTTGTTTGTATCCATAGCCTCGAGCCAGAGCAACAGCAGCGTCCATACCTGGGCATTTGCCTCTTGCAGCAAGAATGTGAAACCAGCCTGAGTGATGCCAATTCCTCCTCCGGGGCGGTAGTTGACCAGCCGTCCTGCAACGAGCAGTTCCTTCACGCTCTTATTCGGTCCGGAAACGTCAGCGCCGCCGCTCTTGAAGCCGACACTGGAGACGACGAAGTGTAGGATGTCCTCCCACTTCTTGCGGGCGTAGCGGTCGAGGAAAGTGATGTCGATTTCGGGGGGGATCTGCAGGTTCGAGGGCACACCAAACGAGTTGTGGGTGCCGCCGCCGGAGAGGGCGAGGCGGAGCGACGTCTTGAAGTTGCTGGTGAGCTGCATCTCCTGGGGCCGCTCCTTGGAGACGCCCGTGATGTGGACGATGCATAGCACGCGCAGGATGGACAGGGCCTGGTCCTTTTGCCTAGAGTTGAGAGGTCAGACGCTGGTGGGGGGTGGGAGCATTGCGTGCCGACTCCGCGAGAGTGAGCCGTACCGTTTTGCGCTGGGCTTGACCCAGTCATCGAGATCAGAGAGGAGGATTGGTCTGGGCATGTACAGGATTCGCATGACAATGGTTTTTGCTGGCAGCGCATTAGCCGACGCGCCTCGCCAAGCAAGCGTGGACGGGTTCACGTTCACGGGGGCAAGGAGGAAAAAAACATACCCAGGTGCGGAAGCATGCGGCGGAAGATGGCAAAGGCTGTCGAGGGCTGCTGGTAGAGCTTTCGATACGTCGTGCCGGGGAGCTTCTCCAGGTACTCGGTGAGCTGCAGCGAGGGCGAGGGACTGACTGACATGTTGGGCAACGGGGGGCGCGTGGCGCAATCAGTCAGTCAGTGAAGTCGATGGGAGCTATATCATGATAGCAGACGGAGGTTGGAGGAGAGGAGGAGCGTCCGACCAGCGGCGAGAGGGAGACGAGGAGGATATCGTTTGGGGAGTGTTGGTATCGGGTCGTACGCGACAAACGAGTGGAATCGTGGGTTAACTTTGGTTGACCAACTTTGATAATTGTCGTGAAGCGATCTCAGCCAGTCAAAAAAGCTGTTGCTGCCTTCAAGATGCACGGTGCCGTTGTGGGCGGTAAATTCTCGGGTAATTACGTCAGTCCTTGGATTTATCCAGTCCAACATCAGTGATTAGATAATCAAAGTATTTCACGTATGGGGTGCTCCGCGATGGTCTTTAGACGATATATAAAAGAAAATTTGATAAAATAAATAAAATGCAGTCTGATTAAAAAAAATCATGTTTTAGCTTTGTTTATTCATACTTTATCATGAACTCATAGTACCGAAGAGACGTAGGGGATCGTTGTCAAAACAGCTCGCCAAGCGACAAGTGCCTTACTTTTACCCACAACGCTGTTGGATCGCGCTCCTCTTCCGCGGCAATGGCACCAAAGTGGAGCAGCCGCGGCGCTAAGATTCCGTCACTGCCCGGGTATCGCATTCAAGACACCGAGTTCGAAGGCGGCTTGTTGCATTTATACCGAGCGACCTCAGACCGTAGAGCGAGGAGCAGAATCTTGCTCAAAATCTTGTAGACAATCAATCCTCTCAGGACACTATTCATCTATTCAACTATGGCTAAGAAGCTCAGCCCCACGCAGTTTGTCAAGGCGGTTCGTTCATGCCGACGTCGGCTTGGGATGAGGCAGACGTAGCTAACCACTATTCATTGCTCTAGGTGACACGGTCGTTCATGGCCGAGTCCGGTCTGGAGCCAAGGTATGTGGCAGTTTCTTGATACCCTCCTTGGGGTTCCCGCAATGGCCCCCAATTGCATCTTATCCGAAGTGCGGAGGTGCCATAAACTGGCCCGAAGACGAAGCAATTGCTGACGACTGCTTTGCTTGCGATAGACTACTAGGAGCCAACGTATGTGGATTTCTGGCAATTCGAAGTGGCCTCGTGCAATTTATTCTAACCCTCGGCTCTAGCAATTCCGAATTCTCAACGCCTCTGAAGGAAAAGTTGACTTTGAGCTCAAAATCCACAATGACCACACAGTGAGTTCCCCACAAGACATACCCCATCATACCCAACACTAATTCATCATTGCAGAACCGCCTTCGCATAATCCATGGCGGCACCATTGCTAGCATGGTCGACCTTGGCGGCTCATTGGCTGTCGCCTCGACTGGTCGTTTCATGACTGGTGTCTCAACTGATCTGAATGGTACAAGTTACACCTACTCCCTTACACGACATATCTCCTAACAAGTCAAAGTTTCATACCTTAGTCCCGGCGGACGTGTGGGCGACATCCTTAAGGGCACTGCTACCTGCGACAAGAGTATGTATCGAGATCTGCTTTTTCGAAACAAAGCGCTAACATCAGCACAGTTGGCAAGACACTGGCCTACACCACCGTGACATTTACCAACAGCAAGGGCCAACTCGCCGCTCGAGGAAGCCATACAAAGTATGTTACCTGGCCAATTGTCGAAACATTACTAACGAGCACCAGGTATGTCGCCAACACAATGGGAGAAGCAGGTCCATTTGTGGCCCCCGCGGAATTTGCAGACTACGTTGAAGAAGAAACCAAGTAAATTTGATACGACTACTAGATGCAGTCGGATTCAGTGGGTAGGTAGATATAAATACTCATTTACATCGGCAAAGGCCAATATCGATATTCAATAGAGATGGTATCATACTGCATTCCGTTTTCATCAACTTTCCCAAAGCCTCTAAAACAATTTCTAAAACCAAAACATCCACCCGCCAACTCCAATTATTGGTATCCCAAATTAAGCCACCGCCGTCATCACCTTATGACTTTTCGTGGTAAGGCTGGGGAGCAGCCTGAGGAGGGGTTCCGTTGGCCTGGTGGTTCAAGCCCATGGCGACATCGTGAGGGGGAGGGGATGTTGCCTGAGAGGTTGGGCTGGAGACTGGGCTCACGGGAGCGTACTGCTGTTGAGGAGGGTAGTAAGGCTGGAACTGTTGCTGCTGCGGGTATGGCTGCTGGTATTGCTGCTGGAACTGCTGCTGTTGCTGCTGGAATTGCTGTTGGTGGTATTGCTGCTGCTGGTACTGCGACCAGTCTTGTTGCGCCGCGGGCTGCTGCTGCTGCGGTGGCGGCGGCTGAGCAATGGGCTGCTGAACCATGGCGGGAGGAGCCTGGCCCTGGTTCGGGTCGTAGCTGAATCCCCAGGGAGTCACTCCGTCACCCTGGTTCGCTAGGAAAGGCTGCTCGGTGGACCAAAGGCCATTGAGCTTCTTGTTGCCGAGGCCAAATACGAGACCAAGCAAGATGAGCTGAGGAACTGCGGCGAGGATAACGTCGAGAATGTAATAGTAGTTCTTGAACTCTTTGTCTTTGGTGTAGTTGCTAATGTTGGTAGAGGCAGCAATGGAAGCCATGTAATAGACGGAGCGGAGCATCCACAGGGCGGCGCACGCAACAAAGGTGTTTGCAGCCTATTGAACCAATTAGCATAAATAAACAAGAAGATACGAATATTTTCCCGAAAAAGGAATAAATAAATAAAAAAAACCTACCACAGAGACGCGCTGTTCTGTGCGGGTCTGAAGCTTGACCATGATGGATTGGCCAACAACGCCGACGGAAAGGACAAAGATGAGAACCATGAAAGCAAAATCAAGCTGGCGGACGCTGTTGTACTGCTTGCCCGTGCTGGGGCTGAACGAGTCCAGGTACTCCTTGCCGTAGACGATGGAGTAGAAGTTGGTACGGAGACCGAAGTCGGCGATGGCGATGACGGCCAGGATGGCCGAGATGCCGTAAGCACCGAACCTGATGATGTTCGAGAAGCCGCCCGCCTTGCCTGATTGGGCAATGAGGATGCCGATGCCGAGATGGATAAGCATTACAAAAACGAGAATGTCGGACATGGACTCGGCAAGGCGGCCGACGGCGTACGTTTCGGATGCGGCGTATCGAATGCTCTTGATGAGCGTGTACGAGTTTGAGTAGTAGGACGAGAGCGACTGATCATCTTGGAGGCGAACGCTGGCAATGGATAGCGCATAGCTACAAAAGTCTAGGAAGACGAATCTGTAAATCAACGGGTTAGGTGAGTTGCAAAAACAAAAGTGCGCCGCGCGTAAAAATGACGTGAGACCAACAGTGTGAAGAAAGCGAAAGCCGGCTTAAGAAAGGTGAAGGCTCTGCGGGCGGGATCGTTGCGGCGGCGGGCCATGCACAGCGAGCAGAAAGTGATGATGAGGCAGGGGAAGAAGATGAGGAACATGAGCGCGGCGTGCGCAATCGTCCATCGTTCAAACTCCCACATGGCGGCGGCTGAGGGCGATTGTCCGTCGTCGTCGTTGTCGTCGTGTAAGTCGCGTTACTGAGAACCCTGGCCTGGGTCTCTTTTTTAAGTTGAAGCGGCGATGCGCGCAAAGGGGAAGAAGTTGAAGTCGCACAGCACAGGCGCACGCTTTTTTATTTATTTATTCCAGTATTAGGACCCGATCCGAGAGGGAAAAGAAAAAAACGAGGAAAAGCTAGCCACTTAAAGGACGGGCGGTTAGACAGAAATGCAAGCCACGGATCGAGAGGCCGAGGGGAGGAAGAGGAGGAGGGAATCGAGGGTGGGCAGACGGGATGGGGCCATTTTTAGACGTTCGGGAGTGGCATCGAGCTGCAGCAGGGCACCCTTCATTCAAGCTCTAGCATTTCCAGCCTACATGTCATGTACATGGATGATGGGGACGTTGGGTGTGATAGCTTAGCGGTACGTGCAGTCCCCTCCTCTTTCGCGCGCGCGCCGTCTAATAACACTGATGCTCGAGAGCCCAACCAGGACGCACTGCTACGGGAATTAAGGTAATTGCTACGGGGCACGCCAGCTGCCTGCGACGATGGGATGGACGAACTAGCATCGACAAAAGGCGGGCCACATGGCATCGAGACAAGGCAGTAGGTCGGTGCCTTCTGCAAGGCGTTAATGGGCAATGCGCAATGTGCAAATCACAACGGCTGCCAAGAAGCTAGAACTGCAAGCTATCCCAGTAAGCTGGAGTGGTCTCAATGAAAAATTTGCTGCCTGTCCTGTTTGCTGCCCTCTCCTCATCAGCTTCCAGCACGGCGAACAGACTGCGTCGCCAGAAGCAAAGAGGCGACAGCCAGCCAATCACGCGGCGGCGACTCCCCTCAGCCCTGCCGGGGTGGTGGTGGGTGCTGGGGGCCCTTACCTGGGGTGTGGGTACCCTGTGGCTCGCTGCATTAGCGGGAGCGCCAAGGCCCGGCACTGCCTCCGTGCGCTGCTGCAGGGCCGTCGCGATTGGCCCCCGGCGGGATGAAGTGGCTCGCAGCCCGCTGGCGAGACAGTGGGTTTCACCTGTTTCCCTGGGGCCTTATTCTGACCATCGGCATCGCCATGCCGTGTTAGACGCCCATCGCAAAAACGGGCGAAGCCCTGCGATTTTCTCATTGGGACGATGCTGGTGCTTCCCTGTCCTGTGCCGCCAGCGACGGGAGCCGTGTTTCCCGGGTCCGGATCAGTTACGACGGTACCAAGCAGCGCGCTCCAACTCGAATCCGTCGCTGGTGCTAGATGATCTTGGGGGTTGGCGGTCGGGAGCGAGCAGGTATTCGGTAGTCGCAGGGTCACGGGGCCTGGGGTCACCTGTCGATCTCTTGCTCAGCTCTGGCGAGATAGATGGCCCGGCTTACTGCGCCAGTCACGATGCTGCTGGTGTCATGGCCCACAGACCGGAATGCGATCTTCCGGAAACCGCATCGTTGAGAAATTCTCGTCGCTAGGCTTTCTTGTCATCTTCTTGTTTCCCGTTTCTCGCCGATTAAAGTTGAGACAGCAGAACCTAGACAATTGCCGTCGCGCATTCCCGCTGGAAGGCTGATCTCGGCGCCAAGGACCGCGTACATCGATCGTACAGAGTACAGCGCACAGAGCACAGCCCTTTTTCAATCTGTCTGATGCGTGCCATTCCACCTGCCCAGGGCTATACTATAGCTCTGCCCGCTAATAAGCTGAAGACGGGACTTGAAACGCTCAGCCGATGAGCCCTTTCAGCCACACATCCGATTTTGCTTGGCTCAGACCACGGTCCCCATCCACTGCTACCCTGCCCACCAAACACAGCAAAATGTGGCCCACCAAGTCGAAAAACCCCATTTTCAGCTCGCTTAAAAAAGAAAGAAGAGAGTTGGACGCAGCGCTGTCATGACGAGCCAAGTCTGACGTTTGATGCACTTTCGCTCCAACCTTATCTCATCGTAGAATGCCGCTAGAACCTGTTTTGCTGTTTGCTGGGGGTGAAAGGTCGCGCAATTGCACCGAGTGGCCGTTCCGGTTAGTCGTGTGAACGGGACGCCAACCAAAGAAATTGGGAATGGTGTTGTTCATGCGGCTTCTCCATCATGAACACCCTGCCTCTAGATTTCATCTTACGCTTTTAAATTGCGCCCATTTGGTGTAAACAGTTGAATCAGTGCCTCCATATTGTCAGGCTTTTTTTATCACCTGCACTGCTAGAGCCAATTTGAGTTCTTTCATCCATATATGCTCAAACACGACTATACCACGCTTGGTCAAATGAATCAACTGGCAGGGATGCAATTCTGACAGTCCCGATTCAAGCGCGTTTGAGATGGATCAGCCATATGGTTGGTTGAAGGAAAACGAATATATGGAATAACGACTACCCATATCTATCATCGAGTGTAAACTCAGCGAACACGAATTTACAGCGTCATGTCAAACGCTTCTTGCTTCACGTGTATTATGATACAGCATAAATAGGTTGGCTTTGTGTAATACACTTGGGGCTACCCTGGGCTCGTCAGAAAAACAGGGATCTGTTTCGTTAAAATGATTCAGAATGAACAGTATAAGCTTATAGCAATAGGGTAACTTGATACTCCCAGTGGTCCGTAGGTCAAGTTTATGGGAATTATTTGGATTAGAGAACTTGGATATATCTATACAGCATCCCTACACAGCCACTTCTCCACGCTTCTGCCTCTCTTCCCAATCCGCGGCACCCTCGTAATCGCAATTGTACTTCATAAACTGGCCCGGGTCCAGCTTGACCTCGCTGCTGCTCCCGTCCGTCCCCGGCTTGGCCTGCTCCCGGCTGTACTTCTGAATCAGGCCTGCTCTCGCGCTCCGCACGGCGTACGCCCTTTCCAGCGCGGACTGGACCTCTGCCTTGGACGCCGGCGACCCCAGGAAGGCCCGGAGCGCCTCGGCGTCCTCGATGCTCTGGGACGCTCCCTGGCCCTGCGTCGGCAGCATCGCGTGGGCTGCGTCCCCGATGAGCATTGTGCGACCGCGGACCCAGCGTGGCAGCGGGTCGATGTCGCGCAGCTGCCACAGCGCAACGTCGGGGGCCCGGGAAAAGACCTCGTGGAGCCACGGCGGGAAGTCGGCGTAGGCCTCGAGGAGCTTCTCTACGCTTCCGGGCTCGACCCAGCTCTCTCCCGAGCTCGCCTCGTGCATCTTCTCGTCCGGAACGAGCGCCACGATGCCGTACATCTTGCCCCCGCGGCCGGGTCCCATGATGACCCGGCGGTCGTGGCCGACAAGCATCGTCGTGGAAGGGTCTAGCGGGTCCAGGAGCTTCTTGGGGACAGGCAGATTGTCCATCTTCTCGATGGGGATCAGCATCCTGTAGGCCGAGATGCCCGTCGGGATGGCCTTGCGCGCCTCGCCCAGAACCGCCGTCCGGACGGCGCTGTGAATGCCGTCGGCGCCGATAACCACGTCTCCCCTGATCGTCTCGCCGCCTTCCAGCGTGACAATGCCCTCCTCGCAGTCCACGCAGACAACCTGGCTCGACGTCTTGATCTCGGCCGGGCTCCCAGGCAAGTCGGTACTCACAGCGGCGTTCATGAGGGCCGTCTGGAGATCCTGGCGATGGTACAGGATTCTGTCGGCACCGAACTGCTCCTTCTCCAACCTGATCTCTCGGACAAGCTCTCCCTTGATGTTGAACATGCGGAACGCTCGATCGGCCATGGGCTCGGCGACGTCGAGGAACGAGTCGATGCCCCATCCCTCGACAATCTTGGTGGCATTGGGCTGGAGGGAGAGGAGCGCGCCGACCTCGCGCACCATGCGCGAGCGCTCCAGGATGGTGATTTTGCGGCCGGGAGATCTTAGTGCGACGGCCTTTTCATGTTAGCACCTGTTTCGATTTTTGTTTTTGTTTGGATTCAATGAGCTCTTACAGCCGCGAGGCCAGCAATTCCTCCGCCAACAATGACGACGTGTAAGTCAGGTTGGCTACCCATTGTGCGAGAACCGAGGAGGGAATGTAAAAAGCTGAGGATTGACATTGGTCCACCCTAGGCCCATCTTCGAAAGAGAAGAGGAATGCCATGGGCTGTGAGGCTCATGGTTTTAATTGTCAAGCGACGAACTCATGACAGCCCAGCCGAGATGTCATGAACCGAACCGAACGGAGCGGAGCCGAACGGAACCAGGTCCCCCGCATCATGGCCGGTGGGGGCGGGGTGATGCTGACTGAACCGCGATCCCTTTTGGGGTGAGCTGCGGGGAATCATGGAGCAGCGGGCAATTTTTGTGTCTTTGATTGCATGTTGGCTGAATAGTAGGACCTGTGTTGCCATGTCTTGGTGCCGAGTGGTCGATCGGTGCAAGTCTCGGGCCATGGTGGGCGGAAACCAACCAGACAAGGTGGCGGCAGAACACATGACACAGTGAGAGACCAGATTGGAGAATCCCTGCTCGTAGTCAGAATGAAGCTCCAATCCCTATGTTTGGGGTCTGAGGGATGTATTCTGTATGTTAATAAGAATCGTGCTGACGCATATTACTGCAAATAAAGGGCATGGTGAGCAGGCGTTTTGAAAGTCGCCAAATACTTGAGGGGAAGTGTGCATTTTGCTCTCCCGCTGGTGGTTGATTCCTTAGGTGAGCAACCACCATTATCGCGCGACCCTGGGTGAGCAAGACTCGGCCTGGGGTTTTCTTTTTCTCTCTAGTTTATCAATAGCACAGCGCGCCACTCTAGAAGGAGGATAATTTCTTGGTTGGTGTAGAGAATTTGAACCATGGAAAAAGTTGGCTAGGCCTCGGTTCCTTGCATCTCCTGTTTCCTTCCATGAATGTTGCTAAAGGTAGTCCTAGGAGAACAATATTGTGATGCCCTCATGAAAAACTTGACAAAAGACTATTGCATCCGACCGAATACTCGAGCCGGCTTTGCAAACTTGGCATTACCTTGTGCTACACAGGAGCAAGCTATCTCCAGTTGGAAGACATAAACCCGCACTATAAACATTTTTCAGATACTTTTCTGGGTAGCAATCTTTTCGCCTCCATCCCTAGGCATCCCCTTGATGCTTTTCTAATCCATGGTTGTGAGGTCGACATCCGGGTTTGCTGGAGGCATCACTGTCACGCATAGGCTTCAAGTCTTTTTGGAAGCCAGCCCGCAAAGTTTTTCAGTCTTGCCAGAAGCCTTTTCCATCTTGCTGGAAGCTCACAGTTATGCATCGACTTCGGATTTCCCTGGAACCCTTATACATGGGCTTCAGGTTGAAGAGGTGCAGGGACATAAGGATCTATCCATCAGGCTCTAGCCAAAGTCGCTAGAGAAAGATCCAACTGTGATGCACGCCATACTATAGTCAGAATCAGCACCAACATCAAGCACATACGACCATAGCTCTCAGAAAATACGGGATCCCGGTAAGAACTAGTCTACCGAATTTTGACCTCCATTTTTGGAACCCTATTACGGAGCCCAACGAGGAAGTTGGAACAATATGGTTTGCAAATGGTAATGTCCTGTTAAAAGTCTAAAAAAAAAAAGCTACTATACCTACCCCCCACCATAATAAGCTATTATTGCAGAGGCTTAATTTGATATTTAGTATTTAGTATTTGATGTACTCTTCTATACGGAAGTGCTATGCATACAGGTACACTATATTCATCCATTGGGTAAGCAAAATATGTTTAGTGGGGTACGCGTACAGGATGAGATTTTTTTGCCTCATCCCCGCCTATAAGGCCATGCTTACTACTTCAGGGAGGTTTAATGCTAGGTTGTTGTGCTTTTCGGATTATTTTACATTAGATCACCTCCCTATAGGGTTTGGTAAACATGTGATGCACGATTGCAGCCCCGATGCTTGCTGTGGGCGTGATCTGGGGCGTCGAACATAACACTCTCAAGGCTATAAGCGCTTTCCCCAAGTGTTGACTCCGGCCAGTGCTGGGGTGGCCGCAGCACAGGAGCTCATTCGTCATAAGCCAATTAAAAATAAATTACCTAAAATTAAAAATTAAATATACCAACAATTAATCACGTTCAAGTCAAATTGATTCACTTAATCGGCCAGAATCATAACATTTGATTTGTGATACGGAAACAATGCTAATACACATGGAACCTCTGTGAATGTGTGCCTCAGGCATCCTTGGAAGGCGTATAAGCCCTTGACTGGGGCAAATAGATAATAAGACATTAACTTTCCTACTACATATCATTATACCAAGCTAAATATAGCCTATCTTATATAGCTACCCCAGGTATAAACAAAACTATCCAGGCCGCTGCAGCCCAAGGGAACCAGCTGGCTTACCTCGATAGAGCATATCTTTTGTATTTGGTTGCAATATTATTTGGGATTGTCGGTTGCATTATAGTATTTCGGATTTTAGGTATTGAGAAGAGAAAGTATACAAAGAAGACTGTAGCTTTGTAGGAGAAAGATAGGCAACAATTTCAGGCAAAGAACATAGTTAACCCAGGCCTATGATATTATTAAATAGTATCAGATCGGCCCATAACATCCAAATGAGACCCTACTAGGAAGCAACCTGTTGAGAATGCTTATGCAACTCATGGAATTTCCTGACCCTCACCAACTCGCCAACAACCCCCATCTCACTACAAATGCTTGGCCTTCTCTAATATCTCTCTAACCACAAATGCTAAAGCTACTTTAACACCCACTGCCGCAGTATTCAGTCATTCTACCACAGTAATTACTAAAGGAACAACAATCTCCAAATACTAAACCCTCACATATATAACCATTAGAACCTGCACAGGAACCCTTAAAGCTAATCTTATCACTACCTAAATTACATGTACCAAAGCTGGCCTAACAACCTCCACCACAAAAGTCAAAAGAACTACCATAGTAGTTACTGGATAAACAATAGTCTCCAAAGAGTAAACCCTTGTAATTCTAGTCCTTAGAACTGCTATAAGTTCTATCCTGACTGATCTTATTGCTCTTCTCACTATAATCTCCGTATTTTGTTTAATAGCCAGCACCACAGTACTTAGATGGCAAGCCACAATAGTTGCTAGACGAACAACAATCAAATTAATAAATAAATATAACATTTTAACTAGATAGATATAATTTTTATTTAGGCATAGCTTTTCTACCTTTTAATTAGCTTAAGTTTTATTATTAGTACTCTTAAATTCTGCTATATACCCTTAATGTACTCCCCTAAGCTAGTCGGTTGGTTGGTCAGTTAGTTAATTGAATAGCCGGGTCAGTCAGTCAGTCAGTCAGCAGCTAAATTCTTGAAGAGCTAGAATTGGTGTATCAAGAGGAAAAGGCTTGCATTGGACGACTAATACACTGGTACCATGTGTTGTTTCCTCTGTAATTTTATTCTTCATCTGAACAGTGCAATTGAGCAAAAAATGTGGACTTGGTGCGCTGCCCTTGTTGCAGCAGCACATCACCTTACCAGTTACACCAAGTCAGTCACATGATCGTTGCCGTCATACTTCGGCACTGGCGTCAACTGGCCAAAAAGTGATATTTCAGCACCCTTTGTGATGCAGTCACATGACCAATCAAACACCCTGCTGTGTTTCTTTTGATGCGTTCTCCGTTGACAAAATTTCCTTCTTCTCCGTCCCCTTGCCGTCACCCCCCTCAGATATAAAACCATGAGCGCCTTGGATATCTCTCGTCTCACACTCTCCGAACCGGGCCGAAATGAAGTCAACATGTCTGGCAAGATCACAGAGGGCGCGATGTTGCGACGACTTCAAGCTGTCCTTTCTGCCATCGAAGCGCACGAAGACGATTACGTTGACTCCAAAATGCTACAGGACCTCAAGATTACGGTGAATGCCATGAACCTCGATGGCGGGCAGGCTGGGGACCATGAAACGCGTTACACCGTTCGCTTCTCCCCAAAGGAGATCGAAACGCGTTACACCATTCCCTTCTCCCCAAAGGAGATCGAAACGGCCTTGCAAATCAGCAACCCGTGGGATCTCTTGAGCCATATGACGTCTCAGAAAAGAAAAAGATCCACTCCTTCCACGGAACCGATGTGCGAGGCGGATCACATCTGGAATATTATTTGCTGCCTTTTGGAAAAGAGCCATGACGACTGCGCTGGCATCATGCCCATTTGGTCGAACTGGGCACAATCCGAATCAGAGTGAGTCCCCGTTTTGATGCCATCTGCAAACTCATATAGCTGACGTCTTGACAGAGTTTCCAATTGTTTCGCCCATCATGGTCGGTTTGACGGCGGCCAAATGACCTGGTGTCTCGGGGACACATACCGTCAGTACATTGATGTCAACTCCGACCAACGGGACGCCGACATGCCCCACACAATGGCTTTTTTATCCAGCTTTCAGCCTCATGACCACAATGAGCTCTTGACGACCGAACTGAGGTGTGCTCTCTACCTGGCAGGCCAGACTTGGATCGATGGCGACTACTCTGAACATCGATTCTTTCCGGTATTTGATCTTCCTTCACGTATCAATGACTCTAGGCATAGCTAACCAAGGTGTAGTCTACCATCATTTCGGGTTCTGGTCGAAACCTGCGCATTGTTGAATGCATTTTTGATTCGAAGACCGGGGCGATCGACGTTCGCAAAACCTCCATCATGGAGTTTGAACATGGTATCTTAGCAGAACAGCACAGATCCGCCTTGTTCAGACTCTTGGGATGGATCATTGGCAAGCCCAGTGGAGACACCAAGGGAGAGTTCATTGAGCACGCCAAACCCAAACCAGCTTAGGGGGGGCGGTTTCATGGTTGATGCTAGGAGTTACAGCTGTCGATGAGACACCCGTCCCCTTCCTCTTATTTTGTTTCTGGTGTTGGATGTTTCATGAAGATATTTGAGTGGATACGTTGGTGTTGTCATGAGGCGCATGGTAGTCAGAATTCGGGCCTCAAGGCCGATTAGATCAAGCCCAGTCTACAAAACACCTCCCAAGATTAAAGCTCTCCAAATAATAATTTCTTCTTTACTTAATATTAATATCCACTAAGCAAGCACTAAACAATCTTATCTCAAATCCTCCCCTGGCAAACAGGCTTAGGGAGATTGCATGCGCCGAACAACCATGAAGTTCCTTTGAGACTAGATGGAACCATCAACATCCGACTCAATGCCAAGCACGCACTTGTCTGTGCAGGGCATCCAACACAAAGGTGTCGGACACCTGACTATGAGTGGTGAACTCTGACAACATCACTAGATTGTGGACCCTTGTCGACAACAGCCAGCAGCCGGCTGATTGGCAGCTGTCCCACCAAGAACTGCCCTCCAAACTGCCAAATCTTTCTGTTTCTTGCACATTTTCCCCCTCATCTCTCCACATCACCATTCTTTCCTATCACCATTCTGTTCCCGTCGCACCCGTCCCAACGCGCCAAGAACAGAAGATGTCTCGTCCAGACGACATACCAACCAACTGGCAAAATTGGAACAATGCGTCAGGGAAACACACACTGCAAAATGTCGATTTATATCAATTCGATGGGCATCAGTCAGCATCCAAGATAACATTCCGCCAGTTTCTTACTCTCCGAGTCGTCTGGCCTCTTCTTTCAAACAACGACGACTTTGCTGACTGCGTAACGAACGAAAACCTGGTGACAGATGATGCCTTGAATCATGCAAAGTCCTGCCTTGGTGCAAACGGCGACTGGGATCTCTTCAAGAAACTAGTTCAACCAACGACCATCCCAATCAAGAGAACGCGAAGTGGACGCCCCATCGGAGGCGGTGGGAATCAGAAGACAGAACAAGGATCGTCCCAACTTGCGATTTTAGGGGCCTTCTGGCCAACTTCACATTTCCAGCGATTGACCACAAGATTCTCGAAACAGCTCATTTCTTCATCAGTGCAGCAATTGGACACCGCAACGACGGAAGCATCAGCATCGGAGACGAGCTGGATGCTCGCCAAACAAAACAAGGATGAACAGGTTGTGAACACCGCGCTCTTACTATTTCTCACCACAATCAACTCGCCTCTTGGGCCCGAATTTAGGGAATGGTCCATTGCGAGGCTGGCGTTTGTTATCGACAAGCTTGGGCGTGACAAGAAAGAGGCGCGTCGCGACAGGGGCAAGAAGACGGGTAAGGATAGGAAGATGGAGGATGAAAATAAGCTTTTTGAAGCAAGGGTCGACGGTTTTCTCTCTTACCCAGGTGTCATTGGCCCAGCTGCTATTGTCGAAGTGAAAATTCACAAACGCCAGACTCCAAAAAGCCGAAACAAGCTCATACGAATGCAAGAGTCCGCCCAGATGGCCGCATGGATCATCAAGTTTCCCCCGCCAATCTCTCCGGGAAAAACTCATCGGTAAGCTTCATTGACAAAGACCAGACCGATTCTAACAAGCTCCAGTCGTCTTTCAGTCTCGCAAAACCAAGATGAAATTTTTCTGATCATCGCTCATTTCAATGACGATTATGTCAAGTACTTGCGCGAAGGGTCCAAGGGGGGGAGCCATGGATATCTCGAGATGCATTCTTACGGCCCATTTCGGGTTAACAATTTCGGCCATATGACCCAACTGGCCAAATTTCTGCTGGCCTTCCAGTATGACAGAGCCAAAGGGTTTCAGGCTCACAAGACTCTGTACTGGGATTAAATTTTCACTTGGCGAGAGAAAAGGCAGGCACGGGAGAGGAGGGAGAGGGGACTACAAAGCTTTTGGGATGGGATGAGGTTTGTGAACCATGGGCGGAAACTGGTTATGGGTGGATTTGTTGGTGTCGCGATGCAAACCTACTCTGGAGAAACCGAATGTCAACTCTTCCTTTGTGATATCATTTCATCATGGGTATATCAAGATGATGAAGCACTTGACGAGAAAAAGTTTACATTGACTAATGTCGAGGTCACTTGAAGCCATAAAATATCGTCCAAGAAATGCTCTGAGTCTTGGGAAGCGAGCTGGCCGGGCAACAAGAAAGTGTGCGACCTCATGTGAGACAAATACAAATGGCTGTGGCGGTGCAACTGGCAAGCGCCAACTGTTGCATTCACTCATGATGGAGGTGTTCTTGGGAGAGACATTCCAAGCAACGACAAAATACCGACAGGGAAAGGCTGTAGATGATGGGAGCGACAATGATAACTACGGAACCAGGGGAGGGTTGCGGGTTGGATGCAGATGACAAGTCCCACCAATAAGGGACACGCCGGCATAACCTAGTTTTAGCCCGAGTAAACGCCTTTGTAAACTTTGGACTCGAATGCAACGAACGCTCCTCCAACGCCGCCAGGGCGCCTTGTATTTCACCACTCATCATCGCTGTCATTCAACACCGCAAAACCAAACTACAGCCTTGTCCTACAATCTCCCACTCACACCTCTTTCAGCCTATCAAATCCCCATAATTCCATCTCACGCACCCGCATCACCCCCCAGAAACTGCACCAATGGCCTCTCGTTCCTCCCCAACGAGGCTGTCGCGTGGCTCACCTCCCACGCTCAACTCATTGACGTCACATGGCCTCACCATCGACATGACGGGCACACCAGCATGACCGACGTCACGACTTGCTGCCCGCGCGCCCCAGACGGACCACGTTCTCAGTTCATAAAAGAGCAGCATGACGCGCTCGCCGACTATGGCAAAAAAAGACTTGTTTGTCTAGGATTCTGACAGTAACAACATTATTATTTTTTTCACGCCCGCTTTTCGAATACGCGAAACAATCATAACCTGCAAAGCAAAAAAGCACAAAGCAAAGCAAAAATGGCATTCACCACAGCAATCTACGACTTCATCAAGTCCATCTACGAGCTCCTCGTCTCGCTCATCACCACCGCATACCACGTCACCAACTCGGCCGTCTCGCACGTCCTGAGCTTCATCGGCGGCCTGTTCCACCTCGTGGGCGACGTTGTGAACGGCATGGTAGATGTCGCAAGTGGCGTGGGCAAGTTTCTAGCCAGTAAGTCTTGTTCCCATCTATTCGCGCGCGTCATCCTGCGTGGCGCGCATGTTTGTAAGTGGTGCCCATGGCTGCAGGTGCTGACATTGCAACAGACAATGCAGGATTCATCGCCCTCGTCGCTGTGGCGGCTGTCGGCTACGTCCAGTTCACAGCCCAGGGACGTCGACTGGTTGAGGCGAAGAAGACTCAGTAAATAATGTGTCACTGGGCTATGGGAGTCTCTGTTTATGACGTCGCATCTATGAGGTCATGAGTCACGCGGCAAGATATGAATCGCTGGGGAGGATTGAATTGTTCACGGCGCGCACAATACCCCAAACTGTCCTTCATTTGGCTTCAGCAGGGAAACTAGGAATAGAATAAGTGAAAGCAAATATAAGAATTCGCCTATATTGAATCCATGATTTCTGATGCGCTTTGAAAATAATTGAGCCACTCAGACTCATCCCAAATGAGTGATAGCCTTGCCCACCCATCAACTTTAGAGACCGGGGCTTTGATAAGCCCAAGGCCAAGCTAAGCTCATGTGCACCACCACACCACACCACTACAATCCAGCCCTTGGATGGTAATAACGGAGGTACTTCTCCCGTGACCATGATACAACATGAATTCCAGCTAAAATAACACCATCCCGGGGGAAAATGACCCTAAAAAAGAGCCCAAGTGATTATTATCTTCAGGTAAATGAATATATTCAGGTGCTAGTTTTGTTTTAGCCAAAATGTCATTATGAGTGGTCCGTTGCCGGATCCTGTGCTGCAAAGTGTTGAACTAACAATCATGCAAGCGTGGTATGTACACACCATCATGTCTTCCGCCCTCCCGCTCGATCCATCTGCCAATTAAGGGAAATTTCCCACACATGACCCTCCCTAGCGACATCTATGTCTCAGAAACAACCATGCTCTCTTAGAATCAAATCCTACACCGGCCTGGAGCCTGGAATCGAATAGCTACCCCGCGCCTGAGTTGTGTCAGCCCAAGCTGAACCAACACGAGCGGCGTTAGAGGCCCTCGTGATCTGATGATGGGTGCTGGGCCGCCTCTAGTCTAGACACTTGATCGCAGTTTAACCTTGTGTGGTTTGTATGGGTGTGAGTAAAAACTCAAAAGTGTCACATTGAATAGCCCAAAAAGATGATATAGAAAAATAGTCTTCAAAGCATTGGCCGTAACTTCGTTACTGATATCCGTTTCCACCATTATATGCGCCAAACCAAACCAAGGCAGAATAGAGCCCTTGTCAAACCATAATTCCGTGGAACCAAAAGGCCCAATATCCTGTACACGTCTCTATCGTTCCGTTTCGTTGTTACATTTGTTTCGTAGATATATCCATCAGTGAGCCCGCTCTTCATGGTCACATCTCCGTTCCGTTCCTGAGACAAGATACCGTATTTGCCGTCTCGCTTGGTCCGACTCGTACTTCATTGCGAAGAGAGTAAACGTCATAAACATCATATAGGTTCAAATAAATGAAATAAAGAAAAAAAGAAGGTCATTTCTCTTCCATCCAAACTCGCTTTTCTTTATACCCATCGACATTTCATTCTAGGTCAGGGTCTTGAGCATAGCTCGAACAAGGGCGGGAGGAGGTCCTGCGTTAATCAGGTCAGCCTGCTGCTCCTAGAAGCTCAAACCGTTGAACACAAAAGGCGCACCTTTATCGACGCTTTGGCACGCTGATGGACATCCTACCTTTCTTGTCCTTTTCAATTCTCGGTGGCTTGTGGTGTTCCACAATCTTCTCCACCCTGTCTTCGTAAATGACGACCTGTCCATCAGGAAGTCGCTCAGCATGCACAATCTCGCGGCTAGAGCCTCCCTTGGGACGGTGGGCTAGCTCGCGCTCAAGAGCACGAATCTCGGCGCGGATCTCATGACCGCCGCGGGACCGAGATCGAGACCGAGATCGCCGATCAATGATGGCGACAGGCCCCATGGACTTGCGGCGGTGGCGGCGATGGTGATGTGAGTGCGAGTCCCAGCTAGAGGAGGTGCTACTCGTTTCGGGGGAGACATCGCGGATATATGTCTCCTCGAAGTATTCAACGGGAGGAGCTGGGGCATCAACAATGATTGGTGCTGGAGGAGCGGCAGGAGGCACTGCCACGGGTGTCTTCTCGACAGGAGCAGGCGGGGGTGGAGGCGGAGCTGGCTTCACTTCCTCCTGGGGAGGAGCAGGAGCGGGAGGAGGAGGAGGAGGAGGCTGTTTCACGGATTTGACAGATTTAACCGACTTAACAGATTTAACTGAAGCTGGGGGAGGAGGAGGAAGAGCCGCAGGTGGCGACCGGGCAGCTTGAATTTCCGCCTCGACTATACATTAGTCGTTAGCATGTAATTAAAAATAAAATGAGATTGATGTTCTTACCCTTCATGTAGTCCTCGCTAACTTTGAGTAGCTCGTCAATGTTTTCCTGCCCAAGAGCTTTTTGGACAATGATTGTGTTGCCCTGTGAATGGTTAGCTGGGATGATTGTGTAAGAGTCAGATCAAAACACACCTCTTCAAAAAATGGATAACCAAGATCAATCAGAGCACGCTTAGAAACAAGCTTGGCTGGGATGCGAGTCTTGCCCTTCTTAGGGTACTCGCTTCGAACAGTAGTGCCGCCACTGCTGCTCGAAGATCGGCTGGAAGTTGACGAAGAGATAGAACTGCTGCGTTGGGATCGGGTTCGAGTAGAGAAAGAGTCGCCGCTGCGGCTGCGGCTATGGCTGCGCTCACGATGTCTCCGGCTTCGAGCATAATCTCTCTCGCGCATGCGATCTGGGTATGGGCGGAAGTCATCATCGCCGTAGTAGTCAGGCTCGGCGACTTTGATGTCATCGTAGAATCCCTGATCGGGATATCGTCGAGGCGGGGGAAGCCCGCGAGCCTTGGGGAGGGGAATAGGTGTGTATGGTGGGGCTCTGTACTCTGGGCGACGAAGGTCCTCGCGGCGTGCTGGAGGAGGGTACTCTGGGCGGTTGTCTTGGAAGATGCGAGGGCGGCGATCAAAAGTATCTAGAGAGGACTGGCGGCGCAGGAAAGCAGGGCGACGGGGAGCATCGCGGGGAGGAGCAAAGTCTCGCTCGCGCTCCCTCTCCATCACAGGAGGTCGGCGACCAGGCTCAGGGCCAAGCGGCTCTCGCCTGGGTGGGAAACGAGACTCGTCGCCGTACCATCGGCGGTCTTGAACCATGTCATCATCGTCCAAGGGACGGTTGCTGCGGCGCTCATCCACGGAGTGCTCGCGGCCGCCTCGTGCGCCGCGCATATAGGCTCGATCATCTTCGAAGCGAGCCTGGTCCCGGTTCCGCTCATACATGAAACGGTCACGATCCCAGCGTTCGCCCATGATGGAGCAGTGGTGTGTGAGTGCGGTCTAGTGTTTGCGACAAAAAGGTCTTTGCGAGACAGGTAAAAACGTATTCGAGTGAAACCGAGGGAGCAAGGATGATGACGGAGGTGGCGATTCGGACTGAGTACACAACGTGTGGCAGGCGGTTGCGAGGTCTGGCAGTGTATAGTTCAAGTACCTCAGGATAGCTTGCGGGGGTTGATGTGTTGAAGACGGGTCAAGAGATGAAGAGAGAAAGAGGAAGAGAAAATCAAGAGCAGGTGGTGGGTGGGCAGATGATCAAAAAGGAAGGAAAGGGAAGGGAGGCGAGGCAGAGCCGGCGAGGAGGGTTGGATAATAGGACAAAATTGATATAATGGATGGGGTGTCCGGATGACGGAGGCTGCTGGATGATGGAGGGGTGCAAAAGCGGCTGATGACGTTTTCTTGAGAGCATGGGCCCCGCTTGCCGCAAGCTTTAGGGCCAGCAAGATTGGAAGTGTGACTGGGCAGCCGGGGTTCTCCCAGCGCGGCCAGAGAGGGTGCTGTCAGCGGCTTCGCCAGATCTGCCCAGCAAGCCCACTGAGCTACTGTGTTTCAGTGGGGAAGCGCTTGGCTGTCTGGTGACTTGGGGCCTGTGATAGGGTGTCCACGGGAGGGCGGCTTGGTTTCTGGCTTGGTTTCTGCGTCGCCGTGACGGGATGTGAGACACGATGCAGTGCAGACGACGAACGCTTCAGCGATGCAGTAGAATGACGAGCAGGCGTACCGGCGCTGAGACTGGCAGCCGTTGCAACGTCCTGTCAGGACCGGACCCCTTATTAATAGAGCCCAATAACACGGCCGCACGCCGGAGAGGAGACTGTGGTTGGGTCGAAACGGCCCCCCCGCGACTGTAGATGCACGCCCGTAAAAGAAAATTTTCTTCTCTTACTGTTCTCCTTTTTTCCCATCAAGCTCAAGAGTCAGGTACTTTCCCGGTACTGTAACTGTACCATGCCTGTTCGGCGCCCAAGCCAAGGCCAAGTGGGGGATGCGACCAAAAGCCGGATTTTGCTCGCCCGGGATGCGGTGCTTAGACTTGGGGATGCCGGGACCAGGGCTGAGGCGCTGGCACATTTGGCATGCAGACACTGATTGGGATGTTACCATTTTGATGCCATGCGGTAGGGCTGCTCTGCTGTTCTGTGCACTTCTATTGTGAAAATCAGCGTTGCATCGTGCAATTCCAGAACACGCCAGAAACGACGACACGAATTCGATGATGTAACCACTGTCGCTCCTCAGGCTTCTCCACGCAGCTTTCAACCCGCGATCGACTTAGTCATCGCTAACAGCATTCATCGCCGTCCTAATTCTGGCCACAGCCCCCACCCAAATCACACCTTGATGCAGCCAACCAAGACGTGCAGCAGGGCAATCCCTTGAAACCCCCATCGACACCTCATCGAGCCTCAAGCCGCCATCCTCGTCGCCTGCTTTGTCATTCCCCTTCGGCCCCCTTGCTCGCGAGCCCGCGTGCACTAGTGTAGCGCTCCCTCTCCCTATGGCTGCATCTACTGCATTTCAACTCTAGTCTGTCTATCATAACGCTCAGCTCCAGACCGGTCACCACAACCCAATTGAATGGGCGCCTCTCAGGCCGCCATGAAGCCACCGTCTGCTTTCTTTGTTCTCGAACCGCCACGATGGGGTAGTAATTTCTTCTGCCCGTTTCGTTGTTCGTCGTCGGGCATCATCAACCATCTGGCCGCCGCTCGGCATGCCAGATAAAGAAAAGTCCACTGCGGAATTGAGCAAAGAGTTACTGCAATGCCCTCTGACGCCGCCTTATTCTCCTGCGCGGCAGACCCCGTGTATAATATGATCCTTGGACAATGGTAACAAGTATACTTCTCCACCACCATGGCTACAGTCCAAACAAACCCCAGCAAAAATAATACACGATTGAAGCAAGTATGATGTGAAAATAACCCCAATGGGCCTCATTGAAGAAATCATTCCCGTTCAGGTAATATTCTTATCTATTTTAAACATAAAAACTAAGAATCATGGGCCTTTCACAAGTCCCTATGTAACAAAATGACAAAGTAACAACTATTCACGGGCCGTACTGTAAGTCTGGACCATGCAAACCGCGTCTTTGTCCTGCCGTAGCGGGGCCCCGGCCTGCGCCAAGCACGCAAGAGCTCATGGGAAGCCAGACGTCTTGTTGCAAAGCGTGCCAGCAATGGCTCTGATCGTCGCTCCTCGGACCAGGAGTGCGTCTGGACCCTGGTCGCATGTGTCGTAGCGCGCAGGAACTCCAGCTGTACAATGACGTCGGGCATCCGGGCGTCGCATCTGGTTGGGCACCCGACTCCCGCCAGCCAGACGCTCATCCACCCAATAATGGCAATCTCGAGCTACACTTCTGGTACATGCCTCCTCCCCCCAGGCGGAGATCTCCAGGTCCTCCGTTCGATCTCCCGAGTGATCGCCGTGCTTCGTGTCCCATTGTCGGTCGGCCCCGAGGGTGTTGGGCAACTGTGCATTTGCACCTGGAGGGTCTCGAAACCGTTTTCCGTCCGCAAAGGCCCAGTTCTCCTGTCGTTCCAGACTCTTGGGCCCGTCACGTTACCGCGGGCTATGCAGTCACGGCATAGACAGCAGTACATACACGCAGCGCCGCACTGCCCCGGTTCTTGTCCAGACTAGTCAATGCCAAGCCCACAAACCTGCCTTGCCATGGCCCCTCGTGTAAGACTGTCATGTCCTGTCGAGCCGGGCAAAAGTGGCCGTTCTCATCCCAGCTAGTGCTCCCGTCAGGCTTCACGAGCCAACTCCCCCGCCAGGTGTGCCTGGCCTCTCCATGTGTGGAGTTTACCCAAACTTCGCATTTCCTTGCCCACTTCAATGTGTCCTGCTCTCTATGGCCTAGTTCCGATGTACACTTTCAGATTACGCTGCTGCAATCGGTCAATTAGGCTGCAATCGATGCTATCCAACCAGTTTCCCACCGAGCCGAGCCTGCTCCCCCACACCGTTCTGGGGCGATTGCGCAACGCACTGGACAATTCACCGTGGAGTATGCACGTTTGCAACGAGTTCGATAGAGTTTGGTTTATTTTCCAATTCATTAACCAATGCGGCTTCAAGCCGAGGCCGGACCGGACCGCCATTGTTCCCTTGTTCCATAAAAGAAAAATGCCTATTATTAACGCCACCGTGATTTTCCGCCCTAGTCTAATTCACATGTCCTATCATAAACATATACACACCTCGCCACTATCTGCCCTTTAACATCCGAGGTTGATAGCGTTGGCAAACATTGCGTACGTGTCAGCGTGGTTGAGGTTCTGGGCTGCAGTCAAGCTGCGCACGAATTCGTAGCCGTAGCCACCGTAGTCCAGGGTGCCCTTGACCTGGCTGAGATGTGTCGACTCGTGAAGCACAGTGGTTCCCTGTTCCTGGGCGTGGCATGTCGATGTCGTGGCCGGCAGCGCGCTGAAAAAGAGATCGCAGTACGACATGTAGTTGAGACCGGGGACGGTGTAGGCGAGGACTCCGTCGCTGCAGGCACCGTAGACGTCACCGCAGTAAAACTTGGCATCTCCCGAGGTTGTTGACGCAGTCTCGCTGGCAATCTTTCCAAAGACGTCGGCAACGGCGTTTCGGGTGGTTGTGGTCGACGACTTGAAATACTCGGTCATCTTATCAGCGGAGCCGGACAGGGCCGCCTTCTGGGCCGCCGAGGCGAGGCTCCCGGCGCGGTGCAGCGCCGCCTGGGTCGAGGATAGCCTCTGACCGGAGCAGTCACTCTGGACGATGCTTCGCTTCTGGAAAGCGGCGCGCATCTTGTAGGCCTGATCACCGTCCACGTCGGCCTCTAGCAGGTTGGACTCGTAAGGGACAGAGCCAATGAGAGTTGTCGAGTTCTCCGCCGCATAGGAGAGGGCGCCGGATGTCGAAATATCAAACCTGCCTCCAATAGAGAGATCGTGAAGCTCGGCCACATCGAATTCGACTTGGATGGATTGACCAGCAGGAATGTGCTGGAACGAGTTTTCGGTGAGATAGCCCATGTGTATGTCAACACGCACACCATCAAAGGGAACTGTCATGTCTGTTCGCTTATATCAGCAACCGTAACCCTCATCATCATCATCATCATCATTCGTCTAGGTGAACATACTGCCAGAATAGACCTGGGCCTTCTCAACGGCGGTGGTATCGAGAAAAGTGCCAGCCTTTAGAACCTTGAGGTTTTCCTCCCCGTTGTTGGTGATGACAGCCTTGACCTTGGAGTTGCCCTCGAGCTCCAGCTCCACACTCAATCCGTACGACCACCGCTTCTCCACCAGGGGAGCGGCCATGGCCAGAGAGGTTAGAGCAAGACCTGCAAGCAACTGCATCGTGAACAACAAGGCAAACGAAAAACACACAAAAGGAGCGACTTGGTTGGGTTTGTGGAGAAGGGAATGACTGGATGCAAAAGAGAGAAATGCACAAAAAAGAGCGTCGAAAACTGAAACGAAAGGCACGAGAAGAACTGCCGATCATGAAGCACAGGCGGTGTCAAACATACTTATACCTCCGATGCATACGGCGGGACGGACGGGTGCGGTGGGGAGGGGAGGCAATACACTATCCTGCCATGGTCCCCATGATGATACATGGTACAGGGCCGACTCGATCAGCAGCTTGGCAGGTTTGTATCTGTCACGCACAGGCTGGGCGTTCCCCAGAGCGTGGGTAGGTGTGGGCGGCCCTGCAATCTCCCCTCCGTTGGGATCAACCAGCAACGGCGACGTGACGTGCGGCGTGGGCGAGCTGCAACGAATACGACCAGTGCGTGCGGATCGGGGGGAGCGCCGGGCCAGGGGCTGTTCTAGCTCACACCCAACATGTCGTAGGGAAAGTCGCGGGCTGGGAGCCGGTGTCATGCTACTCTTCGTCTGGACTCCAAGACGAGACGTCTGGTGTAGCAGGTTTGGCCGGGGTCTATGTGGCTGGCTGGTGAAGGGGCGCCACCGCGAAGGAACGCTGAGCCAGGCCTGGAAAGCCCCCGATGCAAAAAAGCGACCCCGGGTCGAGTAATCAGATGGGCGAGAGGAAAATAAGGATCTCTGCTTGAGCGAATCGGTTCAGTCCATTGCAAATGACGCCCAAGTGGTGGTATTTTGCTGCAACCGAATGCTTCCCTCGGGTGACTGGTGGATGCGGGTAGATTGCGCCTTGTCCCGTCTAAAGTGCTCGGACGTGGGCTGTCCCTGTTCATAGCGACTGCGCCACCCCAGTCTTTAATTCATTTAGCAATGCAACGGACAGCAGCTCAGCGCGGGAGGGATGGCGGATTCTTTGGACACCTGCGGAGCTAGTGTTACAGAAAACGCTCTTTCTCACGAAGACAGACGAGGTGACCATTTACGTTGGTACGCTGCCGTGAAATGGTACAGGGCACGCCGGTGGGGAGGATGCAGTGGATAGCGGTATCACCGTTGCATCTCGAGGTAGCAAGGGGGCTGCAGCTGAAGGCAAGGCGAGACAGGGCAAGCAGCTGCTTTGATAAGCGACGTTTGAAAACCGGCAGCATGCAACTCACAGGAGATGCCAGCCCTCAACGTGCTGATCGCTCGGTGCCAGTCTCAATCTTTCTTGTTATCTGGGTTAAAAAAGTCAGATTTACTCGACGATCACGCTCGGTAACTAAACCTTAACTACAGGGCAAACTGTGGGGCGACGTTAATGGTTGCCACGTTTCAGGCCACCGCTCCCACCGACATCAGCTACGCGGACCAAACGATTTGATAGGGCCCTGATAATGCCATTGTGCGATGCCCTTTGATCTCGATGGATGAGTCGCGGTGAGGGATTTTCTTTTTTCGTTTCTTGTCACATCTCTGATATCTTGTTGTTGTTGTCATTTTTCTTTGCTTTTACCTTGACCGATGATGAAATGGAAACATGGGGAACAGAGAAAAAGCAACATCCCTAAATCTCAGCAAAACGTAGATATATTGCGGTTGCGTTCGGGGCGGGGTCGAACCAACAGCGGATGAAGCTCCCGCTCGGGGTATCGTGTCCAAGAATAGAGAAGCGACTCCCAGAGAATGCAACGGCGAGCACCCTTGTGGGGGGGAGCGAGGGCCGTCGTCCAGGGCAGGATTCCACAACCTCCGTGTAAGCGTGTAAGCGCATCTCGGGGGATTATCATCCAGGGTGACGGACCAGGTCCAATCGGATCCCCCTGCCGTGCCTCTCTTGGAAATGTTTCAGTCCCTGCAGCCTTGCCGTGGAACAAGTTTGTCGCAGAGACCATCCAGGCCATCTAGGCCATCGTAGATTTCGGTCGCGGCAATGCATCGCATGCTCCATGGGCCGTGGCTGGGACGCCCGCAGGCCCTGACACTGACGGAGCCGCATTGGTTCCCGTTGTATTCAGGTCAAATAGAGGGGCTCATTTGCAGAAATAACGGCTGGCGCAGGAAGGAATCTTGGCGCAATGCGCAAAAGCAGTGTATTCCCTCGGAAAGAGTGCTGCTGGGCATCGCCTCGGGGTTGATTATTCGCCATATGGGCGGATTCAGTTTCTCCGGTACGCGCCGTGGTGAACCATGAACCATGGCGGCGGACGCCCGTCTGTGGTGCCCAACTGTCATCCGAAGATGCGATTGCATCAATTTCGGTCATTTCTTTAATCTATCCGAGAAGCGACCTCCCGATGTCACCGTGTTTGCCGGGTACCTGACTTCTCCGAGCTGGGGGCGGGCGGGCGAACCTGGTGGCCTGCACCACCTGGCGTTTCAGAAGCCGTCCACCCCGGCTCGTTTGTGTTTCTGATACATTGGTGCAGTATGCGTGCACGCGGCGGAACGGCGCACCCTGCGGCTGCCAGCTTCCCAGGCTGTCCCTTTTTAACGCCTGGGCCGACGAGACGAACTCCTTTGTTGTCGTTGGTTTAACTGCCGAGCCAAGCCCACCTCCATCGCAGTTGGCTCCCTCCCATGCGGCAGGCGGACAGGCAGATGGGCATTTGATGCAGGTATTGGAATCAGCTTTGCTTGATACGGTCGAAACATTTCCGCAATCTCAAGGATTTCCGTCAAAGGAGCCGTCCAGTCGCCGACGCTGCCTTGGATAGGCAGCACCCAATCTACTCTTCACCAGGCCGACACTCCCCGATCCAATCCGATCCAACGTAATCCGTCAGCTGGTCCTGTCGACGTTTCGAACCAATGAGTCTGGTTCGCACCTCCTCGGCGGCCCGCCTCTTCCTTGGCCTCTTCATCACCGCGGGCATCTTCACCTATCTCATCAACTGGGTTCCCTCACTGTCGCTGCAAATGACGGACGAACCAGCACCAGGCCCCATTGAGGGCATCAAAGTGTCGCTCTCGCAAAAGAGCTACTCGCCGCCAACAATAACGATCAAAGTGACAAATACAAATTCGGACCCCGTCACCTTCCTCTCCTACGCCTCCCCGCTGGACGGGCTAGCCCTCCAGCTCGGACTCATGACCGTCACCCCAGAGGGAGCAAGCACTCCCATCGAGATACCCACACTCGAAGTGCAGAGAAAATGGCCGCCAGAGGTCAGCTCATTCATCACATTTGCGCCGGGTGAGAGCCAGCAGCACGACGTTGTGCTCAGGGATACTATTATTTCGCCGGAGAGCGTAGGTACCAGGGCGACGGTCCATTTGAGAGGCAAATGGCAGGCAGTCTGGGCAAAGGCAAAGGAAGACATTAGCGAGGAATCTTTGCAAAAGGCAGGGTTGTCTGCCGATGCGCACTCTGGCAGCTTTTCGTCAAACGAGCTAGAGATTGTGATCACGTCTTGGAATTGATGGTTGTAACGATTACACATGATAGCGAAGCGTTGTATTCCATTTGAAGCTAGCAGGTTTATCGGGTTTCAAGATATCACAAAAAGTCCTTTCCAATTTCGCTCAATCCTTGACAAATCCCGCCTCGTCACATTAAAGGCTTGTAAGAACACAAATAAGTTGGTACTGATGTCATATTACACATGGTTTAAAGAGCTAGAATACACGAAATTATTTTTCCGGCAACTGATACATGCCGTAGATAAGGTCACACGTTTCAATATTGACTACCAAGTTTCTCATATGAGCATGCATTGTTGTTGATCTTACCTCATTATTCGCCATCCGCCGAAGACTTACGTAAAGTCCCTCTTTCCTTCTCTTCCCTCTTGAATGACGCTTGCTGTGTAGACGCTTTCTGAATGTTTCTGGGCCTTTGAAAGTGTTGGCGAGCCTGGTATTCCACTCCGTATCTCGTGGACTAGAGGATCACAGTTATGGTACATTAGAAAGTGACGGCGAGCCACTGGATAGCGAACCGACGCATGCCTTATCGAATCTTTTCGGATCTAGATAACGAGAGTTTCAGAGCAACTGTAGAAGTTGATTCACTTTAGTTCATTGTTTGGCTCAAGGACAATCATCCAACAGAATTGAAAAGTCTCTGGCATTGTTTCACGCGTAACAGTGGGAGCTATTTCCCTTCTCAGAGAAATCCAAAACTTACATCTCAAAAAATACATAAACTCAAGTTTGATCCAAAGTTGACATTGATATGCTTCAAAGTCTTGTCGGTTACATGATAGGTGCAAAAAAGCTGCTTGGTATCAGGTTTTGAGAACCATGTCGAACTCATGAGTTAACTCCACTCAACAAGTTCAAAACCAACACCACAATGCAGCCAAGAACCAGCACAGCCTCCAAATATGCAACGATAAAGTAAAAAAAAGAGACTATTTAAAGCGTACAATAAAACCCTAGCACTAGTATTCCTCTTGCTTCCGCTCAATTTCCGACATATCCGAGTGCTTGCCTACCCTGTACCTAACCTATGATCCAAACCCGAGGCTCTTCAGACAAGTCCGATTGGGTTTGCATTGCTTGAACATAACATAAGGTAAACTATGAGTGAGAAATGATTATTTCCTCATTTTACGGGAATGAAAGAACTGGATGCCTCTACAATGGTGGACTACTTCTCACTGTTTTGCGGGCGAAGGACCTGCAGCGCAATGTTGCAATGCTGCATACCACGGTAACTTGTCCACCTCATTATTTTACCCGAGGGATAATTTTCAATGGCGACGAAACGACTAGAGATTAGCCAGATGCAGATAGATGGTCCTCTAATTTACCGCACGGCAATCATATACCGAAAACATATTCACTAAGAAACCTACAACCAAGTACTCGAGACAGAGCATCGTGTTAAATGTGATTTTCTCACTGGTAAGTTTAGGAGCCTCAATTCGACCCGGGTCTAGGAGAATATCCATATACTTGCTATACGTCTTGGCACCGAAATTAGCCCTGTTTGCGCTACTTTTGTGTGTAATCGTTACTTCATAGCGTTGTTAGCGCCGTGAACGTGTGCTATGACTTCCTCCACTAGGAGGAAATCTCGGTGAAAACGACGACATGGACTTGCGGGAAAAGAATCCGACCTAAACCTTAACGGAGAGAAAAACCCAGCTTAACTGCATTTTTGATGGCGTCAAAAATCATGACTTTAGAATGGTATCTCATGATATACTAGCTCAACGGTTACGCATGGACGCGCACGGAGGAGCTTGGGCGCGAGCAAGGTGATCGACGGCAATTAATCATCAAGCAGAGAAGCCGGGCCGATGAGCCATGTGGGATAACGGGTTGCCAAATCGTACTCTGTGATCAGGTTGTTGGTTGGTGGGAGCAGTGTGTGACTGTGCGGACAAGAGTTGGCGCCTGACCTAAGCTAGGGCCGATTGCAACCAACATTCATCATATGCGGAGATCATAAGAAACGAATACTACTATATGCGCCAAACACAAAGCGTTTTAGTTGATCAGACCTGCAGAAGTTGACAGGGACTGTTCCAGTTGAAACAACAGGCACGAGGAAGCAATTGGGTGGCACAGGTGTGATAAATGCTGCATCAGGAAGGTGGAGGAAGATTTTACAACAAAGCACGAGACTGGAAGCACTTGCAGCACAACGTTATTTTGCTTCGCCGCAACTAGACCAGTCTGAGATTGACAGCTGAGAAGAGACCATGCAGCCATGTGGCCAAGTTGTTCGAAAGGCCAGTCACGTATGGGTGTGAAACAGGACATGGATGAGCTGGGGGAGAGGGGGACGAGACGGGTTGTTGGGACGATGCTGCGAGAGAAAGGTTTCGGAAAAATTGTATAATTTTTCTGCCATTGTTCTCAATGGCTGTCGACGTAAATTGTTTATCTGTGCTCTTTAATTAACTAACCTACTTGCTCGCTTAGATGTTGGGTCGTCATTTGGCATGGCGGGGACTCTGTCGACATTGGTGGAGATTTTGTTTGTTAAGCCTGGGAGTGTGAGATCTTGCATCTGCATCAGCTTGACTAGGTGCATACTGCGGGCAAGTATTGGTAATCTTGTTATCAAGCTTGATGGTCGGGTTAATGTCGCATTTAGGCTGGTCTCTTTTTCCTGCCGTGCATGTGTGTGTGTGTTGACGCACAGCGACGGTCGACCCCGGCCTCAAGACGGGTTTCAAATTCTGTGCTTTGACAGGTGGGACACACACACTCTCAAGGGGATGAAGAATGTAACCATTCAGTCGTGCTGGACCGGGATCAAGGGTTCAGGGGGGCATCGGCGTGTCAGTCCATTTTCTGGAGAGGACGCTTGTGAAATGAGGGTAAGAGAGACACGAGAAGCGAGTGCTAGTTCGACGTTGGACAAGATTAAAGATCATCGGCTTCATAAGTGACCCCTGAGAAGATCCTATCTCCCCAAGCAGAGTCAGGAGCAGAGCGGCCTGGACCAATCAAGCCCCCAGACGGGGGCCGTAAATACTCCAGCTCTCGTCAAACCACCAACGCCCTCCAGGGATTCAAGTGAGATGGCCAGGGGTTCGTCCCAATTGGGGGCACCGGCACCCGGGAACTGAGGGCCTCTCCGTGCCCCTAGCAGAGGCAAGGCCGGCGGGCTACTGTGTGCTCTAGAGCCAGGAGCCAGGGGGGCCAGGGCCAGAGACAGGCCAGAGACAGGCCAGAGAGCGCTAGGGCTGCGGCGTTGCTTCTGGAGTGGTTGCTGAGGCGCGCCACGGCCCACCCGCAGCCCTGAGTCCCCTCGCGGTGGTCACTGAACCCCGGCCTCGCAGCGCTGTCTGGCTGTTGGCCAACCCCACGTGATCCCTGCTTTCATGTGGGAACCGTCTCGGGAGGCGGGCTCTGGTGAAGAAAATGGGGACCAGGGGTGTCGCTGGTGGCAAGCAGACGTAATTAACACGCCTTTGTCTTGGGTCTTGGGTCTTGGGGCTTTTGTGTCTTTGCCTCTGTCGTTGCTGCTGCTAACTTAGCTCTTTTTTAGCAAAGGGGGAATCCGCCCTATCGACACGTCAAACATACTTTTCTGCTCCTCCCAATATACGCTTTCCTCCATTCCTCCCGTCACCATCTATCTGCAACTCAAGCTCCAGTGGCTTTCCGACGCGGGACTAGCTGATTCGCTCCCGTCGCCTTGGTGTTGGTGTGCCGGTCCACCCGCCAACGCTAAGACATCGCGCCGTACAGCGGCCGTCGCCCCTCCACGCAACTAAACAAATCGTCAATTCACACTTCCCTTCCCCCCCCTCGGGAATCCGTGCACCTCAGCTCAGCACAACAGGGTTCGGTCTGATATTCGATATAACCCGCAATAAGACCCAACGACTCGACTTGCCTCCCGCTCAGCGAAAGGTCTGTGTTGTGACACTGTCCCTGCGAGACCATGGAGGAGACCAGCACCCAGCAGAAGCGCATGAGCGCCATCCCGCGTATCTCCAAGCTTCCTCGACCCGCCTCTGGCATTCCCAAGGCCGTATCGACCTCGAATACATCACGACCACCCTCGACAGCCACAATCCGCTCGCAGCCGTCCAGAGAGAGCCTCAGCGGAGATCTGCGGAATCCAAGGTTGCGGCCCTCGCTGTCGCACAACCAGCTTCGCAATAGTATCTCTGGAGCTGGGGACCTCCGGAGCCCCAAGCTTCGATCGTCTGCATCTCGGGAGCAGTTGTCAAGGCGCACGTCACTTGCATCGAGACCGCCGTCGCAGCTGCACTCGCCGCGACCCAGCCTGGCCCGTACTCCTTCTACACCAGACCGCAATGCTCATGATGTTATTGAGGAGCACTCAACAACGCCCCCCTATGACCCCCCTGGTGAAGCGCTTGCTCAGGAATCCGATGGCTACATTTTCAAGAGACGCGTGACCCTCACACGAAGGCCCTCTGAAGTCTTTGCCAGATCACCATTCCAAGAACCTGCTCCGCTTTATGATATTGTCGACCACCCAAGGCCAACATCCTCATCCACCGAGGACAATGGCTCCCTTGACAGTTTCAAGCCGCGCTCAAGCAAACCGCGGCCGTCACTCTCAGAGCGGACTATGGAGACGCTGGCACAGCTTCCATCCTCTCCGGCCATGGGAAAAAAGACGTCGTCATCGTTCTATGACAACGGCCGACCCAGCTCGCGTACTTCTAGCCGGCCTCGGTCAAGAGCTGATAGCACCGGTTCCCGACCTGGCTCGAGCTATACGTCAGATGGCTCTGTGCGAATGTCCTCGCGAGGCGGAAGCCGGCCTGGATCCAGCTCTGGCCCCCAGGATATGGGATTATCTAGCTTCCGAGCCTCGATCAGTTCATACAAGCCTCCTTTGACCACCATCAAGGGAACACCCCAACGCAGGACCTCTGGCATGTTCGGTTCTACGACGCCAACTGGCCGCCCCCCTGTTTCTCGAAACAACTTGGCTGCGTCCATTACCAAATTGCCCGCCGTTGAAGACGGGCGAAGTGCTAGCCCTGTAAAATATTCGATGGGCCCTCCTCGGGCTGGATCTAAAACTGTGGCAAGCCGGCCTTCCAAGCCCAAGGGATCCACAAACGGTCTCTTCAAGAAACCATCACTACCCGCCATCAACAGGTCTGCTGCGCAGGATGAGCCAGGAAGCCCATCAAGTGGCTGGAACGGCTCAATTTCACCACTGCCCAAAGCTTCAAACAAACTATCAGCGCCTACCCTCTCAGACCCACCTCAGCGCAAGACTTCTGCCGCCCTCCGTGAGCAAATCGCCAAAGCAAAGGCCGCAAGAAAAGCCGAGCTGCAGCGATCTACCCAAGAAGCGCCAGTTCAAGAAGCCCCAATCATACCTGTGGATGATGGGTTTGACTTTGGCGTGAGCAATGATGACCCATTCAACCAGCGCAAGGGAGAGAGCCCCAAGAAGAAGGTGCTCCTTCAGCGCATCAACGCTGCACGAACGTCGGGCCGTTTGAACATTGCGGCCTTGGACCTCAAGGAAATTCCTATGGAAGTTATGAAGATGTATGACGCAGACACTACGGGCACATATGACGGAAGCTGGGCTGAGAGTGTTGATCTGACTCGTTTCGTCGCTGCTGATAATGAGCTTGAGAATTTGGACGACTTTATCTTTCCTGATACGAAGCCCGAATCGTATGATGACGAAGACCAGAGCCGTGGAAACATTTTTGGTGGCCTTGAGACATTGGATTTGCACGGTAACCTTTTGGTTGGAGTGCCACTTGGCATGCGACGGCTCAACTTTATGACATCGTTGAATCTGGTGGGTAACATCTTGTCGCCTGTTGATATATACACTAACAAGTCTTAGTCGTCGAACCGTCTCACCAACAACAGCCTGGACACGATTGCTCAGATTGGTTCACTTCGAGATCTCAAGCTCGCAAACAACCTCTTTTATGGACCCCTCAACTCAAACCTCGCTAACCTGACCGATCTCGAAAGCTTGGATTTGCACGGGAATAACATTTCCGCGCTACCGCGAGATGTGGACACCATGACGCACCTGCGCATCCTCAACCTGAGCGAGAACAGCTTTGAGTCACTGCCCTTTGATGCTCTTTCCATGCTGCCATTGACTGAATTGAACGTACGAAAGAACAAGCTGTCCGGCACGCTGATTGAGGAGGACATTGATAGCTTGCCTCAGCTCCAGACTCTGGATGCTTCGGCAAACAAACTGACACGACTTGTGCCGCTCGGTTCTGGCATCAAGCTACCAAATGTGCACTCTCTTTCACTTGGGATGAACAAGCTCCAGGGACTCCCTGACATGACTTCATGGACGAGCCTTCTCACGCTCACGGTGGACGAAAATTCTATTTCTAGTATCCCTAACAGTTTCTTCGGCCTCGAGAAGCTTCGACACGCCGACTTCTCGAGCAACGACATTCGGGTTGTGCCTCCCGAGGTTTCCAGGATGGAGAACCTGTCCATGATCCGCCTCAGCGGCAACCCTCTACGCGACAAGAAGTTCTTGTCGATTACGACTGATGAGCTCAAAGAAATCTTGGCTCTTAGACTGGAGCCTCCGCCTCCATACCAAGAGCCAATCGCACAGATTGGCATCATGGAAGTGCTTGCCGATGCTAAAGCTACCGAGAAGAAGGGGCGGCCACCGCTGGCGACTGCTGATTCCACTGGAGAAATTCGGCCTGTAGAGGATGACAGTCGATCTGATGACGATTTTGCTACTCCTCCACAGAGCCCCTCTCGTTCTCGCTCGCAAACGGTGTCCAGCCTTCGATCGCGCTCTCACACCTTGACCAACCAGACTTGGCCTGTTAAGACAGGCGGTATTCTGGATCGATCTCGTACCGAGTCATCGTCGCTGCACCCTGTCGTCTGCTCTAAAGTTGCTGCGGAGCACAAGATCAAGGAGGTGCACATTCACCACAACTTGTTTGCAACCTTTCCAAACTCGTTGAGCTTTTTTGCGGACACGCTCGTAATTATGTCGCTTGCACACAACCGTCTCGTTGGGGAGACATATTTGACCGAGGACCTCGAGCTACCTGCGCTAAAAGAGTTGAATTTGGCGTCTAACCACATCACTGGCCTGGGAGCACTGACCAAGTTCATGCACGCACCCAAGCTGGAGAAGTTGGACGTGTCAATGAACCGATTGAATGCCCTTCCGCTCGACCTAAAGTTGACGTTCCCTGCTCTCAACGTTCTTTTGGTGGCTAACAACCACATTGTGGATCTCGAACCGGAGATGATCAAGGGCCTGAAGATTGTTGATGTGAGCAGCAACGACATTGCCCACTTGAACCCACGGATCGGATTGCTGGGTGGCCCAGAAGGTCTCAAGAACTTTGATGTGATGGGCAATCGATTCAGGATTCCTCGATACAACGTGCTGGAGCGAGGGACGGATGCTACACTGAGGTGGCTCCGCGGACGCGTACCCGTGGCGGAGATGGCCGCGTGGAAGGAAGAGAATGGAGATGCCGAAATCGAAATAGACTAAGGGGAAAACTGGGCGTTTGACTTGATTTGGGGGGAAAATAAAACACTTTCGTATGGGGCAAGGGCAGAGAGTTGAGGCGCATTCTTCAGCTCCGCATGGGCGTTTGGTTCTTTGGTAAATATCCCATTCGTACTTTGTCTTTCTATCTTCATAACCACATATTACTATTTGTTAATACATTTCGTGGGCTTGAACCTTTGGTTGCAATCTGTGCTCTTGATAATGCGGAAAGTGTCTGATGGTTCGTATCCAATCTGGACGGTTACACCCGAGCTCTAGCGACTATTTTGATTGCCCAACTCGCCGGGCCTGTCTAAGTTTGGCGCTTCACGCGATGCATTCAACCACGGACCATTTTTGTTGGTGATTGGGTGTGGAGAGCCTCGGAAGACACTATGGGATGGCCATATATTCTGTCTCAGGTAGACTCAGCGAATCACATTAACATACGACCCCTTTTTTCCGTAGCGACGCTGCATGATAACGCTTGAGGTCCGACCTCAGCAAACCATCAAGGCACGGCCTGGTTTTCCAGCGCTGCACAGGGAAAGCACGACCCTGGCAATCCTGGAGGGGCCGTGGCAGGAGACGGTCATTCTGGCATTTCATAAAAGGAACGAGAGGTGGACATTTGCAAAGCTGGTATGAAATTCGAACAGTCTCCAGAACCGTTGTTCGAGAAGCCCACATCACGAAGTCAGACATTATCATCCCTTCTTTCCCCAGCCTTTTCTTTCTTAACACAACACGTTACAACAAGAAGCCGACCTAGAAGAAATCGACATCTACTACAGACAATTCAAACATCTACGAAAGCTTTTCTTTTATCCAAAAGGGGAGGGGGGAGAAGCATCCCACGAAATCCTCTCTCTCTCTCTTTCTCTCTCTCTCGGCCAGCAACCGAAAAAATGGTGTCGCTACCCGTCCACGAGCGCTCCGACCACGACTTCAAGAGCGCGGCGCCCAGCCAAACGACGATTATCAAGGTTCTCGTGCTGGTGTCCGTGTTTGGCTGGGTCTTCTTCGGCATCATGAGCATCCTGTGCATCAACGGGCGCGGGCGAGCGGGGCGCTGGGTGCCGGAGTGGTATCTCGACTCGCGGGGCTCGCTCTGGGACAAGGCCGCCGTGGGCGCCTGGTGGGCGGCGGTCGTGGTGCTGTGGCCCCTGATCCTGCCCGCGCTGGCATTGAGGAAGGGCTATCGAGGGCTGGCCAGGCGCTTCCGGGGCCACCAGGAGCAGCAGCGCAAGGAAGAGCGGCAGCGAAAGGACGAGCACCAGCACAAGGATGAGAAGTGAAGGGATGGAGTGGTGGATGGTTGGAGGGATGGCATCGCTTGCGGGCGAGAGGGGAGGCAAGGATGGCGCGGGGAATGCAGTGTCACGGTATCAATCAATGGCAGGCTATAATAAGATGCAGAGATGACGAGTACGAGTACGCATAATAACGCTCTACTACAGCTGTGACCCGAGGAGTTGGGATCCAGCTTACAGTGCACTACCGCAGGTCGAATAATGCAAAACTATCATTTATTGTTTAATACCAAAGCAAAAAGGGTCCTTTCTTATTTTACACTTTTTAAATTGCAGAGCGGACAAGGCTTTCCATGTGACGAGGCGAGGCATCAAGCGCAGCGGCAGCGAATTCTAGACTCGAGCCGAGTCGCTTAACAGTTACCGCAGAGTAGGTACATTGATGCTCTCCACATCTGCGCGTGCTCCCAGCCAAGGCGTCGCTTAGCACGGTGGCAGTCGAGCTTATGTCTTAGATCTGGTCTCGGAGGGGAAAAAGCAACCAGTCGGCTAGTCAGGAGACAGGGTCGCGCGTCGCGCAGAAGAAAAAAAATGCAAATGCAAAAACAACAACAACAAAACAATGCACAACATGCATGCATCTTGAGGGAGTGGGTGGAGGGATGTAGCTGGTTTCAAGTGGTTGAGCAATGCAGAGGTCGTCGGTGAAGATGCCCTTACACCGGCCTCACCGAGCACTCGCATCTTGACCTGGCACCTGCGTAGGGCCTAGCGGCGGCCGCGAAACAAGCCCGGTTCGCGAATCCCGCGGGTCACCATTGGCTGGCGCCTGCAACCCTTGTTGTTTCCCACTGCCCAGCAACGTTGCGGCACACGCACCCCAGCGGAAAAACTCACATTCCTGGGCCGCCTGGGCGGTCGCAGGTGCCTCTCGCTCTCCCCCTCCCACCACCAGGAACGACAGTGACCTCAAGACGCCCCTTTTGGGAAAGCCTGAGGCTGGAGACTGCAAGCGTTTCGAGATCACTCAGCTATCCATCCCCTCCCCGCCGTTTGCTGCGAAAATCCTCTACGACGTTTCGGTCCTCGCCAGCTGCGTTTGTGTTGTTGTTTATTGTTGCTTTTGCGTTGCACATGTCTGCTCCGTGCTAGGAGCGCGCGTGTTGTGCAGTGCAGGCCTGACCAATTCCGCCCAGCCACGACGACGTCAGGGACCCATCGCACGCGACTTTGGGCGGCGAGTTTTTCTCAACACGACGACTGACGACACGAGGCAAAACAAAACAACACGGATATTGGGCTCCGGGCTTCTTGGGGGGAATTCTTTTGCTTTAATCCCGCACGCTGCCGCCGTCGTCGCCGCCAGCTTGTGCCCGTTCAACTCAAGGTGCAGCGTTGCACCCGCCATTCATTTTACCCTCGAATTTCCCAGCCTCCTTCCTCCCCCCCCATCCTGTCCCTCCGGTCGCCAATTCACCATGACTCCCGACACAGAGACCGCCACGATGCACCAACATCACCCCGACGCCATCATGAGCCAGAACCATGCTGCCAGTCCCATCCCGCATCTCTCTACTCCATTTGACCTGGCCTCGCAGGACTTGTCTCAGGTGACTCTTCCCTCCACCGAGATTCCGCAATCGCCCATCGACCCCAACGAGTCGTTCAAAACAGAGATCAACGATGATCGGCCCGCTGTCACCGTGATCCCCTCTTCCCTTACCCCTCCCCCTTCGACCCAGGTCAACCAGGCCCAGAATGGACACCTCAAGCGCACCTTCTCCAATTCCCAGCAGTCGGCTCTCTTCTCCCCTCCCGCGACCATTCTCAACAACCTGCGAGAGCGCCAGCTCTCCACCGACTATGTGCCCCCCGCGCCCCAGCAAGTCTTGGAAGCCTCTGCCGATGAGCTCCGCGCCATGCTGCAAAGCTGCATCGCCGAGAACCAGAAGCTGAAGATGGAGACTGCTCACCACAAGCTGCAATACAACCTGCTAAGTCTCCAGGCCGACGAAGACCAGAAGCGAGCCGCCGTGGAGCATGACATGATTCGCCGCGAGGTAGACGCCCTTAGGAACGCCGAGCACACCCGTCAAGCGAAGCGTGAGTTAAGCACGTCGTCCGAGTCGACACAGGCAAAGTACTTGCAGATGAAGATGTGGTATGAGGCAGCCGTCGAGGAGACGGAGACGCTGCAGCGACGAGTCAAGGTGGCCAAGAAGGTGATTCAGCAGAAGGAGGAGGAGACGATTGGGTTGACTGAGGAGAGGGACATGCTGTTGAACCGCATTCGTGAGAACCGAGAGCATCTGCACAGCATGTGTAGCCCTGGTGGTATTTTTCATGGTGCCTTGACTCCCAAGCACCACACCCAAGCGGCGTCGACGCCCCAGCCGCCTAACCGCTCCACACCCCGACAGACACCAAGGTCCTCCGCCCGCGAAGCCCGCGAGGGCGAGCATGGCCTGTCGGCTCTCCTTCAGGCCATGAGTCAGGACAACAACAGCGCACCATCGACTCCCCTCCCCTCATACCGACCCCCACCGCAAAAGGCTAGGAGGCATCAGCGCAACGCCCAATCCATGTCATCTTTGCCAGTCACACCCATGAGCCGTCCCCGCGGTGAGCACAGTGTTCTTCTCCCTTCGGTCGATTTGGTGCCGCAAACAGAACCACAGAGGTATTCCCAACGGCAATACGTGCCGACAACACCGGTCGCAAAATCAGAGCGTCGACGACAGAGCCGCGAGAGCACCATTTCGGTAGAAGACAACGAGGAGTTGGCTCGGCAGGCGGTGGCCGCCTCGTTCGCATCGCAGACATCCAAAGCGCCACAGGGTGAACGTCGGTCCCGAGGGGATGATGATGAGGAAGTTTTCGATAGCCAGGCTAGCCAGGTTGCAACCGAGATGCTGCGGCGGGATCCGCGGCAGAGCTTCGATGTGGCTAGTTCGGCGGATTCCGGAGGAACCAACTCTCCTATAGAAAGATCTGCCCGGTTGCAGACAAAAATTTTATCCAACTACAAGGGGGATGATAAACGCAAGTTTAGCGGAAGCCATGAACAAGCCGAGGATGCAAGGCGAGAGCACGGAAGCCCAGCCAAAAAGATGCGCGTGGGAGGGCCATTGATTGACGATCGAAGGAGAAGCGTTGGACTGGGGATTCAGTACAGCCAGTAGATTGGAAAAAGTCGAGCCCGCATGTAACAACAAAGTTGGATATGCATATATACCACAGAGGGAAGGTGCAGGTTGGCAGATGCACCCGGTTAGGGCTTGGAAAATTACAGCAAGCTTTCTGGATACATATATACCACAACGAGATGGGATGGACAGGCAGATTTAGTGTGCTGTCTAGCTTAACCCACAAGCAAGTACATAGAAGAATATAAACAAGTGAAACTGACGTGTCTTTTTCAACCTGGTCCTGACCTTGTGTAACTTGTGTCTGGTGAAGGACCAAACGCACTACTGCGTCCCTTTCCCCCGCCAACTCGAGCAGCACGTGGGGCAGACTAGTGGGGTAAGGTGCACCCCCACAGGGAAATTAGGAACACTCGGCCCTGACCTTTGGTATGCCGAAGGAATTCCAGAAATATGAACAAGGTGGGTGGTTGTAGTCATGATCGAATGGTTGAGTAAGGAGTCCCATTGTACCTTCTCATTATTTGTAATCTAATTCCAAAGATTGCTCTTGTTGTTCCTGGGAAAGAAGTTGCCCAAGTCAAGAACGAGGACATGAATAAAACTCAATGCTCCTAACGCATGTAAATGATTTGATGTACCACAGCCATCCAGGACTACAGCCCGAACCGATGTCGGAAGTAGGTCAACAAAAGAAAAACATTCGCAGCAGCGAGATGGTATATTTCTTTTACATTATTTTGCATCAAACAGGCCAGCCAGATACAAGGAAACCGTCTCCAAAGCCGCAAAGCCTTTCAACGATGTGGTGTATGGATCTGCTTAGCAAATCCATCCCCCAGCGCGCCGGCTATATATGAGAAGTTGCCGCAAGGTATCCCTGGTTACCAGATGACTGAGCAGGAGATCGTTTAGAACGTATTGCCCACCAAGTACCATGGGGGGGAGCCATACGAAATTAACTCGCATCCTCTTAACTCTAGTGTGTCGAGCCTCGGTGCTCTCCCTAAAAGACCCGAGAGCTTTCGCTAAGCATCCATTGACCCCAATCTTTCAACACGCAATGTAATTAATGAGGGTAGACCAGTCGTGGAAGGGAAACCTGGTCCCTTGAAATCTGGCCCCCTGTCATGATTCCCCTCTTTATCAGCTATGTGGAGGGATTCAAGCCCGGTGAGTCGAAGCAGTATTGCATCAAAGAGCGAAACGTGTGCTCCAAACCCCTATTTGAAGTAGTATTCTTTCAATTTCTGCGGCATGGTGTCAAATTTCACAATACTATCCTATACTATGTCCTGATTTACGGACGACTTAAAAACAGCAGTCTCAATTGACAGCCGGCGAACAAGCGGGCTGGATTTAGGTAGTCTAGTGGGGTAATGTGCACCGCCTCAGTTCAGACGGTACCTGGACACGGCAGCCACGCTTGCGAGCCACATGCCAACAGCCGAGACCTGGAGCCGGGGGTGGGGGATGGCGGAAGGCAAGTGGCCACCCCCCACCCGCTCATGGTCGGCATCGGGAACCGGGGAGAGAAGGAAGCGGGCGGATAAGTACATTAGAGGGATGATTGATTAGCCGGCCCAGCACCTTGACTTTCTCTTGCCATTGTCAATTCTTGGAATTCCTTCTTCTCTATTCTTTGTGACCTCTTCCTTGCCAATTGACTTCTGGTGGCTTTTTGCTGCATTGTTGTCGCGCATTGCCGATCTGTCGTTGCTGAGTCTTTGCCGACGCCAATCCCGAAATTCCCGAGTTGGATCCGGGAATACCTTCACCTCACCACCGATCTCGCTCCCGCTCACCACAATGCCTCCCGCCTTCCCCAAGGGCCTCGCGGCCGTCCTCGCCAAGGCTCCCACCGACACCGTCATCCTCTCCTCCCTCCGAACCCCCATCACTCGCTCTTACAAGGGCGGCCTCAAGGACGCCTTCCCCGAGGAGCTGCTCGCCACCGTGCTCAAGGCCACGATCGAAGCCCACCCCAACCTTGACCCGGCCGTCATCCAGGATGTCGCCGTCGGTGTCGTGCTCTCGGAGCTCGGTGGCTCCAAGGCCGGCCGCATGGCCATGAACCACGTCGGCTACCCCAACTCGACGTCCTTCTACACCGTCAACCGCGCCTGCTCGTCATCGCTGCAAGCCATTGCCAATGTCGCCGCCCAGATCCAGGTCGGTGCCATCGACGCCGGTATTGGTGCCGGTATGGAGAGCATGACCCGCAACTACGGCTCCCGCGCCATCCCCGTCGACCTGTGGCCCGAACTCAAGGAGTCGCCCAACCGCCACGCCCGCGACTGCATCATGCCCATGGGTCTGACTTCTGAGAACGTCGCCGAGCGCTACAACGTCTCCCGCGCCGACCAGGACGCTCTTGCCGCTGAGTCGCACCGCAGAGCCGCTCACGCCCGCTCCCAGGGCTTCTTCGACGCCGAGACGGTGCCCGTCACCACTCGCTTCCAGGAGGTCGACAAGAAGGGCAACCCCGTCGGCGAGGAGAAGACCGTCACCATCACCGCCGACGACGGTATCCGTGAGGGCGTCACCGCCGAGAAGCTCGGCTCGCTCAAGCCCGCTTTCAAGCCCGACGGTGCCTCGACCGCCGGTAACTCAAGCCAGGTCTCTGACGGTGCCGCCGCTGCCCTCCTCATGCGCCGCAGCACCGCTACCGCTCTGGGCCTCAACGACCGCATCATTGGCAAGTTCGTGTCGGCCGTGACAGTGGGCTGCGACCCCGATGAGATGGGCATTGGCCCCGCCATCGCCATCCCCAAGCTGCTCAACCAGCACGGCCTGACCAACGCCGACATCAACCGCTGGGAGATCAACGAGGCCTTTGCCAGCCAGGCCCTGCACTGTGTCCGCGCCCTGGACCTCGAGAGCGCCCTGGTCGAGGGCCGCGTGAACCCCGACGGTGGTGCCATTGCCCTGGGCCACCCTCTGGGTGCCACCGGTGCCCGCCTGACCAGCACCCTTCTTCACGGTCTGGGCCGCGACGGCGGCGAGGTTGGTGTTGTGAGCATGTGCGTCGGCACTGGTATGGGCATGGCTGGTCTGTTTGTCCGAGAGTAAATGGCGTTGCGCTCCCGTTTTATAGAATTTTCGCAAGGGGTGGCTATTTGGGCAAAAGGAAAATTTCCCTGAATGAGAAACGTGTCAAATAATTTACGCATAGAGAGGCAAAATTGTGAATACCAAAATGCTACGTCTTAAACCGTATTTGCTCCAGGTTTCGTGTCGTGAAGTACTGAAAAGAGAAGCATTCACGAGTAGAAAGTTGAAGGTGATGCAGCACAAAATCGACTAAATGTCTCGAGTGCTTTTCAAGATTAAGGAATCATATACACGAGTTTCGTTAAAATACCCAACAAAAAAAAGTATTCAATTAGTCTGAAGCATATTTTGTCCTCTACTACAAACGAGGTGCCCTCCGATATTGCTGAGGACGCCGAACACAAACGTCAATATTTCCCCTTCTTCTGTCATGATAGATGACGTCGACCGCTTGTTTGCTTTTTTTCCCATCATTACGTCAAGATAAACCAACGGATGTAAGATAATCATGACGTGTATCAAAGGCGGGGAAGATGGTAGTGGCTTGAAATGAAACTGGTTTGAGATGACTTATAACAATATAAATTACAACCACCCGAGTGCATCGCTTGACCTCTGTACCCATGACAGATATCAGAAAATCATGGCTACACAATTAGTGAGATTCAGATTCAGCTTCCCTCAGAATCCTTCCAGCGAGGAAATACATTTCCATCATACTGCCCCTGGGGTTATCCTCGCCCTCCCACCTCCGAACCCTACCGAGGCTCTCAAAGTTAGCAGGCTTTTTTCATCAACCATACGATCTGTTGCGCAAGAACACGAATCGGCCTGTCTTTCCCAATGCGGCTCCAAGTGCATGACCTGCGGTAAGCGCCGCCTCAAGTTTGCTCCCATTCCGATCGAAATCTGCCGCGATCCCGAGAATATCTGGATTCGCATGGCGGTGCATCCGCTCTGCGATGCGTGGGAATGCCTCTACGAAGCTGAAAAGGATTTGATAAACGGCCGAAGCGGGGCTCTTGCTGAGCGAAGCAGCTCGCCACAGCCCTTGGCGTGCAAGGTTTGCGGCACCATCTCTGGTGCCAAACGATGCTCGGAGTGTAAGGATGTGGCGTATTGCGGAACAGATCACCAGAGAAAGGATTGGAAAGTGCACAAAAAGACGTGTGTGAAAAGGAATGGGGATGACGCGAGCCACGACCATTCAGCACAGGTGATCCCAGGGGGAGAAGGTTCCGACGAAGATGACTGGACAGACGAGGAATAATTCGGGGAATAGTGTGAGGAGAGCCAGGCCTTCTTTATCTACCGAGTTACTGCCACAATCCATCACATACGACCATAGCTCTCAGAAAATACGGGATCCCGTCCGCTCTCCCATAGTCAAGCTGAGAAGCGGTGAATTAGTACTCGGGTCGGTGACGACCGGGGAATCCTCGCTGTTGTATGTTTTTCTTTTTTGTGCCAAGTTGAAGCATTCACGGGTAGGTAGTCTAAGGTGATGCAACAGGCCGATCATTCACATCACAACGGGGCTCAAAGAACCTTGAGGTCTGGCTTTTCTTTTTCTTCTTCTTTTTTATTTGGCTTTATTGAAAAGTGGTTCCTTAACAGACGGGTCAAGCATCTTTCTTTGGCAACCCTATAGACGTTCTCAAAGCTCATAGGTGCAAAAACTTCTCAGCTTGCTCCGAGGACAAAAATATTTTTCTCAAACAACCAACCTCACTTGAGATTGGGCCAAAAGCATCGGCTTTCTCCTTCTTGGAGCGGCTGTCACGGCAGCGGACCCAGTTGTACAAGGCCCAAGCGATCGATCCCGTTAGCTTCCAACCCATCTGCCAAAACAATCTCCAATCAACCCTTGGGTCACCGCAAGTACAGCTCTCAAAGCAACTAGTGACTAGCGCCTGAATACATCCTAACCAGATACCTTGCCTAGTGCGAGGATCTAAAGGAACGGGTCCTTGTCTCCACGGGCCTAGATGTAGTGAAAAGTCCAAGGGGAAGAGAAACCCCAAGCTTTCCAAGTCGGTAGGGAGCGTGTTGAAGATCCGAGAGGCTTTCAAGACTGACTGCCTCGCTCGATGAGGCAAAGAAATTATACGCCAGTGACCATCTTACTAACCTTTGGCAAGAAACCCCAACGAGATGTACGAAAAGCACACTATCAAGACGAGGCGAAGGGATTATAATCATTATTTACTTTGAGGGCTAGAATCCAGATCATGGCCTAAGCCAACACAATAAGACTTACACAAGAAAACCAAACAGCTAGGCCAGAATGCCCTCATCACCTCACACAACCCATCGGAGGTGGCCTAGCCACCAAGACTAATCTGGCCTCTTTTCCCCCCATCACCCTTGAACAAGCCGCAGCAAGCCACTGATTCGATCGAGGTCGTAGACAGTAGCCACTGAAGGACCTGGAGTATATAATAGCCATATTTGGGACATTTGCCGAGTAGTTGCCCATATTAGAAATCCATCAAAAGGCTACCTTAGCACTGATCTACATCCACGGCATTTCCTTTAGTGTCGCTTGATAGTCTTATTACATAAGCAAAGAATTCCCGACGAAGGATTCCATTCCCACTTATCGGGAATGCCCTCAAGCAAACACAGCGTGCCTGATCTTCGCGCAAATATAAATCCTTCGCTTTGCCTTGCAGGTGAAGACCAGACCGTTACAATATAGATTGCGGTTGATTGCAGTTTTATTCAAGCTTACCTTTGCTCCCTGGAGAGTGGCACGGACCTGAAAATAGTGAGGCATCGCATAATTTACTAAAGTATTGATTCGAAGCCAACAGCCAGCTAGTGTTGCCAGCCTCAAAGGTTAGGGCCTCACGGACTCTTTTTTAAAAGAATAATCGCATTCCACGGGTTCCGACCATATTTTTACCTTGGCAAATAAACTTTTCCCCACACCCCCAGATCGGTTATATGAACATCAACTTGTCAGCGGCTGTATACAATGGCGCTTGGATAACAACACGCAGGATGACGGACCGTGCCCAGCGCCGCATGTTACTAAGATGCCTTGATGCCATTCTGGGCTTCAAATTTAACACACGAAGGGATCGATCCAGTGAGCATTTCAACTAGTATGCATATCAATCAGACTGATAGTTCTCAATAAAACCTAACGTGTGGGTTCGGCATAGCCTATGCCGGGCGTCTTTGGTACATAAAATCCCGAGCTTATAGACTTGGAAAAAAAGATGTTAGTTGAATTCAAGCGTTTGTTTGGGATGGAAGGACTGGGTGTTGGTATTATGTGATCCATGAATGAATTTTCCTGGCATGTCTAATCGAATCAAAGCTATCGGAGCTCGACTTCCGACTTCTGACTAATGACACCGTACGCGTGGCATCAACACCCTCTCAATGCGACCTCAAGGGAACTCCCCACAGGGATCTACGATTCAGTAAGCCATATTGCCGCTTAGACGGTGAAGCTTGTGAAATCCAACCTAATACCGGCACAAATGTGAAGATTAATTTGACGTACAGCATTATTTGAGACATCACCCTGGTCAAGGTTGCAAGCTTGGACAGTCTCGTGAACCCCCAATAAGGACCATTTTACTAGCAAAGGTTTTATTATAAATAGTCGGTCGTGTTCTTTAACAGTCTCTCCTCATCATCCAACAAGCATCTTACCATCTTCAACCTTCTATTCCAACTCCGCCGATTTCAATCATACAACAAAAGAGACCCACTCCCACAACGAAAATGAAGTTCACTGCAGTCATCATCGCCGCCTTTGCTGGCTTCGCCCTCGCAGTAAGCAGTACTCGCTATTCTAATCTTGGTATCAGGCCTAACTTTCTCAGGCTCCTGCTCCTGCTCCTGCTCCTGCTCCCATCAGCTGGGATGCTGACTGCCTCGCAGCTTGCAGCAAGGTTAGTCCACATTCAAATAATTGAAAAACAGAAAAAGATTTTTAACATATACAGGGAATTACCTCCACCAACTTCTGCGCCAGCACCTGCGCTATCCCTTAAGTTCAACCAACGCGCTCATGAAGCAATGCTTCTCATATAACACAGTATTGGTTATGGGAACAATATTGCCTCGGTGGAGATAAGCAACTTCATCTCGATTGATTTGAACTAGTGGTGTGTACAGGTAGCAAACTTCTAGCTATTGTGTATTGAGGATTTAGATGGGTTCTGGTGCTGGTGGCAATGTAAGGCAGGTTATCTTCTTGATGGGTTAGGTAAACTTAGGATTAGCTACCCAGTATTTTTACATCTATGCTATCCTTTCCAACCTTGATACTATGTGAATAATATCCAAAGTGATGATTCCAGCAACCACCAATTCCTCCATATCAACTTCGTCGAAGCACCGCCGTGGACCCTCTTCAGATGTACCCGAAACTCGCTCATCGCAGACTTGACTCCACCGTAGTGATGATGGAACCCGACTCTCGATTCCCCGAGAGGACCTCTTGGGGCCGTCATCCCCAGGGCCGCAGCCGTAGTTTGGTTAGCGGTGGTGTCCAATGGCAGAGAGCCCTCAGCCCGCTTTAGTCGCGTGGCACAGCGCATGGTCAAGGAAGGGCGGTCAAGGAATAGCGCAGGATACCATTCATGGCGTCTGAGTTGGGGGCTTGTTCGCTAACCAGTGTACAGGGCCGATGGATAGCGATCTTGAGTGAGCTCTGGGAGCTGGCCGTCTGAGCTTGGTTTAGGTGGTCAACTAGCTTCTCCAAAAAGACCTCTCCAGCCCACTTGCTAGCTGTGTAGCTATCTTTGCCTGCCTGTCTGCCTTATCCTGTATTTTAGCCGCACTCTTCTATTGTATGATATATAATAAGCTAACCCCAATAGTTTTGGGAAGAGATTTCACTTCTAGCTCACTTCATTTGGGCATGCAACTTTGTTTTTGTTAATTTAATATAGTTATATATCCCCCTTTTCCTAAGCATTTTCTAGGACATAGAGTGTGGTGTTGAGTGGATTTGGCAATCTACAAAGTAAACCAGAAAGCAAACAGAAAAGCTCTTTAGAATAAGGAGGAGAGTAGCCAGGGAAAATAAGAAGCAGTTCTGGCTACCAGTTCTCCAATTGGGCTCTTCTTTTTATTTCATCACTAGATTTCTACAATCCGTGAGCAAAAATGTGGAGCAGCTATAGAGTGAAGTCACCTTCAAGAGCGTAAAGGATCCAATTTTCAAACAAACAAGCTTGATCTATAATAACTAGGGTTTTATCAAGGTTTCAGGATACTAAAATTCCAATATCTAAAGCTACATGTCTCATCCGCCGTCTATCATCATGGGTTATCTTTATGACAAGGCCTGTCGATCAAGATATTTCCTCAGCTATGCCTTTAATTGCAGATTCATAGTTTTATCCCCGCAATGCTAATACATAAGACACCTTAAATGCAATATACTACCATGACTGCCCCTGGTCTAGCCGGTGCCGTTTTGATTTCTTTCTTGCTGGCATTAGTTGTCTCCTGGATGACCTTGCCGCTAAAAAAGAGACCAAAGAAAAAAAGTCATGGGTAAAGGAATCTAGAAGATAGAAACTAAGAATATAAGAGTGCTAGGAGAATTTTTGCAGTGTCAGACTTTTACATCGCTCTGCAGGAATTGTCCCCAGAGGGAGCCTCTTTGGCAGTGTGCTGAGGGGGAGTGTCGGCACTCTCAAAGTCGGGTTTTTGCGACGTGCTAAGGATCATTCCGGGATGACCAATATTGAGCAGAATGACAGCGATGCACATCACACTATAGAGCGTCAGCTACCAAAGTATCAAGCGAGGGAGAGAGAGGTCTGGTAGCGCTCACGTACCATGATTCAAGGGCGATGTACAAGGATTCGTGGCGGAACAGCGGGTCAATGTAGCCCTTGTAGAGCTCTACGATCCGGTAGATGCATCGGACAAGGATAAGGAACATGGAAGCAAAAAGGAGCGAGAGAAAGATGGTCATGTTCTTGTCGAGCCACAGCGGGCTTGCCAAGCGGCGAGCCCTGCGAACGTAGTGGACAAAGACGGCAAGAAATACAATCAGGGTGAAGACTTGATAGACCAACCCGGCCATCGATATGTCCTCTCCTATTCTAAGATGGTGTTTGGTGGTGCTAACGCAGGAGATGGCGCCACCAGTGGATTGTAGAATGAGTGAAATGGCGTCGCTAATCATCGCGAACCAGAAGAGAAAAACGGGGCTGACACGGGAGATTGAGGGGTTCGTCCGGCTTATCCTACAGAGTTACGGATGTCAGTGGTCACTTTCACATGATGTCGATGGGGGGTTAAGCATACACTTGCGAAAGGAGGCCGTATATGGCGGAGCAGATAGTAGTGGGGGCGATTGTGATGCAAACTATCAGGCGCGTTAACGAACAAAGACTCTTCTCCCACCGCACGCGGGTTTCGTTTTTCTTCAAGGCTTGTTGGTGGCATACTAATCTGTATCAGAAAGGCCGCGAAATGAAATGGGTTGTCATGAAGCTTCAGGCGTCCAGCGTATCCCGCAATCTCCATCATGCACCCGGTAACCATGCAGATCATGAACGCCCACGTCCTCTTCCGCCAACCCTGCCACACGTGCACTGCCATGGAGATGGCAAATACGGACAGGAAAATTGCGTTGGCGGGCACGCTCGGTCTGTGTCGCAGAATGCTGGCTTCGAGAGGGCAGGTGTCGAGTGTGCAATCGGCTTTGGCGCCGAAGGGCTTGCGCCCATTGGGCAAGGTTGACAGGGGCATTGTTGAGTGTGGTTCTTTTCCTGTACAAAGTTTCAGAGTGGGATGCATGCATGCAAGCAAAAAAGTGAATGAGAGAGAAAATAATGCAAGCTTGGTTTATATAAACCCAGGATCTTCTTCATCACAACGACAGCTCGTGCGAGTGTGTATTTCCCAAGCGGCCTTTCCCACACCACTGGAACTTTCGTCGAGCTTCCCAGACCGTCCGGTAGTATCCAATTCTATCATCACTATCCCCAACAATTGCTACAACTCCGTCGTAGCTCGTCGTAGTCTTCCCTCTGAACGATTTGGATCCACTTGCCGAATCCCGAGTCAGATGGCACGAGTATCCTGCCCCCATCTATCAGCTGTGACTGTTGCCTGATGGAGATGTGATATCTGCGAATCACTCTGTGCCGCCGCCTAGTAGCCGCCGACGGAGGTCCGCGGGTCGCCGAAACCAACGGAGGCCGCAGTTGTTCAAGTTTTCGGTAAGCCCGAAGGGGGAATTTTATAATTTGAAACCATGGCCCCGGGTAATGATGCTATTTTCAACATATCTGTGTTTCTCTGCTTCACGAGAACCCGCGACTCTCACGTCATTAACAGGCTGTGATGCGCACTTTTGCCAACTTGAATTCCCACTAGGTCTATATCGCGGCCGAGAGGGTCGGGACTTTTGCCTTGCTCTCCTCCGTCTTGACAAACTTCTTGCCCACTCGGCGAATTCAACCTCTCATCATCTCATCAACAAGTTGCGACCGCATTGTGATCGAGCATTTATTTGTCAAGATTTGTATATGATGAGCTTGAACCTGGCCGTGTCATCACAATAGGTCGACACATCCGGCCGGTCCTCTGGGCCAAGCGCTCTACGTCATGCCTACATTGGCCATTCTATCGGCTGAAACATAATCCCACGCGGTCTGTGTACAAAGCAAAACTTTGACAATGCAGGGGGTGGTCTTGGAACGTTTTTTTTTCTCTCTCTTGGTTCTTTCCGAAATCTGTAGCCAAATGTATGAGGTTAGGCTAAAGTCCACTAAACTCGGCCGAAATGCACTCGTGATAATATTGGGTCGCTTGGCCGTCAGACTAAATTCTTACACTCGTAAAATATAAAAAAAACCTCGCTCCAAAAGACAACCTCGCCGCTGATCTAGCTCATCTTCAAAAACATGGAGGAAACTGGTCAAAAAGCTCCGCTATGCGAGCTTTGTCGACAGTTTACGTCCGAGTTTTCGGATTCGGGCCTTCGACCACCCAAAGATACAGCCCCCAGCGGGGCGTGGACTAATAATGTCCTCAACTTGCAATGGGGCGACAGCTGGGGCTACGGCTTTCGGCACCACGAGACCATCGAGGACCTCCGGGCGAGCGCAGACACATGCCCGCTGTGCGACGTAATCGCCGAGGAATACGCCGATGGGCCGAACGGCGAGCAGCCTCTGGTGCTCTTTCCCGTCGCCTCGTGGAAGTGGACGGGTTTGGGCAACTTCGTAGCCACCTTCTCGGCCCAGGAGCGAACCTCCCTTACGTATCCCTATGGGCTGCCTGAGCACATGTTCAAGTTTGGGAGGCGCCGACCGTACAGCACGGATGTGTCCTCCGATGCTCATTCTCCTGGAGGAAAATGGGCGGAACGGGACTTTGAGCGAGCGATCCCTGACAACTCTCTATCCGAGGATGCTTTTGATACTGCCAGATTCTGGCTCAAGAACTGCAAGGAAAACCACAGCGAGTGTGCGGCCGTCATATCCAGCCTTCCAACCAGGGTTATTGACGTCGGTGTTGGTCCTGAAGATGTCCCCAAACTCCTCATCTCCACGGACAAAGGGGGGTCCTATGTCGCGTTGACACACTGCTGGGGCGGAGAAATCCCCTGCAGGACGCTCACCTCCAACATTGACGAATACCAAAGGGGGCTTCCGATGGACGATCTCCCGCAGAACTTCCAGGACACGATCCGCGTCACGCGAGAGCTAGGGCTGCGCTACGTTTGGATCGACGCCCTCTGCATCATACAAGACTCTGCGGAAGATTGGAAAGCAGAATCTACCAAGATGGCTGATATATACCGCGATGCCATCGTGACAATCTCTCCTCTGCACTCGGGCAAGAGCACCGACGGGTTTCTCAAGCCGCGAAGCACCAGGGAATGCATCATCAACTCGGACTTTTCCGTGCGGAAGCACCTTCCCAAGTTCATCGACACCATCGATGACTGCGTCCTTAATACTCGAGGTTGGTGCATGCAGGAGCGGCTGCTCTCGCGGTCGCTGCTCCATTTCGGCAACGACCAGATGTTCTGGGAATGCCGATCCATCACGGCCCGGGAGGCCGGCGGCAACAGCCCGGACAACTCGGACCTGTCCAGCATCCGAACGTACCAAAGTCCCACTCAGCAGTTTGCCGCGCTCCGGAGGAAGTTTGTCTCCTCGCCCCAGACCAGGTTCGATCTCTGGTACCACATCGTCGAAGAGTTCACTTGCCGAGGTCTCACCTACGGCACCGACAAGCTCCCGGCCATTGCCGGAGCCGCCTACCAGTTCCGATCCACCGGGTTCGGAGGCCAGTATGCCGCGGGCCACTGGGTGGACGACTTGGCAAACTCGCTCTTCTGGGGCGCAAAGGACGTGGGTCGGGCGCCCATGATGAAGGCGGTGGGCATAGTCGGGCTGGCCGGCCTGGCACGGCCAGCCAAGACAAGAGTGCCCACCTGGAGCTGGGCCAGCGTTGATGGCATCATCAGCTTTCAGATCCCTCGGGAGATAGACAGTTCCAAGGATTTCGACATGAAAATACTCGAGGCCAATTTGAGCGTTGGCCTGGACGATATGACGGCCGTGACGGTCGAGGGGACGCTGAAGATTAGAGCCACCATGATTCCCGTCATCTGCCATCCCTCTACGGCTGCAAATAAAGCAGGACGCGTGTATTTCACGTCAGACGCAGACACGCCGATCGCCCAAGCCATGTTGGATATGGACCGCGAGCGAACCCGGGAATGTTGGCTGCTCTTGTCGAGCACCAGCTACCCGGGGGCGATTATTGTAGAGGAGCATAGCCCTGGAATCTTCCACAGGATCGGGTTGATATACACGTTTTCTGTGGGCGAAGAAGAACTGTCCAAGTTTAAGATGAGAGAGATCATACTCGCCTAGTAAACGCGAGCGTCGTGAAGAAGAATCACGAACATCTGCGGAAGGGAAAATCGGCAAGAATCAGTCAATCAATGCCTAGCATAACCGCATCGTGTTAGATCAAATAGGAGCATTTGAGACTGTTTGACTTTTTTTCATGTCTCAGTTTGCTGGAATTCGGCATTGTTCTGGAGACACACCCATTGCTATCTAACTCAGAGCACAGGGCCGGATAAATGTGAACCCCAGTGTGCCAGAGACCAATTAACTAGGGCACATGGACCCTGATGATATAAATTGGGTGGGTGAAAATGAAAAGCGTTGAGGCTTTCGCGAGGTGAATAGCTGAATACAATGTGACTTCCTCATTAAGTCAGGGGAAGTTGCAACACAGACTGGCGCTCAAACACAAGAGGCTATAAAAAGCGACAGAATTAAACTAGCTAATCCAGATTAGAATAAACATAGCCAATTTTCTAACATACTAGTCAGTTATTTTTGCGTCTTAGTGCTACGAGCTTACCGCGAATTTCATCGGTCGCCTACCCGGCACCTCCTCACTTTTCGCAAGTGCTACACCAAAATTGACTTTGGACCGCACAAATGCAGTAAACCTGGCCAAAACGTCCACATGGATCGACATATCCCATTCCTCCCATATTAGGGGTCGATCACGGCAGGCCCCGTTCTGGGGATGTGGGACCGTACCGTGTGTCGCGCAGCGCCAAATAACCTAATGATGGCGAACGCGCTCTTGCGAGTAGAAATGATGCTCATGATTCAATCTCCACGTGTGGTTTCCATCTTGACACATGCGCGCCTTCGCTAGCCCTCGCAAGACTTGATTGTTCTGGAAATTCTTTAAGGGAGCGGTTCCTTGTGCTAGTACCGAGGCAGGCGGATGAACCATTCACTTCCCCTAAAGAGGGCAAGACAGAGGTAATTCGTCATGCATCATGGCATGACACTACGACTGGCTTGAAAGATGTAATCTCTTGGCCCCGCGGCGCGACGCCTGTCTCTAAAGCGAACTGTTTGCCCACAATGCGACGGCTTGTGGTGAACTCTACAGTGCTAGAGAAATTACATGAAGCGGGTGGCTTTCCATAGTGCCGAGCCCAGCCATGGTAGCCTCACAGCCAAAATTAGGATGGTTTGATTGGCTGCATGTCAGTGAGCACCACGCGATAAGAACAATGCGCCGGCATAAAGCTCGATAGATCCCGCACCCAGCTGCATTGGGCACCTGTTGGAGAGGCATCACGAGGCTGAGTGAGCAGAGCCTGGAGCGGAGATTGGTCCTCATGCAGCCCTGCAAGCAGGGGAGGGGTGGGAGCCAGTTTGCCGGGACGACGATCCCAACTGGTTGTGAAGGGGATGGCAAACAAGGTAGAGAGATTCAGTTAATCCAAAGACCAAGCGAAATCAATGACGTCTTGTGAATACCGGCCGAGCTCAGTTTAATTGTCGGGAAAAAGCGCCGACAGAGTTCGGGGCCGGTGACGAGATGTGACGAAACTGAATACGAGAGCGAATGCACAGACGAACCCGCTCAGCAGTCATTGTGCGCTCATTGACAGAATGTGGCCGTGAGAGGTGCACCTAACCCAGTTTGACCATTATGCCAAGTGACGAGGCTTGATCTTCAACTTGTCTAGCTAAGGCAACGGCGGGCCGAAGGATGACGACTGAGCGACATCAGGCAGCCTCTCGGACCATGTGGCGGACACGGCGCTGGTTATAACAATGGGCCAGATTGATTTGGGCGCAACCACCGTTGAGTCGGGGCCACGGCGTTCCGGACTGCACGCTGGGGAAACCTGGAGATTGAGCCGCCAAGAAGGCGAATGGAATCATCCACTATTGGCTTCCGTTCAGGCTCCAACACTCGTCCTCCAGACCGGCAAGGTACCATTGCTGACAGGGGCGCAGCGCTCATCACCATGTCGGTTGGGAGCGAGGCGAGCCGTTAGACGGTCCCGGCGAGGTGGTCAGGAAACCAGGGCCCTGACCGGCAGGACAAGGCCAGAAGCATAAAGGATTTAACTGCGAATTCAAGGCCAAAGTCCGAGGCCAAGGTCCAATACAGAGCGGCATTTTTGTGGACGTTGCTGGAGCAGGAAATCCTCCAGAGCCCACGAGGCATAAGCCTTGCAAAAGAAAAAAAGGCTCTCGGGGAACGACAACCGGTTGTGAACCGCTGGCTAGCGTCCCAATAGCCCTCGGCGCCACGACGGTGGGCTTGCTAGCCGAAAGGGAGGTGCCACGGAGAAACATGAATAGAATATGGGCGTTGCTGTTGACAAACCTCGAGCCGGCAGCCAGTATCGAGGCTGCGGCAGATAAATCTGCCGCAGCGTCTGACCAGCAGACAGGCAGATTACCGGGCAGCATGGACAACGATGATCGGAGAACAGACAGACGGGGTGGGTGCTGGTAGATCCGATTTCGCGATGTCACCCACTTCGCCCACCCATTCCTTCCTTTCCTTCTAGGTTGTTGCTTCTTTCCCCGGCCAGGTCCTGGATGGCTAGACAGGGTCAGGGTACTACCGGCACACCCTTCCGCCTCATCATCCCCTCCCTTCTGCAGCTAAAATAGTGGCACAGCGAGCCATGGCTAGATGCGGAATAGCCCCAGGAACAGCTCTGTGATTGGCCCGCCATGCTCCATCACACAAAGTCTGCGAAGGGGGAACGCGGACTTTGACAGGCATCAGCGGGCAGCACGCTCAGGCTCGGCCGCTGAGAATGTCGCCCCGAGAGCCAGGATCGGGCGTTTGTTGCTAGCGAGGTGCCCACGGACAAGGGATGTTTGTCAGTGGCACATTACAGTTGGAGAGTGACACTCTGCGATATTGGTGGCGGGGGATTGGCAGAAAAATGTTGTGCGCCTAGAGCCGTCTGGCTGCATACCATGGCTACAAGATGCCCCTGAAAGGTCCTAAGCGCCTCTTGCTCTCTTCTTGAACGCGCGGCATGGATGAGGAGTCGCGCAAAGAAGTCTGCGAGCGGGGCCGGATAAGATCTTTCTTTTTCTTTTTCTTTTTGCCCATTTTCCAAAAAAAAAAAAAAAAAAAAAATTCTCTCGTGGGCCTGGAAGAGGTTGAACCATTTCCCACTTCCGGACTAATTGGCCTCTAGGCCCGCTTGATCAGGGGCGGCTTGAACTGGATGGTACTCTGACGGAACATGCCCTGACAATGTCTTGTGGGGAGATTTACGGCCATTATGGTAAAAAAACGACAGGTCGGTCTGCCGAGTGAAAGGGGCAGCTTCTGATCGTCTTGCGTGCATGGGCATATCGCTGTCAACATGCATAGCGATTACCACTATGCACCACAATGCTGTCATGTCGTCTTGGAAATGACTTCGCATCACTTCACGGCAGCGGGGACTGCAATCCCGCCTGCTGTGTTAGGAACCAAACAAGCATCGCATGTGAAGACGCCTCATGACCGCTCTAGGCGAGCATTCTGTCTTGGTCCGTCGTCCAGTCTAAGCTGAATGGTTGTTTCTCCGTGTCTTGGGCGTTGTGCTGCTCAGGCCTTATTTTCCCCCCCTTGTCCACTCAAGTGGAATGAATGCCGACGGACATCTCAGCGCTAGAGCCCTACAGAGCTTGTGGTTAAGGAAGAAAAAGTGCAGTGATCGACATCAAACGGGGACCATGCGCCGCACGTGCCGTAGGTTTTATGGGATGGACGTTTGGCGAGGCGAGAAAAAAAGAAAGTCGAAAATGAGGCCGGAGCCTGAACCACGCGAGCAAATGAGTCCTCGCGGCGCACGACTCGGGGCCTGCAGGTGCAGCGTTTGTGGCGCGGCGATGTCTGATCAGGTGGGCGGGCATGGCGTTTATCTGGGTCCTGTCACTCTAGGCCTGCCGAGCTGAGAGGGCCGACGGCAGACACAAAGAAGAAATTCTAAGAGGGTCAGTGGCTGGCCGATGGGTTTGGAAACATCACTCGTCCGTGAGTCTCAGCAAGCGTACATCGGGGCAGGGACCGGCGACGTTGTTTGCACCGGGGCTGGGGCTAATGTGTGGTGGCAAACGCACACGAGCGCACCGACATGCTATGACCAGTGGTGGCCGAGAGCGGAGAGGTGTCAGTGTCGTTGCCAGACTCGCTGGCGCAGGCGGCGTCGACCGTGGGTTTTGGATGCAATGCGGGGAGGCTAAGCATTCAAAAATGGTTGGTCAGGCTCTCGTTTCTTTTCCTTAGATAGGAGAACGTCTCAGAACACAGAGGCGGAAATCAGGGGCCGATAACCTACACAACCCCAACTCCAGACGTCCTGGGCAAATAGGGGGCTGAATACATGTGCGCGGAACGGATGAGGTCTGACTCTGCGGCGGATGGGCAGATCCCCCATGAAGCTGCAGCAAGCGGCCAGCGATGACAACGACATGGGGATGGGGTGCTGGTCGGCTTCAGGCGCCTCTCCCGATCCTAGAAGCATCGTTGTGACAGTGATAAGTGATAGTAACTGCATGTCGCGCCGGACATGATGACGCAGTGGTAGCGAAACCCTACATGGCTTGCGCTGGAGCCCACTCCCGCGCGAGCCAGGCCGATAAAATGTCATGGTTATCGTATTGAGACTCGCTTTCGCTAGACTTGAAACAGGCATTCTCGGGAGCTTGGTTTAGATAGACATTGCCGTGCCACATTCTTAGACTTTGTTATGACGGACCCAGTGTCCGAATCTCGATTCTAACTCCTCCGCGACGACCGCGACGGCCGCCCAGAACCATTGGTGGTACAGGGAGGGGCAGGAGGGCACTAGGGAGCGGATGTTATGGTACCAGATGAGCCCAGGCATTAGCCGTTCCAACGGCTGCGCCGACCATGATGCTGAGGGCGCACCATCCCCGTCGATCTCTTTTCTCAGAGCTGAGGGGGACAAGCGTGGTGGGATGATTGATTGGATTAAAAAAGAGGGCGAGGACGGGAGAGGGCGGGATGGCTGAGGGTCTGCGTATGGCCTGTCTGGTCCTTGAATGCCATCTGTCGGGCAAAAAAGCAAAACCAGCCTACAGAAGCAAATGCAAGCATTTTGATGTCGGTCCTCTGTAGCCGAACCGCAAAACCGTCTCGAGTTTGAGACGCTTTTTCGCACAACGCAGTATTCACTCACCCGGATGCTGTCCCTCCGGCGCTTCAGTTTCAGTCGTAGGTTCATATTCGTGGACGAGGCGTTAGAAAAAGCCCGTGTGTGGTTCTTGCAGTGGTTTGGCCATGGTGGGGTGGCGGGGGAAAGGCACTCTGATCTTGTCCAAGCTCGCGGACTCTTGATGACCAGTCAGTTCTGCGAGGACTTGTTTATTGTCTGTGGTTGCCACTGGTTGCCTGGGCTGCCAGACCAGATGACGTGAACCATCCAGCTACTTTTGGACAGAGTGAGTCCCGATTACATCAGGTGGGATATCCTCAAACACGAGCGAGCGGGAAATGGGGCTACGACGGCTGCCGGCAGACGGGCGACTCAAACGCGGAAATCGGACTGGGATGCGGAAACGGCATTCTTAGACAACCCGGGATTTTGTCAGACGACAGGGCAAGGCGAAGGATCCGTGGTTATGTCTCGCTTTGTGTTTTTTTTTTGTTTTTTTTTTTTTTTGGCTGAGACTCAGTTGCTGCTCTCATTGAGACGTGCATGGTTGGAGCAACTGACAAGCAAGAAGGTTTTGTTGCCAGAGCGGACTGGGCATAGCTGGGCTTGGCCCTCGAGTCCAGCCCGAAGACGAAACAACAGGATGAGCTCATGATGCTTCTGTGCCGCACTGGAGCTGTAAGACTCTAGGGTCCTGGCGAGCCTCAAACCCTCTCAGACGATGACTGCAGACGCCCGGATTGGTATCAGAACCCCGCCTCTTCCTTTGTGCGTTTTACTTTGCCGCTGCTGCAGTGTCAGCATCCAGGCCGTGGCATGCAAAACCCGAACGGGTGGTGCCCAGGCTCGAGGGACGATACAGTAGGGCTGGCAGCATGAACAGGATTAGGAAGATCATGAAAATCACCCTTCTTGGCTGTGGGATGCATGCATCACTGTGGTGAGCTGAATTTCGCCAGTGGGGTTCGGGCGGACGAACCGGGCTGGTGCTGGCGCTGACGACTTGAGGGGAGAGCGCTGAAGTTGGAGTTCGGGGTCCCCTACGAGGGCCCCTACGACCCCCCGAACGAGCACCGCCCAAGCCCACTGGAGCCCAGTGCAGTTCGCTAGGAATGGCACTGAGGTGGCGTGCGTGCTGCGGTGCAGCATGGGTGCTCCTTTCCACCCTTGCCGCACCATCAGCGCGACTGCTCGTCCTCGGCGCTGAGTGGTGGTGGGCAGCGGTGGGCGGGCCAGTGCTTTCTTCCTTCCCTTCCATCCTTCCCGGCCGTCGAGCCCAAGTCCGGGCCAAAAGCCAAAGCCAACTCAACTCAACTTGCACCTTCCCTGTCCCTGAGCCGGGGTACGTACTCAACGCCACGCGCCCCCGCCGTCCCCGCAGCTAGCAGACTCAGGCACGCCCGGCAGCTGCACCGTTCATCCCATCCCATCTGGCTGCAATGTTTTTTTCTGCTTTCTTTTCAAGGCCATCACCCGCAACCCCTGTCGCCAGCGACCCATCGACCCATCCGCAAATCATCGGGGAGCGATGGTGACTGGTGGGAAACCCAGAGGCGGGCACAACTTGGAAGGATGGGCCTACATGCTGTGTATGGAGTTGATGGCGGTGACAACGCGTCGAGATGAGATGAGTAAGAGAAGGGATGGACTAATAAAACGGTTTGTTTTGTACTCGCCCGCCTCGCTTCGAGGGTCCCGAGTATCGCCATGCAGAAGAGGTAAACAAGAATTGCCGGCCGTGAGCGAGTACAAACGCCCGTCTCATAAGACAAGTGCCCTTCCTTTGCGGCCCCCCAAATGATGAATGCCAGACATGCATCCCACTTACATGGTAGTCAATACTCTATCTGGGGCAATGAATACGAGGAATGCCAAGTACAGACTACCTTGATTCCTGATTTCTGGGACTCGCCAGACAGGTGCTGGAAAGGGGACGGGCGAGAAGCAGCAAAAAAAAAAAAAAGAGATACGTACCGTGTCACCTCGTACCTTCCTAGTCCCTGTTAGGTCATAGCGTCCGGTACCCCTGACACCACGCACCCCCCTTGTCGTCCCACTGTCAACACACCCCTTTCACTCCTCTTCCACTCGCCTCTAGCGCCTCTACTATGGACTGGCCTTGTCAATCCCAAATTCCCCCTTCATTGCCTGGGCCAATTTCTCGCTCGTCCCGTCAAAAGAAAGAAATACCCTGGTTCAGTCTAGCCGGGGGTGGGCATCTCGTTCACGTTCCATTCATTCAACTCGTGCCTCTCCTCTTTTTCTTCCTTTCCCATTGTCACCTCTGGTCACAGGTTAAGCAAGTCACAGTCTCTACGACTCGATTTCTGTTTCTTTGCGTGCCTCTCGTTGCTCTTCTTCTTCTTCACTTCTCACTGACCGAAGAATTGCCCTTCACTGCTGGCCAGGTCACTCCCTTGACCCCCGTCATTGCCATTCTCCATCTCATTTCCTAACCTAAAGCTCTTGCCCTCCCTTTAGAGATCCGCGAGCAAGAGCCACCACGATCATTACGCACAGAAAAACAGTCCGTCGACCTTTGTCTCTTCTTCGCCGATTCTGAGACACGCTTTTCGCCCACCCGCTTCGACTAAATCTTCCCCCTTTGGGGCCACCCGTTCCGACCCGTTTCAAACACCCACCTCTTTGGCCATCTGCATTTTCTGCTGCAGTTTTTCGTTGTTTTTGGCCTGGAGCAAACAACCCGATTTCGTGGTACACGAACTGCTCCTCGACGGCAACCGACTATTCCTTTTTCCTACATTCAACCCGTCATCTTGGGTACAGGCCTCGAGCGTCGACGACACTCTTTCGAGTGTATTGGCTTTGTCGACCTGAGCCTCACGGGCCCACGTCTCGTCAACAACACGTGAGATACGATCGAGCAACACTTTTAGGTACGATTCATTTCTATACAAGTCTGTAACCTGGGAATTGGATGCGGCGTTCTTCCAGACGTTGCTAGCGCATCGGGTCAAAGCTCCAAGTGCATATGCCCCTGATCCGACCGTAGATGGCCCTGACGAGTGTCCGGGCACGGGTTACAGATGTCGGTGACTCTTTGAGTTATGTGTGGTGCATTTTAATAGTTGGGCTGACTCCATGTTAGTGTTACAGCTCCAGCCTTCCACAAGCAACCCAGACGCACTTTGATCTATACAGCCTGACATGAATTGAAGCCAACTTCGGATTTCAGAAAGCAGACGACACCCGAGCTAACGACTTTTGAAGTCAACAACTCAATCCACAACATCCGCTATCATGAACCGATTTCGAAACAAGACGAAGAAGGCCAAGGATGACTTGGTCGCTCCCCCCCGCATGTCGGGCGAGTCTGAGTCCTCCAGTCCTTTCAAAATGTTCGCAAAGAAGAAGCAGCAGGAAGAGACAAAAGAGGAGATCGATCTCACCGCTGCTCTTCCTCCAAGCGATGATTTCAGAACAAGTCTATTGATGACTGGCCTGTCAGCCCGATTCTCCATGCTGCGCGAGCAAGATGACCCAAACACTAAGGTTGGAAAGGCCAGCGACGACAGCGTGCTCTTCCCCAAGAGGCAGTCTAGGCTGATGGACTTTGGGTTCAGCGGGGGACTCGGTGATATCGCTGAGGTTGAGTCGATACGGGCCCCTTTTGCTCGTGATAGTTCTTATAACTCCGACGATGGTTCCTCGATTTCCGGAAGCATCATGAGCCGTGCCAAGCCAACCGAAGGCAATAATCTGTTTGGTGGACGACAGAAGGTTTACAAGGTTGCTGCCAACGGCGGAGCCACTTCCGGCCGAGTACTGTATGACCACGATGTTGCCCAATCCGCCTTTCAGAAGTGGCGACAATCTGAGAGGGGAAACGAGGGCTTGGAAGACCAGCAGAGTGATTCCTTCGACTCTGAGCCAATGCGCCCCGATTCTCCCCAGTCCGACTATAACAGACGACGAGAAACGAGCTCTACAACCTCGTCGGGTCCTTCTGTCAGTGCTCGCGATTCCACTGCCGCAACTTCCATCACCTCATCACAGCCTTCCGCTTCCATCAAGGAGTGGCAGAACGCTGCGGCTGCGGCTGTGGCGAACCCAACACCTCCACTCGACCGAACCTTTACACGCACACGCCGACTGTATGAACAAAGTCTGAACCAAGAGATGCACAATCAGCAGACATCCGCCCTTTCGAGAATGGACACCCTCTCCAAGCAGCGGAACTTCACCAACCGTACACCCGACCTCACGCCATCACCGGCCAGTGCAACTTTTGGTGATAGACTTTCTAACAATCGTTCCGTTCTCGCCAAAGCCAGCGCGCCTAACCTGCGATCTTTCAGCCCTCCCACTACAATCTCGTCTCAAGCAAGCCCATTGGAACCCCAAAACAAGTTCTCCACCTTAGAAGAGCGCGTTGCCTTTGGTGCCACTCCTCCTTTGAGCCCCCCGATCAGCGAGACTGGAGATTCACAGTCTCGGGCGCTGATGGGTGACAAATCCAAGATCGCCAGTATGAGTGTGTTAGCGAAGGCCGCCATGTACGATGAATCAACATATGCACAGCGTCAACTTCAGCTTCAGCAGGGACGTGAGACTCCCACCACCCGCTTCCACAATGAATCCAGTATTTCACTTGGGACTGTTCGATCGCGGTCGCGGTCCCCATCGGTTCATCGAGGGGCTTCGGACAAACACGATTCCAATGCTTCGATGAGGGTGCCAGTTGGACTTAGGCCGGAGGGTCACACTTCGACTTTCTTCGACGACGAAGACGATGGTCTTGAAAACATTCCTATTCGTCCTGGTGCCCCTCGACCACCACAGGTTACTGTCGAGCGACCTGCGGATAACGAACACCCCGCTTTCAGGAAGGCAGCAGTTCCGGCTCCCCTAACTATCGATGACAACCAAGACCACGAATCACCCGAAGACTCGCCTACTCTGGGTCCTACTTCTGGTGGTTTGAGCGGCATGGTTCGTGCCCATCTGCGGCACGACAGCAATGCATCCTCCGTCTACGGGAGTGTGCCTAATGAATCTGATCTTGCATCTCGATTCCCTCCCGAGCGTGATGAGGTCCAAATCTATGAGCCTTTGACAACCAAGTCCAGCACTTGGGAGTCGATTGAGCGAGGGGTGGCCATGTCCATGGATACTGATTTGCCCAGCCCAACCAGATCTAGGTCATCTATTGACCCCCAGGAGCGCACGGCGGCCGCCCCTCTGTCTGCTCACGATTCTAAGATTGATCTTCAGCAAGAGAATGAGCCTGATGATTTTGCTCGCCATCTGGCTGATGGCGCCCGCCGGGTTCGTGAGAGACTAACTTCATACGTGGAATCAGATAGCGGTAGCATTGCCCCCGCTGCCCCCCCTCTGTCTGAGCTTCCTCCCCCTCCCAGGGCCAATGCCTTGGGAATTCTAAAGGCCAAGTCTAGCCTAAGCTCCCTGGTCGACAAGAACCGAGCCGAGCAGGGCCCCACTAAGACGAAGAAGCTTCTTGGTCTGGGAAGCACTACCCAGAGCCCTGGTCCGTATACTCCTCGCCCGGAGTCAGCACAGGCCGATTACGAAGCAAAGCAGGAGCAGCTTCAGACACAGTTTCGACAATCTGAGGACGGATTTGATGCTGCCAATGACTCTGGAGACAATGTCCACGCCGGCCTCAAGGCTTTCCGACAGGCCCGCCGCGAACTGCAGAAGATGAAAGAGATGGAGGTGCAGCAGCGTTACCAGGGACCCCCATCCCGAGAGAGGGCGCCAAGTCTACGAGGACCTGATTCGCGACAGGCATCTAGGGAGCGACGTGCTCCTCCTGTTTCTTTCAACCGAATGCCCAGTGATGATATCAGAAACATCGGCGGCTCTCGATCTACGTCTCGTGCTCCATCATACCGCGACCGAAGCGGCTCTGAGAACAGTAACAACGATGGTCGATCTGGCAGCAGACCTCCCCGTGCTCGCAGTGGCTCCATTCGAGATGACATTCAGCCTCCCATGGGCTCTCCTGGCTCTGCTGGACTTCCCCGACAAGGTGGCATGATCCGATCACCTCACGCGAACCAAGATCGAAATGCTTCCCCTGCCCGTTTTAACCAATTCGGCGAACCGCTCGCCCTCAACTATGATCAGGTACAGCAAATGACTCGACCAAGAGATCCTTCTGATCCCCCAATGATGTCTGTTGGTGGACCTATGGGCCTGCCCGGCCCCATGCCATCTCCGATCACTGCTCCTACCTCCGCTCCTCCTCTACCTCCTATCAATCCTCGACGCAAGACAAACACTATGAATGAGCTCGCCCCGCATCGCCAACGTTTCCCTGTGAGCCCAATGAGCGCTGATGAGGGACGTGGCTCTGGAAGCTTTCCAATGAGCGACGATGAAACCGCTACAGAATATCAACAGCGCCTCCGAAAGGCGGCAAGCGAGGCCAACGGAATGAATGCCCGAGCCCGCTCTCTCCGCAATAGCCCCCCTCACCCACGTGGACCACCACCAATGCCGCCCGGCATGGCCCGAGGTGGTTTGCCAGGGGGCATGATTTAATTCTTCTTGACACATGTTCTTTTGGCTTAATTTTCGAAAAAAAAAAAAGTTCGGGCCACTCGGAACACATGATGACTATATTTCTTTTCACATACGGTCCCCCTTGCAGCTTTAATTGGTTCCTCTCTTGGTTCGGCATCGTTTTAGTGCCTGTCAAGAGATGCGGCCGTCCTGTACATTCTGGGGTGACTCATTGTATCTCTTATAACTTTCTGTGTGGAATGTCTTTATATTTCTTGATTGTTTTGTTAAACGGCAGTTTGGAACCGGCGCAAAGATACCGCCTGGCGAAGGGGATCAAGCAGGGCTTTGATTCAGAGTTGGCGTCGGCTTTTAGTGAATGGACCTACTTATTTGGAAGAAGAATGGACAGGCATAGCACATTGTAGCGGGATGGAAGGTGTTGGGCTTTGAATGTAAAGGATTGGGAGCAGAGGCCGACATTGGCGCCGTGGAATACCACTTAAAGTTTAGTATCTCATTACACAAGTTAAAAAAGGAATTGGAAGGGTACAAAGTGCACAAAAAGTTTGTCTGCGTGATTTATAAGGGCCGTTTCCCATTTTGTTCCTCATGATGCGTGTCTTGGAAAGGTACTGAGTTTGAAGCGGACTTGGGGTGGTGCTTGTCCTATGAGCGGTGTTGTAAAAAGAAACACCAACATCATTCGGTATACTAAAGATTCATCCTAAATAAAGTTGCAGTATTTCTAATCATACTAATTCTAATTTTTAAATATTTTATTATTCTCGTGCTAAGGAAATCAGTATTAGTTAGTACTTTATTTTTTTAGTATCGGTATAGAACCCTGCTGACGACGTTGTGAAAATACAGGTAAAAATATCATGAAGAGCAAGACTGCAGACCTTGAACGAATTTAGGGAGTCAAGTGATGACATCATATATTATTCTCACGTGAGTGAATCGAATTCTAGTTTATCGTTGGTCTCATCATATCATGCCAGGATCTGCTGGAAGACTGCAGCTTTTCATCCCGGCTACGGATGATTAACATTACTTGGTGTAACTATTTACCAATTGCCCAGGACAGTACATGCCCTTACGCGGTAACCTTATTGTGACCTTTGAATCCCGTGACCAAGTTTGTCGTTTCGTCGCGCTCTACTCCTCCGCCCATCACGATTCCATTGGGGCGGCGGCCTAATGCCATGAGTCCCTTCCCAACTGCATTGTAATCGCCAAAGAAGCTGTGTGCGCGGACGTCGTTTCCGGACGTCAGGCCGTGGCCCAGCGTCACGCCCCAGAAATCGCCCACCCTGATGGCGTGGGCCGCCGAGTTGCGGTCGCGCTCCAGCAGGACCGAGTAGATGGAGCCGGTGTACAGCACAGCTCCTTGAGCAGTGTTTGCCGGGAAGCCCCAGGCCTTGGAGTCGGTCGACACGGGGTGCCAGGGGGTGACGAGGACCTTGCCGACGCGGCAGAGGACTTCGCTCTGCACGGGGGTCCGGAGCACCATGGCGACCTTCCTGGAGCCCAGCGGGGTGCGCACCTTCATGCCGCGCCGCAACTTGCGGATCTCCACGGTCCTGCCCGAGGCGAGGGTGACGCTGGTCGAGCCCGCAAAGCAGACACCCCTCGAGTTGTTCCAGCGGCTCATGCTTATGGGCCCCGAGGACCGCGCAGAGGCGGAGGCCGGGGCGTGGGATCGCGAGCCCCACTGGCGGTGGCGGGTGATGGGCGTGGGCTCCGGCGCGGGGAGGTTGTCGAAAGCGCTGTCGAGAGCGTCACGGCACGCCTTGAAGAGGGGGCTGTCGGTTCCGTACTGTAGTGGGCCGGGGTCCTTGAACGAGTTGCAGATCTGGCGAGTGTGGGCGTTGAGGAGCGAGGGCAGGAAGTGGCAACCCCATTTCCAGAAGAAGCTTCCAGAGCTGAGGGCGAGGAAGACTTGGCCCTTGGGTTCGTCCAATGAGATGTCCTGCTTCAAGGATACATTCTTGTCGTCAAGGTACGGCTTAGAAGGAAGGTTGCTGAAGAGCGCCTTGAGCTCTGGCACTTTGTCGGGGAGAACCGATGCAACGTGGTAGTGCTCGCCATCGGGGCGCATGGGGAACAGGGATGAAATGAAGCTGCATATCTGGGACCTGGACTCGTGGTAGGCAATCTCATCTGCAGGCAGACTCGTGGTATCGAGAACGCTACGGGCAACTGTGACTACGGAAGGGTCGCTGAGGGTGGAGCTGGGCTTGACATAGCTGAGGGTAGCCTCAATGACATCGGGGATTACCTCAGAAGAGTCACCCCTGAGGAGGTTCAGATTCTTGACGCGCAGAAAGACGTCGCGGGACTGGCCAAACTGAATGTTTCCTAGAGGCAAGGTAAGTTCGGTGATGCCATTTTCGAGAACCTTAGGGGGTTGCTGTTCCACGGATGCGCCCATGGTCTCTTCCACCTCCATCTTGGAAGAGTACCTGAGCTTGAGCTCGGCCCTTGTGGCGAATGTGCTCTGCAGGTTGGCCACGGCGTGGACAAAGACGGTGCCAATCATGCCGGCGTCTGGGATGAAGGCGTAGTTTCCTCCTCCCACCTCCGCGATGGACTTGAGAAGCCCGGAACGAAGACTGTAGCCGAAGCCAAAAGTATGGATGGTGGCGGGCAGCTGGCCCATGTTTCGGATCTTGGGGACGTAGCCCGCGGGAGGACACCTGAAGCGCAGAGTGTTGGTCAATGTTGAGGAAAAAAGGGGGAGCAAGATATAGTGGCAACTTACATGTGATTGGGCATTCCGTCGGTAAGAACCAAGATTGCTGGAACTCTAGCCGACGACTCCTGTCCCTTAAACAGCTTGATACCCTCCAGAATACCATGCCAGAGGTTAGTGGCGTCCTGGGGTCGCATATTGGTGACGTTTTTGCGGGCAATGTCCTTGGAAGCATCCGTCATGGTAGTCAGGGACTGGAGAACCCTGACTTTGCTACTAAACGTCACAATTCCGAGCCGGTCATTCTCGTTCATAGTCTCGATGATGGTTCGAGCAGCGTGCTTTGTTAAATCGAGAACCGAAAGACCTGTGTCCTCGCTGGGGTCTTCTCCCGGGACGGGTGCTGCGGCGGCCATGCTTCCAGAAACGTCGATGACAAGAACGATGTCGGTGGGGACATGGGGAATCTGCGTGCTGGGTTGTGTGGGAGGTTTGACCTGGACTATCAGGGAATCCTTTTCTGGGACTGGTTCTAGTTGAAGCGCAGCCTCGCCGCTGGTCACGGCGGGGACGTCAACCTCTCCATCTTGCTCATTCTTTATACGAGTGGGCAGAGTCTGCGTGCTGTCATTTTGAACAATGCCATCCTTGGTTACGGTAGTGTTATTCCAGATGGGGACTCTCTGTAAACATGGCGTTAGCAACTTGAGGGAAAGGGGTTTCAGATATTCAGGGGCCCGGAACTCGTAAAGTGTAGTCTATGCCGGAGTTGACTTACCATTATGGGCAACAGATGAGGGGTCGAAAGGATGAGAGGTTTATGAAAAAAACAGACACTACAGCTGAAAGAGTGTTGATACTTTGAAATTACAAAATGAAGATGAGACCGGGGTTAATAAGGAACACTTCCTTGAAGGAGCCAGCAGGAGTGAATCTGTTCGCAGTGCAAACTCAGTGTGTTCAGATCCGTGAGTGCCTGGTAAGGATGACTAGGTGAGCTGAGCCTTACTCCACTTCTAGGACCTTTTTTCCGGGGCTCAAAATGAAACTAAGTGCCTTGGCGTTCCGAGAGGATGGTTTTGCGCCACCTGTCAGGCTACTCTTTGAACGAGAGCGAGGAGAAGAGAGTGTCTGGTGCCAGACAAATGGACTGAGTTGTTTCGACGTAGCTGATGCCCTCTGCTTTGTGGAGACGTGCAAAATGGACTTTGTTGGCTAAGCTTACGAGGAGGAGCGGCCGATGCATATGAGTGGTCAGCCCAAGGGGCCTGATATGGTGGGTGGCAAGGCTGCGCGTAAGGCAACCGTCGTTGGTTGAGCCTCTCATTTTCCGAGTACGATTGGGCCGAGTGCGAACCCAGTCATTCACCGATTACATTTCGATAAAAAACAATCTACAGCGTTTCCCCTTGCGCCGACCGCTCGCTACGTGCTCGCCATTGCGTGTGTGCCCTGCTGTAAGGCAGAACTGGCGGCTGACAGCAGGGCTTTTCCTGTGGCTGTGCAGCCAGGCAGTGAGGTACAGCCGGCGCCACCGAATCTCGGTCGTGAGTCAGGTACCGTGATGCTAAATGAGGCATCCAGCACAATTTCTGACAAAGAAATGGGCAGTCGTTCTGGAAATACAAATACAAGTGAACTATGTATAGAAGGATGCAGGCTGAACAATGTTTTGGAACTTTTTTTCCCGTCCGTTTGTGTGGTGTTGTCGCATGCCCCCCCGGTCCTTTGTGGCCAATCCCGTGTCGCCAAAGCTTCCCCACGTTGGGTGCCCATGTGAGCGACGATCTCCAAATCCAATCCAGAGATACTTTGTCCAATGGCTGTTGCACAACATTAGCCCTAGCCAAAACAACTACAAATATCCAAGGCGAAAAGAAATCCCAAATAAAAACCTAGGAAATATTATCTAGGTAAATATAATTATTTGGGCATTGTTTATTCTATCTAAAACACTAAGACGCGTGGTCTTTTTGGAGGACCCCATGCCGCAAAGTGTCGAACTTACTAGCATTCAAAGGCTGTATTGTACCCTGTTTGCCCACCCTGGCGCGTTTGAAAGCCTTCTAGCCTCAAAGAACCGCACTACGTCATGATACCTTTCTGATACAAACCATGGCTGAGCACCTAGGTGCGTCCCGCTCCAATAGGCTCTGGGTGAAGCATTCAGCCTCAAGCCCAAGGCCGAGAGTCATGAACCCATGACCCACCGCGCCGGCGCTATGGAAGGACAGGAGGAGGGGAAGAGGAATAGCCTGGGTTCGTCTCCCCGGCCCGCGGGCGTCTGCGGAGGACCGGGGGAGGGGGGGATCTAGATAGCCATGGTTTAGAAGTGCAACGGATCCGATCGACCCTGCGCAGGTGTCGTTTTGTTCCAAGTTGGGCACCCAGATCGTCACGGGGCCGAAAGGGCACCCAGCTTGCCACTGCTGATCCAGGGTCCAAGAGCCACAAGAGGTGCATGCGGGTGCCACGAAAACCGCACACGACTTCAGAGCAATGGGGCTGGCCATGACATCAACCGGCCTACACAGCAGCTCGTCACTATCACAGCTGATCGCTGCCGTCAACACGGCTCTAGAGCCTGCGCCCGCACCCAGACGCACGGCGCCTAGTCAAGTCATACAGACCAAGGAATCGCCCGCACTACGTAATAAGCCACCAGTCGGCGCAAGCCACCACGTTTTGCGGCAACATTTGGGAACAAGCATTCTCGCCGGAATGGAAGACACGGCGAAGCGCAAGTGTCTGATTGGCCGCGAGAGAATAGCTCTAGTCGCGCGAACACCCATCCATCGTATTCCAAATAAACACGAGTGGTGTTGACGACGTCCACCCGGGTGACGCCGGAACCCCGCGATGAGGTATGCGTTTGCCACGATTGGCTTTGTATATTCCCCTTCCTGTGTCCAAGTGCTCCGGCATATTGATCGACCATCCGCCTACGTATGAGCAGCACGAGGCATGCTGCGCAATGCCGGCAGATGGTTTTGAGGGCGTGTGCTGTGACCCCGAAGCGAGGAGCATGGGAGACTCGATATGATGGCGCGACAGACTATCACGGCTTGGCCATTCCTATTCGTGGAGTTGCCTTGGCTGTTTGTAGAGGGTGGCCAAGCAGGGCATCCAATGCCTTGGTTGAAACCTAGACGTCGGACGACGGACTTTAGACTTCAAGGCCGTTCGGCACTCATTGCTCTTTGTGAACCAAGTATGGCAAGAGGTCAAGTAAATGGAGATCCCTAGACATGGTGGTGGTTTGTCGTCCCACCACTAGGACAACACGCTGTCTCCACGTGTAAGCTGCGTCGGCAGAACATCGCGGCTCCTGGTGTTTTTTTTTTTGCAAGTCAGCTTGGGCCAACGTCGGTCGTCGGACCGATCTGACGGAAGACTTTGTTGGGGAAGAGGAGCAGGCCTGTTCCCCGGCCGTTTCTCCGAACAAGGTCGAAAGAAAAAAAGTCAATCGTGCTGAATGCACAATGCGAGACAGACAGGAGACTAGACTGGCAGACGCACACTCGCGCAGCACGCACACACCCCGCGAAAGAGCGGGCTGGACGGTGACAGGCGAGAGATAGGGAAATGAGATGGATTTTACCCCATACTGTTTCATAATGAAGTGGTTATGCTTTGGCTCTAGCTCCGAGTCGGAGGGTGGGCGTGGGGTTGGGTTCGGTCCAACAGGCAGCCAGAGGACCCTGGGAACCTGCGTGCTGGATGGTTCGTCGTGGATACCGCCTGCGGGCATCCGATTCGCCGCCCCGAGGGATGCTCTCCCAAGCGCTGGGCACCCTCTGCCACTCCGCTGCTGCACGCGGCGTGCCATTACCGACAGGAATGCGTCATCCCGAAAGATGGTAGCTGAGGCTTCGCGGGTGGCGGCCAATGGGGGCCCCGCGAGATCTGGGTCTGGCCAAGCAGGGGGAGGGGGAGGGGGAGCCGAAGAGGGAAGCGAACTTGACTTTGCGACTACCCCGCAAACCCTGCAGGCAAGAAAAGAGCCTCTGTGCGCGCGGTCGCATCGCATGTGTGTGTGTGGTAGTGGTAGTGGTAGTGGTGGTGCGAGGGTTGAAAAAGAATCTAGGCCCAGGCGGCGTTCCCCCCGTCTTTCCTTACCCCCCGGGGAAAGCACAGAGATAATGGGGAAAAGCAAAATCCCAGGCGGATAGGATGATGGGGCGTGGCTCTATGAATCAGCGAGATGCAGACGGCTCTTCTTGTTCATCGTCAGAGCTCTCCAGGGTTTAGGGTTCCTGTGCATGAAAAAGCATGTGAGAGAAGCATGAACGGGGACACGGCGGATGGTGGATGGGAAATAAGGGTAATCAATAACAAGTGTTGCATCCGAGGACCACCAATACGACAGAGAGCAAACGACGGACTTGTCAAAGGGTCCAAGGGGGTCTAAAGAAAAGCAAGGGGAACGTTCAAGCTAGAAAAAGACATCGCGCACTCCGAAGAGAAAAACTGTCTTGAATAAACGAATCAAGGCACGAGCTAACGTCGTTTTTCATATATTATTCTTTTTCCATCATTCTTCCGTACATCCGCTTTGGACGTCCGTGTCTCGCTCGCCAACCACCACCACCACCACCCCCTCTTCCGCTACTCCTCACTCCCACACTTTGCTCTTGCTCTCCACTCACATCTCTCTCCATTCTTGAAGTCAGCTCGGAATTAGCACTTCGCTCTTCGCTCGGTCTTTCTTGCACCACCCTCGGGCCTTTTTTTCCCGCCTGCTCCTCCCGAGGGTAAACCACATTTTTTTTTACCCTTTCTTTTTGGTGGCCCGTCCACTTGCCCTCTCCACCGTGACGCCGTCGTGCGGGACCGCCGGCAGCCTAAGCCCAGCACTAAAAAAATGACAACCAGGGTCTTAATTTTTTTGGTCCTTTACTGGGCCGTGGGTTGCGCAGAGCACAATGCGCTGCATTTCTTTTTCCCTTATAGTAGGCATTGGCTTAGGAATCATATGGGCTGAGGACGGCAGATATGCACTGCGGGACGAAAAGAGGCAAAGTATCCGTGTTTGCTGCCAATTATTGACGTTGCAGCACAGCAACGGGAGCCGCAGCGGCGAGAGGCCAAGGTGAGACACGGTGCAGGCAGTACGTAAAAGCAGTAGAAATCAGTGAGCAAACAAGGTGTAAAAAGTATATGTCTTCATGTTGCTCGCCCAGCCTATGGGAGCCAAGCTATTAGCGTGTGGGGACCAGCGGCACACCCATTTCCCACTTTGCACGACGCTAAGCACGCATACGCGCACCTATTTGGCTGCGTGTAAGTGAGATCGCTGCTCCCAGCACACCCCCCTCCACTCTGCTGTTTCTTCCGCCCCCCCAGCCAGAGCCAGAGCCGGAGCCAGGACTCACCTTATGCCATGCCATTGACATGCCGTGCAATCCCCATGTCCCATGTCATACCTTGCACGCCCTTCTCCACGCTTCAAGCTCCACGGCTTCTCTGTTCCAAGAGGCTAAGCTCGAGGCTACCAGGCTAAGCTCCACGGCTCCCACGCCCCCGTCTCCGTCCGACGTCCTCCGGCTCCTGTCTCGTCTGATCCTCCTCGCCGCCTGCCTGCCTGCTCTCACGACTATATAGTCTTGCTTCCCTCCCTCTTTGTAGAACTCCCTTTCCTTCCTTCCTCTTCATCACACTCTTCAACAATCCTCGAACAACAAAGAAACCACTTCAACCGCATTCACCAACGCACCTCACGGTCCACTTCCAAACCAACACCACCAAACCACATCTACACCACCACCATCCAACATGCCTGCCTACGAGTACTGCTGCCAGTGTGGAGGCATGATTGTCATCAGCACCACCTGCACCGCCTGCGGCCACAAGCAGTGCAACCAGTGCCCTCTGTGCTAAATGATTCTATGACATGCCGCTGTCATGATTTGTCGCAACTGGTACGCTCCTCTCATGACGCCCCGCGCACCCCTCTTTTCTCTGTCTAACATTTCCCCATCAGACGCCAACATCCATTTTTCTTTACGATGATACAAGGCCCAGGTGGCAATTTTAATTTCCTAAACGCATTTCCCCCGAGAGGGACGCAAAGGAATCATGACGACTTGAACGAATCACACAAGAACACCACACCACACTTCGCTTCGTCACGCTGTCTTCAAACCACACCCTTATTCCATTTCACCACAAACCCAATTTTTTATGGATACCCTGTTTACGACTCTGGCGTCGACATACCCCCGTTTTGCGCTGGATGAAATGATATGTTCCTGCTCCAGGCGGAGAATAGGAAAGGATAATAGCCTTGTCGCCACGAACAAGGAAAATCTCACGTCTCTTTTTGATGTACCATTACTTTTTTCACTGGGGGGACCTTTTTTGGAGAGAGGTGGGGGTTCGGTGTAAGAACTCGGAAGGTTTCGCAAGGGAAAGAGGTGAAAAGGGCGTTTGTGATTTTATTCCTGTGGTAATTATTTGGCTCTGGGTTTTGAACGGATTGATGCGAATGCCCGCACTCCTGTTCGGTAGGATAGTGAACGTTGATTACACGAATTACTTTTTTCTTCTGACTACTTTTACGTTTTTTTTCTTTTTCCAATGTGATGAAAACTTTTGACATGCGTGACTCAAATTTAATTGAGACGGGAAACAAATGGTCAGCGGGCGTGAAAGGGAAAACGTTGATTCGGTGGCGAATTCGTGTTGGGCACCTCATGATGGTTTGCTCTCACTGGCTCGCGCACTCACACTCCCCCGTGTTGCGAGAGAGCCGAGCTACCCCATTGGGCGATGAGCCGCCCAACATCCGATGTTCCACTGTGAGACAAGCCTCCATGACCATGACCTGAGGATGCTTGCTTGCTTGCCCGTTTTTGCAAGGAATGGGGGAGAAGGCCCAAGGAAATTGAAGGAAATTAATAAAATAAAATAAAAAGGGCAGGAAATTATTGGACACAGGTAATTCCCGGGCACGCAACCTTGTCGCTCACTCGCTGTAGTCCTCGGGGAAAGGGCAAGCGCAGGCCGCCACCGCCCGGGGCTCGGTCTCCCTCCCCACGTCCCGTCGTCATCCATGTTTCCATCTCGTCAAAGGCCATAGTCAGCCTCACTCTCTGACGCCTCCGAGCTTTCCCGCCGGCCTTCCGAGAAATTCCCGCACCAGCACAATGCCACCACCGCCGTCGTCCCCCCTGCGCTTGCCCCTGCCCTCTTCGGCGCCGCACTCGGCGGCCTCGGCCTTCTCCCCATTTCTGTCACCACCGTCCTGCTGAGACGAGGACGGGTCGCTGCGTTCCTGGTGGTGTTGAGCATTGTCGCTCTTCTTCAGGTGCTGATCCTGGTCCTGGTCCCTTCGGTCGATGCCACCACTCGCTGTGAACAGCCGAAAGCCCATCCGCTGGTAAAACGGCACCACTTTCGCATTGTCGTCGGCCACGCCCACCCAGACTCCCCCGTGCGCCTGCTGGCGAGCCCTGCCGCCGCCGTCATCGTCATCATCATCGTCAGCCTCGCTCCCAGCAGACACGGCACACCGCTGGCGCCGCCGCCGCCGCTGCAGCTCCTTCTGCTCGCCGGCTAGCGCCCCCACCGTGCGCTCCAGCAGCTGGGCGCCCCATCCCTTGCGCTGCCACGGCTCGAGAGGAGATCAATGTGCAGCGTGGCGGGGTAGTGCGCCGCCGCGACAGCCGCGTTGCTGCCCGCCAGAAGCAGCCGCTGCGGGTCGTGAGCCAGCTGGGCCAGGCACGCCCCGTTGACGGAGCCATCGGCGTGGGCCCACGGCTCGGCCGGGGCGAGTGGGTCGGGTCGGAGGACGAGCACGTCGGCCGAGCTGTCGAGCACCTCGGATGCGTACGACGGGTACGCCGCCAGGAAGTCCGGGATGCTGGGGCACCCGATGCAGTAGCCAACCGCCGTGCCGGCGCCGTCGTCGAGCACGAAGCACGTCGACGGCGACAGGTGCGTGTACTGATGCGTCCAGAGGTACGGCGCTAGCTGGCGCGCGGCTGGCGAGCTGCTGAGCGAAGGTGGGAGTGTCTCACGACACTTTTTTTTTTTCGGAGCGACGATCTTAGTGGGTGGGCTGTTAAAAGAATGGCTGTGCTAGGGAACTTACAATATGTGCCGTGGCCTCAAAATCCCGCTTCTCGTATGGTCGAATAAAAGCCATAGTAGTCGTAGTCGCCTCAAGCTTGAGGCTGAGTTGACAATCTTGGTAATGAGGGCGTGAGGTGTTGAGATCCAGATGTCAGCAATTGCCTTTTGAAAATGTGCGGGGTTGCATTTATTAGATCCGATCATGTCGGATCAAACACATCATCATGCAGATGCCTCGCTCGAAATGCCTCTTTTAGTACTCGCCTTGGCTGGGCACGGAGCGGCGGCCCTGAGTCCGTACCAGGATGGAAGCAGGGTTGTTTAAGCTTAAAATGGGCCTTTGATAATTAGGTAAGTTGAGTTGCAGCATGATGCTAACAGATGTATTGGCACAGACAGTCATGATCATCAACAGCATAATCACTGAGACTAACGTCCTGGTTATGAGGGTTAGTATATAATTTAAAGAGGAATACAGAAAAATAGTTTGCATCATTTTTAACATCCACTGTGGATGGGCATATCCATCTATCGTTTTGCTAGACTCATTTTGAAGCACATTTTTAATTTTGCTTAGACACACATTAGAACAACTAGCTAACCCTATATCAACGCTGAATACGGTATTTTATCAGGAACTTCTACATAATAATCCTAGTATCAAGACTTTGTGGGATAGACTTGAATTAGCACCTCCGTTTGCAAGTGATACAATAGAGTGATCAAGCATCGTAGCTCACATAAGTCACGCACTGCACTGATGACGAGTCTCCCTTCAAATTTCTATTGTATCTTTTTGCCTCCAATTCCAATTTCGTTTGTTATGCAAACTGAAATAAAGCACCAAACGACTTTGCATCCAAAACTGAACCAGGCGCTGCCGGCCCAATAAGCAAAGCTGTACCAGCTGCAACCAAGTGACAGAGATGCTGCGCTTGCAGCCTGTGCACCAAAGAGCCCATTTGGTGAGAAATCCGTTGCTTTTACACCTAGATCCAGCATATTGACGCACTAAAGGAGCGCACTGCCTATCTACCCTGCTGCCTTCGAACTACCTTCTTCCTCTGCAACATATCTATCTACACGCAACTTTGCTCGGTGGCATAGGCTCTATCCTTCAACATTCTTTTCTATTATTACTATTTCAACTGGGTTGGCTATCATTAGTTTTATGCTTATCCTCTGATTAAGCACCGGCATTCAATCTACTAAAACCCGCCCCGAGACAACTTCGCGGTCATGGATTTGAACCCCAACGGCAGGCGGCCGTTGCCGAATTCCCCTGTGCCGAAAAGAAAGAAAGTTAACCATGAGCATGATAACGAGCATGAGCAGCCGGAAAATGCTGAGATTGCTCAGTTTCCTGAGGCTCCATGGACCGCAGCAATCTCCTACACGGCCATGCCCACAAGATCTGAGCAGTACAACTGGATTCAGTGCGAGAATGGCACAGATTTTGATCGTCTCGCCGCGAAGGAGTTTGCTGTCGAACAAGCTCAAGTTTTCTGCAAGAATCTGCTCGATACCCTCCATCCTGCTTTGAGAGGCATCAAGTTTGGTTCGAGCGATGCGATGATTATGGGAGCTGAAATCATCAAGCAGTGGACTGCGGAGCACAGTAAGTCCTGACTCCATCATTTTTATCTGCCTTTCTGTATATTTTAACACTACTGTAGAAGCCATCTCCAATCGTCAGCGCAACTTCAAAGTCCTGGTCGGCGTTGAAGGCCCCACGGGTGCTGGAAAGTCTTCCTTTTTGGGCTCCCTGCTGCGAGTTCAAGAACTGTTGCCCTCAGGACAAGAGTCTGCCGCCACTGCCGTGGCAGCAAAGGTGTCGTGGAATTACGACAACATACCTGGCCACGAATATCGTGCCGAAATTATCCTTAAAAAGCGGAATGAGCTGGAGAAGGGGCTCAAGCTTCTCCTTACCGAGATGCGACGGCTGAAGGAGATTGCCACCTCCAAGTACGATGATGAAGATGCCCGATGCCAAGACTTGGCGATTGCGAAAAGTCATATCGACCATGAATTACCCAAAATCGCGGCGGTGTGGGAGCTGAAAGATAAAGACTTGGAGAAGATTGCGGGAAAATGCGACACTGATGAAAAGATGAAGGCCGAGGTGGAAAAGATTATCACCTCCAACAAGGCGGTTCTTGGCCTCATCAAGGAAGGCGTTCGTCGCATCTATAGTTCTGATGAGAGGAAGTTTGCCGACGATATCAAGCCTTACTTGGATTCAACCAAAACCAACCTCGCCAAGGATCAACGATACAAGCAGGTCAAGAGCAAAAGTTTCAAGCCATGGCCCCTGGTCAACACTGTCAACATCTTTGTGAAAGCTGACATTCTCAAGACCGGCATTCATCTGGTGGATCTTCCTGGGTGTGGAGATGCTGTCGACAGTCGTTCCGAGGTCGCAAGACAATTCAGAGAGTCTCTTGATGTCCGCATGATTGTCACGCCCATCTGTCGAGCAACAGATGAGAAGGAAGGCCAGTCGCTCATGCGAAATGGGTATGAAGAGGTGCAGATGCGCCTGAATGGAAAGCTGAACCCGCGCGGAATTTGCGTCGTCCTGTCCAAGACTGATGACATTGATCTCATGCCATACATCCAAGGATCCCCTGACCTGAAGGAAGATGCGGAGGTCATGACAAAAGTTGATCGGTACAAAGCCATCATTTTGGAACAGCGCGGGGCCAGAAAAGAGCGCAAGGCCCTCGGCAGGGATATTTCGCAACTTGAACAAGTTGTGGACGAGACAGCGTCCGAATATGAACTTGCTGTTGAAACAGCTGAAAAGCAACCCATTCCAGGTAACAGTCTTATTACTTGAAGCCATCACCAGCTATACTAACAATTCACAGAAGGAATGGCTATGGAGGTGTGGAAGAAAATGAAAGAGCTCGAGCAAGCCAAGTCCAAGGCCGAAGAAGCGTATCGCCGAGCAACTTCGGCCTACAGATCTCTGCAGAACAAGTCCAAGGCGCTAGCAACAGAATTCAACCGTCTGGAGTATTCTCTTCGGCACATCGCCATCCAGGCTCGGAACGTAAATGTTCGCCAACGCCTCCATGAAGATTTCTCCGACCGAGTCATTCGACGTGATGAGGACGATTCCACTGATAGAGACGATGAAGAATGCTGGCTTCCAGTCCTTCCTATCTCAGCCAAGGCTTTCTGGACAATCAAGAACCAAGCCCCGACGATTCCTGGCTTTCCCCAAGAGAAGTACACGGGCATCCCAGCGGTTGAGCAGTGGCTTCACCTAGCTACTATTGAACACAGGGAGAAGCACTTGTCCGAGGTCTTGACGAGCTACCAAGTGTTGATGGAAAAGCTGCGATGCTACTCTCAACCGCAGAGCGCAGGTCTGAGCTCTATGTTTATCAAGGCCGATGTCGAGGCTATGCTTGAACCGACACACGACGAATTTCACACGGTAACGGAATTCTCACTCGTTCTGTTCTCGTAATTAGTACTGACCTGTGATTATGCAGAAATTTCGCGAAATGTTTGAAGATTGGGCCGACCAAATCCAATCCATTGATCCCCTCTCGAACCGAAACGAGGCAGTTCAGAATCTCTGCTCTCAGGCGGAAAGAATCGTTGTCCGGTGGTCTTACAAGCACCCAAAATTGCTTGAAAATAGTGACAGAATTCATTGGCTCACGTTTCAGGCGATTCTACTTCGCGACGGTAGTCAGTTTGTTAGCAAGGGCCAAACCAAACAGACATATACATGGCTGGAAGACTTGTGAGTACAGCTCTTTTCTTACCTAGCTTTTTTTTTAATTAATTTTTCTGGTTGCTAGGGCCACTCCTCTCCTTGACAAAATTGCCGAAGACTGGGACGAGCGGCTCAACCAATACCTCCCGAGTCTGAAAAAACCAATGATGCAGCAGTTTGTCGAGCTATGGAAAGAGTACTTGGAGCAACTCATCGCAACTGTTCTTCGAGAGACGCCTGAACTCGCACCAGCCTTTACCAGCCTGGCCCCGGTCCTGCAAAACTTGCAGAATGTTGTCGGAAACAATATTGTCATGACATTGGACGATCTTTCAGATGAAGCCGCCAAGACTCATCCCAAGGTGATTAAATATCTTGAAAAGGAACTTTCCCCCATTTTCGTAAAGGCGCTCAGCATTCGTAGGTTTTGGCCCGACAGGATATGGTTCTTTGACACCAAAGCTAATGATGTCGCAGGAGGGTTAAGTTCTTTTGTCCGTCGCCAAGAACTCATCAGGGAAGAAGTTAAAAAGGGAATCAAGCGCATGTGCCGCAATGTCATGAATGGACTTCAGAGAAAACTCACAAAGAAGAAGGGCGCAATTCCCGGCAAACTGGAAGATGTGGCAGCTCAGGCTGTGGAGAATGCCAAGAAGCAGGTATCTTACTTGCTCAACAACCTCCTCGAGAACGACGAGGAGGGCTCTGCCCTCCAAGAGAAGAAGCAAGTTCTGCACTTGAAGATTCGGGAGATCTTGGCGCAGTGGGAGGACAGCTGGTGTGAGGGCGAGCAGACGAGCGATCACATCCTCAGCCAGGACCAAAGCATCCCTGAACATATGGATGAGAACGTAATTGAGGACGATGACGACGACGACTTTGAGGTTTTTGATCTGATGCCTTCGCGCAGAGGCTGATTTGAAGATGTGAGCTTTGCGATGCGAAGGGACGTGCTTCCAATGTATGATTTCATGAACGCCAAAGTGGCATGCGGATTTTCGGACTGTGATATAGTCATATTGAGACACGTTGATGACGGAAAGTATCTGGAAGGCTCTTTGCTATGAGGAATGACTGTTATTTTAGTATCTGATTTCTGTCTCATTACAGCCCATACGACTCAAAGATCCTTGATAGCTCTATGCAAGATTTCATTTGACTTGTAACGAAAAGGGTTCTCTTTGCAGTGGCGTAGACAGTTCAGTTAAAGCCAAAAAGATCCAAAGTTCAAACCAAGAAGCCCACAATAAGCATTCTTGGCAAGCATATCAAATGATCAAGTAAAATGAAGCCGTCGTCGAGCATCTGAGTCCGAATCCGTGCCATCTACAAAGAATAAACCAGTGCTCAGTCACTCTCTAAATAGTGCTGACCTGGAAGCAAGACAAATTGCACTTGCGCAAACTGGTTTACAGATGGGTGCCTTGCAACCATTTCATCCGCTCTCTATTTCTATATCAACCCGGCTCTTCCATCCCGTCTATCTACCAATAAAGCATGCATCTTCGTCAATAGGACCATATTTCACGCTAAATGATTGTATTTTACGATTTTCTCTCTTTTGGACAACGTATTTTTGAAAGATGAAAAAGCTGTCTGTGGGCGTCAGCGTGTTTGTCCTCTTTCGCAAACAAGCTGGCCCACTTACACAATAAACCGCCTACCGAGGGCATCGCCGCACCTAAGAGCCTCTCCTAAGGAACCCCTAAACCCTCTTCAGCTATTTAATCCGCCCTCTTCTCTCCCCTTTCGTCCCTTCCTTTCATTCCCTTTCATCCACACACAGCCCTGAACCATTGGCTCTTTCTTTTCGTCCCATTGCTTCTACATTAACTTCATCACATTAATCAACATGTCGGACGCAGGGAGCGATGTCTCTGACGAAACTTTGGTTGGCTCAGCCAATCATTCGACTCACTCGTCCAACAGTTCGCGCCATCTGAATTCTCAGTCTGACGAGTCCACGACTGGCAGCGACGATGACGAGGACATCCTCCTAGAGGAAAACATTGAAGAGCCCCAGTGGTCTCTTGATTGCGAGGAGACCTGCAAGCCGCATTGGCTGCACATGAAAGGGAGATGTCTTCACTACAGAGCTTTGTACTTGCAGTACCACGAGGGAAATCGCCAGCTGCGAAGACGGCTCAACCAGCTCAGGAGGGAGATTGACGAGAAGGACGAGCAAATTCGCCAGCTCCAAGGTCGCAATCGCGTCAAGACAGTACCAGTAAGTTTCCCCAAGCGTTCTTCAATGCTGTCTGCGGTGCATGGCCTTCGAGCCAGCAGGCTTCCCTTTTCTGCGACACTCGCAAGCTTCCGCTAACACTCATATTGAGACATGGCAAATTCACTTGGTGCGCCGCATTGACGGGCCATCAGCGTTGACCGATGCGGAATTATCTGTGTTGAGGAATGAACCCAATCCGCCGCCGGAGACATGGGAAGGTGTGGTCAAACTGACCAACCGGGATAACAGTGAGCGGGACCTGTCTCTTGTTCAAACACTACTGCAACTTCTTGCTAACCCAATTTTGCGCAGACATGTCTACTCACCCCGAAAAGATCCATCCAAATCTGAACCTCAGGTTTCCCACTGAAGCCGAAGAACAGATTCTTGTCCAAGAAGAGATGAATCTAGAAGTGACCCTCAGAGACCTGCATTCCGACATCACCAGTCACCCAGGCGAAGGCTCTTTCTTCGAGAGACTACCTGCTAGTATTCTCGTCAGAATCCTTCGATCGGTCCTTGTCTTCAACGGGAAGAGTGTCCACGCCATCTCTCGTCTGGATCCTTACCGCGAGCCCACGGTTGTTCCGCGCAATATCAACGGCAGAGTCACTCTCCTTCACCGATTCCATGTAGGCACTCGTAAGGTCTGCTTGTCTATGGCCGTGAAGCCTCAGGTGCTCTTGGCTCCTCTTGTGGTGTGCAAGGAATGGAACTACATCGGATCGCACCTCTTTTACTCGCAAAATCGGTTTTGTTTCTCCTCGCTCGGAGAATAGGGACGCTTCGCGTCGGGAATCAAAGCCCGTCTCCAGCGAGTCCAGGACATTGAGATCCTGTGGACAGGCTCACAGCAGCTCACTTTCAAGCCTAATCAAAGAGGTAAATTTACCTCTCGGCGAACACTTCCGCTCATGTGGCTCGGAGAAGCCAAGTGGCTCAAGACTATCACCTTCCATGTACAGGAATCAGACAACTCGTACATGCGACGCAACCACGAGCCCGGCGGTGTTATTAACCACATGAAGGGATATACCAAGGATCAGCCCAATTTCAGAGGGTTTCGCTCCCTGCGAACTCTTCAGGGGCTTGGCTACGTCCACGTGCTCCGCGGCCTTGAGAAAGTCGACTTTATCGACTACGACAAGTGGATCCAATACCGGCAAAAGTGCATGGTCAGAGATTGGACCTTCTCCATGGATCTCAACAATGTCATCTCGCGCGAGAAGTCAACTGCAGAGGCCGATTCTTCCCTTCTCACTCATCTCTCAAAGCTAGTGAGCCATTACAGTCCCTCTCGGGAAGTCTTAGACGCTGTGGAGTTGGCGGTCAGACGAGTTCGTCGTGAGACACCAGTCCCGGCCATGGCTGACCCAGGAAACGTTCCCCTTGGTCCTGCACCAATCGTCATCGAAGACGAAGACGAGTGCGAAGATGAGTCCGAGATGGAAGAAGACGACGATGAAGAGGACGGTGAAAGCAGCGATGGGGAGGACGATGATGAGGATGAGGATGATGAAGATGAGGACGACGACGATGGTGATCAGGCTACTCAGGGTCCCAGCCAGCCTGTCCCCCAAGGCCCCAGCGGAGGGGATGCTGGAGGTGCGGGTGCCGAAATTGACGAGGACGAGGACGAGTATGACCCGATGAATATCGTATTCGACTTTGTGGAGGACAACAATCGCTTCGGACCTCAGTTTGCCGAAGACACCCCTTCGCCACGCAGCGAGATTGTGGATCTCACAAGCGACGACGCGCCTATTGAGTCTGACGCTAGAAGCCAGCATTCAACTCCGATGGGGGCTGGTCTATCTCAGGTCTTTGGCTCCGCGTCAGTCAGTGGCCACCGGAGCGAGAGCCCGCTGTTTGTCCCGGACGATGCCAACCAGTATCCGGGAGGCTCTCGCTCACCTCCCGGCGATCGAGAGTGTCCAATGGTGATCCCCGATGATGACGGGCCCAAGCCGCGACTAGATGATCGCAGTACTAGCAGCAGTGAGAGCGTTGGGAGAGCAAGCGCGAGCACTGAGGGGTCCCTCTTCTTCAGGAGCCCAAGCCGCGCGACAGGGACCGAGTTTGTCGCCAAGCTCGAGACTCCAGAGCTCCCATCGCTTCGTGCCCCTTCTGTCATGGCAAGCGTTCGAGGCACGACTGCTGGATCTTCTGGCTCGTCAAATGGGCGGCGGCTGAACACGCCCTCTCGCCATATCCGTGAGGAGAGCAGCCTGTTCGCCAGTCCGACCCGGTACCGCAGCCTGGTGCCGCCGTCCACCTCGCCAGAGCGTAATCCCGGGCAACCCGACACGCAACCTTCAACCGCGCCGGGGGATCCGATCGATCTGACCGGCCAAAGCGCGGCGCGGAAGCGGTCTCGGGATGGACAGAGCCGGGAGAGTGACGGCAGCGGCTCCAGGGGTGCCGGAGCGGGTGCCGGAGGAAGCCCGCCGAAGAGACCGCGAGCCTAGTCCTGAAAGGAGTTTCGAATGATGGGCTGGATAAATCTTTCCGCTAAATGGGGTAGTTTATGAAACGGATTATGTTTTTTGGAATCATATGGATGCTATCTAGGACGAAATGATGAAGTGACTCTTAAAGTCATGATGATAGTCTAGAGCTCCTGATATTTCGGCTAGTTAATCAGCCTAGAAGAGACACCGCCGCAGCAGGCAGGTATTAACAAAATGGGCCTTCTTTACCTCCAAAGGTGATTGCGATGGGAAAATATTTTCGAGAGATGGTTTCATCAAAGTCATCATTTCTATATATTTCATTATCGGCCAACTAATGTCTGTTTTGGGCGTCCATCTACAACCCAAAGCACTCCAGGTTTAAAAATCAAAGCAAATACTACAATGCTCCCTGCTTTCATGCGTCTTGTTATCTAATTAGTCCCCTCGTCTGGCACATTGCTCCATGACGCTCGCCCTCCAAGCGCCCGGAAAATGAGAAAAAGCACCGTTTCCTAGACATGAGGCCAGAATTTTGTCACAGATGCCGTTTTTAAGCAAGACATTATGCATTCAGCCCTAACAGGAAATCGACAAGGGTTTTTCGCATCATTCAAAAGCGCGAGGACCCAATCACGACACGGCTTCGGGACCGAACGGAACTCCACTTTTCCTTGCCAGCGCCCGACCGGGAGTTCGGCCACGGCCCTGGTCTCATCGGCCGGAAGATGCCAAGGCACCCATCGCGACCGGGCCCGGAGACAACTTACAGAGCAGAAATAACAGATTGAAGCCTGAAATGCTGAATTTCTATAAAGACAATGATGCCTTCATCTCTTCCGAGGGTTTTTTTCTTTTCTCTGCACGCACATCAAGCCACATACACATGCAGCTTAGTTCTGCAGATGCACCTAAAGCAAGCACCTCAAGCACCTCATTCAACAACATATAACCTATCACATTATACATAACCCCCTCACCAAGTTTTTTTTAACACTGGGGCAACTACCAGCCATGAGCAAGCATAACAAAACGTCCGTCATCGTTATTGGAGGCAGCCTGGTCGGCCTCTCCACTGCGCTCTTCCTCGCCTCCTGGAAAGTGCCCGTCATCCTGCTCGAGCGCCACCCGAGCAGCTCCCCTCACCCGCGAGCCATTGGCTACACGACGCGCACCGTCGAGCTGTTGCGCGCTACCGGCATTCATTCGCGGCTCCCCGTCGTCGAGTGGAAGGGCGGTCCTCCGCGCCGAATCACTGTGAAAAGTCTCGCGGGGGAGTGGCAGGATGAGAAGCTCTGGACTCCCAAGCCTGCTGGTCCACCCAACGGCGGCCCTGGGAAGAAGGGACCTCCAGGGGCCGCGGGCGCCGACGTCTCGCCCGTCGTGGGCATCGCGACGGCCCAGGACAAGATCGAGCCGGTGCTGCGCGAGTCTGCAGTCGAGTTTGGCGCTGATCTGAGGCTTGGGCACAAGGTGACAGATTGGTCTCAAGACGAGGACGGCGTCAAGGTAACAGCAGTCGACAGGGATGGCGTCGAGTCCACCTTTGAGGCCCAATATCTCGTCGCATGCGACGGTGCCCGCAGTCCCGTTCGTGAGTCACTGGGCATCCAGCGCAGCGGCGTTGGTCACCTCCGGGTTCTGCGCAGCATCCTGTTCCGCTGTCCCCAGCTAGACAAGTACTTGGAAACCGGGTTTGCCCAGTTCCAGATTGAGGGGCGCGAGGATGGCTTCGAGTGCTTCATGACGACGTACGGCAGCGGCCGGTGGGCTGTCATGTGGAACCCGTCAGACAAATCCGAGGCTACAAAGGATACAATAGACGAGGCTGCCCAGAGGGATACGATTCGCAAGGCCGTCGGAAAGGATATTCCAGATGACGAAATAGGTCTCATCACAATGGGAGAGTGGCAGCTGAGCGGTCTCGTCGCAGACCAGTTCTCCTCTGGGCGAATCTTCATCGCGGGCGACGCTGCGCATGCCCTCCCGCCCAACCGAGGGGGCTACGGTGCCAACACGGGCATCTCAGACGCTCACAACATCGCCTGGAAGCTTGCATCCGTACTAAACGGCGTGTCGCGGCCTGAACTGCTCAAAACGTATGATGCGGAGCGGCGTCCTGCGGCCCGTGTCCGGCACGATCAAATCTTCATACGGGACGACTACAGTCGGTACATTGCCGATCGAGAGTGGCCGGGCAAGGGCTCGGCGGTTCTAGACGATGTAGCCATGGAACTGGGACAGATTTACAGGTCACAGAGTGTCATAGGTGCCGAGGAAAGTCTGCCTCCCGCCAAGCGACCCGATGAATGGGCCGGACAGCCCGGAACACGAGCACCGCATGTGCCGCTGCGAAAGGGTGGCGAGGTCATTTCAAGCCTGGACCTGTTCTACCACGGCTGGGTGCTTGTCTCAAAGGACGGCACGTGGGAGCGGGTGACCAAAGAGGCGAGCGACGCCACGGGCGTAAACGTCACATTTGTGCACGTTGACAAGGACGTGGAAGAGGTGGAAAACGGTAGTATTGAGCGGAATTTCGGGATCAGCGAGACAGGGGCTGTTCTTGTTCGACCCGACGGATATGTTGCATGGAGAGTGTCGTCAAAGCCAGATGATGAGCTGCCGCTGTTCAGCGATGCTCTTCGGCGGGTGTCCTTTGCCACCAAGGGTAACTAATAGGGAGTCCTTCTGTTTCTGAAGCATGCATGGAATGAGAAAGATGCAGGATAATAGCTTTTGATTTCGGATGCAAGCTGTGCTGGATTATGTGTTATAAGAATAGTAACGAGAATTAACTGGACTCGAATAATAGAAGCTGGGTTGTATAATGGAGTAGGTATGCTTGGTTCTGATCCGAAATGATGCGCTTTGCCTCTCGTCCTGGAATCTAATAAGTGACGATGTGACATGGGCTTGATGCAAGTAAAGCGATACATCCTATTTCCAAGTTTTTTTGTCGATTACTATTGGTTTTTGGTGTAAGCCAATTGTGACTTACAGCATGATCTAACCAGGTTCACTACCACGTTTTGCAGGTGATTTCCGCCAGGCATTTCTAAGTGCACGCGTCGACTTGCTATGAAGGGTAAGCGCCGACAAGTGCGAACAAGCGTATCGTCATGATGAACAATGTCGCCGAAGGCTTACAAGTAGCTTCAGGGTAGTCTGGCCCTTGACCAGCTTCCACGTTTTCTCTGCAGCCTAAACGGGGGTCGAGGACGCCCTAGCCCGGTCACAGAACCCCCCCGGTTCCTCCGAAGCCGACGGACACGAGATGGTGTAGCACATGGCCGGAATTGGATAGTGTCTTTGTCTCGAGCTGGAGCTGACCGCCACATCAAACGGTAGGAAAAAGAGTGGTTTTCCTTTATTGACAATTTGGTCGAGACGACGCCATCTCGCTGGGAGAGAGGAGAGGAGGGGGCGCGAGTAATTTGCCCGGTCGGTGCATTCCGGATGGGCGGAATCCTTGGCGGTCAAGCACGAGCTGTTCTGGAAGCTTGTACCATGTCGCATGAAGGTGTAAGAGTGAGTTGGTTCAGCCTCGCGCGAATGGCGGCTGAAGCATGACCCCAGCCCAGTGAGCGGCGCCGGGGTTGCAGCCCGGGAAAGCGAAGCCAGGCACCAGCAAAAGAAGAGGACAACAGCGCTTTTCTGCAAAGAAGCCACGCAGCCAGCAAGAAATCAAATAGTGGAGGGTTGAAACTGTGTTCTTTGGGAAGAGAAAAAAAACATAAAAAGGGCCTTGTTTTGTATCTTCTGGAGCCACGCAGAGCCCATCGCTGCAGCAAGCCCAGACGCACCTCATCGCTTTCAATCCCACACAGTCCCCACGACGTCATCGTGTCAGGCTACCTCTGGCCCGCACCCACAGCATCGGGCAATAGTGCAGCACGCACCCTTCTTTTTTAATCCCGGGGACAAAACCCAGTGTGATCACGGGGGGGTGGTCCGCCCATCCTCAACCTCCTCAGGTGCTTCACAGCGCCCCTCTCCAGCGCCCTCTCAGTGGCTGCTTCGCTCCGATCCCCCAGCTGAGGGGTGGTCATTCTTGGGCCTTTTCCTACCCCTCCACGCTAGGCCCTGCGCTACAGCGGCTCGTCCGCGTGCCCAAGGGGGGCCACACTGCCCACTGCCCACGCTGCCCGCCGAAGGAGCCCCGCCCCCGCCCTCGCAAGATCGCCCGCGCAGCCATTTGCGGAAGGCGGATGGACCGGGCGCCGCCGCGCGAGCCCAAAAGCAACCAGGGAGAAGTGATAGTCAAGCTTGAGACCTCCAACCTAACCAACCTTCATATTTGAACCTTTTGCCTTTGCTTTTACATCCCCGCCGCAAACGAGAAAAGGAAAAAGGGGAGGACTTCTTTGGAGATTTTCGTTTGCTCTCTCTCCTCTTCATCTTTGAGAACCCCTTTTTTAACTACACAGCAAGTGCACGACTGAGGGAGCTCCAGCCTCTCTCTATCGTCCACTGGCGCAATCGCAAGCCGCAACCATGTTCGACCTTTTGCCCATGCTCCTATCGTAAGCGCTCCTCCACGTCCCATTTTACTTACCATGATGGTAAAAAGACGCAAAATGCTCCAATGCAGCTCGCTGACCCTCTCGCGATCTCCTCAACAGCTCCGTCGCCTCTTTCCTCTTCCCCATCTTCGCCTCCTACAAGGCCCTCAAGACCTCCGATCCCGCTCAGCTGACGCCATGGCTCATGTACTGGGTGGTCATCAGCTGTTTTCTCCTCGCTGAATCCTGGGTCTACTTTATCGTCTCCTGGTTTGTCTGCGCCTGCACCTTGCCGTGTCCATTGTTCTTTAAGCTTACGTCTTGTGCTCTCTCCCGCAAACAGGATCCCCTTCTATGGCTACTTCCGACTCCTCTTCCTTCTCTACCTCATCCTTCCCCAGACGCAGGGCGCCCGCGTGCTCTACGAAGAGCAACTTCACCCCTTCCTCGAGGAAAACGAGTCCCAGATCGATGAGCTCATCACCAGCGCGCACAACCGCCTGACCGACGCGGGCATGGAATACCTCAAGCTCGCCATCGAGCAGTTCAAGACTAAGGTGCTCGGACTCCCCCCGTCCGAGCCTGCCCCTCCTCCCGAGCCCACTGGGCCGCAGGGCTACACCCAATCTCTGCTGTCCCGCTTCAGCGTCCCGGCTGCCAGGTGGGCTGGCGCCTCTAACAATGGCACCGACTTTTACAGCATGCTCTCTAGCGCCGTTGCGGCGGCCACTAACACAGGCACCCCGGCAGGCGGCTCCGGCCCCGCGCCAGTCGCCCACAACGCGGCGACGCTGATCCCGTCCAACCTGCGCGACTCGAGCGAGAAGATGTCCTTCATCGCCGCCCAGCGCGACCGCCTCAACATTGTCCTGTCGGCCCTCGAGCGCGAGGCCCAGCAGCTGCGCACCGACGCCCAGCGCGCCCAGGAGCGTGCCGGCTACGACGACGACGAGCCGACGCAGAGGCCTGTGGGTGACTTTGGTGCTGGTCTGTCCAAGAGTCGCAGCGAGGTTGACTTTGAAAAGATTGACGCCGAGAGCGGTGCCGAGGACGACGGGTCCCTCCGCAGACGAAACGTCGCTAACGATAATACGGCCAACAGGGCGTCTGGCTCGTGGATGCCGTGGGCTTGGGGAGCCGCCGGCAATAACAACAACCAGGGAGGAAGCACCAGCACCGGCGCGGAGAGATAGAAACCTGCCCCTTAGGAATTGGTCCTCGCAAGGAGTTTTTTGGGTTTCGGTAGACTTTTCTATGCCTGGGTTTATGAAGGCGCCCTGTGGCGCTGGTTTGATGTCTTTCGGCTGAATTACAGTGACCTCTGTCTCTCTGCATCCCGTTGCTCAATGAGAGACTCGCATATGAGTTGTGAGTGTTTTTTTGTTACAAACGGAAATATATAGGTATAGACTGGAATGGGTGTCTTGGTTCCCCCATAATCCAGAATTTGGGGGTGATTTGGTCATCTCCACTGAATCATGCAAAGCTCCAGCTCCTCGTCCCTTTTTTTTCTTTATACAAAGCACAATTCGCCCTACATGCGCCGGTTTACATGCCATGTTGCCCAGTACATCATTTATTCCGACCCTCGGCGTGACCTTTTTTTCCCATTATATCATACACGTTGCTGAATGCTTTCTCCTTCATGCTGTAGGTTTTTTTTATACATGTACAAGCCCTTGATGTGGACCGAAAATGTGCCCGCCCACCTCGAAAGCTTGTCAAATCTTCTTACATAGACGATGCCTTGTATGGGTAAGGCAGGTCCAGGTCTTCGCCCTTCTTGTAGAACCAGCGGCGCTTCTTCTTGGTGTTGGCGTTCTCGACCCACAGGCTGGTGATGAAGTGCTTTGTGTACCACTTGATGAACCTGGGCTCCCAGAGCTCCGACGAAATGCCCAGGTCCTTGCAGCATCGCATCAGCGCGTTGGACTTGCAGCCCTCGACGGCGGTGGGGATGGATTCGGGGCCGAAAAAGTTGTTGACGCCCTGAGCTTGGGAAACGAAGCTGTATTTTCACACACAATGTTAGTAAATAAATAAAAAATAGCAGAATAGAGAAACCTGATGGGGCAGACGTACCATCCGTTGACAATCAGGGCATACTCCCGCGTCACAATGCCCGTCCCTACAACGGCCTCGCCTCGGGGGACGATGCCCCAGCCCATGGGGCCGAAGGCCTCGTTCAGCTTCCGTCGGTACTTGATCTCCGTCATGTAGATGATGCCGTCGGGCTTGACCACCACGTCGTCCAGGTTGATGGACTCGGTCAGGATCTTGAACTGCTCGGGCGTGACAGGGCTGGTGCCCAGCCCGTAGTAGCTCTTCTCCCAGTCGATCTCCAAGTCGGGCTTGCCGGCGTTCGGGCTCTTGGGCGGGGGCGCCTCGGGGTTCCAGATCAGCGGTGCGGGAATGGTGCTGATGTTGGGAGCCGCAGCAGTTGTCGACGCGGGCGCCTTGGCGGGGGTCGGGGCCTTGGGCTTGATGGGGACCGGCCGGGGCTTGGGGGCCACGGCGGCTCGTATGCTCGTGCCGGTGCTCTTTATCGTCGTCGCCGGCTTGGATGACTCTGGTTCTGAGGCGGGCGCTGCTGCTGCTGCTTCGGTGGACGAGAACCGCACCAGGGGCGTAGCAATTGAGCGGCCGGCGGTGGCGCGGGAGAGTCGAGGGGCCGCGGCAAAGGCCCGGCGCGAGGCAAACATGGTGATGGCGGCGGGCAATGGAGACGGGCAACGAGGGTATCGCACGATGTAAAAGACTGGCAGGTCAGGCCGGGATATTTTCTAAGGCGATTGGAGCTGGCGTTTATCCGTGGCCCGGGCGGCGCCACTACCGTACAGTGTCTATACAGTGCCGGTTGATAATAACAAACAGCATCCCAAGGGAGAACGAATAAGAGATTGCCAGGATTGGTTTGTTTTTATGCAATTTCTTTTAATTAGGTATTAGGTGCTTTGTTTTTCTGCTTGCGTTGCAATCAGGTCAAATTTCCAGCACAATTGCAAAAACAGCGTTGCTGCTGTACTCACTCGGTTAAAACTCCAAGTCAGGCATATGCAAAGCTGGTTTTCCAGCTTAGGAAGCACAAAAAGCATTGGGATGTAAACATCTGAGTTCCTCTGTGAGGGGAATATTTAAAAGTGGTGGTCCACAGAACAAGGTCAGAGAATTTTACCTGTTTGTGCTGTTGTCTTCGCACAAACTATCGTCTGAAAAGCAGTGCAAGGTAGAATTGAGAAGGATGACTGTAATTCTAACACACTATAAATTCGATTCACACCCCTAATACAACTCACACGATTCACACAATCCACGCCGTTCGCTTAGAAACCACAATGAGGCTCCTGCGATGTATCATTCAAAACAAGTCCGTCCCGACAGGAAAACGTAGCACAATCTTATCGACGTTGTGTAAATTGAATAATTTAATCCAGATTTATCTCAATTCACTCATGTGCGTTCATATCTTCGTCATTTCATAACTAGGATCAAAGATCCTACCCTATTGCGGTCAACACGGATGGTGGCGAGGCTCAGCATGACCTCGATTACTACTCAGATAGTGCCAAACGTAGAGAAAGCTCCCTTCCAACTGCATCGAGTCTGAAAAAATCAGGGCTTGTGTTTCCAAGGAGACTCGGCAACGCCCCGCCGGTCCTCATCCTGGCTGTATTCGCTTGAGGAATATCGCGACAAATAGTTGCCGCCCTCATTGTTTCTCTGTGGCCTTAGGGACTCGCATGCCGCGGCCTCAGTCTCGCTAGTGACCACTGTATTATCTTGCATTGCTGCATAGCGTGCTAGATCAGGAAATCCTTCATTCTCTAGTGGATCGGAACTAGCATGGCTACGCTGTTGCCCGGGTTTGCTGCTGAATGTCGTCGTATCAAACTTGGTCCGCGGCAAGTGCTCATTCTGGCTGTCGCGGGGCGATGGAATAGCAGCGTACGAGCGGGACAGACGAGGGTCGGGATAGGGGAAGCCTCTTAGTTGCATGTTGAGAGGGTTTGGACTAGTGCGCCTCCTGTACCGGGCGACGCATCGGTTGCAGAGGTAGGAGAGAATGACGATGGAAAGCAAAGTGGCTATGACTCCCAAGATGATGCTGGCGATTTCACCCTTTGAGGGCATGTCCGGATCCGGTTTCGAGTCTGAGTCCATCAGGGTTGGGGCTGTTATTGAGGCGGTTGCTTTTGGGAGCAAAACAGAGGAGAGCGTGGTTATCGAAGAGGTTGTCGAAGGTCGCGTAATGATTATCGTCGGCACCGTGAAGGACTTGGGGATGTGAAAGGTGGCCGTGGGGATCGGTTCGAATGTGTCCGTTAGAGTCAAGGTTTCTGGCCGATGAGGTATGTTGGTTCTAAAAGCTGGTAAAAGGCTCCTCGAGACAGTCGATTCGGTTTCCGAGGGGAAAAGCTCTTGTGTGTTCATGGAGAGAGTAAACATGAACTCCCCAGATGTGACCTTGGTGTCCCGATTCACGAGGCGGGCCGAGCTGTCGGCTGTAGCGAAACCATCGACCCATTTTACGATAGTCCGTGTCTGGGATGGCATCAAGTGTTTTTGATCGATGGAGAAGGACTGAGAATGAGAGTCGGATGTCATTGGGATATCGTGTGTCGTGTGCGATTTCGAGTCGGTTAGTCTCTGTTCTGAGGAATCCCAGGGTGTATTGGCGATGGCTCGGCCAGCGACCATATTGGCGCAGGCTAGAAAATAGATGTACCACATGGGCAAATAGGGAAAATATGGTCAAAGTGGTTGAAGAGAACCGTAGCGAGAGAATATTGAGTTGGGCCCAAAAGAAAAACGGGAAAAAATTCAGTGCAAGCTCTGTTTGAAGTGATGGTTCGAATAAAGATACAAATGAGTAAAATAGAAGAAGAAAAGATGAAGCAGAAGAGCTGTTAAGAAATTAAATAGGCTGGTGATCACATCATGCTTTGCACAAGCCGTTCCTGGCCATTGATTCATTGAGTGAATGTTGGTGTTTTGTTCACCACTGTAAGCTTGTTCAAGTGTTTACCATTTCTGTAGAACACGGACAACCCCGTGAGTCAAACACACAACACAACTCTTGAATGACTATCAGTTCGACGCCTTGTTGCAGGAGCCTTTACAAAGAGGCCATAAGCCTCAGCCTTTTTTACTAAAAAAAAACAATACTTGAAAATAGTTATATTTATTTTTGGAATGGTAATAGTAATGGTAATGGTATTCATACATTATCCTACCTAGTTGCCTAGGTCTGTAGTCTCTCTCTATTCTAAACCGCTGGGAGAAAACCCAAGGATTAGGTGTAAAAACCTGTCGCTGCGATTGCGCTTCGCTCGCGCTGCGCGCTCTTGTCTTCTGCTCTATCCAAGGTTGCTCGCTCCAAACACAAGCCTAGTTCAGGGAGTGTAATCTATTGTGCAGTCTGCGCTACGCATCACCGGCACCGGCGCGCCCGCTGTGCAGTGACGAACTGCTGCCGGCTGGCTGGAACTTCTCGCCAGCCCAGCCCCTTTGCACACCTTATTCGACTTCTTTTCTTTTTTTACTGTTATCTCTTAGGGGTTTTTAGCATTGTTTTATATTATTCTTTACCTAAGAGATCATAATTAGTATTCAGCTAAGATTAGTATTGTGCAGCAGCCGCAATTGAGAAGTACTTTCGTGACAATCATTCAATTGAAGGATAGTATGCAGAGTGAGGGATTCCATTTCGCCTATGTTTTACAGTAGCCCGTGTCGCAATTCTAATAATACATCAAAAACACCCTGCGAGTCTGCCTGTCTCACTTTTTATCCGCGTCCTTGGTGTCGGTCCGCTCGTCGTTGTGGTGGGCCTTCCAGCACTGTCGGAAAGCCGTCATCTGTCGCATTGTCAGTTGAGTGAGCTCCGCTGCAGCTCGAATTGCGAAGGATTCGAGAAAATATGCCAGAGAAAATCACTAGAAATAGTTGAAATACCACTCACTTCTTCGGCGCAAGCTCGCCAGTCATGCTTTTCCCAGTAGCAATCAGTCATCTTGGTGTTTTCCTCTGTTGAAACATGCTCAGCAAATCCGGCCCAACGATCATGCCAACAAGTGGGATCACCACCAGCCTCGGATACAATTGCAGGATTATGCGAAAATAAATCCTCGCAAATCAAGTACCCAGGTGCCTGTAGCTTACTATCCCATATCCTCTTGTTTCTTTCAATTTTTAAGGGGGCTCTGCTTACCTGCGCATCCAGTACTGTAGATCCGCTTGTCCCTGCAGAATCCTCGGCTTAGTGGCTGTGACTCCTCCCAACGAACCAGACCAGACAGAATCCAGCGCATTTCAACGGAGAATCGGAGACTTACCACTCATCCAGCTCCTCATCCTCCTCCGCCGCCGCCGCTTTCTTCGCGTTGCTGTCTTCTTTGGCCATTTTATTCCTCTTTTTGGTCGGCAAACCACAGTTCCTGATTGTCGCGCTGCTTTGAACAGGAGGTGGAAAGTGGTGTGAGAAGAGGGAAAATTGGTCAGGGCGATATTAGACGAGCGATCAGGTCAAGTGACGACCAAAGTATTCGAATCACGCCCGGAAACTCAACGGCCAAAAGCAATGGCGCCCAGCAGGCTCAATGTCCTCGTCTACACAGGTTAATACTTCCCCAGACACCTTGATTCGCGCATTGTCTTGTTTGTGTTCCTGCTGCTCACTCACTTCCCCGCTATTAAAGGCGTCGGTACAACGGTTGAATCTGTTCGCCACTGCATCTGGAGCCTGCGACGGCTGCTGTCGCCGAACTATGCCGTGATTCCCATCACTGATGCGGTCCTGCTCAAGGAGCCCTGGCCGTCCACCTGCGCGCTGCTCGTCTTCCCGGGCGGCGCCGATCTCGGCTACTGCCAGGCCCTCAACGGCGAGGGGAACCGCCGCATCAGCGACTTTGTCCGCCGCGGCGGTGCGTACCTGGGCTTCTGCGCGGGCGGTTACTACGGCAGTGCGAGGTGCGAGTTCGAAGTCGGCAACAAGATGCTCGAGGTCATTGGCAGCAGGGAGCTGGGTTTCTTCCCGGGGACCTGCCGGGGCGGTGCCTTCAAGGGCTTTGAGTATCGCAGCGAGAAGGGAGCCAAGGTTGTGCGACTGAAGGTTCACAAAGATGCCTTCAGCGAAGAGGTCCCTGCTGAGACTCTGAGCTACTACAACGGAGGTGGCATCTTTGTTGACGCTGCCTCGGCCAAGAGCAACAAGGTTGAGGTTCTGGCCAGCTACGAGGACGAGACCGACGTGGATGGCGGGGACGGCAACGCTGCTGTTATCGCATGCACCATTGGAAATGGAAGGGCACTGCTCACAGGTCCACATCCTGAGTATGTTTCCCTTGGCTTCACATTGCGCGAGAATCACTAACAGCCTTCAGATTCGCAGCCGTCAACTTACACCCGCAGCCCAACGTCCCAGAATATGACGAGTTGATTGGCAAACTCTCAGACAGTGACAAGTCTCGAGTTGACTTTCTCAAGGCGTGCCTCTCCAAAATCGGCCTCGAGGTTAGTCACAATGATTCCAGTGTCCCGTCACTCTCCCGCCTCCACCTCTCCTCCCTCGAAGAGACTGGCGTGTCGGAGCTCCTCACCTCTTGGTCCGACATAATCACAAAAGAGGATGGCGAAGAGTGGATCAGGGGCGAGGGCGATACGTTCCACATCCAAAATGAGGATACCATCTGGAACGTCGAAGCACTGCAGCAGTCTCTGCCCCAAAAGGACCAGCCCGATGACAGCACCAACGGTATCACCGACTACAGCAAGATTGTCAAGAAGATTGTTCCCCACGAAAAGGGACCTCCCCATCCCAAGCTCACTCCTCAGTTCAACCACGGCTTGTACTTTTCAAGCCTGCGACGATACCAGCAGATCGAGCCTCAAGCTAGCGAGTGGGGAAACCTGCTCATGTATGGCGAGGTGTTGACCAGCACAAACACCATCTTGGAAAAGTACGCCGTAAATGACACACGCCTCTCTATTTGCCATGGCTAACTGTTAATAGGAACCCCAAAATCTTGTCCACACTTCCCACGGGATTCACCGTCTCTGCCACCACTCAAGTTGCTGGCAGAGGTCGTGGGTCCAACGTTTGGGTATCTCCTGCTGGATGCCTCATCTTTTCCACAGTCATCAACCATCCTGCTCATTTGGCTGTTAGTAGGCCTGTCGTCTTTATCCAGTACATTGCCGCTATTGCCATTGTCGAGGCGGTGCAGTCGTACGACCGCGGATATGACAAAGTTCCTGTCAAGCTGAAGTGGCCCAACGACATCTGTAAGTCACCTCGTCTCTTCAGCGCACGCACATGACCTAACTCTTTGTCATAGACGCCCTGGACCCTACCAAGTCTGGAGACAAGCCCTCATACGCCAAGATTGGAGGTATCCTCTCCCAGTGCAACTACTCCAACGGCTCGTACCAGATTATTCTCGGCATCGGAGTCAACACCAACAACCCCCGTCCCACCATCTCCATCTCCGATTTGCTCCCCAAGGGTGTTCCTGAACTCCACCTCGAGTCTCTGCTGGCCCGTATCCTCACCCGCATTGAGGCTATCCACAAGCAGTTCCTCCGCGAAGGCTTCTCCCGCGACCTGGAGGGCCGGTACTACCGCCACTGGCTGCACACAGGGCAGGCCGTCACGCTCGAGGCAGAGGGCGGCGTCAAGGCCAGAGTCTTGGGAATCACAACCGACTGGGGCATGCTGCGCGCCGAAGAGGTGGATTCGGCCGGCCGGGGAACGGGCAAAATCTGGACACTGCAGAGCGACGAGAACAGCTTTGACTTCTGGAAGGGTCTCGTGAGGAGAAAGACGTAGACGTAGAACAGACTAAAAAAAGTATTGTTCGTCATTACTTGGCTTCCGCAGATATTGCAGTGAATTTTACACAGCCCGCCACAACAGAGCTTTAACCGAGGGAAACCAAAGCTGCTGGTTTTGCAATGATACTAAAATTCGACCTGACTTGAATGCAAGCAGGAATCAAACGTCTACATCTTAACCCTTTCCTGTGTTCTTAAGTCGGTTTACCAATTTGAGCAACTACCGCAGCAGACGTCAGACATTCGTTCTCCATCGCCAAGTCAGCATTTCAATCACATTATTTCTCTATTCAAGCCGGAATACAAGAAACAATGGTATCATGGTTATCTTAACGTCATGGCATATTGCATTGCTTCTAGAATAGAGTAAAACACTCTGCGATGGACCACCTTCTAGGGCATCATCTTTTTATATGGTACATTGTATTAAAACATAACTTGGGTCGTCTTTTTTTCGTCTAGAACCAACCTCCAGCGGCTCATCACGCCCCCAAATATCCCGTAAACGCCGTGCCATGCTGCAGTCGAGTGAAGATGTACATGTATACACGAAGGAATACCCTCTCCCACACAGAAGCTCCAAACTCCATCTCTCTCTCTTCAGCCCAGGGCGCACATGGCCAGTCATAGGCATGATGCAGCCCCATGCTCTGTGCTGCTACGCCGCCCTGGGCCAAGTATCGTACAGTCGGTTCGGTTCTGCGTCGCCAGGGTCCTCCGTCGACCGGTTTTACCGTTCGCCATTGTCAGGTGAGCTTCCCTCACCTGTCCTTGTAGACCTTGGGCTTCCATCCATCTTTGGCCTCAACCTCTTGCTCGACCTTTTCTCGGATGGGGCCTAGTTCACGCTCGAACCGCTCCTTTGCCCTCACAATCTTGCTCTGGAGGTAGAAGCTGCCGCCCTTCTCGGGGTTGTTGGCATCAAACAGACGCTTGTAGCGCTCGAGGACCTCCTCCATGTTGGCCTTGCCGCCGGAGGGGGGCTTGACGTTGAGAATCTTGCATGCCTCGTCGAGGGTCATGCCCGAGGCGAAGGAGCCGCCGGTGCTGTTGCCGAGCTTGGCCTGCGCGCGCTGGTACTGCGAAGCGGCCTGGGCCTGCTTGTAGGCGGCCACAAAGGAGCGGCCGAGGATTCGGGAGCCTGTGAGGAAGGCGGTGATGACGAATTTGTGCGCCTAGTGCGTACGGTCAGTATGCTCAACAAGAAGTAAGACCTTTGAGGGCATTCGGAGAGAATCGGAGGGGGGGCAAAAGAAGTGAGGGATTGCGGCAAAGTGGGATGAGCGCATACCATTGTGACAAGTAAATAGGATAGAAGAGACTATGTCCTTGCAATAATCGGTCCCAGGGGACAAAATTAGAGAAAACCTAGGCGGCGACGTGGATGCGTCCCTCGTTCACAACGGTGGGACAGATCTTGACGGTGGCTGCATGCCCATCGATTTTTCCCTGCTATACTACTTGGCGGGCGAATCCGAGGTCGGAATTTTGCGCTTCCGACCAGCCGATTTCGATTAGCCGACAATCAGCCACTCACCGGTGGCTCACCGAGAAAAAAAGGTCCCCGCGGTGAATTAGCAGCCTCCGCAGCACCTTGGTTGGTTGGCACTACGGGGCGGTGATTGGACTCGTATTACGAATGGGCGGGGGACTTTATGCCAGTTCAGCTCTCACAGTGAAGGCGAAAGTCCTGGAAGACAACGGATTGCATACCTTGGGCTGCCTGGGATACCATCTTTTTCAAGCCAAGCCTAGGACTGGGAACCCTGACTAATACACATTGGACCCTGTCTAGACCAAGTTAGAGAATCGGAGACAGCTTGGCCGAATCTACCTCAATTCTAAACATCTTTTTTCCTTTCCGAACTAAGAGCTATGGCGATGAGTCCCGATGAAGTTGTTGCTCTGTTGCAGCAGGAAGGGAGCGGTTTGTCTCCGGATGCATATGACGAGACGCCTCAGCCAGACGGTGCTCAGCAACGGAGAACCGAGCTACTGGCCAGTGTACTAGCCACATGTCAACAGGCGCTTCAGCAGGGCCCAGGACAGCTAGAGGCCGTTGCCAAAGCTCTAGGCGATGGCAGTCGAGATGGTAGGTTGTGATTGCATCCATGACTGTTCCGTTGTTCCCGTGCCTTCTACATATCCACGGCGCGCGGGCCACCCTACAGTAGTGGCATTTCCTCTTTGTCTAAGACATTATGGCTGATACTGAATATAGTTGCATGGAGACTCCCGTATGGAGATTCAGGCGTTCTCGCCTTCTTTCTCGAGGCCCTCGCCGTGGACGCTTTGAGCCAGGGCACCAAGGTCCATGCCTTGCGCATCGTTGGCAACTCGTGTGCAGACACAGATGAAAACCGTGGCCGAGTCGTCGAGGGAAACCATCTTGGCTCCATTATACGTCATTTACAAAACGAGGGCCTAATTCCCTACGTCATCCCAGTGTTGTTCAACATTCTCGTTGACTATGGTAAGCTTCACTCGTACTTTACTTCAGCATGCTGGACTGTAGCTGACTATAACACAGAACCGGCTCAAAAGTTGGCATCACAGTCCCGTCTTAATGCCCAGCTCGTCTCTCTCCTCTCTTCTCCGAGCTTGCCAAATTTTGCACCTCTGATTACTTACTTTTGCAAGATCCTGGCGCTCTTGAGCTCTCAGGATGGCGAGGCCGTCGTGGCCAACCCACTCACCGCCCAGGTCCTCCTGAGGCTGGCTACGAGTCCCGCTGTCAAGGAAGATGCGGATGATTTCATCTCGCTGGTGTCTGCGGCCGCTAGCTATCTGGCCAACGAGGCTTTCTTGGCCAACTTCATTGCTACTCAGCAAATGGACGTCTTCATGACGGCGTTCCACTACCTCCACACATACTTTGATCCGCAAGACTTGGATGACCCAGACACAGCGACACAGCTCAAGAAGCTGCGTACATCTCTCCTCACGACCCTAGCCGACCTCTCTGGCAATGACTCGTTTCCAAACTTCTATCCCTTGGATAGCTCGGTGCCGCAGTCACTGCTGGCTTGGCTCCAAGGAACGAACCCCTCACTTCAATCTGCGGCCTGTCTCGCTCTCGGAAATCTCTCTCGATCTGACGAGGTTTCCCTGGCACTTGTTGGCACTCACAAGGCTCACAGTCCTCTCGTCAACCTTGTTTCAAACCCGTCCGTTACTGATTCTCAACTGCTCCACTCCGCATTGTCGTTCCTCAAGAACCTCGCTATCCCAGCCAAGAACAAGCCTCTTCTTGGCGACCTGCTCGAGCCCGCTGCCATTCCACGCATAATGACTCTTGACACTCTCCCACAGGTCCAGTTTGCAGCCGTCTCGTTGGCCAGGCTGCTTCTTGTCAACTGCCCTCCCAACGTTCGCAGAGTATGCGCACCGCGAAAGTCTGATTCATCCAACGAGCACACCAGTGTCCACGACATTCTTTCCGTGTTTGCCAAATCAGACGCCGAGCCGACGAAGCTCGAGGCTGCACGCGGCATTGCGGCTCTCTGCCGTGTGTTGCATACCACGCCCGTCTTCCCTGTACTTCCTGAATGGGACCCATCGCAGGAGAGCTATGTCTTTGAGCCAAAGGAGCCTCTGCCAGCAACTACCGACAGCGCCGAGAAGGGAAGCCGTGTGCGGGATTCCTTTTACAAAAAGCACGACCTGACCAAGACCCTCGCCTTCCTCGTCACTCAGCCAAAGTGGCCCATTCTCCGATCCGAGGCCTGGTTCGTCTTTGCTCTCATGTCTCGCTCTCCAGATGGTGCGGCGGTTGTTGCGAGCACCCTGGCTATACCAGAAGTGACCAATGCCCTCTCTCGCTCCATCACTGGCCAAGATGTGGTTCCGGAGAGCAACAACCAGCCCAAACAGATCGAGGCTGCCGCATCTGTCGTCGGTGCCGATGCCAGCGGTATTCCAGAGGGCCTTGGGTTGGAACCGCAGCAGGTTGATCCCAAGCAGCAGGCCAACATGAGCAAGGTGGACAGGGAAAACTGCCTCGTGTTGTGCACGGAAATTGTCAAGAACTCGAACGGTGTCTCAACGGCAAACCAGCTCAATCTATTGCAGGAGCTACTCAGACAGGGCACAGAGATGCTTGGTCAGGACAGGGCCTAAAAGGTATTGGAAAAGTAGAAAAACAGCAGGCATGGTCAGCATGGGCGGGCAATCAAAATGGCTACGTATGAGCGAACCATAGAACAAGCAAGCAAGCATAAATAAACCTCTATTTTTTACGCAAGGCGAATGCATGTTAAATCACAAGACAACCAAGCTGCACACGATGCCCACGGAATGCCGTCATTGACCAATTGATTACAGAACAAAGCCGGTGATCATGCAATAAATTCTTTGAGCTGGACCTAGAGTATCTTTCCCTCCAAACCCGGCTAAGCATTTCATCAGGGCCTCGAACCGACGTTGCCCCTCCCTTTGAGACGCAAAGAGCAAAACCCTCAAACACCAGTTCCCTTTTTGCAAGTTTATTTCTTGGCAGACTCGGCCTCGGCCGCATCCCGCGCACGCTTCTCCTTAGCACCCTGGTATCTGGCGTTGGCACGAGCGACACGCAGGGTTCGGTAAGCACCAGCCTCGATGGCAGCGGGGACCTCGCTCTTCTTGATCTCCTTGAAAGCAATGTCGGTGGGGGCAATGGGGAGAGCAGCGGAGATGTTGGTGACCTTCTCGATCTTGGAGACGTCGGTCTTGGTGTCACCCTTCTTGGGGGCGTTGGATCGGCGGGGAAGGAGGATCAGGCGCTCCTGGTAGGCCTTGAGGCGGGCGACATTGGCGGCCAGGGACTCCTCGCTGAGGTTCTGGCGGCGGGGGTCGACGGAGATACCGATAGTGCGGGCAAAGGCCTTGGGGATACCGGCCTCCTGTACAGGTTGTTAGACACCCACAATTCCATTGTCAAAAAAGGAGGACCTCGAATTTTGTATCGGGGCACCCTCCCAGGAAAGGATTCCAATCGTACCTTGAGCTCAGTCAGAGTGAAACCGCGGCCGGAGCGGACTCGTCGGTTGTAGCGAAGAGTAGGGCATCGCACAACAGGTCGGAGCTTGTCGACGGGGCGGGGGGCGAGGGCGGCAGCCTTGGCCTGACGAGCAGTGCGTCTTCGGAGCTTCTTACCAGGCTACACCAAACCAGTCAATATATTTCGAATAATTTTTTTTTCGAGTGCGGTGGACGGCGCAACGACGCCGTTTCCTCCTGAGTTTAGATCATACCTGGTCGAAGTGCGTTCGCACCCGGCGCTGCCAATCCTTGCGGAAATCTGTGCGAGAAGTCAGTCGCTGCCTTCAGATGTCGTCGCTCGTCGGGATTGCTCACGGTTGTTAATGAGCTTCTGGTTGTGCTTGATCGCCTGAGGGAGGAAATGTCAGCGAATGCCTTCTACAGCATGTCTATGCATCGCATTGGGCGTGGAATCATACCATTTTGACTGCTTGCGATCAACGGGCTCCGGTTGTCGATGGTCGGGTCGGTCGTGGGACTTGAAATTTCGGAGGGTTGAGGCTTGACGAATTCCTGGGAGGGTTTTCTAACCCTACGCGCTCGGTACGTACTGTGGTGGGGTCTTTGGCGCACGAATTATTTTCAGTCACGTGTATTTTCTCGTCCGGCACGTTTTTTAATTCCTCCAAGATCCCGGGGGTGGGTTGGCGCCTTGCGGCCTCAGGACATTGGAAAGTGGCTCCACTGTGAGCTGGAGAGCAGTTTGTTCAAAGTGGTTACTGGCATGCACGTAAATGTTCATGACCATCAGGATGTTCGCTGCATGTTTACTGCACACAATCTCTGCGTTGCCCTTTGAGCTCGGTTCAAAACCATAGGGAAATTAAGTAGGCTACCTCTTTTTAATATTCAATCAATAACCCTAATTTAATAATCGCTTGTGGATAATTCAAGAATATCACATCCTACAGTGGCCTATGCCAGAAGTTTATTGCATAAATCCAATGTCCATCTTTGCCTTCAGGCAGAACACAAACATAGCTGCACAGCAAGGTGCACTGATAGATTACCAGGTGGGTCCTTCCCAGCCAATCTCATTTCACTTTTTTGGCCTTGCAGCCTGAGCTAGGCAGCCGTCTCCAAACATCTATAAATTCCCAGTCTCCTTCCCTCCATTTGCTTGTTTTTCTCTTTCTTCTTCATACTTACCTTATCTAGAGGCTTGCCGCTCAAGACTGGCGAGCCTCAGTATGGAGGGCCTGCATTGCACAACGCGGTGTCGCTCCACACTCCATTGTCCTTCGGGGCCATGGTGGGTGCAATTTTTGATTTAACCATTTTCATTGTGAACGACGCTCCATGCGTCGGCATGAAGAAGATGTTACCTAGAATACTGTGGTTGGTTAGAGCGACGCTAAGAGGTGGCCATGCGTTAATGCCATCAGCAAAGTCTGTCAGCGCGTCGTGCCGCGTATTCATGAGGAGGAGGTTCAGTCGCTCTCCAGGGAGAGAATGGCATGTTTGAAAAGGGTCTCGAAGTGCCTTGGTGCTGTTTACTAGATTCCGAAGTCGCCTTCGTAGCTAACATCGCTGATTTGGAGAATGATATCTCGGTTCGACGAGGAATACCTTCATAACTCGCCCTCTCGCCATATGCTAGCTAGGAACGGCTACCTCGCGTCTCTCCGCCATCAGTCAGTTCCTGAACAAGAACCGTAAAGTAAATACTACCGGGTATTGGTCCACATCGTGAATAGCTCTCATCGTATCAGCCCAAATCGCATCATTGAAATGAATTAATTAATTGAATTACGTTCCTGGTTCCCAGCACCGTTGTTGGCGCCTCACTCCCGCAGTGTCCCTCAGCGCAGCTCCTCTCACCCGAGGCTACTCCGTACCAATCACATGGCCGCAATTCGGCCCTCCAAACGATTTGCTTGTCCAAGAAAAATCTCATGACACCACTTCCTCGCATCCCGAACTCCCTCCCACCGAGATCCGCGACCCGATTCTCGCAACGTTCCTAGGGCAATTAGCTCAATCAACCATCTCCGACACACCTTCGATTCACGGACGACCCCGCCAAAAACGAATTGCGGAAAAAACAACCTCCCACACAGAACACCTCCCGCCATGGCGTCCAGAATCGGGCCCCGCAGCGTCAAGGACGCAACCCGCTTCACCTCGACCATCCCTCATGCGACGTCAAAGTCAGTCGGCGGATCCGCCGCCACTCCCAAGGTGCCGCGCATCCCCGGCGAGAGTCCCGAGCAGCGAGTCCGCCGCCTACGACAGGCCCATCTCGCTGCACAAAAGGCCCAGATCAGCAAATCAGACAAGCTCATCGACGCCTCGAGGCGCTTCTTTGATGTCGCACACCGATGGACAGTGGGAGGCATTGTGATATTCACCGGTACGTCTGATGATGATGTCTCCTCGGAAGCCCTCGGGAACATGCTACCGAGCATACCGGGATGAGCAACTTCCGTGTCTGCGCGCTGGGATGCTAACGCTTCTTTTCTTCGCAGCCGTTGCTGGTGTGGTCAGCATCTACTCCGTATGGGACATGCTCCGATACAACCGAGCCCGCCGCGCCGAATGGGTCGAAGCCCAGAAGAAGCTCGAGGCCGACGAGCTCGCCACGGCCCGTCTCGCCTACCTCAAGGGCGACGCCACCGAGGAGCAGATCGAGCTCGTCGAGGAGGCCAACCGCGCCGCCGAAGCTCAGGGCACCAAGCTGCCACCCCTGCTGTCCGCGCCCATGACCCGCACCCACTTCGAGGAGCACGTCAAGCCGGCCTTTGACGGCAGCAGCGCCGAGTCGGGAGAGGCCAAGAAGGCGGGCAAGGGCATCATGGGCGTCTTCTCGGGCATGCTGGGCCGCCAGGAGCAGGGCGAGGACGTTGGCACCTCCCAGGAGCGCCTGGGCTACGAGAGCATGAGCGAGGAGGACGACAGGACGGGCGTCCGCGACAGCGACCTGGTCCGCTCAATCGAAGACAAGGTCCAGCAGGCGGCAGACAGCCTAGGCCAGCCGGCAAAGAAGTCGTGGTGGAAGTTCTGGTGATTGAACTGAGACACGGGATGGGAGAGGAAACAAGAAAGAAAGAAAGAAAGAAAAAAAGACACCATACAAACACACCCACGATTAAGACTTTTTGACAGCAACAAGGACATGATGAGAAAACCACGCACGAGGGAGGGAGGGAGGCAGGATGTACGTGTTCCGGGCAAAAAGAGTGTATCATACTGTGTAGATTGGCAGTGCATTAGACGGCGTCGGGGTCCATCTTGTTGTATGTATCACCAAGGGAAAAAACCAAGCCCTACTTTACCTTATTATTTAAAATACCAAGCGATTGAAAGCACGCAATGAATATGTTCTCCAAAAGTGAACATGTCTGTATCTCCCTATTGAGTCATTGAGTTATTATGACATGATTTCCGTTAACATCTGCCAGATGAGTATGGTCTGATGCACCAAAGGTTACTGAGAGCTGGCCAAAATTTGAACTGACCTCATACCTCGTATCAATCCTAGGTTTACTCAAATCACACACGCGCCAGGGAATGAAAACAGTTTCAAAACATGACGATCATCGTCGTCAGGCTTATTCCTTCGTTTGTTCCTATGTAAACGACATTCCGTGTCGTTCTGCTTAATCCCAATTCCTTCGTATGTTGTGACTATAAACAACTGATACCCATATTGGCAAAACGCTGCCTGCGACAAAAGAAAAAAACCATTGCGCCTGAGTATGTTACCGCCCTAGTGACAAAGGAAATCTGTGGAGAGTATTATCCGTGATCCATTCTCAAGTCAAACCTGCAAGCCTTCCGGTCCAAAAACACAATTCCGTTTCGCTGTACGCCAGTTAATCCTCCTGCGCAACCTGTCACAACCATCTACCTCTTGGTCAACTTGTCTTCCGTCTGTCTCCCAAGGTATCTTCGACTTTGCCATTTCGGTAGCTTCAGCATTGTGAGCCGAGTTGAATACCTTACGGCTTTTGCTAAAATGCTCAAGAGTTTGATCAATGACTTGACTGATCAACTCTCAATCCTTGCCAAAAGCCCTTTGGTTCAGAACTCATGGCACACCTTGATTTTGCCCAATCCACAGGCCGCACCCCGCTATCCTACAGCATCGCACTTGTTTCGGACGACGCAATCACCGATTCATCCTCCTAGGTGATGATGATGTGGTTAAAGTGACCGGGCACCTTGAGTCTGCACTTTTCGCAGTCAGATCGGTACCCTATGCTGAAGCTCTTCTTCATGCCTGGCTGCCATGTCCAGTTGTTGATGGTGTGGCGATTGCGAGCATGGCCCTGGCGGCCAGGAGAAGGCGTCGTCGGATCCTCATCGCCTTCTGTGGGTGGTGGTGAAGAGTGCGACTCGACATCCATCATCGGGTGCTCCATTGCGTGCGGGGGTGAAGGCTGGGGTGCGATGTATTCTAGGTTGGCGGTCTGGTGGGCGGGAATGCCTCCGTCTACCGCCATGACTGGGGAAACAATGGTTGTCGGGCTTCCCATGCAATCGTCGCCTTCCGAAATGGGAGAGGGTAGGCGCCGGTTATTTTGAACAGCCTGCCAAGCATTGGAAGAAGCCATGGTGCGGGGAACACACTGTTCGTCGGAGAACCCAGTCTGTTGGTGACCCAGGTTGACAACGCCGTTAAGCGTCTTAACAGCCGGTCCCGGGCCGGCCCATTCGCACTGCTGACCTCGAACCTGAGCAGCGAAGCTAGGTTGGATGGGGGTAGGCATTCGGCCGTTGGCATTGTCGGGGTGGTCGGCGGCGTTTTCTTGAACATGATGGTGCTGTGACGTAGCGTCCATCATGTCCATCTCGGCGTCGTTCTGGGGTTGGGACTGAGCCTGAGACTGCATCTGCATGGACGCAGCAGGCCAGGGCCACAGGTGGCCATCAGGCGCCTGATCATCCGAGTCGGAGTTCTGAGGGGTCATGGACGACGAGGGCAGCCATTGTTGCGAGACCTTGGGCGAAGTTCGGAGGGGAAGGCACTGGACTCGTTTCTATACAACAACAACAACAACAACAAGAGTCAGGTCTGCTCAGAGAGAATGCGGGTGGGGTTAGGTGAACTCACGTTTCGGTGCTCTCCAAAACTCAAGGCACCGTTGGCGCTGGCGTTGGCGAGATCTTCCTCCTCCTCACGAGCCCGTTTGCGCTGAGCATCCGACATCGCCTCCGAGTACTGGGTAGCGGCAAACATGGTGCAGGCGGTTGGAGGAGCCGCTGTGCCTTTCCCGTGGACAAAGAGTGCAGGAGGGTGGAAAAGAGTGAATGCAGACAACCGTGGGAGCTGTTGCGAGAGTTGTCTTGGTCCGGGTGTTAATGCGGGTGGAGTAGTGGTGAGCAGCGCCTCTTCCCGCTGTCTTTCCGGTGGTTGGAGTGGGGGGCAAGATGGTGTCCGCAGGTGGCGGCGGTACGAGGTTCGCGGAAGACGGAGCGGGTTGACAACTAAAAAGAGACAGGACGGTGGCAGCGGTAAAAAGAAAAAAACAGAGAGCGAATGCGATGCGATTTGAGTGTGAATGAGAATGAGAATGTGACGGGCGGAAAGAGGAGTCGAGGGAGGACGAGGATGGGACCTTTAGGCAGGTGGCCGTGGCAGTGGTTGGCCTAAGGTGGCCGGACAGTACGACCCTCGTGAAGCGCAAAGCGTGAGGCGCGAAGCTCCTGGGCTCCCGGCGGCCTGGTCTAGTGCAAAGGGCGATACGTGATAGTGCGTAATAGTGGGACCGTCAGCTGTGACCAGGACGGGGAGGGACCGGAGAAGGCTGGCGCAAGACACGCGAGGCACGTTAGTGTCGCAAAGCCAAGATGTATTGTTTGTTTTTTTGGCGTGTGGCTGTTTTTTCTGCCCCAGATGGAAAGCCTGGAGACTCGACGAGGCCAGTTGGCAGGCAATGCACGGCGCCAAAAAGAGATCGAAAAAAAGGAAACAAGAGTGAGAAGAGGGGGGAGCGTGTGATCAAGAAAGAGCCAACGCAGAGACAGAGGCGGGATGATCAAATGGCTACCGTAGTAGGGACGGGACGAGAAATTTCGGTGCGAATAAAAAGTAATGAATCGAGTAATTAATAAGACGGTGTTTCTGACAGGCACGATTATCAAGCGCGTATGAGTGAACAAAAGGCGACCTTGGGGAAGGATGCCAAAAATAAAAGAACGGAGAGAGGCTGATGATAGAGTGCAGCACTGCCCACAAAGCCACACAGCCAGGGGTCAGAAAAACGACAAGAAGCAAGGCAAAAAATAATTGGATTAAAGAGCAGTATGGTATGGAGCAAAAATAAAAAATTCAAGAATATGGGGAAACACGTAGCTAAAGGAGAGACGGTGGAAATATCAATTAGGACTTTGCAAAAGTCAGGAATGTGATGTATGGGAGAAAAAGGGGGCACGGCAGATTGTTAATGGTGGTGTTCAGAGTGGAGGAGGCCAAGCAGCACTCAACCCATCAAGCTTGTGCTTGTGGTGGGCCGCCACACACCATCGCTCAACGTCACGGCGCGTCCAAGGGCGTCTTGAGATTCCTGTTTTGTTTACTTTGGTGTCACTTTTGGGTTGCGGTCGGACGTTGCAGTTTTTCTGGCTTCTATTTTGGGTTCAGCCGGCCCAGCCACTAATTGACTAACATCCGGGGGGCAGTTTGACAGGAATGCTCTTCTTTCCCTCCGTCGCTGTCTTCCCCAGCATCTTTCGTTAGCAATTCGTCCTGTCATGTCATCAGACCAGTCTGCCGAGGACCCGGCTGCGCGGCCTGACCGGCAAGCCCACCAAGAGAGACCAGGTACTCACGGACCACGCAAAACGGACAATCTAGACTCGCGCAAGTCAGCTCGACATGAGCACCCTCCATGTACAATACAACCCTTGAATGATTGTGAGTTCGACACTTTGCTGCATGGGGCCCCTGCAAAAGGACAAGACATCTTATTGTTTGGCTAAAATAAATAAGTATAATGCCTAAATAAATATACTTAGCTAAAGATAATCTCTTAGAATCTTTTTAGGCTTATTTTTCCTTTAGAGATTTGTGATTATTCTGGCTAGGATTGATACTGTGCAGCAAGTGCGGTGGGGAAGTACCTTCGTGACAATCATTCAAGGGTTGGATTGTAGCAAAGATCTGTGACCCCATGCCCGTCGTCCGCACCCCGGTCCTCCTCCGGGGTACGCCGCCACACTGCCGCCGTTCGGATCCGGCAACTTGTGTCACGAGTCTGCCATCCCTCGCCCATCGCGGCAAGGGTTCCCTCTCGACGCGGAAGTTATCCTACTTGGTTGAGTTTCAGTCGCGTTTCGCCAACTCGAATACTACCAGATGCGCCGAAGGATTGTTTGAGATTTGACACACCCGGTTGTCACTGCTTGGACGAGCCTATCCTGGGTCGTCAGCTCTGACAGCTGCGCGTCATCGGATGTATTAATTAAGCGATTAACTTTTAGATTGGTCATTTGGTATAGGGTAACCGGCGCATATAAAACTCAGCACAGCATGATTAACATTCTGCCAGAGCATGAATTGAGTGAAGCGATTTCTCTGGTATGTATAAGGTTGTGTCAGGTTCTACTGGGATGTTTTTGCATCTTCGGTTACATTTTTCTTCCATGGAGTTCGAAGGAATCCGCTTCCTCTACTGTGTATTTTTACACTACCAACCCTGCGTGGGTCTGTCTGCGTCACTCTGACTCGTCATCCAAAACGATAACTAAGAGGCATTTGATTATATGGCGTTGCTAAACTCTATTTGCCACATGCATCGCTTCTTCGAATGAAGTATCTTGTCTAGATCTCCAATGTTGCAACGTTGAATCCTGCATGTCGCAGACGTGGGGGGTTTTTAGAACTCGGGTGACGACTATCAAACGCCGCGATGCTTCCTTCTCGATACCGGGGTATCATCCTGAGACCCAATTATGCGCCGCATTCGGCGCTGTTGCAGTCACAAACTAAGACATGCCCAAGAAAGAAGCTCGCTGACCATCCCCCTCGCCATGCAGCAATTAAGGTCCTGGAGTTTCGCGCGAGACACTGCTACACGTTGGGTTCTCAAAGCCGCCAATTGGGTGCGCTGAAATCGGCGTGCCACGGTTTACCCAGCTCTACCGGGGCACCGGATTTACGAACCACGACGGAAGAGATGCTGCCGCTTAGTTGACAAATTTTTTTTTTTACTACCGCGAGACTGACAAGAATCATCCTTGTCGGACCGACCGCGTAGTTTCTTCCCGTACGACTTTTTTTTTTCCCTCTGAATTTTCCCCGTGTTGATTTCTAGCGGCGGAACCCGCGAGGGAAAAAAGATGAGTGTCTTGGGTGTTGTGTATTCTTGCGCCACACCATAATAATTCATTCCCGCCCATCCACCAGTCACATACATGCCATGCCGGCATCGCCTTCGAATGTGAATGGACGCGGGATATGCATACTTTGCTAGGGGAGGGATGGGGTGGCCAACCGCGGAGGTTTGGGCCTGCACCCGAGTCACCAAGGGTCTTGTGTGTATTTCAATAGCACAATTCTAGGTGCGGTGGTACAGAACGCAGTAGTAACATATCATTGTGGCACCCTTTTTCGGCCACCACTTGGAGAGATTTTTACGCCCCCGGAAGGAGAACAATAGCCATTGCGCCTCGGAACAATATGTTCAGCGCAGCGGAAAAAAACCATCCAATTGAGCCCAGACCATTGCAAATTTCTGGAACCCTGACGTAATTTGTATTTGTAGCCATGGCCGCCCGATCAGCATGGATGGGGACCAGTCACACGCAGATTATGTACATGCATGTGCATTTGTGCGCCCTTGGATCTATCACAATTCGCAGAGTGTCACTGAGGGCAAGGAATACCGGAGTCTGACCGTAGATGTGGGCTCCTGCCGTAGTATGCTTGCTAGGTGGGCCCGCCTCCGAAGCCACTCCGATTGATTTTGCTCTGGACGCATGGGTTTTGGGGTTGGGTACTTGGCCAATGTATGGCAACCACATACAAAATACGTGTACCTTTGGGATTGACTCACTCGATTTGCTCCAAGCAATTGATAACTCTGGACAGTTCCTCCAATTTCTCTTCTTCTCTTCTTCTCTTCTCATAGCATTCTGTTTCTCTCCTGACCTCGACACGTATATCCATCTTCACTTGTTGTCGTGGCTGTTGATCTTTGGCCCATCTCACACCGACCTTCGCCCCTCCACGCCACCGGCCAGCTTTTTGTTTCCCCTCCCCCACCAAACCCGTTTCTCCCAAAACAACACCACAAAAACTTGTGACAATGCCCAGCGCAGACATGGCTCCCATTGTCGCTGATGATACCCGAGGTGAGTCAACCACCAATTGAGTGAGACATGTTCAATCCCATGCCCTACGCTGTCCTTACCGTCATGGTTCGCCATGGAGGCGCCGTGGAAAAAAAATTGGGCACAAATACCCTGCCTGTGCCGGATGGCCAAGGGTTGAGCGAAACCGTTCGGCTTCTAGCCTCTGGTTCCTTTCGTTCAAATGCGGAAACATGATTTTATTTCGAGAAACACTTGTTTCCCGTCCATAGGACCCTTGCGACATCACTGCCCATGCCCATAGATATTTGCCGTGCTTGCACTACAAGCACTCTGAGCGCCCAACATGTGAGCTGACTCTGTCGTTTTCTAGTTCTCGGACAGGATCCCTTGATCCCCCCCGCTCTCCTGACTTCGGAGATTCCTCTGACTGAGAGTGGCTTGAACACTGTCGTCAAGGGCCGAGCTGATGCTGCCGAGATTGTTCTCGGTCGCCAGGACCGTCTTCTCGTAGTCGTCGGCCCATGCTCCATCCACGACCCCGCCGCTGCCCACGAATATGCTGCCAAGCTAAAGGCCCTGTCGGACAAGCTGTCTGACGACCTGTGCATTGTGATGCGTGCCTACCTCGAGAAGCCCCGAACCACTGTCGGCTGGAAGGGTCTGATCAACGACCCTGATATCGACTCTTCTTTCAAGATCAACAAGGGCCTTCGTGTCTCTCGTCAGCTCTTTGTTGACTTGACCTCAAATGGCATGCCCATTGCCACCGAGATGCTCGATACCATTTCTCCCCAGTTCCTCGCTGACTGCATCTCTGTCGGTGCCATCGGCGCTCGAACCACTGAGTCCCAGCTTCACCGTGAGCTTGCCTCGGGTCTGTCTTTCCCCGTCGGCTTCAAGAACGGCACCGATGGTGGCCTCGGCGTTGCCATCGACGCCATCGGCGCTGCTCAGGCTCAGCACCACTTCATGGGTGTGACCAAGCAGGGCCTTGCTGCCATCACCCGCACCAAGGGTAACGAGCACTGCTTCGTTATCCTCCGAGGTGGCAACAAGGGCCCCAACTATGACAAGGAGAGCGTCCAGGCTGCCAAGGCGGCTCTGGAGGCCAAGAAGCAGAAGCTCGCCATCATGGTCGACTGCTCCCACGGTAAGTTGCTGAATTTTTTGACCGCTTTTCTGAAATATGTGCTCACACATACCCAGGCAACTCCCAGAAGGACCACAACAACCAGCCCAAGGTTGCCAAGGCTGTTGGTGACCAGCTCCGCGAGGGCCAGACCGCCATTGTTGGTGTCATGATTGAGTCCAACATTGGCGCTGGTAACCAGAAGGTTCCCGCCGAGGGCCCCTCTGGCCTGAAGCGTGGTGTCAGCATCACTGACGCCTGCATCGACTGGGAGAACACTGTTGATGTTCTCGAGGACTTGGCTTCCGCCGTCCGTGCTCGTCGTGAGGTTGTCGCCTCGCAGTAAAGAGCTCACGATAAACGTGCTGCTCGGAGAGACGGCCGGGATGAGCCCTTTTTCATGGGTATCTGGGATTTCTCGTCATTTTTCGTTTGTAATGCCCTTGTTCAGGAACCGATATGGCTTGAAATATGAAGGACAAAATCTAGGGAGGGTCGACTTTGGATGAGATGAAATGAGTTGGGAGGGCATAAAAACTGGCGTATCTAGGGTTGCATTCAAATAAATGGTCACGATGCATAAGAATCCACTCGGCCAGCAGGCCGGCAGTGACTCACTTAAGGATGTGTGTCATTATATGTATTTGTGCGTGTGTCCTGGTAAACGTTTACACGGGTTTTGCATGATTACGGTTGAAAGATTTTCCCGCACAATGATATCCACATAGAACTCCCAAAACTCCTGTATTCCCACCCCACCCACCCAGTTTGAGTAATAGACAAATGGCCGACCACGCAGTTGTTAGTAATGAAGCATGTTAGGTCCCCGCGGGGGGGAGACGGGACAGGCTATCGAAAGTTGCCCGGCATCGGTGCGTAGCTTGCCGTCGACCCGCCGACGGGATTGGTCTCGCGCCACGCAGCCACACGCTTGAAGGCGGCCCATCCCAGCAGGCCGACGGTGCAGACGATGAAGCCCCAGACGATGATCTTGTCCTTGTCGCTGTCGCGCTGGAAGCACAGCGTGGTGACGTCGCCCTCCTCGGCCTTCTTGCAAAAGTCAATGCCCTGGCTCAGGCAGAACGCCTTTGTGCACTCGGAGCATGATTTGGACTTGGACCGTCGCGCAAGGGAGGGCGGCCGAGACAGCGAGTCCGCCAAGACGGCTGCGTTGTCCGAGTTGGCGTCTACTTCGGCTTCGGCTTCGGCATGGCGGGGGACGGCGGCGGCGGGTGGCAGCTCCGGGTTGAAGAGGGACGGGTCGCGGAGGAAGAGGCTCGTCGCTCCCGTGGTCTCGCTCTTGGGGCCCAGGGGGATGATGGTGCTGTTCTTGAAGCATGTGCATTTGCAGAAGGTCGGCGCGGCTGGAGAGAGAAAGCGGCCGAGGTTAGCAGAGTGTCTCACAACTGGCCTCTCCCCCCCCGGCAGCGGCATGTCATCTAATGCCGGAGGGGCGCTCCCGTGCAAAAGGGAGCCCGAGGCGAGGGGAGGGAATGCGCACAGGATGCTGCAACGAGCGACATCAAAGCTCCCAGCAGGAGCAACAGTAGAGACGTGCGCGCCATCTTTTGACGGGCTGTGACAGGGCGCGACGGGTGGACGAGGTCAAAGGGTTGGAGGAGGAGGAGCGACGGCAGCGCGAGGGGCGTTGCAAGGCAGTGTTGATGGACGCAGAGGCTGACCTGGGCACGTCGCAAGTTTAAAGATGCGCCGCCTCGCTAACCTGGCCCTTGGACGTCCCGCCTCCAGAAGGCTGTTGATGCTGCTCCCGGCCACTGGGAGTGGGCCATCCGCACGCCCCTCCCCCAGCCCAGGCCACAGCGCCAGAGGGGTCCGCCACAGCCTCGCCCACGCCCATTGGCCCGCCGCGCCACATGCGAAAAAGTTGCCCTCTGGGCCTGGGAGCTTCTGATGTGATTTTGGTCGATATTCTTCGCATCTGGTATCGGTTCCGGAAGTGCAACCACCAATTAACCCCCCCTCCTCCATACCGCTTCACGCACCCACCGCACACACCATGGCCCGAATATCCCGGGTGCGGGCTCTCCCGTGCCTGCATGCCGCAATTGCACCCTCGTGCGCCGCCAACCGCGCACCCTTTGTCGCCCGCACCACCGCCTCCGCCGCCGCCCTCTCGACGTCAGCCCGCGTGCAGGGCAAGAACACCGAATGGATTCGAGGCAAGCTGTGGAAGGGCGAGGCCCCCGGCGCCGAGGACCCTTACACGCAGCGAATTGAGCCCGAGGAAAAGTCCAACCTGCCCGACGAGGCCCTCGAGCTGCAGGGCCGCCAGGACTTCACACCCGAGGAGGTGGAGCGATCCCGCCTCGTGCTGCCGCCCCGTGGCCGCGTCGAGGCCTACACGGAGAAGGAGGTCGAGTCCACGGACTCCTCGTACACCCCCGCGGCGTCAATTGAGGAGCTGGAGGAGGTCAAGTCCTTGAAGACGTGGTGGGAGCAGCCCGGCCACTGGGGCCCCGAGAGCGAGTTCCGAGGCTTCGCTGCCAGGAAGGTCGAGGACCGGGCCATTGTCGAGTTGACGCTGCGGAGGGCTGTTGTCGAGGCCCTGGCTCTCCAGGAGGCTGGTCTGCTCAGCGAGTGGGCTGTCAAGAAGTGGCCGGCTGGCCAGCGGGCTGAGCTCGACCAGACCCTCTCCGTCGAGGTCAAGGTTCAGGACGGCAAGGCTACGCTCAAGGGCGATATTAAGGCCATCGCCGGACGCCTGACGAGTGAGGTGGAGGAGCCCCAGCAGGCAGAAAAGATCTCTGTCGAGGAGGCCCAGGAGATTCTCAAGTCTGCTGATGCTTCATGGCAGCTGGTTTCCATTGATGACCAGTCCCTCAAGTTTGCTGTATGTTCTTCTCTTTCTCTTCTTCTTATTTCCGCACCCGTTATGGATTCCCAATGGAAACAAAAATGGCTGACATTATCACTTCTAGATCCGCAAGCGTGTGTACCAGCTCACTGGCCGCCTCATCCCCGACGCCAAGCTCGGCGCCGCCCGCACAGCTGCTCACCTCCTGACACTGACAGTGAGCCCGCCCAAGCGCGGCAAGAAGCTGGCCGAGCTGCTCGAGACCAAGGAGGAGCTGACAACGCTGTCCAACGTGACGGTGCACAACCGCAAGGTCGGCCCCATCGACAAGGAGAAGGCCGTCGGCCGCTGGAAGGTGATTGAGGAGGAGCTGGCCAAGCGTGGTCTGCCCGTGACGGGCACAGCTGGCCTGCACAAGAACAAGGAGCGTGATTGGTTGTCGGGCAAGATGTAAGAAAACAAAAAATCACGACAGGGGTTATGGAAAAGGGAAAAAAACCATGAATGAAATGATACGGGAGGGAGGGAGGGGGTGTATTGCCGTGTATACTTGTACATGTATAACAGACACATCAAGAGATGACATTCTTCTTCACTGCAAATTTAGCTACAAGTTGCTGCGGGCGACAATGCTGCGGAATCACACGCGGAGATGTCAGAATCTTGCTGGACAAGAAACGGGGCCAGTCATTCATACGGGGCTCGCGTTGAGTCCTGGCTTTTACATAAAGATGTGCGCTCATTTGCCAGAGTTGCTCGGCATATTGGACTGTTGGTGCAATCCTATAGTACTACCCGGAACTTGGCTTGTGCAATCCAAATCATTGAATGATTGCAACGAAGGTACTACGGCCACTGCATAAGCTGGACTAGTCAAAATAAACATAATTTCTAAATCAAAGATAATCCTTGAAAAAAAAAACGCCGAAGAGATTATCTTTAGGGTAATGCATATTTGTCTCAGATAAAAATGCAAACATGCAGGGGTTTTTTTTTTTTGCAAGGGCTCCATGTTGCAAAATGGCTAACTGACAATAATTCAAGGGTTGTAGACATCACTACATATTATGAACTAGTCAAGTGCCTCATAAATCATTTATTTTCTTTTTCCTTGCTCATTGAAATGCTTGGGACATGAATGCTAAATATGCTCTAAATGCAATTGTCCTTGACTCCATGTCAGGTGCAAAACCAAGTTTCTACAGGAACTTGTTCTTGGCAAGCCACTCCTCTACATCCTTCTTGTCCCTTGTCAACCAGTTTTGCTTAGCCTTAATGCTGTCGAGGCTCTGGGCCAGCTCCAGGTCGAAGCCCTTGGTGCCCTTCTCAGCAAAGAAGCGCTTCACGTCCTCAGCCTGCTCATCGTGAGTAAAGGAGCTGGTAGACATGGCAACAACGTCACCGATTAGGGACATGCCAGGGGGGAGTCTCTTGGTGAGGGTATCCCAGTTCTCCTTCACCCAAGCCCAGAGCGCCACAATACCCTCTTTGTGGGATCGAAGCCCACTGAGGGGCTGGTACAGATCCTGCGTCTTGACCTCCTTGCTGAGCGTGTACTCCAGAGTTCGCTTGATAAGCTTGGGGTCGCTGGAAAAGCCGAGTGCTCGAAGGGCAGTGTTTCGCTCACTGCTCTGCTTGGCAGTCTGGTATTCCTTGAGAATGGCGTTGTACTCAGCTTCGCCGCCGTATGCCAATACCACGGCGAAAACGCCGGCTCGCAGGTTGGGCTCGAGCGCGCTTCTGTCGCCCTTGATGAACTTTTCAAACATTTCAAACGAAGCAGCCTTGGCCTTCTCGTCGCCGGCCATGGCAGCTTTGCCAAACATGAGGGCTTTGAATCGCTGCGTCATGTGATCGTCCTTGTCCGTGAGATCCCAGCCAAGTTCGTTTGCCTTCTTGCTGACCAGCTCTCGCTGGAAAGTCTTGAGTGCTTCTGTGGTCTTATCATCTTCAAAGATCCACGCATCTCGGAGCGAAGCAACACGAAGGCTGAGCTCATCCCAGACAATGTACTCATTCTCAGAGTCAAAGCCTTGAAGAAGAGACAGCATACCCGATGTCTTCTGATAGCCAGCAGCGGCGAGAGCGCCTGCGTCGGAAATCATACCTGCGCGGTCCTCAACTTCTAGAAGACCGGCCTTGGCATTCTGGCCAAGCTTCTGGAGCCGGTCTGTGGTGTAAGAGGCACGGTAAATGCCCGACTGGCCTGAGTTGATCTTGAAAAAGTCAAAGTCAGGCACCTTGTAAGTGGCCTCGCGCGAGCTGAGGGTAATATCACTCTGAAGGCCGGCCTTGGTTCGGAGGTTGATGAAAACGGGGTACAGGACCTCGTCTTCCTCAGGCTTGACGTCACCTGTTCTCAAGAAGCGGTTCTGCTTGACGTGAATGGTGCCTTCGGCCTCATTTTCTGTGACAGTAACGACCGGGAAGCCGACCTTCTTGGTCCAGATGTCAGCCACGCTCTTGACGTCCTTGCCGCTGGCCTCGCTGAGGGCAGCCCAAAGGTCAGTGGTTTGGGTGTTGCTGTAGGCATGTCTATCGAGGTATCGTCGGATACCCTCAAGGAACACATCCTCTCCAAGGTACTTGGAGATCATACGCAGCACACAAGAGCCCTTCTCGTATGAGATGGCATCGAAAATTTGGTTAATCTCGTCAGCACGCTTGACGGGAACCTCGATGGGGTGAGAGCTACGCAACGAATCAAGGCTAAGGGCGGAGCGGAGGTCGTCAATGACATATCCATCCCAAATTCTCCACTCAGGGTAAAATTCGTTAGACGAGTACCACGACATCCACGTAGCGAAACCCTCCTTTAGCCAGAGACCATCCCAGAAGTCCATCGTGACTAGGTTACCAAACCACTGATGAGCCAACTCGTGCTGCACAACCTCAGCCACACGCTTCTTGGTGGTTGCGCTGCTAGTCTTCTCATCTAGCAGGAGATCGACGACTCGGTAGGTGATCAAACCCCAGTTCTCCATGGCACCGGCAGCAAAGTCGGGGACGGCAACCATGTCCATCTTGGGCAGGGGGTACTTGCTACCAAACTGCTTCTCGTAAAACTCGAGAGTTCGCGCTCCGAGCTCGGCCGAGAAGACTGCGTGGTTGATGTCTTGGTCGGGCGTGCAGTAGACTCTGACGGGAATACGGAATTTGTTGGTCTCGTAGACTTGGAGATCACCAATGACAAAGGCAACAAGATAGGTCGACATGATGGGAGTCTTGTTGTAGGTCACTGCCTTGCGCTTCTTGCCAGTAATCTTGGAATCGACGTCCTTTTGGGAAGCAACATCCATGTTGCCCAAACAGACGAGATCATGGTCTGCGATCAGGGTCACGGTGAAAGTTGCCTTGAGAGCGGGCTCGTCGAGGCAGGGGAATGCACGGCGGGCATCAGTGGCCTCCATCTGAGTGGTGGCAATGTACTTGTCGTTGCCATTCTGGTCCTTGTAAGACGAGCGGTAGAAACCGGCCATGTCTTCATTGAGAATACCCGTGAAGCGCTGTGTCAGCCTCGCCTTTTGCCCCGCTGAGATTTTCTGGTCAAAGGCAACAGTCGTGGTCTGTGTGTCCTTGTTGTAGGAGATCTCGGGGGAGGATGTGATGGTAGCACCACCGGACTCGATGACGGTTTCATGGATGGTTAGGTCGACCGTGTTGAGTGAGATGGAGTTGGAGTTCTCGACGACGTCAAAGTCAATAACCACGGTACCCTCATACTTGAACGTCTCAAAGTCGGGCTCGAGAGTCAGGTCATAGTGCAGAGGCTTGACATTCTTGGGCAGCACCTGGCGGCCTTGGGAGATGTCGTGGGTGGCACTGGCCGCGTCGGTTCCGTTGCGATACATGGCTCTCCTGTAGGAGCAGTGACGCTGCTGCTGAAGCGAGACCAAGCTGCGGAACCGGTGAAGAGGACGAGGGGCGGAGACGGTGGCGGCGGCGGCGGACCGAGGTCGAGATCGAAGGATGTCGAGCGGTGATACGAGATGTTGTTGGGGTTGGATCGAGGGGTAGCTGCTGAGGGGAGGTGACGGGGACGAGGCGGGAGCTATGCGGGGGAGGGGCAGTGAGGTCGGCGACCATGAATGGATGGCACGGATTATTGGCGGCGCGGCTCCGAAACCACCGCCACTGGCACTACGCGCAATGGAGACACTGGGGGCACTCGAGACACGGGAGACGCTGGAAACGCGGCTGCTGCAGGAGCTGTGGAAGGATGGCCTCACGAGAGCTGTGACGACGGCCCGCAGCGGCGTCGGCCGGGGGGCCAGTGAGAAAAGACGCAGTGGGCGCCAGAGCCCGCCTGCAAACGAGGTTGTCGCCATGATTGCCCTCCTAGCGGCTGGGGGCCATTGGAATTCCCTGGATGGAATGCCGAAGTGTTGGTTGCAGCTTGCAGTCGCATGCGACGCAGGACGGGAAGCAACGGGATGCTCCAACACGTCCCAGCTCTGAGCTCCGAGCTCTGGCGGCGGGCTCTGGGCCCTGCATGCCCTACCTGCCTATGTTTTCCCGCGCCGAGCTCAGCCAGGTCCAGAAATAGGCTGGGAGCTTGGGCCGCCATAAGTCTGACGCATTAGCCCACAACTGCCCACCAGCCGCAACCGAGAATGGACGAAATTGGTTAATAGCTCGGCACTTGGTATAGTTAGTCCTTAATCGCCTAGCAAAATCTGTGCCAAATTAGGTACGGGTTCGTCGTTTTGCTTGCGTTGGTCTTCTATTTGATTCAGGGTTGCCCTAGCACTAATCCGGTAACTCCAGCGAAAATACCATTTTTGCGACACCATGCGCGTTCCGGAGGACTGGGACCTATAATCATCCCAGGGTCGTAATATAGACCGCGATTCCTTGTCCACTGAGACGGGCAGGTGGAACTGAGGTGTAATTTAGCTAGCAGCCGGAGGCCTTGTTTGAAGTTGGGCGGGGAACCCCAGACCTGCGGAACCTGGTTGGATGCGATACAGTCGAGACCCCGACCTGGGTGCTACCTCGGTTCGTTGCAGCTCTGCGCATCTTTTGCGCGCGTGTCCTGAGACGCGATAGTTGCACTGAGCAAAGCATGGCTTTGCATTCGGGTGCTTCTCGGTGCGGAGGTGCAGTGCAGCATGCAACGCGATATCATGGCCAACACGGAGGCTCATTGTGCGCCTGCAAGTGTATGCAGGTCCAGACCAACAAGATGGATCGCCTCGTGTCGTTGACGCGCCAGCGATATGTCACTGTCATGGCCAACATCTCTGTGTGCATGTATGTTGTCTGCACCTCGGTTGGCTTGCATGCGGTTTATAGACATCCTGGTTCCGAGCTATCTAGATTGCGTGCAGCCAACAACATCAGCCTGAGCCGCGGCATATCAACCAACACGTCGGCAGTGCGAAATACAGGGAAAGTTTTATCTGCTGATTATCTTGAATAAATAGAAAAAAGAGTAACCTAATCTGTACAGACAAATGTTTCATGACCGTAACCAACATCATATACCCAAATAGGAAAATATACATGCACACCACTCTTGGGTGCAACCCTATGCTGCCTTCTTACCCATATGCTGCTTCAAAAATTCGATTTGCGCCTCCATAATGTGTGGAAACTCTTCTCCTGTCAAAAAATCCATGTGTCCTTTGTTTGCTACGGTGTAAAATGCTTTGGGTTCCCTGAAAGTTTCAAAGAGCTTTTTTGCTTCGTCGAACGGGCACATGCCGTCCTTTTCAGCTACGCACATCATGACTGGGGTTGGGCTGACGAGGTGCATGAGCTTGGAGGGGTCCCACATGGCAATGTGGTAGTAGGACTGCATCGACGTTGTAATGTTGACTGTTGGCCCATATGCCTGTGCCTGGCGAATGAGGTCGTGGTCCCCGTCCGAAATGGGCACAGCAAGCTTGAACAGGGTGTTGCCTCTTTTGTCGAAAAGCGGTACTTGGCAAGGGGGATTTCCCGCAACTGTCGACTCGCGGTCTTTTTGCACACGTGCCAGAATCTTGGGAAGCTTTTCGGGGGGAAATCCGACATCTGACGGGGGAGCACAGGCAATTACTGCCGAAACTCTTTTGTCGAGTGCGGCCGCTGCCAGAGCGACCATGCCGGAAAGCGAGTATCCCCATATTGAAATTTGCGCTGGGTCAACTAGCGGATGACTGCGCAAAAAGGTTACGGCGTCGTGGTAATCGCCAACCTGTTTTTGAGGATTGATGTCATTGCGTGGAAGCCCGTCACTGGCACCAATGGATCTCGTATCATACACTAGCGCAGTGATGCCCGCAGCCTGAAAAGCCGTAGCCACCTCAGGAAGAAGCATTTCTTTCACACAGTTGAACTGCACCGCAATGTTAGCCTCGTATAATGGCCTCCCTTGGGACACTCAAGTCTACTTACCCCGGGGCTCATAATGACGGCGGGGCCCCGTTCAGGGGCGGGGAACAGCCACCCTCGAAGAAAAACGCCATCGAGAGTCTTGAACTCTACGTCTTCCCGATGTCGGATGATCATGATGGAGTGACGTGATGTGGTGACAGAGGCAGCTTGAAAAACAAGACTAGAGGGGAAGGTAAGGGAAGGGGAGAAAGGGACGCGATAGGAAAGGAAAAAGGAGATTGGAAGCGTGCTCGATATGCACCGCGGTACCGTTGATTGCGTCCCAGGAGAACCTGGACCTTGGGAATCTTGCCACAGAGGCCGGTATGGCGCAGGAGAGCGCTGCGGGCGAAATGCAGGCTTGGCTAGGCCCCGTAATTAAGAGCACGGATTCTCGTAGCCGGCAGGGGATTTCGCAACTCAGAAGTCGGTAAGTCGTTTCTGGAAGGCGAGTACCAGCGTGCTGTCGTCTGCAACGTTGTTGGTTCTGATGTCGAGCGCCACGGAGCAGCGGAAATGGGAACCACTGGGACCTAAAGAATGGTCCTCAACCAGAAGAGCCGAATGCACCCTGCGCGTCCCAGGAACCACCCAGCCACGACGGGTATAATTAGGACCGTTACTATGGGATTCTGGCAGGCTACCGGGGCAAGTCCCTATCTTGTGGACACTTGGGTGGGACTAGCGGACCCTGAGCCCCCAGCAAGGTTGCGTTGAAGACTGAATCCATGGGCCACACCCCCCTGAGCTGCGACGAGCAACAACTGGACCAACAGCGCCAGACGAAGCGCAGCGGAGAAAAAACTCACTGACAACCTAGGGGGGCCCGCAGGACCCGCGGCCACGAGGATGCCTTCCTTTGTGAGAAGGAGAGGTAACAATGCAGGGTGGATTTTTGTTGCGTCCCACTAACATGTCCCATAGTGCTTCTGTTATGTTGGTCGGCACTGGGTCGCTGTTGGGTCTACCTGCCTCGTGTGGTATTTGGTATGGCGCCCGAGTCCCGTGACCACCCAGGGCCGTGTCCGCATGTTCCGGGTCGATCCACGGCCGACTCCATTGCTGCCGACCGGCCGCTTTTCCGTCCCGAAGAGCTAAAAAGACGTTCCTGATGCTAGCCTGCTAATACATGCTGACCAGACCAGACCAGACCAGACCAGACCAGACCAGGGAGAGCGAGCCCCGGACGCTCCCCTCCCCGTAGTCTATGCTATGGCCATGGCCATGGTCAAACGTTCGTCAATCAATCAAACAAGCTCCATTCCCAAGCGAGCGCGCTACATGAACCATGGGCAAGCGGGTGTCCGTGGTCGACGGGCCGGCCCCGTGCATCTGCGTCGCTCTTGACCGTTTGGGCCAAATCCACGCCAGCAGCCAGCCCTGACCCGTCGCATCAAGCCCCAACAGAGCAGTGCACAAAGCTCGAGTTCTCTCATCCGGAGGGCCCACCATCCCAGTGGGAAAACAGCCAGGGCTAACAGTTGAATGCCGGGGGTGGCTTGCCGGGCAGGCCGGGGCTTCGGCCGGGGTCATGGTATGTGAATGGTCCGCCTGCTGTAGCGCCAAAGCCTTTCCTCGAACTGCAACCCCATCCACAAGCGCAATTTGCCCACGCACCGTCCCGCTGGTAAGTTGCGAGGCCATTGGGCGACTTGCCCTGACAGCGCAGGCTCGAGTTGGGCCCTCCCCACCCTCTGTCGTGCAGCATCGCAACGGCCGCCCTCCTGGTCTGGTCCACTCGCACCATCCAGGGGCCGTGGCAGAAACTGGACTATCACCGTGGAACACGACATGGAGTCTACGAATTAGTCTGCGGACCCCAAGCCATTGTCGTCCCACAGCCGCATTCGCGCATCTAGACCTTGCCAATTTTCTTTGATCATCGAGTTCTGGGTATGAATTGAATCCGACCAACAGGACCAACAACTGTTGCAACCAACAGTTGGTCCACAGTGAACAGAAATGGGCCCTCAACTTATCTGCGCCGTCCACGAAAGCCTGCCTTGGCTCCGCCTCGCATGCGGCAGTCATCTCCGGCAGTGAACCCGCGCCTTACCGCTCCGGCTGCCGCTTCTTTTTCACCCAACCCATGGGCCAAGCCCAAGCTTCCTCGTCGCCCACGTTGTCTCGGGCGTGTGCTAATGCCGTTTTAGTTGGGGCTCTGCCTGTAAGGATCCGCATATCGAAGCATTCTGTGGAGCAGCACGCGGTGGCGCTTTGGTCAAGAGTCGTTCCCTGCAGTTTCCTTCCCTGGTATTCATGGGGAGGCGTGAAGGATCGAGGGACCAACCTGAGGCAAAGCACGCAGCTGTCAACTACCGTTGCTGCCGATCAGAGGGACTGGTCCTGTCATTCGTGAGTTGTCGGAGTGTGCCCTACCTGCCCCGTAGTCGATGCCTCCTAGCCTGCCTGCTCAACCTAGTCCTGGCTCCGTTCGGACATGAATGGTATGGGCGTTTAAAAACCCTGGTCTACCGTCCATTTGACCCTCTCGCTAATGGACCGGCCCGTTGCATCATATCTTGCCTTCTATCAGACCATCGATTCTCCACGATCTGCTCTTTGAATTCATTGAAAACGGCCACACCCACCGTCTCTCAACTCTATTCTTCCTTCTGAGCCATTCCCAACCCATAATTCGCCCATAGCATCATGGCCTCATCCCACCACACGGCCGCTGGCGCGGTGATGTCACCAACCCAGAATGGAACCGGCAGCAGCACACACACAGCCCAGGAGCCCATTGCCATTGTGTCTGTGGCATGTCGGCTTCCTGGCCACTGCATGAACCCACAGCAATTATGGGAATTTCTCATCAACGGAGGCGTGGCCACCTCCAACTCACCTCCTGAGTCGCGGTTCAACATCAAGGGCCACTTTGATGGCTCCCGCAAAACTCACACAATGGTCTCTCCCGGAGGCATGTTTATCGAGGACATTGACCTACAGGCCTTTGACGCACAATTTTTCAACGTCAACAGAGCAGACACAATTGCCATGGAGCCTCAGCAGCGCCAGATTCTCGAAGTAGTCTACGAGTGTCTGGAGAACGGCGGTGTCACGCTGGAAAGCCTGACAGGCAAAGAGGTTGGCTGCTTTGCCGCCAGTTATGCGGTCGGTGAGTGCATGATGACTTGCATATCGCCATCGTGGAAAAAGCAAATCTGACCAACCCTTGTTGTGACGTAGATTTCGGTGACATCCAGGCCCGGGATCCAGAAGACAGAGCCGGGGGTATCTCAATGGGCATTGGTCGTTCCATTTTGAGTAACCGAATTAGCCACTTTTTGAACATCAAGGGCCCCAGGTAAGAATATACACGGAAACATTCGATGCACTCCAGCCTTGGCGCTGACAAAAGAAATTATAGTATGACCATTGACACAGCCTGCTCCGGCGGCTTGGTCTCTCTAGATGTCGCTTGTAGATATTTGCAGGCGGGCATGATGGACGGTGCTATTGTTGCCAGTGCCAACCTCAACATGGATCCTGAACACACCATTGAGTCTGGTTCCTTACGAGGAACCATCTCCGAGTCTGGGAGATGTCACACCTTTGACAATAAGGCAGACGGTTACGTCAAGTCCGAGGCTGTGAATTGTGTCTTTATTAAACGATTAAAAGACGCAATACGCGACGGAGATCCCATTAGAGCAGTGATCCGCGGAACATCATCCAACAGTGACGGTCGCACGCCAGGTATTGCAAGCCCCAGCTCTGAGGCGCAGGCAGCCGCTGCACTTGCTGCTTATAAGCAAGCCGGAATCACAGACCTCCACCGGACAGGTTACCTCGAGTGCCATGGTACTGGTACTCCCGCTGGCGACCCAATTGAGACCAAGGGTGCCAGCATGGTCTTTAAAGAGTCTCATCCTGCCGATGATCCCCTAGTTATTGGATCAATCAAGAGCAACATCGGACACTCTGAGAACGCGGCAGGAATTTCATCCCTTCTGAAAGCTACCCTTGCCGTTGAGAGCGGCATCATCCCAGGCAACCCGACCTTTCTCACCCCCAACCCAAACATTGATTTTGCAAAGCTGCACCTCCGCCCTTCGAGGGTTGCCACGAACTGGCCTAAGAGTAAGAACAACTACCGTCGTGCAAGTATCAACTCGTTTGGTTTTGGCGGCACCAATGCCCACACAATCGTGGAAGCTGCGGAGCACTATCTTCGGGAACACAATATCCAACCTCAAGTCCAGTACCTCAGCTCTTATTCTGAAGAAAGCGATGATTTCTTTGATGACGATGACGACGAGATTGAAGAGTCAGCTGGAGACGAAGCTCGACCACAGGTTGTGGTTTTCTCTGCCAACAACCTGGACTCACTCAAATCATACATCAAGAAGTTGCGTACCCATCTGCTCAACCCTCGAGTGAGCATCAAACTTTCAGACTTGACCTACACACTCTCCGAGAGAAGAACACGTCTCTACCACCGCGGGTTTGCCGTCATCAATAAGGCCTCAGAAGCCAAGATTGATGATATTCCTACCGATGCAGTCATGTTTGGCAAGCAAGCTGCAGACCCACCCAAGATTGGATTTGTCTTCACTGGCCAAGGAGCGCAATGGCCGCAGATGGGACGTGATTTGCTCAAGACCTTTCCTCAAACTGCAGGCTCAATTATCAAACGACTTGACCGAGCTCTTCAGGAACTTGCACCCGATGTTAGGCCAACCTGGTCTATCTACGCCGAGCTTACCGAGTCTCGCACCGCAGAGCACATGCGTCTCCCAGAGTTTTCTCAGCCTCTTGTCACGGCTCTCCAGCTCGCTCTATTTGAGGTTTTGAAATTGTGGGGTGTCACTCCTCGGGCAGTCGTGGGCCACTCTTCTGGAGAAATTGCTGCCGCCTGCACAGCTGGCCTGCTCACACCTGAGCAAGCCATCAAGATCGCCTACCTCCGTGGCTTTGCTGGAAAGCAAGTTACAGACACTGCCGAAGCCCTCAGCATGATGGCTGTTGGGATGGGAGCCGACAAGGTTCAGCAATACCTTGATGCTGTGAATGTGAAGGGTGAGAAACCTATGGTTGAAATTGCTTGCTACAACAGTCCCTCAAGCCTTACTCTGGCTGGCACAGTTGATGCGCTAAACACCGTAGGCGAGGCCATCAAGGCTGATGGTCACTTTGCTCGATTGCTTCAGGTGAACCTGGCCTACCACTCAAGGTATATGGGAGCCATCAGTGAAGCTTATGAGAAGCTTCTGGTTGATAACAAGTGCCTCGAGGGGTCTCCCAAGTCTGATGGATCGATCAAGATGTTTTCATCTGTTCTTCGAGAGAAGATTACTCCTGATGGCGAGACTGGCGTGGGTTACTGGAAGGCCAACATGGTCTCCCCCGTTCGGTTTGCGGATGCCTGTCTGGAATTGATGAAGGATCAAGACGATGGCGCTGACTTCCTGATTGAACTTGGACCTAGCAATGCTCTTGCGGGACCTGTTGGACAGATCAAGAAGACTCTACCAAGCGAAGGTGCAAACATCACCTATACCACTGCCGCCAAGCGTGGAGCCGAGACTATTCAAGCTCTTTATTCTGTTGCTGGACATTTGTTCATCGCTGGTGCAGACATTCCCCTTACCAAGGTTAATGGTGCTGAAGGTGTCGCATCCACCAAGCCTTCCGTTCTGGTTGATCTTCCCAACTACTCTTGGAACCACACGACCAAGTACTGGCATGAGAGCGAAGCCAGCAAGGAATGGCGCTTCCGCAAGTTCGTGCACCATGATCTCCTAGGAAGCAAGATCCTAGGAACTTCATGGAATGCACCTTCGTGGAAGAAGCACCTCAAGCTTTCCGATTTTCCTTGGCTTAGCGATCACAAAATGGGCACAGATGTTGTGTTTCCTGGAGCTGGTTACGTCGCTATGGCTATAGAAGCTGTCTACCAGACAACAATTTCTCTCGCTACTGAGGAAGAAGCGAAAGAGCTGGACGCTGAAGGTTACCACTACCAACTTCGGGACGTCAAATTTTCCAAGGCGCTGGTGCTTGAAGATGCCACTGATGCCGCAGTCATGCTGAACCTTACTCCTACCCAGGGACTCAAATCCAAGTGGTACAAGTACGAAGTTATCTCGGCGGTTGGAGGTGAAGCCCTTACCACCACTAGCCACAGCACTGGTTTTGTCCGTCTCAATAAGGGACTCTTCAAGAATCCCCCATCAGACCCAGAGACTCTCAAGCTTCCCTTGAAGCATACCACTCCCGCCAAGCTGTGGTATAGCTCCATGGCGGAGGCCGGCTACGGCTTTGGTCCATCCTTCCATAAGCAGATTCAAGTTGAATCTACTCTTGGACAGCCCAAGAGCAGATCTTTGGTCAACTTGACCTCGCCTGACTCGAAGTGGAAGCAGTCTTACTACCCTCTTCACCCAGTGGTCATGGATGGTTGTTTCCAAACTGTCTCTCCTTCTCTCTGGGATGGTGATCGTAGTGCGGTCAACACCCTCCTTGTTCCTGCTGGAGTAGACAGTCTTTTTATCTCTGCCTTCCCTCAAGGTCAGCTTCCAGAGGTTGGTCTCTCTGTTTCATCCGCCAAGTACCTTGGCAGGGGACGTCTTGAGGACAAGATTCACTACTCGTCCTACGCATCCGTGTACAACCCGGAGACTGGTGACGCGATCTTTGATATGAAGGGACTGCGATATCACCGTTTGGAGACACAGAACGCTTCTCTGGAGCCTTATCCTTACACTCGTCTCGAGTGGAAGCCAGATTTTGGTCATCTTGGCGAAGTCAAGAAGCTTCAGGCTGCTCTCGATGCTATCAAGGGCAAGCAGGCTTCATCTGTGCACGATGTGATTGATTTCGCTGCTCACAAGCAACCCCATTTGGCAGTAGTGGAAATTAATTTGGCTCCGAACGATGCTTCCAGCTTGTGGCTTGAAAAGCCTGCATCCAAGCACGCAACCCGTGCTGCATGTCGCGCTTACCAGCTCATCAGCAAGTTCCCTGATGCTGTTCTTGAGGCCGAGAACCGACATGTTGGATCCGCGAATGCTAAGTTTACTCTTTTGGATCCCACCTCAGCAGACTTTGAGGCACCCGGTGGAGCCTATGACCTTGCCGTTGTTAAGTTGCCTCCATCATCGAGCGTTGAGGCAGATATTCTGAGCACCAACATCCAGAAGCTTGTTTCTGAGAATGGCACCGTGATTTTTGTTCAGGGAGCCGACAAAGCTGAGATCCAATCAAATGGACAAGTGAACGGGGTGGCTAAACAGGTCACCAATGGTGGAGATATTGGTGCTTCCCTTGAGAAGTCCGGCTTTAAGAACGTACGAAACATTGCCGGTGATGAACACGAAGTTATTGTTGTCGCCTCCAATGCTTCGCCAAAGAACCCTAAGCGTAGCGACATTGCTCTGGTTCGCCTGACAGAGGTCTCGAAAATTACCACACTTACTGCAAATGCACTGACAGAACTTGGATGGACTCTTACCGAGCACCTTGGTTCTGTTGAAAAGGTTCCTGCTAAGAGCACAGTCCTCATTATGGACGAGTTGGTCCAGCCTCTTCTTACAACCGTTACTGATGCCCAATGGAACTCGATTAAAGAGCTCGTGCGTAAGGAGTGCAACATTCTATGGATCACACAGGGTGCGCAGATGGCTGTCAAGAACCCTCATTCTTCAGTGGCCCAGGGTGTGTTCCGAAGTGTTCGTTCTGAAGAGCCCTTGCTCAACATCATTACTCTGGATGTTGAATCAAACGCTGCTGAAGTTCTTCCCAATACAGTAGAGGCAATTGACAGCCTTCTTCAACTGGCCAAGAATAAGCCTAATCAAGAGAGCAATGACTTTGAGTTTGTTGAGCGTGGTGGTATTCTTTACATTCCCCGAATCCTTCCTGACGAGGGTCTTCAGGCCGCGCAATCTGAGAGTCAGGGATCTGACGGTCGCACTGTTGCTCTTCATGAATCCAAGTCTACCATTCGTCTTATCACCGGAAAGCGGGGCGATATCGACTCTCTGCACTGGACCGAGATTCCGTCTAGCGAGGCTACGGAACTGGAGCCTGGCTATTTGGAAGTCGAAATTTACGCGTCCAGTCTGAACTTCAAGGATGTAATTGTAGCCATGGGTATTATCCCCGAGAACGAGCACTTGCTCGGTCTTGATGGTGCTGGTATCGTCACCCGCGTTGGTCCTGGTGTCACTGATAGACATGTTGGCCAACGTGTGGCTGTTCTTGAACGAGGTACCTTGGCAAACCGTGTTATTACGCCTCGGGAGTACACCATGACCATTCCCGATAGCATGTCTTTCGAGGAGGGTGCCACCATGCCATTAGTCTTTGTGACTAGCATGGAGTCGCTCTTTGGCCTTGCAAACCTTCGACAGGGACAGAAGGTGTTGATTCACTCTGCTGCTGGTGGAATTGGTATCTCTAGTATCCAGCTTTGCAAGTACAAGGGATGCGAGGTATGTGATGAATCAAGCCCCACGGAAACCGGGTTCTTACTAACTGTGTATAGATCTTTGCGACCGTTGGATCTGATGACAAGCGACAATTTCTCAGGGACTCGTTCGGAATTCCCGATGACCATATTTTCTCGTCTCGAAACACCAAGTTTGCTAAGCAGGTGCTCGAGGCTACTAACGGGTATGGTGTGGATGTTATTCTCAACTCTCTTACCGGCGAGCTTCTGGAGGAAAGCTGGCGCATCATCGCCACTGCTGGTACCATGGTTGAGATTGGTAAGCAAGACATCCTCGAGCGGCGTTCGCTCCCCATGGAACCCTTTGGCCGAAACGCCTCGTTCCGCGCATTGGATCTGTCACTGAAGGAGTTCCCCAAGAGGGTTGTCGGAGAGTAAGTGTTCGACCTGTTATTTCTCACTATTTACGGAATGCTGACCAGATTGGTAGGCACCTTGATCTCCTGTCTGAGCTTGTGCAACAGGGCCATATGAAGCCAATTAACCCAATCAAGACTTTTTCGTTTGAGGAGATTGGAGACGCCTTCCGATTCCTAGGAAGTGGCAAGCACATTGGAAAGTTAATTATTTCTAACGGCGACAAGAAGGATGCTCAAGTCACTGTAAGTTGGACGCAAGTTTGATATGAGACGCAGATCCTAATATTTGATAGGTCAAACCTCCGAAGCGCAGCTTGCAAAGGGTACTAAACCCCAAGCACTCATACCTTATTGTCGGTGGTTTGAAGGGTCTTTGTGGCAGCTTGGCTACTTGGCTTGCTAAGAACGGAGCGAAGCATCTGGCAATCATGTCCCGAAGTGGCTCCGCCGATGACAAGTCTCTTGGTGTTATTAAGGACATTGAAGCCCAGGGATGTGTAGTTGAACTTCTCAAGGGAGATGTCTCCAGCGTGGAGGATGTGCGACGCTGCCTGGGCTCAACATCGGTGCCTATTGGAGGTATTATCCAGGGTGCAATGCTTCTTCGGGTGAGTATTCCGCTTCTTTTCTTTGACTTTAAAAACAACACTGACCGCAAAACAGGACCGCATGTTCGACTCTATGACTATCCAGGAGTATCACGAAGCACTTGCTTGCAAGGTCCAGGGAACTTGGAATCTCCACACTGTGTCCCAAGAGCTCAAGCTGCCACTAAGCTTCTTTACTATGCTATCTTCTATCTCTGGTATCATTGGACAGAAGGGACAAGCCAACTACTCTGGCGGTAACACCTTCCTGGATTCCCTGGCGGTGTACCGTCGCGATACCCTGGGACTGCCCGCCACGACGGTCAATCTGGGTATCATCGAAGGCATCGGATACCTGGTTGACCACGATGAGGTGCACAAACAGCTTACCCGAAACTTGGACACATGGGCGCCTATCAACGAGGCCAAGCTTCGCCGAATCTTCGAGTTCTCCGTGTACCAACAAGATCTGGATATTGCTCGCCAGCCCAGCTCAGCAAGCGTTACCCAGATGATTACCGGCATGCAGATCCCCTTGCCCGGTGACACTGATCTTTTCCGGGATGCTCGGTTTACTGGTCTCCACATCACCAGCGGAAAGGAGGGAGATGGAGCCCAGTCAGGCGACCGGGACGACAAGGAACTGCAAACATTCCTGCTACTGATGAAGACCAAGGGGACGGATCCAAATGCCCTCCTCACAGCAGCTGTGGAGCTTGCAAACAGCAAGTTTACAAAGCTACTGCGCCTTGCTGAGCCCATGGAACCTAGCCGTCCTATGAGCATTTACGGCTTGGACTCGTTGGTTGCAGTGGAGTTCCGCAACTGGGCTCGCACGACTCTGAGTGTCGAGCTGTCGACCTTGGAGATTACCAACGCGCAGAGCTTGATTGCTCTCTGCGAAAAGATTGTCACCAAGGCCGCAGCTGCTTTGACGGCATAAATATGAAGCATTAATGACATGGTGATTGGCGTTTGGGTTGAGCGTTATCTCTGAAGAATTTACCCGATGTGCATATTCCCGTTTACTAGTTTTTGATCAATTTGACTGCATTACTTTTCCGTATAAATTTCTTGTCAAGCGAATTTGTACTAGTGACTTCACCCTCTGTATTTGCATGGGTTGCTATTGGCTCCTCACTACACCCCGGGAGAGTGGCGATAGCATCTAAGCTAGAAGATGTTGCTGCTGTTAGAGCGAAGCGACGACTAATTCAACAGGTCTCCGTGACACAAGCAAGGGTGTTCCGATGCGTATTCAGCAACCTGATTGCCATTATTTGGCGAGCATGCTCTTGCATAAACTAATATTATACATTTATGTGTTACCACAATGGCATTGGTGAGAGAAGTGTGTGAGGTAGTACCTGGACAGGTGAAGTGACAGATGCCACATCTCAACCTCCATTTTTCCCTTCCATCTTTTCTTTCTTTCGCTCCCTTCGCCAAAACACCAAGTTGCATCTTTATACAACAAAAAAAAACCACCAATCTTGCGTGTTCACAGCAGGCTATGAAGTATATCGGCTGTGTATGTGCGATGTGTGGTGCCCAGCCGCACGATCCGAGGGAGACACCCTGTTCAACACTTCGAGCACCTCTATGGCGAGGATATGGCATGGATGGGGTTTAGATTTGTCATTCTTTATGTGCATTTCTAGAATTCAGGTTCTGTGAATACATTCACAGCCATGAATGTAATCGTGCGTGATTGAGACAACCCGCCAGTATTTGCTTGCGGTTGGCTTGGCGCGCCTCATCAATTCATGTCCATAATCAAGGTGTGTATATATTTCGCTAGAAATTTTAATCTTGTCATGATCCAAGAAATGTGCTTTCATTGTTTCTAAGTGTGTTCTTTAAGAGGTATCTAGTGGCTGTTGCGCTGAGGCTTTCCTTTCATGAACCGAAATAATACCCGCGCCCATGCGCTCAGATCTTGATGTCTCGCAGATTGATAGATGGCGATAAACTCATAGAATGGCGTACCGGAATGGCGTCTCATAAGCGATTAAGATTCGAGAATAGGAAAACGCGAGCAGGTTAATAATATGAGATAAGTCGAGGGTGAAAAATCGCAGTCGCCAAATCCGCCGCCGCAATCAGTGCTTCCTCCCCCTGCGCCTTGCAAAAACCAACAAAAAATGAGCAAGCTTTTTTATTTTTAGAATCCGGCCAAAACCAAGCCGAGCGAGATGGCAGCAGGAACGGCCTGCACCTTGAAGATTTTGGGGCCGACGGTGAGGCCGCCGTAGATGCCGGCGACCTGGACGCATCCGAGGAAGAATAGTCGGAGCTGGTGGGAAAAGCCGGGGTCGGGGTGGAGCAGGCCCCAAAGAAGCCCCGCGGCGACGAAGCCGTTGTACAGGCCCTGGTTGGCGGCCAGAGTTTTCGTCTTCTCGGCAAAGGCCGGCTCCAGCTTGAAGGCCTTGTGGCCCCGGGGCGTGTTCCAGAGGAACATTTCCAGCACCATGATGTAGACGTGTTCAAGGCCGACGATGCCGGTGGCGACGAGTCCAACGATGCCCATGATGAAAGCCGGGGGGGGTGGAGGTTCGGAGGTTGGTGCAAAGGAGTGGTCTGGGTTGAGAGAGAGGATGATGATGACGAAACGGATTCGCGGCGGAAATTCACAGTTATTTTATTTCGATATCTGAGCAAGGAAAGGAATCATTCACGGGCTCACCGAGCCTCGGCTCGTGGACCGAAAATGAAGGGATTCAACGGCCCGCCCGTGCAAGGACGGATAATAGATGATGCGGGAATACGAGGTTTTAGGATTAAGCTTGTTTGAAATGGGATCCTGCCACTCAAGAGCAGGGCGCATCGCCAAGACCTCACATTGGCCAGGTTGCGGCTGGTTCGCATCAAGATACGAAAAAAAACGGGCAGGTGTTGATAGTTTTCTACGACATTTATTTGTGGAACCATTGATACTTTTTTTACAATCAGTCACTAGCCGCATTTCGCAGCTGTAGATGAATGCAATCGAGGCGCGGCGGCGCACAATTATGTATGGCACATTATATTTTTTGTTATGTACAGTCCCAGCGCAGCTCGCCCCTGGCGACAGCAGGATTAATTCAAGTAAATAGTTGCCGAAACATCGGCTTCGAAAAACAAGACAAAACATTCGCCCCAAGGCAGGCCCGTGGGAGCCGCCTAGTACGCAAATCGGAAATCAAGTCGCTTGTTGCCATCCTGTTCTCTGGCCTCCTTGTCGTTCTGGTAGTCGGCCTTCTGCTCGGCGGTCATTTGATCCCACTGGGCTATCTTCTTCTTGTTGAGGTGCACAATCCATTGGCGCTGAACGAGGAAGGCGACGACGGAGAGGGCGAGGATAGAGACGCACACCTTGTTGCCGGTCTTGTAGAAGGGGGCGTCCCACTTTCGATAGATCTGGCTACCAATGACGCTTCCCCTATTTCAACGTGTCAGCAAGAGAAATCCACAGAATATTAGCAAAAGAGTGGGGGGACCGCAACATACACTTGGACAATCACGTTGTAAGTGGCGGCAGCAATGGCTCGCTTCTTGACGTCGAAAGAATTCTCAGAGATCCACGAACTGACAATGGGGTGGAAGTACGGGTATCCGGAGATGAGAGTGATGATGGAGAAGCGGCCCCATTCGCGACCCTCGTTGGGAATGGTGAGCAGCGCGACAAACATGGGGAGCGACCAGATTTCTCCGATAAGGCAGTGGAACGACCTCTCGTTGAAGTACTCGGAGCTGTATGCCAGACTCAACATGGTGACGATCTGGAGGGCGGCAGAGGGCGCGGTGAGCAGGTTGCTCGCAAGAGTGCTGAACTTTCCGGCGCGCTTCAGGGTCAGGGTCAGGTAGGCAGTGACAGGAGTGGCGGGAATGTAAGCGACGAGGCCGATGAAGTACAGGCCCCAGAGAGAGGGATCGGTCCAGGCGCCCTTGACGTCCTTCCAAGTGGCGGGCTCCTTGATTCCGGTCAGACCCTTGGCAGGATCGTCACGGAGAATGCGGTTAATCATGATGATCTCCTCTCGCTCGGTGTACCAGGGCTTGCGCCAGAAGAAAGTCACGGTTCCGGTGGGAGATGTCGGGAGGTAAGCCATGGACAGAACACCAATGACGACGGTGAGGATGCCCTCGAGAAGGAGGAGCCAGAACCAACCAGTGTGGCCACCAACACCTCGCATCTCGATGAAACCGGCAGCCAGCAAGGCAGAAATAACACCTGTAAACTCGGTTAATTTTCCATCTTTTCCAGCTAAATTGACACGGCCGAAATACTTACGAGCAATGTTAAGAGTGGACCAAAAGGCGGCCAGGCGGATGGAAAGCTCCTTGGAGGTGTAAAAGTAGGTGGCCATGAGAATGACACCGGGAATGAAACCACCCTCGCAAAGACCAATCAGAGCACGGGTGATATAGAAAGCGGTTCGTCCAGTCATGAAGGCCTGGAAGGTAGCTGTGTGGTGGCGTTGTTAGTACGAAACTCCGATCCAGCTAACGACTTTTAGTTCCACCCTGACTTACAAACAATACCCCAAGCAACCATGAGCTGTGAAAAGGCATTGTTAGCTTCGGTTTACAACCTAGATTTAAAGCAGGAATTTCCTCGTACCTTGGGCAAGACATTCTTGAAACCATATCTCTTGGTGAGGAACTGGACGGGGAACTCAGCAGTGAGGAAAGCAAGGAGCTGAATGGTGGTTCCCTAAACTAGGAGTTAGAACTTGACACAGTGACCGACACAACTATGAAGCATTAATTCTTGACTTACGTTGTTGTAGTCATCAGTGGACAGGCCAAGATCGTCCAGCAGGTTGTCGGCGAGGGCATTACTAATGTTACCTCGGTCGAGTTGCAGGCCGAAGAACTGGGTCCCCTGTTAGCGGAACTGATCGACTGTGGGGAAATAGCGCCCAGCGGGGGCCTTGCATGAAGGAACTTACCATGAGGCAGAGCCATGTGAGGAGTCGAATATCGGTTTTTCGAACAACCTTCTTCTCCTCCTCGGGGCTCCATTCGGCGGTCGGGTCCCAGCGATGGCTGCCCTCGTACGATTCGAGTGGCGGGAGGGCCGAGTGAAGGTTTTCACGGCCGACTTCGACCTGGTGCTTTGAGATATCGGCTGACGAGGCCCGCTTGATGTCGGCCGGACGCGCCTCGATGTCTGAACTAGTGCCCATTGTGATTGCGGGAGGGGGGGGACGGACTGAATTGCAGTCGACAAGCCCGCGTCGTGCAGTGTCAATTGGCAAGGTGAGGGAGGACGGGCGGATTGCAGAGGTGAACGAGCAAAGGACCAGCTGCGATGTCCCTCAACTTAAATTCGGGGAGTTCATTTCGAGATATATACTCCCGTGGCCCGCGCTGCCAGCGTCCGGGGAGCGGCTCCGTGTCGCCTTTCCGGCAAGCTGGTGAACGGGTGTGGCACGACGGGGCACGCCATTGAAGGGGTGAAAGCCAATTCTGGCCGTGGCCCAAGGCTCGGTCAGACCCCCCCAAGCGGGTTTACTCCCCAAAAGGCGACCTTCGTCAGCAAGCGCGTGTGTTGCACGGTGCAGCCAGAGGTCGAAGGGGCCGAATGCACCAAGGCTGGCAGGGTCCGGCTGGGTCTGTCCCCTCTCCGGGACGTCCAGGACCTCTGGGACCTCTGGGCATCCCCAGACTCGACTCACCCGGGAACGCCCTTTGCATGGCGAAATGGCTCCCCCAGGCGCTGCAAATCTCAGATGTCGTGCTCGTATTGGCTGCAAGTGGTCGCTCTAGCGGCAAAAATGACCTGCCGGCCTGGGATTGTGGGGTGTGTCGCCGTCCATCGCCTGGCGTCACCTGTCCGAGAATTTCTCCGCCCTGTCTCCGGTCTTGCGCATGCCATAGCTAGGCCCGATGTCGCCTTTCGCGCGTCTCTTGATTCGACGCTGGCCGGTGCATTTAACGGTCCACGATGCCCTCTGGGGATAGCCTGATCTTGTGCGCCGCCCGTTGTAGCTATTATACCATATCGCCATTGCCCGTTTTGCACACAGGAATCAGACCCAAGTCGGTGTTCGGCAACGCGAGAGAGCCTCACAGACACCCCTCCCCGACCCAAACGCATTGACTCTTTGCTGCTCGTCCCACGCCTCTTTTTTTTTTCCCTCTTGGCTAATTGAACCTCTCCTGACTCCATTCCGGATCACGATACTTTTACTTTATCCTTCAACATGCCTTCAATCGCTCCCAACAAGGACGAGGTCATCCTCGAAGGCAACATCTTTGGCGGCAACGCCGAGAGCCGCCCTAGCATCTCGCAGCCCTTGACTTACACGGGCAGCCTGGACAACATCAAGCAGGCTGACCTGACCCCTGCCATCGGCCGCGAGTATGATGGGCTTCAGATCCGCGACCTGCTCAAGTGGGATGAGCGCCACATCCGCGACCTGGCGGCCACCATTTCCCAGCGCGGCGTCGTCTTCCTAAAGAACCAGGATGTCACCCCCGTGGAGATGAAGGAGTTCATGCTTAAGCTCACCGCGCTGGGTGGTTGTCCCGCTAGCTCGGGCCTGCATGTGCACCCCTTGACCGAGGAGGGTAGCGAGCTGGGCGACCAGATCAGCGTCATCTCCAGCGAGAAGCAGAAGAAGGGTGGCGGCCTGACCCATCAACTGAGCGACGTGAGCCGCTTCGCCAGCGCCGGCTGGCACAGTGACATGTGCGTGTACCACCCTTGCTACTGCAGATGAGCACAGACTGACACGGAGAAACAGCACCTTTGAGAAGGCCACCTCAGACTACGCCATGCTCAAGATCCACACCCTGCCGGCTACCGGTGGAGATACTGTAAGTTGCCCACCCTTGATCGCTGCTGTGCCTGGCTGCTGCAGTGTGCTGACAAGCTTGTTTTTCGCAATACAGCTCTGGGCTTCCGGCTACGAGGTCTACGACCGACTGTCTGAGCCCATGAAGAAGTTCCTCGAGGGTTTGACTGCCACCCACGACGCTTCCTTCTTCCACGACGAGGCCGAGCGCCTTGGAAACCCTCTCCGCAAGGGCATCCGCGGGTCGCCTCTGAACCAGGGCGGCGACCTCAAGGCCATCCACCCCATCGTCCGGACCAACCCGGTTACCGGGTGGAAGTCGGTCTACGTCAACCGGGGCTTCACCAAGCGCATCAACGGCATCTCCAAGGACGAGAGCGACGTGCTGCTGGCCTACCTCTTCAACCTGGTGACGCAGAACCACGACGCCCAGGTCAGGTACCGCTGGAGCAAGAACGACTGCGCCATCTGGGACAACCGCTCCACCTTCCACACGGCCACCTACGACTACGAGGCCGCCCGCGCCGGCGATCGCGTCTGCAGCCTGGGCGAGGCGCCGTACCTGGACATTGAGAGCAAGGGCCGCCGGGAGGCTCTCGGAATTTAATAAAGACTTTAAATGAGGCAATGAGGGAACGATTCAAAATGAAGGGTAAAGGGAAACCCAGAAATTAGCGTAAAATTTTTAACTTGGCTACGATTGTAGTACGAATTTGATGTCAATTGTTTGATCTTCATTTACACGTGTTGCTGCTACGTTTTGTGTGTGTGAGCGTGTGTGTGTGAGTGTGAGTGTGTGTGTTTCATTTCTTTTTCACCTTCTGGGTTGGGTGAGCGAACTTGAATCAGTCCGAGTGTGAATGTCGTCCCTCCCCCAGCATTTCCAACCCCGCGTTTCGGGGAGTTCACGGCTTAGGATGGGTGCCGAGGTCATGTGGGCAGAGTTGGGCCGCCAAAAGTGATGCCGTAGATGGCGACGAGGAAAAAAACACACCGCTCTGCAGCCGCGACCGGAGCACCATCTGAGGCACTACTGACTCGTCGCTTGTGAGGATATCGTCATGGAACGACTCTTGCTCTCCCCCCACTGTCACAGGCGCCACAAACGTGTGCACCGCGCGGCCGAAACGTTGTTGTTGGCGTCAACCAAAAACAGTGGGTGGCCCACCACCGGTTACTAGCGGGGAGGGGGGGACCATAGCATAATTTCAGTGTGCCAAATTCTGCTCTCGTTCGGCGTAGCGCCCGCTAAAGACTCCACTGAAGAAAGTGTTGTTTCCAGCGGGCAACTCCGCTGAAAAAGAAAGCTGAAAAAAAATGGAGGGGGGGGAGAGCTTGGCTTTTTTTTTTCTCTTCTTTTCCTGGGTGGGGAATGGCTCGGGGAGTTCAATCGACTCTTTTTACGGGGTAATTACAGCGGAGCGAGATCTCGACATTCAGACCTGTAATCACGTCATTGCCACCAATGCACCACAATGATACCGATTGACTGGACACAAGGTTAGTGCGGCGTTGCTCAGCCTGGACGTCCTGCTTCTAGAAGCTAACTGTCTGATTCTGTTTGGCAGGTTGGGAAGTGCCCTTCTCCAACTTTTACGCGGCCATTGACCTTGTGAGTCCCCTCGAGGCGGCCATGGCTCCTCCGACACCCTCACCTCCGGCCGAGCAGCAGCCCGAGCAGCAGCCCGGGAAGCAGTCCCCGGTGTCTCAGTCCCGGTCCCCGTCGCAGTCGCAGCCGCAGCCGCCGTCTCGGTCTCGGTCCCAGCCGACTCCTCCACCCTCGACGAGTGCCAATGGCAGCGGCAGCGGCAGCGGCAGCGGCAGCAGCGCCGCCGGCTCCCGCCCGAGGCTAGCACGACGGGCCTGCGACTCGTGCAAGGTTCGTAAGATTCGTTGTACAGAGATCCCGCCCTGCAACGGCTGCGTCGCTGCGGGCATCGAGTGCACCTTCAACCGGCTCCAGGCCACCCGTGGCCCGCGGGGCCTGCGGGCCAGGACCATCGACAAGATTGAGCGGAAGCGCCGCGGAGAGTCGATGGATAACAGTAACAGTAACAGTAGCAGCGACCCATCCAAGGACAAGGACAAGGACAAGGTCGAGGCTGCTCCGATGATCGAGGAGCTGCCCCATCTGATCAGCATTCTCGATATATATGCCGAGAGGCTCTTCCCCATCTGGCCCGTCGTTGATGCACCCGATCTCAAGCGGAAGCTGCTGGAGACACCCAGCCAGCTCAATCCTGCAAGGCACCTTGCCAACGCGGTCGCCCTGGCGGCAGTTGCGCAGCTCAAGCTGGAAACCCCTTGGCAACCTAAAGTCGAGCAGGCCGAAGCAAGTGGGCTGGGTGACGGGCTCGATCTCCTAGACAGCCTGCGTATATCTTTCTTTCTCCACATATATCATGAGAACGCCTCCGCCGGCGGCACAAAGTCTCTTGTCTACCTGCGGGAGGCCATCACCCAGGCTCAAATCCTCCGTCTTGACCGTGAATCAACATATGCTTCTCTCTCCGAGGCCGACCAGCAAGTGTCGAGGCGGGTGCTATGGCTACTATTCGTCACGGAACGGTTCGTGTGAAAAGAAACCCCCGCTCTTGAGTCCTACCGCAACTAACTCCCATGGCTCCTCCAGAGGCGTAGCGCTCCTACACAAATTGCCCATAGTCTTGAAACCTAATATTTTGTTTCCCTGGTTTGGGGGAACCGATGACCAAGCCCAGGTCCTTCCTGCCTTTCTCAAGCTGGTGCACTTATTTTGGGTGTTCGACCAATCCGGCATCTTTGAGATACTACGCAATGCAGACTCGGATGTACCCAACATGGCCACCGTTGCGCATAGCTGCCTCGAACTCCTCCACCAAAAACTGATCGACTCGGTTGGCGACGATGATTGGGGCCCGATAAATGACGTGCAGCGGGCTGACATGTTCGTTACGCGCCAGTGGATGCGGGCTGTCCTGTGGCGCGCTGCCTTGCGCTTTGGCATTGTGATACCTTCCATGAACCCCGTTTCTATCGCCAAAGACTTCATAGCACTGGTCTCGCAACTTCCAGCTACAGCACTGGAATCACACGGTCCTACTCTGGCAAGTTACGCAGTGAGAATTGGCTTGAATGGTTACTAACACAAGGACCCTAGGAGTTCAAGACATTTGAGATTGCCACTGCGGTTATCGATGCCATGGCCAGCAACCACCCAGCTGCAACAACGGAACGACCAGGCCCCATCTTGCACCGCCTACGCGACATTCTCTCCTCATCCCGAGGAGGCAACCGCACCCTTCTGTCGCTGCTGACCATGAAGATAGAGGCTGCATCCGAAACGGGCCTCCTGTCAGCGCCCGAAAATGAGGAGATATCAAGAGAAGATGTCGTCTTCAATATTAACCAGCAAGCGACATGGCAAGCAGTTGACGTGCTCACGGCCTCGACTGACATGACCATGCCAACGTACCAATTTATGGAAGAGCATGCGTCTCAAATATCCTGGGCACCTCTCGATTTGGGATATCTCATCCGGTCTCCCTCGCCGCTCACTCGCATGCTGCTCGAGTCGATGCCACGGGACGCGGCCGACAAAGATCAGCCGGCGGTTGCATGTTGATGTGGACGCCAGACTAGCTAAACCCGGCCGGAGCCGATCTACCTTTTTTTGACCCATGAAAATGACACAATCCGGGGTTCCTCTTGCGCAATCGGCCATATCCACATCCGACTAGGATGCGTGCCTGCAGGCATACCCCACGTTTTTTGGCCGAACAGAAGTCCGAGAATTTCTCCGCCAACAGCCCCGCAGCGCCTGTAAGAGGCTCTCGTCCTCACCAACTTCTGGCCGGGGTCAGACAAAACTATTGGCAACTTGCACCACCTACAGCGACTCGCACTCTGTCGTCAACATCCTGCACAATGGCGTGGGCTGAACCTAGAAACACTGGCATGGTCTACCGCCGGCTCGGCCGGTCGGGACTGCATGTGTCTGCCATCGGTCTTGGTAGCTGGATGACTTACGGAGGTTATGCCCAGGATGAGGTGGCCTTCGCCTGCATGAAGAAGGCCTACGATCTCGGCATCAACTTTTTCGACACCGCCGAGAACTACACTGCTGGTCAGGCCGAGATTGTTATGGGCAAGGCCCTCAAGCACTTTGGATGGAAGCGAAGTGACCTTGTCATCAGCACCAGTGAGTTCCCCTCAATTTTGAGGCTGAAAAAAAAAAGTGAAAATCACATGCTAATCAAGTCCAGAGATCAACTGGGGTGCTGTCAACGGTGAGATCCTGGTCAACAACCACGGCCTGTCTCGCAAGCACATCATTGAGGGCCTGGAGGCTTCTCTCGAGCGTCTTCAGCTCAAGTATGTCGACATCGTCTACGCCCACCGCCCAGACAGGCTGACTCCCATGGAGGAGACTGTCCGCGCCTTCAACCATGTCATTGAGAAGGGCATGGCTTTCTACTGGGGCACCTCCGAGTGGAGCGCCGATGAGATTGCGGAAGCCGTAAGTTGCCATTCATTTCGGCGTACAGGTCTTTTGAGGTTAACATTGATGTTCAGGTTGGCATTGCCCGCGACTTGCGCCTGATTGGTCCCATTGTAGAGCAGCCTTTCTACAACATGCTGGCCCGTGACAAGGTCGAGGGCCAGTACCAGCGCCTCTACGAGCGCACTGGTCTTGGTCTCACCACCTTCAGCCCCATCAAGATGGGACTGCTCTCCGGCAAGTACAACGACATTGTCAACGGCGAGCCCCCCAAGGACTCCCGATTCGGTTCCAGCAAGGACAAGTTCGCCGAGTACATGCGCGGCACCATTGGCAGCGACAGCTGGGAGGATGAGATTGAGAAGGTGCGCCAGCTCAAGCCCATCGCCGACCGCCTGGAGATCAGCCAAGCCCAGCTCGCCATTGCTTGGTGCCTCAAGAACCCCAACGTCAGCAGCGTCATCACCGGCGCCAGCCGCCCCGAGCAGCTGGAGCAGACCGTTGCTGCCCTCAAGATGCTCGACAAGCTGACCCCCGAGGTCATGGCTGAGATTGATGCCATCACCAAGAACAAGGTTGAGCTCGACCCTGCCCGACAGGACTAGAGGAACTGAAAGATGCACCAAATATCTACACGCCAATCAGTAATGTTTCAATCCATGGCTAGTTTCGGCTCCGATACCCGATTGAACCAACAAAACGCTCAGAAAAACGCCGTGGCTTGCACCCCTACCGCAAGAGGACACGGGACGCCGAGGACCACAGAGCCTGAGCATAATTTGGCCAGCAAATTCCGCATGCCCAAGGGGTTCATGTTCACGACTCGATGATTTATGCTAGCATGGAAAATGGAAAATACAAAATAAAAGGATAGTGAAATAAATAGAAGGCCAAATTGAAGCCATGGTGGTTGTCCAAGTTTTGCCGCCCAAGTTCTGATGTGATTATGGTGATGATATGTTGGAAGAAGATATATCAGTCTATTGCTGAGGTACGTAAATGACTTATTTTATAAAATTATGAATCGTGTATAACCATAGGGTTGGTTGTGAAAAGTTGGAAATATCTCAAAAGTCCAAGTTTGCAATGTTACTACAAGTGGTTGGAATACCTTGTTTTGTAAAATTTATTGTGTTCACTTGGACCATTATCTAGATTTCGAACCCCAAGATAACATAAAAATGCCAGAAAATAGAGAAAATTGGCACCTAAGACTATGTTCTGTACGTCAAATGTCTATTTGTTGTTCACTGACGCAAGGTTGCCTACTTACCCTATACCAAATTATCACCACGGGATGGACAGGATAACCCAGAGAAACCACCAATGTAACACCCGGAAATTTGGTCATAATTCACCGCCGCTATCATAAGCAATTATATGAAACACCGTGGATTAAGCACTAAGACCAGCGAAACCAGTGGAATGAGCGAGATGGCTGTGTGCCCGGCTTGAGGAGACGCTCGGCAATACAGCTCGGCCTCCGTGGTATCTCCAGCCACTCAAGGGGCTGAGGACACATAGCTCATGCTCCTTGCAAGACATTGATGGAGTCATTGCGTAACAATTGCATCTTGAGGCTGTCGCGAAGCGGATTTAGCTGCGTCGCGTAACTCCGCTGGGCGTTGAGGACCAGTCTCTAAACCCAGCGTCGTATAGAGAGGCCCTCTGATTGGCCGCCTCCACTAGCGCCGCGCGCTAGCAGCCCGGAGACCGCACTTCCCAAAAGGGAAATCGTCAGTTCCGGACATTGTGATGACAAAATCCGCGGCGCAAGAGAGAGTCCGAGGCCATTCCCCTGAGTCGAGTCGGTGAAATGCGAGACGGCATATTGATAATCGGGGTGGGAGAGCTGGTTTGGGTTCTGGGGTATAAATCAGATGGAATTCTCGTCCAAAGTTGAAGTTGGATCATCAGCATCAGCATCTTTCAAGCAATCAACACCAACAAAAGCAAAGTTCAAACCATCCAAACACTCAAATACATCAATTTTTACAAATCAATTCTTTTTGTTCTTCTTCTTTTTTTCACCATGTCTCAGAAGTACGCCAAGGACCAGCCTGAGGGCTTCACCAACAAGATCGAGCGAGTTGCCATTGTCGGCGTGAGTTTGCCCAAGCCTGCCTTTGGATAAAAGTTGCACACGGGGTTTCTTTTTTACTGACACAATTCGCAGGCTGGAGGATCTGTCGGAAGGTTCCTTGCCGAGGAGCTTGTCAAGACGGGAAAGCACACCGTCACGGCCATCAGCCGAATTGACAGCAACAGCGCCATCCCCGACGGCGTCAAGGTGGCTTCCGTCGACTACGACAACGAGGACTCCCTGGTCGAGGCCCTCAAGGGCCAGCAGTTCCTGGCCATCTCCATGTCCGTGACGGCTCCTCCCGACACCCAGGCCAAGATCATCAAGGCCGCTGCCAAGGCCGGCGTCCCCTGGGTCATGCCCAACGTCTACGGCTCGGACCCCACTAACAAGAGCCTGGCCGACGAAAACTTCACCGGCGAGGCGGTCATCCCCGGAATAAAGCAGATTGAGGAGGAGGGCGTGTCGTCCTGGATCGCCATGGTGTGCTCCTTCTGGTACGAGTTCTCGACCGCCCAGGCCCCCGAGTGGTACGGCTTCGACATTGCCTCGCGCAAGGTCACCTTCTACGACGAGGGCAAGACGCGCATCAACACCTCCACCTGGGTTCAGTGCGGCCGCGCCCTGGCCTCCCTGCTGAGCCTCAAGGAGCTGCCCGAGGACGAGAACGACACCTCGCCCACCGTGTCCCAGTGGCGCAACAAGCCCATGTACATCTCCAGCTTCCTCATCTCCCAGCGAGAGATTCTCGACAGCGTGCAGCGCGTCACAGGAACCACCGATGATGACTGGACCATTGAGTACGAGGGTTCCAAGGCCCGCTGGGAGCGCGGCAAGGAGATGTTTGCGCAGGGCAACATGCTGGGCCGCGTGCTGGCTATGTACGCGCGCACCTTTTTCCCCAACGGCGACGGGGACTACGAGTCCAGGAGGGGATTGGACAATGAGGTGCTGGGTCTGCCTAAGGAGAACCTCGATGACGCTACGGAGCGGGCTGTGCAGATGGTGGAGAAGGGTTACAACTACTTTTTCAAGAGGGTTTGAGTTGTTTTGATCGGGGCTTAATAATTTAGTATTTACGATAGGCGTGTGAAATTTGAGCTTTTTCAACAAAACTTGTTCTATGTGCTGATCTACATAAGAAAGGTCGACTCTTGGTGTTGTCTACATAGAAAGAAGTCATTGATGCCTGCTGAAATCTTCTGCGCTCATGGATGCACAGCGCCCTGATTATTCTAGAGAGGTTGTATATTTATGAGTATATCGCTGGCCGTGGTACATGTGTAAATTACTAGAGCCTCAATCTAGACTTTGGTATGAGAGTAAGGATTTGAGAGCAAATATTTAGCTGAGCGTGGGTTTGTATCTGAAAGCAAGTCACCTTAGCTACGGTAGAAGACTGGTTGATAGAAATCTCTTGGATGACGCTGACATGCTTTGACTATACAACCAAACTTGACTCGATCAATACACGAGAAAATGAATTGGCTGTTCTGCTAGCCCAAAATCTTGACGAAGGAAGTCTGTTGCAGGGCAAATGTTTTTACATTGTGCGTTGTATCGCATGTAAGTATTGAATCGCCACCCATGGCTCTGTACATCTTGTATCAAATTCCGGTTGACATTGATGTTTTCATCATCCCTCTCGCAAAAATGAGAAAGCCGAAGCCCCCTCCTGCTGGATACACAGTACAACAGGCAGGCTCATTCGCAAAAAGAAAAGACCCCAACAGTCAAAAATGTGATTCCGCCCGGGATTGAACCGGGGACCTTCTCGGTGTTAACGAGATGCCATAACCAACTAGACCACAGAACCGATCCCGTGATTGGATAATCGCAGGAATTGATGAAGGTGGAGGTGTTGTTGGGGTATATTAAGCTTTGCAAAAATGCCGCAATCCATTTTTGACTAGCCCCATCGGACTACAGAACAATTTCTCCTTGAGAATGGCACGGCAATTCTTAGAGATGTACTTCTTGTTGTTTTGCCATATTCCCAAAGAATTGTTTCCAACAAATCCGATTTCTGGTCCTCCCCTTTGTGGTTTCACATCCGATAGACCGCATCTGGGCTGGCTGCGATACCGTGCTTCATTTTATCCCATAATACTTTTGGCTTCTGATGCAGTGTGATGTGGTTCATAATGTTTTCGGCTATTCATAACATCTCCCTTACTGGGAACAAACCTGATGGACCCCTCAATACATAGGTTGAATAGATGTGTCCCGTTTACATTCACTTGCAGATCTACATACTCTGGATTAATAACACTTGCAAATCTCGATTTCGTTTTAACAAATAGCATATGTCGCGCTACATCAATCGCGCAAAAGAAAACCCCAAAAAAAAAGTGAGTGGAAGCAAGGGACTATTTTCTCTGGCACGACATTGATGACCCATGATTACTTTCATCTCGCTGATGTTGGTTCGCAAATGGTAATTCGTTCATTGATGGGCAAGAAAGCCGAATGGATTAGGAAAATCTCTGAGTAATTGACAGATGTTTAATGGAGGAAATGGGATGTCTAACGTAGCAGATGTGCAATCCGTTGTGACGCTCCACACGTGGTGGTATGGAAGACGTCTGCCCCAGTGATTTTCCTCTGTTGCAATGTCAGTGCAGCTCAGATCTCTTCGCCACACGCTCGCATTTTCATCGCCATGTTCCTCGAACATCCAAGTTACTATCTTTCTTGGTGATTACATCTCTCTTAATGGTTCGAAATGATGGCATTTTGGGTTGGTCCATCTGAACTACCAGCCCAACTACCTGCCGATGTTCCGAAGCCCTCCACCCGACAGTACCGGGGCCCAATCACGGTCCATTGGATACGGGGCTTCGCCGACCGACATGGGCATGCCAGGAAACTTTTGTCGCGGGTGGCATCCGTGATTCAAACTAATGCTTAAAAATAAAGGTTGTCTATAGGGCTTGACATATACTCCTAATGGCACACAGTCCTTGAAGACCTCATGGCATTTTTCTTTTCTCTGTTGAAAGAATTTGCCCAGCGTAGCTTGCAGCACTTCTTGCGGTTGCCGGGAATTAGGGCGCCGATCCGGAGTATTAATTAGCACTAGGCCTGCTGCCGCGCGTCGTCGGCGGACGTTGCACGGCCAAAAAAACAGGACAGCTCTTGTTAGTCTGCGGCAGGGAAAACGGCACCCGGTTGGCTGGAGAGCCCTGGACACGCGACCAGCCAGCAACCATGCTCTTGAGACACCAACATGTCCGGGGCATTGCTCAGTCTGGTCTTGTGCATGAGCACACCATGTCGGTATTCTTGGGGCCATAGCACTGTGCTCATTTACCAACTGGCCATATATCCGCGAGCTCACGCGCTCATCATGGCTACGAACTTGCGCGGGGCAGTGTCGGGAAGTGTCTTGAAGGGTGCCGGACGAAGGTTGAGTCTAAGGCCTTAAGACCGATCATATGGAGCAAGTGTTGCGTCACGGGAAAAAAAAACTAGTCGCGGACAGCGAGAGATTTGGTTGCTCGCGGGCACGGCGTAAGCGCTACCATTTTGCTTGATTTCCTCCGGTATGGGGCTGTGTGAATGTCGGAGTTGGTCCGCCATCGAGTATCCGTCACTTGTAAACGATGCCTGTCGGGGCGTCGGTGATGGGCGTCCCGATGATTGGGTCATCACCCGAACAGGAAGCTCTTTCGAGCGGCTCCAACGAGTATGACAGTGATCTCGTATGTCTGGAGATGCGCCCGCCCAGAGCGTCATGGATTAAATGACGGAGACTGAGGTATTTTGATATGGGATGCGGTTGGTGGCCTCCCAAACCCGGGCTGTCATCCACTCGCAGATTCATCACGAATAGTGCATTGACCATTGTGTAGCATTATGTAGCATTGTGCAGAAAATAGAACTCCGTTGCGTTACGCAGCAGGGCGAAATTGTATCCGAATATACAGCCGATCATCAGTCAAGATGCGACGGCCGAGTGGGCGTAATAATGCGAAATTCGTGGGCTCAGAAGATAAACGCGTATTCCGCACGCTTGTCGCAGATTAAGCCCGCGGACAGAGTGGCCCACCCTCCCCACCCGCAAGTCGGCACGGCAAATGTGTAATGGTGATTGCGCGTACTGATGGGGCGAGACGGGGTTGACTGAAGCACCTGAGGGCCCCCACAGAAGTGTCTCCCTCCATCATCAAAGTTGGCAGGGAGAAGTCATGAATATAGAAGATTTGTGCTTGTGCCTTACTGAGTAAACTGTGTGGAATTCCAACGTTCTAATGACTCTCCTGAGAACTAAAAGAAATGCGGAAAAATAAGAACAAGATACGCTCTTGTACTTGGCCTGTTGCAAACCGAGGCATCGCACACAAAGTTTGGTCTGCCAAGACTTGACATATCCTCCCAGTGAGAACTCAAACCCCTTTAGGCTTGCGTCCCCAGCGTTGGGTCGTCTCTTGGCCTCAACTCCACTACCCGCTAAAGTCCTGGTTATTCCCTGTCGGCTCGTCGCTGCTGTGGGTCACCCTGTCGTCCGGAGTTGCGCGGCTCATGTCACTGCGACTCCAACGTTGGCCGCTCAGCTAACAGCCAACGTCACCACATCTTGGGACTCCGCCAGGACTTCGGGGAAGGCGTCCCAGAGCCCAGGGAGCAGGAGGTTGCATCATAGCCCCAGTCGTACCTCTCGCCACAAATGACACGGCAGAGATGCCATCCGTCTCCGTAATTCGTGGCAAAGCCATCCAACGGGTGTGGGGGGAACATACGAAGCTTCTTCCATTCTGCTCCCCACGCCGCCCTAATGCGAGTGCATCTCGCGGACGAGCTCGTCGCCGCAAACACGTACATTACGCACAATGTGGTCGGAGTCGTGGGTCTCCGACCGCCGATCAATACGAAATGTGAGGCGCGGTCCGTCGAGTCGTGACCTCTAGGACGGTGCACGTTTGATAAAGGCTCTGTTCGCCTCTGGGCGACAAGCCGTCTGCTTGGCATTTACACCCAAGCACGGCCCGAAACACCCCCCGCCTGTGTCTGTTATCTTCTGTGTACCGCATTTGTGATTGCTAAATCCGTCGAGAGCAAAAAAGTGCACAGTATTTCCGAAGTTCAAGGTGGTTGCGAGTCGACTGTGGGTTTGCATCCCGGGGTGCTTCTCCTCCTTGTGGGTGCCGACTATCAACCCACTCCTGGGCTACCTTGTCCCCCCCAATTTCTCATTTTCGTTGGTTTTTATAATCTGATTAAATCCTCCCCATTTTATTTAAAAGGAAGACGAAAACAGTAATCGCCGTCACGACAAGACCATTCGACCTTTACTGTGCTGCGGCACTGCCTCGATTCTCCCGTCATCGCCCTCGATCGCGCCTATCGGCTTACTCCGATCTCATGTACAACGAAAAAACGCCACGAAAAACCCAGGGTCAGCTGCGGTTGATTCTGGGGGCTTTGCTGTATGGCCTCACATTGCTGCCTTCAGCGTCAGCGACGGGATTGGCAGCCCGCGATAGTAATAATCCGTCTGTATCGTGGTATGACTGGGGCTACTACGGCGCTTTTCCGCGTAAAAGCTACGAATCGTTTGGAGCGCAATCGCCGTGGCCAGCGCTTGTGCAGACCGATGAAAGATGCGACGATGGCTACATCTTTATTGAGCCTCGTGGCGTCTATGTCGAGACGCCAGGCCCAATCATGCTCGATAATGCTGGCAACCTCGTATGGATGCAAACAGAATGGGGCGAGGCCATGGACGTAAAAGTTCAGAAATTCCAAGGAAAAGACTACATCACCTTTTGGCACGGTAGCGACAACGGAACCTTTGGTGAAGGCTTCTATTACATGGTGAGTCGCTACATCCCGGCCCTTGGCATTTGCGCCACGCACGCAAGCCAGGCCCGCCACAAAGGCGCTGTAAGCCAGAGAACTAACACGCGCCAATAGATCGACGAGCACTACGAGGTGTTCAAGAAAGTCACCCCGGTCGGCGATTACACTGGTGACCTTCACGAGTTCCGCATTACCGACAGCGACACGGCCATCATGACCATTTATCGCAGAGCAAATGCCGACATGCAATCGTACGGCATCAAGGAAGGCTGGATCTTTGACAGCATCTTCCAGGAAATTGATCTCGTCACTGGGGATCTCATCTTCGAATGGCACGCCGCAGACCACTTTCCCGTCAGCGATAGCCTCGCCCCGCTGAGCGGCCAGGGGGACAGCCCCAACAACGCGTTCGACTTTTTCCACATCAATAGCGTCGACAAGGATTCCAACGGCAACTACCTTATTTCGTCTCGGTACATGTGCGCTGTGGCCGCCATCAGCCCCGACGACGGCCATGTCATGTGGCAGCTCGGCGGCAAGCAGAACTCGTTCAAAGACCTCTCCGAAGGCGCGGCCACCAACTTTACCTGGAACCACCACGCTGCTTGGGTCGACAACACCACGCTGACCGTCTTTGACAACGGCGCCAACGGCAGATCGCCCACCAAGGCCAAGTTCAGTCGAGGTCTCATGGTATCCCTGGACTACGAGGCCATGACGGCGACGCTCGTCCAGGATTACATTTCCCCGTTCAAGGTCCGTGCCATTTCGCAGGGCTCGGTCCAAATCCTTCCCAACAGCAATGTCCTCGTCGGCTGGGGCCATGTCCCGGCCTGGACCGAATTCACACACGATGGGAAAGTCCTCTGCGAAACTCACATTGGCCCCATCAACTTTGACCTGTTTTCCTGGGTCAAGAACTACCGCACCTTCAAGTATAAGTGGGTTGGGCGGCCCAGGACCCTCCCCGCTCTGGCCATGAAGCCCAAGCAGCAGGCCATGTTCGTGAGCTGGAATGGCGCCACCGAAGTCGCCAAGTGGAGGGTCCAAAGCGGCCCCAAGTCAGAGGGCTCCGATTTCCTCGACCACTACACTGTCCAAAAGACGCAATTCGAGACGCGCCTCGATTTGCCATCCGACGCGGACGAGTTTATTCGCGTCTTGGCTTTGGATAAGAACGACGAAGTACTTGCGACTTCTGAGGCGATCTCGAAGCATGAGAGCAACGAGATCGAACTGCTCGAGGCGCCATCAAGAGGAGGTTTGCTGGAGCCCTTCCAGCTCCTTTTGCTCGCGCTTTTCGGATCTATAGTCGGATTCTTCGTCACATATTATTTCCGATTCACGCTTCGTCGCGGCATCAACCGTGTGCTGCGCCGCGGCGCCACTTTCAAATACCAGTCACTACCTTCACATGTATGAAGAGGTTTCTTTTTTCTGTTTTATTTTCTATTTCTGTATAAAATTTCCAGCGAAAACGGTCATTCGGTTGGTTCCAGTATATCCAAGGGAATATATGGTCGCAAGGCGTTGGGGTGTTTTTTTTTATTTAAGTCAAGGCAGAAGCCCAGGATTGGTGCTTCACAATCATTTAAGTGTCGGCATACGACTGCAAATAGTGCATACACATTACAATAAATTTCATGATTAGAATAAAAATAGGTTTATCTCATTCAACTAGCTCGCAATGTCTAGCCTAAATGTTTCAATAAGCATTCGTTAAGTACATACCTCGTACTGTACCACGCTTCATATTTAGCCGACAAACCACTGCTCAACCTACAAACTGATAGACATCTTTTATCCAAAATGCCAAATAAAATCTCAATCAATATATTCCCATGAGTAAAAAAAGCTAGCCCGCGAAATGAAAGGCCTTTCCTCGAATTTCTCGAGGTCTCTCAACATTAATTGGCGAACCCAAAACATGGCAGCTACCCTTCCACTATTTCGTTTGTTACGCTTCCGATTCCATCCATCTCAAGCCTAGCAACGTCTCCGACATGTAGCTGATACTTTAAGTGTTCGATTCCGGCACCTCCTGGCCATGTGCCCGTGCCGATGAACTCTCCTGGGTACAGTCGCGTGCCCTTGGAGACGTGAGCGAGCGCCTCTCCCAGGGTGAATTGCGAATTTTTGGATGTGCACTCGGCCACAATCTTGTCGTTTATAATAACCCGACCAGTGAGATTGTCAATCTTCGGCAAAATATCATCAGCGCTGGCAACAACCGAGGAGATGCTATTTGCGAAGGACTTTGCATGCTGGGGACCAAACCCGCTGCGACAGGATCAGTAATTGAGTGAACCATGCTGTCCCCCGAAAACGTACCTTTGCATCTCACCCGCTTGCACATTGCGCGCGCTGAAGTCATTAAAGACGCAGAACCCGGCGATGGCAGCGGTAGCCTCCTCTGGTGTCGCGTTGAACAGCGGCTTGCCAAGGATGATGCCCAGCTCCAGCTCGACATCCAGATACTCGCAGTACTTTGGATAATGGATTGGTGCTCCGTCCGCATAAAAGGCCAGGTGATTGGACTGATAAAAGATCGGTTGCTTGTACCAGAGAGGGCCAGGCTTGAATGCAGGGAAGTCCCAGCCTGTGATAGCAGAATACAGCCTTCCGATTTTATTAACCAACGGGCGATACAACTGCGTCATCCCAACGACCGCTCCGTAGTAGTGCCTCTCATAGAGCATGAGATCACGGTACGATCGTGGCTGCAATGGCAAGTTTCTCTTCAGGGGATCGGCGGCGTCCGGTGGATTTTCCTGAAGCACTTTCAGGCAGAGAGACTCTGCCTCGGTCGTGTTTGCTCCATGGGATTCGCCGCTGTTGAGCCCGGCGATTTCGTTATTGATGCGATGATACTTCATGATTGATGGGCCACGAATATGAACAGTAGTCGAGTCTTTGGTTTACAGCAAAGCGGGGTATAGAACGTGAGAATCGTCATCTCGGGATTTATGTTTTTAAATCACGGTGGGTTGATTATAACTCCGAAGGAACCCCGCGGTCGATACCAATTATTCATGGCTTGGCGGGACTTGTGCTACCAAAAGATTGACGAATCTCGTGAATCTGACCAATTCTACACGTCACGGTATGACTGTATGCAGCTGATTGTAGCAGTGCAGTAGCGTGAGACCAATCGCTTTTGGGCCCGTGGTGGCTGCAACAACGGTGCTAGAGCAAGGGAAGTGGTCGTATTATTTGTTGAGTGAAGCCTTGGCGAAGGAGGGCTATATAAGAAGAGGTGTGGAGTGACAGAAAAAATGATTGGGTGCTGTTATGGGAGGATGAGAAAAGAACGTGCTTATCCTGCATACTTGTTTTTTATTCTTTATTTCTATTTTTAACTTATATACACGAATAGCGACACTCTTATCTTGAAGACACCCTAAGTAATTTCTAAGGCCTCTAGTTTTCTTCTCAATATTCCTCTCGGCATCCTGTGATAAATCCAACCTTGTGGTCGCCTCGAGCAACTCCTTTACACACTCACTTGTTCGAACAGAACATTCTCGGTGTTTTTTATCCCAAATTTTCGAGAAAACTACCATCAATTCTGAAACACACTATGATGGCATCGGAATTGAGGTACGAAGATGGCCACGTCTCATCGCCGGGAGTGTCACACATGACAAGTTCGACATGCCTCCCATCGACCTTTACATCAGTGGTATAGGTTCCGAAACCCTAGCCATTGCACACCTGGAAGCATGAGTTATGGTCATTCCCAGAGAAGTCGGCCAGTCTTACGTTGTGAAAGACTCCGTTAATAACCTTAAAAAAAGAAAAAGAAAGAGTGAGGCGCAAACTGAGCGATAATACTTTCGGAGTTAAACTGATAGCTACTCCACTTTCTTGACCAGTCGGTGATGGCCCAAATTTCCCAGTACTAGCTTATTTAGGAAGATAGTGGTACCAGGTTACAAGACCCGTACGGATCCATCCATCACCAAGCACGTCACCTCTTGCGTGCGTGGAAAAGCTTTCTAGTTGAAAATTGTTAAACCTGAACTCATGCATACTTTCCGATCTCCATCTCATTCCATCGCAACATTCTCCAACATGACCGACCAAAAAGAGTTGCCATGTCGGGTCCTGGCTATGGCCTCTGGCTTTGGCTCAAATTTCCAGGCTCTTATAGATGCTACATCTACGGGCCAGCTTCGAACTAGCCGCATCATCTCACTCGTCACAAACCGGAGAAATGCCTACGCAATTGCTCGAGCAGATAAAGCAGGTGGGGGCTTTATCATGCGTGTGCATACAGCATGCAACTAATTCGTGACCAGGCATTCCTTGGGATTACTTTAATCTAATCAGTAACGAGTTTCTGCGGAAAGGGGAAACAGACGAACAGAAAATAGCCGAAGGCCGCCAAAAGTATGATGCTGCATTGGCCGCAAGGATTTTGTCAGCAGATAGAGAAAGGCCGGAGTTGATTGTTCTCGCTGGCTGGATGCATGTCTTCTCGCCTGCTTTCCTGGAACCCATCGAAAAGGCAGGAATACGGATAATCAACCTTCATCCTGCGCTACCTGGTGAGTTCCAAGAGATCATGCTGGGACTGGACACTGACAACTTGCACAGGGGAGTTTGATGGAGCCAATGCTATTGAGCGAGCTTTCGAAGAGTTCAAAGCTGGGCGACTAACCCGGACGGGCATTATGGCCCATTACGTAATTGCTGAGGTTGATAGGGGTACTCCTATCTTGGTCAAAGAGATTGAGTGGAAGGGAGAGGAGCTGGAAGAGTTGAAGGAGAGAATCCATTCGCATGAGCATGAGCTAATCGTAGAAGCAACAGCGAAGGTAGCGCAGGAGATAGTGGAGGGTAGGAAGTGATAAAACTCCGAAACATCCCAAAATTCTTGATCTGAACGTATAAATCACTGCAACAATCCTCCAAAATGCCGTTAAACTTATCCTTGGTCCAAACTGACCAGCCTTAAGCGGCTGTGGCTGCTAGACCGAAACTATTTGAACCAGGTCACGCCCCAGATTTCCGAAAGTCCTGTTTCCCAGTCAGTTCAGCAAGTACATTGCAATTGTAAGCCTAGTATCTATCGAAACCAATTCACGGAATATGAAATTATGGGAAGAGGGAGAGGAAGCTGTAAAATCAATGCACGGTATATTTTATACGATCTATCAATCAAGTTGCAAGTAAATGCCTCTATATCTATATCTCGTATCAAGTAATCGAGTCTTATATTTGGATGCTGAATCGCTTAGAAAGGACTCCAGTCCCCATTCTCGGTCGGGTCTTCGATGATGCCCGCCTGCTCGTTCCGGATGATTTCCTCCAAGGTCCAGCTTTTAGGCTTGTAGCCTGGAGGCAAATTTGTGTTTTGAAATGGCGCACCGGTCTCAATATGGTCCAGAGCTTTGTAGAAATTGTCATTCGTGTACCTTTCGGTATTGTGCGCCCAAAGCCATTTGCCTTGCTTTGCTTTTGCGAGTTGTTTGACGCCCTCTTCCGATTCCTGGTGCCACACGCCTCGGTTCAAGAGGCCCATGCATTGCACCAGAGTCACACGCTCCTTGCTGTAGCCACCATACCTATTAGCATGCCTGAATCCGAATCGGGGTAGTTGAGATTTTGACACTCACCGCAAAAGCTCGTGCGTCTTGACTGCCAACAGCTTGTCTTCCTTGCCACCGAGGGCCAGGCATTCTGCTAACGAAATAGCATCCTCGAGTGCCATTGCAGCTCCATTGGCCGAGGTCGGGACGAAACTGTGGGCGCTATCGCCTGCTTGAACGACATGGCCATTCTTTGACGTCCAGGTCGGTTGAGGATCACGCATGCACAACTTCCAAGCAACAATGGTGCCATCGGGGATAGACTTGATGGTATCGACGATGAGTGAATGCAGGTTCTCAAAGTTGGGGAATCTACGAATCAGCTCCTCGGCGTTGATTTTAGAAACCCACGACTCCCCTGAGTCATCGTGACTTCCCTATTTTAAGTTAGCAAAGCAAGCTTCTCTCGCTTATTACAGATTCGTTATCTATAACGAATTGATCTCTTACCGTGGGTAGCGTGACAGCAATTGAAACAATGCGACTCGACAAAACACTGATGACGTGGTGGCCATGTCCCGCATACATACGTGTTTGGGCGCGTTGCAAATTTTGCGCAACTTTCTTGATGGGTGCTGTATCTGGCAGCTCGCTAGTCGGTACGGCGGCACGGTAGACTGTGTAACCGGTTTCAATGGCACGGACGGGACTGCCGAGGATAAGTTTGTGGGATTTGGATCCGATGCCGTCTGCAGCCACGATGATCTCAGCTCGATACTCCTTGCCATCACGAGCGATGGCAACACCACACCCTGCTTCAGTATCCTCTTTGTAATCGACAATGTCCACGTTCCAGGTGATTGGAATCCCCAATCTTCGAGCTTGGTTGAGATAGAGAGTGGCCAGATCTCTACGCCCCATCACAGGGCTTATGCGAATTGGATAAGCAGCATGCTTTGCGTGGCCTGCTCGGTTGCACTCAAACTCAGTCGGCGGAGCTGCAGGCTGGCCATCCATGTGGCAAGCCACTGCTTCCGTGTCAACCACGGACTCAATATACTCCTGCAGCATGGTTGGATAGTGGTGAAGAGTGGCCCAGGCAGAAGGCCCAAGAGCCACAATGTCTCCTAAATGGCTCATGGTTAGACAAATAAAGTAGATATTGAGAACAACATACCGATAGTCGATGGGTCTGATGCTTTCTCCAAAACTTCTACATCGTGACCCTTCCTCCAGCATTCGACAGCAGTTGCCAATCCACCAGGGCCACCGCCAACGATGATAAGCTTGATTCCTGACGGAGGATGGCGGAGAACACCGTCAACTATGACGGTCTTCATGAAAGGTTCAGTGACGATTCCGGTCCTGGGAGCCATGTTGTATTCGTTCAAGTCAAATGTCGAGCTGTAAGTCTTTGGGTTGGTTCTGATTTGTTTCATACTCTCTTCATATTTCTTGGACCTTATATATTTACTACAAGTCACTCTGAAGTATTATTAAGCGGTACATCGTCTCATCTAGTCTTTTTATGATGATACTTGGATTTGAAGAGACGAATGATGATTTCATCCCTCGGCTTGCATCAAGGTTCCGACTCACCGGCCGGGGATAATCCGAAACAGGTTAAAAAAGGGGAAAAGTCCATCTTAGTAAGCGGAAAACGGAAGAACAGCAAACTTTCCGAGTCTTGTGGGGTAATAGTTTGATCGTTATAATTCGGGCTGGGTTTACGACTGAGCATGAGATGCAAAGTCTTGGCTCTGCTCTAGCTGCTCGAATGTATCTCGAATTCACTACGTTTTCACATTATACAATTTTATGCATGCATCTCTGAATGCTTTTATTATATTTAATTTGAATATAGTGAATAGAAATATCTAGTTGCCAAGATGTGTTGTTTATTGCTCAGTCTATTTTGTTCGGCTTCTATTCCAGCGTTTTCAGCACTGTATTTGGTTAGATCATACAAAAAAGAGAGGCGATTTTTCGTAGTGAAACTAATACGTAAATTCAATATCGGAAATTCTGTCCTCAATTGCCGTCGGTGCATCGGGGACTTCTTCCCTCCCGCTGAGCTCGCCTCCTTGCTGTAGGCCATGCCAGCGTATCCCTTTCATGTCGGCCGTGGGAGCTATCATGGGCGATCCAGGACTTCAAATTATTTTTCGCTCCACTGGAGTGGAACTTCGATAAGACTCCACATTACACGCATTCCTCGGCCACCGCTGCAAGGTCGGCTCACGCGTAGCTTTGGCAGAGCCTACGTTGCTTCCCATAAGTACCATCCCTACAATCTAAATTGCCATGATGACAATGGGGACTAGAAAAACTATATGCAAAGCAGAGGCAAGTATGAGTAACAAGCACTTCCAAGTTCCGTGCCGTCTCCATACATTTCGGAAAGTGGGTATATCATGGGTGGTTGGCGGTCACTACACGACCACAGTCTGCAGCGAAATCGGATCAGATAGAAGAGTACAGTTTCCGGATTTTCGCTACGTTTTCCGACCTTTCCACATAACTGACTGGGTATATAAAATCTTTTTTTGAGACCTCCAAGACCTTCTCATTCCCACAGTCTGACCGTATTTCACAAGGCAAAGCCGCTGCTCAATGGCGTACCATTGTTTGGCGTACGTGTGAAGGTGTCGGATTAACTGTAATAATTCGGATTCCGGTGTAGGTCTGGGTACCCTTACTCTAGCCAGTGGAATAATCCCAACACACGATCGACTGGTCTTGAACTAAATACATCCCGCTTGCTGATGCGTAACTGACTCTGGGGGAGGATTGTATTGGCCCAGACAAGGGCAATCGAGGGCATCAAGACCCACGTCGGAATCCGAATTAAGACAGTTAATACGGCAGTCCCATAAGATCTAGCGGAGACTTTTACGGCACATTTTACCACGTACCCGCAGGCCTTGCGTGAAAAGTATGACAGCGGTCACGGGGGATGGACTTGGATGTGCCGATTTACGATTTGACTTTGGCCATAGCCGCATCTAAGCAGCCGATTTGTTATTACGAGAAGGACCCACAATGACGCCTCCTTGATTCGAGCCTGCAGCAGGGGAGCTAAAGTCGGGAAGATCATCAATAAACTTCCCTTGTTTAGAAAAACAATTAATCTAACACTAGTGCACCTTTTGGTTTAGGGCAATGCGAATGATACAGGCATCCCGATGGAATCTTCCTAATTGAGATTTGCGAGAAAAGTCAGGCGATGATCAGGTCTGGGACCACTTTACCCCGAATCAGGTCAAAAGAGGATTGTACGATTTGCAAAGTCGACCGTCACCTTGCTGCAGCCAATTCTCGCTTCCGACACACTTGGGGCACCAAAAGACTCCATGAGGGTCGTATTTATCCTTGATGGAACGGAGACGAGGGTAGTTGGCTCCAAAAAAGGACAGCTGCCAACCCGGCTCAAAAACATTTGCCTAAGAAAGTCTAGCATTAATTGTGTCGTTCATGCATAACGGTGGCAATGATGTTTTCTTACTTCATTCAAGTACGCCCCTGAGCTAGTGTCTAGCTGCCAGAGTGCGTTCAGTTTGTTGTAGGTCATGTCATCAATGATGGCCTTCGCTTTCGCTTTAGGCAAGGTATCTTTCCAGGACTGCGAAATAATGAGATGCACGACTGCCTTTCTCCAGGCTGGGTTAAGCGCATTATCCGCAGGTGTCCTGCTGATAGTTAAAGTTCCAGAGATGCCTACATTGGGAACATCACCCTGTTCACGCTAGTTAGTTCACCTGCACCACATCAGACTTTTGTCCTTCGGACTCACCAATGGCGCGGTCGCCTTGGGGCCAATCTTTTCCAGGGTTTTCGCAAACTCTTCGGATTTCTCCATCACCACATCCTTTGTGATCAGCCGTGAAGCAGTAATGCCCTTCCCTGAACCCACGTGCTCCAAGGCTGGAATATTTTTAACTAGGTAATCGAACGAAGGAATGGGCACCGCGCTGATCGAAGATGTTACTGTGCTGTTGGCTGCCGTTAGAAGACGTCGCATTGGGACCATTATTTCTGTGAAAGTGTCATTGGAGCCATTCCACAAAAACAACGACCCGCTGAGTGTTAGGGTCTGCCCAGGGTCGGCACCCATTGTATAGTATCCGGAGATCCCCTTATCCTGGATTTCTGGAAACAAGGCGTGCATTTTTGCAATGAGCTGATACCAAGACCCAGCTGTCGTTCCATTTTTGGCGACAACGTTAATGCCAGCCATAATCATTGACGGCATAGGGTGTGCCTTGACTGTCACACTAATAATGACGCCAAAAGTGCCACCCCCTCCACCGCGGATGGCCCAGAAAAGGTCTTGATTTTGGTATTCATTGACCGTGATTGTCTCGCCATTTGATAGGACAAGCACTGCCTCAAGGATACTGTCTGCACCCATACCGTACTTTCCGGTCATGAATCCGTGACCACCCCCAGTAGCCCATCCAACAAAGCCGACGTCCTATTAGCTAATTAGCACGCGTGCCCTTCCATCGGTAGTTAATACTGTGTTGGGGATAGTAGGAAGGACGATTAAAACGGGGATGCCGGATTTAAGTGGAGCCGGCCTGAGCGTTAGTTAGCTGGTTATAATACCAAAGTTAATAATAAAAGCCTAGTAGTCTTAATACTAAGATTTAAATAGTAATTTTGTTTTAATTTATAATTTCTGGCTTAATTTAAGGTATCTTTTTTAAGAGATTATTTAATTAATTGATTTTGTGATTATATATTAATTTTTATAATTATAATTATTATAATTATTATTTTATTATTTATGAATTTAATATTTTTTACTTAGGAAGTTAATTTATTTTAAATTTTATTTTTATTATTATAGGCTTAGTATATGGTTTTTTTTTTATATTTTATATTTTTATTTTATTAGAGATTATAATAGGAAATAAAAAACTAATTTTATATATTTATATAAATATAAAAATATACCTAAATAAATTATATTAAAGCTTTTATAAAGGAATTAAGGAATTATTTAATTAAATTATTTTAATATACTTTTAAGCTATATAGAATTATTAATTATAGAGGAAAATATATTATTATTATCTAATATAAGAAAATTAAAGGAAATTTACTTAAATACTAAATTAAATAATAATTTAATATTTAAATTTATAAAAATTAATTTTAGAATAATTAAATATTTTATATTAATAAAAATAAAAATTAATAATAAAAATAATTAAAGATTATAAGAAAAGTTCTTAATTAATAATTATTTATAATATATTAATATAAGCTAAATTATAAGGCTAATATAAGCTAATCTAGAGACCTTTTATAGCTAAGTATGGAGATAGACCTAAGGATTTAATAGATAGTCTTAAAAGGAGCCTAATTATATTATGATTTTAGTAAAAATAAAGAGGAAAATTTTAAGCTTTAAATATATTATAATTTAATTTTATAATTAAAGACTTTTTAATTAATTAAGAATTTTTATTAAATAAAGATTATTATTATATTATTATTTTGGTTTATAATTAATAATTATATTATTATAGTTATTATTATTATAATAATAATCTAGAATAAATATAAAAAAAAAAGCTATATTAATAATTATAATAATAAACCTTAGTAAGCTTTAAAGTCCTTAATACCTAATTATAGAGCAAGGCCTTTATATAGTAAGCCTACTAGTCTTATTATTTATTTTTCCTTTAAGAAACCTTTTTTACTAAATAATATAAAAAAAAGTAATTTCTAAGTTAAGTTTAAATAATAAAAAGATATTTTAAATAAAAATGAATTATTATTATTATTTAATTAAATAAAACTTAAGTTTAATATAATTTTAATAGTTAATTAGAATAAAGATTTTTTATATAAAGATTTTACTAAAAAATCTAAGTAAATTAATTATATTAAAGAATATTTAATAAAGCTTATAAAAGCTTAATTAAATTAATTTTTTATTATAATTTTATTTATAAAAAGGTTTAATAGTATTAATATAATTTAATTCTTAAAGTATTATAATTATTATATAGATAAATAATATACTAAAAATATTATAAGAAAAGATTATTTTAAATAATATTATATTCCTAAAATAATTATAAAAATTAATTATAAAATTAAATAATATAATTCCTAGGAAAAGGCTAAATTATTATTAAAAAGCTATTATAGTATATATAATAAGGAGTAGCTCTATAATCTTAAGGACTATTTTACTAAGCTTAATATAATAAAATTATTAAATAATTATATTATTTTTAAGAAATAGCTATATAATTATTTATATTAGTATAAAAAAACTAAACCTAAGAATTAGATTAAGTCTAGATCTTAAGCTAAAGCCTTTTTTTATATATTGCTTTACTTAATCTAGAAAGTAATTTACAAAGAAAATAAGAAGTTTTTAGATAAATTTATTAAAGAAAAATATAAGAAAATATTTAATTAAATAAAGAAGAAGATTGATTTTTAGATTAGACTTAGTTATTTTTAAAATACTTAGATCTTTATTAGTACTTTAATTGATTATATATTTATAATCTAAAAAGTTGTAAATAATTTTATATTAATAATAATTCTAAAGAAAAAAGAGTTTTCTAAAAAAGATATCTATAATAAATAAATTAAGATTTTAATAAAGTAAATTAAATTTTTATAAATTAATTATACTAAGATTAAAGATTATAATTTTAATTTTTAAGTAAAGTTTTTAAATCTTAAGAAATAATTTAAATATAGTTAAGTAAATAAAATATTATTTAATTGAGAGGATAGGAATTATTCTTTTGATATTAATATAGTCTTATAGTATAATAATAATATTTATTAATATTATAGTAATATTAAGTATAGTATATTATATTATCCTAAGTATTATAATAATAAAAATAATAATTTTATATTTTATAAATATAATTTAGATTTATTTTAGCTAATTAGAGATTTTATAGTGCCTCTAAAGCTTATTAATTAATTTTAAAGAGAATATAGAATTAAGGCTTATATAATTACCTAGGGTCTAAGCTTTTTAAATAATAAAATCTATATTAATATATAAAACTTAAAATCTTATTTAGCTAAGTAAAAAAAATAGAATATTTTTAGATTAAAGATATTTTAAATTACTAAATTTATTAAGAATAATCTAGATATAAAGTATATTTTTTATAATATAGATAGATCCCAAGTTAAGATTAAAAAAGCTTTAGAGCTAGTTATAAATATTATTACTTTTAATAAAAATATAAGCCTTTATAAGGAGAATATCTAAGTAATAATTATAAAGGTTAATATATATAAATAAAAGTAAATATAAAAAATTGCTTTCTATAAGCCTAAAGACCTAAGTAAAACTATTATTATTTATATTAATAATAATATACTTATTAAAGCTAAAGAAAATAATAATTCTAAGAAAATATTAATTAAGAATTTATTCTAAGGTATTTTAAAGTTAGCTAAAGTTAGGAAGAAAATAATAAATAGACTTTAAGATAAGATTAATATTACTAAAAAATTTAATTTATTACTTTATAAGCTCTTTTTATTAGATTTTAAAATTATAAAGATCTATATAAAAGACTACTAAAATATTATTAATAGAATTAATAAGATTAAATATTATAATAATATTAATAAAAAATTATTTAATAATCAATTAAATAATACTATAATTAAGATTATATATATTAATTTTATTATTTTAAATATCTAAAAAAGCAACTTCTAGAAATATAAGAAAATCTTAGGATTTAGAGAGGCTGTTTTTATAATAATAATAAAATCTAAAGTATTTATTAAGAATCTTATAAAATTACTTAGCTAAAGTAAATATTTAATAAAAGAAAAAAAAGATAATATTTTTAAAGATTAAGTTTAAGAAGATTTATTTTATACCTTAATTAGTAAAATCTTAGGAATTATTATAAATATTATTATATTTATAGACCTAATTATATTAAAAAATAAATTATTATTATAATACCAAGATCTTCTTAAATTTATTTTATGATTAGGAAAAGTAAATAATCTATTTATTAAGGCTATTATTAATTCTAGATCTAAAGGGAATATTATTATAAAAGACCTTATAAATTAATATAAATTAAGCTATATACCTATATATATAAAAATAACTTCTTATTCTAATATAAAGATCTCTATAATAAAAGAAATAACTATTAATATTTATATTAGTAATATATATATTAAATAATATATATATATTGCTTTTATTAGATATACTATTATTTTCTTTATCTTAAAAATATTATTTATTTAATTAATAAAATTATTATTTAATTATATAACCAAAATAAAATTAATACTTATTAAATATTAAATTAATAATATTTAAATTATTATATAAAGATATAATAATCTAAGATAGAAATTTTATAAAATTAGATTTATATATAAATAATCTATTTTACTAAAATAAATATTAATTTTTTTACTAAGTCTAAGATTAATAGAGAAAGTAGCTTAGAAAATAATAATATTTATAATATTAATCTAAGTAAAATTAATAATATAAATAAAATTAATAATAAAGAATTAATTTAGTATATTAATTAATAAACTATAGAATATATTTATAAACTAATATATAAGGATATAATTAAAGACTATACTAAAGTATTAAATTTAGTAAAAGAAGAACTTAATTAGCTAAAATTTAGTCTTAAACTAAAATAAAAGTTAATTAAGATTAATACTTTTTATAAATAGAAAAAAATTAAAATAAATTTAAGGGATAATATTTCCTCTAATAGTTCTATTTTTGAAAAGAATTTTTATTAGTTTAAAGAAAAATGAAAAGAAGTATAAGATCTTTTAGAAAAAGATTTACTATATTTTAAGTATATTATTCTAAAGTTTTTATTAATAAAAAAAGGATCTAGATTAAAGTTTAATTAACTTATAGTATTATTAGATTAAATATAAAAGACCTTTATTTATAAAAAAAGGAAGATTTTTAAGTAAATATTGTATAATTAAGAAGCTATATTAGCTTAGAAATTTGATAAGTATAGAAAGGTTAATCTATATGTAATTTTATTTTAGATTATTTAAGTTATTGAGCATAAAGTATGGCAAATAGGGAGTATTTTGATTTCTAGAGAGCTTATAAATAAAATTATTAAATTACTTTATATATAGTTAGAATAAGGAGTTTTAAAAAAAAATTATATTTTTTATAGGAATTTTTAGTTTTTTGTTATTAAAAAGGATAGTAGGCTTTATTTAATTAATTTAGTTACTAAGATAAACTAGCATATAATTTATAATAGCTTAATTTTTATTAATACTAAAGAATTTTTTTTTAATTTTAGGATATATTAAATAATATTATTATTGGATTTTTTTTCTAGATATAACCAAATCTTATTAGATAAGAAAAGCAAAAATATGACAACCTTTAATATACTTATTAGGCTATTAAGAATATATATACTCCTATAAAGTACTATAAACTTAATTATATAGTTTATTTAAGTTATTATTAAAATCTTATTTAATTTAATTTTAGATATTTATTATTTTTTTCTTAATAATATTATAGTTAAAAAACTAAATATTATTTATAATAATAAAAAAATTATATCTAGAGTATACTATTATATTTTTAAATACTTAATTAATATTAATAAAATATTGATTTATATAGAGCTTATTAGATATACTATTATTAGTAGAAAATTATAATTTTACTAAAAAAGTATTATTATTATTAGATATTTATATAGAATTTATAGTAAAAAGCTAACTAAAAATAAAATTATTAAAATTAATAAATGGACTAAGTATAAAAATATTAGTTAGGTTAGAGCTTTCTTAGGACTTATTAGTTATTATTGTTATTAGATCTTGTATTTTGCTTAGATAGTAAATCCCTTAATAGTTTTCTTATAAAAAAAAATTATATTTATATAGAAAATTAAATAGTAAATAGCTTTTAATATTCTTAAGGTAAAATTAATTACTTAACTAATCTTAATTATCTTAGATTACTTAGAGTAAGGAGGTAAAATTATTTTTATAATTAATATTAGTAGTATAGGCTAGAATTATATATTAATATAAGTTCTTAATAGAGAATAATATCTTATATACTATGAATCTAGGATCTAAACTAAAGCTAAGAAAAAATATAATACTATAAAGCACAAATATAAAGCCATTTTGTTCGCAGTTTAAAGACTAAGAAATCTTATTTATAGTATTAAATTTATCCTTAAAACTAATACTTAAGTCCTTATTTATTAGCTTAATAGCCAAGCTAATAATATCCTTAATATATTAATTATTTATTAATTAAACTATATTATATTATTTAATTTTATTATATAATATATACTTAGAAAGTATAATAGTATAGCTAATAGATTATTATAAAAGCCTAAGAGATTATTTAATTAAGTGGATATAAGTATTAAAATAAATATTAATAAGTTTATTAATTTATACTTAAATATTATTTTTATAGGTACTTATAACTAAGTATTAAAAAAACCTCTTATATTAAAATACTTACTTAAATTATAAAAATTAGTATAATTTTTTATAATCTTTAAGAGATTATTTGATCTAATAACTAAAAAGTTTATTAGATTAAGGAATAAAGTAAAAGCTTATTTTATAGAAAATATAAGATTCTAATAATAATCTAGATATTAATATAAGGAATTATAATTAATAATTGATAATAAAAATATTTAATATATATTAGTTAAGATAGTTTATATAGATTATAGATATAAGGATAAGGAGGTGATTTATAATTTACTTTAAAAGAAATACTTTTGAATTAAAATGTAGGTAAATGTAAGGGATGTAATTCTTTATTACTTAATCTATTAGACTTATATTGCCTAGAGATCTAAAAAGCTTATCTTTTTAATAAAGCCTATATATTTAATAATAAAGGTTTATTTTAATATTTAATATTTTCTTAATAATAAAGATTATTATTATTTTATAAAAGTATATTATGACTTAATAAGATAGATTAAAGTAAAAGGATTTAAAGTTTTTAATATTATAATTATAAAAAAGTTTATATTAAAGGTGATTTATTGTTTTAGAATGATTTTAATAGTAATTTTAGATAATAAAAAGGAATAGCTTAAAGGTTTTAAAGAAATACTTATAAAGCTTGGTATTTATTATATTTGGATTTTAGTTTATAATTTAAAAGGAAATAGCCTTATTAAAGTTAATTATATATTATTAATAGGGTATTTTAAGAAATATAAAAATAAATTTATAAAGAAATGGTTGAAAAATTTAGATAAGGTGTTGTTTATAGACTAAGCTATAATTTACTTATTATATAGATTTTTACCTTTCTACCTATTTTATAGATAAGAATTAATCTTCTTATTAGAAGTAAATATACCTATTTAGCAATTAATTAATTAGAATTAAGTATTTTTTTATAAGAATATATTTTTTATTTAAATTAAGATATTTTAGTAAAATAAAGAAAATATTGAAATTACCTAAGCTAAAATAATTATATTTAGATATAAATTAGCTAATTAATTAAATAAAATTAACTATTACTAACTTAAAAGGAAACTAATTAAAAAAAAAGACCTAGTACTTATTTATAATATGGTCTACTCTAAAAATATAAGCTAAAAAGCTAAGCTTTAATCTAGATAATAAGGATTATTTTAAGTAGCTATAAAGTCTAAATATATTGGAGTATATAGGCTATAGATTTTAGAAGGTATTAAGATTAAAGATATAATATATAGTAATTTTTTAAAAAAGTTTATTAAAGATAATATTGGTTGGTAATTTAGCTTAAGTAATAAAATAATAGAGGACTTAGATAATGAAGATTATTTAAGCTTTAATAAGGAATTATTTGATTTATTATATAATAATAAGGATATTAAAAATAGGAAATAAAAAGAGTTTTTTAATAAAGATAATAATTTTTATTTATATTTATATAGTTATTTATTTATAAAAAAGAGGCTTAAGATTTAATTATTATATATAATTAAATGAAAGAAAGTATAGTATAAAGATATTAATATTAAATAGATTAGGCTATTATATTAGTAAAAGTAGATATTATTTTTGTTAGTATAAGGAAAAGGGTGATATAAAGATATGATATTAAAATATAAAATAAAATAAAAAAACTATATAATTATCTAAAAAGTACTAAATAGAAAAAAAAATATTATAGAATTATAATAATTTTATATAAAATATTAAATTAATTAAAATTTAATTTTATATACTTAAAAATAAGAGCCTAGACTATTTTTAGGGAATGTTTTTAAAAATCTAAGGTTTAGTACTAGAATATCTAAATTATAGGAAAATATAGACTAGATAGTCTAAAATAGACCTAAGATATGCCTATATAATCTATTAAATATAGTAAATTAATTATTAAATGTTTTAAAGGCTATAGATAAATGAGTAAATATTGTATATTAAATAGGCAAATAGTAATATTTATTATAGTATAATTTATAATAAGATAATTTAATAAGGAAAATAAGATTAAATTAATTAAATAATAGTATATTATTATTTACTTAAAATTATATTTTTTTATTATATTATTCTTATACTTTATTACTTTATCTACTTTAATTACTTTTTTTACTTAAGTAATAGTAGATTTTAAAGCTTATCTAAAAAGATTGCAAATAAGATTATATAAAATATAAAAATAGGTCTAGTAGTTAAGAAAATAAAGCTTAGCTTTATAATATTTTAGAGAAATAAAGCTAAATTTTTTGCTTAAAAGAGGTAGGTTATTGTTACTTATATTGGTAAGATTAGTGAATTGGTAGCTAGGGAAACTAATCTAATTGTAATTAGGATAATTATTTTAAATATAGTTTAAATACTTGCCTTTTATGTATTTTTTAGCTAAGTAATAAGAAGAGAATAGTAAAAGGATATGCTTATAGTAAGCTATTATTATTATAATATATAAATAAGAATAATAATAGTAAATTATTAGATTAGTATAATTAATAAAAGAGATTAAGAAAGCCTTATAATACTTATTATAATTAAGAATCTAAGTAATAAAATAATTATTAGATATTATAAAAGCTATAGGAATATAAATAAATTAAAAAATAAAAAGATTAATTATTTAAAGCTAAATAATACTATTATAAATAATATTATTACTTAAAAGACCTATAAAGAAATTAATAATTATCTCCTTAACCTATATAGGAATATTAAATTTAAAAATAATTTTAATATAAAAAAATATTTTAAAGTAATCTAAAGTAAAATAAAAATATAATTAAAAATTAAAAGAATTTTAAATCTATAAAGCTATAGAATTATTAGATTAAATAATACTAAAAAAAAAAAAAATAATATATATAAGCTTTTATATATTAAAATGAATCTAAGTATTAAAAGAGTATTTATTACTATGGGAAAATTTACTTAATTTAGAGCTTTATTTAATATAATTATTAAAAAGAAGCTTAATAATAGAAAAAGTATTAGGAAGCTTAGATTACTTTTTTTTTGTAATTACTTTAAGGTATTTAGAATAATTAAGATTAGATATAATAAATAAAGTAAGAAAGTAAAAGATATAATAGGTATAAGTATAATAAAAAAGATAATAAAAGAAAATATATAATAAAGAAAAAAAATAAATAATTAATTAAATAAAGATATAAACTAAGTAGCTATGTATAAGCTAGTTAGGAAAATACTTAATATAAGCTTAATTTACTAAATAAACTAAAAGGCCTAATACTCTAAGTAAAAGAGCTTAAAGTAAAAATCTTAAATTTAAATCTTTATATCTTTAACTCTATATATATATAATAAAATTAAATAACTTATTACTATACTAAAGTTTTTTTAGAATAATTACTTTTTCTCTTTTTTATTATATAACTATTAGTTTATTAAATAATTAATTAGTTATATACTTACCCTATCTTTATTTCTTATGCCTAGAGACTTGCTAAGTTCAAAAACTTACTTTTTTATTCTTTGCCTTATTTATAATAGTTAAATATTATTTTTTTAATTAAAGATTATTTACTTATTAGCTTTATAATTAAATTTTATTTATATTTTACTAATAAATTTTTTTATTTTCTTGCTATAATATTAAAATTAGTATTTTTTTTTCTTAATTAAATAATTCTATTTTTAAAAAGTCTTTATTAATTAGTAATTAATAAGATAATGGCTTTTTTTACCTATTTAATTAATTAATAGTGTTTTTATATTTAGAATAATAAGATTTTTTTTTAATATAGTTATATTATATAGGAAAAAGGTGTGAAGGTATTTATTTATATTAATGAAAACTATTTTTATACTCTACTAAAAGAAATAATTAGTTCTTAGTTAAATAGGGATGTGAAATATAGAGGAAAAACCATATACTAAGCCTATAATAACAAGAGTGAAGTTTAGGGTAAGTCGGCTTCTTAGGTAGAAGGTATTAAGTTTATAAATAATAAAATAATGGCTATAATAGTTATAATTATAAAAATTAATATATAGTTATAAAATTAATTAATTAAATAATCCCTTAAAAGGAATGCCTTAAATTAGGCTAGAAATTATAAATTAAAATAAAGTTATTATTTAAATCTTAGTATTAAGACTACTAGGCTTTTATTATTAACTTTAGTATTATAACTAATTAATTAATGCTTAGGCTAGCCCCACTTAAATCTAGCATTCTTATTTTAATTATTTTTCCTATTATCCTTAATATATACCTTTTTATATAATTTTAACCTACCCTTAGGCTTATAAAACCATATTAATATATTTTATTTTAATTAAATAAAAATAAAAATAAATAAAATATAATATTATTTAATTAAATTTATTTTATAATTATTAATAAGCAATTATCTCTATTATAACTATTTTTACTAATCTAAATTAGTAAATTAATTTTTTTAACTTAATTCTTACTATATTATTTAGATTATTAATTATAAGTAGTAGTATATATAATATAAAAACTATCTTATATAGCCTTTAAAGCTTACTTATCTTAGGATCTAGCTATAAGCCTTCTTAATATAGCCTAAGTAGACTTATTTACTAATCCCTAAGAAATATATATAATTTAGTCCCTAAAAGTAGATAGCCTTATTATTAATTGCCGTTTAATCCTAGCTATTCTAAGTATATTAATTATATTATAGCTTACTTTTTTTTTTTACTTTTTTAATTCCTTTTTCTATAGCTTTATTAATCTATTCTTAGATCTTTTTATTGGTTAAAAATTATTAAATTTTACCTTTAATTACCCCTATATTTATAATAGAATAGCCCTTAAGCTTTATTATAAACATTATCTTGGGTATTATTTTAGGTTTAGTAATATTATATTTAAGTTTATACTTAAGTATATTTATTTCTAAAAAAAAAAGATTATTGAGTTTTAATAATTTATTTAATATATAAGGCAAAGGTATTCTTATTATTTCCTTCCCTTTACTTTTATTAATTCCTATAGTATTTCTTTTTACTTAATTAAATAATTTTATTATAATAATATTATTAAGTTTTAATAGCTTTAGCTTTATAGTTAAGGGAGTAAATATAGTAAATATAATAGTATTAGTAATATTAGATAAAGATAATATATTACCTAGTATATAAATTTATTTAAATTATTTTTAAGTATTACTATTCTAAGTAATTAATTTATAAATAATATTATTTAATTTATTTTTATTATTAAGGCTTCCCTAATATATAATTAATTTATTTATAATTATAATACCTTATAATTCCTAGAATTTAATAAATAATATAAATATCTAAATAAAATAAAAAGGACTTTTAGGTTAAGGGATTACTTAATTAACTTATTACTTATAAATAATTAAGCCTTATAAAATAATAAGATAATTTAATTATTAATTTAATACTACTTAATAATATTTAAAAATAATAAACTACTTTTTACTAAAATTAATAAAGATTTTTCTTTTAATATAGGTTATTGATTTTTAAGGCTTATTAAAGTTAATATAGGTAGGGTATATAAGTTTGGATTTATATTTAAAAATATAATTTTTAATATTAAGCTTATTTAAGGCAATAATCTAAAGAAATTTCTTAATAAATTCCTAATTTTTAGCTATAGCCTTATTATACTATAGTATAGGGGTTTAATCTTAATAAAGAAGCTTAAATTTATTAAATAATTTAGGCTTAGAATTATTATTAAAGTAAATAGTCTTAATTAAGTAATATAATTTAAAGACTATATAATTTAATCTAATTATTCTTTAAAAGTTAAACTAAAGGTAATAGACTAAGATATACTTATTATACTATTTTTTATTTTAAGGTAATAGGAGTATTTTAAAGATTAAGAAATTATATAATAATAAGATTTATATAAAGAACTTATAGAAGGTATATTTAATATAGTAAAATTATTAAGTAATATAAGCCTTTTTTATATTATAGATATATAGGTCTTTATACTTTTAATTAAATAATACTATAATAAAATGGTTTTTAAACTTAATAAGGCCTATAAAAAATCACTTATTATATTATATAAGTTAATAGTTAAGAGGTCTTTAAAAGCTGAATATCCTGCCTTAGAGATTATTAATAGAATCTTAAAATTAATTCTTAGGTAAAATAAAAAAGAGTTATTTAAAGTTATCCTTATTATTTAAATAATATCTAATATTTTTAAGTAAGAAGATTAAAGGAGCTATTAGAATTATATTCTTTATTCCTTTTATTAAGGTATATATTAGTATATTTAGTTAATTATCTAAAGAAATTTCCTTTTTTTCTAGGTATATAATATATTAAAAGAGATTAGTATAAAAAAAATATTTAGTACTAAGTTCTTTTATTTACTAAATAGTAGGGTTATATTTTTCTAATAGGATCCTATTAACCTTTATAACTATATAGCTATCTTTATTACTAGTATTAAGTTAAATTATTTTTTTTAAGTTCTAATAGTTCTAATTATTTTATGGTTAAAACTAATTAGGCTAAGAGCTAATTATTTCCTTTAGTAAAATATAAAAATAGCTTTTATTAGTATAGATAAATACCTTTATATTTTCTTTTTATATAATATAATTATATTAAAAAAGAATTTTATTATTCTAGGTATAAAAATATTATTAATTAATTAGGTAAATAAAGGAAATTATTATTTTATTAATTATTAATTAATAAAAACTCTTTAGAAGTAAGATTATTTAATTAAGGAAAGAAGGTATTAATCTTAGTATTATAGTAAGAAAGTAAAAAGGTTTATTAGTAAAGTATAAATAAAGTAAGGTAAAAAATAAAAAAGTAAGCTTTTGAATTTAGTAAATCTCTAGGTATAAGAAACAAAGATAGGATAAGTATATAATTAATTGGTTATTTAATAAACTAGTAACTATATAATAAAAAAGAGAAAGAATAATTATTCTAAAAAAGCTTTAGCATAGTAATAAATTATTTAACTTTATTATATATATATAGAATTAAAAATATAGAGATTTAAACTTAAGGTTCTTATTTTAAGTTCTTTTGCTTAGAGTATTAAGCCTTTTAGTTTATTTAGTAAATTAAGCTTATATTAAGTATTTTCCTAATTGGCTTATATATAGCTATTTAGTTTATACTTTTATTTAATTAATTATTTACTTTTCTTCTTTATTATATATTTTTCTTTATTATTTTTTTTATTATGCTTATATTTATTATATTTTCTTTTTGCTTTTTTACTTTATTTATTATATTTAATCTTGATTATTTTAAGTATTTTAAAGTGGCTATAAAAAAGAAATAATCTAAGTTTCCTAATACTTCTCCCATTATTAAGCTTTTTTTTAATAATTATATTAAATAAGACTCTAGATTAAGCAAGTCTTCCTATAGTAATAAGCACTCTTCTAATGCTTAGGTTTATCCTAATATATAAAAGCTTATATATATTACTTATTTTTTTTTTAGTATTATTTAATTTAATAATTCTATGGCTTTATAGATTTAAAATTTCCTTAATTTCTAATTATATTCTTACTTTACTTTAGATTACCTTAGAATACCTTTCTATATTAAAATTACTTTTAAGTTTAATACTCTTATATAGGTTAAAGAGATAATTATTAACTTTTTTATAGGTCTTTTAAGTAATAATATTGTTTATAATAATATTATTTGGCTTTAAGTAATTAATCTTTTTATTTTTTAGCCTATTTATATTCTTATGGCTTTTATAATATTTAATAAGTATTTTATAGCTTAGATTCTTAATTATATAAAGTATTCTAAGGCCTTTTTAATCTCTTTTATTAGTTATATTAATTTAATAATTTATTATTATTATTTTTATTTATATATTATAATAATAATAACTTACCATAAGTATATTCTTTTACTTTTCTTTTTTTACTATTTAACTAAGAGATTTATAGAAGGTAAGTATTTAAACTATATTTAAAATAGCTATTTTAATTATAATTAGACTAGTTTCCTTAGCTATTAGTTTACTAGTTTTATTAATATAGATAATAATAATCTACTTTTTTTAGGTAAGAGGTTTAGTTTTATTTCTCTAAAGTATTATAAAGCTAAGCCTTATTTTCTTAATTATTAGATTTATTTTTATATTTTATATAATCTTATTTATAATTTTTTTAGATAGACTTTAAAGTTTATTATTACTTAGGTAAAGAAAGTAGTTAAAGTAGATAAGATAGTAGGATATAAGGATAGTATAGTAGAGGAGTATAATTTTAAGTAAATAATAATATATTATTATTTAATTAATTTAGTCTTATTCTCTTTATTAAGTTATTTTATTATAAATTATATTATAGTAAATATTATTATTTACCTATTTAATATATAATATTTATTTATCTATTTATAGTCTTTAGAGTATTTAATAATTAATTTATTATATTTAATAGATTATATAGGTATATCTTAGGTTTATTTTAGGCTATCTAGTCTATATCTTTCTATAATTTAGGTATTTTAGTACTAGATCTTAGGTTTTTAGAAACACCCCCTAAGGATAACCTAGATTTTTATTTTTAGATATATAAAGTTAAATTTTAATTAATTTAATATTTTATATAAAATTATTATAATTCTATAGTATTTTTTTTCTTATTTAGTGCTTTTTAGGTAATTATATAGTTTTTTTTTTTTGTTTTATATTTTAATATTATATTTCTATATTATTCTTTCCTTTATATTAGCAAAAATAATATTTACTTTTATTAGTATAATAATTTAATTTATTTAATATTAATATTCTTATACTATACTTTTTTTTATTTAATTATATATAATAATCAAATCTTAAGCCTCTTTTTTATAGGCAAATAATTATATAAATATAGATAGGAATTATTATTTTTATTAAAGGACTCTTTCTATTTCTTATCTTTAATATCCTTATTATTATATAATAGATCAAATAATTCCTTATTAAGGCTTAAATAATCTTTACTATCTAAGTTTTCTATTATTTTATTACTTAGACTAAATTATTAATTAATATTATCTTTAATAAACTTTTTTAGAAAATTATTATATATTATATTTTTAATTTTAATATTTTCTAAGATCTATAGCCTATATACTTTAGTATATTTAGACTTTATAATAATTTAAAATAATTTTTATTATTTGGATTAAAGCTTAGCTTTTTGGCTTATATTCTTAGAGTAAACCATATTATAGGTAGGTACTAGATCTTTTTCCTTAATTAGCTTCTTTTTAAGTTAATAATAGTTAGTTTTATTTAATTAATTAGCTAGCTTATGCCTAAATATAATTATCTTAATTTAGATAACTTTAATATTTTCTTTATTTTACTAAAATATTTTAATTTAAGTAGAAAATATATTTTTATAAGAAAATACTTAATCTTAATTAATTAATTATTAAGTAAATATATTTATTTCTAATAGGAAAATTAGTTCTTATTTATAAAGCAAATAAAAAGGTAAAAACTTATATAATAAATAAACTACAACTTAGTCTACAAGTAATACCTTATTTAAATTCTTTAATTACTTTTTTATAAGCCTATTTTTATATTTCTTAAAGTATTTTATTAATAATATATAGCTAACTTTAATAAGGCCATTTCCTTTTAAATTATAGGCTAAAATCTAAATATAATAAATACTAAGTTCTATAAGTATATTTTTAAGGCCTTTAAGCTATTCTTTTCTATTATCTAAAATTATTATTAAGATTATCCTAAAATAATAGATTACTTTTAATATAAACTTCTTTATAGTTATAATATTAAAAACTTTAAGTCCTTTTATTTTAATTTATCCTATTAAATTATAATATATTTTTATAAGATAATAATAGTCTTTATTATTAAGAAAATATTAAATATTAAAGTAAACCTTTATTATTAGGTATATAGGTCTTATTAAAAAGGCAAGTTTTTTAGGCCTCTAGGTAGTATAGGTCTAATAGATTAGATAATAAAAGATTATATTTCTTATATTTACCTATATTTTAGTCTAGAAATATCTTTTTTATAGTAGGTTATAAATTACTTCCTTGCCTTTATGCCTATAGTCTATATAGACTATTTTAACTAGTATATATTAAATGCCTTTATTATTAACTATTAGTAGTGGTTTTTTGTATTAGTACCTTGGTTATTGCTAGAGTTTTATATTTTCCACAAAGTGAGTTTTTACCTTATTCCTTAATCTAGTAAACTTTAATTTTTATAACTTAAGTAAGTATCCTAGTATGAGGGGTTTTTCTGATGCCTAGCTATAGGTACCTATAAAAATGGTATTTAAGTATAGGTTAATAAACTTATTAATGTCTATTTTAATACTTATATTTACTTAATTAGATGGTCCCTTAGGTTTTTATAATAATCTATTAGCTATATTATTATATTTTCTAGGTATATATTATATAGTAAAGTTAAATAATATAATATAGCTTAACCAATAAATAACTAGTATACTAAGGATATTATTAGCTTAGCTATTAAGCTAGTAAATAAGGACTTAAGTATTAGTTTTAAGAATAAACTTAATACTATAGATAAGACTTTTTAGTTTTTAAATTATAAATAAAATAGCTCTATATTTATACTTTATAATATCATATTTTTTTTTAGCTTTAGTCTAGACCTTAGATTTATAATATATAAAATACTATTTTCTATTAAGGATTTATATTAATATATAATCCTAGCTTATATTACTAGTATTAATTATAAAGATAATTTTATTTCTTTGCTCTAAATAATCTAAAATAATTAAGATTAATTAAATAATTAATTTTACTTTAAGGATATTAAAAGCTATTTATTATTTAATTTTCTATATAAATATAATTTTTTTTATAAGAGAGTTATTAAGGGATTTGCTATCTAGGCAAAATATAAGATCTAGTAGCAATAATAGCTAATAAGTCCTAGGAAAGCTCTAATCTAATTAATATTTTTATACTTAATTTATTTATTAATCTTAATAATCTTATCTTTAGCTAGCTTTTTACTATAGGTTCTATATAAATATTTAATAATAATAATACTTTTCTAGTAAAATTATAATTTTTTATTAGTAATAGTATATCTAATAAGCTCTATATGAGTTAGTACCTTATTAATATTAATTAGATATTTAAGAATATAATAGTATACTCTAGATATAATTTCTTTATTATTATAAATAGTATTTGGTTCTTTAACTATAATATTATTAAAAAAGAGGTAATAAATATCTAGAATTAGGTTAAATAAGATTTTAATAATAATTTAAATAAATTATATAATTAAGTTTATAATACCTTATAGGAATATATATATTTTTAATAATTTAATAGGTATATTAAAGATTGTTATATCTTTACTTTTTTTATTTAATAGGATTTAGTTATATTTAGAGAAAAAGTCTAATAATAATATTATTTAGTATATTCTAAAGTTAAAAGAAAATTCTTTAGTATTAATAAAAGCTAAGCTATTATAAATTATATATTAGTTTATTTTAGTAGCTAAGTTAATTAAATAAAGCCTACTATTTTTTTTAGTAATAAAAAACTAAGGATTTTTATAAAAAGTATAATTTTTTTTTAAGACTTTTTATTTTAATTATATATAAAGTAGTTTAATGATTTTATCTATAAGTCCTCTAAGAATTAGAATATTCTTTGTTTATTATGTTTTATACTTAATAATTTAAATAATTTAAGGTAGAGCTATACATAAATTAATTTTCCTATATTCATTGAATTCCTAAGCTAGTATAGCTTCCTAATTATATAATATTTACTTAAAAATCTTCTTTTTTTTATAAGTAAAGGTTTTTTATATTTAATTTAATAATATTATAAGTTAATTAGGCTTTAATTTAGATCTTTTTTTTATTAGTAAAAACTTTAGAGTAATATACTTAGAATATAATAAATTTTTTTTTAAAAAATTTTATATTTTTTTTTATTTTTTTTTAAATTAATAAGGATTTCTATTAGAAATAGATCTATTAAAGGGGATATTATTTCTTAGATTTATTTTAATTCTTTTTTACTTATAAAAAGTATTAATCTTAATTAACTTCTACTTTAATTTAAGGCTAAGCTTTAATTAATTAAGTTTTTTTCTTACTAAATCTAATACTTTAATATAGTTATTAATTATATCCTTGTATATTAGTTTATAAATATATTTTATAGTTTATTAGTTAATGTATTAAATTAATCTTTTATTATTAATTTTATTTATATTATTAACTTTACTTAAGTTAATATTATAAATATTATTATTTTCTAAGTTACTTTTTCTATTAATCTTAGGCTTAGTAAAAAAATTAATATTTATTTTAGTAAAATAAGTTGTTTATATATAAATCTGGTTTTATAAAATTCCTATCTTAGATTATTATATCCTTATATAATAATTTAAATATTATTAATTTAATATTTAATAAGTATTAAATTTATTTTAATTATATAATTGAATAATTTTATTAATTAAATAAATAATATTCCTAGGATAAAGAAAATAGTGGTATACCTAATAGGGATAATATATATATATTATTTAATATATATATTATTAATATAAATATTAATAATTATTTCTTTTATTATAGAGATCTTTATATTAGAATAAGAAGTTGTTTTTATATGTATAGGTATATAGCTTAGTTTATATTAGTCTATAAGGTCTTTTATAATAATATTCTCTTTAAATCTAGAATTAATAATGGTCTTAATAGGTAAATTATTTACTTTTCCTAATTATAAAATAAATCTAAGAAAATCTTAGTATTATAATAATAATTTACTTTTTAATATAATTAAGTTTATAAATATAATAATATTTATAGTAATTTCTAAGATTTTGTTGACCAAAGTATAAAGCAAATCTCCTTAAATCTAATCCTTAAGAATATTATTTTTCTTTTTTTTTACTAAATACTTACCTTAGCTAAATAATTCTATAAAATTCTTAATAAATACCTTAGATATTATTACTATTATAAAAATAATCTTTTTAAGCCCTAAGATTCTTTTATATTTCTAGAAGTTATTTTCTTAGATATTTAAAATAATAAAATTAATATATATAATCTTAATTATAGTATTATTTAATTAATTACTAAGTAATCTTTTTTTAGTATTATTATAATATTTAATCTTATTAATTTTATTAATAATATTTTAATAATCTTTTATATAAATCTTTATAATCTTAGAATTTAATAAAAAAAGCTTATAAAATAATAAATTAAATTTCTTAGTAATATTAATCTTATCTTAAAATCTATTTATTATTTTTTTTTTAACTTTAATTAGCTTTAGTATACCTTAGGGTGAATTCTTAGTTAATATTTTCTTAGAATTATTATTTCTTTTGGCCTTAGTAAGTATATTATTATTAATATAAATAATAATAGTTTTACTTAGATCTTTAGGCTTATAGAAAGTAATTTCTTATATTTACTTTTATTTATATATATTAATCTTTATAACTATTACTTAGATATTTTCTTTATAAGGGCTTATATCTTTATTAAGAATAATAATATTTATAATTAGCTTTAAGGCTTTTTTAGTCTTAATTTAAGATTTATTTATATTATAAGGGATATACCTTATATCTAGGTTATTTTTAATAAACTTAGTAATTTAGAATATTTCTAATCTAAAAATATCTTATTTTTTTTGCTTAGCTAAATAAGATTTTAAGTTTTATATACTAATATAGATTTTGCTATTTAGAAAGCTTAGACCCTAGGCAATTATATAAGTCTTAATTTTATATTTTCTTTAGAATTAGTTAATAAGCTTTAAAGGTATTATAAAGTCTTTAATTAGCTAAAGTAAACTTAAATTATATTTATAAAGTATAAGATTATTATCTTTATTATTATAATATTTAGAATAATATAGTATACTATGCCTAATATTATTATAGTATTAATAAATATTATTATTATATTATAAGATTATATTAATATTAAAAGAGTAATTTTTATTTTTTTAATTAAATAATATTTTATTTACTTAGCTATATTTAAGTTATTTCTTAAGATTTAAGAGCTTTATTTAGAGATTAAGATTATAGTCTTTGGCCTTAGTATAATTAATCTATAGAGATTTAATCTACTTAGTTAGGGTCTTGATTTGTTTATTATAGATATTTTTCTTAGGGAATTCTTTTTTTTTTAGAATTATTATTAGTATAGGGTCTTTTATAACTTTTTAAATTATAAATATATAGTTAATTAGAGTACTAATAGGGGTTTAGGTATTTTAAAGATAATTAAGTTTAATTTAGAAGTTGATTTTTTTTTTTATTTAATTAAATATTTTTTTATATTTTTTTTTAATAAGTTTATTTAAGAGTTTTTTATTTTTTTTATAGATTGCTTTTTGGGTTAAGTAGGGTAATATATAGAAAAAGGCTTTAGCTTAAGATTTAGACTTAATCTAATTCTTAGGTTTAGTTTTTTTATATTAATATAAATAATTATATAGCTATTTTTTGAGAATAATATAATTATTTAATAGTTTTATTATATTAAGCTTAATAAAATAATCCTTAGGATTATAGAGCTATTCCTTATTATATATACTATAATAGCTTTTTAATAATAATTTAGCTTTTTCCTAGTAGTTATATTATTTGGTTTTATAATTGATTTTTATAGCTATCTTAAGGGCATAATATTGCTTAAAATAATCCTTTTTTATAATATTTTTAGTATATTATTTATTTATATAGTAATTATAATATTTTAAGAATTAAGTTATATTAGTATTATTAAATCTTTTTGTGAATGGAATTGTAGTAAAGAATTAGTCTAATTAAGCTTTTGTAAGCTTTATTAAATATTCTTTAATATAATTAATTTGCTTAAATCCTTTAGTAGGATTTTTGTATAAAAAACCTTTATTCTAATTAGCTACTAAAATTATATTAAACTTAGGTTTTATTTAATTAAATAATAGTAATAATTTATTTTTATTTAGAATATCTTTTTATTATTTAAACTTAACTTAGAAATTACTTCTTTTTATATTATTTAGTAAAGGAGGTTTCTTAAAGGAGGGATAAATAATAAGGCTAGTAGGCTTATTGTATAAAGGCCTTGCTTTATGACTAAGTATTGAGGGCTTTGAAGCTTGCTAGGGTTTATTATTGTGATTATTAATATAGCTTTCTCTTTTATATTTATCCTAGATTATTATTATAATAATAATAATTATAATAATATAATTATTAATTATAAGCTAAAATAATAATATAATAATAATCTTTATTTAATAAAAATTCTTAATTAATTAAAAAGTCTTTAGTTATAGGATTAAGTTATAATATATTTAAAACTTAGGATTTTCCCCTTTATTTTTGCTAAAGTTATAATATAATTAAGCTCTTTTTAAGGCTATTTATTAAATCCTTAGGTCTATCTCTATACTTAATTATAAAGGATCCCTAGGTTAATTTATATTAGCCTTATAGTTTGGCCTATATTAATATATTATAAATAATTATTAATTAGGAATTTTTTTTATAATTTTTAATTATTTTTATTATTGGTTTTTATTTTTATTAATATAAAGTATTTGGTTATTTTAAAGTTAGTTTTTATAAGTTTAGATATTAAATTATTATTTAATTTAGTATTTAAGTAAATTTCCTTTAATTCTCTTATACTAGGTAATAATAATATGTTTTCCTCTATAATTAGTAATTTTATATAGTTTAAAAGTATATTAAAATGGTTTAATTAAATGATTTCTTAATTTCTTTATAAGAGCTTTAGTATAGTTTATTTAGGTATATTTTTATATTTATATAAATATATAAAGCTAGTTTTTTACTTTCTACTATAATCTCTAATAAAATAAGGATATAAAATATAGAGGAAAAACCATATACTAAGCCTATAATAATAAAAGTAAAGTTTAAAATAAATTGGCCTCTTAAGTGGAAGATATTAAGTTTATAAATAATAAAACAATAGCTATAATAACTATAATTATAAAAATTAATATATAGTTATAAAATTAATTAATTAAATAATTCCTTAAAAGGGATATCTTAAATTAAGCTAGAAATCATAAATTGAAATAAAGTTGCTATTTAAATCTTAGTATTAAGACTACTAGGCTTTTATTATTAACTTTGGTATTATAATTAGCTGATTAATGCTTGGGCTGGCCCCACTTAAATCCGGCATTCCTGTTTTAATTGTCCTTCCTATTATCCCTAATACATTAGTTTAATTAGTTTTAATTATGAAATAATTGGAATTATTAAAATTTAAAGAAAATAATTTAATTTAATACTAATAATAGAGATAATTATATAGTTGTAAAGATTGGTAGGATCTTATTAAAAAGATATAATCTTATTATTTAGTAAATGAAGGGATTTAGTATTAAATATTTTTTTTATATTGATTTTTTTTAATATATTGTATGTCTAGAAAAGAAAGAAGTTTCTTTAGATGATTAACTGAATATACTAATATATATTTTGGTAAAAGGAATAAAAGATATAGTTCTAGTAGCTTTTTTAATCTTTTTATTTAAAAATATTAGATATTATTTAAATAATAAAGATAATTTTGAATGATCTTTTTTTATTTTATTTAAAGATTAATTTTAAGGTTTTATTAATAATTTCTAAGATAGAATATTTAGCTTTTAAAGATTTCTTAATTATTAATTTATATAATATAATAAGTGATTTTTTGTAGGTTTTATTAAGTTTAGAAATTATTTTATTATAGTATTATTTGATTAAAAGTATAGGGACCTATATATTTATAATATAAAAAAAGCTTATATTACTTAATAATTTTATTATATTAGGTATGCCTTTTATAAGTTCTTTATATAAATCTTATTACTATATAATTTCTTAATCTTTAGAATACTTTTATTACCTTAGAATAAGAAATAGTATAATAAATATATTTTAGTTTATTATCTTTAATTTAATTTCCAAAGAATAATTAAATTAAATTATATAGTCTTTAAATTATATTACTTAGCTAAGATTATTTATTTTAATAGTAATTCTAAGTCTAAATTATTTAATAAATTTAAGTTTTTTTATTAAAATTAGACCTTTATATTATAATATAATAAGGCTATAGTTAAAGATTGGGAATTTATTAAGAAATTTCTTTAGATTATTATCTTAAATAAGCTTAATATTAAAAATTATATTTTTAAGTATAAGTCTAAACTTATATACTTTATCTATACTAATTTTAATAAGTTTTAAAGATTAATAATTTATATTAAAAAAGAAATCTTTATTAATCTTAGTAAAAAATAGTTTATTATTTTTAAATATTATTAAATAGTATTAAATTAGTAGTTAGATTATCTTATTATTTTATAAGGCCTAATTATTTATAAGTAATAAGTTAATTAAGTAATTTTTTAATTTAGAAGTTCTTCTTATTTTATTTAAATACTTATATTATTTATTAAACTTTAAAAATTATAAAATATTATAATTATAAATAAGTTAATTATATATTAAGAAAGCCTTAATAATAAGAATAAGCTAAATAATATTATTTATAAATTAGTTATTTAGAATAGTAATATTTAAAGGTAATTTAGATGAATTTATATACTAGGTAATATATTATTTTTATTTAGTATTACTAATATTATTATACTTATTATATTTACTTCTCTAGCTATAGAGCTAGAATTATTAAGACTTAATAATATTACTATTATAAAATTATCTAATTAAGTAAATAAGAATATTATGGGAATTAATAAGGGTAAAAGAAAGGAAATTATAAGAATATTTTTACTTTAAGTATTAGATATATTATTAGAATTTAATAATCTTTTATCTTTATAGCTAGAAGAATTTAAGTATAAACTTAGGTATAAGGATGCTAAACCTAAGAAGATGTTTATAGTGAAGTTTAAGGGCTATTTTGTTATAGATATAGGGGTAATTAAAGGAAGAATTTAATAATTCTTAACTAATAAGGAGATCTAAGAATAGATTAATAAAGTTATAAAGGAAAAAATTGGGAAAGTAGAAAAAAAAATAAATTATAATATAATTAGTGTGTTTAGAATAATTAAGATTAAAAAGTAATTAATAATAAGGTTATTTACTTTTAGGGATTAGGCTATATATATTTTTTAGGAATTAGTAAATAAATTTATTTAAATTATATTAAGAAAGCTTATAGTTAGATCTTAAGATAAATAAGCTTTAAAGATTATATAAGATAATTTTTATATTATATATATTATTATTTATAATTAATAATTTAAATAATATAATAAGAATTAGATTATAAAGATTAGTTTATTAATTTAAATTAATAAAAATAATTATAATAAAAATAATTATTTATTAATAATTATAAAATAAATTTAATTAAATAATATTATATTTTATTTATTTTTATTTTTATTTAATTAAAATAAAGTATATTAATATAGTTTTATAAGCCTAAGGGTAGGCTAAAATTATATAGGAAAGTATATATTAGGGATAGTAAGAAAAATAATTAAAATAAGAATATTAGATTTAAATAAAGCTAGCCTAAATATTAATTAGCTAATTATAATATTAAAATTAATAATAAAAGCCTAATAATCTTAATACTAAGATTTAAATAATAACTTTATCTCAATTTATGATTTTTAGCCTAATTTAAAGTATTTCTTTTAAAAGATTATTTAATTAATCAATTTTACAACTATATATTAATTTTTATGATTATAGCTATTACAACTATTATTTTATTATTTACAAACTTAATGTCTTCCACCTAGGAGGCCGACTTACCCTAAACTTCACTCTTGTCGTTATAGGCTTAGTATGTGGTTTTTCCTCTGTGTTTCACATCCCCATTTCAATACCCTACCATGTTAGTTCCGCCAACGGCTGTCGCATTGTATTTGGATAGAGTATTAAATAACTCGCCATCCTGAACACCTGCTCCAAGAGTAGCTGCCCATTGAGGCGACGTATCCTTGCAGGAATTATTACACCCAACAGGCTGCCAATCCCGAGAAAATTCAATTCGCTTCATGTTATGAGTCCAGATTCTAGAGTAGGAAATTCTTTAGCGGGGGTAATACGAGAGAAGGCTAGGAGGGTAGGCATACGACAAACTACCGAATCCAGTGTTTCTGTTATTGTTAGCGAAGATCTAAGTCAGACAGTTTCGTTAGCCCTACTAACCTTCCACTTCCATCGTGACCGGTGTTTTTTACGGTTAGCCTCAAATTCCACTCCGTCGCGTATCTGATGGCTGTCTGGACATGAGTGGCCTCGGTCGCATTGACGACATAGATCGGAAGCGCGCCGATGGAACAGCCCTTGTCTCCAACGCCTGGAGCCCCAGAGATGCTAGTTCCATTCGGGTAAATTGGATCACAGCTTCCATTCGTCCAGGGCGATGGAGCACTTCCAGGATTGGCTGAGTGAAACGAGGACGAGGTCCACCCCTTTAGGACCAATTCACAGGCAGTCGCATTATAGCGGGGATCAGAAGGATAACATGTGGAAGCCGGAGGAACAAATTGAATCAGGCGTCCATCAAGTGTTTTATTGAATGAATTCCAGACATCATCGGAAGGCCAGCACGAATCGAGATGCGACTAGTTGTTGTTGAGTTCCAGGAACCAGAAGGCTTTCATGATAATTGAGAATAACTCACACATTTACAGTTGTTTGCGGCCACAGTCCCAAAGAGCGAGAAGCCCAAAGCAACTGTAGTGACAAAGGTAAGAGATCGAATCATGTTGATGTGAGCGTTGGGGGGGGATGATAGAGGTCTCCTTACCATCATTCCTATGTTGTATTTATAATATAACATTCCAAATTTTCCAGTCGTGCTTTACATATGGCTTGGAGGTAAAAGCCCATCCACTCTCGTTAGGCCCCGGGGGGAGTGACCCAATCGAGACATTCCGCAATGGCTTCGCACAGCCACCAGCACAGACCTACCTGGTTTACTAGCGAAACGAACAGTGATATCCGCCGATCAAATGAGGTCACCATGATGGACCAATGAGCTATCTCGAATTTTCGGATTCACATCCGAAAAAAAAGACGAGAAATGAGCATTAAATCTTAGATATAAGACTATCAGCGGACTTCGCTATTTTCTGAATATTACATCTTTTTGATGGTGTTACATAAAACACCTTAAATGCCATGCTATAGAAGAAAGCAATTTCTTCCATCTTTGCGGTCTCTTAGCCTTTTTATCATCCTATGTGGCCAGCCTCATTGTTCTTATCCTCATTGTGCCTAGCCTTGCGCCACTGGTCATTGTGTCCTCTCTCGAGAGGAGGTCGCTCTCACCGGGAAAGAACATATAAATAAAACTCGATCTTGGTAGATATCTCTTCAAATTTCCGCCGCCTGAGCTTCTCGTTCCAGTCTTCTCCGTGCTCGTCGTCTTGTGCGCGCAGTGTCGGTTTTTTTGGGCTGTTTTGGCTGTTTGATCCTTGGGACTTTTGGCGGTGGCTTAGGCATTGGGGCTGGACAAGAAGACTGAGCTATTTCCTTGAGTACTACCAGGACTTCTAGTACAGCTTCCCTTGGGATAATATGCTGGGTCCAAGAGTCTTGAACTATAAGCATCAAAAGTGCCTTGAGCACAAAATGGGCATCGTTACCAGCTGCATGTAGGTTATCAAATGGGATTTGTAGTAGACCCAGAAGTGTTTCCAAGCTAGGTCGAGAATAAAGCTGAAGAGGGAACTGGGATGCTGAGACGGTATCAAAAACATAGCGTGCTTGTTGGCCGATATTGAGCTTCTGCAAGACTCTCATGTCCTCATTGCTGCCGTGAAAGACAAGAACATATTCCCGACCTTGAACTAGAGAGTCGAATTCGAGTTTCAGGCCAGAGAAAATAATAGCTTTAGTTTCACCAAAGAGAAATCGACCACGGGCTCGATTAGAATATTTTCCTTGTCCAATTGTAAATTGGAAGGATTGAATAAAATGATGCCATTCGTACCGGGTCGCCTGTGTGATATGATTTTGTACTTTGCGCGTGTCAAAAATAGAGATCCCGATTGAGTATTGCTTCTCATCATCCAGCACCCTGTACGACTCTAACGAGCCTGTATCTATATCAACTGAGACGAGAAGAAGATCGGTTATAAGGGAGTCACACAATTTGACCCCAAAGTCGGCGTTTTCCAAGGCTAAAGGGGTTTTTAATGGATGATCAGAGTAGCCAAAAATATGCCGTAATGCCACAGTAGCAGGATAAAGAGTTCCTGCATGAGGCGGTAAAGCGGACATACCCAAGAAAGCCAAGGAAGCAACTAATGAATCGCTAGTTCTGGGTGTAGAGGCAGTTCTTTAGCACTGCGGCTGCTCAAGGCAGTAGCTGTTCTCTCCGGGTGGCTAATGCGCTTGGAGGATGGTCGCTATTATTATCTTCTACGCGGCAGCTTTCTCCAGACCGCCGTAGCGCTGCAGGCGGCTAGTCTTCGATGAGGGCGCTGTTGTGATTCTGCAGGATTGAATCTTCTCGATTGTTCGTGGGCTCTGATTTCGCACATTTGCGTGTTGCAAGAGGACGGGGAGTAAGAGAGCAAGCTGACGTCGTGGATTGCTGTTGTCAGAGGTCAAGAGCGAACGATGAGCACCAAATGTGAGTGAGTCACTGTGTAGATAGAACAAGAGTGAGGTGGGTGAGTGAGGTCACATGGGAGGGCAGATCGTGAAAAAGAAAAATAGAGAGAAAAAGAGTGACAGGTGGGGGGATCGACGCTTAACTGCAAATGCTGTCGGGGGTTGATGTTATTTGGTTAGTGAGGCCCATTTATGCTTTGATGAATCAACGTACATCTTTCAATGGATTGATTAGGCACCTGTAGCAACACCCTTGCCGCAGTTGGCACAACTACCAACATCCATCATATTATGAAAAATACAATAGCCACAGTTGAGTATGTCAACGGGCTCGCCGGAATCGTGTTGGCCATTTTGTTTGAAATAAAGCCAACGAAAGCGTCAGTGAAGAGAACATCCAGGGGGGTACAAAGCCAGCAAACTTTGTTGTCATGAGACAGAGATAAGGGTGATGAAGGTGATGTTTGAAAAGCGAAGATGAGCGAGAAGTAGCGAAGAACGAATCTCAAAGGGGGAGACAGGCAGGTTTTATAGTTCAGATTTTCTGCCATGATTGCCTTCTACCTCGAAGTAAAGCTGCATTGATCATTACCAACGGAGGTCGCCCGAGTGTCCCTTTTTGCCGCGCGCGAAGCCGTTCACAGCTATTTTCCGCATCTTTCGCGAGGCCAATATTCGTGTTGTTGGTGGTGAATTAATTACAGGATATCACACCCTCTAGCGGGTTTGGTAATCGTTCTAGCCTCCTGTCCAGGTGTACGCGCTTGAGTGTTGGCTCGACTTGAACTTTAGTGTTTGGTCATGATCACTCCGTGATGATCTGGGGTCGCCAAGAACACTATTGCTGCAACTGGCATCTCAAACTGGCATCTCAAACTGGCATCTCAAACTGGCATCTGATCGACTTGAATGGATCGGAGGCCCCGCGCAATTCGGAAGTTCATAGTGCTCAACGAATGAAAGAAACCCGAAAGATTAATGCAATTCTCTCAGTCCTCAAGGACTGTATTCGCGGAAAGGCCCAGGCGGATTTCCAGGGTCTCGAGGAGAAATGACTCTTTTCTTTGTTTTTGCTGTAGATGAGAGGATAGAAAAATATCTTCTATCGTTAGCTTTCGGTTATTCACGTAACTTGATGGGTTTCATAGCCGTATCTAGCTTATCATTCGCTACGATTTCCCTCTCGTTTTATACTTCTATGACTATTATCCATTGTAATCATTGGCTAATCCCCTACACAGTTTCGTACTTGCTCAAATTCGGCCGCTTAAAACTCTCGTTTTGGAAATAGGAAGATCGACCAAATCCTCTGCGTAATGCAAACTTTTGCATGCGGCCTTTATCTGGCAAGCCCAGCAGCGAGGCTGGAATACCACTATGGCATTTTATGCTAATTATCTCCCCAATGGCATCACACGAGCCAATGAAATGAACACAAAAGGCCAGATTTCTGGCGTAGTACAGGGATATTATTGGCTCCTTGGCAAAGTCAGCACTAACAAGCCACAAACGAAACATGCTGACTGAGGACTTTTCCCCTCATGCATCATCAACTGTTGGCATAAAATGCATACGAGTCCTATCGTAAAATCATCCACCATGGAAGGGAAGCATTTTGACGACCAGATACCGCACAGCTTGCTAAACCTACCCATCGAAATACTTCAATCCATCATTCAGTCTCTCATTAACTTGACTGTCACGGACAAAAGGACCGGCCGCCAGCATCCCTACTATTCCAGGAAATATCGTCATTTACAAAAGCTCGCCAGGTGGCAGATACTCTGCCTTTGTCTCTCATGTCGGAGGTTTAATGTAGTCGCCACCCCATTCTTGTATGGCCACGTGCTACTCACCAAGGGAGATGAGCTCAAGACAAGCGAGTTTGGAGACCTCGATTTATCAACAGGAGAACCATGGCCTGACCGGGGGATATCAACACTGGGATTGTTTCTGAGGACAATTATTGAGCGACCCGAGCTTCGAGAACACATTCATCACCTAGATTGCTGGTTTTTTCTACAAGATGTAGGCCGCGTTGAGAATTCAGATACGTCCAAGTCGATACGCAAACAGACCCAAAAATGGGAGGTCGAGTTTCTCCGCAATTGCACCAAACCCGCAAGAATCGAAAACGATGTCGCTATTCTGACCCATGTCGGCCTCACTGATGCCCGGAGCCTCGACAACCTGGGCGAGAGAGCATTTACCGCGATTCTCTTTTTGACCCCCGAGCTTCGATCGGTGGCTTACGCACCACCGCCAGCGGAAAAGTGGTGTCTGCGAAGTTCGGCGTTTTCTGATGATGAGTCAGATGAGGAAATAGGCTTCGGGAGGTCCTGGTACAAAGACTCGGGTTACTATGACGTGATGAGCAACTTGGTTGACGAGGCATTTGGAGATGAAAGACTCTCCTCGATTGTTTTGCAGAACCTGGAATCGGTCCGGTTCACCCTTGTTCCTGAATTTATACCCACAAACAGCCGTGCTGGAGAATACGTGCAAGATCCAGACCCAGCCATCCCATCCGGTTCCGGCTATACGTTTCAGATTGATGCGTGCCTTGGTGTACTTCGCGGTCCAAAGGTGGTGGAATTGGAGACGGACGGGGACAATGGGCTGGGAGCTGCTGGGATTCTGCGCCGAGCTGCTTTGGCAAACCTGAGGCTCGAACGCCTTTTTCTAACCACAAAGGACATTTTCCCAACGGTTGCGGATTATGTCGGCACGCACTGGCCCTTGACACATTTGGCGCTTCGAAATGCCGACGTGCCAAACTACGAAAACCTTTCCGATGAATCCCTTCCGGAAACAGCTGGAAGTCTCGGGCTCAGCATCAGTATGTGGGACAGCGGTCTCGGCAAGTTGGCCAAGCAGCTCAGATTTCTTGACATAGGTTCCGACACTACAGATCTTAGATCTCTCCAGCACCTCAAGTGTTTGCCCAGTCTGATAGAGCTAGAGCATTTACGCATCGGGTTGCCCCTGCTGAACACAAACCAAGGCTTCGTCACTCGACCGCTGCAAGACATCCTCCCACCCAATCTAAAGAGCCTGGTGATTGATGATTGGTTCGCATCGCACTACTATGGGATAATTTATCCACGGGAAGATTCCTACGACGATGACGCGAGGGTCAAGAAGGTGCCTCCCAGACCTCGCAGGCACCAGCGCCTGTTGTCATCATCCTTGTACAAATTTGCAGGCGCGTGTCAAAGGACGCACCCAAAACTACGCTGCATATCGGTGTTTGGGCGACCTCCCATTGTAGGGCCACGCTACGTGCACGTAGAACGGGCCATGGCATTGGCAGGACCCAAGCCGGGAGAAGTGGTTCCTGATTTCGAGAAGGTGCGGAATTTATTTGCTAAATCCGGCGTTGAATTTCAAGAATTTTTCCATCAGCAGGAGGTGGATTGTCCTTTTAGATCTGTACTGGCGACGGAGCATTTTTGATAGCGAATTCACTGTTAGATAAGCCAACGAAAAACTAGTGGCCTGATCACCTCGAAGCGAAATTCCTCATTCATTTGCAAGTCAAAGAACGGAAGATTGATTTGAATAAAGTTAAATATCGCTAATAAACAGCTTGCGCCAACCCCACCGAGCCCTAGCTCTTTACGGCCTCATCTCCGGAACTCTCTCTAAGGCCTGCACCTTTTTCAACGGCAGTGCCGCTTTCGGTGCCAGGAACAAAAACGTCGGAGCCGATATCCACGATGATAGGGCCCTTGAAGTGCTTGCGTGCGTGGCCGAAATACCAGGCAGCGCTGATGGCAGCAAAGCCAGCAAACACAACACTGGCGTAGTTCATGGAAGAGGGTGTGACTGGCAGAGAGGTGGGCATGCAGAAGATGACGACGGCAAAAACGATCCAAATCAAGCTGATCCAGTTGACAACGGGGCCGAGCTTGCCAAGTGAGAATGGCGAGTTGCGAACGGCTTCGCGGCCGCGGAGCAGGCTGACGAGGACGGGCACACAGTACGAGGTTGAGAGACAAATTGTTGCCACACCGGTGAATGAGTTGAAAGCCGCAGATGATCCAAAGTAAATGCATCCGAGAACACAGTCAACCACGGTAGACAGAATAAGTGCCCAAAGCGGGACATCAAGGCTCTTGTTAACCTTGGACCACAGTCCGTGTCCGGGGATGGCCCCATCACGAGCAAAAGCCCAGGTGCAACGGGAGGCAGCAGTCAGGGCTCCGACACCAGCGAAGAACAGAATTCCTAGGATCAGGAACAGAAGACCGAAGCCACCTGCCTTGGATCCGGTAACAGTCTTGAAAAGAAGGCCGATAGGCTGGCTGCTTGCGAGAAGGGCGGTGATATCGGGGAGGACAAAAAGAATGGGAATAAGATAAATGAGACCAGTGACTCCTGCGGCAACAACTGATAGCACCATGGCCTTGGGGACCTCTCGCTCGGGGTTCTGAACTTCTTCGCACATGGATGCAACCATGCCGTAACCAGTAAGAGTGTAGGCGGCTAGAAGCTTTGTTAGCTGATACTCTTCAAAGGCGCATGGTGAGCTGGATAGAATTGCATACCTTGCAGAAGGCCAACAAAGAAAGACCAGCCGGTGGGCCAGCCACTCTGAGAAGCATCGTAATGAGTGAAGACGAATTCGGCAGATCTCTTGGTGTCTGCCATAGTCAGGAGGGTAATAAGAATAATGAGAACGCTGGCGCTGGTCCAGTAGATGCAGATCTTGTTGATCAAGTCGAGATATCGGGATCCAAAGGCATTAACAAGGGCGCAAACCAACATAACGGCCCAGAAGCAGAGAACAGTTTGCCACTCATTAGGTACAAAGTCTTCCCTGTAGATGGTAATTGCGCTCAGAATCAACTGGGCACCGGAAAAGTTGATGGAGAGCGTAACGGTCCAGTTGCCAACCAAAGTCATCCACCCATCAATAAAGCTGACCACGGGAGCATACTTGGGGGTGCTCAGAATCGCAGACCAATAGTAAACGCCACCGGCAGTTGGATACACGGCGCAAATCTCGGCAAGGGAAGCTGCAATGCAAAGAGAGATAATCGAGACGAGAACCCAGCCCCACAGGATAGTGACGGATTGTCCGTTGACCAGGGTAATGTACATTGTTGTCGAGAGACCGAATGGGACAGCCATAATTGCGAAGGACATACCCAAGATACTCATCATACTGAGCGTCTTGGGCAGCTCGCTGGCGTAGCCCATCTGCTTAGGGGCGGGCGCGGTGGGTTCCATAGTGGGCAACTGTGGAGGGTTCAGACCATGAAGGTATTCTCAGGGGTTAACGTGAACATAGAAGAGGCTCAGCGCCCTGCAGGGAATCAGAGGCTTATAGAAGATAAAAAGTTTGTGTCAATTAAGGGTATGAATAAAGCTGCTCATGCAGATCGAGTTGCTGCAAGTGCAAGGAGAAACGAAATGAAGCGAGAAACAGGCTGGTCCGGGGGGACGCGGAGGCTCTTAACAGATAACATCCAAGCTCCTCGAGCTCAGCCATGACGGAGCCAAGCCATGGATTCCGACAGCTAGGCCTCGTGGCCCGCATGGTGTCTGGGGTTAAAACGCGGGGAGAGCAGGGGTTCGCGCTGCCAGATAACGACGATGGGGGGTTCTAGAGGCGACCGGATTGCCTAGCCTGGGAGGCGCGCGCGTCCAATTACAAGGCTTGCCGCGCTGATAAAGTTGGGCACCGCGCTCCGCAATTCCGATTTTTGCGAAAGGGGGCACACGATATCAGGAGGGTGTTTTGACTTACCAAATGACGATTGAAAAGCACCCCCGGCGCGCAACCCACGCTCGAGATACGCATGGACTCCCCGTTGCTCTTTCCACGATAAGAATGGGTCTGCTGCCCCAAATCGAACGTGTCGCCGTCGCGCGATTGCCGTTCAGCCCGGCTACGACGGGTTTCACCGCGGTCGTGAGACGATGTAGAGGCTCCACCGCGTGAAATGAGTGGGAATCCCCAAGTGCAATCATAGTTCCTTAGATAACAAGCCCAATTGCCCCGCGAAACCCCCGATCAATCCTTCTGCATTTCCCAAGGGCGGCTATCTAAGAGCGCGGCACCCTCCACGTCACGTCGACTTAAAGCCTCTCCATGGCTATTCCGGTCTGGGCCAATATTGCTGCACAGCTGCATAGCTGCATGATACTCAAAAGTCAAGTTGTTTGAATAGGGTTGTTTTTTTCACCGTGTCTTTGATCGCATCTTCACGTCCAACAGGGTCTCAGATTACCGAGCGCACGATTTTCGGCATCGCCGAGATAGTATTGATTAGCCTCGTCAGGCAATTTTGTTTCGCAAAGAGCAGCTAAAAAATCAAATCCAAGGCCGTAAACCATATTCCCATCCGTTTCCCGTTTCCCGTTTCCCATCATATCAGAGGCTCAAAAATAGTTTCAAATACCAGAAAACAAGACAAAACAAAGAAAAGAAGAAGAAGTGGTTAGATTCCGTAGCCCTCCTGCCACTTCATGAGCATCTCCACAGAGATATCATTGCCACCGCAGACCAAGAGCACAACCGTGGCATCCGGACCCAGCTCGCGCCCAATGACCTTTTCCAACAACCCATCCTCGCAGAGCGCGATGGAAACGCCGGCAGTGAGCTCAACCATCAGGCGCTCGTGCTTAGCAAGTATCAAACACCCGCGGGCAGCGTCGGCGTCGGATAGGACGGCACTGACGACCTGAGGTCTCTGCGCGTACTCAAAAGTTCTCTTTGAAACCGTAGCGACCCCGAGGCTTCGTGCCTGCGAGGTGATCTTGGGGAGCGTGACAATCTCCTTAGCTTGGAGCGCGCGGCTAAGTGAGTCCGCGCCGTCCGTCTCCATTGCGACAACCATGACATCGTCGCTCCAGCCCAGGTTATCAAGCTCTTGGACGACGCCGTTCATAAGGCCGCCCCCACCCACACTGCAGACGACAGCGTCAGGCTTCTCACCGTCCATCTGGATGGCAATCTCTTGCATGACGGTGGCATTTCCGTTCCAGATGTCGGGGTGGTCAAAGGGGGGGACATAGACACCCTCAGGATCGGACGGGAGGACAACTGCCTTCAAGTACTTGTCTGCATCCATGACACTGTGGCCATGTTGAATGATCTTGGACACCCCTTCAGCATACAGCCTCTCAATCAAGGCGGGGCTGGCTGTGGTTGGAATCACGACGGAGGCATCATAGCCCAGTGACTTGGCGGCAACAACACATGCGATACCGGCGTTACCACCAGATGAAGCATAGAAGTGAGGCTGTGTTCCAGTGGCTTCGCTCTCTCTAATGCGGCTGAGGAGGTAGTTTCCGATTCCACGTGACTTAAAGGAGCCGGAGGGTTGCAGGTTGTCGAGCTTTAACAGAATTCTGCTTCTACGATTTAGATGTCTGTGGCTTATAGATCGGGGTGTGGCTGGGCATTATGAAGAGAATTGATATGAAAGAGGAAGAAATCAAAGAAATCAGACAACAACAGTTGGGCACAAGTAAACAATGGCTAAAGGGAGCTCGAAACACGGAGCTAAGGGAAATCACTTACCAACCCGCGAGTTTCGAAAGATGAGGAGATTCAATCAAAGGAGTTGTGGCCCAGGGTTGACGGCGGTTGCGAGTCATTCTAAGGGATTGAGAAGTGAGGGAAAGAACTGGAGTGTGGTACTCGGGTTGGAGATTTGATTCTTGTTGAGTTGCTGGGGAGATCTGGCTGGCTTGGAGGATACAGACAACCTCACAGCAGCAGCCGCCGACAATAAATAATTCAACATCAACGGCGATCTTGGCGATCAAGTGATCGGGGATGCGCGGCGATATTCGGATTCTCGATAATGTCTCGGGGTGTATCTCGCACTACATTACATGTCACATCGAGATGGTGTTGTTGAGAGGCTGCCCTCGTGACAACGATGCAGAACTAATGCATCGACGCTGGAGAAGCCACCTTGATGGAAGTAGATTCTACGGACAGCAAGGTATTTGTGAACTCAGTTCGCACTAGACAATGCGGCGAAAGACGTGTATAGAAGGTGTATAGAGACTCTATGGAACTCCGGTGGGTACGCCATTATGTCATGGAATGGCTTGCATGGCGCTGCGGGGGGGGGGCGCTGGGCGTTGGGGGGGTGTTCGCTGGAGGGGCGCTGGAGGGCAGAGCGCTGGTTGGCCCTCCGAGCGGTGGCCGCATGTGGCACTGTTTTACGTGATGCGCAGGGACTCGGCCTCGGAGCGTCCAGCCGGGTCGGCGGGCGCTAGTCAGCTATCGCCTATCACGCTGCGGCTGGATGGGCCGAGGGCGCACTGCCGGTACGAGTGTCCAGAGGACTGGCAAGGCCGAAAGCGCGGCTCAAGCTTCACGAAAAAACCGGTGTCGGCTCGCAGAGACCGCGGCCGCTGCGTGCTTCAAAAGGTTGTTGCTGTTGCGTCCAATCTTTTCTCTTGTTTTTCTCTCCCTGAGGGTGTTGTGGCTTCTAACCGTCATCGACCTGACCTGACTCGACGCTTACTTACACGCACACCACTACGACGCTGCCACTTGTACCGGCTGCTCGTTGATCCCATCTTCAGCCGCCTTCGCGTCAGGGGTTGCTGATACCTATACCAACGAGTCAGTCTATTGATTGAGATTTGTACGTCCAGACCCTTTGTCTTTTTTTATTTTAAATGGCAAGGCCCGTTGTCGCGGGTTGCTGTTGTTGTCTACTTCTCCTGTCACTCTCTCTTACTAACACCCAACTCTTTAGCGACCGAGACATCTGACAAAGACAATGTTGGCGTCGTCTCGTCTTGCCCAACGGCTCTGCCGCCAGCCCAGGCTGTCTGCAACCGTCCTCCGGGCGCCTCGCGTCTCTGCCATTCGCCAGACGACGCGATGCTTTTCCGTTCATGCGCCGCTCCGTGGGAGCGCCACCAAGTCGCTGAGCGCCCAGGCCCAGCGTATCAGCGAGCACGAAAGCTTCGCCCGCAGGCACATCGGCAGCGAGCCCACCGTCGTGGATGAGATGCTCAAAGCCCTTGACCCGCCCGCCGCTTCAATGGAAGAGTTCCTGCAGCAGACGATCCCTCCGCAGGTCCGGAGGAAGACCACGGGACTGGATCTCGTCGAGCAGTGGGATGAGGCCGGCCCCGCGACGCCGGTTCCACCCGAGGGTCGCACCGAGCACTTCATCCAGCAGAAGATCCGCGACCTGGCCAGCCTCAACACCCAGTACGAGTCCTTCATCGGAACCGGATACTATGGCACCCTCGTGCCCCAGGTCATCCAGCGCAACGTCCTGGAGAACCCCGCCTGGTACACCAGCTACACCCCCTACCAGGCCGAGATCAGCCAGGGCCGCCTCGAGTCCCTGCTCAACTTCCAGACCATCGTCACCGAGCTGACCGGTCTCGACATTGCCAATGCCTCGGTTCTGGACGAGGCCACCGCCGCTGCTGAGGCCATGACCCTGGCCCTCGGTTCTGCTCCCGCCAAGATCCAGGCCAAGGGTGCTAAGAAGACCTTTGTGGTTTCCCAGGATTGCCACCCGCAAACTCTGGCCGTGCTCGAGTCCCGTGCTGAGGGATTCGGCATCGATATCGTCATTGGCGATGTCCTCGCCGACGACTACAAGCTGATCAGGGAGGCTGAGGGCAGCCTGATTGGTACTCTCATTCAGTACCCCGACACCTACGGAGGCGTCCACAACTACGAGGGCCTCTCTAAGCTGGTCCACGAGCAGAAGGGTCTGGTGTGCGCTGCCACCGACCTTTTGGCTCTCACCGTCCTGAAGGCTCCTGGCCAGTTTGGTGCTGATGTTGCTTTCGGCAGCGCCCAGCGATTCGGTGTGCCCCTGGGCTTCGGTGGTCCTCACGCCGCCTTCTTCGCCACCACGGACAAGTACAAGCGCAAGATTCCCGGACGAATCATCGGTGTTTCCAAGGACCGTCTCGGCAAGCGAGCTCTCCGTCTTGCTCTGCAGACCCGTGAGCAGCACATTCGACGAGAGAAGGCCACCAGCAACATCTGCACTGCCCAGGCCCTGCTCGCCAACATGAGCGCCTTCTACGCCGTCTACCACGGCCCCGAGGGTCTGAAGACCATTGCCGAGGACGTCGCGGCCAAGACACGTCTGGCCCAGAACCTCATCACTCAGGAGGGCCAGTTCAAGCTCTACACCAAGGGTCTGGGTGAGGACGGCGCTGTCCTGTTCGACACTGTCACACTCGAGGGAACCCCTGAGGCTGTTGCCGCAGCCCACGCGAAGGCTCGTGAGCAGGGCATCAACCTGCGACAGATCAGCGAGGACAAGGTCGGTTTCTCCCTGCACGAGGCCGTCTCCAACGAGAGCCTCGGAAGCATCCTCAAGTCCTTCGGCGTCCCTGAGAACAAGATCAGCGCCGCTCTCGAGGCTGGCCTTGAGTCCGCCAGCGGAATCCCCGAGGCCCTGAAGCGCAACACCCCTTTCCTCCAGCAGCCCGTCTTCAACCAGTACCACTCCGAGACTGAGCTCCTGCGATACATCTACCACCTCCAGTACAAGGATCTCTCGCTCGTGCACTCCATGATTCCCCTCGGCTCCTGCACCATGAAGCTCAACGCCACGACCGAGATGCTCGCCGTGACGGACCCCGGCATCGCCAACATCCACCCCTTTGCGCCCATCGACCAGGCCGACGGATACAAGGCCCTCGTCACCTCGCTCGGCAAGAACCTGTCCACCATCACCGGCATGGACGATGTCAGCCTGCAGCCCAACTCCGGTGCTCAGGGTGAGTTTGCCGGCCTCCGCGTCATCAAGAAGTACCTCGAGAGCCAGCCCGGCGGCGAGCGCCGCAAGATCTGCCTGATCCCCGTCTCCGCCCACGGCACCAACCCCGCCAGCGCTGCCATGGCCGGCATGCAGGTCGTGCCCATCAAGTGCGACCCCAAGACCGGAAACCTCGACATTGCCGACCTCAAGGCCAAGTGCGCCAAGCACGCCGACGAGCTCGCCGCCATCATGATCACGTACCCCAGCACCTTTGGTGTGTTTGAGCCCGAGGTCAAGGAGGTGTGCGACATTGTCCACTCCCACGGCGGCCAGGTCTACATGGACGGCGCCAACCTCAACGCCCAGATCGGCCTGTGCAGCCCCGGAGACATCGGCGCCGACGTGTGCCACCTGAACCTCCACAAGACCTTCTGCATCCCCCACGGCGGCGGCGGTCCCGGTGTCGGCCCCATCGGCGTCAAGAGCCACCTCGCTCCCTACCTGCCCGGCCACCCCAACGTCGACCCCCAGCTGGGCGAGGCGGGCCGCCAGAGCACCGCTGTCGCCCCCATCAGCGCTGCTCCCTGGGGCAGCGCCTCCATCCTCCCCATCAGCCACACCTACATCCTCATGATGGGCGGTGCGGGCCTGACCCAGCAGACGGGCGTGGCGCTCCTCAACGCCAACTACATCATGTCCCGGCTGCTGCCCCACTACAAGGTGGCCTACACCAACGCCAACGGCCGCTGCGCGCACGAGTTCATCCTGGACCTGCGGCCCCTCAAGGAGTCCGCCGGTGTCGAGGTTGCTGACGTTGCCAAGCGCCTGGCGGACTACGGCTTCCACTCCCCGACCATGAGCTGGCCCGTGTCCGGCACGCTCATGATCGAGCCCACCGAGTCGGAGTCCAAGGCCGAGCTGGACCGCTTCTGCGACGCCCTCATCCAGATCCGTCAGGAGATTGCCGACATCGAGTCCGGCAAGGCGCCCCGCACCAACAACGTGCTCAAGAACGCGCCTCACCCCCAGCACGACCTGCTCACCTCCGAGTGGGACCGCCCTTACACCCGCGAGGAGGCCGCCTACCCGCTCCCCTACCTGCGGGAGAAGAAGATGTGGCCCTCGGTCGCCAGGGTCAACGATGCCTACGGTGACAGCAACCTGTTTTGCACGTGCGACCCCGTCGAGGGAAGCGAGGATCTGTAAATGAAAGATTTTATGTTTTAGGGACAAAGGCGGGGCGAGAGAGGAGGTGCTAATGATTGAGAACGGAAAATGAGGCTTTTGGGTAGATGATTTCATGTCGTGCATTCAACATTCATCATATCGGCGCAATTTAGAGACCATTTCATTTAGAATAGCTCAACGAATATTATTTCTTTTAGATTGTTACCTTGCGCTCTCACTCGGCCGTGATGCTAGTTGCCTTGATGTGTTTCTTTTTTTTTCTTTTCTTTTCTTCTTATCTTAATCCATTTTAAGCTGGCTGCTGACAGCATCACCCAATGAAGCGCTACGCAGCTAGTTTTACGCACATTGAAACAAAGACATGTTGGATATAATTGACCGGTATTAATTTTTTTTTTCTTTCTTGTCTATATATTCTAGCAACCTGAATTCCAATTCCCATGTCGTTGTCAACTTTACTCCTCAATAAGCTTGGAGTACGCGTCGGCAGTCAACAGCTTGTCAACCTCCTCCTTCTTGGTGGGCTCAAGCTCGATAATCCACGACTCATAGGGCTCCGAGTTGATATCTTCAGGGCTGCCCGAAAGATCCTCGTTGACTGCCACAACCTTGCCAGAAATGGGCGAGTACAGATCCGAAGCGGCCTTGACGGATTCAATCACGCCAAACGCCTGACCGGCATCGTATGTGGCGCCCACCTCGGGCAGCTCAACAAAGACAATGTCGCCGAGCGTCTGCTGGGCGTGGTCGGTAACACCAATCTTGTCTGCGTTCAATTGCGTCAGCTACAAGTCTTTTTTTTTTTTTTTTTTTTCGCAAATGATCTTTGCATACACTTATCTCCTTCAGCCTGGATCCACTCATGATCCTCGGTGTACTTCAGCTCCTTGGGAACCTGGGACAGCCCTACCGATGCAGGGTTAGCATTGGCAACCTCACAAACATCTCACTACGGGAATGCCTCACGGTTCATAGTGACGGAGAAGCATCGTCGGGGAACAGGCGAGAAGGCGGCAATAGGCGCAGCCTTGAGAGGGCGGAAGGCAGAGGGCTTGGCCTTAGAAACAGCGGCCCAAGCCTGTCGGGAGAAGAGCGAGGCCATGATGTTGGAGAAGTGAAGTGAGAATGAAGGATTAGGTTGGACCGGATTGGACAGAATTGGATTCTGGGAAGGAGAGCTGCTTGGACTGGAAAGAAAAGGGAGACCGACGTGAAAGAAAGGTGCGGAGATAGATGCTGGGAGAGGAGAAGGCAGCTTTCTGGTTACAATTCCGGCGATTACATATGGGCGACCCGTGGGAGCTGAACTCAATGTCTCACTTCGGCACGGAGCTCCTTGGGCGGCACCCAACCACGAGGGCCATCATGCCGCTACGGCACTCCACCTCGGCGCTAGCCATGCAATTCCAGGGCAGTCCTGCCGTAGCATTGCTGGTCCGGAGCCCACGCATCACGGCCGAGGGGTAACAGGCAGGGCTACGTTTATCGCCATGACTGGGTTGCTATCGTGGGCCACAGCAGAGTGACTTCGGATCGTCCCTGGTACAGGTAGCGTGTTACATAACTCGGCTTCTCCATATCTGGCCTCTACAGCCAATCACGGCCTGAGCCGCGCTGACCTCCGGAAGCTTTGACCGGTGATAATCGTCGCCGCGGTAGCACTAGCAGGCTCCACCTTGGGCCCGGAAGTAGACGGTACTCGTCCGCCTCGGCCAGGGTAAGTACAGTAGCTGATCTTGGAGGGGAGGGGAAAAGCAAAAGGCGGGGTTTGCTCAGTGGCCATGACGAACGATTGGAGTCGTGTAGTAATATCCCAGGCGCCCGGCATTTGGGCGGCGACGACCCCGCGGCGGCTGGTCTTGTATGTGTCTTATCTCCCACCGCTCTGAGCTCCAGGAAAATCCATTGGAGCTTTCAACAGCTCATTATCTAAAGGAGGTCGAGCTATCCTGGTTCGTCTGGTAATTCCTGACGTCCGGTGCACCAGATGCTGGGGTCCGCATTCCGGTGTCGCTCGTCATACAGTCGGAGCCAGCCACCGAGGGCTACGGAGGGTCCTCGGGTGCCATGACATAATGGCGCCCCCTCCAATTGAACGAACCGATCATGACACCGCAGGATCCAAATCGTAAGATTCGCATGCAAGAAGGTTCATGGTACCTCTGGGTACATGTTTGTTACCCTGGTTCAATTCTGGGTAGTTTGACATCAATTGACAAGCAAAAGGCAATATTGAAGCGTAGATCGTAGATCGTGTAGATTAATTGAAGTGCAAAAAAAAAACATTTTTATTCATCTCTCTCTGGTATTAGGTTTTTATCTATGTACTACTACTCGCTCAAGCCTCAAGCCACGGCTGGGGGAACTCGCCAACCCAATCCGCAACCTCCTTGCGCAGGGCAGCAATCTCGGGGACGGCAGCTCCATCGCCCAAGTGGTTGAGGAAGGCCTTGACCGTCGCGGGGTTCTTGACGCCCGCAGCCTTGGCTGCCTCCTTAGCCTGCTGGTCAACGGCCAGCGTGATCTGCACGCCGCGGTCGACAATGTCGGCGACGCGCTTGAAGTCCTCGGCGCCGAAGCCCCTTGTTGTCATGGCGGGTGTGCCCAGGCGCAGACCGCCGGGCTTGAGAGCCGACTTGTCTCCCGGTACCGTGTTCTTGTTGCTGGCCACGCCGCACAGCTCCAGCACGCGCTCGACGCGGGCGCCGTCGATGCCCTTGGGCTTGAGGTCGACGAGCACCAGGTGGTTGTCGGTGCCGCCCGAGACGAGCTGGTAGCCGAGCCCGTCGCCGAGGCGGCTGGCAAAGGCCTTGGCGTTGCTCAGCACTGTCTCCTGGTACTCCTTGAACTCGGGAGACTGAGCCTGGCGCAGTGCGACAGCGAGGGCCGTAATGGTGTGGTTGTGAGGGCCGCCCTGGTGGCCAGGGAAGACGGAGGCGTTGATGGGGTTCTCGAGGTCGTACAGGACCTTGTTGCCCTTCTTATCGGTGCTGCGGACGCCCTTGCGGAAGAAGATCATGGCACCTCGGGGTCCGCGCAGCGACTTGTGCGTCGTGGTGGTGACGACGTCGGCGAACTCGAAGGGCGAGGGGATGACGCCCGCGGCGACCAGACCGGAGATGTGGGCCATATCCGCCAGCAGGTATGAGCCCGCCTCGTCGGCGATCTCGCGCATGCGCTTGTACTCGATCAGGCGGGAGTAGGCAGAGGTTCCGGCGATGATGATCTTGGGGCGGTACAGCAGGGCGTTCTCGCGGAGCTTCTCGTAGTCGATCAGGCCCGTCTCCTCGGAGAGTCGGTAGGGCAGCGTCTCAAAGTACTTTGAGATCATGGAAATCTTCTTGTGGGGGAGCTGGTAGCCGTGGGAAAGGTGACCTCCGTGGGGGAGGTCAAGACCCATGATGCGCTCATGGGTGTTGATGAGCGCAGAGTAGGCTTGGAGGTTAGCCGGCGAGCCGGAGAGGGCTGCAAGTCAATTGTCAGTACAAAACACACAAGCACAAAATCAAGAGGTGCATTGTGCAGTTACTTACACTGAACATTGACTCCCCACTGCTCGGGGTCCAGGCGGAAAGCCTCGAGGGCTCGCTTCTGGCAGAGGCGCTCGGCCTCGTCGATGTGCTCGTTTCCACCGTAGTAGCGGGCTCCAGGGTAACCCTCAGAGTACTTGTTCTGCATGACACTGCCCAGCGCATCAAGCACCGAGCGAGAGGTAAAGTTTTCTGAGGGAATCAGGTTGATGAAGTGGTTCTGACGAGTCTCCTCCTGCAATGGGGGTCAGCGTGCAATAGAAGCTGCGAGGGCATATTGACGTACGCGCTTCAAGATGGCGTGGATCTCGGGGTCTCCATTCTGGAGATCAGATCCCAGCAGCTGTTTTTCCAGATTAGCGACCAATTGGACTCCACGCAGACCACAGCAGCATCATCCCACCTTTGAGTGCGCAGCATAGGAGCTGATGGCCCTTGCGGGAACCTGTCCAGCGAAGGAGAGCTTTCCCCGGAGGGATTGGCTAGTTTGCCGAAGAGCTCGCGAAGACAACATGATGTGAGAGACGACGAAAAGGCAAAAAATCACAACCAGACCGTGTCAGGAACTCTTCGTCTGGGGTAAGTCTGGGCCAATTGACCTAATAAGTGAAGAGGAATGCCAAAGCCGGGCCCACTGGACACCGAAGCCTGGTAGTCAGTCAGTCCGCGCTTCGGGTGCCCCTCGGGTGAAGCTCCGAGGAGGTCAGGACTCATGAGCCGGAGCGATCATGAGTACGTAACGCGGCCGGATCCACCACCACGTCGACGCTCAACCACATGTCCTGGTACACCACGTAACTCTGCCCTGCCGTCCCGATCCCGCCTAGCCCCAGACTCTGCAGGCCTTGCAGCGCGCCCTCATGCTAGAACCGCGTTAGAAGGCGGCGGCAAAACCCAAAATGCTTTCGGTATAGGGTAACGGAGTCCGATCTACGAAGGTCTCCAATACAACCAACACATCCCTGCCTCTTCTCCATGGTGTGTGCCAGCTCCACTTCTGCTCTATCGCCCCCCCTCCCCTCGGCCAAACTTATCTCGTGTGGTCATGGCTGAGGAGAGGGAGTTCGTTCCGTTCTCCCCACTTTCCTTCTCCTCCACTCACCTGCTGGCCGCCCGCCCCATCGAGACCTTCGGTTGCTGCCGGTGCCGTGACCTTGGTCCCTCTCATCACAACCGCGTCTCTTGCCGCCGCGTCCCGCACACCCGCGACCCAGACCCAGCGCATAAGGCCACTTGTAAGTAAGCCAGGCTCCTCTGGGCGGCAATTCTGGGCTCGTCACCAGTTTGCGCGGGCCCTCCTGCCGTTGTGCTGCTTGGCTGTGCTGTCTTTGCGCGTGGCCCCTACGCTGCGCTATGAGGCCGATGCCTATCATCAGGAGCAGAACTGGTTGCTTCACCTGCCGTCGGCGCAAGAAGAAGTGCAACGAGGAGAAGCCCGTCTGCAGCGGCTGCAAGCGCAACAAGCTCGAGTGCAACTGGCCCGCCGACACCTCCTCCAACTCATCCGCCCCTCAGAAGCGAGCCGGCGGTGCCGCCACCGCAGCAGCAGCGCCGGTCTCCAAGGCGGGTGTATCCCAGGACAACTCGAAACAGGATCAGCTTCAGCAACAGGATGGTGGCCAATTTCAATCACCGGGATCCCAGCCTCATTTCCAGGCCGGACTGGACCTGGAAAGTGAACCGGACTTGAGCTCGCCCGTAGCTGTTGGTGCCCTACCGCCCCGGCCGGCCCCATCTCTGTTAGATGTCCCCGGAGACAACTCCTCCACTCCGGGTCCCGGGTCCGATGACACGGATATGGCCGAGACCGATGATCAGGTCATTCAGCCATCTCCGTCTCCGTCGTCGAGCCACTCATCGGGTGCCTCGGTCGACTCCATGTCGGCGTCAACACCTGTCTTCGACTATGACCAGGACTCGCTTGATGCCATGGCTCTCGTCACCGCCCCGGCACCTAGCTCACCGGATACCGATCCCTCCTTGTTGGCGTCTGGCATCACCATGACTATGCCCATGCTGCCGGAGCACGGTCATCAGTCCTATGAGCTGCTCAGCTACTATCTTGCGCGCACAGCTAATAGTATGGGAAATGGCTCAACTGAGATCAACCCGTTCATCGCCAAGCTGATACCTCTCAGCTTCTCTAGTCCGTTGGTTTTGCAGCTCATTCTTGCTCAGAGTGCTGCGCATCGTCAAGCCTCGGATGATCGGGAACCTACGAACCAGGTTGCCCAGCGCTACTATACAGACTCGCTGCGCATGTTTCGGAATGTCGTAAACGATTACATGTCTGGTAAAGAGGAAAACACGCTCGTTTTGACAGTTGGAAGCCTGATCCTGTGCCTTACGGAGGTAAGTTGTTGATCATCATCTTATTTGCCACCGAGCACAACTAATGTCGCTTAGGTTGCTCGGGGAGACATTCATGGAACGGTTTTCGATCACCTGACAGCCTCCAAGTCTTTGCTATCTATGCTGTTAAGCAGAAATGGATCAGATACTGTTGATGATCTGCCAGACTTCCTGGTCGAGTATTACATGCACATTGCGGCATCTAGTATGATCTCAATTGATCCCCACTACACGTCTCAGTCGCTCCTAAGCCCTGAAATCGAGCAGATGGCAAGGAAACTCGTAGAGAGAAAGTACATTGGGCAGTTGAGTGGATGTTGGCTTGAGCTGTTGGTCATCATTCCCCAGGTGTTCCATCTTGGCCAAAGCATGATGGCGATAGTCGACGGCCAGCCGGCACCTCCATCCCCAGATAGTATTGTTACATTCGGCTTCCTACAATCGCAAGCCATGGCCTTCTTCCCCGACCAATCCGTCACACCGTACGCAAGGCTAGCCGGCCTCGTCTTCAAGCAGGCCGTGCTACTGTATCTCTGGACCATCTTGGGTACTCCTCAGATGTCAAGCGAAAACAGTTCACACAAAGCCGTCATGGATGCCGCCGTTTCCGACGCAGTTACCTTGCTAACCCAACTCCCTGCTACCGTCAGAGTCAACACCAGTCTCTGTTGGCCTCTGGCCGTCATCGGTTGCTGTACCTCCAGTCTAGAAATACAGCAGGTCTTGCGGTTGCGGCTTCAAACCATGATTGACACGATTGGGCTGGGAAATATGCGGGAAACCTTGACGCTTCTGGAGCACGTCTGGAGACTGCCCCTCGAGGAGATTAGTCCATGGACACTTTGCAAGGCGATGCGAGACCACCAGATATGGATATCGTTTGCGTAAAGCACGATTCCCTCGACATAACTAAAGCCGGCCTTGGCCTCCGGAATGGCTATTAGAAATGCTTACAAAAGCATTCATTGGTGCTTCGACGCTGCATCGAGAATTTTTCTCGGCTACGCAGAGAGCGTTCATGCACCTGGTCCCCCAGCTACGAGACCTCAGGGTCCCTTACGTCGGGCCTCAAGGAATGAGCCCGACTAGATTTTGCGTATTAGCTTCTCTACGGGGTTTTGTTTGCACGTGGCATCAGTATTGGCGCAATCTCCATGAAATGAGGCTCAAACGTGGCCTCACGGACGCGCTCCATAAATCGCGCAACACCAACAGGCTTGAGCCGCACAGTTAGGACTGACCACGATTGGCCGAAAGGCGCAACGCAACGCAACGCCCTCGCATCGCATACGTGATGCTAACGTATCGCTCACTTGAACGCGCGTCTGAACCTGTCAAGTCCGCGACAGACTTCCGTAATGTCGCCCGACCGTCGAATCTGACGCGAGTCAGTGTCTCCACCATGTAGAATGGTGGCCTGGCAGCGGCTTTCTCAGCACTTGGGGCGCTTTCTCTCCCATGGCATTTCAGCCATGGTTTCATTAGTAGGATTAGTGATCACTGGATAGATTATCTTACCTCGCGGGCAGTGGGGAAACACCTAGTGTATATACCCGAGTGATCGGATTCGTCCATCGGATTGAGGACTGCACAGATAAGAGTATGTATTACTTTATAGAAATGGATGGAACACCGTGTCCACCATAATGAGATATTATTGCCGTTTTTCTATGCTTTCCCCTATGCCTCGGTCTTCCTGAGGGCCAGGCTTAGACTATGCGTGAATGCGCGAATGCGTGAATGCGTGATGACATGCTACAATGGTAGGGCAACGGTCTTGGAGCACCGTTATTAGCGGGCATTTGCAGCAAGAGAAAGATTATGTACACTGTAAGATACAAAGCAAGGACTTCGGGCGATTATTTTATTTTAGTTCATCTTTGTCATAATGTTTAGCACAACTATTCACGCTATGTAATATTGTCTTAGCTTGGGAGCCTGAACCTTAACTAGCAAGTATAGTAACTAAATGATGCATGGAACTATCTTAATGATGATGTCAATAACATTATGCACTTGTTTATTCGCTCAAAGCTTGCTGAAGTAATAATGTAATGAATTGTAAGTCGGAATCTATGTGATTTATTTATCTATGCCAGAAGGAACTTCCAAATAGCAGTCGCCACGAGTACTCCATCATGATGCTTCTGAGCCCTAGCAATACCATCCTCAAACATTTCATCATTAAAAACCTTGGAGTCATGCCTCACATTGAGGATATTAGTCATGATAAAGTCGTCAAACTCAGGGTGAGCCTGGAATGAGATGAATTTGCCTTCCTGGTAGAGTCCCTGGATTTCGCATCTGGGACTGCTACCTAGGCACACGGCGCCTTCGGGAATCTCCAGAACGGCATCGCGATGCATCTGGTGAAGTTCCTAGAGAATTGTTAACTAAAATTTCGGTGTGGTATAGACATGGGGTCTTACGATTGATGGCACTCCGAGAAGCTTCTGGCCGTGCTCGTTGAGGTTAATCTTGTCAACGGAAATTTCCCAGCCGCCGGGGCTCACGCCAAGCTTGGCGCCCAGAGCGCGGGCAATGATCTGGTGTCCGTAACAGATGCCGACAACGGGGACCTTTGTTGTCGTGAGAACCTTCTTGACAAATTCGACTAGCTTAACGTTCCAAGCATCGTCGGAAAACGATGTGTGCTCTGCGAGACACCAAAAGTTAGCCAAAAACGCTCCTTGGTCCAAAACTCAAAAAAAGGAGCCACTCCACGTACTGCTTCCTGAAATCCAGAGACCGTCCAGGCCCTCAATATTGGGGTATTCCTGCGCCGTGACAACATCCCACCCGCTAATCTGCAGGTCAACGTTGTCGCCCGCGGAGCCCAAGCCCTCCTTTCCCTTGGTCAGGAGCTGGCGGAACACCTCGCCGTAGGTGCCGCGAGCCTCTACGACAGGCGCGACAGGCGTGTCGCATTCCAGGACAGCAAGACGAAACGTGCGAGCCATTTTGACGGGGTGCGGGCGATTTTTTGTGGCGAAAGAATAGGCGTGGGTGGTTCAAAGCAGCTGCGCAAATGTCTCGGACTATACACGACCCTGTCCAGATCTGGGATACGACACCCTTGGCGATCTATATGTGTTCAGTCCAGGCACTGCAGGCGTCTTCAAACGGTAGTCGACTCAGTTGGAGGAGGGGTGGCAATGCGAACCCCCTTCCCCCTCACGCTCACGCTCGCTGGAGCCGCGGTGGCGGAAACGACGCTCATTGGGCTAATGCTATCTGCTGGCGGTCCGCGGTATCGCGACTCCACACCCCAGCCGTAGTGCCGCTTAGCGAACCCCGGATATGTCATTCAGCCCCCGTGATGATGGCGTCCACTGTTAGCCGCTACTATCGCGGGTGCCGGCTCGTGCTGTGGGGAAATGGCTGTAGTTATGCTGCACGCGATGCGGAGTGTATTGCGGCCTGGTTATTCAAGGAACCGCGCGGCAAGAGCTCTGGTCTGCCCGTCCGCAGTGATCCTCACTGATGGCACGTCAGGTTGGGCAAGACCGCTTATGGATTTGCTTCTCTGTGATTTATTCTCATCATCTATATATAGCCATGTAGAATCGAACTTGGGTGAATTTCTGCATCATCTCCTCATACCATCTTCTGTTTTCTACCTCCTCTTTTCAAAATGGTCGTTTCTCGAATTCCAGCTACCTTGACAACTGCAACCTTAGATAATGTTGCCGAGTTGTTGAAAGATGACATCAAGGTCAAGGTAGCTGGCGTTGATACCGATGGCATTCTTCGCGGAAAGATCATGGCCAAGGAAAAGTTCCTATCAAGTGTCCAGTCTGGCTTTGGCTTCAGCTCTGCCGTCTTTGGCTGGGACATGCACGATACTCTTTACACAGACAATGCTGGCATGTCTGAGGGCGGAGGCTATGCTGACTTCACCGCGGTCCCGGATCTGACAAGTTTCCGCCGCATACCTTGGGAGAATAACATACCGTTCTTCCTGCTCCATTTTTTATCCGAGGAAAAGCATGTTGCTGCCTGTCCTCGAGGCATGACCAAAGCTCTCGTAAGGAAATTGGGCGACGAGAATTTCAAAGCTCTGGCTGGTGGTAAGACTACCCTTATTTCAATCCTGATTTTAATACTGATGAAGTAGTCGAACTTGAATTTGTCAACTTTCAGACACCCACAGAGGATGGATACGGTCCAGAGAGCAGTAGGCCAAACTTGGCCAAGTTTCTAACAAAGAACTCACCCAAGGCACTGAGGCCCCTTACCGATGGCATGTTTGGTTACAGCGTCACACGACCAGTTGCCTCAAAAGACTACTTCCATGATGTGTTCGACCAAAGCGTAGAGTTTGGGTGCAATGTTGAGGGCTGGCATACCGAAAGCGGACCTGGTGTGTTTGAGGCGGTAAGTTCCATGCATATGCGCAACGCTTGTGCTTCAATGCTGACATTGGAAACAGGCCTTGATGGTTCGGAGCGTGGACGAAATGGCCGACAGAGTGAGCCTTTTCAAGTAAGCAAAGTTCAGTTTAAGCGAGAAACCAAAGCTGATGCAGAACAAAGGTTATTGACCAAATCTGTGGGCATTGATCATGGCGTTACTCCATGCTTCATGGCAAAACCACTTCACGGAATGCCAGGCAACTCGGGGCACATACACGTATCATTGACCGACGGAGAGGGAAAGAATGTGTTTGCCAGAGAGGAAAGAAATCTCTCTGCCAAATGGCCCGATCTTGAATATCTATCCGACACTGGCTGCCACTTTCTAGCTGGCTTCCTAGACGCGCTTCCGGACATCATGCCTCTACTTGCACCAACAGTGAATTCGTACAAGCGATTCGTCGAGAATTTCTGGGCCCCAGTTGCCATCACTTGGGGCAACGAAGACCGGATGTCGTCAATTCGGCTCATCACGCCGCCTGTTTGCAAGCCGAGCGCTGTGCGACTCGAGATTCGGATCCCCGGTGCTGATTTGCACCCGCACTATGCGCTCAGCGCCATTTTCGGTGCAGGTCTGAGGGGAATTCAGAAGAAGCTTGAGATTACGGTACCTCCATCGTCGGCAAGGAAACCTGAAGATGGCAAGCCAGCTCTTCTGGCCAACACCTTAGAAAGCGCAGTTGAGCGATTTTCATCACCAACAAGTGTCGCACGGGAAATATTCGATCCAGAGTTTGTAGAGTTCTTTGCAGCTTCAAGGCAGCATGAACTTCGGCTATGGAGAGAAGCCGTGACTGATTGGTAAGTCAATTGTTCCGTCACAGTTGTGATCTATGCTAACTGTGCATTAGGGAATTTAACCGCTACATTGAGACTGTGTGATTTTGGGAGGGGCCTGAATCATATTTTTATAGCTATAATTGAGACATGATTGATTAATGAAGCCGAATGAGCCAAAATAGTTTGCGTCAAGCCGTGAGACGAGGGACAAGGGTGCATTTGATCCGATTTTGAACAAAGAGTGTGGGCGAACAAATATACTCCGAGTACATGCGAAAATTTCTTTCAAAATTATCCATCGATCCAATATATAAATTACGTGGCACGAATTGGGAATTACAAGTAGCCTGAATTTCACATGATCTACAACGTCTGACTCAAACACCATGGGTAGCCCGACTCCCTCTCCATCTGACTTAGCGACGGGGCTTCAGCTGCTAAATCTTGACGGCAATCGAGTGCCACTCTGTTTGATGCACTTTCTTGAAGTTGCAGAGAAATATTACCGGGGCTGCAAATCCCCAGACTTTTTTTTTTTTTGAGGTATTGTCTCCATCCTCAACCGAGGTGAAGAAGACAAGACACAGAAATTTGCCACAGAAGCAGTGAAACTAAGCCGAGTCCAATCGAGACGACTGGCAAAGGATAAATACACGGAGGCCAAGGCCGATGCCGAAGCGACAACCAAGCGAAAAAAGACATCTGAAAATGACGGTCCAGAGAGGGAACGCCCCAAAACCACTCATGAATCATGGCCTGAGATGAGTGCCCAGACAATCAACGAAATCCAGAAAGAGTTCAGGTGTCACTCGAAAACAAGCTGCTGTGAATTTGGGGCTGAGCCGAGGAGCTGCCAGCATTGCATGTCACGACATGCACGAGAAAGCGACGAGGCGAAAAGTGATGGATGGCGTGTATCCAAGGGAACAGCCCGGATACTGACATAGGACCCATTAGAGAAGCACTAGGTGGTTCTTGGTGGAGCTATAAGCAGGCTCCACGGGTGAAGCAGTTCAAGATTGGAGAGCTGGTGTTTACTGTTGATTGTTGCATCAGCCCAATGGTTTTGATTCAGGCCTATTGGCACGAATTTCAATGTATTCTAATATCATATTTTGATTTAAAAACGACAAGTTCAACGCCATTCATTTGGCTGTCATGGCATCGAATCTGAATGTAAAAGATGCAGATCCAAACATGTGATATATTGATATGTCCCACCACACCGCAACCAAGAAACGTTGTGGTCGGATTTTTCTTTATTAAAAAACAGCCTCTCGATGTGAAACAAAAAACAAGACTGGCTAATCTTCAGGCAACGAGCGAAATGTGGCCACGTTGAGTGGGTTGCCAATAGCCCTAGGATTTCTTCTCCGATTGGATCGGGTAAACGAGTGTTGCAATTCCCAAAGGCAGGTTCAGCGGAAACGGCAGAGGTGTTGCTGGGTTGACCATGAGAACCTGGGCGAAGGTTTGCTTCATCTGCTGGCGCGCGGCGGGATCTTCAATGTCTGTGGCATGCTCGCGGCGGCCAGTGTTCTGATTGCCGGCCGAGGGAGCAGATCTGCGAGAGCCTCTAGTTCCTCTTCGGCGCTGTTGAAACGGCCTCTCATTTTGGCTTGACGGGGGCCGCGGGTGAGCGCCGAATGTGGTGTTGCGTGGTTGGTTCATGGCAGGTGCGAGATGAAAAAAAAAATGTTGAAGGCTTGACAATAGTTGAGTGCGAGAAATTGATCTGGAATATCTAGCGATTGATCAAAATGATCACATTTATATTCATTGTTCCTCAACGAAACGTACGATGTCATCATTGGGCCCTACCTGCTTGGTTTCATCAGTGTTCGACATGCGGCCTTTGATCGCTGGGCCGAGACAATTTGTGTTGCAAAACATTCTCATCCCGATTTAATCGAACGTTTTTTTAAGGGCTATTAAGAAATGATTGAAATAATGAATCCCATCCTAAAGCACGGATGAAACTTATCAAAATGAATATGAGCTGGGTGACGAGTGACCTCTACCTTCTACGTAGCTGTGCATTCGTTCTGCCCAATCGCTCTTGCTACTTTCATAATATTAGGTAGGCAGTAAGGGTTGATTCATCTCGGACTTTTTATAAACCCTAGATTTCTAGGTACCCTATGATGTCATACGATCACTCCCATGCTATGAATTTGTTGCGACTTTTTTTTATTTTTTTTAGCGAAAGTAGAGGCGCTCGAGCTTGGCGGGTTAAAACCACAGAGCCATTTTGCCAATGAAGCCTACAATTATCCTCCTTTCGAAATTATATCGACTAAATAAAACCTAAGAGAAACCAGCACCGTGGAATATTGGGAACCACAAAGATAAGCCACATGTTTAGATGCATGGGATTGGTAGCCTAGAGGGGCCTTTTTATTACTTCGACTGATCGTGACAGCAAAGAGACCCCGTATCGCCGAAGGGTTGGATTCAGTGCTGTAAGATGACGTATACGCTGCACTCAATAAATAATCCATATGTATTCAGCCCACAATATTTTTTTCTAGACATTGCGTTCTGGATTCCTGCACGCCACGGCGGTCGGTGTTGGGAGACTTAGCTCTCCGAACGCCGGGTCCACTACCCTAAACACGGCGATTTTTACCATAGATCTCCGTGTCCGTGGCAATCCGTCATGACATAAAGAGAGAATATAACTACGCAATCAAATAGATAGAAACTCATCATCTTTTGACAAGGCCTAGGCTTATAAATCATCAGAGAATTACCAACCTCCTTTTTTCTAAAGAACGTATCTCACAAACCGCTGAACATCCCAATGGCCTCGTCTTCAGACATGGCGTTTGCCATGACGGTGCTCCTGTCAAGCGTCATCACGACGCTCTGTTCCACACCGCCAAGCGCGGCCCCAAAGCAGGCCTGGAAGCAGGACCGTCTGGGGACGTATGCGAGTCCCCAGGCCGCGTCGCTCCGGCGTGCCGTCGCAGTCGGGATGGGCCTCTACCACGCGGTCCTCGTATGCACGGATCTCGACGACTCGTCGGGGTTGATCTGCCGTCACCCGGAAAACTTGAACTCTGCGCTCTTCCGGTGGAATCTGCACACGTTCCTCTGCCTGTCGTTGATCATCTGCGTTGGTGGCCCTCTCCGTCTTGCGGCATTCGCCCGATTGGGCCAGAACTTCACGTTCCGTCTCGGGCCGCCAGATAAGCTCACCACGACTGGCATTTACCGCTACATCCAGCACCCGAGCTACACCGGCCAGGCCATCGTCCTCTTCTCCAACCTCGCGCTGCTCCTTCGCTGGGACGGAGCCGTGGCTTGTTGGGTTCCTTCGATTGTTCAGAGCATGCTCCGTGGATGGGGCCTCGTGGTGTCTGGCATTTTGGTGTTTGGGATGCTCCGAAAGCTAATCTTGCGCGTCAAAGACGAGGAGATGATGCTGAAGGAGACTTTCGGAGCAGAATGGGTCAAGTGGCATGAAACGACCAAGCGATTCGTTCCATGGGTCATCTGAGGTCGGAACCGGGCATTGTGTTGATGGCATCTTGACAAGGAACTCTATTATGTGGCTATTTGCAATCGGGATCTTGTGCCGATCGAATCATTCGCGTTAAAACGTCATTAAAAAGACCGTTGCATCTAGACCCACAGTAATGGTACCGTTGTATGATCCGTTGGTAACTTTTGAAGAGTGAACAAGGTAGGGGAAGATCCCTGACAGTTGCCGCCCACATACCGGTTGCCCACCGGAACTTTGTAAGAACTAATAAATCCTGCAACTGTCCGCCCGCCCCTGATGTTCTATCCAATATATATGGTGCCCGCAACAGCCTGAACAAGAAAGAGCATGAAGAAGTAGGACTCTAGGGTAATTCGGCTCAGGTACCCGTCATCTAAAGACCAAATGAGAATATTGCCGTTTTGAATACGATATTTTGCATACGATATACCCAATCGCTGAGAGGATAGCGCGGAGTGGGGAGCCCCAGAAATCAAGGCTCGCACGCCGAGATCGAGACTAATCTGTTCCGAGGTTGTAATTCCCGGCTAGCGTTCCTATTCGTATGCAAAATGGCCTGTGCTCTTTCCCTCTTCTGGCATATTAGGAGTGTTTGTCCGTGTTAACCTTTGGCGTATTATTGCGCATGGCGCAGTATGACGCAGAAGAGAATTGTGCCGAGGGTGGGCTCTCTCGGTTGCTTGCCGGGAGTGTGGGAGGACCATGCGCCGCAGACGCTGAAATTGGCTTCGGTTCAAGGTGCTTAGCTTGGCACTGTGACCCGCGGACTAGAGGCCAGAAATGTGCTTCATAAACGCGGATAGTTGGGAAAGGAGGGCTAGCAAAAGTGGGCGACTGGAGGAGGGGAACGGAACAGGCAAGTTCTCGCGTGTTTTGTGGATAGTACGATTGGAAAACTCTGTCCAGTCACGGATGGAATTCGGGTGTATGTCAAATTGTCGCATCTGGCTGGTCGCCTGCGACATCCGATTTTTCTTGCTGGGGCCTGAATGTGAAGGACTGGGTTTCATGATCGAGGTTGAACGCTAGCGGGTTGCGGCTGTCCAAGAAGTGGGGAGGCCGACAGGGCCCTGCGCGGGTGTAGCAGTGCTGTGGTTGCGCTGAAGCACTGTCAGCAAGGCACCGCCTCACTGGACAAACTGCCTACGAGTCCTGTCGGCTCGCTTCGTATTTTCTTCTTTTCTGTCTACGTCAAACACTACTCCATCTTCTCTTCCAGACCAAGTGGTCCTCGTATCGTCAATATCCAACAAACGCGTCACTCAGCGTATGCCCCAGAGCAGAAGTTCCTCTGCCTGGCTTGGCAGCATCCAGCTCCATATTTTGTACGCGTGCCCCAGGTCTTGGCCCGCCTGCACGACTCGGCCGAGTGGCCAGAGCCTCGCATCGCAGCACCAGCCAGCGAGCGATGGCCAAATGCTCATGCTCGAGGGAGCCGTGAACATGGCTGCCCCGTCCGGAAAGAGAGGCTCGCCCTCAGTTACAGCTATCAGCGACCCCGGGCCCTGCCCAAAGAAACAAGCCAGTGCTTCAGCAAATGCCAGTGCCTGCTCGGGACGCGTGGAGCGCACCCGGGCCCCATCCATCCGTCCATTACGCGGCCCTGCCCCTGGAATATTGGGTGCCAAAACCCCTCGAAGACACGAAACCGACGATGAAATCAGCAGCGCAGATCAATTGACGCAGCTTGCGGCCTCGCAACGGCAATAACAAAGATTAATCCAAGGAATACGGATGCCTAGGCTGCGCACTGCCCAGGAACAGAGTTTCGGTGTCCAATTTTCCTTCTTCCACCCGTCTTCGCTCATTTAACCACCCTCTCTTGCCTTTTCTGGGTGGCGTCATCCTCGTTTTTTAAGCGTCGACTAATGGCCTTGCCCCGTTTGTAAGCGGGACGCGCAATGCTTGCAACGTCAGCTCCCGGACCGTCTACCCGCACAAAGACTGCCAAATTGCCGTGCCAAAACCCAGTGCCTTTTCTACTGGAAAACTGATTCGAAAAGTTGTGCTTGCATTGATATGAATCTCGCCTCGTCGCCGGCGTGAAATCCAAAAAAAAAAAACCAGATTCCAGTAAAGGCCTGGTTCTGCCCTGCGAGGCTCGCCCCCTTGTCCAGTCATGACTAGACATGAACCCTCCACCCTCCGCCGCCCATGAGCCTACTCTCGATGTAGATGCCAATCTTCTGGGCATCAAGCCGCCCCTGCCCGACCGCCGCCCTCGCACCGCGCAGTCGACTAACAATGCCGAAGTCCAAGTCCCGCCTCTAATCGCCGGCGCCGTCGTGGCCGCCTTCGCCACGGCCCTCGCAGATGGACTCGACAACGAGCTTCTGACACACTACTACCTGCCGGAGCAAAAGGTCACCGTCAACGTGGACCGAGTGCTGGATCGCCTCCTGTCTGAATTTACCACGCAGCTCTGGGACGAGCTCTGGCAGTTTTATAGCGACTCCAACCCCGAATCCGCACGCCAGGTCAGACGTTTATTCGATGGACCCATCTGCCAACTCATTCTCATCCTCAAGGGACCTGAGACGCCAAGGTGTGTGTTGGACAAACTGGGCCCTGGAATTTCACGACGGTCCGTTACATGGTCATCGACTGCAGGAGGCATCGATCTTCAGCTCGCCCTGAAACTCCTTTGCAGCTACTGGAACCGCGAGTACCCGGCCCGCTCGCCGAGAGGCTCACCCGAAGAGATCGCCCGCTCACTACACAACTCCATCACCACAGGACGAGCCGCGACGAACCTTATTAGCAGGATACGAGAGGTTCTCATTTCCCCTCATTTTGTGCAGATGCACCTCATGGAATCAGCCGTGTGGGATATTTTATTAAAGCGAAGACGCCCCCCCAGGGATGGATTTCATATTATTCAGTTCAAATTCGAGTGCCAGCTATTTGGACCCCTAGACGGCATCAGCGACCCCCAACTGGTTAACATGGGGTCGTTGCCAGTTATTACCGGAACGGCAAACGATTGTGTATATACTACTGTGTCCGAGTACGTCTCGAAGCAATGGCCCAAATGCGGCCATCTATTACTGGGCTGCATCGAAGAGGCCGTCCAGCAGGCCTCGGCGTGCAGCCGCGAAGGAAGCGCATTCACCGGCATGTCCATCTGGGACGGAACAGATGGCAAGGGTGCTGACTGCCCCTCCCTCCGCCTGCTACACCTCGAAGTCGAGGACGGAACAATACGCCTTAGCGTGTCCGCGTGGACACATACCATGATTGAGATTCTACAGCAGATGGCCTGGATGTGTGCCGCGCTGAGCGCATCGCCGTTTCCCGGCATCTCCGAGTGTGCCGTCGAGGTTTCGGACTGGACGTACCTCGACGACTCAGTTTACGTCGATTGCAGCCTATCACATCGACCCGTCCCAGAGGGTGACGGAGCTGACTGGTTGAAGCAGCTACAAGGGGCCGCCATTGCCAACGGCTTCCCCATCAACCACCATGTGCGACAGACGCCATGATAATGTCTATACTGGGCTGTAGATACCCCTGAAAAATTTCCCATGTCGTTATGTGATAGTGTATATATATTGAAATATAATCTTGATACCCACTAAGGTTCTCGGAGTCCCTTTGCACGTTGCCCAGTGAGCAGTTCCGCCTCCCCGCTTTCCTTGACTAGATAAATGTCCTCATGGCGAACGCCAAACTTGCCCTCCAAGTAGATGCCCGGCTCATTGGTAAAAGTCATTCCCGGCTGCAGAATCGAGTCCTTGTTCCACTTGTTCAGGTATGGCGACTCGTGGGCCTTGATGCCAATGCCATGTCCTAGGCGGTGGGTAAACCCGTAGCCATAGCCGGCGTTGTCGATGACGGTCCGGGCCGCGATGTCGACGCTTGCAGCTGTGCCGCCAGCCTTGAAGGCTTCCGCGGCCGCCGTCTGCGCCTCAAACACGATCTGCCAAACTTTTTCCTTTTCCTCGCGTAGCGGATCGGGAACAGCGCCCTCGGCCTCGGCACTTTCCGGCCGGTCAATTAGGAAGCTCCTGCAAATGTCCGAAGAATATCCCAGGTAGTGCGCGCCCACGTCGATGACGATCATGCTGTCGTAGGTGAGCTTCTTGCCACCGGTGACGAAGCCCCCGTGCGGCAGGGCGCCGTGCTCCTCAAACAGCACAATGTCGAAAAACAGGCTGAAGCCGATGGCCAGCATCGAATTGTCGAGGATGGCCGTGACCTGGTCCTCGGTTAGGCCGGGGACGAGGCACGGGCGCATGGCCCTCACGGCGGCGACGGTGCCGGTGTTGACGGCGCGGAGGAGCTCCACCTCGGCCGGGCTCTTCTGCTGCCTCACCAGCTCGGCCTCGGGCGTGAGGCCCACCGTCTGGAAGCCCGCGGACTCTAGCCCGCGCACGATGTAGTCGCGGATCTCCTCGTCGGCCATCAGCTTGGGCTGGGACTTGCCCGCAAACAGGCGCGACCCGAGCAGCGTCTCGTACGGGTTCCAGTGCTCCTCCCAGATGACAATGTCGAGCTCCGCCTCCCGCGACGGGATGCCCAGCATGCGCACGCGGCCCTCCTCAAAGTGCGGAGACAGGTACGCCGTCTTGGCAACCACCTCGCCGTCGGCAGAGGTCTCGGGCATGACGAGCATGAGGAACGGACGCTCCTCGGGCTCCCATGGCTCCCAGTCGACTTGCGAAATGTTGCCGTAGTATCTGAAGGATGGTTAGTATTTTTTACTTTATTTTTAGCTTATCGTAATCGGTGCGACTTTATCTCACTGGAAAGTGTATCCGGGCTCTAGGACGAACGCATCCACGCCATTGGCAGCCAGAGCTTTTGCAAGGCGGTCGCGGCGCTGGAGAAACTCATCGGCCTTGATGGGCTCGACGCCCTCCAAGAAGGAGAGGTCGGATTTGAGGTTGTCGATTGAGCACTGCTGCACTTTGGCTACATCGATGACGCGCGAGTGAGAGCAGCCGTGGCGATGGTGGCCGTGGCCGTGGAAACCCCCAAGGAAGAAGACGGATGTCGCGAAGAGCACGGCAGCCGCTCCGAGATAGCGCCAGGGAGACCGGGCCCTGGGAGCTAGCTGGGGCTGGGCCTCGTGCTGGTGGTGGTGTAGCAATTGGCCCTTTTCAGTATCAACCGTCATGTCGGTGGTGTGTGTCGGGTGCCGGAGTGAGACGACGACGACAACGGCGAGTCAAAGGAAGCGAAGAAGAAAAAAATAGCAGGGTGGCTGCTCTTTGACAGAAAAGGACATTCCGTCCGAGACACTGACGCTCCCCCCTCCCTCGTTCCCCTGCATCTGCTTCGTTCCAATCCCGTCTGGCGGCCTGCGTTCCTCATGATTGTCCGTTTTATCTGCGGGACTGTGGGGTTCCGCTTGTCGGCGGGCGGGGCCGCTGTGAGGGGAAGCAGACGGGCCTTGTTTCCCGGGGGGTTGTTGGCGCTGCGATAAGGGCGGCGCTCCATAGAGGCTCCCCTGTGCTGTGGGGAAAGCCTCCTCGCAGTTCGCTGTAAACTGCCCAGAGTCCCCCCCTGCTGTATCAATTGCCCGATCAATCGATGTCAGCGACAATCAGCGAGCATCGGCGTACTTCTATCCTCGTGCCAGACTGGCCACGCGGGGAACAGATTACAGGGCCGGGGGGCTGTTGACAGAAACTGCGTTAGCAGCGCCGGGCCTTTTTTCTGTCCCCCGCGCAGGCTACGTACTTGATGGGATGGATGATGGGCGGTGAATTTAATAGGGACCTTGTCCAGTCGCTCGACAGCCCCCCTTGTGAGATAAACCTTGCTTTTCTTCTCTTGTGAATTGGCAAAAATGGCTGTCGACATGGATGACGGCTTGGCCATTGAGCCGAAAGAGACGGCCCAAAATGTCCCCGCGGTCGTGAAAGAAGATCTCGATAAGAAAGAGAAGCCCATATCCGAAAAAGATGAGGCTCAGATTGAGGCCGGCAGCGTTGTTGACGAGCCCGTGAAGAGCTATTACAGCAAGCTTTCCGTTTGGTTGATGATTTTGTTTTCCGGTCTCGCCATCGGTTCTGACGGATAGTAAGGGCCATTTCTATTTTTTCACTCCCCTTGTCCCTGTGATCAAGAGCACTACTCACACATGAATTCCTCAGCAATGCTGCTGTTATCGGCAACGTCGAGCTGCTCCTGGCCGTCATCTACCCCGATGACCTGACGAGCTCCATTTACTCGCGCCTCAGCAACTCGTTCCTGATCGGCATGATCATCGGCATGCTCTTCTTCGGAGTCGTAGTCGACCAGCTGGGCCGCAAGACGGGCGCCGTCTTTACCACGATCCTGCTGGTCGTGGGCATTGCCATGTCTACGGCCGCCAACGGGACAACGCCAACGGGCCTCTTTTGGATGCTCATCATTGCCCGGGGTGTTGCCGGTGTCGGGGCCGGAGGTGAGTATCCTGTTTCGGGAGCCGGCGCGGCTGAAGCGACGGATGAGAGCAACGCTTACCGCAAGCACCGCGGCTTCATGTTCGCCATGCTTGCCGACTTGTCTTCCTCTTTGGGATACGTCTGGGGTGGTCTGGTTCCGCTCCTTCTCCTGCTTTGCGTAGGGCAGAAGGAGGAAAAGTACAAGATCGTCTGGCGAACCTCGTTTGCCCTGGGTGCGATTCCACCGCTGGTAATCTTCTGGTTTAGATTGCGCATGGCTGTTGCAACGGCGTACCGCAAGTCTGCCATGAGAAAGCAGCGGGTGCCGTACTGGCTTGCTCTCAAGCGATACTATCGCCCTCTGATCGGTGTCGCATCGTGCTGGTTCTTGTACAATTGGATTTCGATTCCATTTGGCATCTTTAGCTCTACCATCATGACAAGAGTAAATGTGGGAGACAGCCTTGTCAAGAACCTCGGGTGGGGTGTGGTAATTAACTGCTTTTACATCCCGGGGCCTTTCTTGGGAGGATACTTGTCTGATAAGATTGGACGACGAAAGACGATGGCGCTGGGATTCTCTCTGCAGGCTATTTTAGGATTCGTTCTTGGCGGAGCAATGGGACCCGTTCAGAGCATTTTCCCTCTGTTTGTTGTGCTCTATGGGGTCTTCCTCACTCTTGGCGAGGTCGGCCCTGGAAGGTGAGAGCTTCAGAAATCATGGGCGAATAATATGCTAACAAAGGAAACAGCACCGTGGTTCTTTTGGCTTCGGAGTGCTTCCCAACTTCTATTCGTGGTCAGATGCTTGGCTTCATCGCAGCCTGGTCCAAGGCCGGAGCCGCGATCGGCACTCAAGTTTTTACGGCCATTCTCAATTCATATGATGATGACCACGCTGCAAAGGGAGACCAGACCGCTTTTCTGATTGGCTCAGCCTTTGCTGTATTGGGTGCTCTGATCGCATTCTTCGTTATCCCCGACGTTTCCCGAAAGCTTGAAGATGACGATGCCGCGTGGAAGGTTTACCTCGCGGACAATGGCTGGGAGGCAACATGGGGTGACACGGAGACAAAGGATCCCCAGGGTGTTATTATGGATAAGCCTGGAACTTAATGTTAATAGAGCGGCCTCACGGCTTTACAAGACAGCTGCGGTTATTCTCCGTCTGCTAGATCATATGTGATGCCACCAATTATAGCTTCACAGTACAAAGCCGATGAGTGGGGATCAACCCGATCATTGAGCCGCCTCAAGAAGAAAGTAGTTCATATTAAAGCAGTGTCTATCCCAAATGAAATAGCCTAAAACGGCGATAATGAATACCGTCTGGATATCTTTGGGTGGAGGTTGATGGGTTCCCCGCCGCGCTCCACTAAAAGTGGCCCAGACAGGCGGGCCCTGGCGGGTCCTGGCAGCGCATGGAGACTTCTTTAGCGGAACGCTTCAACAACTCCATCACCACCAAGCGTTGATGATACAACAAAAAGACAAAACCCAAGGTCCTAACCAGGTTCGAACTGGTGTCTTTGGAAGGGGCTTTTGATGGGTAATCAAAATCCAACGTCCTGACCACTAGACTATAGGACCCGCTTCACAACAATGTTGTCAATTGTGACCACTTATATTGCTGCCTGGTTTCACCGCGGCATCGTTTTCTTTGCCTGATGGTGGGTGGTTCATTCGTTTATGCTTAAAGATGAGTTACAGCGGCAGATTGGGGTCAACCAATAAGCAATCGTGTCTGAGAACCCTGATTTTACCGCGAGGCCGAACCATCTTCCCCATCAGCCCGATAGACTGACGGACCACTCGGGACAATAAGCTGTTTAGTACTTGTATTTGTGAGTATGCTAAACACGTGATCTCTGAAGGGAAAATAAGCTTGGAAACTTCGTGGTTGTTGCAGTTTAACTCCTGGACATGTTGAGTGGTTTCAGCTGAAGTCTGGACAGCAGCCCCACACCCACTCAAGAGGCCCTCGGCATCTGGCATTGGAAAGCAAATAACACCTAAAATAAAAAATGATATGAGGTCCGATAATATCGACCTAATTAATTATCACTTGTGAGATTTATATCGTCAGGTCACATGCTATCCGCCTTGTCTAGTCAAACGCGGCGCACTGTGATGTGGTGCCAAACCTTACCTCGGCCTTTCAATCTACCAATAGTTGCTACCCATTTCGGAATCAGCCATGTTTTATATCCCAAAGAGGTTATAAGGCGCTCCGCCAGTTTAGGGCTCCTCTCTGCCTTTTAAAGTAATAATTAACTCGTATTTCCACGCTAGTAGGTCACTCGGAGGTGGGTTATGGCTACTTTTGCCAAGACTAGTCGCCTGACGTACAGAAAGCGGAGTCCTTTACTAATGCAAAATCCCCGACCCCTCTTATCGGCTACATCTAATTGCAGATGAAGCCTTCCATGAGCGATATATGCCAATCACTATCGTAAAGTCCCTTTGTTTCATCTTCTCACCATCACGCTATAAGTTTTAAGCTGTCATTCAATTCAGCACCTTGGTTCAGCCGCATTGGCGACAGCAACCATGTCCCACAACGCATCCGACCTTCGAGTCGAGCCCATCACCGAGGAGCAAGACTTCCCCGGCGCCTTTGACATCATTTGCGAAACGTTTGGAAAGCAAGTCAATGATGGAATCTGGGTCTTGATGAACCCTGGATGGGACACGCCCAAAGGCAAGGCTGAGGGAACCAAGCGCCTGATGAAGCGCTGGTCAGGGGCCACTCGCGACAACAAGGGCAACCTCAACGTCATGTTTCTCAAAGCTACGCTTCCAGATCCCGAGAAAGAAAGAGAGCGCAAGATAGTTGGCGTCACAATCTGGCTCCAGGCGTCACCCATCGAGGGCCATGGGGAAGTCCCGTACGAGGATCTCCGCACCGTGTTGGATCTCGAAGCGCTGCACCCTGGCAACGAGCCGATCCAGCGCCTCCTCTGCCAGTGTGACAGATCGCTGCACAAGAAGCGCATCCAGGTCATCAAAGAAAAGGCCACGGCCTCTCCGCCCGCCGTCTTTGTTCTGGAACTCTGCGTAGTGGACCCGGCGTGCCAGGGCAAAGGCATTGCGAAAAAGATGGTGCAGTGGGGCCTTGACGAGGCAAAGAAGCGTGGCGATCTTGAGGCAATCACTGAAGCCTCAAGTATGGGAAGACATGCTTATATCAAGTTGGGATTCAAACCGGATGAGGCCGACATGCCCTACGATGTTGATCCCGAGTTTGCTGACTACAACTTCCCACCGAACCTGTTTATGAGAACGCAAGGACCATGATGGAGGGCTTCCTAGAAAATCGAAAACACATTTAAAATAATAGACAAAATACAATCAAATTTGCAAGGGGGATATGAATGGCGCGAGGTGACTTGAGGAGACTTGAGAAACACGTAGTTTATAGGCATTGCATTGTAGGTCATAATCGTCAATGTCTCAAATGCGGGTAAAAGAGCATCGAGAACTTTCGTCAACTAGCTGGTCTGTCCGGCAGATCAATCTCATTACTTATTGTGGGCCAAATTCCAACGCTCGTTTTTTTCTTTCTCGAAATAACATGAAAGCTTAGATGTCGGGTACCTGACATCTTGTCGGCGAGATTGCCTTCACCGTTTAACGTGGTAGTGTATCGTGGTCGCGAACTACTTCAGCCCATGGCACAAAGGTTCCGTATGAAACACATCGAGCCTCGGTACAATTTCCGTCAAATCTTCGCTCACCGTGCTCAATTCCATACTCAGCCTTCCAAATAACCACAGCGCGTACAAAGCCAAATAGTGCCAAACCCCACATCAGGACATTACACCCCATCAGCACGCCTTTGACCATACGACTGGACTCACCAAAGCATCTAACCCACATGGCAATGCTTGCCGCCGTAGTAAATATGAGGATGGCTGATTGGAGGTACAGCATGGCCACCGATGAGAGAATCTTGACTTCGTGGGCAAGCAGGGTGATGGAACAAAGAAGGAGGACACCTATAAGGGAGGGCTCAGCATACTTCCACAGCCTAAAAAGAGAATTAGCATCATCGAATTTTGAGGTGAAGCGGTAAAAGGAAGTAAGGGAAACACGGGATAGCACTCACCACTCCCAAAACTCAACGTCGGTTTCCCTCTTCTTCCAAACGGCAATCCATAGCAGAGCACTAAAGACGGCCAGCGCGGCCGCAAATTGAAGGACCAAAACAAAGGCGTGAAGCACAGAGCTCAGGATCCATCTACTTTCGGCTTCAAGCATGACCGAAAAAAAGTGGCTGGCACTGTCACGGCACTGAGGCACTGTCCGCTGACCTTCGTGATCAACACCACGCCATCCGCGAGACTCGCACTCGCCGCCCGAGTCGTCGCCCCAGGGTGGGAAGCCAGTCAAAGGCGACGGCGACGGCGAATCTTGGTTGCTCGTGGGCCCCTTGACCGTCTCCGTTGACGGGCTCCTGAGGTTGACAAGGTCTGACCTGATCGAGTATGGCCCCGCCGACGACAGAGACCCTGGAACTGGTGTCTCTATAGATCTAGAAGACATGTAGGGCACACTGTGGCGCTGGAGGCGAGCTTGTGGGAAGAGGGATGTTATGGACGGTACTGAGCGAGGGGCTCGGGGGGGTTGTTGGGGCATCGGGTCGGTGGGTGACCCTTCAATTTCTGGTTCTTCGGCGAAATTATCGGGTGAAAGCGAAAAGCTGGGAAGACTTTCACGTGCTCTCTTCTTGCGAGGCCCGTGGCTCGAGCTGAGCGGTGGTAGCTGTGTTGTCGTCATTGCAAAGCTGTGCGGGGGATCGAGAGAGCGAGTTGTGTCGCGTGAGGTTCGTCTGGGGTAGTCTTTTGAGGCGGAAAAAGAGCTCATGTTTGCTAATTAATGTGGAGATTATTTTCTTACAAAACCGCGTCGTGACAAACACCTCTACTGATGAGAAAGTGACAGTCTTGAGCTTAGCACATGGGCGAAGCGAGGGCCAAGTGGATATATGCCAGCATCGTTAGCCAACTGCCACCGAACAGCTTTCAAGTACGACCCTAGCATTGTGTTCCTGTTTGTTGACAGGGTGCCAGTCACACTGCCGTTGTTGCGCCAGACCTGGGGCATTGTTCATCGGAGGCGTGTTCCGCGATTCGCCCTCCCTGATCATGAGCTCTTTGGTGCAAGGACGCAGGCGGTTCAACTAAAGAAAACCCCCGCGGGGTACTGTTCCCCGAGCCAATCGCTGATTAAATGTGCAATAGCAAGACAAAGAAAAGTGTGACAAGATCTCCTCCACAGTGCGCGCTCGACGACAGCCATGCACCTCTACTCCCCCAAAAGTCAGAGGGTTAATCACTCAAAGCCATGCCTCATCGGACTGACTTTGTTACGATCCAAGACCCCCTCCTCGGACCCATCATTAGAGCCTGCAACTGAGGAAGAGAGGACCGACGCTGAGGCAGCGAGAGGGCGGATACAGACAAGTGAACAAGGGATAGAGCCAAATCAAGAGTCGCGACTGGAGTCGCAGAGGGTATGGGCGTGGAAGAAGGGGCAGATGTAGGAGCTCAAGCCGGAAGGGGAGCAACCGGGTGCTGTGATAGACGTTCTAAAAATGTTGTTGTTGCTGTATCAGCAGCCCCATGACCTTAAACCGCCGCCGGTAGCGTAAAATGTTGCTTGGAGCAGCAATGGCCTCATCAACCGCAGCCAAAACATCTTGGATCGTCGGCATCGACGTCATAGTTGTGCGCGCGTTTGTGTTTGCGTATTTCTGCGAAGTACGCGTATGCGGGTCTTTTTGCGCCAAATACTAAGACTTAGAGGTTCGAGGATAAAGAGAGATGATTCAATAGAAGTGAAGTGCTCTTTCTTTGCAGGCTTTGAGATGGAAAGCGGTTATCATGCAACCAAACAGCGACTGCCACCTGCAGTAAATAATTATTGAGCAGAGTACTGCATAGTGAGATCAACAAACACACTCAGTACCTCTGTCTGTGTCCTTTTGCTTAAGATACAATGCTGAAGTTAAAAACAAGACTGAACAAAGTAATATTCAGATAACATAATTATTTAGGTATTTATTTTATCTATTTCATAAAAAGATACTAGAATTTGTGGTCTCCCGCAAGGGGTTCTTGCAGCAAAGTGTCTACCTGACAACCATTCAACGATTGTATTGTAGTGATGACCCCAGGTTTGATCGCGCGAACAGAAACGAATTGTGATCGTAAACAAAATTATCTCTCAATTGGAAAATGAGTTGGCGCATTCAAAATTCTTGGGGCAAAACTTCTCCCAACCACACGAGTTCATATCCATCTTGATCATGCCAACTGCCAGCAGTCGGCTTAGCAGTGGTCAGGTAGCGCGATATGAGCACCATCGCATTGCGCTTTTGAGCATGAACAGTGGCACCCGCAGATCTGGTGGCTTGTAGCTGCGCAGGCTGAGCCGGGTGGGTGAGCCGCTGGAGGACAGTTTGAAGTTAACGCTTGAATGCAAGAGTTATAATTGCCTCCGGAGCATGCTCCACCACTAGCCTCGCTTTCTCGTTTTTCGACGGCGTTGTTTGTCTTTGGAATAGAGGGAATAGCAGCCACAAGAGTGCTGGCGATGCAGAGGATAGAAAAGAGTGTCGTTTGTGACTTCATTTTGGTGTGAATGGAAACTCCTTTAGATCTTTGAGTTGAGTTGTGGCAAGCGGATATTTCATCTCTTGAGGCGAGCGTTGCACAGAAACAGGAACGAGCATGGACTGATCATGATGCTATTCAACGGGAGAGACGAGACATCTTTATAGCTACATAGGGTCTCCAAGCTTGATGAAAAAGGACGTTTGCACCGCAAACGCGCAAGTGCTTTTTGCGGGGGTGAGCCTGACCCCGACTTGTATCCGAGAGCCTAATATCTTCTTGAGTTTGACGATCATCTTGACCTTAATCAGATGGTAAACGTGTGAGACTGGATCGAACAGACAAACGTGTATCTAGGACAGTTCAATCTCTCTCTTAAAAATATTGCCGGACAATTGAGTAATCATAGTTCAAATGCTAGAGCGATTGCAAAAGCTCAGCTGGCATGGAGCGAGATAGGGCAGGCGAAACACAACCCAGCAAAAGGTGAGGATACGGAGTCTGGGGCATGGGGGATATGCATAATCCGGCCGAGATATGTGCGGGCGGTTAGATTGATTAGATTGGTTCATCAGATTAATTGATCAGCATTGTGGGCTTTAACCTTGTCAAGCCACCGATCACTCACGGTGGGATACACGGCAGAAGCAAATACCTATCTGCGACAAATTCGACAGGTATGATGGCGCATCACGCTAACAACGGGTATTCTGCGTGAAATGTACGTCTGTAACAGAAACCTGCAGCTAAACTAGTAGCGCGCAAATTCATTGCGTCATAGGAGGTGCATCAGTGTGAAACGGACTCAGAATCCTGGATTTCCATCACTTGCTATATATCACAGTGTTCTGCAAGCGGAAATCACATTTTGGTTCAAAGACTACATTTTTCTTCCTCATTGGATCAGGTTGGTTGTGATTTTGCGAGACAAAATGGCCGCCCTGTAATTGCTCTTGATTGACTATTCCCTTCGTCAAGAGTGCTATTGTTACCCGTCCATCCATCGAGTACCACAGCGCAAACGGACCCATGCCCAAAGATACAGACCAAGCTATGACACTCTATCCAGATTTTATGGTTCGGGTTCTAACTCAGAAATGAAACTCAATTTTAAATCGGCAGACGAGCGACGGGAAAATATGGCCATCGGGGTGAAGGGAAGGGGACATGGTAAGGGAAATCCATGCAACAGACAAATTATCATATTAACATTAAGTTTCTTTGCGGTCAGCCTTACCTTTAATTGTCTTTTTGTCCTCTCGAAAAGACGTGCAAATAGGGCTGGAAAGAAAATAGGGCGGGCACTGTGGGGTGGGCCGGGGTCGCAATGTTCCGATCTCGCGGGCGCTCCGCAGGATCTTGCCGAAACCCATGGAGGTGGGTGGATTCAACCACTGCTGCTTAGAGGCAGAGCGCTATATTTCGTGCGGCACATACCAGTGAAATGCCCCGTGCCCATAGTGGCCGGGCTCATCATTACCGGGACTACCCAAGTCATAAGCACACCCGTCACATGATTGGTTTCAAAACATACAAACAGTGGCAAAGGTGATGATTCCTCGCCTGGCCTCCGAACATGGTGATAAGTAAGAGAAGGCCGTGAAACATCTCTGCCCCTTTCCATCCCATGTCTTCCCTCTCAAAGGTGCCGAGTGCCCTTTAATCAAATGAAAGCAGCCAAAATGTGTTCTGGGCTCACATTCGGCTTGCAGCGAAAGGGCTAGCGGTGACTTTGGGTGGTTTGGCCGAGCTTTTAGCATGTGATCGTGATTGCCGAGCAGTGCCTGCCTGACGGCGCCCGTCTAAACGACTCACGTGCGGTGGCCATGACAGGTTTCTAAGGTTTCCGAAAGAGATGAACGGGCCATTTGTGATATTCTTGCCTGGTTTGACTTTCATAGTTATTTATTCCCTCCCGACTTTTCATCCTCGCCCTCTGCAACTCGTTGCTGCTGCTGTTCTCTCTCGCTTCAACCTCCAAACAGGGTTCCGCTACTGGGCGTTGCACTGCGCCTAGCACTCTTTCGCGGGGCACAGACCCGAAAGCCAATGACGTCGGGGAGCGACGGCGCTGGCCCGCGACGCAGGCCCTAGATGGCGGCCTTGGTAAGTGTCTCGCTTCATTCGTCGTTCTCGTCGCCCTCATTGTTCTCGTCATCTGCCCTGCTGCACACGTGTATGCGTCACTATTCCCATTCTCCTCTGGTCGTGGCATCGTGCAGCTCTGCTCTGGATGCTTGCCCGGCACTTTATCCTTCATCCTCCCAAACCCCACACATATTCCTTCTCCGCAAATACGAACGAAGCAAGTGCACGCGACAAAATCGAAAAATCGTGGCGTCCCGCAATGACATAGACGATCCCCGTCGCTTCCGACGCATGTCAGCTGGCCTCTTCTACCCTTTGGCGCTTGCCTTCTGACTCCTCACGACCCTTTGACCCTTGCGGCGAGGCCACGCTTCACGAAACCGGGCCCAGCACAAGCGTGTGCACTTTAACCCCGGCACCCGAGGTCCCAAAGCTGTCGCCTTGGCTGATGCGTGCCAGCCCGAGCTTGCAGCTCTGGTCTCAAGCAAGACATTGCCAGCGCGTCGCGGACTTGTCGCATCGAGCTCCTCGCGAGCACGCTATCGCATTCTTCCTGTACATTCACTAATCCGATCGCCTTTTCTTCTTCTTTCTAGGACACTCCCTGGGTACTTTCTTCGCCCATGTCTTCCCGCGACGATGCGTCCCTCGGCGCATCCCCTCCTGCCTTTGACACCGGCGGCGCACCTCCGACCTATGCGACCTTCTCCCCCGTAACACTGTCCGGAAACACCCCCTCCCGATCATCCCGCCAATCTACCATCCTCGTTCACCAAAAGAGTCCGCTACTCCTCGCCACACCCCCACAAATCACCCGCGCTCTCGCCTACAGCCATCCGTTTCTACTGCCGCTGAATTCCCTGGCGGGGCTCCTGACATGGAGTACTGGTGACCCATGGGAGAGCTTCCTTCTCCTCTCCGCCTTTTGGGCCATCGTTTTATATGGAGATATCTTGGTGACCTGGGCCGGCCCGGTCGTGGTGGGCATGGGGTTGATTGCTGGCATGTATGGCAGGAAATACAGCCCTCTGAGCAGCAGCGGGTGGATTGAGCCCGGAAACCTCTTCCGCAACACCTCTAAGAAGACAAAGCGGTCCGGTGGCGATGGCAACCAGCCCAAAGCATCCAAAGCATCCAACAGTGACAAGAAACAGCACAAAAGAGGGGATTCGGAAGTCACGAGCACCAAACACCAAAAGACACTCGATGAAATCGTAGAGACGCTAAAGGAGTTTACTGGAAGGTGCAATGTCCTTCTCGAGCCCCTGCTGGTGATGACAGATTTCCTTTCGACTCAGAGGACTCCTATCAGCGCCACAACCAAGCCAGCTCTGACTGTCATTTTTATGCGATTGCTCATCATCACGCCTATCTGGATCGCTTTGACCGTCCCACCCTGGCGAGTTATCACCACACGACGAGTTATCCTGGTAGGCGGCACGATCGTCTTGACTTGGCATGCGAGAGTTATGAGGGTGGCACGAGCTATTCTGTGGAGAAGCATGACAGTCAGACGCCTTGCGGCCGGCATCACTGGTCTTTACTTTGAGGCTCCTGACAAGACGCCCGAGATCAATCTGCAGGAAGCTCCGAACGAAGGCAACGGACGCGTGGAATCCGAACTCACCAAGGCTTTACGCCGACCCTCCAGCCTCCAAACAAACCACCAGAGAGCTGGAAACAGGACCGCAGGCGTCAAGTTCACATTCATCATCTACGAGAACCAGAGGCGATGGATTGGCCTTGGGTGGACCAACAGTTTGTTCGCATACGAGCGTCCTGCCTGGACTGACGAACATAATAATCATGTTCCTGCGAAAGATGAATTCGAGCTCCCCGAAGTTGAAGATGGCAGTCGCATGGTTTGGCGGTGGGTAGAGGGAAGCCGGTGGAAGGTGGATGGAGTGCAAGATGACCAGGGGCCTGTTGACTATGACGGAGACGAGGCCAAAAATGGTTGGATATTCTACGACAATAAGGTACGGAGTCTCATGGGTTTCCTGCGCAAAAGCAATACTGACTGAATTTGCAGTGGCAAAACGGCCAGCGAGGGCAAGATGGGTGGAGCCGATGGACTAGGCGGCGCAAATGGTACCGAGACGCCGAACTGGTCGAAGTCGACGAAACCAAGTCGGCGCATGAACTGGATGCGACAGAACCAAGGATGGCCGCACCCGTAGGATACAAGCCCAATCACGAAAGAATGGTTTCCATTTCCAAAAGCGATACACCATCCGCAGGGGATCACGCTATTGCCGATGATATCAGCACAGACGGCGGAAGCTCCAAAGCAGCAGACGATGCCTTGTCAGTAATTTCGACTTCCTCGAGATCATTCTTCAGGTCGCCCCTGATGCGAAGACGATTGACTGACAGATCCGCCACGGACAAAGAGCGTACTAGGAGGGCCAGCGATGTCCGCAACGAGGACGACGCCAGCAGCACCCTGGGAGCAGAACTGACAGTGGAAATTCAGAAGCAGGGTAGAGATGGGGGCCGGTGGGGCATTGGCGACGAGGCCAGGATGAACCTCGAGTAATGCCAACCGGCCGACTGGTGAAGCATGCATCTGCACCCTACAGCGTAGGGTCGCCGGCGTTGATGTTTATTCTTGACATGTTTGAGTAACTTTTGGCGACGGCCGGCATGGAAGGATTTGCACAGGGACAATTGGGCGAGCATGAATGGGACGGCGTACGTTATGACATTGTAAGACTACAGCAATTATAGGGTTCTCATTTTTCGAGGCGCAGGCGTAATCCAGACGTGGGATGCGAAGACACAAGAAGGCTGCACGACCTTTTGGGTATTTTGTGTTGAGGTTGTTCTTTACCTAGAGGCAATACAAATGTGCTCTTTTTCTTGCCTTTAACTTCTTGTTCAACCCTAGAAAACTGAGTGATTAGAATGTGACCTTTTACTCAAAATCGATGAAGTCTAGCTTTTATTTATAATTATTCACGATTCAGCGAGGATAGCGCGCATTGGCAGTATGGGGGTCAGCCGTGTTATTGATTCACACTTTCATGCCGAGGAGATGAGGACCACAATAAAGCACAATTTCCTCAGATGGTATTCTCTTTCAAGACAATGACTGAGGTTATGCATGCGACAATGCACTCAGCTTCAAAATGTTATCACCCTCGACTGGGATATCTCACAGTTCCCACTTCTAATTGAGAGAAGCTGGTGGGTGAGGAAATTCGACTCCGTACTTGACATCTTGCCCGATGATTGAGGCTTGGAAGAATACTCCTCAACTTGTACGTCCAACAACTCAATGCCAACGAATCAGTCATATTTCCGAATACATCACAGATGACCACGCATCAGATTATATGACAAATGAAAATTTATTCCAAGAGATGGACTAAAGCTAGGTTGTAAACCCCATATGCCACCAGCAAATAAATCTAGGATCTCAAAATCCAGACTGACGCCCAATGCATCCAGAAATTCATTATCGAAATAATTTCGTCAAGCTAATACCAGAACGACCAACTTCCCAGAAAGAGGTAGAATGGTGGCAAATACCACAAGAAAGGTATCTTAAAAAAAATTGATATGGTTATATTGGTGTTTAAGGAATGAGGTGCTTATTTGCAGCCAGAGCAAGAGCCTGCGAAGAGGGACAAGTCAGTTGAAAAGCTCATAACAAAAATACTGTCTCAGATCGGGCGGAAGATCACTCACAGCTAGAGCCGCAGTTGCAGCTAGAGGCACCGGAGCAGCCACAGTCGCCAGCCATTGTGATTGTTGTAAGGGGGGTGGTTAGGTAGAACCTGAAAAGACTTGTTTAAAGTGTGGTGGATATTTTCGTTTCGAGATGGATCTCTACTTGAGGAGAAAAAAGGGAAGAACAGAGGGGATCTCGGTTGGGTTTATATACACGAAGGAAGCCGGGTCATCGGAGGGATGCGGGCTTTGTGCGTGTTTGCGGGCTTTCTGCGTCGACGATGACGCCCCACAACTCGACGATGAGGGGCACCAGAGTTGGGACCCCGGGTGGTGATCTGCCAATGGCTCGTAAATTTGTGCTGGGTCAATTCGGCTAGCCTCAGACGAACGGGGGGCCGTGGTCGCTTCGTCCTTGGTTGTGGTCCGATACAGTTCGGATCATGGATCGGACCTGAGCCATCTCGAAGCTTCCGACACGCATCGCAACGAGATGCCCCGCGATACGTAATGGCACACACGCACACACACAAACGTCAGACGAAGCCGGGCTGGACCTTGTTGCGGCTGCCTTCGTGGCATTCTATCTTGGCCAACTGTACAAGCTGAACAATGCAACCGATTCCTACCCACCCCCGCCTTCCTGTATCGCCGAGTTTATTCTTGCAGAGATGGCTGGACCGTTGGTTAGACTAGCCGTCCGATTCCCGACGCCATGCGATATGCCCAGCTGACCAACAATCTTTTTTTCTTCTTCTCCTTCTCTCCCAACACTAGCTACTGGCACCAAACACTTGGTCGTTGCGGTGAAGCGACGAGGCCCGTTGAGCTGTCAAGAAGAAGAAAAAACCCGTCACGTTGGTCGCGGTTCGCGCAGTGACTGCTAGTGCCTGTGGGATCCGATGCATGCAACCCCGTGGGTGCAGGGCAGGTTTCTGGAGCCAATATGCACGGCGCGGGCCACTTGCTGGCGGGATTGCCGACCAAAAACCCGCTCCACCGCGTATCGCAACCCCGCTCCCATGATCACCAGATGAGCCACTGATAAGCCAGGTGATAAGCCGGAACGGGGGAGCGTGAGCGTGAGCGTGGGATGCGGCTTTTGTGCCTGGTGGCGAGACTTGCCCAATTAGCCTTCCGTCTCCTCGTCATGGAGAGGTGCACTTTGTTGCCATGCAAATACCGTTTCGAGACCAGATGGCTACGTCACTGCCGGGGTACAATTGCATCAGCTCAACGGTGCGACTGAGAAGCTTTTGCTATTGCCGTGGGCAAAACGTTGCCACTAACCGGTACGTTTAAGTTTTGATGTATATTGAGCAATATTGAGCACAAATGTCATTCAGTTACATCTCGCGTATGGTGTGCGGTGGACTGGATAGGGTGCATCTTGGCGCACGGTTTCCACCACAATGTGCAGGGGCTTTTGATGCGCGTCATTCTCGAGGACGCAGTTAAGCTGAATCTTGTTCATTTTGCGCTTTTGTGTGAATGGAAGCGCTGGGTGGAGTCAGTGATGGGAGAAGAAAGAGCCTAGAGGGCATTGCCAATGTGAAGTACGTGAGCCGTGCGGTGATATCTCAGTACGCATCACTGTGGTGCAGCCTTGTGCCTGATATAGGTGGAGATAATTCTTAACTTTCCACAAGCAAACACAGCTCGTTTGGTCTAATGGTTAGGATCCACGCCTTCCAAGCGTGGGGTCGGGGTTCAATTCCCCGGACGAGCATCACACACTTTCTTTTTGCGATTTTCCCCTCTTTTGCTTCTTGTTGAATTCTATTTAGAGCTAAAGGATAGGATTCGGGAGTTCCTATTTAGGCTGCTATCCATGGCTTTTTTCTCGTCCTTTTTCGGTTATCAAGCGTACGTTGAAACCCAGAGCTTGGCAATAGCTCACCTACACTGCATCCAAGGAAATTCAGCAATCTGATGTTATTAAATACTATGGTTTACAACAGACAAGTAACGTTATAAAATTCCCATCATAATGCTTAAAAAAACCCAATAAAAATGTAACCAATTTTATCGGAACCATTGGCATGGTCCATCTCACCTAAGCTTCGGACACGGAATTACTCGCCCGCTGAAAATCGTGCATCTTGTACGAATCCCGGGATCCAACAGAGTTGATCGTCTCCCCGCAGAGCTCACTATGCTTGTTAGATCCTTGTGACAACCTCGTCGTTGAGCTGGTCGTGTGAGTGCTTTTCGTCGGCGGATCCGCGTGCTTGCCTTCTGGGGCGCTAAAGTACGGCCGCAAAGACGGCAAACACGCAATAACGACGGCGATTGTCGTATCAAGAGTTCCCCAGAGCGCTGCAGATTGATTAGGCTCTCTGGACTCTACTTTGCAAGAATCACAGGGTGGCGTAAAAACTTACCAATAGTTGCCATAGGAACTGCGCTGCCGCCAACCTGCGTCGTCATAATCGCCGCAAATCGAAGCGTGTCGACAATGATGTTGATGATGCCAAGGAGAAACGTGAAATAGACGCCCATTTTGAGCGACATGGACATGTTTAGCCCATGTATAATTGTAAAGGGCAAAATAAAGACTGCCGGGTTAGAACATGCTTGGCCATCTATCCATCGTCAATCAACTCACCAAGAAGGTCCCCCACGATGCTCAATACCCAGCTGATCTCGACGGTCAAAATGCCCTTTGAAACTGGGCAGGTTTTGTGAGGATCAAGGTCCCTGGTGCGTCAAACTTTAGCAGTGGCTTTTGATGGATTGGTTCAATGCATACGAACCAATTTGACTCAAGCGGTAGGCATATGAGAAACATGATGAGAATACTTGCGACAAAGGCAAGAGAATTGTATATAATAGTGCCCCACAAAAAAGCCCTTCGTTTTTCCATGAACTTGGGGAAGATTTCCAAGTACATGGTAAGAAGCGCTCCTTTGCATAGATACACGGTTGTCCAGTACGGTACGTTTGCTGCCCAGATCAACTTGAAGCATTTTGTCAGCCATCACGCTTCTTCCCTTGGCGCTTCTGGCCCCGGCGTTTTGGTAGCAATAATTGGACTCACCTTGAAGATTGTCGGGATGTCCTGGGGACGCCCCGTGTAGTCGGTTAGCGCAGTAGTCACACCTTTGTCAAGAGCTCCAAGTTTTGATAGTTTGATTGGTATGATCATGGATAATGCACCGGCAACCCAGGCCGCTATCATGAACCCGTCGCTGAGCAACAGTCTTCGCCTTTGGATTCTGGCCCGGAGGTAGACGCGAGCCATTACAAGAACCGTCGCGAGACAGATAAACACCCATCCCCCAATCTACGAGCAGCTGGTCAGCACAAAGAAAAGAAAGAAAGAAAAAAAGAAAGAAAGGAGGTTTTGTGAAGCGCATACCAAAACATCTTGGGGCCCCGGTTTCATCCCCATTTTGATCGGATTAGCTGTTTATTTGATCTTTGAGTACGAACCGTTGAGTAGATATCGAGCAGGCTTCGATGCATCGTGTGATCTCGCGCCCGAGACCTAGCATTTGGTGCCAATGCCAACTGCAATACGGCGACTGCGTTTCAGTGAAAAGACACGTCTCGGGACATCCCACCGACACTAGCGACGGGGTGTGCCAGGTTTATATCTTTCTTCCAGGGTCTCGACTCATGGTGGCGCGCGAAGGTTTGAGGCCAGCCAACCAAAACAGGCTGCAGTCAGGCTGGACAGGTCGACAAAGCAAGCAACCTTGTTTCGCCTTACTTGTGTTTTCAGGCCTTAGATCAACGGCTAATCTGTATTTTGCGGGGAGATTCATGGTGATTTCCGGGAGCCCGGGTGCTCGCGCGTGTGGAAGTGTCAAATCCCCTGTTGGTTTCTGGGGCCCAAAACATCTTTAAGGCAAGCAAAGCGCCATCACTCCGAGGGCTTCCTGCCTTTGATTGATCTGGTAGAATTTAGATTTTACCATCTGGTGGGCGGCGAGAAGATGGCGACCCCCTCCAATTCTGTCTCGGCCTCTTGCCACTTGGGTTGGGAAGCGACTTGATGTTGTGGAGTTAGACTCAAGCTCGCAGCGGTCCAAACCCACGAGCCGCGACTGACGGTCAAGGGGGCTAGGCCCGTGCTGTCAATCTGTCATGGGCTTTGCCAGAATGGACAGGCTCGGCCTTTGGCCCGTTTGTGCTGGTGGCCTTGCGTCATGCCAGCCATGCGAAAGTCAGACCGCTCATGGCTTTGGTGGCGAAGCGCTCAGAGAGATGCCATCGCGACTGGAATTCTAGATGGGCCTACTATTTTGCCGATGTCCAAAGATTTAGATTGGTGTCTAACTTTCTCGGCCGTTATTGGCTTCGGTTGACAGGCTTTTGGCAATGGCTTTTGCAGGCGAAATTTATCGTGTCTCACCGAAAGCGCCACCATCAGTCCATGACCTGATTACTCAGTTGGGTGAGGCGAGGTTTTTAAGTGCCCTAGTAGATAACTATGCCATAGCGAGGTGTTTTAGTATAGAGATTTTCCCATCCAAAATGTAATCATAGGCTTTGTCGACGGCGTCGTACACGCAAACCCTGAAAGCGCCACAGTCGCAAGCGGTCTTTATGCTGCAAGCACATTTACGATGCTAGAGACACCAGCACCCCGGATCTAAGGCAGAAGAAAATAAGGAGGTATTTTTGGTATCTAGATGAAGCAGTTATTATATTTACAATTTCTCGGACGCGCGGCTCCCTGTTAATTGAGCGCGGGCATCCTCGCACATCTTCCCCACGTCCACGTTGGCAATGATGCCGTTCCGGTGGTTGATTTCAGCCTCAACCTTGGCCAAGTCGTCCTCGATGCCCTCGGCCAGCCACTCGTATGTGTTTCCGATATGTCTGCTGCTCTGGACCAACCAGGCGCCCCGCTCCCGTCTGGCCGAATCGTACACCTGAAGCGCGCGCTTGACCCCCTCGTAATCGACCACATTCTCGTCCGCCAGGAGGCTCGCAAGCACTGCGGCGTCCTCTATACAGAAACCGGCACCGGCACCGTGGTGCGGCGATGTTGCGTGGGCGGCGTCACCAACGAGACATACCCGGTCCTTGGTGAAGGTGGGTGGGGGGTTGTCGCCCAAGTCGAAGATGGCCCACTGGGTCATGTTAGTCTGGTTCCCACATGTCCCCTCCTCTCCCCGTGCCACTTACAATATCCATTTCTTCCTTTGTCAGCTTGAGCAGGCTCGTGATTGTGGGCCCAAAGTCTGCGAAATCGCGGAGTGCATCTTGACGTGTGGCGCGCGCGGTCAACTTTGACGAATCCGGCCACTCATCTGTTGTCGTGTGAAATGCGACCACGTTCAACGTTTGTCCGTGGTTGACGGGGAACGTCAAGATGTGACCACCTTTCCCCATCTGCATCGCGTTAGCCATCACGTTCTACATTTGCGCCATTCTCAAAAAGACTCACATGCATGCCGGCGTTTTGGGCCTTTTCCTTGCCAATCGCTGCTACGGCGTCGTCCATTGGCACCAGCGCCCGGTACGCATACTTGTGGCTGTAGGAGGGAAACGCGCACGGGTGGTCGTTGCCAAAGATGCACTGGCGGACCCTGGATTTGATGCCATCGCACGCCAGGATAGCGTCTGCTCGGGCGGTCGAGTTATCGGTAAAGTACAGCGTGTAGCGGCCGCTCTCGTCCTGGTCGAACCGGTCCAGCCGCTTTCCAAAGGATGCAATGTCCGAGGGCACAAGCTTGACGAGCTCGTCGAGGAAACGAGCGCGGTGCACGCCGTTCTGGCCGAGGTTGTTGCTGATGGAGAAGGCGGGCGGCTGGGCGCGCGCCTCGACGTCCTTGGTGTGGCCGTCGTAGTAGTCGAACCACACCTTCTGCTTCGAGGGCCAGATGTTGCGCGTGCAGACCTTCTCAAAGGCCTCGTGCACGCCCGGGTGGCATATCTTCATGGCCTGCACCGCATTGGGCGTAAACGAGACTCCCGCGCCGATTTCTCCAAACTGAGCCGCTTGCTCGAAAATCTTGACCGACACCCCGCGGTGGTGGAGGGCAATGGCCAGCGTCAGCCCGGCAATGCCTCCGCCGATGACGGCGTACTCGAGCTTTTGCTTGGATTCCATCTTTGTGTCGTTCGTCAGGTTTTGTGATTGATGTGCTCAAGACTTTTGGGATCACGGCGATGAGCTGCTGTTTTATGGGCTGGCCGCTTTTAATGTTTTATTTATCGAACTACGCTACCATAATCCGGAGTCAGCAGCATTGCACATTGGCTCTAGCCCCGATCAAACCGGTGAAGAGGGGCCCCCCGGGTTTTCGGGCCCGGGACACAGCTCGGGTGAGGTCATGCGCCATGAACAGCTTCCCAGTCTCGAACCGATGATGCCGACGCCCGTTTCATTTCAGAGCCCATAATCACGGCAAGTTGATTCGCCCGCCAACCTGCGCAGCACCATCCCATCGGGTGCGCGGTGCCTGCGTGCGTACCCGCTATCCTACATTCGCATCGGCTCACGCTGGGCCCTGGCGGCAGCCGGCTTCCGACGCCGAGGCGTATGGTGGAGAAAGCTCCTCCGCCCTGGGACTCGCCCGCCTCGGTCCCCACTTGGCAGGGCAGCAGCGTGAAGCACGTCGACGGATATAAACAGATGAATCCTGGCTACCCCGCAAGTCTCCTGTCTTGGCGGACTCGCCTGGGCCTCATGCAGATGGCAGATGGAGGTCGACGTGTCAGCGTCGCGGTTAGTCGGACTTCGGCACTGTGATGGTTCTGGGGCTGTCGGAGCCCACCTAAACTACCGGTGTGAATCGAAGCATTCTAATCTTTGAGGCTCTTCCCCCTGTTCTATTACCGAATTCAATTAGTTTATGAGCTAGAACGGTTCGATACTAACATGAAATTCGCTTTATCGTCGGAGTCCGGGTTAATGGAGTTCACCGTTCCCGGCACAGTGGTTTGCTCGGAACGGAAGACAGCTAGTCATTCATTCATTCGCACGGCAACTCTTTCACATTCGTTTTGAAAAGACTCGCCAATTTATATAAATCTCTCAATTGCCGGCCAATTCGCACCCGAATGGTCCTTGATAGAGATACCAATGCATTGGGTCCTTCGCCTAAACGCGTTGTTTGACCCACAAGCAGCACCCACATGGCAAGTCATGACGTTTTATGACATCGTCTCAGCCGTTATATCCGTTTTAATGGGTCAATGAAGCAAAAAATTAGAATAATAAGAGGTGTGGAAGACCACATCGTAGAGAGCTTATTTAGATTTGTCTCGACCATCCATGACGTATGACGGGAGAACTCGTCAAACTATTTGATCTACCCTGTTTCGCCAAAGGCTCGCAACTACCAAACGACTAGAAATTTGTGTGCATTTTATTAACGTAGCAATGGGTAAACAAAATTTCAGGTATTCTTCTTCTCATCAGCAATGCTTTCCTCTTGGATCTCTTTGTTAGATCCCTCGTGCTCGTCGACGGGACCACAGCCACACTCATCGGTACGATTGTAGTCGAGGGAAAATACTTGATGCTTCCATCGACCCCAGCCGACGTTCACATCATAGTGCAAATTGAAATTATTGCTGTGGGGGGATTTAGGTCCCTCCTCCTCCTCCTTGTTCACCAACTCCCATTCTTCATCACCAAGATTGTCATCATCTGGGAGGTGTTTAGCGACATCGATGCCCTTTCCCATTTAGCTTTGGGGTGGTAATTATTACCTCTAGAAACCTTTTTTGTTTCCTTTTCTCCTTGATGTACTTTTTTACTTTTGCTGGCGGCATCGCCAGTCTGGTTGCTTTCCGCCTGCATTCTGTTCGAGGTCAAATTAGAACTCGACTTTTCCGAGAGCTTATTTAATGGCGATTATTTTTCCAGGAATAGGCGATAAGAAGCGCAAATACAAGCTGGGTATCGGGAGGGTTTGTAAGGGACAAGATAGAAGACGTCAGCGCCGTAGTAACACCAATAATAATAAAATGGGTACAAGGTACCTGTAACCCTGACGTAGCTATAGCTTAGGCATAGCCTCTGCCTGATGGATCGTCAATCGGAGGCTTCCTAAAAAGGACATGTCACAATCATATCAACACTCGCCCTGCTGATTGGATATTATACGTCAAAGGTGGGCTTAATCTTCAGTAGGGCTAGTATTTGGTGCGCTACGCCTTTTTCATTTTACATTGGGGATCTGGTCAAAATTCCTTGGGTTCAGTCACTTCTGGTAATGGTTGACACCGCATCGCTAAAAGTTGAGGCACGATGTAATACTTGATCAAGGGCGGAGCCCAACTTTTAAACAAGCAAGTACTAGATAAAGGTTTGGCATTCCCGCGACTTAGACAACTTATACTTAAGTGCATCCCTACATAGCAGTAAAACTGCAAACCTTCTTTCTCAGATTTCTAAAACAGATATGTTGCTGACAAGGATCATTCCCAAGAAGACGAGAGTGCATACGTGGTCTTGGTGGGTTACGTAAAGAAATCGGCATTACTGTCTATATCATCTACCAATAAACTGCCGGGGTACACTTCGTTTATGACTATAACTAAGATTGATGCATATGCAATCCCGCACAACATGGCACTATGATCTCCTGCGCTTGTACACTTGGCGCGCCATTACGCGCCACTCCTTACATTGGGACATAGTCGCGGACCTTGGTGAGTCCCACCTTGGGTGGATTTCCGTTCTCATCGTTCTTCAAAGAGCAGAACAGCTTGGTGGAGTCAATATCGGACTGCTGCAACTGCGGTGGCTCAGTCGAGTAGGTCATGACGGACTTGGGATCACGGCGGCCCAACCGCACAGCTCCCTGCTTCTCAGCCCTGAGGCCAAACTCGGGGAGACCCGCAATGGCGAACTCGTGCCTGAGGCCCAGGACGTGACCGAGCTCGTGGACAAAGACTTTCCACATGTTGGGCTTCCACTCCGTGGAGAAGGCGTCGGAGAAGACGAGCACGTTGTTCAGGTCGTTCGAGTTGGGGAAGAAGGCTCTGGCCAAAGTGCCGTTGTTGTTTCCGCCGTGAGAGAGGACAAAGCTGGCGTCCTTGGCCAGGTGCACCCACTCAAAGGTGATGCCAATATTGGCCTTGTTCCACACATCAGCTGCGATGGCGAGCTGCATGGCAGCGTAGTTGGCGTCTTCCTGGGTCTCGAATCCCTGGCGCCATGCCGCCCATCTGACGACGGAGCCAGGAACCCAGCGTGGGCACTCGGAGTTGAAGCCAACCACGATGTCGACAGGGCTGTTCTCCAAGTTCCTGGGCACGGCCTGCTGGGTGATGCAGACAGGCCCGCCGCTAGGCACCTCGAATTCCGCCTCCTCCTCTTCTACTTCCTCCAACTCAACAGGCTTAACTGTTTCGATGGCTGCCACTCCAAGTGACTCAGCAATGGCATCAAGGAGAATCTCCTTCTCGGTAGGTCCTTGGTAACTCATGTTGGCGCTGGAGATGTCAAATGGTGTACCGCACCAGTTTTTGTGTGGTTGAGCCAGGGTTGGTAGTTGGCAAAATGAAAGGTGATGATTTGAGACTTGAGAAAGAAGCTTGAATGGGTTGTCGGATAAAGAGAGCCCATCAAGGTGGAAAGGGTTGGCATTTATACCGAGGCGGGTGCTTCTCTCATCGCACATGAAGTTGAAGTGCAGCCATCATTCTCTCCGGTCTTGACACCAACCTCCTGGCCCATGGAACTCAGTAGACTCCTCCAGACTTGGAGAGCTGCATGTCTCACCCACCGAGACTTCAATACTGCGATTGCCACATTCCGCAACCTCAGCTGAGGGAAATACTAAAAGTCGATAGTTGCTGGAGCCAAGAAGCTGAGCGGCCACTGTTTCTGTACACTTCTTGCGATTGATAACTGAACCGTGGCTGTGATTGGCTTGAGAGCTCTCCGCAATTCCGATCACACGGTGAAACCCCAGACCCTGGAAAATCGATAGCTGATGAGTTCCCGCCTGGAATGCGGCGGCGAGCCCGTCGCCAGCCGTTCGCTTCCGCTTTAGTATTGAGGAATGGATCGAAGGGGGAAAGTCGCAAAGTGTTTCGGCAATAGCGTAGTTTGTTTCGGACGAGGAATAGCTGTAAATGGTCTAGTGTCGCGTCGGCAGCTAGCTGTGAGTGAGGGAGCCAAAGTTCAGACTCCGCTATTCATTGGCCAATGAAAGTGGGCCATCGCGACAGGTGTTGTGTCAGTCACCGCACAGCCTCACACATGTAGGAATGTGAAATGTGTCTTAGCACCGAGATAGGAAAGGGCACTCTGCAGTTGCTGGCTGAATAGTGGCCTAGAGCTGTTTTTGATCATATTGCCCCTGCAAGGCCAACATCAGCTAATGAGCTGAACTTCTTTAGCGACGGAGCTGTATGGCCACGGCACCTAAGCTCTCCAGATCGGATCCCCGCCAGAAACAAAGGTTAATATTGGGTTGTGGAGAGCCTGTAAGCAAATAGATCCGCCACATTCAATAGATCAATTACTTACTTGGGATAATTGCGAGAACTGCTTGCGTATGCATTCCAAAAAGAACGCATTCAAGGATTGAAGCAGTTGAGATGAAAGCCAATATGAAAGTTATATGTATGGGAGTAGTTCTCTGTCAGTATGACTACAATTAAACAAACACACACTTATCTCTTTGTTCAAGCATTCCACCTTCAAAATGGTCAAAACTTCTATTGATTTCCTCTTCACTGAGAACAAGTCCATCAAACCCACGCGGGAATGGGCGGACTTGCTGCGGGCCAGCAAGGACAAGTACGCCAACTGTCGAGTTGTGTCCTTGACACGTGTCAAGGATCTGAACTCGAACTGGAAACATGAGTATCTCCAGTTCATCGTGGAAGAGACCGGCAGCAAAGACCGTGCAAGAGTCTACGCTGAACGGGGCAACCCAGTCGACCTTGACTGGGTCACCTTTGGTCCAGCCGAAACCAAGGCTACAGGCAGCAGGGACGAGGGAGACATGCCTCTTCCTTTGACCTCACTGGTCTTCGGAGGCGAGTCTGGAGAGGATGCCAGCAAGAGGCCGACTGTCCTGGAGATTGCCGAGATCCTAGCCGCTACTACTCTCATCGGAGGCGAGTACCAGTTCTACGGCCACAGCTGTTTTTGGTACGCGTACACTGCCTACGATGCTGCAAAGAGGCAGTTTGGCAACTGGGCCAAAGAAAAGAAGTGGCGATGGGGCGACATTGGAGGAGCCGGAAATGCCGGCTTCCATGATGCCATCGGCTTGGGATGGTCCACCCTCTTCAAGTTTTACTATGTGGTACGTCTTGCACTGATGGATGTTAATCACGAGCTCACACACAATCAAGGGACACGTCGAAAAGTTCAAGGCCGAGAGGGAGTCAGACATGACCTGGTTCGGGGAAGTGCGCCCCATCGTCGACGACTTGTACGTTGTCGAGCAGGTCACCTCCTTCTTGGAGCAGTCCGGCAACAAGGATGCATTCATCTCAGCGATGAAGGCCGAGGGATTCGAAATTACCGAGGCTGAGGTAAGCTTTTTCCTCAAAAAGAACGTGTGCTTCCAAAGACAAATGCTAATGGCCGATTCCACAGATCAAGCAACGTCTGCAGGCAAGTCACGACCTTGCAAAGCAACGTTCCGAAAGTGATGCAAACTGGACAACCGAGGTTCGTATTCTTCTTGTTCTCACGTCTCACTTGCGTATGGAGCATGGCTAACGAGATTAATTCCAACAGTTTAACCAACTCAAGAAGACTTTGGTTGAACGAACCAACGGCGATGCAGACGCTGACAAGTACCTGAAGCTCTACCAGAGCTTCGAGGTGCCGTTAGAGATGAATGAAGTGACGGCGGAAGGGGCAGGCAACTATGAGACCAAAAAGGCTCTGGAGATTGCTGTGGGCCACATTTTGGATGAGGCTCTGAAGCACCAGTAATTCATTGCAGGATAACAGTGATGGGTTAGCACGGCCTATCTGAGAAGAAGGCACTGGTTGCATAAGCTAAGAATAATGCCAAGTCAATTCAATATCTCCGCGTTCCTCTCAAAAGGATCACATGCATTGATTCCTGGGTGTAACTTTGTCATTGTAAGATTGGTATCCAGCGCCTAACTGGACTCTGCCCGAGACCCCAACATCATTCTCACCAGAAAACTCACCGGTTATGAATGCAGCAACATTAAAATACGAGACTATCCGACTTCGTTGCCAGTTAGTAGATTATATATGAAACCTAAAATAAAATTCATGCTTCATGAATGGATCTAGACTTTTGGAAAAATCTGAACAAATTGGGGTGACCAGGGTGTATAATACGACGACAACAATTGTACGGTCACTCCTGGGTTTTTTTCTAGCGTGATGCACGCGCTTCTTGGCGCAGCCTCTGGGGGGCCGCAATCACCGAGACCCGACACATCCGTGATTCCGAGTGATGGAAGATTCTGAAATACGAAGTGGCGCATACACACATTGCTGAATGGCCACCAATGCTCCACCAAAACACCGCTTTAGGTGGGCCTGCCTATATCCTGGGCTCGCCTTATGAGTCAAGTCGATCTCATCCACAGTGATATCGGAGAATGGGATTTTTAATCAAAAGCGATCCCAAGGTTCTCAAGGTGACGGTTAGAGCCGCACGAGAATTCGGCTTGAAGTAAGCGGGTCAAAAAGCTTATACTATGGATTAATTGAATGTTTTCCGTTAATGCAATGCTGAGCCACTCCTTGAATGCTAGCTAGAGGGCTGCAACAAAGCACACCAAACGAATAGGCTCCGTTGATATGTTCTCAAACAGGTAACGCCGAGGGCCATCTCTCATCTCTCTCAGTCAGCAATGCTATTCCCTCGGGAATCTCATGTTGGGTTAACTGAAGCGACTGCAATCTTTTGGCCAGTCCAGGGAGCTCCTCGGGAAAGTCGCCCCAGGCGATCAGATTCCGTTCTCGCGCCATCATCATGGCTTCCAGGATATCAGCCGTCTCTTGGCTATCCCAAACCCCTTCTCTTCGCCGCATAGATCGCAGCTGCTTAATGCATCGTTTTTGGATATCAACATCAGGGCATGATGTGCAGATTATTGAAAGGACTGGAATGAGGTTGCCATCAAACGCAAAGACGGGTGTTGTGTCGCATAAGCAGGAAGCAAGAAATTCGGCTCGGCGCAAAAGCTCTTCCGCGTCCTCGCGATGAAAGTCCTCGTCTATTCTCTTTATCCTCAAAGTACCCTGCCAGAGGGCTTGCTCTATGGCAAGCGCAGCAACTTGATGCAGCTCCTGTTTTGGGACTGCTCTTTCATCCAGTTTTGCTCGGTACAAGTCGAATCGGGTGCTCCAATGGCGAAAGTAAGGTTCTATATTCGTGAAGCAAATAGTTTCAATATCCTGCGGTGTTGACACTGCATCAAGTTCCTGGAGCGATGGTAAATCAAGATCACTCGGGCTGAAGCTCGCAGCGAATCCGTTCATCTGGCCATCATTCAAAGTCGTGGCGAGCACCATTTCCAGAGCATTCAAAGCCGTCTCTGCTTCGGATACCGAAGAGAATGCAGTTTCTGGAGAGTCGAAACTGACATTGACGGGAGGGAAAAAGTTAAGATCAGGCACCATTTCGTCTCCCGTAAAGGTTGAAATGTCTTGGCCCAGCCGTACCAGCATTTGGATTACGATATCGAAAATTTCGGGCCTTTTCGCAAAGCTCGCCTTCTTCGGATTCATGGTTAAATATGAGCCGGGATTGTTTAGATACGAGGTAAGAATAGCTGCTGCCGCATGCATGTGGCGCAAACATTCATTGTAGCGGCCTTGAAGGTTCTCGATACAGATGAATATGACACAACACATGAGAACTACCTCTATGTTCTCCGCAGTTGGGTTCTGGATGTGCGGTTGGATGCTGCGTATCGCCTGGTTGTAGTGACAAATTGAATCTCTTTGAAATTCAGAGATCTTTTCCGTTGTCGCAGATGATTTCAAGTGCTGAAATTTAAAGCTTTTATGAGCGCTCCCAAGAGCTCACATTGCATGCCTGAGAGATTTCATAGCATAGCTACGCGGCAAGACGTGGACGTACCAGAATTCCATGGGGCTTAATGACGAAGCGAGGTCTTCAACGGTGCATGTTCGGACATAGTGCAGAAGGTGTAGCTCGCTCGACGTTGCAGATGTGTCCAGTGGCAGACAAGGAAACAATCGAGGATATAGGACCTCCGCTTTGACCGCATTCGACGCCATATGATGACTCGGGAGAATTCCCCGGAGATTCCGAGACGTTTTGCGAGTGGGATTGAGTTCGTACCCCTCACAGGGATAGCCATCGACTTCACACCTATTGCACAACGGCTTCCCTTCATCACATTTCAGATGGCGCTTTCTAGTTTTATCAGCAATGCTGCCGAAATGTCCCAGTTTGAACTGTACTCACTTGCTAGGGAATATGTCAGCCAACTTTGCGTCAATTTTTTGTAGTATACGCGTACCATGTAACGCAACCTGTCCTCACTCTCGGCACCTTGGCTCTGGACCATTTTTTAGTCAGCCTCCTCTTGATTTCGCCCATTTTGCGAATCGAAATTTCCAGAAGCAAGATTGAATTTTAATGTTGGTGGATTTGTTGCTGTCGTCCCCCAGCCCAACATATAGCCTTGAAGAAATCTCGTCGTGGGAAGTAGTGCGATTTGCGGGCAGGCGAAAGCAACTACGGATCAAATGGCGTGACCTCCTGGCAAGGATTCCTGAGTCGGATTTTAAATACCATCGGTATCGCCTGCGACCAAGAATGCTCTGATCGATGAGCGAAGAAGAAAAAAAAAGGGGGAGAAGGAAAACTGCCAAGAATAAGGCGAAAAACGAAGGCTGCAATAGGATCCTTTGTACGGGCAAACTCGCTCCACAGCTCTGCCCTGTGCGATCTGAACTAATCCCCATCAAGACGAGGTTACAGCGAATGACTCAATCCAGCTCCAACCCAGCCATGCCTTGCAGGGGGGTGGCCACCTGTTACCCTGTAGCCCTCGGATGACCACCCGAAGCTCAGGCCATGAAGAGGAAATTAACCATATCACGGCCCTAGTCTATTCCAGAAGACAAAAAGGCGGCTGTTCGAGACAGTAAGGAATAGATAATGGCATTTCCTAGATAAATATCAGGTTGCATAAGTCGAACCAACCAAAATAACTGCGGAGTTAGACCAAGTAGCTAAATTTAACGAGTTTCATGCTGGAACATTACCCTCAAGAGTGTGGATACTACTCCGGTTATTGTAAGAAACGGCTCGTGCTGATGCAAAAGGCTGGGCAATACCAAATGCGGAATAGACTAGGGAATGTTTATGTTGAAGTGAAATTTAGATGCGCATGTGTTAGAGTTGTGGACCAGGAAATTCGTTGTTGGCCAAGGTTGCTTTGTTTTGTCTCTGCTCCTGACTTCGATGAGCAGCCCACAAGGAGAGCCCGTCTTTTTAATCTTTAGTCTCGAGGATTCCAAGCGCAAAACTCATTGACCAACCTACCTTGGCCGGGAAAATCCGACTTGGCGATATCATAGCTGGCCTTGGACCATATGATTGGTTATATCGGTCGTCCCTTTTCTTGTACCTAGATCCAGACCCTTGCATACCTGATGCCGAAGAGCCTTGTAGGCGATTTAAGTATTATTTTCATGAAACAGTTCGCAACGTGTCTGAGAGAACCAGCAACCCAAGTTTCCCACCCACGGCATGGTAACCCATCCACCCTCTTCATGGCTTTTACAAACCCGCACATCAATAATCATTTTTTGATCCGAGGACATTTTGTAGGCTAATTCCGTTCCGTCTCGGACTTGAATTGGGGCCCCAAGCCGATCCAGGCGAATTTGGCCGACGGCTCTCTCACGCCCACCATCATAATGTAGAAGTAAACCAACAATAACAAGGACACCGCTGGCTTGATGTTGACGTTGCGCTGGCTCAGATCCCACTGGGCCTCGGGCTTACATACGAACTGGCAAGGAGTTATCACAGACACCCTTGCCAGTGGTGCGGATGTGTAGAAAAGCCTTTCTGAACTGCCAGACCCGGGGTAAGAGGTCTGTAAGGCTTGAGCTGGGGGATCGACTGGAGTGTTTGATGGTCGTTCCTCGTCGAATGCTACTTGTCTGACACCACCAACCCGAGTTTCTTCAATGAAAACACAGGTCGATGTCTCTTTCGGCTTATTGAGAAGGACCCAATTGGATATTTGCGGGGCCGCATAATGTAGCCCAATCGTCCAAATTCTATCTGTGCTTGTCTTCATCTAGTTGTCGTGAGCAATGGCTGCGAGCGCAACTGATCTCGCTGAGATGACTCACCACAAGATCAAAATGTTCAAACGCATTGGGACGCGCCCATATTTCCAGGATAGATTCGCCTTTATCAATAGGCATATATAGCCAGACTCCACTTTCATGATTCAATGGCGGATTTTGATAAAACTTGGAATCATCCTCTTCCAGAGAATGGGCGTGGATTGCGAGGAGGCCATAGTACCAACAAGCCGAGTATGCGCCGACGCGACGGCCATTGCACTTGAAAAAGTTCATCCGAGGAAGAGCTGTGAGGGATGAGGGTCTAGGGGCTAGTTTGAAAAAGTAAAAGGATTTAGAGACTGGCTGAGGCACGGCCCAGACTGCATCACTGGAAAGCGAACCAGAACCGTCCCCGCTGTAGGCCTGTGTTTTCACATCTCTCAATTTGATACCCTTTGAAAATTCAGTAAACACGGGCTTCTCGTTGGTGCATTTGTGACTTACGTCGGTACGACATTCAAGTTTCGCATACTTTGGTGCTGGATAAGTTCGCCACCAGATACCTAGGCGCCTAGTAACGGCTGTCAATCTGCTAGAGTGGGCAAAGACGATATTTCTGATACCAAGATGATCATATGCCACGCACACCGAATCGAAAGCTCCTTCTGGCTTTCGTATTACCGTGGTGGGCTTTTTGGCTTGTTCTTGATTGGGAAGTTGGTTTGATAAGGCCACAATGTAAAAAGCCCCCTCGAAACTGACCCATTGAGCCCAGACCTGGCTTGCAAGTCGGATTGAATATTGATTTTCTAACTGAGTGTCTCGACGAATTAAGGATGTTGCACAAGCAATAGAAAATGCAGAAAGACAATATTGGCTGATTTCAAGTGCGATTTCTGAGTTCAAGCGCCAAGCTGTTTGAAGTCGATTGGCCAGTTGTGTTTGCATCCAGCGACGCCGGTCTTGGAATTGCAGCGGCGGGGGAGAGAACCCATATCGAACGGCATTTACAAATAGTAATGGCTGAATGTCGTCCTGCTCGAGAAGTGCAATGCACTCTGGATGACAGCCTGTTGTATAGCGGTCTACTAAAATGTCATCCGTGGTGGGGAAGTACATGTGATCATGTTTCTCGCCGGTTCCAATTAAGCCAAGAAGATCATGTTCCTCGTTGGTTTCAATTAAGCCAAGCGAATCGTACTCGAGTCCCTCAATAGTAGCATACCGACTGACTAGGATACGGCCAGATTGGCATGCTGCATCCTTGATGTGTGGCGGTGAGGTGCTCACCAACTGCCACGTCGTCCCCCTTACTAAACTCGAAATTGCAGAGGCCACACCATGGTCGTATATATCTCATGGTAAAGGGCAAATGGAATAGTCATCAAGAATTAGTCAAACGGAACATTGCATGACCAAAACGGGAAAAGACATGTGGCAAATTTTCGGGGCAGTCGGCACGACCATCTACGCGTAGACCAATCAGGTTCTCACTTGCTAGCGCCCGTACCAACACACATGCGCCTCATGCCGCCATGGTACCAGCATGGAAACATTCCGTTTCAATGTCCTAAGTTTTCGTATACTCGCTTCGCCTGATGTACGCACGGAGTCCAGGTTGGTCCTTGGAAGAGTGACCAATACCAACTCCCCGTGAGAATTCTGGAGAGATCTTTCCAGCTGAGGACTTGGGTCAGTACAGCAAGAATCATGGTGCATTGGGTAGTGACGGGCGAATTCAATATGTTGGGCTTGTGGCCGACCAAAGCGCAGTAGTCCCCCTGGAGCTTGGAAGTCAGTGCAGCGAGCTTCTGCGGGATGACCTGCTGCCTTTGCATCACAAGGCAAAGAGTTATTTATTTACCTAATCACTCCTCAGTGTCCCACTAGTCCTACCGAATAATTGGATAATACCCGAGCACATTGAGGCTTTGGAACTTTGAGATGCAAAAACGGGTATCACACAGGTCTACGATACGTAATAAATGCTAATCAAAATTAGGTCATTGGGAAACAGTAAAGGCAAGACGATGACTGCAGGGTCTGGAAATGATGGGCCACGCTTAGCGAGGAACAAACCCCACCAAAAATCCCCGAAGGGTTTGCTAGTGACTTTGCGGCATCTTCTGAACAAGCCGGGAGGGAAATATTCTAAACTTTTGTGTGAAAGCTTACCACTTTGAGGCAGGGTCAGTAACAACAAAGAAAATTTGTCTCCCACCTCGAGGATTTTATTCCACCGTCGTGACGAAACATATTACGACGGCGATCGATAGGGTGACCGAGAAAATGAAAGGCACATGGTACAGGAGTAGACCGCGGTAGCAAATTTCCCGTCAACGTTCTCAGGTGAAAGAAGTGTCGAGCACAAGTGGTCAGTTACTTGAGATTTCGAGTGAATAACTGACGAAATGTGGGGATTCTTTCGCAAGCGAGCGCCATTTATGCTCGGTCACAGAAAAAAAAAAGGAAGAAAAAAAAGAGGAAGACGGAGGGACAAGGAGAGCAGCTCTGGAAAAAGCCAAATATAGGGGCGTAGCTGGCTTACAAGTAGCAAGCGACCTGCACGTTCGCGAAATTATGGGGGCCGGCTTATGGGATGTCAGACGCTGTGGGTGACGAAAGCCAAGAGAGTACCGGCAACGCGGATGGTGACGTTTTACGGAGGGCGATCCTAGGTTTCAAAATGTGGATTTTATCCGAGACTACATAACGTTTGATTAAACCTAATTTTGCTACCACGCGGCATTTTGCTTTAGTGTGCGAAGAATGACGAGCAGATGGCGAGGCTTTTGCAATGCGCATCAATCAAACCATAGGGTCCAGCGACCCCAGAATGATTTTCAGTTCGGCACCTTGCTGCATAGGGCTCCTACGAAAAAGGTCACATCTCTCGGTATTTCCAGCTTGGGAAAACAATTCCTAAACACTTCCATTGGCCCAAAGATTAGTTCTTAGGGTTTTATTTTTTATAATTATCTTTTTTACAACCATTCGAGGGCTGGATTGTAGGGTAAGTTGAGAAGCAGAAGCTGGAAGAAATTGGCAAGTTGGGGGAGACAACAAACCCCCATCACCCGGACCGGCCCTTTCACCTGCGAGGACGCACGAGCCGGGCCGGACTAACCCAGACGTGTCACATTCTCCCGTTGAGCTATCGAGCTATTTGAAGCAAGGGTGTCATCGGCGGGTAGATGCAAATGGAATCCCGGAGCACCCAAACAGAGAACAGCTCCGTGTCTCAGGGAGAAGAAAAAAACGACACTCCAGTTGCACAACACAAAAAGCGCCATACTAAGCTAGTAGGGCTGACGTGTCTTGGCAAAACGAGGTGAAAAGCAGCCCCAGGGTTGCGTGTGGCAGCGAGCGGTTTGGGGTGGTCACCGGGAAACACACCCGGTCCACCCCCCTGGTGTCACCTCCACTCTAGCGTTTCTCAGCCAGCACCAGCCCATGTTATGCTTAAATGGATTCTACGTCATTGTGTCTGCGATTGGGTCAGGTCAGCAAAGTATGGGCGGTGAGATTGGATGAGCGGCACTTGGAAGGGAGGGGGAGAGGGTTGCAGAATGTCAGATGGCTTCGGGGTTGAGGAGAGATGGAGAGCTTGACTCGTCCGGCACAGCCACCTGGAAGAGGAGAAAAAAGGTTCACAGCGCAAGTGGAATAGGGCAGTGGAATGTCTCGAGAGAAAGGCAAAACGCCACACGGTGCCAATCACAAGCGAGGCATTGTGGACTGTGCTGTGCTGTCCTGTACAGAAGGCCCTCGTTTGGTTGCGGTCGGCTGCAGCGCTGTGGAGTTGCGCATCTAGCGAGGCGGCCGGGGGTAGCTGAGAGCTCGAGCTTCATCGGAGCTTTATTCTGCGAGAATATGCAGAGAGCTCGAGCCACGGGGTTGAGGGGAGGGATGGAGGGAGGGAGGCATTTCTTGCAGGTGGTGCACATGGAAACCGTTGGCCGTGGTTTGCTTGTGTTGCGCATGGCATGGGGCATGAGGCATGGGACCTGGGAGGCCGCCTACCCGCTCCAAGGGGCGCTGATCGACAAAGGTTCTATACGGCGACTCTGGCCATCCCCAAAGCGATCTGGCTTGTGACAGCATGACGGGCAGGGTGCACTGCCACGCTCACGCTCAAGCGGTGACGGTTCCCTGTTTTTGTTTTTTGCCGACGACGATTCGCGGGGTCGTGTAACTGGTTTAGCGGGTGCAATGCGAGCCTCTGCGGCTCACGCTCCCCTAGGGTCCCCTTGGGTCCCTTGGGTCTAGTCGCCCACCGCCAGCCAACCCCCTGGAGCACAGGCCCAATGGCAGCCCACGGTGGCCCAGGGGGGGATCTGGCCCGCTAATAGAATGCGACCTCTAGTGGTTGTATCTCGCTTGTTCCCGCAAAGCTTGGCATCGCCTAGAAGATACTTGGGTACAAGCAGCCCAGGACTTGGTGCCCGCGACACCTCGAAACTCGCCCAAACTCTACCTATGAGCGATTTTCCCACGCAGCGCCCGCTGCACCGGAAAGCAACACTGACGATGGAGAAGCCCTTTCGGATATTGCGCTGGGCCCTAGCACAAAAACAGAGCGACGAGGAAGAGAAAAACAAGGGAAATTAAGTCGCACTGTGACGCACCAGCCCCAGCCCGCGAGTTTCCCTCTGTCGCCGAGTTGCTTGCCGCCGTGCGCGCTCCCGACGGACAAGCCGTGGGCTCGCCCGTTGGAAAGGCTACTCTCTCAGTCTCTCCTCTCTTCTGACATCTCACGAAGCCATGCACAATTTCGTCACAGGATGAGGGCGCTCCGCACAGCCCTGGGCTGGACTGGTCTGGATCCGTAGTCGTGATGGGCGGGCGAAAGCGAGAGCGTATAAAGGACCCCGAGGCCATCGCCAATCTTCTCGAGGTCCAGCACTCACTTCTCCTGCCCTCTCTTGCCTTCTCTCGTCGGGTGTTTCGTCCCCTTCTGCTCTGACCGTTTTCCCGCGTCTTGCAACTCCCCCGTGTTCCCTCATGGACGATACTGAGCCCAAAGCCCCGGCCCCTGAGCGCATCCGTTGGCAGGATGACGAGGAGGCCGGGACCAAGGCCAGACCGGCCCTGAGGCGTGGCCTTTCCACCGACTCAATGGGAATCCATTCCATTGCGTCCAGGCGCAGCTCCATTGATGCTGCCGCCGCCCTGCCCATCCAGTACCGGACCGTGTAAGCCATCTCGCGAATGCCGTGAACGACTCCCCCCCTAATGTGGTTTTGATTATTACAGGTCTATGGACATTGAGGACTACAATAAAAAGTCCGGGTTTGCTGAAAAGACCACTGAGGCCGCAACAGGTACGCACATGTGTAGCATATCGCTGTGTGTTGTGAAGGACAAGGACCCCTTTCTGATTGTCGTGACTCCCTAGACCTTGCAAAGCTTGACTGGCATACCAACTCGGTCGAGGAGATCCTGCGCCGCCTCTCAACCTCTGAGAAGGAAGGCCTTTCTCCTGCCCAGATCGAGCGGCGTATCGCTCACTATGGCAGGAACGCGCCCTCGCCCGCGCCCACCCACAACACCAAGAGGATCTTTGGGTACTTCTTCAAGGGATTTGGTTCGGTTCTCTTTATAGCCTCCATCCTAGTCTTCATTGCCTGGCGCCCGCTCGGGAAACCACCGGCGGACGCCAACCTTGCCCTGGCCATTGTCTTGATTGCCGTCTTCGTCATCCAGGCTGCCTTTAACATGTGGCAGGACTGGTCCTCGTCGCGTGTCATGGCCTCCATCAAGAACATGCTCCCTGAATTCTGCCAAGCCATTCGCGACAGCCAAGAAATATCCCTTCCTGCCGAGGACATGGTCCCAGGAGACGTTCTTCTCATCAAGGCTGGCAACAAGCTCCCTGCTGATGTTCGATTCATCAAGGCGTCTTCTGATGCCAAGTTTGACAGATCCATTCTCACTGGTAAGTCCAAAAAATGCATAGCATCCTAGCCCCTTTCTGACGTGCCGCAGGTGAATCGGTCCCCCTTGTGGCTACCATTGATTCCACCGATGACAACTACCTCGAAACCAAGAACATCGGCCTCCAGGGCACTCACTGCGTGTCTGGTACTTGCACCGGTGTTGTGGTTTCTACCGGAGACAATACTGTCTTTGGCAAGATTGCCCAGCTCACCAATGAGCCAAAGAAGGGTCTCACCACACTGGAGCGCGAGGTGTTCAACTTTGTCTTGGTCATCTGCTCCATCATGTTTGTCATGATTATCCTGGTCATTGGTCTCTGGTAAGCATACGCGACAAATCGACGATTCCTAGTACTAATGAACATAGGGCTGGCTGGCTTCGCAAGGAGCATCCTGATTGGATCAGTGTGCCAAACCTCATTATTTCCTGCGTGTCTGTGGCCGTTGCCTTTATCCCTGAGGGTCTTCCCGTTGCCTTGACTGCAAGCATGACCATCAGTGCAAACATGATGCGAAAGCAAAAGATTTTGTGCAAGTCGCTCAAGACTGTGGAAACTCTTGGTTCCGTCTCGGTCATTTGCTCCGACAAGACTGGCACTTTGACACAGGTTTGTGGCATTGGATTTATTTGTGATTACAGATAGGCTAACATTGGGCAGAATAAAATGACCGTCACTGAATGTGCTATTGGTGAAAAGGTCATGAGCGCTGAGGAGGCCAGGGATGCCATGGTCCTCGACAAGAAGGTCGCGCCCAAGAATAACTCCGTCAGCCAGCTCCGCGCTCTCGCAGGCCTTTGCAATGCCGGTACTTTTGATGCAGCCACCCTCAACCTGCCAATCCATGAGCGTACTGTCCATGGTGATGCAACTGACCAGGCCATCCTCCGCTTTTCTGAAAGCCTTGGTGACGTGTCTGAGCTTCGTAAGTGCTGGCATACCAAGTACGAGCTTTCTTTCAACAGCAAGAACAAGTACATGATCAAGGCGTTTACTTTGGCTAAATCCGAGGGCCCATCGGTTGCTCTGCCTTCTGACACGGCCGCTGTGTTCGGTCCTTCTGACGTGTAAGTCCTACCCGCAAACTTGTATGAACTCAATTGCTAATTTTGCAGGCTCTTGACCATCAAGGGAGCTCCTGAGATCCTTTTCGACCGAGTTAGCTCCTACGTCAACCCAACTGGTGTTACTGTTCCCCTGAATGCGGCTGCCCGCAAGCGCCTTGAGGAGACCAAGAACAACTGGGCATCCCAGGGCAGACGAGTTTTGCTGCTCGCCCGAAAGGTTCTTTCCAATTCCCAATTCCCCGCCGGAATGTCCACGTTGGCCTTGGAGTCGGAGATGAACAAGCAAGCCGCCTCAGGATTGACTTTGGTTGGCCTGGTTGGCATCGTCGACCCTCCCCGACCTGAGATCCCAGACGTCGTTGACACTCTTCGCGGTGCTGGCATTCGCATTTTCATGGTAAGTTTTCTACTGCCTACTACAAATAAAGCTGATCTGACGAAATTCAGGTAACTGGAGACTTTGCTCTTACTGCTCTCGCTATTTCACGCGAGTGTGGAATTGTTACTGCCAAATTGGTCGACGGAATTGACGCTCTTCAACGAACGACAACTCTTGACCCATCTATCCGTGAACTCGAAGTTGAATTTGGCGCCGACGGCCCACGAGAGGCCATTGTCGTGAGCGGACCTGAACTCATCACTCTCAACGAGAGCCAGTGGGATCAACTCTCGACCTATCGCGAGATTGTCTTTGCGCGCACCACCCCCGAACACAAGCTTCGTATCGTGCGAGAGTTCCAATCCCGCGGCCAGATCTGCGCCATGACTGGAGATGGAGTCAACGATGCTCCCTCTCTCCGCGCTGCTGATGTCGGTATTGCCATCGGCTCTGGAAGCGATATTGCCATTGAGGCTGCCGACATGGTGCTCCTTGACACATTCTCGAGCGTCGTTGAGGCTCTGCGCTACGGCCGCATGATGTTTGACAACCTCAAGAAGACGGTCGCATACCTGCTTCCCGCTGGTAGCTTCAGTGAATTCTGGCCTGTTATGACCAATGTTGCGTTTGGAATGCCTCAGATCTTGAGCAGCTTCCTCATGATCATTATTTGGTAAGTTACGCTGCGAGCGATCCACCCTAGCTTCAAACCCACTAACATGACACAGCTTATTCACCGATGCCATGGCGGCCATCGCTCTTGCATACGAGGCACCCGAAGCCGATGTGCTGCTTCGGAAGCCGCGAGTCCCGGGCAAGGATCGTCTTGTGGACTGGCAGCTCGTCATGCAGGCCTATGGCGTGGTGGGCATGCTCGAGACGACGGCCTCGTTTGCCATGTCGTACTGGTACCTCGAGCGTAACGGCATTCCATTTAAAGACATCTGGTTCAAGTTTGGACAGATCCCTGCCGCGATTGATCCCGATTACTACAACCAAAAGCTGTACGAGGCGAGCTCCATCTATTTTGTGAACTTGGTCGTCATGTAAGTGCCACTCCACTCCCTGGCCGCCGAGATCGGTCCAGCCCCCATGCGCTTGAGCATATTCTGACAAAACATTGCAGGCAATGGTTCAACCTCTTGTCCGTGCGGACCCGCCGCCTCTCCATCCTCCAGCATCCTCCCTTGTTCAACAAGCACACCCAGAACCTGTACCTCTTCCCGGCCATCCTGTTCGCCCTCGTCATGGCCTTCCTCTGGCTCTACCCGTCCGTATTCCAGAGGGTGCTGCAGACTTCGCCTGTGCCCGTGGAGCACTGGTTCCTGCCGATGGGTTTCGGCATGGGTCTTATACTCCTCGATGAAGGGAGAAAGTACTGTGTGCGAAGGTGGCCGAAGGGTACTCTCGCTCGCATGGCTTGGTAAGCTGGGGCGGGGTGGGGAGTGTCGGCCATCATGTTTTGTAGATGTAATGATATAATATGGCTCTTCGGGCCTCGAAATACATGACTTATGACCTCTTTTTCGAAATATTCGTCCGGTTCGTTTCTTTATGTTGATGAGTACACGAAGGCATCAAAGATGCAATGTCATACAAATAGATATGTGCATGATGTGTGGTGCGTGGTTTTCTCCACTATTCTTGACTTGTAATCCCAGCTTTCCGCGGTCTTTCGCGCGATATCGAAGCCTCTTATGCGATATTTCGTAACGTAGGATCAGGGTTATTCACGAGATGGATATGTAATCTTTAGCTAAGGCCACTGCCCGCACATTTGTAGCGGTTGGACATCGTCGCTGTCATCATCTGTTTAGCACTGGGCAGGGGTCATTCCGACCTGGCGCATGGCCTTCTTTTTCAGTCTTGAACGGAATCGTTTGACTTCTGTGCATCTTGTATATCGCGGGTTGTACTGGCGGATGGTTTCTTGGTACGTTACGGTGGATAGTTCGCAGAGCGATCGCGTGACGTACGGCGTGTATCACGGGAAAGATCCTGGTATCAACTTCAATTCACAAGGCGCCTTACTAAATAAATTGAGTATAGAGTCGTGGCTGTGGGCTTTTTTTTTTTATCGTGTTGGCAGGAGAATTGTGCATCCGATCTGATCTGAATTGGGCGATCGACTCGAGCATCGGGGTTGTATGGGGCGTATGGGGCGGTTAAATAATCTCGTTCAGGCGAATCTAGTCATTAGGCGCTTCTAGTAACCTCATTTGATTAAGTCGTAAACCGATCACGAATCGCGGGCACATTGAGGGAATGTCGGCAAGGTCATGGTCGCTCGAGGAAAAATCCGAAACAGATGGTGAACGAAAATTTTGGCCTGATATTTCATTCAATATGAGGTTTTATTTTATTCCAAATGCCAGACTCCTATTCACCTTGTTCTTTTGGGCGTGCTCCCAGGGTGGTCGGTTGACTATACCCAGCGACCATCGGCTGCCGCTTTCGGATTTGGCTGTAAGTCTCGTACATACGAAGTTGCGCCGCGAGCAAGGTTGTGTTTTGCCTGAAGTGACACTCTCTCGAAAACATGGGATTTCGGACCGAAAACAACTTTATCGATGCATGACTTGTCGTCATCGCATGGCATGCCCGGGTTCTCTATCACAAACGGATTCTGCAGTCGGCACCAGGACGAGGGCGACATCGACAGGAGGTGATCTGTGGCGAGGGAGACCCCGTCAGTTCTACGGCCCAGTTATTTTACATACCATTCTAGCTAGCAGTGCTAGCCACCTGACGGTCATTCCTTGGATATTCCTAGGCAATGGGTTTCCAGTCCGCACCGAAGGTGGTGCTGTGGCCGTTCCACGTCACCGCGGTGGGCTCGTTTGCATTCCTTGTTTCGTGACGTCTGCGAACCGTGCTCGAAAGTCGGTGTCTATTATATGGGGAGTGGGCATTATACCCCGGACTGCGGCTGGAGTATCGCGAGGGCGCAGAGGGCGTCATCTCAGATGAGTCGGAAATGAGGTCTTTTGCTCGCAAAGGCGCGACGTCGTCGGGACGACCGAGGCATTAATACAAGACAAAACTAAATCGTCATTACACCTCCGCGAGGTCCATTTTTTCGCGAGGCTCGTGATGAATTCCAAACCATCAATTGCTTTTAACCATGGCTCGTCGGGCTGAACCGGCGCTGGCGATCGGCCAAAAGGTGGCATGCTCGATGAGCTGACGGGTCAATGCCACAGGACCCATCCGCGCGGGCTCCACACAAAAGGTCGCCTGTTCCCGGCCCCACTATCGGATGTTGGTATTCATCATGTAAGGGAGAAGTGGGGAAGCTGCACGAGCAGGCGAAAAGGGCGATTGATAACTGACAACAGCCATTGACGAGGAATTGGCAGAGAGGCGCGAGAAGCTGCAAAAACAAAGGGAAAACAAAGGAGGGGCTCAGACATGCAGATGGCCGGCCTTTTACGGAACGAGAGCGCCCACGAGAACGACATGTCGACGCAGCAGCTGGGCCGTGAACCAGGCACAGGAACGAGATCAGGTACGCGAGGCCGGGGTCGACTGTCACGGTACATGGGGGTCGGCCACGGAGCTCCGTCCGTCATAGGGAGGGGTCATGGGGGCGCGAGGGGCCCGCTCACGGCAGTCACCATGAATTGTGGCAGCATGATGCTGGTACGATGGCGATCTTGGGCGAAGGCTCGAGCGACGAGCTACGAGCCACGGGCTTGAGGATGGCATCGTCACGTACGCGGGACAAAGTCTGTGCAGCCATGGACGACAGAGCAGAGCGGGCAAAGTGCACCAAACCAAACCACCAGCTCGCAAGCACCAAACGCTAATGTCTCTCCTCCCCCTCCCCCTCTTTTAGGGGCCATTCCCGAGCACTGTGATTGCTCGGCGCGAGGAGGGGAAGAGAGCTCGCCGCAAGCCAGCCCAGATCGGCAGCCAATGGTGCCCGGGTCTTGACTCTTCGCGGGAGAGACAGATGCCCTCCACCCCGCCACAAGGTTTCGCATCGCGCTTCCTCTGGCCGTACGTAGCAAGACGGACCATCAGGTGAGCACCCGCGGCGTCCAGGCGAGACGAATCCGTAGCCGAAGCCTCCGGGGGAGGGAGGGGCGATCCATCTCGTGCCATTGGCGATCGGCCACACTGTATCGTCACCTTGGGTGCGCCCCCAAAGCAACAGTACGGCAAAACAGTGTACGGTACCTGGGACCATGTCGGTACGAGGTATGACTGTTGACTACCACCATGACACAACACGCAACGCAGCATAACGCAACGCACCCCTCGTTTCTGCTTCCCCTGCCTGGGCCCCCTTCCACGGTCCGCAAAGAGGCGGTGATGGGACGCCGTTTGTTGACCGAAGACGCACCGCTTTGCAGAGCCTCCAATTCGAGCCCTCGATTCCTCGTTTTTTGAGGCCCTCGCAAACCATGCCTCCCTCTCTCGTCCGGAACCCCTCTCCCCCTTCCCCTCAAACCCGTCGCTCGCTCCAGACGCCACCAGCACCGATCGCAGTGGGGCAGCGACAAGCTTTCCCCGGATTTGCGCCCCGGCGACTCGCCCCAAGTGGGTACCTGGGCTTGCCCAAACGTGCTGCGTGCTGCTGTGGGTGACTTACTGAGCCCACTGAGCCCACCGAGCACGGCGGCCCCCTCCACCCTTCCCGCAGCCTGTGGGTGTGGGCTGCTGTTTCCAGCGGCGCCACGCTATGCCCGATGCGGCAGTGGGCAGAGGTCGCCTGAGCCGGGAGCAAGGGGCGTCACGCCTTCCGTCAGGTCAATGTCACGCGATCGTCCACAGTACCTCCTGTTGCAGTCGCAGCTACAGACGGACTACCACGGCGCCGCGACATGTACCTCAGTTCGACTTCACACGGAGAGCGGCGCAGCCAAGGGCTGCTACCCCGCCCGGTCTGACGACAGCGTGAGGGAGCGTCATTGAGGGCAATGGGCAAGGCCAGGTGCTGTGCAATAAACATGCCTCTTGCCCCCCGAGTTTCTCTTCCTTTTTTCTCTTCCTCTCCATCGAACACATCACAACACATCATCATCATCATCATCACCTGGTTTTCCCACCAACGGTAAGCCTCCCTTGGTCTTTCCATCTGCATCCCTCACGAGGCTTGCCTGGACTTGCTTGCTGCTGCTTCTGTCACTGCTACGCTGCACACCACGCTCGTCTTCGTTTCTTTGTCTCTCGTCCTGCTTCGCTCACCCTGGCCGTAATCACTAACAGCCGAAATCACCAGATCTCTCACCTGATCACACAACAACCCCCACACAACAACCATCAACATGACAGAACCTCTCACCAAGGTCGACTCCGCCGTCGGAGGCTTGTCAAGCTCACCTCCCAAGGAGACCAAGAGGAGACAAAGCTCACTCAACCCCGATGTCCTGAACGTCACCGATCTGGGTAAGCTTCAACCCCTCATCACTTACACCGATTGTGTGCCAAGGCCTAACACATGACCAGAGGAGAAGGGCATTGACCTGCAACTCGCTGTCGAGACCCAGAAGACTGGCTGGTGAGTAGTTTCCAACTTTGTTCATGTCGCCTGCAACAGAGGGCTGACTCGTGTTCCAATACAGGAAGATCAACTCAAGCCCCAATGGCGTTGAGGACCCCGCAATCCTCAAGCTCCCCCTCACCACTCCCCTGATCAGGAAGATCGACCTACACTTCCCCCTAGGAAAGGAGGTAACAGCACGCAACCTCAAGGGCGTAACAATCAAGGATGCCCTAGATGCCATCTACAAGTCATACAAGAAGCGCGTACGTATTCCCCGCCCTGCAATACCACCGAACCTCGCTAACTCTTACAGTCGGATGACGAGCTCGACAAGCCCTACCTCGCTGGCTTCGAGTGGGACAAGGAAGAGTCATGGACCCGCCTGGTCGTACATCTCCAGACACAGCCCACAGCGACAACATTTGGCGCTGCTGCCGGCGGCAAGAAGAAGAAGAACAAAAAGGACAAGGACGCTGAGTAAATGACTTAATCGCCAACCTAATATCTGTTCCAATAGTTCCTTCAATTCTTCTTGTTCGTTTCGCTGGGTTCTCGCGATCGGCGCTCGGGATATTGCGATTAGATATTCTTGGCCGGGTCATATTCTGTGCGACAGCTGCGCGTCGCCGGTGTATTTGTCTTATTCTACATGGTTGGTCGTTTGGCTGGCCGAACAAGGGTCCATCACCTGGTCCCTTTATTTAATAGAGGTTTTACTCTCCTCCACATAAATGTCTTGGACCCTGCAAACGTGACTGTCTGTGTGTCGTTGAAACTAGCATGTTCTGCGCCGTCATCCGCTGGACCCCATCCCGCTTTGCCCCGCACTTCCAGCGTCATGATGAGTGCCGAAGCTGCCATGGGGGGTCAGTGCTCCCACCAGCAAAACGGAGCTTGACAATTCCGCATCAGCTATTGTTACGGACATGGTCGGTTTAACCAGAGTTCGCATTGGGTTCGTTGTTCCCGTGGCGATTCCGCCGTCGCATTGCGATGACGGTACAACGAGGGGCAACGCATGGTGGCGGCCTACCACGCTCGTATGAGGTTTCCCGCGCGGCAGTGTTAGTGCGCTAAGAGCTTCCCGCCGCCAGCCAGCGGAATGCAAGCGCGTGCACGGCATACCGGCTACCGTCGGGCCGCTCATGATGGCACCGTCATCCTCCAACGCGGAACGTCAATTGACAAGGACGGCTCGGATGTGCCACTGAGACGTCATCAGAGCGTTCCGCGCTGCCTGGCGTGTTTAAAAGATGGCTTGCCGTCGCCTCTGGAAAGTGTATCTCTGGTGCTCGGTATCAGACGCTCATCGCTAGCCTCACTCTTCCCTCTGTGACCATGCCCGTTACTCAATTCGACGTCAAGGAAAAGTACCGATATCAGAATGGCTTCAACTGCCATCTAGAGTGCGTATACAATTGGCATGCTCGGCTTTCCATTGTGCTGACCCCCGTTCCAGATCAGAAGCCGTCGAGGGCGCCCTGCCCATCGGACACAACTCGCCTCAAAAGGTACCCTACGGCCTCTACGCCGAGAAGCTTTCAGGAACAGCCTTTACTGCGCCCAGGCACGACAACAAGCAGACGTGGCTGTACCGCATCCTCCCATCCTGCGCCCACCCTCCCTACAAGCCAGACGCCGAGGCAAGCCCAAAGGATGGGTCAAACGAGCTGCACGGGACCATCAAGGGCACCAAGGACAGCACGCTGCACTACATCCCGAACCAGCTGCGATGGGACCCGTTCGACCACGATGAGGCCAAGCACCTCGATTTCGTCTCTGGCCTGAGGCTCGTGGCTGGTGCCGGCGACCCCACGCTGAAGGAAGGCCTCGGCATGTACATCTACGCGGCCGGCAAGAGCATGGACGAGAATGCTGCCTTCTATTCGGCTGACGGAGATATTCTGATTGTAGCCCAAGAAGGTACCCTGGATATCCGCACCGAGTTCGGCTGGCTCCTTGTGCGACCCATGGAGATCTGCGTCATCCCCCGCGGCGTCAAGTTCCAGGTCTCTCTCCCAACTGGTCCCGTCCGCGGATACGCCCTCGAGCTGTACCAGGGCCACTTCAACCTCCCCGAGCTCGGTCCCATTGGTTCCAACGGTCTCGCCAACGCCCGCGATTTCCAGTCCCCCGTGGCCTGCTTCAGCGAGGACTTTGGCGCCACGGCATCCGAAGGGTCCAGCTCCTACACGGTGACGGTCAAGTTCAACAATTCGCTGTTCAAGACGGTGCAGCCCCACACTCCATTTGACGTTGTCGCCTGGCACGGAAACTACTACCCCTTCAAGTACGACCTCGGCCGCTTCAACACGATTGGCACCATCTCGTTTGACCACCCGGACCCGTCCATCTTCACCGTGCTCTCGGCCCCGTCCGCCCTCCCCGGCACCGCGGTCGCCGACTTTGTCATCTTCCCGCCGCGATGGCTCGTCGGCGAGGACACGTTCCGACCCCCCTGGTACCACCGAAACACCATGAGCGAGTTCATGGGCCTGATCTGCGGCGGCTACGACGCCAAGCGCGGCGGCGCGGGCGGCTTCGTCCCCGGCGGCGCGAGTCTGCACAACGTCATGAGCGGGCACGGGCCGGACGCGGAGAGCGCCGAGGGCGCGCGGAACGCGGAGCTGGGGCCGGCCAAGGTCGGCGCGGGGAGCTGCGCCTTCATGTTTGAGAGCTGCCTGATGGTCGGCGTGACGGAGTGGGGGCTGCGGACGTGCCAGAAGGTCCAGGAGGGGTACAACGAGGAGAGCTGGGGAGGCGTCAAGACGCACTGGAAGCAGCCGGGTGGTTTGAAGGTGAAGTCGCACTTGGTGGGGTAGGTCTGAGAAGCCAGTATTAATGGTGAAAGATGTAAAACTTGTATGAGTGCGTTGGAGGGAACAACGGTTCACCACGATGATGTATGAGACCTTTAGCGAGTATGAATAGCGTGGACTATGAACATAGGAAGTTATTCAGTTCTCTATTTGCTTGGCTGAAATGTAGCAGTATTTGTCAAAGCCGGGACTGCAAGGCATGGTGATTTTGATGACTTGTTAGGGTATTACTTACACCTACTGTGGCAAAGGGTCTTGATGTGAAGTGTGCCATTGGAATCCGCATATACGTAGTCGGTAGGACTGTGGCCTGAATCCTCAATGAATGATGCGAGCGTACAGAAAACTTGACTTGGAAGCCCAAGCAATGTTGATGTTTACGAACCTTATGCATGGGTCTTTTGATGAGATTGTGTGTTGATAACTCGTGTCTATATTTCTTAGCTAGGTATTGGCCATCTCCGCAAATGTACTCGAAAGAAGCCATAATGTAATTGTCTTATAGCTCAAGGCAAGAACCCAAATAATGGGCAAGGCGCGGCTAGTTAGCTTTCTATAATCCTTACAGCAGGCTTAACACTCACTGTTATTCATTGCATCGATGTAACAAACTTGGGTAAATTTAAAAATCTACAATATTACAAAGCCTTGTGCTATTATGATTTCGTTTGGATTATAGTACGGAGTATAAACCCTCTTCACTAAGTAGCTCGACGCGTTAGCCAGACCCACAATTCTGAGCTTCTTGGGGCATTTATGTTACTCCTTGTATCTGATTCAAAAGCTGCACAGGCCATCTAGAACGCGAAGAACTAGGCTGAGGTCGTAATGGTGGCGTATATTGGCAGGGCATCTAGATCAACTCATATTGGCATGGGGGAGGTAGTAATATAAGTATAGCTAGTTCAGAAAGGAAAGTGTGAACACATGGTAGACAAATTAGAAGCAATTGTCATGATGAAATGCCTCTAAAATAATTATTAGAATTGACAAATCAAGGCGTGCAGCTGAGTAACTTTATACTAGGATTCTATCGTATCACTCCGTCAACGCCTTCAACTTGTGCCACAATGCAACTTCTTTGTCAGCAAAGTAACCGGATGCCTCCCGCCAATGTGTATTACTATCAGCGATATTAAGAAAGACTCACCATTCTCCAAACCCAACCCACGGCATGGGTTCACGGAGGCGGCAGCATGGCAACGTTTCCGTCCCACGAGTGTACTACACTGTGGTGTGCACACTGAACCAGATTTGCCACCGAAAGCCTACCTTCCAAGCACATGCCAACATTGCACGAGTTAGAACAGTCGAGGCCAAATGCGTGAGCTTCAAGTACAAATTCGACATGGGCTGAGAAAGTGCCCGCGCCACAAGCTCTGTGTTGAGGTGAGGTTGCTCCACACAGGTTAAACTCTTCTGGCATTCACTCAAAATATCGGTCTTGTATCCAAAATTCCCCACCGTGAAGCTCTTCTGTAACACTACTCGGCGCATTCAGGACTGCGCAAATGTACAACCCTGTTTAACCTGACCCACGTGAAATGGCAGCACAACACCGGGTTGATGTTGAACAATCCGAGGTATCGACTTCCGACCCTATCCTACCCGGGTGGTGCCGAACCCGATATAGAAGTGAATCAATGAATGTTTGCTTCCGTCTTTTTTCACCCATGGCAAGTTGCTGCCTGAAAGCTCAGCTATGGTAGCTGGATAGTTAGTAACTGACAAGCGGTTGTCAAACACTGGCGACCAACTCCCCAGTGACTGACACGTCGTGGACGCGCACCTCACGGGTACCAGCATAGTTTTATAAATATTGTGTGCTTTGTCGTTACGCTGCCACACTCCAAAGAGACTCTCGAAAAAATAAAATAAAATAACAACAAAAGAAAGAAGGAAATCCCTGTGCCAGTCTGCAATTACCAAATCACGACGTCAACCCCCTTAACCCCCCCCCCCTCCCCCCCCCCCCCCCCCCCCCCAATACACCACTTCCGGAAAGGGGGGAATCTCCATATGACATCTTCCCCGCCTGGGACTTCGCGGCTAGCCGCCGAGGTGTCGGCCCTCGAGGTCGAGATGGACGGCCTCCTGAGCCTCAACAGCATGCAGGAATCCGAGCTCAAGGACCTCCGCGACCAGGTGGCCTGGGCCGAGAACGAGATCTCCTACCTCGACTCGGCCTTCCACCACGTCCGCGGCAAGCTGGACGACGCCATCGCCGAGTCCGCCGCCGTCCAGATGCGCCTCGACGCCGAGACGGCCCGCTGCGAGGCCCTCGACAAGACGCACGCCGCGGCCCGGAGCCAGGCGCAGGAGCTGGAGCACCGCGTCAGCCTCCGCGACCGCCAGATCGGGCAGCTCGTCGACCTCCTCCGGTCCCGGACGCTCGAGGCCCAGGTCCGCGACGTCGCCCTGGCCAGCTCGTACGCCCACTTCCACAAGGCTACCGAGAGGGAGACGCTCCGGAGGCTCGTGGCCCGGAGCCGCAAGGCCACCAGGCCTCAGCTCATCGACAAGATGGTCCGCCAGATGCTAAAGGAAGTCGATGGGCCGCTTCCAATCAGCTTGAGCACCGACTCTGCGAAATCATCGGATGGTTCCAAGAACGCCACGGATATCTTGGACGGGCTGGACACGCACAAATTACACGAGGATCTCAATGTCTAATCTTCTTCTTGTTGTTTGGGAAGTATCACCCGGTTATTCAGATCAACTGGGTGATAGTTCGAGACTGGTTATCGGTTGCGTTCAACATACACGTCGCCGTGTTGTCTGGTTTCCTCGGTTTTCTATCAATAATTGGTTCAAATCAGCACTGTTGGATCTATTGGGGCTCCTACTGGAAGGGTCAGACGGTAAATCAGCCAGTCAACATGGTTAAAGGACCGGCTATAGACTGTTGGACAATATCCTAAGCTGCACAGCAAGGACACATGGGTTCAAGGATAATCATAGGAATAACGGAGTGTAATTCATGTATATAATGGCCTGAGCTAAAACACCAGCCCGACATACCCCTTTAATCCTTTCCCGATTCGTTTTGAATAGTCTGTATCTGTCTTTGGGAGCTCCTCAAACGCCGGTACCAAAAAAGTTTGCCCATCGTAAGCTCATTGCCGTTTCCCGCTCTTGGCCTGCTCAAGCAGCCTTCACAGCTCGTCCCCTCGTCCAATTAAGTCCTCTGAGAGAAAGAATTACGCCTATGGGTTGTTGGTAAGTGCATAACTAGCCGCACTCTCTCCAACCTTGACCTCCTCCTCCGGGACTCCCACGCCCACGCTCCCCGTGAGGCTGGCCATGCTCTGCGAAGCCATCGCTCGCTCGCGGTCCGTCCGCGGGCCTCCCTCGCGAGGTCCCGCGATGCTGGCGCCTCCGGCCGGAGCAACGCTCATGCTGGCGGTCGTGCTGACGCTCTCACTCCTGGTTCGGCTAGCATCACTCGCTCTCCGCTGTCGAACCTGCCTCTCGAGGTCCCTGATGCGGCGCTTCAGCACCTCGTTCTCCCTCTTGGCCGTCTCAAGCTCCTGCCTGTAAAAGGCCGTCTCCTCATACCGCATGGTGGCCGGCATAAGGCCGGGGCTCAGCTGCTCGCTGCCGGGGGTGGCGCCCACCGAGCTAATGGGGACAGACGTCGGGGGAGGGATTCTCTGGTTTTGGTAGTAGCTGGACGGGTCGAGCGAGCTGCTCAACGGCCCCGGCGAGTTGGTCTGACTTCGGCGGGAGGCAGAGCTATTCTGCCTCGAGAGGGGAATGGGCATTGGGCGAGGGGCATGGATGCGGGCCTCATACGAGGACGACAGCGGCGGCGGGCCATAGTTTTGGGAGGCAGTGGACGAGGTGCGGTGGTGCTGACGGGCCGTAGGAATGGAGAACCCAGATCCAGATAAGAGAGATTGCTCGGGGACGGCTTCGTGGGTCGAGTTGGCGGCCGAAGTCGACGACGTGTTGGAGACGACCGATGCGTTCTGAGCGGCACGGAGGAGGGACAGCTCACGAGTCAAACGGTTCACCTGTCAGATTTTGGTTATCAGCAAAGCTCGGCGGCAGGGGTGGTTCGTAGATCCGGAGATGAGCACTTACAACGGCCTCCTGCTCCTTTTCGAGCTGGAGATGGAGCTCGGCGGCCGTCAGCGGACGAGGGTGCCTCAACGGGCCGGGGCCAGGGCCGACCCCCGGCTCGGCGGCCAAAGCATGAGCGGGAGCTGGCGCGGGCGGGTGGGTGGCCGTCAGCTGGGGCGAGGCCTGGGACGAGGCCTGCGGGTGGTGGACGGCGCTCTGGTTGGAGGGCAGGATGTTGAGCGACGGCGAGCCGGGCGCGGGCGCGGGCGGAGCGGCAGCTGCAGTAGCCATCTGGTGCGTCGACGTGCGGCGGGAGGCCGCGAGGGAGTGTGGTGAGGGAGGGACGGAGTTGAGATCTGGCATTCCGGGACTCGTCGTGCCGAGCGAGTGAGGAGGGAGGGAAGCCGGGGGGGGAGGAAGCTGGTTCGACGTTGGGTTGCTGCTTGGGGTTGATTGCCTTGCTTCCAGGAGAAGAAGGTGGAGGGGGGGGAAGGGAAGAGAAAGTGTTTATGCTGTTGCGGATTGGCAGGAGAGGGTCGACAAGTTGGCTCCATCACCGGTCTGATGGTCACCCCCCTTTGTCCACTCTCGGCCTAGAATGCGTAAACGAGGCGCCGCGTCTGGGTACGGGCGCGCGTCGTCGGGGACCGGCGAGTGCGGGGTTGGTGGGCCGCTGGCACCACTGGACCGGGTGGAACGGGCACTAGGAAGAGCCCCTGGGCTGCCCTGAAAGCTTGCCGGACGCTGGCATTACAGGCACCGCCTTCCGGGCTGACTCTTTTTCCAGGCACCTAGCTTTTTCGGTTTTTGGCATCGGCCTACCCTGCGATTCATCATGACATCAAATATGCGTGTGAAAAAAGCACATTGCGGATGAGACTTGATCGGATTAGTTCTGGTTTTTTTTTTTTTTTCTTCTTCCTTCCTTTCTTAATTGACTTTTTTTCTTTTCTTGCCTTAAAAACATGTTCATTTTAACATTTGTTCCTATAAACTCATCTTACCATTTGATATCTGATGCTTATAAGCCTCCGCTATGAAACAACCCAAACCCCCACTTCGTAGTTGAGAGCGCCCAAAGCACTGCTGGACGAAATGCATCTTATCCCCAAACGAGGCATCCCACCACGCACTGCAGTCATGCAGTTATGCAGCGAAGCCCGGGGAAGCAGCGACGCATGATGGCCTACCATCCGCCGGCGGAGCCTGTTTGAGGCATAAAGGAACCGCAAATGAGACAAGCAGGGTTTAACATGCCGTCTTTGATGGCATTGACAGGACGAAGCTGTCCCTGGACCAGGGGCCACCCGGGACCCTTGCCGATTTGGAGCGCACGGCTATCGAATGCTGGCATGACATTGAAACATGTGCCGATTGGGTGACCTAGGTACATAGGTGTGTGTCTGGTGTCTGAGCACGCACTCTGGTTGACTAATTTGACATGTCGAAATGCGTGCGAGTAATGTCATGATGGGACTTGGGGCCATGGCCACCGCCGCCTGGTGGCGACAAGACGGTGACATGACACGAAATGCCATCACATAATTATGAATTTTATTCAATTTTTTCTCAATAGGGAAATGCGTCGCGTTTTTTTGCCCAGCTCCAAGACAATGATTGCAATCATGTAGACGGCTCAAATTCGCGGGTACTTTTCCCCTAGCGACCGTGTAAGTGACGCCAATGGGCCCACACCAAAACTCTCAGTCAAGCCGCCATCTCAACTCCATGATGTAACCCATCTCTATGACGGCATGGAGTTGGCACTTCGACGTCACTTCTCCTCGAGCTCGCCAAAATCGGCGAAGAATGCAACTCAAGTAAGCTGCCAAAAATTCCTATTTAATTCAGCCGCCTTCGACCGGGTGCTGGAATTCTTAAAGTCTTCCATCTTGCAACTTGCCATCTCTACGTGTTATACGCAATCTAAGACACTTTTTTTTGACAAATTTTTTCAAACAACCGCCACCATGCCCGAAGGTCACCAGTCTCCTCCCCCTGAGCGCCAGTCCGGCAAGCAGCTCCATTCTCCACCTGGTTCTGGCCAAGGCCTCCACGACGCATCATCGGATCCCAAGGCACAGCTAGAGGCAAGATCCGCCTGACCCGCAATGACTTTCGCGTGTCTAACATGTTGCAGAATCTCGAGTCAAACCCAGTCGGACTCATGGACAAGGCGAGGGCGGAGCTATTTGCCAAGACCGAGAACAAACACTAGAGGCTTTCGTATAGGACGGATCGGAAATTGATGGAACAAATGTAGAATATTAGGAGCGTGAATGAAAGCTACATGCACGCATAAACAAATAATTGATCAAACATTTTCATTCAAGAATCATCATAACATGCTCAATGCGTTACGTTATAATCGTGACAACTCGTAACAAGTCTCTAATCCATGCCCTTTCCCATCCAATCTTTCATTTCTTTATCCTCCATAATAATCATCGTAGGTATTAAGCATAGGTACTCTTCTCATCCGTGGACTTGACGCCCTCGGGAGGCACAGCCGTGCCGGCCGCGGGGGTTGTGCCAGCGGCGGGGGCTGTCTCACCAGCGGGAGCCGCGAGCTTCTCCTTGCCAAAGACCCTCTCGAGACCGGAAGCCTTGTATGCGCTTCCGCCGTGGGCCTCCTTCTTCAGCTCGGCCAGGCGTCGGGCCTCGGCGTGCACCTCCTGCACCTGCTTGCTACCCTGCTCGTAGAACTGAACCAGCTTCTTGCCAGTGGGGTTGGTAGAGGCCTTCTCAAAGTATGAGCCCAGGCCAGACCAGAGGGAGTTGGCACGTGTGGTGATGCCGTAGCTCTGGTCAGTAGACCTGGCACGCTCGGTGGCGTGGTACTTCTGGTTGAGGTTGTTCAGTGTGTCGACGAATCGGTTCGACACCTTGTGCTTGGTGTCCAGCTCGATGGCACGCTCGATGGCGACATCGCCGACCACGTAGCCGTGGGCAAGGTACTCGGCCAAAATGCGAGCGCGGGGCTTCTCCTCTTGCGTGATTTCGTCCGTGTCTCGCTCCTTGGACTCGTGGTGCTCCTCGTCGGTTTCAGCATCGGCGCCGGTGACGGAGAGCTGGTTGGGGCCAAGCTGGGTGTTGTTGAGGAGGAGGGCAGTCTTCTTGGCAGTCTCCTTTTCGAAGGTGACTTCAGCCGACTTGGTCTCGCCCTCGGAGGTGACCTTTAGATCGGCAATCTTGCCGCTGTACCATGTGTTAGCGAGAACTCACCAACAGAAAAAAACACCAAATATTTGCATCCGATGGAACACGTACCAGAAGCTGAAAAAGTCCTTAATTTCGCCATCGCTGGTTGCGGGGGCGATGTTCTTGACAATGACAGTAGCGTTTGAGGCCATGTTGAAAGTGGGGGAAGCTTGAAATGTTCTTGAGGGAGTGAGAGAATGAGAAGTCTCGTGGACGTGGAAAAAGGAGGGGTATATCGAGGATGAGGAATGCAGTGAATAGGCAGCCGACACGATACAAAACAGCGCATGCGACTTCTTTTATAGAATCCTGCTTGTACTTGGTGACGAAGCAAGCATTGTTGAAACCTGGACTGGCTGAGGCAAGGAGGGAGCTGGTGCGGGGCATGGGGCGACGTCATCGATAATAGGTGGAATGATTGGCGGTGCACATGTGGCTGTGTAAGAGAGCGAGTTGTAGCGAGGTACCCCGTTTCGCCTGCGGTTGTTGCAGGCCAACCAAGTACCGCCGTCAGGACGCAAAGGTAGAGCCTAGAATTTAGGGTGGGGGCATCATTGCTCGTTCGGGAGAAGCTCTTCAGGAACGTCTACGTAAATCGTGGCGAAGGCTGCACCTCGTGTGCGAAAGCGAGAATGCAAGGCCACTTTTGACATGTGAAAAGACCCTTCCCTAATGCAGGTGATAATTTTTTTGTTGCAGCAAGAGGCTTTGCTGAGACCGCGTGGTTGTGTGCGCATGCCGCCCTCTTGGTCGTCGCACAGACTGGCCTCACTATGATCTGCCAGTGTAGCGGGTAAACGGCGAGGAGGGGACCACTTTGAGGGAATGGGGCAGCAATAAACGTGTAACGCTAGGATAGCTTGATAAGATATAAATACCCATGAATCATTGACTTGACCTGTCAATGGCAATGGGGTTGATTGAGCTAGCCAGCATGACAACAACTAAAATGAATGATAGGCCAGAGTTTGGATTCCCCTCACAATGCACCACGTTGCTCAATACAACAAATCCTCTTCGTTCTACACTCCCAGGGTGATGACTTTATTCGAATGCATTATTAAGAATAAACATGCCAAGGCCTTGAATTGTTGTTACTTGAATAGTGCATACCCTTCTGGTTGGGCAGATGCAGGCGTTGTGGGTAATTCTAGACTGATGGCGCCTAGCTGTATCATTTTGATCCTGTTTTTTTTTTCTGTGCCATCACAGGGGGGTCCATCCATCTATCCACACCAGGTTCGTTATCGTTATCGTTATCTGGCACCGCTGTCACACGTCTTGGACACACAAAACTGCGTCAGCCCCCCTCCAAAACAGTGTGGCTTTATCCTTCATATGCCATCTGCAAGGCTTGTGCAGGTGTGCAGGCGAAGCTTTTGCGAATGCAGCATCTCATGATTGATCCTCTGTCGCACCAGCTTTCGACGGCCCAACACGGGAAGGGGAAAGACCCGGAGGCTGCCCAAGGCTGCTCATGGCTGCTGATCCTGGCACGCCACGATGCACCTCGCCGCGAATCAAATTGCGGTCTCGCGGGCGATTATCCCCCAGCAAGGCTGCTTGCTCGCTTTCGACCAACAGACTGGAACGTCACAATTTTAAAAGACGTTGAAGCTATCCGCCCAGCCCCCTCCCTCGTGGCGCTTACACCGGGGCTAACAACTCGCCATCGCCCTTCACGGCGCAGAGGACCGAACCGACCATGGTTTGCGGTCCACACCACCCCTGCCAGCATGCAGCTATGTCTACACCGATCATGTGCCGGGTTCTCGTTTCCTACGGCTGCACGCCTCGCCCACGATTGTTTCCCCTTCGGGCCAGGCTTCGGTCTAAAAAGCTTTCTACCCATGCTGGCGAGGTCGCAACTGGGAGGGTCACTGGGTTGGAACGAGGAAACGAGTCGCGAGGTCAGGGTTCGAGGCCCCCCTGCACAAACTCCCAACAAGCATGAGCCCATGATCCCTCAAACTACTTTGCCCCCAACACTAGCTGGATCCCGTCATCTCTTTGCATTAAGGGCCTTATTGCGGTCTGGATGGGATCCATCACGGTTAGCAGAGCGGTCAAAGCATTACTCCCCGCACGGCACCGATCCACTGCTGCCGGCCTACTAATACCATTTAACACACCATGGGCCCCCCATGCCTCCAGGCCAATTCGGCAGCCCTCGCGCGCGAGGTGACGGCGCTTGAAAAACTTCTTGACCGTCTCGGAGAGAAAAAAAAAGTAAAAAATCCTGCTGCTGTTTCGAAAAAAACACACAAAAGAGGTGTCCCACCACCTAGCAATTTCTCTGCTTGACAGTCGGCCGGGCCGCACTACAAGGCACAAGGTGAGAATAATTGCCCCCGGTGGATTTCTCTTCTCGTGGGCTGCTTCTGCCCTAACGAGAACGAGATGCGCCATCCCGGCCATCATCGCATCGCTGACTCCAGAGTGGCAGATCATGCTCGCGAAACCCGCCTACACCCTACCGACGATATTGAAATGTACACACACACCAACCCGAACAGCATGATTGTTCTATGGGAACAAGTGCGCGAATGGGCCCACCTTGAACTGGCTCGCCTCCCCGAGGAGACAATCCTGAACGCCATATGGATCGGACTGCTGGGCGTCCAGGCCCTCATGATTCTTGGCGTGGCCGTAATGGGCGTGGTGAGGCGAATCAGGGCGAAGCGGACGCTTAGGTCGAGACGATACTCGAAGGCCCAACTGCCTCTATATTAAGCATGGGGGCGTACTGCAGGTGTCCCAGAACAGGCACTGCGAAACATCTACGAAACACCAGAGTTCACAAGAAACTCTTAACCTTAACAACAACCCGACACTGGAATTTTACTCCGACAAAAGAACGAACGACCAAAATGATGGGACGGCTGAGTCATCTTGACCGCCTTTGTCCAAACTACAGATCAGCGGTATTACCGAACAACATTGAATGTTGACAATGAAACACACGAGCACTGGACGCTCATACTGGAACAGGCTTATGAGACCACGAAAAATAATTGCACTTAGCTTTCCTTGAGCTACGATAATGAATCATACAAACTTACATATTTATACACCGTTCTCTTTTCATCTTCAATGTGACATGCTAGACATTATCGACAGCTGAACATTATCGACAGCTGACAGCGAGCAATACCTTTGGGGTATTATCAGTGCTTGCAAGCAATCATACAATTGTGATACTTGAAAACATGCATCCAAATAGTCGACATGCTCCGCGCCGACCTGACGAGTCACCGACTCGACTAGGCCCGAGTCAACGCCCTCGGGCATCTCCCTTTGATGTGCCGGCCGGAGACCCAGAGGATCAGTTTAGACCTACCAAATGCCCCCATTGCAGCCAAAACCCAAGCAGTTCTTGGAACACTGGCTACTTGTGCCGAGCCTGCGAAGTGTCGCTGGGTGACGCCCGAAGGTCGTATTTTCGCGTGGCAGCCGCTGGCCACTGTGTCGGACCTTGCGAGGGCGCCCTGACGAACCAGGACCGCCGGGCGCAACTGTTCCTCTGCAACGAGTGTGGCAAGGGGCACGACCGTCAGATCCAATCCTTGAAAGATTATGCGCTCGCCAGAGAGATGCAGGACGATGACTTGCAAAACCTGAGCGGATTGTTTAACCACAGGCTGAACACCGAACTGGTCACCCACGGACGGTGCGTCAACAACAGGTGCGGCCGGGACGTGGAACCTCCGGGCTCCGACGATGACAACCTTGAGCCGGGACACAGGTATATGTATTGCGCCACGTGCCGTGAGTGTTTGATCCGGGATGGCAACATAGCTAATGCTAAAGCCTCGGTTGGTATTCCCGTCGTTACTTCTAATCGAGCTCCAGGACCTCATGCCGCTGCTGTACCGGTGCCGCAGCAGACGGCTGCGGCATCAGCCTCGTCTACTGGATTCAATAATCCTTATCCTTATTCCGCTGATAGAGGCTGGGAGCATATGCCCGAGCCCTCGGTCTTTGATAGCGAGGAGACTATGGAAGCGGAGATCCAGCGCCGTCCTCCCAAGACCCCGCCTACAGGTGCAATGGAACTCTCACTTGACGAAAGTTCCAAGTGGTCGTGAGATTTGTGAAACCCTTGCTCCTACAGCTTTTGACTTTTCCCTTGGGGGGCGCGGATGAGCTTACAACCGTGTGATAGTTTCTATGGATTCCCGCAAGGATGACCAATGAGTCATGATGAGGTGGAGCGCTGCAACCATATCCAATGATCTATATGACATGTTGCTTATATTTAGATCAGATAGTACCTTGGATAATACAATGGCGACAATGATGGGATGTTGAGGTTTGGACTTAATGATACTGTGTTTTTGATGATGCGAGTGCATCTGTGATATGAATGAGTTCCTCTAGACAGTGATTGATTTGCATAAATAATATTTAGGAATAAAAACAACATGACTTTTATCATCTAGTTTTATGCTTACTTGGGTTGCCGGAAACACCAAGTTTTGATGACTCAGGACGCGGACTATCGTAGCCACACTGGATCCTATTCCTCGCGAGATGCACCAATGAAGCACGTGCAAGCAAGCCAGTCACGGAATAGCTGCGCTTTTCCTAGCCCAGGCTAATCGGGTGGGAAACCAAGGCTGAAGAGTCACTTGCGCTGATGCCAGTGCTCTCTAGGCTGCAGCGCCCCGACGCCTCCAATGGTAGCGCCGTTCGAGGCGGAATCTCACCACCATGCCGAATGAGTCAGGCAAGCACCGAGACAGTGGCTTCCGCTGCAATTGACTACAAATACCACTGGGAAGAATGAGGGAAGGAACTCTGGGTCAGTTCAAGGGATTCAATTCCTCTGGTGGATGCCTGTATAGCTCTCCTTCTTGATGCCTCTTTGCAACGGCTTCCGAAATCACAATTACACCGAAGCCGTATTTCACGGGCATGGATAAAAGAGAAATACGTTGAAACAGCTCAACCGATTCCAAGTCAAGTCGCTTAATAGCCCGTCAACATTTCACAGCCCTCATCTGAATCAACCAGCCCAGCCGGTCTCATGCCAGGTACGGGCGCGTATCCTTGGCATCGAATCGGTCCCCGAAGCGAAATTATGGCGCCAACCACCCCACGCTCGTTCGAGCGGCTGCCCTTTGATGTCCAGTTCGAGGTCGTCACCTTTCTCGACGTCCCCAGCGCTCTTAGCTTGGCGTCAACGAACCGCTACTTTCACCAGACGGTCAACCTGAAGGCCAACATCCCGCGCGAGGAACTCACCCAGTTCCTCGTCGAGCGGGATGACAGCCTGCAGCTCAAGCTCGAGAACCTCTTTGCGTGCTTCAGGTGCTTCCGCATGCTGCCCAAGCACAAGTTTGCGAGGAGCGCGACGCGGTATGGGAAGAAGTACAAGAGGACCGCAAAGGTTCCCCGGCAGACGGACCGGGCCTGCTTCGACTGCGCGGCGAGGCTGCGTCTCTTTGAGCACATGCGGGCCGTCTCCAATGGCAAGCTGAGATACTACTTTTGCCACAACTGCGGCGAGTACAAGACCAGCCAGGCCAAGTGCACCGGCCCCCGACTCTGCCTTGATATGGAGGCCACGCGGGCCATTGGCTGGTGTGTGCCCCTGAAGCGGAGGGAAAAGACCCAGCTGGAGAAGCTGCCCGTTCACGTCTTGAGGAACATTGTTTCTTTCATCGGATTTGGTGACACAGTGAGGCTCGCGGCCGCCAGCAGCGTGCTTCACGACACCATTGAGCCCATCAAGTGGGTTCCCCTGCACACGCGCTACCAGCACCTCCGCGACAAGTGGCACGCGGACACCCTCGACCTCGACCTGAACGAGGAGAATGTGACGTCTTACCCCTGCTACATGTGCTGCCGGGTTCGGCCCAGGGCCAAGTTCACCAACGGCCAGATTGGAAAGGCGCACAAGTGGCCCCAGACGATGTGGAAGATGCGGTGCCAGTCGTGCCTCCAGCGGATGGCCCTGCCCGGCAAGAATCCCCTGAAGCGCGAGCACTTCCGGCGCCGGTGGTGCGAGGTCTGCAAGTGCATCAAGCTCGGGGGCGAGACGTGCGGCGGGTGCATGGAGCTCTATGTCAAGGGGGCCATTGACCGGCTTACGATATTTCCGAAGCTGGTCAAGGCTCAAAGGGTAGATTATGAGGATTATGTAAATAATTATGACGGTATTTTTCAGGACGGCTTGACGGAGGCGTTGGACACGGAGGCGTTGAACATGAATTGAGCGAACGGAAAGCATACTTTTTTATTTATTTTAGCGATACGAAACACTACTTGCTATGAAATCAATTTTCTCTTCTCTTTTTTCTTCACACACATGGACTCATTACTAGACATTATAAAATCCCCCACATTATAGAATCTGACTGATTTAGTACAGAGGCATGGTGCCCTCCGTCTCGGCAAAAGCCTGCTCCAGCATCTCGAGACCCTCTTCGAGCTCCGCCTCGGTGATGGTAATGGGCGGCGCGATGCGGAAGACGCCTCCAAAGCTCGGGTGGCTGCTCAGGTTGGCCCAGACTCCTAGGTCGTAGGCGCGGGCTCCAATTCTTTTGCCGAGATCCAGCGCCGGCGCCTTGGTCTTGCGGTCGCTGACAATCTCGATGCCGGCCATGAGGCCTCGGCCGCGGATGTCGCCCACGCAGCCGTACCGGGACTCGAGCTTCTTGAGGCCGCGGTGCAGAACCTCGCCGCACTTTCGGGCCCTGCTCACGAGGTCGTCCCTCTCGACGATTTCGAGAACCTTGTCGCCGACGGCGGCGGGGAGAGGGTCGTTGATGTGCGTGGTGTAAAAGGTAAAGTCTCGCTCCACGCAGACGCGCTCGATTTCGTCGCTGGTGACGACGGCGCTCAGGGGGAGACCGTTGCCCAGGGTCTTGGACAGCGTCAGGATGTCGGGGACAACGCCCTCGTGGTTGACAGCAACAAAGTCGCCGCAGCGGCCAATGCCCGTCTGGGCCTCGTCGACAATGAGAAGCATGCCTCTCGCTTCGCAGTGCTTCTTTAGGGCTCTGAGGTAGCCCTCGGGAAGAACGTGCATGCCGCCCGAGCTTTGGATGCACTCGACAATGCAGGCGGCGAGGGAGCCGCAGGACTGCATGTCAATCATCCTCCATCCGTACTCGAGCTCAGCCTCCCAGTCGTAGGAGCCGTCTTCCCTTCGGAACACGGATCGGTATGCGTTTGGGGCGGGAAGCATGAGCATGCCGGGCATGAGTGGACCCGTACCCTTTCGGCCAAAGTGGTACTGAGCACCAAGAGCTTGAGCAGTCATGCCGTGCCAAGATGCACCAAGGCCAACAATTTCAAACTTTCCGGTGAAAACCTTGGCCATCTTGAGGGCAGCCTCGTTGCTTTCGCCGCCGGTGGACAAGAAGAAGGCCTTGTCGAGCCCGGCAGGGAGCGCCTCGCAGAGCCTCTCGCCAAGAGAAATGACTGGGGGCGAAATCATGCCCGAGAAGAGATGGTCGAGGTCAAGCGCATGGTCGCTGATGACCTTGACAATCTCATCATTGCCGTGTCCGAGAAGGCAAGACATTTGACCGGAGGTCCAGTCAAGAATCTTGTGGCCAGAGGCCGTGTAAACGTACAACCCACGAGCGCCGGTGATGATGTCTCGGTGGAAGACGGTGCCATAGTGAAGGAGGTACTTTTCCGACTTCTCCTGGTACTCTTCTTGGCTAATACCACTGTAGAGAGAAGGAACTTTCTTTTGATTGCCGACAACAAACAAAGATGAGTTGGTCTCATCGGCTGTAGCTGCTGGGGCCATTTTGGATGGTTTTTGGGTGGAGGTTTGGTGTAAATACAATACCAAGTAGGTCAAGTTTGGAGTAAACCCAAAGCGATTGAAGAGAAGAAGTGTGAGGGCTGATGAAAAAGATTTTTTTTTTTCGAGTTCTTCTCAGGCCCCTTTATGCCTTCTTTAACAGTCGTGTCGTGTCAGTGGGTGGGTGGCATTCGTTGGCCGACCGCGGTAAACTTTCCCGCGGGATCGCACCAGGGCTTATCTGCGCCACGAAAATTACCATGCGCTTTGCAGAGGATCCCATAGGCTCGGAAAGAACTGGTCGATAACAGATATGTCTGGCATAATGAAGTCCAGGTCGAGGGTACCGTCCTCGCCCGGGTCCTCAACAGGTACTTTGGCCGATATCTTGTCAACAATTTCGGCATTCTGCGCTAGGCAAATGTCTCCGAGGTCCCAATCGTGTTTTTCCTTGTGCACGCGCAGGGCCGATATGAGATTAGACGCAATTCGGAGAGAGCTACTTTGGGCGAGGCCGGATGGCGAGTTTTCCGTCTCCAACGCACACCGGAGCAAGAAGCTCACCGTGGCGGGGTATGAGAATGCGCTACTCGGTAGCCAAAAGTCTTGCAGATGCTCCGGCTGAAGCTCTTGAGTAAGAATGAGAATCTCCTCCGATGTCCGCCGCGCTTGGATGTACCGGTTTAGCAATTGGTTATCGTGCGTCTCGTACACCTGCTTGTCTCCCTCAAGTTGGATGCGCTCAAGGAGGAGTCGCACCGTGAGATAAGCAAGACGCAAGTTGGCGGCACCCGGGATCTGGAGATTTGTGCCCCTGATAATGATCCTCCGGACTTCATCAGCCAGGTTCTCGATCCAGCTGTTCAGCGCGAGCTCCAGGCGCGTGTTGTTCTGAGGCTCCTCAGGTTCAAAGTGGTAAATATGCCTGAGGCAAAGATCCAATACATCTGTGAGCTCGACAAGGGAAATGAAAATGGCAGCTCTTTGAATTTTATCGTTGGATGAGTCTGGGTCACAAATACATTCAATTGTGGGCTTTGGTACGTTGAATTGACCTCTTGAAATGTGAGGTGGTGTGCCGTGGGCGAGGCTCGTCCTGGGTGTACTGTTAGTGCTTACGCCGTTGAAAGTATTTTTAGGATATCTACCATTGATCGTGAACCCAAAGCGCCCACCAAATCTTCATTCTCAAATTCTGTTCGGACTTGAGAATTTCCCACGGCATCGGATTGTGATGAAGGCCAAGAGAGTGCGACATGGCAATAGCCGATCCGAGAAGAACGCCGTTGCCGATGAGGGAAGTGGTCGGACGACCGCCGACATTTAGTAGAATAGCCTGGATGATTGACATTCCCGGCGACATGTGGAGTTCCGAATATGTAGCTTCATTTGCAAGATTCCAGATGAAACGGGTGTCTGGGCATCGGTGACGACGCAGAACAGGTGAGCTGTCCCAAAAGGGGAGGGTATGCGCATACAAACACGACATCAATGCTGGGGAAATGCGGTCTTTGTTTTCTCTATACTGCCGACGAAACGACGATTCGTCCAACAATGGAAACGACACATTGACCTTGCTAAAGTATCTGGGCGAGGTTAGTAAAATGATAGTGGCCACTACCAGGCCGTTACGTACAAGTCAATTATTTCAGACTCAAATGGCTCTATGAGTTTTTCAATCATCTGCAACTTGTCTGCGGAAGGGCTTCGATTCACAGTCAGACCTAATGGACGTTTCTGCACCATTGTGAACAAGACGGGCTTGGATCTATTGCCCGGCACAGGAATGATCAATCTGGAACCTCTGGTCGCACCCGGCATCGCAGAGAGGTAGTCAGACAAGACCTGGTTGTCCGACGTGACTGCCGGTCCGACAATGTGAAGATTGTGCTGCTGGTCATCCACCGAGCCCAGCGCGAGCGGCGATTCCTCCTCCTGGATGTCATGAGCCTGGGCTGGCCGTGTTTCAGACCGCGATGGCTCATTTGACATGGGTGGCCCCGCAACCTGGGCTGGGTTGTGGCTCGGGTTTGTTGACATGAGCAGCGCCGCATCTGGGCCGGGCTGGGCTTGCGAAGCCGTTGTGGCGGGACGGCGCGCTGGAATGGGCCCCGTAGACGAGTACCGAGCCTGGCGCCGGCGACGAGTCGAGTCCGGGCTCCGGATCGAGCCGGAATTGGGGGCGGGAGGAAATATGCAATCCGTGCGATGCGCGCGGCACATTAAGCATGTCTCAGAGTTCGACTCTGACTGGCATCGCGACTTGCGCCGGCGACACGGCAGACACGCTGGCCGCACATGGGAGCGGTAGGGGCGCTCATAGGAAGCTGGCTTCTGCATGTCGTGTGTGGATGTTGCTCATTTGCTCGGTGAGGACGGCGCTGAGCTCTCTCTCGTCGGCCGCGGACTTGGCCAGCATATGAATTGTGAGGTCTTTTAGGCCCCTTCACCGCGGCGAATCCGAAGCCAGATGCAACGGGCTCACAGTGTCCGCATACAGTGCACCGGGCACTGTAGCTAGATAGCATGCTTCACGCTTGGATGGTCGCATTGATACACCGGGGGAAGAGACAACAGAGCGGTGAGATGAGGCCATCGATTGCGAAGGCTCGTGATGCTAAAGATTCTGCGTCAACAGCGGGGAAATACCATTGTTTATTATTAATAGGCAGCCATTGGGATGGATGGTGGTGGGCGCTGTAACACAAAGAGCCGCAATGCCAAGGCTAAATGACGCATTGCCTGTTTAAGAATTGCCGGCCCAACCGCCTCTCAGAGTCGACTTGATAACGACTCGATCATGGCACAGGTGTATCCTGGCATCACTGTCAACATCAGCCTGGTCGATATACACAGATGAGCCTCCAAGGCCCAACGTGATGCCCGGAGATTTTTTGGTGGCCTGTCTTGGAAATGATTGGTGCAAGGCCCAAATTAATATGCAGAGACAAGGGAGTGGCTTTTTTAAGCAGCCAGATGAGAGCTGCATGTTCCAGGTCTATAGCTCGAACAGCGCACAGTTTCTAGAACTTCGGGACTTTTTTGTATCCACTTCCTCCACATGTCGACGCGAGCACCCCGATTGCAGGAAGTGGGACCGGTGAGTTCGGTTGGGGTGATTGAGAAGACCCTTGGCTTTCAGTGGTTCTTTGACAGCGAACTCGAACATAGCTGTGCTGGACTCGCCCTCCTATAATTGGTGAAAGTGTGGAAATTTCTTCAACCCTGCATATGCAACCTCAAATCAAGCATTCACTCGGCGCGCTCTTGCAACATGAGATGATTGACATCGGCCTCCATGCCTTGTTCCCCACCAGGCAGTCCGCAGATGCAGGGTCACGGCGATCACTCCAATTCTCGTGCTAAAATAATGGGGCGAGAAAAGGGAGTCCCGGAGCGCAATTGCTGGTCAGGACGAAGGAATGACCAATAACAATTGTATCTGAACGTTGACTTTGTGCGAATAGTGAACAGTGTCTTTGATGTAACCCTGGGAGGAGTTATGCTGCAACTTTTATGACAAATTTCCTCACGCGCACCGGGCGGGCTTGAACAGCTAAAGAACTGCCTTTGCCACATTTTGTCTAGTGGTGAGATAAGAAAGTGGTCGGTATATGTTGGCTCCAAGCAGGCCGTCCAGCTCTCGCCTCGTAGCTGGCAACGCCGCGCAGCTTAGTGGAGGGATAGTGGTGGTTCAAGGCCATCCTCGGGCGATGTGCTATTGATGTCCGTTGGGTATTTGGGCCCTGACGTGGCTACCATTAGTCTCGCTTGGGCTGGCTTCTATGCGAACGCAAATTTGTGGCGTTGGCTGCGTGGTCCTCGTTGGATCAGCTGATTCTAGCTTGGGTTTCCAAATGCAACTGCCGCGGGGTTGGATGCATTGAATATGGTGCATATTCCTTAAAGCTCTCTCCGGTAACTGTGAACCCCTCAGTTTGTGGGACAACGTCCAACATGAACGGCACCTTCGGAAACGTCAAGAGTGGATCTTGACCGTTGACCCGCCCCTCGATGTTTGTGGAGATGGCGGGGCATGAAGGTAGGCGTCCACAGAAAGCTCAAGAATCATGAAATAAATCCAAAAAAGTGATATCATGTCATGTCATTTCATTTCAATGATATCGTTGTATCTGTTTCTTAGGTTCTCATATTCTAGAGGCAGTGAAAAGTTCCGTTTTGTGATACGATCTCCTTCAACCGTTGGGCTTGCGAAGTCGGCAGTAGCTTTCATCAACGGTGTCTCGTTGATGAATCTATTGTATACCCCCATGTGCATCTGAAAGCAACAATGTGAAAGCCGTATAAGTTGCTGGTAAATTTTTGGTCGAGTCTTCTATGCACCGGACCGTTTGGGAGAGCCGCATGGTTGTGTCCAAGTGTAACCCGACTAGTGCATCATGGGATTCGACTTAGTTTCAACCGCAGAATGCTCTAATTCTTGCGCGCCTGTTGAATATTCACAGCAATGCTTACATAAAATAGTGATTCATAGTCATCGCAGCAACTGTCAGAAGAAGAAAAGTAGGCAAAGACCCAGGTGGCCTACGAATAGTACTTGAACTCCACCAGTAGCGAGAAACCCAACTTTTCATGGGGGCGGAAAGATGAACGATACCGCTATTCACTACGAGTCTTCCAATTATCCGGGCCTTCCAGATTGAAGGGAATTATCTGCTTTAAATTAGTGAAGAGTTCGTCCTATTAGAGGATGTGAGAGCGAAAGTGGCGGGGAAAGTTGAAAAGATAAGTGCAATCTAACAATGTTAATTTATTCGGCCATAGACCGACTTGAGACATACAAAAATGTCCACCAAGCTCATATACGTCGAGGGCCTCTCCCAGAAGCACCCTGAAGCTAAGGGAGAAAATTTATCAATGTTCTTCTGCAGAAATGATCGATATGGTCGTTTTCCCTACGGATCCGACGAGAATTGCGAAGTCTGTATGCAGGGAAAAGCGGCCCCTTCAAGAGATGTTATCTCTAAGAATGGAGTGGCGAAATGGGTACCGTTGCGTTGTTGCCTAAATTAGTGACATGATCAGATCTACTCTGTAGAGGGGAAGCATCCGATGTGAATCTGCGAGTACTGAGGCAACATTTGGGTGAATGCAAGCAAAAAGACCAAGTTTCTTAAGACCGCATGGTATCCAACCAAAAGAATAGGGTCTATATAGCTTATTGATCTGAGAAGGCTGCAGAGAGAGGATATCATGAGAGAAGGAGCAAAGAAGAAAGCAGGTGTAGTTTTACGTAGAAAATGCAAAAAGATTGGAGAGCGAGTTTGTCGCTCCTGTGAATCGAACACAGGTTTTCTCGGGATGCTCATTTGACCACAACGAAATGTCCTAACCACTAGACGAGAGCGACTTGTCAGTCGCTGTTGTGCGATGGGAGCTCGCCCCACTTGTTGGAAACGAGGGATTTATTTTAGTATATATGGGTATGACGTCTGGGAAGGAAGGCAGGGTGGAAGGATTCCGCGGAACAGCGCTTTGCCAAACTCATCCTCTTCACATGGTGCGGTATTAAGCTGCATCACGAACACTTCAACAAAAGTCCATGTGTCATGCAGGTGGTTCGATGAAAGGCCTTGTCACTCTGGGAGTTTACTATTGCAGCAGATCACATCCACTGAATGCATGCACGTTGCAAAGAGCGACTATAAGACCAATCGAGCTCCATTTTTACACTGGGCACTCACTTGGCCAATATGTTCCGGAAACATTCTTTTATTCACACCAGCTACACCAGACACAAGGAAATTGACACAAAAGTAATGGTATCCCAAAGTTCCACCCAAAAACCCCATAGCAATGCTTGACCAACGCCAATTACAAAATCTATCCGACATAATCATTTCGATGAGGCAGTTTATTTGGTGATCCAGCCCAAGTAGTCGGCGACGATGAGAGTTACCATTCTGCAAACGGTTAGCAATTGATCAGTTTTTGACGAACGGAGAGAGGGAAACTTACGCGTGAGGAGCAATTCGCACGTAGTACGTGCCGAAGCCACGGTAGAATCGGAAGATGCCCTCCTGCTTGGCAACCTTGGTAAAACAGTCGGCCATGCCGCGGTAGGGGACCTTGCCATCGGGGCCCTTTTGCTGCTTCTGGAGTCGGGTCTTCACAAAGTCAAAGGGGAGAGAGAAGAAGGATGCGAAGAAGCCGGCAATGGCGCTAGCACTTAGGGTTTGGGCCTGGGCAGAGAGCTGAGTGTTCTGCTTGAGCTGGGCCTTGGCCTCACTGAAGAAGGCGAGCTGACCAAAGTTGAGAGCCATGGCTCGCACGACAGTGGGGGCAGCACCGGACCAGAGGGCAGCGATACCCTCACCCTTGGCAATGGATCCAAGGGCGTCGATGACAGACTTGTAGTTCTTTCGCTCGGCGAGGGGTTTGAGACCATCGCTCTGCATGCGAATCAGAGCAAGATCGGCAGGGTTTCCAATCATGGCAGCAATACCACCGGCCGTGAGACCCGCGGTTGCTCGCTCAGAGAAGCCAACCTGGCGTCCCTCAGCCTTGGCGCGGGCAGACATGGAGCCCATGAGGGTGTCAAACATGCCCAAGCGGGCGGTGGTGTAGACGGCCTGTCGGAGGAGGCCGGCGGAGAGACCAGTGTACAGGTCGAGGACCTTGCCGCTAGCGATGATCTGTCGAGTGACGGCGATGGGGCTGGGCTTGGGACCGCTGGCTGTTCCCTCACCAGCGAGCTGGATGCGGACCTTGACCATGTCGACGGGCTGGATGACGGTGGTGGCCACCATACCACTGATACCGCCATTGATGAAAGGAAGAGCAGCCTTGGCGATAGGAGAGTGAAGAAGGTCATTTGCAATAGCAACCGAGTCACCCTTGGCGGCGTTCATGACCTCACTGGTCTTGGAACGGGCGGACTCTACGGCCTGCTTGATTGAACTCATGATGAATGGCTAGTGGGTGTGTTGGAGAGACCTGGTTGTCTATTGAATCGAGTCAAGGGTCGATCTAAACGAGCCGGCGTCGGTAAGGTTGGAGGTAGATGGAAGCTGGAGTTTGATCTGGTCGTGTAAGTGATGGGACACATGGAGGGCATGGCGGGGGTTTAATATAACAAGCTGATGGTCCATGGATGGGCAGTGGGGTGTGGAGATGCAGTGGCTTACAGCCGAGCACAAGTCAACAGTTGCGACATGGTGTTCAAGAAGATCCAGGACCGAAGAGATCCGGACCTTCACCTCGGCCGGGGAGTGGGCCCGGCCCTGGGGGTGGGGGTTGGCCTCTCTGAAGGGGGGTCGGACGTGGTGGGGAGGGGTGTAAGTCGACGGTGATGGAATGCCGCCAGGGTCTCCCGCCGAGTGGATCGCATGCTGGGAGCAGATGCAGGGGGGGAACAATGACAGTTGAGGCGATGCGAGAAAGGAGACTTACTTGGGGGAGGCGGGTTTCAGGCGCGGGATCTGGCTCCGACAGGACAGGAAAGCGGCGTGCTGAGTTCCGCGAGAGGCTGCCGGCGGGGCTCAGACGGAGAATGATGGGCGAGAGAGATGAGCAAGGTCCTTGGACGAGAGGGGAGAAGCTCTGACAAAGGGCGAATTATATGGACAAACGGTCGGAACCCGACTAGGCAATTGGAATGGCAGGCTAGAGCCGAAAATTGAAGTTTCTAGGGAGAATACGGAGCTGCAAGAGTCGAGTCGTGCACCAAGAGGGAAAACAGACGCGAGACGGCGCAGGAGTCGAGTCCAAACCGAGGATCAAGAGGGCCCGTAGTCGCATATAACACGGGAAGTGACGGGCAGTGCGAGGGGGACCAAGAGTCCAAGACGCGGGGAAAGGAGGGGGATCGCAAGAATGGGATATTTTTACTTTGTTAGTTTGGCAGCACGGGAGCAGAGGAAGCTGTGATATTTATCCAGCGCATGTCGATGACGACGGTTAAAGTCGTGTCGGCCACTGGCGACCCTCCACCAAGCCCATCGAGACGGGAATTGTCTGGCAAAAGGGCAACAAAGCAACGAAAGGGCAGCCACACACCGAGATGCCGTCACCTTCCGGAAGGTCAGGTGTGGTGTTCTGGTGCCGTGTAACTCTCTGGGGGAGCGGCGACTGGCTGGGGCCACCCAACGTCGCCGTTGATGCTTCCACAGCGTCGCATTCAACCACTGTCGCCCTCGCACTCTCACACCATCTGCCGGAGCGGCGGCCAAACACGGCTGCATTCGCCCATCCATGATTTGGGCGTAACTGCGGGGTTTGAGTTTGGGCGGCTCGGGAGGCTGTTTCAAGGCGCCATGGTGGGAGGACGGATGACGACTGATGACTTAGTTTCGTGAGGAGTTGCCGCGCTGCTGCTTGGCTGCTTTCTTCTCCTCCTAGTCTGTCGCTGTCTTTCATCGGTCCCGGCCGTCTCGTTGAGAACTTTGCCCGGGTTTCTTCGATGTGACGTGCCGTCACAGAGCCTCCCCGGCCCGGGCACGAGTTGCAGAGCGTCTGCACCCGGTTTCTGGTGGTTCCAAGCCAACGTCGACTATACCGTTTGCTGAGGTCGAGGCGGACGTAGACGCACGACGTTGTCGATTAGCGGGGGAGCGTGCATGCATTTGGTGGGCACCGCACGCTAGGCCGGGTCCAGCTCAGCAGCAGTGATCACTACGGTACGTACAGACCAAGCCTGGCTGGGATGACGGACATTTCTTGCTGAGCTCGAGTGCTGAGCGCTGCAGAAGGCCGGCCGGGGTGGGGAACTGGGCCTGCGCCGGGTGTATTCCGAAGCGACGTTAACCGTGGTTATTAACTCGTCGGCGAAGGAACAAAAGTCCGGCCTGGCAAGAGATCGGCGACTTTTCTTTTTTGGCGTCGGGATGTGAGCCTGTGCGGTCCCTGCACAAAACGCCATGGCATGGGCAATCCGGATATTGATTTTCTAGTCTAGACTTTGTCGATTCACATGGGTTGAGACAGGGCGGATATGCCAGACCCTGGTGCTGCGGACAAGAGCCACGCCGCCAAAAGCACTGGGAGCTTGCTGTCGCACAACACCATCCAGAAGAAAAAACCGCCCACTGTGCACGCCACAGACCCCTCTCGCGCCCGCTGTCTTAGAGTTGAAGCCGGGGCAGCGCCTTGGTATTTAAATGCTCTGTCACCGGGCGCCAACTTGATGCCCGGACCCGGGCCGGGAACACAGCGCTGCCAGTGGTTGAAGAGCAGTGGCATATTTGCTTTTTGACACTAGGAGGCTTGCAGGCGGCGCGCAATTGCGCATGCTAGGGCGACGCATCAAGAGTGGGAGGGCCAAAAGTTTGATCGATAGCCCGTGGAAGCGCCATGCCAGAGATACAGATACGATACATGGTGATATCAACAGGACCCATTTGCGAGCGCATTGGCTGAGCCATGAATTACAAATGTCTCGCCCATGTTTGGCGAACGCTAATACGCATACGGACCCAACAAACAGGAACGAACAAGCATCTGGCAAGGGACGACACCCACAGGCGGCTCAAGAGACGGGCGGGCCGCTGTCAGGCTCCACGATCCACAGGCTACTCGGTGCTCGGCTCGCGCAAGTTAATGCTCGGCTCGGATTATATATGCATGTCCGATGATCAAGATGAAAGCTATTACACGTAATAATTTGCGAAAGAAAACAAGCAGCAAAAAAACTGGTTTGGATTCATCAAGAACCTTTTTTTATTCTACGCGTAATGAATGTCGCTTGATTCGCGCCAAGGTTGCAGTGTCTCACCCATGTCAGGGACCAGCGGCCCATCAACCATGAACCGTGAAATGGATTCACACCCCCATTCCGCCAGTAAACAACTTTATCGCTGACGGGATAAAAATTCACACTCAACATGCTCTTCCAGGCGGATTAATCCTTTTCAGCCGTGTGCTCGAGCCTAAAACAAGGCGTAGCGTGGCTCTATCCGTTCTGCTACAGGATTACACCCTCGGTTATGAGTGGTCTTACTAGATCACTGCACCACGTCATTTCTTGGAAACGCATGTCCGAAAGGCTGGGCAAACAAGATTAGTATTGCGTGTTTTAGGCGATGCCAAAAAAAATCCCATGTGCTTCCCCGGACATGATTGTTCGGGCTTCAGGCTTCGTGGGCCGTGGGGGTTTGGTTCGAGGCTGCAACGGCGCATTCCATCACGGGCATGCACATGGCATGTGTTGCGGTGCTGCTCCGAGGAACGATGACGTCGCCCAACACTGCTGCTGCTGCCAGCCAGCGCAGCAAAGTGAGCCATCGGATGCAACCCACGGCATTCTTTGTGTGCCCTCCGCGGCGACGGACTGCTAGCGGCCCCATCCAACGGCCCCATCCGGCTGTTGAACTCGGACACTGAAAATCATGCCTTTTTTTTTTTACCCTTGGCAGCGCGCGCAGCGTTTGTCAGGACCCCAAAGAGCTTGGGCCATGGTGGGGTCGCCGGTCGAATTTGGGGTGTGGAGGAAAACATGGAGGAGGTGGAGAGCCTTGTCTGCAAAGCGACCTCAGTCGTCGCACTCACTGAATGTCACAGTGACAGTTGGGGCTTCAACAAGGAGACAAAACACGACATTCTCACGCGAGTAAGCCAACCCCAACCCCCAAATCTCCATCAAGACGCCCAAACGCAGCACCAAAACTATCGGCGGACATTACTCTTCCGTTGGGGGGATCTCTATTCTCCAACTAGGTCCCTGGGGCTAGACCGGAAAGTCTGGGCGAAGCGGGCGAGCAGGGACCAAGGAGTAGCTTTTTTGCCATATCGTTGCATCGATAACGGGGCAACCTATATTTCCTAGACCGCCGTGGTCCCGGCTTTACGTGGACATAAGGCCTATCAAGGCGTTGAGCCAAGGGAGAACGAGTGGCGCTCACCGAGGCTGACCGAAGGTGTGATATCAACACACACTTGGTTGGATTGGGGGCAAGCCAGGCCAAAAGTATAGATAACATCCCCCAATGTTTTGATATCGGCTGAACCTTCCGAAACACGGGGACTTGGAGTATGAGGCATGTATGTACCCCAAGGACGGTGCAAACATCACACGATTCAGTCGCCATGTGGTGGCCCACTGGTGCAATTTCAGATGGTTCCCAACAGGGGGGTCTGCATTCAACAACACGACACTACGACGACAAGTCGCCAGATTTTCGAGGCGTTGCGCGGCCTAAAATCTTGAATCGACGGCCTTCCGAAACGGGATATACCTTGGCTTCCGTGCCCTTGCGGCTCTCGACTAAAACCGTGTCTCGACAACTGGCTGGGCGACCGGGTTTCAATGTGCGATGATGAAATGACGAAGGCGAGCCCAGCCCTGCCGTGGATCCAGCCCGTCTTGGCGATGCCGCGACCGTGATTCGCCCACTTCTCCAGGCTGTTCGGCCGTGTTGTGGCGTTGGTGTCCGGGACAGGCCAGGATGGAGGGCCGCAACTACATGTCCGGGACGGCCCACCGACAGGATCCTGTTGAGGCCTAAGCCGCCGCCGGGAAGTTACCGAGCCGGCCTCCATCTACCGTCACCACTGCCCCGTTTGTATAGGCGCCCGCTCGGGATGCGAGATACAGCAACGTGCCTGCCATGTCCTGCTCGTCGCCCAACCGCTGCATCGGAACGGCTGCTGCAGGGACGCTGATGCTCCCGCTCGACGCACCCTCCCCGCCTCCGTAGAGCCCCACGATGGGTGCCGACATTTCGCTCGGGAACACTGCAGAAGAATCCGGCGTGTCAGTCTTATGTAACGGCATCGATATCCGAGGTTACCAGACGGCAAATGAAACGAGAAAGAGACAGATGGCCAACTTACACCCTGGTGCTATACAGTTTGCCCTAGAATCGCGGTGCAACGCCGAGTTAGCCCAGCCAGCTCTCTCAACACGAATAACCGAACAATGCCGTCGGAATATCACTCAACACTTTTTGTCCTGGTGACGAGGGAGGCCTCATTCGAAGACGCCAGCACTTACCGGATATTCCACTGAGGCAATGCCACGGCTAGCTGCTTGGTGGCCAAGATGGCCCCGGCCTTGCTTTGTCCGTACGCGAACCCTCCGGGTGCCTTTTTGTTCATGCCGCCGATGGAGCTCGTTATGATGACTTGTGATGTTTGCGGAATGTTGCCGACCCTATTCCCCTTATCTAAGAGCTTCAGAAAAGCCATGATTGTGAACCACACCGCTGCCGTATTGATAGCAAAGGGCTGGACGTAGGTGTCGAAATCATGTGCCCAGTTCTGGCTCACCCACTCGTCGAGCGTCGTCTCTGGCGTCATCGGCTTGACTTGAGGGCCCGCGATGCCGGCGTTGCATACCAACAGATTCAGGTGACCTGCGTCCTTTTCGACAAATGCCACTGTCTCCTCGAGGCTGGTCTTGCTCGCTACGTCGCACTGAACGGCAATCACGTTGGGGCCGACTGAGGCGGCGGCTTCTTGGAGCACGTCAAGTCGCCGACCTGCAATGTACACCTTGGTTGCGCCATTGCGGGCAAGGGCCTTGGTCATCATGAGTCCGATACCTGCAGAGTGTTAGCTTCGTTCCCAGACAATCTCAGACAACTAACCGGTGCCGCCCCCTGTAACCAAAGCTACCATGCCGTTGACATTAAAGAGTGTATTTGCCTCCAGAGAGGCGTCACTGGAGGGTTGGGACATGGTGAAAGCAGATGAATTCAAGTTACGCTAGCCAACTACTCGGAAAAGACAGCAGGATTATCGCTTCCTGTGCGGGGAAGAGAAGATGTAGGAGAGAAGTTGGATCTATATCAGCGCAATTCGGATTTCGGGATGTCGCAGCTCCCTTCAGCCCCCGCATCATGCAACACCCCCACCAACGTCGAGCGGCTCCGATGGCCAGGGTCGACGATCGTCGCATGAGATGCCCCCGCACTGTGCATGACACACTAAATCCCACGTGGCATACAGTAATCAGTCTCTTATCGCTACTGTCTAGAATTTCTTCGACCCGATGTGGATTTTTGCAGAGCTACCGAATTCAAGGTCCATCAGCGACACAAGCCGTCACAACGCCAAAATGCCCAAACGAAAGCGCTCCAGCGAGCCCAATCTCCAGGAAAAGCTCAACAAGCACTCCGACGACATCTCTCGCGCCCTCAAAGCCGCCAAGGGCCACGAACGACAGCGCCTCAGCAAGCGCCTCAATGAAAATGGCATCACCCCCGACAAGAAGGAACGGTTAGAACGCGAGATCGCTGTGCTCAAGGTAGGTGCCAATTGGTTGTTCAGGAATTTAATTGCATCGCTGACCAGATTTTCAGTCGCTCGATCTCCACCAGACCGCTCGCGCACACATGCACTCGTCTCTACTGAAGATCAAACCCGTCGCCGAATCCCCCGACCTGCCTGAAGAGATCCGTCGCGGTCTCGCCAAACCAGAGCTGTCCGAAGAGGAGCGCGTAGCCTTGCACAATGTCACCAGTGGTCTCTATAACCGCGAACCCGTAAAGCAGGCCGTCGACCGCGCCGTCAAGACCGTGTGCGAGGTCCTCAAGATTGAAGTCCCTGCCAAGGCTAAACGCTCGCGCAAGGGCAAGGCCGACAAGGAAGAGCAGCCAAAGCCATTGGAGAAGGAAATCGAGGAGGATGCTGACGAAGAAGACGTGCGGGAATCTGTTGAGGAGGGTGACGACTCGGAGTGGAATGGCTTCTCCGACGATGAGGGTGCCCCCCCTGCCGAAGATGTCGAAAGTGACGACGAGGATGCCGATGAAAAGTATAAATCTCAGTACGGTCATCTTCTGGCCAGTTCCTCGGATGAGGAGGATGACTTTGACGATAAGCGCTTCGACCGTTTCAGGGGGAAGGAAAAGCCCAACCTCGACGACATTTCTCTATCCGGCGGCTCAGGTTCCGAGCCCGAGCTTGGCTCTGAAGATGAAGACGAAGATGAAGACGACGATGAAGACGCACCCAAGCCCTCCGCATCACCCTCTCCCCCACCTGCGAAGAGAAAAAAGGAAAAGAGCTCAGCTTCAACTGCACGCCCCACTGGCTCAACATTTCTGCCCTCTCTGATGGGTGGTTACATATCCGGCTCCGAGTCTGCCTCTGACGTCGATGTCGCACCCACCAAGAAGCGTCTCGGCCAGCGTCAGCGCCAAGCCATCTGGGAGAAGAAATTCGGCACCGGTGCGAAACATCTTCAGAAGCCTACGAAGCAGCGCGGCCGCGATTCCGGTTGGGATATGAAGCGTGGAGCTGTGGACGGTGATGCCGGACAAGCAACGCCATGGAAGAAGGGCATTCGAAACCCGCTCAACCGCCGGGGTGTCACGGGGGCTAACGCGGAGCCCAAGGCCGAGGCCAAGAAGCCACCAACAAAGAGGGATGATGAAGGGACTCTGCATCCCAGCTGGCAAGCAAGGAAGCAAGCCAAGGATGCAGAAAAGACGGCGGCGTTTGCTGGAACAAAAGTTACATTTGATTAAATATGCGTGTTATCAGCGATACCAAACATTAACGGCGAAACAAAATATCTTACACAATATTGTACCTTTCTTGATGCTGAAAACTTGATGTGCACCCTCTTACTACTGTGAAGTCAGTTCTGAAGAAAGCAACAACTGGTTGGAACGTTCTACTCAGTGAGTCATCAGCCCCAATTTTTGTTATTCCACAGGAGTCGAAACAATCAATCCGTGCCTAATACCGTGAATCCACAATTACATTACCACTTACAATGCAATATGGCGCTGCTGGAATAATACACATGCTCGGAATAGCCCGGCAGCCACCCAGTACCCAGTGTTGAACTAAGCCCCATGGCGTTTGTCAACAGCAGTGTTCAACGGCGCTGTTCTTTGATCACGCACGTACGTGGAAGAACAACAAGGCCGCAATTCAGAGCACAGCCACGCATGGCCAAGTTATATAAAGCCAAGAACCGTATCAGCCAACAAGGCGATGAGAATGGTCGACCTTGCAGGAATCAACCGCTCCCTGAAAAATCCTACCAAGGGTTTTCTCAGATTCCAAAGTTGGGTTGTCGCTGGCCTCATCCAATCCTCAGTCATACACGGAAATGTGCTACATTGTCATCACTCACACCCTCGAATGCGATGTACGACCACTAATCTCTGACGGAGGCCAGCTCTACGTCGAGCCTTTTGCACCGCCTGCCCGCTGCGATTGCCGACCACGACGCCACCTCAATGATGTATGCGCATGCGATGCGCATGGATGCTGCACGCTGCGTTCCAGAATGGCTTGGTGCCATGATGCCGAAAACTGCTTCGAGAGCATGGAGCTCCATCGCTACGTCCAGGCGGGGAACGCCCACTGCTTGAAAGCCTGGAGACCCTTTCCCGCCATTGAGGAGTTTCTGTTCCCTGAGACCGGATTGCCCCACGTCTGCGAGATGACGGAGCGTCTTGAAAAGACGATGACCAAGATCATTGTGCTGGGTCGAGATATTCAGCAGATTCGCTCGACCGTGTCGAAGCTGCGCCGGCTAATGACGGCAATGCTGATGGAGCGCAGGAGACGAGGGATGGGCAAGGATGATTCGGATCGGATCCGCGATTTGAAGAATGCGATTGGCGAAGCCAGGACAGTCCTAGCTGAATTTTCGAAAATGTTCCAAGCGGACAAACTCTCACTCCAGCAAGAATGGAGACGCTATCAGGACTGGGTCAGCATGACCAAGTGCCTAGATGTTGATGAGAGCTCGGTCATTTCCTTGACAAGGAATTGCCTCAACAGGATTTCGCAGGAAGGCTCGATGATGATATCTTCGGTTACGGCATATGAATAATCATCTTTTCACTAATCAGCAGGCGAGAAAAGGTGCCTCTGTGGATTTTTTTGGATGCCAGTTGAACCACTTGTGTTGCATTTGGATTGAGGGTTCTGGAACGGGCAGATTGTGACGGCCCAGTAACAAAGAAATGGAACACAAATCCTGCAGAATGCATGGTTTACCAAGTGGACAAAGTTCTATGAACGTGTCAAAGCCTTTTTTTTTTGTCAGGGACAGAAAACGCAGAGGCTTTGTACCTTGTCTTGCCTGGAGAACTTGCGACAATCAGTTACATTTCTTGAAGTCACGGCATTATTGGCGATGTTGAAGTATCGTTGGGCGATACTTTCCCACCAAAAGGTCAAAATAGAAAAACATATTGCTCGTTGTTGATCGCGTTGGTAACTTAGTTTGCGTTATTCATGTAGTTCGGCTGGTGAATAAAACAACAGTGCTGGTCAAAATCGTCAAAAAAGAGCAAAAAATGGTTCCTGCGTACTCGCAGGTGGCGTCTCTCCCGCCGGGAATTGAACCCGGGTCTCAAGCGTGACAAGCTTGCATACTGACCACTATACTACGGAAGATTGATGGTTGTGAGCAACCATTGTAGTGGGGATTCTTGTCAGCGGGAATCCAAATTAGCCTTATAAAGCCTGAGTTTAATCCCCACAGACTTTGGTCACAGATTTGGGACAGTCTATTGAGGCCTCTGTCAAATTTTATTTCAGAATGATTCCTTTGGACGGTTTTATTTAAGTCAGCTGGTTGTAGAGAGCATTATTGATGTGACTAATTCGCTCTCTGACCTGATTGTTGACTCATCCCGGTGGGAACGATCAATAAGTAAGAATAACTTCAGTTGGGTTAGATACACGTTCTATTGAGCAATTTTGTACACATTCAGCATCTAAAATACAAAAATTTCAGACAAATCTTTACGCGAACCAACAAAAACACTGCTGCTATGAGATAAGAACTCAGAATTTCGATGCTGGGTCATTTTCATAGCTCTAGGGTAGTACTCAAAAAGACTTCGCCCATGGGCAACCCTAATACTGTTTCCTTTGGAAGTTCTTTTTTTTAATTTTTTTAAAGAAAAAACAAATTAAATAATTGAAGTATATATATTGGAAATTAATATTTTGTTTCTATAGATGAATTATTTCCGCATGATTGGGCCATCTGTTTCCCCGCTGTATCAGGTTGCAACTGCTATATTATAACATCATTACAAGCTAACCTGCATGCCATTTGGATGTGACATACTCTGAAAAAAGCATCTGAAATTGGATTAGTGCACAATCGCTCTTGAGGCGTAAAATATTAGCCTCAAACATTTATATCACAAAGTCGTGATTGGCACTGTGGTAATGGATTAGCAATGACTGAGAAAACACACCTTCATCATGGAAAATGAAATGTCAGACTATTGGCACAACTGATTTCACACACGGACAGACATCCTAGCTTTCCCAAAAAAAAATTGTAAGGTCAAGTGGGAGGGGATTTTTATGGAACGCCCTTTCACTGACCTCTAACCTTACGTCAACTGCGACGAAATGCAAAAAGATTGGGAGAGCGAGTTTGTCGCTCCTGTGAATCGAACACAGGTTTTCTCGGGATGCTCATTTGACCACAACGAAATGTCCTAACCACTAGACGAGAGCGACTTTGTCAGTCGCTGTTGTGCGATGGAGCTCGCCCCATTGTTGGCGGCGGGGAAACTTTTTCAGCATATGAGGGGATATGGTCCGTGGTGGGGCTAAATTGTTACGTACCATCTGGACCTTGACAAATCGTGTTGGAATTCTCTGCTTTCTGAAACGGCTTCAAGATTAGGGCGACTGCATGGCGATGACACTTGTATACGATCATGGTTTGGATAACAAGTTTACGATCACCGAATGGTAAAGGGCGAGAGAATGATATCGCCATCACGGAAGACGGGGGGTTTTAGGTGGTTTGCCTTCTTGGGCCTTTGATCTCAATTCGACTGGACTAGATCTTGGACTCAAGCAACCAACTTCCTGAGCAGGGACTCCTGCTGGCTCTCAATATCACCCAGGCGGCCAACCTCCTTGCCCTGCAGCACAAGAATTAGCCAACGGACAAAGCAAGCAGACGTCGGCATCTTACATTCTCAACCCTCACAACAGTGGGGACACCCTGGATGTTGTAGGGGGCCTTTCGGTACTTGTTGACGGGCTTGCCCCTCCACCCCTGGGGGTTGCCGACACGGACAATGTAGGCGTTTGGGGCAGACTCGGGCCCGAAGACGTTCTTGAGAGCGGGAAGAGCGTCCCTGCAGTCGGGGCACCACGACGGCTCGCCAGAGGCGAAGTAGACGACGTAGTGGGTCTCCTCGCTGGAGGGCGGGGTATCGGCGTCGACGAGAGGCATGTTGGCAGAGATGGGAGGGTGAATGAGGAATGAATGAGTCTGGGCAGCCTCTGGACTTTTGCGGCGACTCTTGGAGGTATTTAGAGTGCGTCCGGGTGGAGTTGATGATGTGCTCATCCAAACGGCGTATTGCTCGCATCTTTTTATGGGGCTGGCTCCCCACTCCCGGTCGTATGGAATTGGCGCTGCATTTGCAATCAACCACACGTGCGTGGGTTGGGTGTGTTTCCAGCTCAGGAATGCGAAAACTTGCTTTTTACTTTCCTCTGCTCCGAGCCATTGGACTCTGCGGGCCATTAACCAAGGCAATGCGAAAATTGAGTACAATCGCGAGTAATATTACAACCTATTATATTCTAGCCTGATGCTGATTTTGTTCATCTCCTGCACATTTCCCCATCCACACGTCGTCCCACACGAATGGTACCACCCCGATAGCCTATCAAGGTTTACAAGAACTTTTCCAATGCCTTAGCCGTATCGATGATGGACTGCTGCACAGTGTAGTGGTCTTGTCCGGTGGCCTTGATTATCTTGGACCCGTCAATGCCTCGGCCTTCGGGGTATGAAAAGTCAGGAGTGTAGCCCGCTCCAGGTGTTCCCTCCTTGATGATATCGCGGCGGTTTGGGTATGCTTCCCGCAGAATATCGGCAGCGGCTTGAGGGGGAACAATTCCCTTGTTCAAGATGTACCGCTGGTTGTCGGCCTTAGTTGGGTGGTCCACGGCAAAGACGAATGCTCTGGCAACGTCGCGCACGTCGATGTAGGAGGGGGTCTCGGTCAGGGGGGCTGGAATATCTTGTCCTGAGAATACCTTCCAGATGAAACCCATGGTATTGCTAATTTTGGAAATAGCTCCAAGACCGACGGGTGGTCCCATGACAAACCTGAAGATGTTAGATTCTCTTTTTGGTGCTTGATCATGCTGGAGGTGACTTACGTTGGGTTTATAGCTGTGGTCGTAAACGAGGGACCCTTTTCGTTTCGAAACCCCCACAAGGCCCGCTCGGCGACAGTCTTGCTGGCCGCGTAAATGACGTTTCCGGGCGACTCCTTCCCGAGCTTTTGGACGAGTTCTGGGGTTTTGTTCCAGTCGGCTTCGGTAAAGACGTGCGGGCCTGGTTTGGGACTGGAGATGGCAGCAATCGACGACATCAAGACGAAGCTCTTGACTGATGATTCACCAAGGGCTGATTGGAGGACCCCGCGGGTTCCTTCGAGAGCCGTTTTCAGGATAGGCTCGGGGTCGGTAAATCTGAGGCTCACCGGTGAAGCAAGGTGAGCAATAGCGTGAACGCCTAAAACGGGTCAGAGAGAAGATGCAACTGTTGCAAAATCATACATACCCTTGACAGCAGAGTCAAATGCACCTGGAGCGACAATATCGGGAACCTCAACGATTTCAAGATCGTTCTGATATTCGGATAGAGCCTCAACAAGCGAGTTTGCTGAATCCTTGGATCTCACGGCTCCTCGCACTGCATATCCGGCCTTTAGGAAGGCTTCGATGACTGGCCCGGCAATGTAGCCGTTGGCGCCAGTAACGAGGACGATGGGCTTTGCAGACATGACGGTTTACTTTGTGATAACGATGAAATGAAGTAACTTGTACACTTGGAGGTGGATGGGATTTAATTGTGAAGTTGTGTGATGATGGCCCTTTAGATGGGAGTTTACAATGTCTTCTTATATATCTCATGGCCTTCTCTGATGCATGCGACCGTGGGTTGGATTTTCGCCCCGATACAGGTTACTCGCCGACGGCGTTTTCGATGCATGGTCGTGTCTGAAAACCGATGCGACCATGTTTAAATGATTACAAAATAGCGTTTTCAGCTAGGTTGGTGTGATCTGGCGTGGCCGGGATTGGAGGGCCGGGGTTCTTTGGTAAGACTGCCGGCCTGTTTTGCAGCAGCCTTTAGCTGACAAAGCCTGCATGAGCCGAGGCCCACCACCAATGTTTAGTGATCTAAGTAACGAGACACTTCACGTTCCGCGTTCATGACGTCAGGAACTCCTTGAATGCGCTATATTCCGCTCGAAACTCAGACTAACTTGGGAAACGTTGCCATTACGTGCAAATGGTTAAAAGCACGTTGTGCAAGAATCGAGTCGAACCGAGGCGGGCGCACCGCAAACAAGAGATAGGATGCGTTGAGAATTATGAAGACGCATTAATTCAGATGATTAGCCTACTCCACCTAACCCATGTTTAAGTAAGGCCTTGGTGATTGTTGTCAGGCTCGCTGTGTGGTGACTTGGGCGCATTTAATACGACAAAGCCAAGTGATGTTGCCTGCAGGAACTCAATCATGGAATGTGTGATTTAAAAATAAATAAATATACCCTCATGAATAAATTACTTCACCTAATTCGAATTTATTTAGTTAGTGTCAGTACAATATCCTGACGTTCAAGCTCATGCTGGCCGATCTCTTGGACTTTAATGAACACGTGACTTCGCGACAAATCTCTGTCGCGGCGCTCGATGACGCAACAGAGTCATGATGCCCTAGCAGGCAACCACCCATTCAGCGCGCTGCCACCGCACTTGCAACCCGGATTCTCGCAATCATGGTTGGGCGCAAGAGGACTACGAGGGCCAGCGCCAGACGGGGCGCTGCCGGCGCGGCTGCCAGTGAGCCGGACATTTACCAAGACATGCTCGCTGAGGTGGGCGTGAATGCGCCGGATGCAAGCCCACCACAGCGACCATTAAAACGGCGTCGCGCAGGTCCAAAAAAAGAAGAGGAGAGCCCAGAGAAACCGTTGCCGGCGAGTGCGCAAGCCTCGAGTCCCGTGGTGCCCCCAGTAGTCCCATCCACGGTGGAGGAAGACAATGAAGATGACGAGGATGTTGAGTTTGAGGATGTTGTCATCCCGGAACCCACCATGCAAACCATGGAGCTAGAATCCGACGAAGAAGACGACGAAGAACTTGTTTTTGAGGATGTCGATTTTGGCGCCATAGCGGAAAGTTCCGTTTCACAGGAACCGAAAGATTTGGAACTCAACCTCACCGTTCAAAAAGAGTCCACAGCGCAAGCGAAGAAGGCTGCGGAGAGGCGCAAACCGATCAGCAAGGAAGAACGGGAGCGACGGGGTGATATTCACAAAGCTCACTTGATTTGTCTTCTCGCGCACGTTGCGCGCCGCAACCATTGGTGCAACGATCGTCGTGTACAAGATATTCTGCGACCACATTTGACGGATAAAACGGTTTCATATCTAACGCCTGGAAGACATCTATCACAGTTTGGTCGAACAGAAAGCCTCAAAAATGGGCTCAAGCAGTTGGAAGGAATCTGGAAAACCAAGTTTGAAATCACTGAGAGAGGTTTGAGGAGAGCACTGTGGGCTGAAGAGCCAGAGCATTTGCAAGAGGTATGAATGTTGTTGGCCTTGTTCAACTATGTTTCTGACAGTAGTAGTATGAACCTCCTTCCGACATGGAGTCATGTTTGGATCGAGAGGATTTTCGTGAGGCGGCCAAGAAGTTTGAAGGCTCTCGAGATATCGGCGCACAGCTGTACTGTGCTCTTTTGAGGAGCGTAGGAGTTCGAGCCCGACTAGTTTGCTCGCTGCAACCTCTGGCCTGTGTATCTGGCGCCCCGACGCTCCCCAAGCCTAAGCAAGACAAAGCTAAAGCCAAAGCTAAGAAGGATGAACAAGTACGTGCTACAATGGCTAAGTACCAAGATATGGCAAATGCAGGCTACGGTTCGCCATCGAGCGGTTCAACAGCTCGTCGGAGACTCGGACATCCTAATGCAACGGCATACAATTTTGAGCCGCCACCTCCTCCGCCAAAGTCTCGACCGACATTTCAAGCACCGAAGAAAATCAAGGAATCGGCATATCCAGTCTACTGGGTTGAAATTCTTGACGTCGGGCACCAAAAATGGCAGCCTATCGACCCCGTAGTCACGCACACATTTTGGAAGCCCAAGGCTTTGGAGCCACCGATAACAGACAAGGAAAACTCCATGTCCTACGTTGTGGCTTTCGAAGCTGATGGATCCGCAAGGGATGTTACAAAACGTTATGCCAAGGCATACACAGCCAAGACACGCAAGCTACGAATAGGGAATGTCACAGAAGGGGGAGAAGAGTGGTGGCAAAAAGTCATGAAAATGTACCGACGGCGGCGACCAACTGATCTTGACCAGATTGAGGATAACGAACTCATCGGGGTGGAGGCAAGGGAGCCAATGCCCCGAAATGTCCAAGACTTTAAAGACCACCCGATCTATGCTCTGGAACGACATTTGCGGCGCAACGAGGTGTTAATACCGGGCGCCAATCCTTCAGGGACTGTTGGTGCTGGTAGCCGAGGTCCCTTGGAAAAGATTTATCGTCGAAAAGACGTGCGCATTGCCAGGAGCGCGGATAAATGGTACAGAATGGGTCGCGAAGTAAAGCCCAACGAGATACCAGCCAAATGGCTTCCGAAGAGGGCACGGCCAAAGGACGACCGCGAAGAGGAGGAAGAGGACGCACAAGGAGATCCGGGCACGCCTGTTTACACAGAGGAGCAGACAGAACTCTACGTTCCGCCAAGGGTACGGAATGGCAAGGTTCCAAAGAACAAGTTCGGCAACATTGATGTCTATGTTCCAAGCATGGTCCCGCAGGGGGGTGTACATATTGTCCACGAACACGCTACTCGCGCGGCTTTCCTTGTTGGAGTCGACTATGCGCCTGCATTGACGGGGTTTCAGTTTAAAGGACGCCACGGCACTGCGGTCTTACACGGTATCGTGGTAGCTAAAGAATATGAAGAGGCCATCCGAGCGGTTATTGATGGACTGGATGATCTGGAACAGCAGGTGGAGGACGAGCGGAGAAGAAACAGGACTCTCAGGGCATGGAGGAAGCTTTTGATGGGATTGAGAATCAGGGAACAGATCTGGAGCGGAGTCGATGCGGAGGAGCGGAGGTTGGCTGATGAAAAGGCGGCGAGAGAGGCGAATCTGGATGCAGAAATCGAAGACGCACCGAGTGATGTTACAGAAGAGTTTGACATGGTCGACGACGATGATGGCGGAGGAGGATTTCTGATAGAGTGAGTGTTGTTGTTGGGTATATACGACGTATTGCGATGGGTGTCGATAGGGTCGATAACCAAAGCCATGTATTTAGCAATTGTTCAATCTGGTCGATGGACCTGTCTATTAGCCCTTTCATTACGCTCGGATAGCCATTTGGAGCGAAGATTTCTTGTCAAATCTACATTACAATCCAACCCTTGAATGATTGTGACGAAGGGACTCCCTCCCTGTGGCCGGTTGTATAAAATGTTCCCTGTTTGCTACTGATACCTACTTACTTCGTGTTTTGCGGTGAGGCATGCGGTGGCTGAACCTTGATGACTGAGAAGCCAAGCTGAAAGACAATGACGCATAAATTGGATTTGGAAATCTAATAGTGTATTTCACGAGGTGGATGGCGTTTGAAACGTGGATCCAAATGCATGTCGAGTACGGTTTTCGGACGAGGAAACAGCCGACCGGACTAGGGTAGTGGTGGTTGAACCCATGTCGTATTCCATCGTATCTCGCATTGGGTTGCGTGGCAGACCTGCAAGCCAGATTATGGGGCGCGATAGATGCCTGGCCCGGGGGGCTGTGTTGAGTCGGTGGAATGGAGGTAAGAAACTCATTTTAATCGCCTTGTCTTGAGGCATTGTCGCTTTCTGGGTGGGCAATTGTGCATTCAGATGGTTACTCAACCCGTGTGGTTTCGGATTGGAGAATAATAACACGTCGGATGCCTAATAGGGCAGTGTTGTGAAAGTGGCACAAATACCACGGAGCAGCATCTGCATTATTCGCTTCAGCCTCTGTCGAGCGTGAGACATTTGAGTAGGACAAACAAGAACAAAGGGAAAAAAAGAACGGCACAGCGTTGATCTTGCATGTGACCAAGTTGTGCGTGGATCATTATGCTTGGCACTTCTTGGACAAGACTGGGGCTGAGAAGGCGTGGGTTTTTCATCGAGCAGTGCGATCGACAGCGGGCTGAGGACTGGTTCGCTATCGCCAGAAAGCAGACGAATCACTGCTCAAGGGAAAGCCGTTGGCTTCTCGAGAGCAGACAGTGGGACCGGAGTTCGGATGGGAATCAGGCCGGCGCCCAATGAGGAAAATGCAAGGGGTCTGCTCATTACCAGCCCAGCCAGGCATGGCGCCAAGCAGCTGTCGAGCAAGGCCTGCGCTGTGCTGGAGGGTCTGCACTGGGTGGTCGCAACGAGCTCTTGTGCTCGTTTTAATGGGCGCCTGAACTAAGTGCTGACAAGTGGGCGCAGGTCATGACGCGTTACAAGGCTAGCGGCACCAGTCATCCGGAGGAGGGGCCCCGGGTTGAGTATTTTGTTTCTTTTGCGTATCCCGTATTTCGCATTCAAAGCCCGCAGATGCGAAAGGATTTCGTGGTGGAACACACTGCCACACTCTTGCTGCTCCCATGGTGTCATTGCGTAGCGCCAATGCCCACTGGGTGCCACACGGCAGGCCTCGACGGGCCACTGCGGGCTCGCGGTTTTCAGCGACCACGCCCGCTAAACGGCTTGGCTTTCCCTACCGCCGTCCGTGGTCAAAACAACCTCCCCCCCACTGATTGACCGGTGGGGCCTCCCCTGCTCCGCTCCCGCGACATTGCGCGCGAGGCTAATCCATATAACCAGGGCGGCAGCTCCACGCCCTCGGCTGCAACCATCAAGCTTGCTTCAAGTCCTCTGCTGCGCGCGCGCTGCATCACATCGCCTCAACGCTGCTCGCCGCATGAGCTTGGGTGCCAATTTATACATTAGGGCCTAGAGCCCCCCCCTTGCGACGATCCTTTGCCGACTGCTCGCATCGCCGCGAGATTTCGTAAATTGGCTTTTGGTTTTTCGCACGTCGTTTAGCCCTGCTTGCTGAACAGTGTCAACATCTCTCACACACACCTAAGCATCGCAACTTGAACATCATCAATTGCATCGGCTACTCCTTCGCCCACAATAAGCCCTTGGGCTTACAACTCGCCCATCATGGCCTTCTTCAAGCAGGTCGTGACCCTCATGGGCAAAAACCTGCGCATCCTTCTATTCCGTCACCTCGCCCTATGCATCATCATGGCTTTTATCCTGCCAACCTTCCTGGCATCTTTTTTCAGTTTCGCCAAGAACCTCTTTGTTCCACCGGCCGTGTTTGGTATAGGCGATCCTCATTCTGTCAAGACCCTCGCCGAAGCCTTTGACGATGCCAAGGGCGACAGCCGCGACAAGTTTGTTCTTGTCAACAGCGGACTCTCAGGTGGAAACATTGATAAGGTCCTCGACAATCTAGAGAGCCAGGCCAAGGATGCTGCAAGTTTCATCAACGTTGTTCGTATCAGCAACGAGGACCAGCTTACAACGGAGTGTCGCAGCAGTCTTCGCGCCGTCTCGACCTGCTTTGGTGCCGTCGTCATGCGCTCCTCTCCAGACGAAGGGTCCGGTGGCATCTGGAACTACACCATTCGTACCGACGGTGCTCTGATTGATTCTGTTGGAAAGATTGATGTCGACAAGTCCAACAACGGCCAGGAAGTTTACATTCTCCCTGTACAGCGTGCCGTCGACTCCATCATTGTCCGCCTCAACAACTCGCGCGACACTTCTCTTGACGACACCATGGAGTATCCCTTTACGACCTTGACAACCGAAGAACGCAAGGATAAGATCCGAGAAGCCTACCAGAAGATCATCTACAGCTGGATGGGCGTGGCTTTTATTGGAACCGTCATCTGGGTCACCTACCACTTGACGGGATTCATTGCTTCTGAGCGCGAGAGTGGCATGTCGGTGTTGATCGACTCCATGCTCCCTGTCAGCAAGCCTTGGCAAGCCCAGGCCGCTCGAATCATCGCCCATCACCTATCCTTTTCTCTCATCTATGCACCTGCCTGGATTGTGGGCTCCATCACCATGCGCCAGGGCGTCTTTGCGCAGACCAGCATCGCCATTGTTCTCATATTCCACCTCCTTGGTGGGTTGGCTTTTTCTTCCATTGCCATCCTCTTTGCTTCATTTTTCAAGAAGGCCCAGCTGAGTGGTATCACGTCGATTCTGGCTTGTTTGCTCCTTGGTATTCTTGCCCAGTCACTCACCTCCCCCAGCACTGGACCTGTTACCATCCTGTCTTTGCTCTTTTCCCCGTGTGCCTTTGTCTACTTTACCACTTTCATGGCCCGTTTCGAAAAGGTTGCAAGGCCAACAAACCTCATCGAGACTGCACCTGACAGTCCCTGGTCGCTTCCGGGCATTGTCATCTGGATCTTTCTCATCATCCAGATTTTTGCTTACCCCCTTATCGGTGCCCTTATTGAGAATGCCCTCTATGGCAACTCGTCCAAGGGCCGCAAGATTTTGCTTCGCCAGGACGAGATTGCCAGTATGGGAGACAATGCCGTGCAGCTGCGCCAATTCTCCAAGACTTACACGCCTGGCATCCTTTCGCGTTTGTTCATTCGAGGAAAGGCCAAGAAGGAGCCCGTCAAGGCCGTCAGCGAGCTGAGTTTTGACGTTGGCCGGGGCCAGATTGTTGCTCTGTTGGGCGCCAACGGCAGTGGAAAGAGTACCACCCTTGATGCGATTGCTGGAATCAACAAACTGACAAACGGGTCCATTACAATCGACGGCTCGGGTGGTCTCGGTATCGCACCGCAGAAAAACGTTCTCTGGGACGACTTGACGGTCGAGGAACACATTCGTATCTTCAACCACCTCAAAGCTCCCAATGCCCGAGCCACTACGCAAGGCATTCATGACCTCATCAAGGCTATTGATCTCTGGAAGAAGAGAGGAGCCTTTGCCAAGACTCTTTCTGGTGGTCAGAAGCGTAAGCTCCAGTTGGGAATGATGTTGACAGGTGGAAGCGCCGTCTGCTGTGTCGACGAAGTTAGCAGCGGTATTGATCCTCTCTCTCGACGAAAGCTCTGGGATATTTTGCTTGCCGAGCGTGGCAGAAGGACCCTGATTTTGACCACTCATTTCCTCGATGAGGCTGACCTCTTGGCTGATCACATTGCTATCCTATCCAAGGGTACCCTCCGAGCCGAAGGATCATCTGTCGAACTCAAGGACCGGCTTGGCGGCGGCTATCGGGTAAACGTTCCCAAGGACCAAGGTTTCAAGCAGAGCCCTGATGTCGACGGAGTCAAGAAGAAGGATGCATTTGATCTTGTCACTTATGTCGCCCCCACCTCCCAACTCGCTGCATCTGTCATCAAGCAGCTTGAGGCTGTCGGTATAAGCGAATACCGATTTTCAGGTCCCACGATCGAAGATGTCTTCCTTCAAGTTTCTGAAGAGATCAAAGAAGAAGAGGCCTTCCGCAATGTTGACCAGGCATCTCCCGTTCAGTCCAATGATAACGAAAAGGTTTCTGAAAGTGAAGATCAGGCCTCCAAGGGGCTGAAGCTCATGGACGGGCAAAGAGTTGGATACATGAAGCAGGCCATGATTCTGTTCATGAAACGCTTGACTATCATTAAGCGCAATAGGTTGCCGTACATTATCGCATTTCTTCTTCCCATCATTGCCGCCGGCCTAACGTCTTTGTACATCAAGAATCAAAGCCCGACCGGTTGTTCGCCGGCGGACCAGTCCTCCAACTCATCTACCGAGAATGCATTCACTCAGATCGCCGACGATAAAGAGTTTCTTTTCCTCGCCGGGCCGGCTTCCAAGCTGTCCACATCTACCATGGCCCGTCTTTTTGCTCCTCTCTTCAATAGCAGCAGCAGTCAGAGTGCTGTGGGCACGGCTGCTCTCGCAAACATCAAGACCGTGGACACATTTGGCGAGTTCCAAAAGTTTGTCGAAGACCGCCGCAAAAACGTCACCACCGCCCTGTGGCTCGGTGATGATAGCCAGAAACCAACCATTGCCTGGGTCGCCAATCTGTTCCTCACCAGCCCCATGCTGGCCCAGCAGTTCCTCGATGTTCTTCTGACAAACACCACGATATCCACTACCTGGCAAGAATTTGAAGTCCCATTCAGCCCCAGCACGGGCAATGCCTTGAACTTGATCGTGTACATGGGTATTGCCTTGTCTGTCTACCCTGCGTTCTTTGCCCTCTACCCAAGCATGGAGCGCCGCAGATTTGTGCGTGGGCTCGAGTACTCCAACGGTGTCAGACCCTTGCCCCTCTGGATGGCATACCTGACCTTTGACTTTATCATTGCCCTCGTCAGTTCCGCAATCGTGACGGCTGTTTGGGCAGGCGTCTCTGGTATTTGGTTTCACATGGGTTATCTCTTTTTGGTCTTCTTCCTCTACGCAATTGCTGCCATCCTCATGTCCTACGTCATTTCACTCTTTACAAAGACCCAGTTGGGGACCTACGCATGGGCTGCGGCCGGACAGACATTCATCTTCCTTGTATACTTTATTGCCTACATGTGTGTCCTCACATACGCCCCCGTCACGAAGATTGACTCGAGCCTTCGCTACGTCCACTTCATTGTATCCATCTTTGCTCCTATCGGTTCTTTACTCAGAGCATTGTTTGTGGCGCTGAACCTCTTCTCTACGGCATGTGACGGTGATCAGCTAGCTTCCAACCCAGGGGGCATTCTGTTCTACGGAGCTCCGATTGTATATCTGATTGTTCAGTCCATTGTCTTGTTTGGCCTACTGATCTGGCTGGACAAGGGCTCTGCGGGCTCGTCGCTTCGTGGACTCATCGGCAGCAAAAAGACCGAGACTGACGCTGAGCAGTCTGATGAAGAACTTGCTAACGAGCTTACTCGGGTTACGAGCAACGCAACCAACGAACACGGCTTGCGTGTTGTCCACCTCACAAAGAACTTTGGCAAAAACACTGCTGTCGACAATGTCACTTTTGGCATTAAACGTGGTGAAGTATTTGCCCTCCTGGGACCCAACGGTGCTGGCAAGTCGACCACTATTTCCATGATCCGAGGCGATCTCAAGCCCAATCGCAATGGTGGTGATGTTTTTGTCGAGGATGTCTCTGTGACCAAGAACCTCGCCGCTGCCCGAGCCAACCTCGGTGTTTGTCCTCAGTTTGACGCGATGGACCAGATGACCGTCAGGGAACATCTCGAATTCTACGCCAAGGTGCGAGGCATTCCCGACGTCAACTACAACGTCAATGCCGTCATTCGGGCTGTTGGCCTTGAGGCCTACTCGAACCGCATGGGCAATGCCTTATCTGGTGGCAACAAGCGCAAACTGAGTCTCGGTATTGCCCTGATGGGCAACCCTACCGTTGTTCTGCTTGACGAGCCCTCATCGGGTCTCGATGCTGCGTCCAAGCGTGTCATGTGGAAGACTCTTGCCGCCACCGTACCCGGCCGCTCTATTCTCCTCACGACGCACAGTATGGAAGAGGCCGATGCCTTGGCAAGCCGTGCGGGTATTCTAGCCCGACGCATGCTTGCCTTGGGTACACCAGACGACCTTCGCCACCGTTTCGGCGATGCCCTCCATGTTCACCTAGTTTCCAAGACTGCACCTCGCACCACCGATGAGGAAATGAACAGCATAATCCAATGGATCCGCCAGTATCTCCCGTCTGCTGAGGTTGACGAAAAGACATACCACGGTCAGGTCCGCTTCTCGGTCCGCGCGAGCCAGGTCCTCGCAACTACGCAGGGCAAGACCGAGGATGAGATTGTCAAAGCTGGTCAGGATATTACCCAGAGCGCCATTGGAAATCTCGTGATATTATTGGAGGAGCACAAGCAGAAGCTGGGCGTGGGACACTACAGCGTCTGTCCAACGACGCTGGATCAGGTGTTCCTGACCATTGTTGGCCAGCACAATGTGAAGGAAGAAAATTCGGAAGAGAAGCAGGATAGTATCTGGATGAAGATTCTCAAGTTTGGTAGTTCATAGATTTTCTTTTGCCTTGTATAACTACGATGTTACTCTTAATCAGATAGAGCTTTTTATTAATGAAATCTGTCCCTTTTTTGTCACAATATCTCTCGTTCTTTGAAGATGCGCCCTCAAAGTTGACCCTGGCGATGCGTGCTACTGCTATTGTTCATGAGAAGAAGTGAATGATGAGACCGAAGAGAAGAGAGATGTAGAGGACTCGAAGGCTTCGATAATTTGTTGATCGCTGTCATCATTGATGTTGCAGTTGGATAGAACCAATGATGCTCGAACCGTCGCGCAGGCTTTGCTGGGCCTTGGCTCCTCATCATGCTTGTCTTCTGCATCAAGATGGGCGACCTTTGGAGGGAAAATCTTTAGTCACACAGGACAAATACTCCGAGTCAACAAGAACTGATTCGTCGTCGAGGCGCATGTACTCCTGAATGAGTGCCTCGAGGGAAAGCATCATCACTTCCATTTCATCCACAGACGACTGGGCGCTGGCGTATGGGCTTCGGGGGAAGATCCGAGACGCATGTCTCTTCGGCCGAGTCGTTTTCTGGCTGGTGGTTCATCTGCAAGTCTCCGATTAGCGTGCTATCAAAAAGGAAAGAAAAACACAAATCGTCAAAGACATGCATTGTTTCTCGTGGATCGTTGGGTGGGTTGGAGGGGAAGAGCAAGGCCTGACGGAGACTCGAAATGGAAAGAAATAACTGAGAATAACAGAGGTGCAAACAAACAACTCGGCTTGGAATCATGATTGACCGTGTTTATTTGAATAGGCAAACGCGTCTGTTCTCAACTCATGAATATGGTGACGGACAGTAAGTAACACGGCAAATATCATGTTTGTTTTGGTTGAGAGCAGAGGTTTCTCTCGCATAGCACGAATATTATGATTTCTTGAAATGGTATAATAATAATAATAATAAAATGTGAACGGTTAGACAACACCTTGTGCACTTGAATGGGCATTTGCTCGTAATGAGATTATCTGCCATGCTTGTATCCGCCTGAGCATCATACCCTATAGAAAGCAGGTGGTTACACATAAACTCGCCCTGTCTTTTTTTTCTATATCGCGATATTTCTCGCTGCAAAATCGAGTCAAAGGTAAGAAGTGCTCATGGCAGCTCTGCTGGGGCAAAATCACTGCATGTCAGGTGTGGGGATTATTATGCAAGAGACTATTGACCTCGTCAATCACATTTGGCAACTCATGATGGGGTAATTGCCACAAGGGCATGTCTTAAAGATTAAATCTACGCTTAATAGGCATGTAGGCATGTATCAAACCAGTCATCAAGGCTGTGTACTGTATACCAACGTGTTCATCCGCCGCGGCATTCCAATCGTTAGTACATTTCTTTGAACTGCGCAAACACAGTCCCATCCCCAGGGTACATGCCCGCTGCCGTCGAGGGAATCTCGCTATTGGGCCCTGGAACACCATCCTCGCCCGTGAACTGAAACCCGTTCAGCCCCACGTATCCTTCAAACATTCGGGACATTTCAGCCCGAATCCTCGACCCGTTGTGTGCCATTGAGTCTGGTGTCCCGGCCTGGGACTGCTGGCCAACCATGGAGGGCTTCCTGAAAGTTCCTCCCCTCCCTGTCTGATCCATATGGCCCCTAGCTAAACCAATCATCCCCAGTGCGGCTGTCGACTGAGGATCATCGTCAGGATTTAACCCGAACCGGGGGGCCACATCCTTGAGTGATCGAATAGTGCGCCATAGACGCTGGGATGCCCAGCTCTTGGCAGAAAGGTCCTTGACCAAATCAAGGGCCATGTAAAACTCGTCTCGGCAGGTGACACTGAACCGAACCGGGGCGTGTACCGAGGCGAGGAAGACGACCGCGATAGCTGAAGTCAGGAATTGGTGATAAAACACCTGGACCCTTCGATATAGGTTTGTTGTGTTGTTCAGGTGAGTGAGGTATCGAATCGTGTCCTTGGCAATATCGACGACGCGTTGCGATTGCACTAGATTCGACATGATGCTCGTTGCGCTATGTAACACCGGGGTATATAGCCATATTCGCATCTGCCACTTGTTAGCAGGTTTACCACACAACCAATCATGGCGGGCTTACCTGATTTAACCGTAGATATGTCCATATTCTGAGTCGCTGAAGGTTGTACGAGGGGGTGGTGGTCATGTGCTTGTCCTTGTCCCAATTCCGCACCTTTACTTCTTCGGGAACAATATTGTACCATTCCAAAATCTCTTGATCCAGATTTTCGATTTCGTCGATTCGTAAATCTCGAGCCAGGACCGGGCCGGAATGTGAAACTTGGCGCCAAACTTTGGCTCCAAGCCGGGAGTAGGAAATCATGGCTACGAGATATGGATATTCGTCCTAGAGTTTGTTAGACACGGTGCTTGGTCGAACTGAGAAACCGACTTACCGGATATGGAAGTTCGAGATCGATCTCTTCATCCTGTACGACATATGGTAGCCCAGTTCCAAACGCCCATCGCCTATCCAGCACATACGCGGACCAAAAGCTGTTTAGGGCGTTTTTGCGTTCCTCGTCGTCGACAATCTTCATCAAGCCCATGGTCTGGTGAATGCCCAACTCCAAACACAGCCTCGTAACTTGGCCCATGACACGCCAGGCCAGGACTTCATCGTTCGAGAGGAACCGATAGCCCGCCACAAGAGCCAGCAGGGGAAGAGTCGAGACCTGGGCCGGTTCGGACATTAACTTTCTGTTGAGCACCATTTCCATGCTGTCGTACAGCCGCACGGCCTTGTCGCTATGTCCGTGACCATCAACTACAAGGGCGCAGCACAGTATGATTTTGAGCTGCAGCGTCTTCTCATCATTGATCAGTTCCATGGGGTTCTGGCGTTGCATCGCATCCAAGACGGTCGAGAGGTCCCGCGCGTGGGCAATAACAGTCTGCACGTTGATGACTGGATACATGATTCCAATCTCTTCTTCGTGAAGTCGGCATAGATGAATCATTTCTTCCCTGTCAAACTCGAGAAGGGGATCAACGGGCCGGTTCATCATTTGCATGCCCAGGTCTTCCATAGGCGGGCCATTGTCGTCGCCGTCAGAAATACCCCTATATCCCATGTTGGAGATGGTGGTGTTGGCAACGTCGAGACTGAAGGCCATGCTGGTGGGCCCTCTGAAGGCACCGTACTTGGAGTGGGAGGCATCGCGATTAAGTGAGCTGGAGCTATGTGACGGAGATGGGACAACCGTGGAATTGCTTATGGGGACGGTGCGGTCGCCAACGGCGTTGAGGCGGCCTGACTCGGACTGAAGGACCTTGACCGTCTGGTGAAGCCAACCAACCTCGTCTTGGAGGCGACTAATTTGAGCAGTGACTTGCTTAAAGTCATCCGAGTCCTTGAAGTTATTTGAGCAGCAATTGGGGGCGTAGAGACAGGCTAGGTTTAGGTTGCCGCAGCGCTGACATGGTGTCTCGCCGTTGCATTTGATTTTGCGCCGCTTGCATTCATTGCTATACAAAAGTGTCAGCAGATGGGTCTAGATACTGGCGACGGCGCGGTGCTGGTGCGACTTGGGCCAAGACACAAATTTGGCGTCTAATCTGACAGGTGGGAAAAGCGCCCTGGCGGACAAGATTGATTGATGTAGGCGCAACTCACCAGGCAATGGATATATACTGTCATCATGATTGGTTAGCTTGGTTTCGTGAGCGATCAAAGCGGAAGCGCGATTTCAAAAGGGTGAGACATGATGCGTCAGGATGGAAATGGACGTCCGTGATGCATCATGATGTGACGGGCGATGCGGTGCAACCTGCCAGCGACGCGATTGACGCAACCGAAGTTTAATGCGCGTTGCCGCCCGTGACGGATCACTTCCATCTCCTTGTCATCTCATAGCATTCACCTGACACGCCTTCTCGCATCGCAAAGCCAGTCCTTGACGTCGCTGCGACGAAGAAAAAAAAAAGACAGCATGGCGAATTTGTCATCACCCTTTTTTTGACATCACCATGATGAGACTGCGGAAGGGGAAAAAAAACACGAGTCGCGTACTCACCCGATTTCTTTTGCTCCTCGTCTGTTTCGCCGCACCCGACATGCTCTCGTCGTCGACAGACTTTCTCTTGTTGGCATGGGAGGTTTGCGCGGAATTGTCTCCGACAGACGCGGAACCCGGGCTGGCATGAGTCTGTGGTGTAGATTCGTAGGCGGCACCTGGACCTCCTCCTCCTACTCCCACCACGCCCATGCCGACGGCGGCCACGGGCGCCTGGGACAGATATCGCAGGTCGCTGACCTGTGTTTCAATCTGCTCCATGGTGAATGCTGGGCCATCGGCTTCGGATGCGATTGCTGGTGCAAGATGGTCGACCCCGGCGCCATCATAGGGCATCACAGAGACGGAGACTGAGTCGGGGCCAGCACCGCCCGTCATTGGCCCCTGCCACTGCTGCAGAGGCCGCTGATGCACCTGCGGGGGCCCCACGTGACCGGACCTGAGGCCCTGTCCGATGTGAATCGCTGCTGGGCTCAGCGCCTCACCCACTGAGAGGCCCGCGGATGCTGCAAATTCCTCCCGTGGCGGCCCTGGAACATCCGGCTCCCGCTCCTGTCCGCCAACAGCCGAAGCTGCGCCTAGGGGGTAATAAAACCCCGCCAGCGCGGCCACTTTTCCTCCTCCTCTGCTACCTGTAAGTCGGATCTTTCAATCCTAGGCCGATAAGGTTTACCTCTGCTTCTGAGCCAGCCTCTCTCTAAGCCAAAATCGCTTGCTTTCGTGTTCCCGGGGAAGAGAATCAAAGAGAGTCGAAATCCACACAGCTGAAAAAGTAGTAAAATTTTTTTTTGTTAGGCGGGGAGACTGCGAGTGGCCAGATGTAGTAAGTCAACCTGTCGGCTGGTGGCTCCAAGGAGGTCGGTCGGTGTCGTGCAGTGAGTGGAATGAATCAACGGTGTCAGTTTGACGTAGTTTTTATCGCTACCAACCCATCGAGTCAATGACCCCCCCTTTCCCTGGTGATAAGGCGAAAGTGTAAATGACAACTCAGGGCTGGTGTGGGCGTCGCCTCAAGGTTCAACCCTTACACGTCGGGGGCGCTGCTGTTGCTGGCTGCAGCCCATCTGCAGTCACTTGTCCAGGGGGGTGAGAGGGTGAGAAGTTCGTAGAGGAGGGTGTTGCCTCGGCAGGGCTGCGCCAAGCAAGGAAAAGAAAGTCGTTCTGTTTTGTAAAAAAGGTGACAGGAGACGGGATCCTCGGATGTTGCTGTGCAGTAGTGATATCTGGAAAAGTGGTGGTGGTGCAAGGAAACACTACTCTTTCTGGACCCCGAACTCCGATTTGGAGTCGACTCTCCGTAGTCTGGTGCACGTTCCTCGTCGTACGCGCAACCTAAATGAGCCCATACACACACATGGGCATGTGCGAAATCCGGAGAGTAAGGGGGGAGTGCGGCGGTGCACCCACGGAAGGGCATGTACGGTTTGGGGGTGTGGGTGGTGCCGCCGCGCGGGCGGACGGGCATGGAGAGACTTTAACCTAATCCAAACCCCAAGGAACAGCGGCGATTAAGTTAATGGGATGGGTTGAGGCTCCTGGGGTGCAGTTACGTATACCCTCATGACCCATCCCGCGCGTGTGAGTCGCCTCGTGGGCCACAATTAGAGACAGGTCCAAACTCCCCCCGGGCCAATTGCCCTCGCCCAAGCTTCCGGGGCCGATGCCCACTCGCCTCTGCTGGGCCAGACCCGAGCAAAAGGGTTCGGGCTTTTGAGCCACGAAACCCCGGTGCCACCAGTCGAGGTCCAGGCCGGGTTGATCGGAACCGCATTGTACGCGCCGTTATTGGACCCAGCGGCGTGGTTAGTGAAATGAAAGCAGACTAACGGGATTATCAGGTTTTTCTTTGTTTTATTTCCCCGTTGTCTTGCTCTCGCCGGCGTGGCGACTGCGAGTCGAGAGGTTGCCTTTGGGTGTCTTGGGTTGACTCGATGGATTTCTTTTGCCGCCCGCCGCGTGTGTGTCCCGCTACAGCGCTCTCCACATACCCGCCTGCGAGCTGGAGCGAGAAATTGAAACCAACCCGTGCGCCGTGCATCCGACAGGCAGGTTTGGTCTGGGCCCCATCTGCGATGCCACTCTAGATCTGGCCATATGGAGCGCGCACAGAGGGGGGAGGGAGGAAATCTCTTGCGCCTCTTTCCCCCCAATATTCCCCGGCGCGGCCTCTACTGTCGCTGTTGCTGCTGCTGCAGCAGCAGCAGCTGCACCTACCGACCTACTGTATGTACCATCCATCGCCTGCAGTTCAGCCGGCGCGCGCCAGTGTGGGCCCCAGCCGCAAACCACAGGCCGCCGGACTAGACGAGTTTCTCTTTCGGGACATCAGCTCGCCTCGGTTCGTGCTGCCATTGGCCGCGCGAACCCGCCAGCTACCTGTGCGCTCTGGCCATGGCTCCTCTGGCGGCGACACGAGCTGTCCAGCAGCGCTTCTCAACGTCACTTGGCTGCTCGGGTTTGCTTTTGCTGCTCGCCCCGTTGTCGTTGGCCCTCTCTCGTGCGTGCGCCCTCGGGAATCCATTACACGGCCTCGCATCGCATCGTGGAGGCGGTGGCGTGCGATATCGAATCGACATCCCTGTCGGCGCCACCAACGCAATGCCCATTTTTCCCTAACCCGTCCGTCTGGTAACTACACGGGCGATGGCATGCTTTGCGGCTGGACGTCGAAAGAGGAAGATGGCCCCTCACTGTCTCAAGCACTGCACCTGCACCCACGCATCCTTGTGCCTCCGTATCCCCGCCTGCGTCAGTGGTTTGCGAGAAGATGGACTTGCATATGATGGCCTGTCCCTCTCCTGTCATATGCATAAGCCCCCGCAGCCGACAAACCCTCATCCATGATCAGCTCGCCCTCCCGAGCGCCCACCCCTTGTCCGTCTTCCCGTCGAAACGCGTAGATCCCACCCCACCCCACCTTGCCCGTCCGCCCGTCAAATTTCCACGCGCCCTCCAACCCAGCTACAGGCGCCCTTGGCATGATCTCGCTTGCGGCAGTGACCCTAAGTTTCATCAACGACCATCTTTTCCCCAAGAAGTTGGCCGACACCCAAGGCCCCGGCGCAGGGCTGAGATGCCAAAAACGAACCTTGCTCCTGTCGCGATCCTCCTCTCCAGCTTTTTGGGATGCCTCCAAAGACGGACGCTTATCGCGGTTGCCGTAACCCGTTCAATCAGAATGCGCCGGACTGCATGCTTCTTCGGGACGCTGCACTAACTAGCCCCCGACGGTGCCGGACCCGGCCGAGCAATTTCCAAACAATATCGTACAAGGCTACTCTGCCCTGATGGGGCGCGGTAGCTCGCTAAACGATCCACCGTTGCTCGTATTGTACCCGCGGTTATGGTCACGTAGATGCAACCACTGCCGCTGAGTTGTTTGTGTCAGCTGTCAGCCAGATGGAACAGAGGCGATAGTTTCAAGTACATGTTGCAGCTACGGCGGCTGATTGGGAATGCTGCGACTAGCGCACTGCTGACTAAGTCATATCTAGCTTTCTCGGACTGCGCTCTTTCGTTGGCAATAACTCATCCACGCTGCATTCAGTCCTAAATATGCCTTCACAATAAACGGACCAGTCCTCGGGTAGCCGGAGCGGCGCAACTTCCAGCTCCGGTTCCAACTCCAACCCGCCCTCCAAGTACAGATTCATCAAGGACGGCTGGGGATCTCGTCCCATCTTTCAAGCCAGCTATGGCCTCACTAGTGCGTTTATCCAAACACCCTTCCCCATTCCTCGCTTACCGCAATTCCAGTGGATCCCGATGATATCGAAGAGGGCAATGCAATTATTGCTGCAATGATGGAGCACGAATACGGGAATGAAAACGACACCGGCAACAACAAGAAATAATCAATCAAAGGGCTGGGATACTGGGATCCTGCGGGGGTGTGCTCTAGGTTTAGGCTAGTCCCTATGGTATCCTTTTTTTTCTTCCCAATCACACTACCAACTGCATCATCGCTCTCTGCCTTGCCTGAGGGATGTGGTTCAATCTCCACTTCTTGTGACGCGCACCATGCTCTAGATGGGTATCGCCGCGTATCCTCATCTGTGGATGCAAATTAAACCAACCCTGCTTCCGACGAATAACCTGTTCCGAGACACGGGCAGCAAGCCTTGTTGAGTCACCTTCAGCTCAATGCCGTGCAGCATGGTTTCCCTTCCTGACGCTCGTCGGGTTTGTTTCATTCTGTTACCGACGACCTCGAGACGGAGTCTTCGTTCCCATCAGACCAGCTACCGCCTTTGCCCCCTCCTTCCCTAGCCCGGAGATACTTGCCGCGAAGGTGCAGTATGCCTAGCTTTCTGCAAAAACGGGTTTAGAGGTGCCCGTTTGATTCTCCGCTCATCTAAACAACAGCAGTGACATGGCTGCTCTGCTGTTTTCATATCAGGCGCATCTAAACTTGGGTTATTAAACAAGTTTGAGTGGATGATAAAGACTCTGTACAAACCAGATGCAAAAGCTGAAGAATCAAGTGAAAGATGTGGAGTGCCTGCCGTTAGTCCCCTGGATGTTAGGGGGCGGCAGCTTTGCGCGAATCTCAACATGCTTGAATTGATGCCATGCTACATTTTGTACTGGCGATTCCTGTATCAAGTAAAATAAATCATGGATGCCAGATTTTTGCTAGAACCAAACTTTTCAAGTATCCTCAAGAAGTGTCACATTTTGGCTGCTAGCTTGTGCCAAAAAAAAAAGAAGAAAAAAACCCGACAGCCCAGAAATATGAACCGCAGGTAGGCTGCTTTCCACAAGCTAGACTAGAGAATCTACTGTTTTTTCAAAGCAGCCGAGGACCAGATTGAAGAGGTATCTACGGTATTCGGCTTCCACCGTCATTTAATTTTTGAATAAAACTATTATCTTATTTTGAAAAATAAACCCTCCTCTAGTACAGACTCATCAACAATATCGATAAGACCTCCCTCCCGGCCTAGATCCATGCATTTCAACGTACACGACGTGATTCCAATTTTCAAATATGCACCAATGAAATACACACAATTCAACACGAACACGGGCTTTGCGGTCAACATGTATGCCATGTAATTTAGCTGCCGAGCTTGTTCGTCTTGTCTCCTACTCTAAACGGAAAACCGGTCAAACCTTGTCTGGCGGTTGACTACATCTCCAGTAGGTCCGAAGGGAAATTATGCCAATACTAAGGTTTCTCGGGCAAGAGTAGCCACATAACCCCTAGTGCCAATATTCGGTCAAGGTACAAGAAGAACACCTGGCAAACATGATCACTTCTGCGTAGGAAGGGGTACGATGGAATTAGGTTCTCGTCGGATACGAGACAGCAATCGCCCTAACGACATCATCGCCGCTGAAATGAATAAGAAGATCATGAGCTGGAATTTCAAATGCGATAGCCATCCATACGTAGTCTAAGATATCTAGGCAAGTATGCTGCTCAGGGGCAAAGGAGCAAAGAACACTCAGTGTTGACGCGATGAGGTTGCTGGGGTGCCAAGGGTACCGCGGCTGGGTACTGCTGCCGGCTGGCCAGCCGCTAAAAAAAGCTTTTGGCAATTGTGACAGAGGGGCGTTTCAGAAGGTGTAACGCTGCGGCGAAAGAGTGGAGATGGGGGAGAGGTTAGTAAAGTAAATTAACGAGCTCTCCATCAACAAGTGGGGCGAGCTCCCATCGCACAACAGCGACTGACAAAGTCGCTCTCGTCTAGTGGTTAGGACATTTCGTTGTGGTCAAATGAGCATCCCGAGAAAACCTGTGTTCGATTCACAGGAGCGACAAACTCGCTCTCCAGATTTTTTTTGCTTTCCATTTCTTTTTTCCATATGACCCCTTGACTTCCTTTTGGTTCTATACTTTGCGATACGAGATCTGAGGTAAATATATCTTTATTTTGTGTGCGTCTTGCGCATAGAAGTTAGAGGGTCTATAACTGGTTTATGTTGGAGGAATTGGAATGAGAATGAAATGAGCGAATCGACTGGCTCATATTCAAAGAGGGGTGGCATGAACTACTCTTTTGGCATTTAATCTACTTATTCTCCTTTATCCTAAGAGTAACCTCACCTCCCCGATTGCCCTCGTTGAGGATTAGAGGGGTATTCCCCTCCGTTGTGTTGCAAGACCACAAACTCGCGTGGTTGCGAAGCAAATCATAAACCTGCTTGTAACCTTGAGAGAGCTAAAATCTCATGTTCATGATCAGGTACCATCGACAAGGGCTCTGCCAAGTGATTCGAGAAAATAGATGATGGATGTAGGTATGCCCAAAGCCTTCGGCGGTACGAAGGGTTGAAGAGTTCCGGGAGTAGGTGAATTGTATTGTATTGTGTGATGAAGGGCCAAGAGGCTGGGGCAAAGCGACGGGCTGAGCTCCTAGCTAGCACAACTTCATCACGACGCAAGTCTTGCCATGAAAGGCAAACGTGAGGCTCAGGGCGGTGCTGAATTGAACCATTCCAGAAGCCTGCTTCTCAGAAGCCTTCTTCTTAATGTTTGCCCAAGTGCAAAAATTCGGTTCTCAATTCTTTTCTAGAAGGGACTTACGAGCTTGTTGATGGAATCAACAATTGATGCCCAAGCACCAATGCCCAAATCTAGCATAGAATTGAATGTATTACTCACGCCAAGACTTGCTGACACATAATGAAAGCACCAAGACAATGGGAAAAAGTAATTATACCCTAATGGCGTCTCTTCGGCGTCATCATATCCTTCATTTAATCGGTGGATGATACTTTCAGTTCTAAAAGCTACAGGGCCCCGATGGTGAGTGAAGTTGTAAAGTGCGGTGTAATATATCCTGTTCCTTCGGTCAATATAGCCACCGACATGATCGAAACCTCATCATTTCAGCCGACCGACGAAATCCTCATGGATAACTGGCAATGGTCAACCCCTATTCAACGTGGTGTACGTTCTAAGAGTTCAAACGCTAGAAGGTACTTCTATATAACTCGAGGCCCCCTAGAGTTCTAGACAGTGATGGCCTGGATATGTCATTACAAGCAATTAGAGAATTACAAGCAATTAGAGAACTTGGTGTCCGCCACTCCCACTACTGGTTCCGGCTTCTAGACGTGCCATTTCAATCTGACCAGGGACAAACTCATACCCTATTCCCTACAGGCTGCCACCAAGCGTCATTACCTCCCAGACTGGAAGCCCGCGCAAACTTACAACCACCGAAGTATACACAACGGGGCCCCAGTCCAAGGTATCTCCAGCAAAGAGAGTAGTGGAGGAGAGAGAGAGAAAAAAATAGTAGGATGCGCGAATAAATCAAATCAAATAGTCATTGTACTGTGGTACTACATTTTAGTAGTGTGCCATGTGTTCTGTCCGATTGTGTGCCTATCCAACCTAAATAGCACATGGGTGTCCGACACGCCGTAGTCCCACACATGTGCCACCCAAAGCAAAGTGAGATTAGTTGGCCAAAATCTCACCAACTTCAAAACCTCGACCAACAGAACCAAAAAGCAAAAAAAACAATGCCTCCTCCTCCTCTAAGCACACTCCCTTTCCTGCTCCACGCGCTGGTCGAGACCCCCGCGGCCTTCACTTTTATCCTCTCTCCATCCTCTCAGCTCTCGCCACTGCATCCCGACGCCGAGCTGATTCTCCAGTCGCTTGGCGGTCTGCTTCTCGCCACCAACCTCATCGCCCTCGTCTTCATCCGCCGACCCTTCGACGACGACACTCGCCATGTCGCAGCTGCTTTCGCCTTCTGGCACCTGTGGCCGTGCTACCGCGCCGTTACCCGTCTGAGGCGCAGCACTGGGGAAAAGTCTGTGGGAAGCAAAATCGGGCCAGATACATCGGCGACTCTGGGCGGTCCGGTAGTTCATCTCGTTGCTCACTTGGGGCTTTTCATCATGTTTTTGTGTACTTCGCTTTTGGGGGGACACCCGCGCGTCTGAAATTGCGTCTATCTGGTGGTACAATCTGCTGCAGCTCTAGTTTCTGAATAGTCGAAGACCCGCCTCTTCCGCATCCACCTCCATGTCATCGTCGCTGTCGTCCTCGTTGAGCTCCATCTTGCGCCCAAAGAGAGTGCCAAAGAACCGGTCAATGGCCTCCTGCTCCCACGCCCTTCGGTCCTCGGGGGCCATGAAGTTCTGAATCTTCTCGTGCACTGTGAAACGCATCTTGCGACCCTTGCTGGCCTTGCGGTCCACATTCTTGCGCATCTTGACATCCTTGGACGCTGTCAACACAACAGTTGGGATCGCACCTCCTTGCGCCGATGAGCCGTCCACGGTGCGCTGGTCCACGAGCTCCTTAAGGAGCTGCTGATAAAAGTCGGCATCGTCATAAATACCCTTGGCTTCAGTGACGCCCTTGGCCGCTTGCGCCGGGGCGCATGATCGCGGGACCCGGGTTCGCTTGACAAGGCGGTTCTCGGGGTTGTTGAGCTGCTCCTGGAGAGCGCTGATGAGTGTCTTGTTTCGTGATCCCAAGCCGCCTGCAGTCGTGACATTAATCGATTGGACCTTGCGCGACCACTTTTCAAGTCGATCTTCTCGGAATTTGATGGTCCGCTCCTCCTCTTCCTGCATCTCTCTCCAGATATCCTCAGTAGACATTGACGCCTCCAGCTTACGCTTGTCTCCAGCGCGAGCGCCAAAGTTGTCCCTGAGGCTGCTGATGGTGTTGAGCAACTTAATAGCAGCTTCTTCGGCAGCTTCATAAGGCTCCGACTCAGGTTCAGGGCTACCCTCTAGCGTCTCAAAGGTGTTTGCTGCAACGAGTGCCTTCTGTAGGCGGATTCGGAGGTTGAGAAGTCCGTCGTAGGCCTTTCGCTGTTGACGAATCGCAAGGCCCTTGTCAACATCAACGCGGGTTGACAATGCGGCAAGGGCTGGCTTAGCGGATTGCTCCTTCTTCTTCTTGGCCCCTTCATCGTCATCGTCATCCTCGTCGTCATCGTCATCGTCGTCCTCTTCCTCATCATATTCCTCTTCATCTTCATCATCTTCATCCTCATCTTCATCAGAATCTCCGCCATTGACCAAAGCATCTAAGCCGTCGTCCATGTCTTCGTCCTCCCCGGACTCATCCTCCCCGGACTCATCCAATTCGACTCCGCTCATGTCGTCGTCCTCGCCGTCCACATCGGCTCCTCCCTCATCGGAAGAAGACATGAAGTCGGCCGCAGTCGCGCGCTGCTTTTTGCTCTTGAGAGGCTTCTTGGGCTTTGAGCTGCCCCGAAAGGTAAAGTCTTTCAACCGTTCATCGTCGCTTTCAGCCAGGGCGTTGTCGCTGGAGATCTCCGAATCGCTCGCGGCATTGGCTGTATCGAGCTTGAGATCCGCAGTCTCTGGGTCGGCGTATTCTTCGTCGCCCGAGTCCTCCTCGTCTTCGCCCTCGTCGTCGTCGCTCTGCTCCAGCGCGTCTCTGGAAACACGAGCTCCTCGATACTGAGGGCCCAGGAATACACCGTCCTTCTGCCTCAGCTTGCTCTTTCCGACGGAGACGTAGTGCTCGGTTCCCGCATTCTCATCTTCGCTGGCCTCGCTTCCGCTGCCATTGACCTCCTCGCCAACATCGACATCTGCCTCAGGATCGTAGTCTATGCGCAAAGGGATTAGTGATGAATAAGCATGGCATTACTGGCGCAAACATACCCTTGGCGATGTGGCCGTCCAAGTCGTCGAATTGCTTTGCTCTGCCCTTTAATTTAGACATTATTGCGAACAGTTGCTTTGATGTAAACTTCAACCGCGCCCACCCAGCTGGCCCCACGTTGGAAATTTTCTGGACCAACTCTCAAACTTTTAGGCGGTGGAGCATGGCAGAATTTGGAGCTTGGTGCACGCAAAGTGGAGAGCCTCAGCAGGTACCTCAGTGGGCCCCATGTGCTATGGCGGCTCTAAACAGTTGATGCCCACCGAGACAGCTTTGCCGGAGCCATCCTAATTGCATCTCTGGCCAATGTGTTAAATGCACCGTTTCTCGTTGGACTTTGTTGTCAGCTTGCGATATAATAAAGTAATCTCCTTCTAGAGTACCTTGGGTTCGACTTGACCGGTGTATCGCTCCAAGATGCGGCCAACTTCGGCACGCCTCTTCCAGACCCTCCGGGCTCTTCAGCATGAAAACCCCTTGGTACGTAGCCCCAATTCTTCATCCAACCCAGTATAAGCCAACGGATCTAGGGTCTTCCCCGTTCAGGAACGCCCCCGAGTTGGCCTCGGCGTCCGCAGAGGCGCAATATTACTGGCGTCGACAAGGTAATTGCTGTGTCATCGGCCAAAGGCGGCGTCGGTAAAAGCACAGTTGCAGGTATTGTTTGCCTCTCGTTTATGCGTATCTTTTTAGACTAATAGATGCAGCAAATCTGTCCCTTGCCTTTGCTCGGCTTGGTTACCGTGCCGGCATCCTAGATACTGATATTTTTGGACCATCCATTCCCACCCTTTTTGATCTGTCAGGCGAACCACGCTTGTCTAGCAGTGAGTCAAGTTACATAACGCTCACCAATCAAGCTCATCATTTACAGATAACCAGCTGGTCCCGCTCACAAACTACGGAGTGAAGACTATGTCGATGGGCTACCTGGTCGGCGAGAATGCCCCCGTGGTCTGGAGAGGTCCCATGGTCATGAAGGCCATCCAGCAGCTGCTCCACGAAGTTGAATGGGGTGGTCTCGATATTCTTATCCTGGACTTGCCTCCAGGCACAGGCGATACACAGTTGACTATTACGCAGCAAATCATCCTTGACGGTGAGTGCTCATTTCGGATCGCGCAAAATATACACTCATATTGGAACAGGCGCTGTCATTGTCACAACACCCCACACCCTCGCCACCAAGGATGCGGTCAAGGGCATTAACATGTTCAAGACGGTCAACATCGACATCCTGGGCTTGGTTCAAAACATGTCGCTCTTCCAATGTCCCCACTGCCATGGCGAAACGCACGTCTTTGGCTCCAACGAGAGAGTAGCAAAGATGTGCAAGGAGCATGAGATTGAATTCCTAGGTGACATTCCTCTGCATCCTAACATTGGTGATGATGCCGAACGAGGCAAGCCAACTGTCGTCGCGGAGCCCACCAGTGAGAGAGCAACGGCCTTTCTTAAGATTGCCCAGGACATTTGCCCCAAGATCAATCTGGGTAGAAACTAGACAAATGTACCATCACGTGTACGGTGTAAAATAGTAAAGAAGCATGCATTTCAGCAAAGCGCAGACCCTGTCAGCCAACTTAGCAGTGTATACCCAACTCAAAGGGGGCACTAATCCATCCCATGATATCAGCTATTCAACTTCGCTCAGCCGGCCGTAACCAGCCCCGTCGGTCCTACATACTTCGGTTGGAGTAAGCTTAAAGAGACGGTCGGCTCAAACGCCAGACACAAGACGTTAGCCTCTGCCACAAACGATTGCAAGGCATGTTACCAAACAAAGCAAAGTCTCCCAAAAATCCCAAACGCCCTCTCCGCGCCGTACGAATATTGGCTGGCCCTATCCAGAGAAAAAAGATTCATTAGTCTAGTTCTTCATTCATTTGGTAGACATGTCGGGATCGTGTTGGGTCTTTGCGCATGGCTTGGCCAGACCCAGTGAATCCAACTAAAGAGTACTGTTAGCAATCAAACTCTTCTGTGTGCGAACTTGCGCAAAAACTGACCTCTACCGTTCACACCGGTTGGGGTGCGGAACATGGAATCCTTCTTTTGCGACTTTCCAAACTTGGACTTGTTGTTGAATTCTTGCCACTTGTTCTTGCCGGCCTCAAGCTCCTTCTTGGCCTTGATCTTCTTGGCCTTGGGCGGTTTGGGTGCGTCCGAGTTTTCAGCTTCCCTCTTGGCCTCAGGATACACTGTAGCACCAGCAGATGACACCACACCGGGACCGGAAGGAGTGGGGGTCGAGGCAGTGGGAGGGCCATCGGCCTTTCGTTTGTTGGAAACGGGACGGATGTCTCGGGATCGAAGTGTCTCTGTGTTGTCGTAGCTCTTGAACTTGACGATGTAGATGGGGTCTGTTGAGGATCCAGTAATGGACGTGATGCGGGCTGGGTAAAAGGCCTTGTCACCAGAGACCCATTTTGCCAAGACGGTGTCGTTAACCTGGTAGTTTACGGGCGCATCCTCTTTCTCCTCGGCGACTGTGGCTTTCTTAAAGGCAGGGTGGTTCTCACGCGACCATTTTTCGGGTTGGGGAGGCGGCGATGGCTGCTTTGCGGCTGGCTTTGGGGCCTGCTTGGGCTTGAGCTCAGCAATGTTTTCATTCAGAAGGTCGACGAATTGTTGCAACTCTCCCTGTAGGGCTTTGAGTTCGGCATTTTCGGGATCGTCGCGGAGCTGGCTGTGAACAATGTCGAGCTAGGAAGGAGAAAACGTTAGTTCGACCGCGTACCAAGCCGGAGGGGCAAGGGAGAAAATTAGGCCAACGTACCTGCTCGTTGTACTGCTGCTTCTCCTCTTCGAGGGCGGCGATGGACGACATGATTGCGGTGGATTAAATGGGAATGAAATAGTTGCGCAAACAGCTGGATTACCTGGGTGGTGGATGGGCTTCTTGATCCGGTGTCGCAAGCCTTGATGGTTAGGGAGAGTTGGGTTGGCCTGCGACGAGCACATGGCGGATCACATGGAAATGCACGTGACCGGTGCAAATCAACCACTCGAATGCGAATCAATCAGGATTACAGGCAGAGTTACGGGCGCAATGGCCCCGGCGCAAGCATTTGGATTAGAGTTACATCTAGGCGATCCAGTATCAACTTGCGGGGCGGTGGGGTTGGCACATTTGTTTTAGTCGCGTTGATGAGTCGAAGGGGGCCTGATAGTGTTTTGCCACAGAGATGCCGTCTGATGGCAGACGCACAACTCGGGAGCGGCTGAGGAGTTTCTGTCGACCCGGCCTCGGTCCATGCACAGGCTCTCAGGCTGCCTGGATCGACGACTGGGCTTGCGCTCGGGCGTTTTCTAGAGCCCTCAGAAAGAGTCCCGAAAGACGGGTCCGGCCAATCGGGGGCTGCGGGCATGGCCAATTTCTGGGGTCGGCGCCGGTGTTGGCGTCAAACGTTGATTGCTGCCCCTGGGGTCCCTGGAGGTTTCATGGAAAGCTGGCATGTCGATTTCGGCATGTCTCAGGGCCTCTTCCGTTGACGAGGATGAAAAGGCCAACATCTTTGGCGGGGTTGATAGGAGAGGATTTGCATGTCGATGCGACGGGGCCTTGGAGCTCGTGACGCAGCGCCGTACGGCAATCATGGCAGATCTACCACGCACCGCCGTGGTGGCCAGCCAGTCGCGAGGAGCCAGACCCTGCAAAGTGCTGGCCTGGCCGTGACGTATCCGCATTTCGTTTCCTGGTGCTCGAGCTTTGATTTCCCCGAACTCAGTACCGATGGGATGCTATGAATCATGGTGGCCAAGGCGACCCTTGTCCTTGCGCATTCAGCATGCACCTAATCGGCGGCGGTTGTCATTGCTGGGTGCGGTGGAGCTGCTTCCAATTGATGTGTCGGAATTCGGGTTCCAGTGCAAAGAGTCTTGTCAACTGATGCGCGCGTTGGGCGGCGCTGCGCAGTCGGAGTGGCGGCTGGAAACGGGAGCTGAGCTGCATCCTCGTCACTTCCTTTGCATTCCACCCAACAGAGCTAAACTCAGTGGCCCACGATGGTCCCTTTCGTCCCGTTCCCCCCAGCATCCCTCATGACACAGCACAAGGTGTCTGCCTACCGCATCCTGGCCCCCGAGCAGACCGCACCTTTCTGCCTGTCACAGTCGCCGGGGCAGGTCAATGCCACTGCCATCGTCACCCACTCTTCTCGTCTCGCTTGTTGGCGGTTTGATTATTATTAGTCTTCGCTCTTATCAACCTAACCTTAGCCTCCTCAACTTAGTCCACATCGAGCGTCACGGAAATCCAAGGCTCCTCTTTTACGTACGCATTCGCTGCACCTGCACTGCAGAAAGCTATTCTTTTTCTTCCATCTCCTCGCGTCCTCTCCATCGCTCGCTCATCTCCCGCATTGCTCTCGACGTCCGCCAATCTCTGCTAGTTCGGAGCACTTCCCTCCGGCTAATTGCTGCCAGCTAAACCCAATATCGGCGTCCAGGAAGCACTAGTCGACGACGGTTCGTTAATAATTACTAGTCGTTCGTGGTATTTTCTGGGGCTGCCACTGGGTTGGCATCGGAGCCGATCTCAGAGCTTTCTCGTGTCGGCACTATTGGAAAGCTTCTCCCTGCTTTTCTCCTTTGCTCAATTTCGCGATTCTTCTCTCTCCCTTCGCTCCGTCGCACACGAAACACGCAAACAAATCAATCAATACCCACTGTCGCTCCTTGTCGCTCATTGACACGCCTACGCCTCCCCAACAAACAAACTTCAGCGCCGCGCACACGTCCTCGTCACTTACTGTCGGCCAAAAATCCTCCTCACGCGCCTTCGGTCTCTCGCTTCTCAAAACACAGAACAGAGAAAAAAATTTCAATACCGACTTCAGCTCCCGGTAACTGACCCATGACAGCTGTTGCTCGGGTCGGCGAATCGGCCAGTAGGAAGACGGACTAACGGAGTCCTTCAATCACAGTCTCGCACGCACAACGCACCGCTGCAACCGCACTGCGCAGCGCAAAACGCAGCGCAACACACCACCCAACACTGCCGCAACGCTGCCGCAGCCAACGCCCTCCCAGTAGTCTCAGCCCGCCGGAAATCGGCTGCGGGCCACTCACCTCCAGCTGCAACCATGCCTCACACAAGAGACGTAGACAGCGCATCCTCGGGCAGCCAATCAAAACGACCTCCCCTCAACCATCAGGAGAGCGACTCTCAGAGCGACACTCAGCACCACCAGCACCACCATCATCACCGCCCGCATCACAGGCATCAGCGCCAGCACCCCGTCGGCCGCCTGCACAACGCCCGCGCGCCCTCGTCAAAGAACCTCCCCAAGCAGCCCAAGCTCCACCGCCGCCACACGTCACCGCTCGACGAGCATCAGCAGCAGCAGCAGCTCCATCAGCAACAGAATCAGCAACAGAATCAGCAGCAGAACCAGCAGCAGAGCCAGCCCTCGCGCTCCTCGTCCTCCACCACGTCCAATTCCCACCGCCGTACCGCCAGCGACGCAAAGATTTCCTCCCGCGAATCGTCGTCGGCCAATCTCACAAAGAGCCCCTCCCACACCCGGCTCAAACGCAACCGCTCGCATGTCGAGGTCACCAAGCGCTCCAAGTCCTCGGACAAACTGAAGCGCGCCTCCAGCACCACGCACGTCTACCAGGCACGCGCCGCCCACAACAGCAAAAACCAGGTTCACTTCGACCTCGGCGACGACGGCCAGGACGACGAATGGGTCGACGCGAGTGGGTCTAATTCTCCATATCTCTCACGAAAGGGCTCTCTAAACAGCAGCGCGCATTCTTCCTTGCCTCACGGCGCGAGCGCAAGCGCCAGCGTCAACGGATCCCGCCCAGATACCCCTGTCGAGCGTCCCGAGTCCAATCACAGCGACGACGCCCGACAGTCTCAGTCTCAATCTCCTGAAATGTCCACGCCCGAACGGGAACGGGCACAGCACAGGGAATATCTAACCACCCGCATCCTCAAACGAACGCCATCCCAAGGCGCTCCTCCACAAATGTCTGCCGATCTCGCCCAGGTCGGTCCCCGGCAATTCGCTCCAGCTTCGGCCGAGGACCGCGCATCGCCCACGATAGCTGGCAGCAACCAAGACGAGTTGACGTCACGCTTTGTCGAGGCTGCCGGCTCCGGCCTGACCAGTGAGGGATCTTTTTACCGACCTCCTCGCCGTTTCGAGGACACGCCCCGAAAGCCCCGCTCAGTTGCCAGCCTGCCAAACGCTCACGACGGCCCCGAAATCACCATTGCTGATGAAGTCGATGACAGCGCATTGGCGCCCAAGGCATCCCGACGCACAGCTGCCCCTCCGGCACAAACTTCCCGAACGCAGCAAAAGCTGAACCTGCAACGGGCCAGCTCAGTCATCGAGCCTGGCCAGGCTGTTGGGGGTGTCGGTGGAGGAGTCGGCGTTAATCCGCTCATCAACGGCGGCGTTCCTCGGTATGATGGTGCTCCCAGCCGTGACCCCCGTACCGGCAAGCTCCTCGAGCGAACAGGCCTCGAGTATCTTGTGGTTCGACGATACCAAAACGCAGTCTCCCGGTCTCTCGACCGCCTCAGCCAGCTCCCCGATGTCGAAAAGTCGCTGCGCATCCCCAAGCACGGTAACGGCAAACGGTCTGTCGATCTCACTATGCGCCACACCCGAAATGTCAGCATGCCTGATGCCAGGCGACCCAACAGTTCTCGCCGACCAAACTCCGTTCGAACAATCAATGGCGTGGCATCCAGCTACGAGGGCGACGACGACGGCCGCTTGAACGTAAACGAGAGGTTGAGTGGATCCAGCCTCGTCGGCGGTGATGAAGGAGATAACACAGCGGCTTTGCTTAGGAACCTCTGGGAAAAGTCAATGGAGCTGAGTGCCAGCACCGATTAAAAAGTTACCATTCTCGCGGCTAAAATACTAGCTTTTGGGAACCAAAAGCATCTCAGCAGTATCTGGCATGAATCACGGTGAGCGAGACAAGTCTAATCACGTCTACCATGTTGACGAATGCCCGAGACGATGCAAGAATTCACACAATGTACCTTCAACGGTCTTTAAAACACGAATAATATCCCACCACCGCTACTCTTTGGACCAGATACCCGTTTCTTGGTTGGGGTCCAGGAGCTTCCATTTCAGTGGTTGACTGGCGTTCAGGGGCAAGGACAAACACGGCCATTTTTCATTAGGTAGTTACATATAGAAAGGGACGGAAATGCAATGAAGAGATTACGCCAAGACCTATCCCTCCTACTTGTGCCACAAAGAAGTACATAGTGCTCACCAGTCTGCGATCACCTACACGGGGGCTCTTGAGGCCTATTTCATCTAGCGACAGTGCTAACAACTCGGCGCTAGTGGTTGCATATACGTGATGATAACCGGTGTGTAACTAGGGAGAGGGAGTATGTGAAGAGTGTTTACGTTTTGTATGGTACCATGCCCAGCAGTAGTCAAGTTGAGAGGAGCATGCGGGAGTTTCTATTGTGTTTACGCTTGGCGAGTCGAGTATTTTCCACTTTAGTTACATCTTGCCAGTTCCTTTCGTCATCATCTAGGCGTTGTAAGTTTGGAATTCAAAACAATCAATACCTAGGTACCTACACCTACTTGGCTACCTATCTGTGCATGTCCACTAAGGAATAAGACTAAAAAAAATCCAAATACTATTTTACTTCATGTTTTCGGTTTGATAAAATATTTAGTGTTCTGGAACGTTTTTTTTTTCAGGGACAACTCAAGGTCAATTAGTATCAGAACTGTTTTTTACTCGACTTCAACTCACTTGTTGCTTTTTTTCCGGAATTTGTTATTTGGCAATCACTTTTTGATAACGAGCACCCAAGCTTATCCTTATATAGTAAGAAATGGGCCATTTATGTAGAGATTATTAGTAATTAATACAAGGCTTATATATCTTAGGTATTTATACTAAGAACTTAATTTACTTAAATATCTTTTAAGAGCAATTATATTATAATAATATTATTTAAATTCCTACAGTTAGGATTAGGGTTAAGGTTTTATATAATATATTGTTTTTTAATAATCTAAGTTTTATTTTGATTTTTCAAACATCTTTAGTTTATTTATTATCTAGTGTAAATACCTTAGGTACATCATGGGGTGCTCATTATCAAAAGTTGAGTGCCAAATAAGGCGTGCCTTTTTTCCCTGTGGCTATTCAAAACCTGCCACCTACCAATTAACCAATTTTGTGGCATTGGGCGTGTGCGACGCAACGATGCAAAGAGTCCTTTTTGTTCTTCTTTTTCATCATCTTTGTGTTGAATCGAAACCGGCATGCATGCCATTGAATAAAAATGGATACAGGCCAAAAACGGTGTTCGTGAGCGCACGCAGCTCGGCAACCAACCTCAGGCTCAAGCGGATACATGTCAAAAAGAACAAGAGGCATTGTATGTGATATTTTGTATTAATTTCCCGCTCTACTTTATGCAAATCACTTTTCTCGCCGTCATCATACCGCCTTTGAAGCCCGAGCTTTGTTTTCCCGGTGCCGCTTCTCCTTGGACGCCGTCTTCCGTCTACCCATCCACGACCGGTTCAGATCCCTTCGGTTGTCCCAGAACCATGACTGAAACTCGCTGGAGCCCGCCTGTGCCTGCGCCGCGGCTCTGTCGGCGCCCTGCTCCTCCTCTGCCTCCTCCTCGGGGACATCGTCCATGTCCTCGTCCTCCTCGTCACCTTGCGAAGCCCAGAAGTTGCGCATACGTGTTGGGTGCGCCGTGTCAGGGGTGGGCGCCGCGCTACGGACGTTGCGCCACTCAACATCCTGGCGGGTAAATGGGGTCATGGGGACGGCCAGCTGCGCGCCCGCTTCTCCTTCTTCCTCGTCGATGTCGGCGCCAAAGAAGCTGAAAGGCTTAGACTCTTGCGCAGGGGTTTGAGTGGCATCGCTGGGTTTCGCGCGCTTGTACAGCGCCTCCAGAGGATGGACCTTGTTGCTGGAAGGTGTGAGGGGTGGGGGTATCTTAATGGTGAGGCTTCTTGTAGAGCTTGCCGACACAGGGCGGTTGCTATCAGCCTTTACGGTTGAGATGGGTGTCGATTGTACGGGTAGTTCGTCATCGTCGGATTCAGATTCAGACTCCTTTTCTTCCTCGGTTGTTTCTGGCTTTGCCTCCTCTTTAGCCAACTCCTTTTCTTCTTTTTCCTCCTCGGATTCATCTTCACTCTCCTCGTCAGAAGAAGTGCCACTACTACTCGTCCCGCTGCTGCTTGTTGCATCATCATCCGACTCCTCCTGCACCACCACCTTTGCGACAGGCTTCGATTTCTTTGTTTTCTTAGCGGCTGGCTTGGGAGCAGACTTGACCTTGACATTCTCTACCACGTTGCCCTCCTCGTCTACCCAACCCTTGTCTTCGATAAACTCTGTCGCGGACTTTCCTGTCGACTCTTCCGCCGTGTTCTTGAGGAAGCTGGGGAATTTGGTCGTCTTCTCAAACTCGTGCACCGTGATTTCGCGCGCGTTGCCTCTCTTCTTTCGTTTCTTAGGAAGAGTGCCCTCGGCGAGGTTGCCAACTGCGTTAAGAGGTAGCTTGAGCTTGAGCAGGCATTCGTCTTGGTCGGTGTACTTCGATCTCTGGCGCTTCTTCTTCTCAGTCGTCTTTCCTTCTTTTTCGCTTTCTTTGTCCTTTTTGCTCTTCTTTCTTCGCTGATCGGCGGGCTCAGTCCAACCTCGCTTCACCTTGCGATCGGTCAGAACGAAGCCGTCGACGACATCCCGATCGCGCTTCCGCTTCTTCTTGGATCCTTCAGGGTCGTCAGACTTTCTCGACTTCTTCTTTTTCTTCTCTTGCGCATCCTCCTGGTCCAGCTCGCCAGTGGGCTCCTCCCGCTCTTCTGGGCGTGCCTTCTCGACGCGCATCTTGGTGCCCTTGAGCACGGAGCCATTGAACTTCTTCTTTAGCTTGTCAGCGTCCATGGTAGGCAGCTCGACGAAGCCGTAGCGTCTCTCGGGGAATGTCTCGATGGTGTGGTAGGAGATGTTGCGAGCCTGGGCAGCGACGGCGGCGGGCAGGACAATCTTGATAAGGTCGGCGTCGAGGGGGCTGATGTGCAAGCGGGTAAACTCGCTGGCGCTGTCTGAAGACTGCGGCGCAGGTTCAGCAGCGGGCATCGCGGGGGAAGGTGCGAAATTGCGATGGCGGCCAAGCGCCTGTCCAAGAGAAATTGGGGATGGAAATGGGAATGGCCTGCGTTCCCTGCGACTAGACTTGCTCAAGTGTAGAAAAAAAAAAGTCCAGCGCTGCTGGGTCGGATCTCTAGCTCGGGGTTTGGCGGGACCTGATTGGGCGAGAGGGGCCTACGTTGTTCCGGGCGGGCCTCGTGTTAGCTGGGCGTTGGGATGAGCAAACAGCAGTTACATGTGCGGGAAGCGTGGGCGATAGGTGGGATGATTAAGAATTGATCGCCAATCCGTTCCGCTTATTGCGGTTTGATATATTGTTTGAGGGGGCCAACGGTTCTTAGATGGCTGGTGAATGAGGGGTCCTGCTCGCTTTGACGCAATCCCAGGCTACGGCAAGGGCCGTGTGTCATGATTGCACCAGACGTCTCGACTCCTGCCAGGGTTCCAGCGTCTTTTGGGTTGGAACCATGGCCCAATCCGGCAAAAACAGGGCCCCGGCCGCCGCTGTCTCTAACACGACCTGTGTGAGATGTCCTGCTTTGGGGGCTCTGGGCATGCATATCTGGACTAAGCTATAGGCGGTCAATCTTGCACGGCGGCAAGGCGTCGGTTTGTTCCGATCGACCAGGGTCGCTGCTACATATCGGAAACACGTCCCCATCGCTGTTGGGACGACCTCCGCCGCAGCTCACTCGTTTAAGCCGCCTGCGCGACACCACCTGTCAGATGCCATCGGATCAAGGGGATGAGATTGGGCTCCCTTCCAAGCAGCTGGGACCATGAATGCGAGCATGAGAGCGACGTCTGAGGCTGAATCAATGCAGAGGAGCTGTTTTAGTTGCTCGGATGGGCAAGTATATAAGAAGTCCATCGCCCGCCGTTGAGAAAGGATGGATAAGCTTATACTTGCGTGTAAATCATTCAATTACCCTTTGTAAGGTGCCATCTTTTTGTACCTGTATCATTATTTAAACATATTTACACTCATTCGATCGTCTTGTCAATTTTCTGTCAAAATGAAGCCCACTCTCGTTTTAGCTCTTGTTGGCACTGCAGTTGCAGGTTGGTACCCAGATCCAATAACCCAAGGCACTAATGCAACATCGACTTACACTCGTCCATTAGCACCCCAGCTGTCCAAGCGGCAGACTGCTTGCTTCGTCATCGGCCAAGAAACTCTTCCCGCCGAGGTCGCCAACTCTGTCACGTCACTCGCCAGCTCGGTCACCTGCGACACCTCGCAGACCACGATTGATGGCGTCCCTGATGTCAGCTCCGGTGGCGTCACATTCTCGTCCATAAACTTTGCTGACTCCGGGTCGACGCCTCTCGCCTTTGCGCTCGACAAGTTCGCCACCACCTCGCCGCTGGCTAGCAATGACTTGACGCAATTTCAAAACGAGCTCAATACCTACCTCGCCACCGAGGCCGGCATTCGCTCTGTCGGTGGAGCCCTTGACATCAAGGTGCCCAAGTTCTTCCTGCAGTTCCAAATAACTCGTATTCAGCAGGCCCAGGGGGCTGTCTCCAATGTTGCTGGCCAGACTGTCGACCATCAATTGCAAAAAGTACTCAAGAATGCCGCTGGCGAGGACCAGGCCCTCTTAGACCAGGTCAACACCCTGGCAACCACTCTCCAATAAATTTGCGTAATCTCAATAAATCGTTTTATACAAAATTGTTGACCCTATTTTCCTGACCCCTTCGTACATGTGACGTCCCAGTCATGATTATAAAATACAGCCGATCCCAATGGAAAAGAGCGGAGAAGGTAAAAAGATACCTGTCCAGAAAACCTCCCAAACAAAAATACACGGTCATCAATGTAGACCATCTCAAGAGCTTGAACGGAAGAATGGCGAGGGATCCTGCTCCCGCCTGTCGCCTCCGCTGGCCTTCCACCACACATCACTTCCCCACCGAATGATTCTCTCGGCGGCTCCCAAGGGTGTCATGGCGGGTCGCACATCGAGGTAGAAGACAGGGTCACCGTTGGCCTCGGGTTCTCCAGAGTAGTAGTCGATGATGTATCGAATTTCCTTCTTTTCGCCATTCACACTTCGTGACACATACCAGTCGTGTCGATCAAAGGGGGGCTCGGTGCTATTTCGACATTAGCCAAACTGAATTGCATCTCATATGAAATCGATCAACAACTCACCCAAACTTAGAGGGATAGATCCAGCCAAGAACCTGCATCATAGTGGCCTTGGGCGTCAGATCCTTGGGACGGCCCTGGAATCGATTCAAGGTGGGAATGGGGTCGCTGCCATCCCAAAGCTTGTCCATTTCCTCTTCTGCGTGCTGCTCACCACGCTTGCAGACCTGCCATCCCTTGTACAGACCCTGAGAGAAGCGGTTCTCCCATCCAAGAATCTCAATCCATGCGCCCTCATTCAAGTAGTTGTGTACAGAAACCATGCCCTCGACGGCCGTAATGTCGGTGTCGGTGTATCCCTTTCGAAGCAGGGCGTTGTACATTTGCTGGGGCGAGGGGTACTCCCAGTTGCCGTCGCCGGATCCCTTGGGAATGCTCGATGGGTCTCGCTCTGTGGGTAGGGCCATCTGCTGGTTCGGCGCAGGCTTTTGTGACAAGTCGGGGAACATGTAGTTGAGAGGATTCAGCTGAGACAGGAGAGACTTGGGCTGCTCCTCGGCGGCGGCTGCGCGGGCAGCATGGGGGACTGGGCATCCAGATGCGGCGGGCGCATCGACGGGCTTCTGGGGCTTGGATTCGGCGGGAGTGAGGGCATCGAGACCCTTCTTGTGCATCGGGCACCCGACCTGAAGCCATTGTTAGCAGTGGATGACGGTGGTGTGATTGCATTTGCTTACCGGAGGCTCTTTTCCGACAGATGCGGGCACTTGGGGATGTCCCACGGGGACGTGGACGGTGGGAGTAGAGTCTGCCCAAAACCAGCCCATGATGAAGAAGATGTGTATTAAAAAGGCAGACTGTGAAATAGAGAGGGGTAACAATAATTGGTTTGAGGTTTGGACAACGCAAGCCGGTATGAGGAGCAGCAGATGGTGTAGAGCGCAGTAGAGTGTTGTCGAAGTTTTTGGGTGAATGGAATGGAGGGACGGAGGGATGGATAAAAGGATGGATGCTGAATGGCCAGTAGCAAATTTCTATTACAGAGGCCTGCGCTCAAAAAATTGAACGCCGGAGGATCCCGTCGCGATATTGGCCTAGTGAATCGCGGGAGCCCGAGCCGCCACTTGCCCCATTAAGGTTACCCGAGTTATTTCCGTGTGCTGCAAACCAACGTCGTGCGCCTTCTGTAAAGGTCAATTGAGCACATGTTTCTGCAGCGCAAGCCTAGGTACGTACAACGACGTCACTACCACGCTCCGCATGGGCCGGGCTATTACGGGCATACTTATCCTAGTCATAGATCTGACCCGTTGCGCTGTCTGCAGATTGACGACTCATCACTTTCGGGCAGTGTAATTTTTTTACCAGCAGCGAGGGCGCAATCCTTTACTGCCTTCGCATGCATTGCCACCGGATCTCGCCAACCATGAGCACGCCGACGCCGGCGGCCCTCTTCTCGACCCCAACCTCAACCACATCTACTTCTCACACCGGCGCATACAACCCTAGAGATACCCTCTCAGTATGAGACCTGGAATTCTCTTTGGCCGGTGCTGCGCCCGCCAGGCCTCGCGGACGTGCGCCAGTATAAACGCCCGTAGCAACGCCGTCTTCTTCGCTCGTCGCCTCATCTCCAGCAGCAGCCGAAGCTCCCAACGCCTGCGCCCTCCTGCAGGATGGAAACGCATTACCCTCCGTGCCTCGGGTGGTGCCGCTGTCTTAGGTACGGCCGCGTTTGTTGAATTGGCTCAAAAAGAAAATGGCTCCTCTGAAGAAACAGGCGAGCAGCGCATGCTCGAGGTTTCAAGAAACGAAATTGAGCACGGCATCAACCAAGACTCTAGAGGAATTGCGCGAGTGGCGCAGAAGATCAAATACTTTTTGGAATTCTACATCCTGGAGCCAATCGGTACGGGCATCCGCTTCTTGCACCTCGTCGTCATTTTCGTTCCCGTCATCATCACCGTTCCTGTCATTTGGTTTGGCCGACGATATCCTGATCGCGATAATGAGCGGGGTGGAACGCTTTGGTGGTACCGCTTCCTCGTCAACGCCATGGAACTCGCTGGACCGGCGTTTATCAAGCTCGGCCAGTGGGCAGCATCGCGAACAGATATTTTCCCAACAGAAATGTGCGAAATAATGTCAAAGCTGCACTCCAATGCCCCAGCTCACTCTATGCGCGCCACTAGAAGAACAGTGGAAGCTGCTTTTGGAGGCCGCAGCTTTGAGGACATTTTTGAAGAGTTTGACGAGAAGCCGCTAGGCGTAGGCGCAATTGCACAGGTATACAAAGCCAAATTGAAGCCAGATCTGGCAAAGCCCGACGATATTGATGCCCCGAAATCGTCAAGACCACTCGTCCAGAATGTTAGGCACAATGTCGAAAGCGTGCTAAAGAGTTCACCACAAATGGTTCCTTCATCCTACGTCGCGGTCAAAGTTTTGCATCCGAGAGTTGAGAAGGTGGTGCGGAGGGACCTCCGTATCATGGGATTTTTTGCCTCAATTCTCAACCTTATCCCCACCATTGAGTGGCTTTCACTGCCAGATGAAGTCGCCCAGTTTGGTGAGATGATGAAGCTCCAACTTGATCTTCGAATCGAGGCCTCAAACCTCGCCACTTTCCGTCGGAACTTTAAGAACCGGACCACAGCCTCGTTTCCTTGCCCTTACACAGAATTCACCACGAGGAATGTGTTAGTCGAGGAGTTTGCGCAAGGCATTCCTCTAGCCGACTTCATGGAAAACGGTGGTGGAGTCTTTCAACATGACATTGCCGACGAAGGTCTCGACGCCTTTCTCCGCATGTTGCTGCTCGACAACTTTGTACACGCCGATCTCCACCCAGGAAACATAATGGTGCGATTCTATCAGTCAGCCAAACCAGAACTGCGGTTGAAGGGGGAGGCATCGAAGCCACATCCCGATGAACAAAACGACGTGACAGAGCAGGTGCTGGAACGCCTCCGGCCGTATCGCCATAAGAAGAACACTAAGGCATGGGAAGCCGAGCTAGCCAAAATTGATGCTGAAGGCTTCCGACCGCAGCTCATCTTTATTGATACCGGACTAGTGACTGAGCTTAACGCAACAAACAGGATGAATTTCATCGATCTCTTCAGAGCTGTTGCCGAGTTTGATGGTTACAAGGCTGGTCGTCTGATGTGTGAGCGTTGTCGACAACCGGATGTGGTTCTTGATAAAGAGGTTTTTGCGCTCAAGATGCAACATCTTGTGCTAAGCGTCAAGAGCCGAACGCTTGCCCTTGGCAACGTCAAGATTGGAGACATTTTACAACAAGTGCTCAGCATGGTCCGAAATCATCATGTTCGCCTGGAAGGTGATTTTGTCAATGTTGTCATCAGCATTCTTCTGCTCGAAGGCATTGGACGCAGCCTTAACCCGGATGTCGATTTGCTCAGCAGCTCTTTGCCTATTCTGCGCCAACTGAGCGCCCAGAGCGGAACGCAAATGGTCAAACATGGCGACTTCTCCATGATTATGGTGTGGATGGGCCTTGAAGCAAGACGTTTTATGCAGGCCAGCATCGAGGATGTATGTCCCCCCAACCCCAATTATTCTATTTTATTGGACTCACTAACAAACTGGACAGGTTGAACGATGTGTCAGATATGATCTCCTTTCACCCAATCTGTAAATATGAATAGACTTATATGGTGCCTACAAACAGACAATCGCAGGAATAAAGCGTATGGGGGTAAAACAGATATAAAATAATGAAGAATGGAACAAATTAACCAGAGCAAGCGAGGCATTGATCGGGCCTTGATAGACGGGTAGATTGCCTTTGGATTTAAACGGACTACATACACTACTCAAACAAATACCAGACTGGGGATTAAACACCGCGTTGCCCAATAATTTTGATATAATTATAGGCCAAAACGCTGGCATCTCCTCACAAAATACCAAGTTGTATACATTAGTATTGCAAGTCTTAGTTATTTTGCAATTACAACGTATACTACCCAGCGTGCTCAAAATTACTAAAGCTCCATCACCAAAAAAATCCCTCCGCCGTCTTCAAACGCCAACGGAGCTATGCTGTAGGCAAGTGCGGGCAAAGCAATGGAGAGTTGAGAAAATAGCACAATTGTCCGCTGGCTGCAACTCGACTAATCAACTATTAAGGGGGCCTAAACTCGAATAGGGATAGGATGTTCACCCCATGCTCTAGGTACACATTCTTTGCTACCGATACTTCCCGTCTAGCGGGCACAGTTTGCCTTGCTCAGCGGCGTCAAAGAGTCAACGCGTAGGCATATCGCCAATTATCTTCAGAGCGTGACCTGTTTCTGCAGCGACTGCCAACCTGTCTTGTCCCAGTCATAGCTTCATAAATCCCAGCCGCGTCTGGTTTCGGTGGCTCTGGTGTCTTTTGCCTAACAATCATCTCTCTAGATCGTTGCTCACTGCCTTGCTCCTAGCCCACCACACCGTTCGATGAAGGAGGCCCGCCTGATCCCTTCGGCGAATGGTGGCGATAAAATATCTTATAACTTCCTTGCTTAATTTTATCCATTATACCTGGTAAGAGACCGTCTTGGGAAGCCGCATACGAATCGTGCATAGAAGGTAGCTGCGAGCTACGACGTCTATGAGACGCTGTCCCAATTGAGGTGCCAGGTCGGTTCTTGTCGGCTTCCAGAGGTGGCCCGTCTCTTGTCGTGTCTGTGTCTACTCTTGAAGACTTCGAAAAGAATGGGTTGTTCGTAAAGTTAGATTGGTCATAGTTCCGGACCTTACCCTGCCCTTGAAAGAACTTTGATGGACCTTCTACGGTCTTACCACGGCGGTGCGAGCTGTTAGAGGGTGGTGGAACAACATCAACCTCGGTAGGCGGAACAAGCCAATCCATGGTGCATCGGCGTGGCAGGAGCCGTGGGAAAGAAGTTATGTCCGTTGTATCACTCGCCTTTTTCTCTTGTTGGCGGCTCTGTCGTCGGGACATGATGTCTGATACAACCTCACCTTCGTTGACCGAAGTTGAATAATGATGAAACACAAATCCTTGTGTGACGAAGGGAGGCTCACTTTGCCGACGGTCTGAAGGCTGCTTCGCCAAAACCCCTTGCGTCGGAGTGCTGCTTTCGGAGACCGCACGTGAATGGCTTGAGCCGGCAAACGTGTCCGGGTGGTGAGCATGAGAACTATTGCAAGGCCAAGTGATTTCGGCGACACTCTTTCGCGAGATGACTGTTGTCATATTATCAGAATCCTCACCGCGGATTCTTGTGTGCACTTGAAGGTCTTCCGCACTGACGCTAGCGTAGGACGTTCGGGGCATGCTGATGGTGGTTGCTGGATCAGCCACGCTGGCTGAAGGTAGTCGAATAATGTTGGAACCCCCATCCAGCCTTGGGCCAGAGAGGCGCTTCGCATCATCTCTATGCTTGGTTCCTTCCCCTCGCCTACCCTTCTTCCCCTTTTTCATTTCCTCCATAACAATTGTCACGATATCTTGGATGTCTCCATTACCGACGAGAAACATGTCGTTGCTATCAGTTGTCCCATTATCATCTCTTTTTCGAGTATTAGTTTCTTGCTTTTGTCCTGCAAAGCGCTCGTTGACTTTTGCCATGATGTACTCGAATTTAGCACTGAGCCCTGGAGCATCATGAATCATTGGAGCTGGCTTCTTTGTGCCTGGGCTGCAGTCCCCTTTTTGATCTGCTCGAGCGATTTCTCTCGAATCTTTCAAGCCTGGAGATACTTTCGCATTTGATGAGGTCACCGATCCTTGTTGAGCTTCCAACGACCAGAGAGTATTGTGATCATTTTGGTTGAGAGAAGCAAGATCTTCTTCAGCCACTCGTACCATATACGAGAGTCCCCTTGTTTCGTGAGGAACAAGCGTCATGGGAACCTTTGTAATTCGAAATTCTGCATCGGTAGCCATGGTACTATCAGATTTACGGTGTAGATAATAGGCCGATCCCGTTGAGGAAGGGGCAAAAATATAATAAGACTCACTCTCAGGAAGAGAGGGGCTTACCGGAGTGCTGTGACTTTCATGCGACTCTGAATTCAAATCTTCCAATCGGGGGTTATTGCTTCTAGTGGTCGCAGCCCTGGACGTGGCATCATGTGTCTGTATGGAGAGAAGATGAGCAAGGTCGAAGAATCCTGTCCCTGGACCGTCGCCAAGATGACTCTTGGTCAGACCGTGAGTGGGGTGAAGCGTATCTGTTCCAATAGAGCTCGATCGTCCAGAATCAGTAGAGCCTTTGCGAGCCGATTCTCTGCGAAGCCTGGTGTCCTGGTGGGTGCCTTGAGCCGCATTTGGCGTACGAGGACGGCTCCGCGCACGCGCCGTTGGTGAACTGCTTGTCTTGACTATGGACGGGATGCTTGTGGCGAATTGCGCATCGACGTCACCTGTGCTCCGGCGTTTCGAGGTCCTGGACATTTTCCCAGACTTTGGTGATTCCCAAGTGGGATCGCTTGGGTTTCTAGGACCAACAATATTAGGAATCAGCGTTTGGCTATGCCGTGGGCTCTTGCTGAAGCTATTCTTGTCTGATCTTGTCGCATCTTCGGTGTCCGTGGGCGATCCCCGGGTTCTGGTTCCTTCTGGGCGTCGAGACTGCGCTTCTGTAGGTTTGTTGGCGGACGATGCATGAGGATTGGACAGTCGCGGGGGACATGGGACACCTTCACCGGGCTCGTCCATAGTGTCAATAGAATATCCCGCGTCTAAATATGTCGGTATTTCAAAGGTCAAGGTCACTTTGTAAATTCGTCGCGGCAATCATCAAGTTAATGGGTGAGAACCAGGCGTTGGTTGGCGAGAGAAATACAATAGGTAGCAAATGCTAGGGCAAGATGAGGTAAGGCGAGGCACGAGAGCAGGTATAAGCTTTCTTGGTTTTCCTTCCTCAATTTCATGTGCATCAACAGCAATGCGTAAGGAAGGAGCTTCGTTAGGTGGCCCGCCCGCCTTTCACCCAGGTCAACTGAACCCTGACATCATCGAGTGGGCGAGTTCGTGACGATTGATGGATTAACGTGAAACGGTGCATTCCTTGAGAACAGGCAATCTTTTAAATTTAGACTACCGCAAAAAGCGCTATGTAAACCACCCATCATCCCGAGTTGCGCAACGCTATTCCCTGTGTAGCGCGTGCCATGATGATCAGGGCCCTAGGCCATGTCCACCCGCCGCCCAGAGCGCTGCGCCGCATTACAATGCCACTATGTGTGCAATATATGTGTGCAATCTATGTGTGCAAACATCGTCTACGTCACAGTGCTGCACCATGCTATGGGAGCGGCGATCCCTTTCCTGGCGTCCAGCTAGAGCCGCCCCCAAAGGCCGAGCCGGGTTGCCCAATAACGATCGGCCGCACGGGCGTTGAAGGGGCCGCATTCTCCTCCGCCGGCAAAGGCGGGGGTGTTTCACTTCTAGGAGGAGCCTGCGCATCCTCTTTTCGGGGTGGCTTGAAATTGACATCTCGACCCGCACGATAAATGTCTTGCAGCATCGGCTCCAGGATCCCTGCGTCCTGGAACTCCAAGTATTTTCGATATAGTTTGAGCGCCGTTCGCGAATCCTCAATCGAGTCGTGTGTCTCCATCTGGATGTCTTCCTTGAGCAGATACCACGCTAGGAAAGCCAGAGAAAGCTTGCGCAGCCGAGATTGGAGGAAAAACAGGTCAATCGTGTCAATGATTTGCGCTTTGGGCACATGTATGTTGATGACTCGGAAATCTTGCTTCAGGCCATGGCCCAGAAACTTGCATCCGAGGTTGAGAAGAACCCACAGCTTCTTGTAGGCCAGCTTCAGAGGTAGCAAGCTGTGCTTTGAAACGCGGGGATCCAGGTCTTGCTCTGTAATTCCAGAGTACGACGTCAAGTAATCCACAATCGGTTCTCGAATGGCAATATAATCGTCGATAAAAGGCGTTCCTTCGTGTTCGCCCTGTCCTCGCACGACGGAAGCCCGAGCGAGCGCATACACTATTGGTCGAATAGTCTCCCTTTCGCCATCCGAATTCATTTCAATTTCTGGCTGTCGCACTGCGACAAATTCCGTATCGAGTGCAATGATGGTATCTGGGCCAGGGGCCTCAGACTCGGGGTCGAGGATTTCATATGTCTTGTTCTCAGAATTGTTGGGGCTGGGGCTGAAACTTCGGTCAGTAATGGCATAATCACACATGGACGGAGGGCGTACCTGAGGTCCTGGAATAAGATTGACGTGTCAATGTTCTTCCTCCACTCGGTGTCAAGCTTGTTGTTGGCATCTTTTACCTGGTAGGCCACAACAGATGGGACCTTCCATGATGTGTTGAAAGTAAGTGCCTCTTCCGTGCTGACGGATCTAACCAAAAAGTCGTTGAATAGATGCCATTGGCTTTCTCCCGGGACCTCTGGCTCCGCATGCGCAACTAGAACTATGTCAGTAATGTAGTAAAAAAAGAAAGTATGACGGCTGCGACGCTCACCGTTGACCATAGAAACGAGATGCGACTTCTGGGTTTGGCCACTTTCAATGTTGATGGCCATACCAATAAGAGAATATACTGTGATGTTGTGCATGCCTCGCTGCAAATGCAGTTTCAGATCCTCTCCTTCATAACAAAAGAATTGGCCTTGCTCAACAATAATGCCAATCTCTTCAGGGAGCCATCCCGGAGTTGACCAGAGCACTCGATGCTCTTGACTTGTAATGGCAGTATTCAATAGAAGAACATCCGGGATACTGTGAATTGTTTTCCTCGTCGCTATCGTTTGATATCGCTGGCATCGGCTGCACCAGCCCTTAGAAGTCGTCTCCCTTTCAACACTATTTTTGAGAATTTGGGAAAAGGTTGTCCGTGGCAATTTCGCATTCCGCCCTCCAGACTTCTACCCACAATTTAGTCCAGGATAAGCGGATGTTAGAGGGGGTTGAAACCTACAAGTGAGGGATAGAGCAAATCATTCACAAAGGTTGATCCTGGGCGCGTGTACTCGCTCCGACAGTTGATACATCGAATTGAGCTAGTCGCAGACGTGGCGAGAACCTGAGTCCTGTCAGTAATGCTGTTAATCCATATCTGCATGTGACACAAACCTGGTCCATAGCAGTCGAGTTGGGGTTTATAGTTTTGTAATCATGCACAATCTTGTCAAGAAGAAATCTAGTTAAGCCTTGAAGCATGACGTTGAGAGAAGAGCCATGAGGGTCTTCCTCGAGGAGTCCGAGAGGACCAGCTACAGAAATCAGTCGAGGCTCTTGAAGGCGTACGGAATGGAATAAATACCTTGAGGGTGGCTACTCAAAGTCTTGAGCAAGTTGGTCGCTTGACAGATAGAACCGTCGGCCTTTTCAAGCATGTCAAACAAAAAGCCCAACTCGCAAAGCAGACATATGTCGCTAATACAGGCAGTAGCTGCATGTTGAAGAGCCAAATTTCGAATTACGGGGGTGAAGTGCATAATTTGCAACAATGAGTTGGCATAAGAGTTTGAAATATGGATCTCGAGTCCCGAGTACCGCGTCTTGTTGTAATATCTAGGTCGAGTTAGTCACCATGATACGATGTAGACACCGAGATACTAACCCAAAGTCGAAATCGTCCACACCGAATTTACTGTACTTGATCTCGACGTTGCGGTACATAACAGGAACCTCCGCCTTTTTGCTCTCAATTTCCATTTCGGCGAGCGGGTTAACCAGCTCATCGGTGATATCATCAGCAGGCTTCAACGCAGATGTTGCAAACTCTCGAGCTTTCTCGCTGAGGAATTTGGGTGCCTTGAGTCCGGAATTGACAGACTTGCTGTCGCTTCGAGTATCCTCAACTTGGTTTCTTCGGACAGTGCGCGTATTTCTCCCGTAGAGGCCGAACTCAGTAGCTTTGAGCCCGGACATGAATTGGGGATCAAATTTAGCAGGAGGGGCGCCGACATCATAAGGGATATCTGGCCAAGCAGATGCGAGCACCTCTCGGTAATACGGCATGCCGATAGAGTTAAGGGGCCTGACGCGGTTAGCCAGGGGAAGTTCAGAGGGTGCAACGTTCACTCACGTATCTGGTGTCCAGTCAATAGAAGGCAGAGGCTCCTCGGGAGTCGCAAATTCAATTGGAGTAGGCAAGTCCACAAAACGAAGCTTGGTTGGAGAGCCCCAGAGATGAATGAGACACTCAGCGTCTGTTAAGGCCATGGCCTCTCCGGAAGGTGCAATCTCAAACATGCTCAGGTAAGTGAGAACATTGGCCTGCCGAACATTACTAGTGTTTGGGTTCATCAAGTCCACAATGTGAATTTGGCCACTTTGGGACACGACGATGCTGGTCGTCAACATTCGTGGGTGCATGCGCACATATGCAGCACCTGCTGGGAAAGGAATCGGTGGCATCGAGGACATCTTCTTGATATCAAAGACGTTTAGAAATGGGTCCAACATATAGTTCTGTCCCTGTCTAAGCGAGTATCCGCAAGTGACAATGAAGTCGTGCTGGGCGTCCATGTCGTTGATCAAAGCTGAGTGGGCATTCCAAGTCTTGACCACTGCAAAAGTGATGGGGTCGATAAGGTTAACGGAACCAGTTTTTGTTGCGGCGCATATATATCGTCCTCGCTTCATGACTGTGTACTGGTGCTCGGTTGGTACCTATGCAGGGTGAGCATCCCGTCATGACACAGGAAAGGTTCTCGTACTTGTTTGACAACATCACCCTTAATGAGGTCAACGACAAGCATTGTATCCTGCATACCAGCGGCGATAATCTCTGCTGTCCCCTTGGAAGTGAAACTCATACATCGTAAATCTTTCATATCATCATGCCTATCGCAAGTTAGTCACAGCCTCCTCGAGCACCAATCAACCCAGTTGCGCATACTTGATATGCCACATTGGAGGCCCTCTCCTCAACGCCATATGTAAGTCTTTGGACCCAAGCACCACAACGCCCTTTTCATTTACGAGGATCTGGCGGACGGGGCCATCGGGGGTCAAATGCGCCTTGAAGGACGTATATCGCTGTAGTTCGGTACCGTAAAAGGAAGTTACGCGACCCTAGGATTCAAATGAGCGCCGAGGCCAAGGCGACCGGTGCTTATAGCGCTACATACATAGTCATTGCCAGTCCAGAGTAGCTCTTGTGAGGTATCAAATGTCATGGTCGTTACGGGGGTGGGCATCGCGTGCACGCCCGGGGGCGGGAACTGAATCCGGGCGATCTGGGCAACAAGACGACATGGTCAGCGAATACAGCAGCGTTGGCGAAGGGAGCAGCAAATGGGGTCACGGGTGCGACGTGTAGTCCCGGTGCGACAGCCGTCACATCGAGGCGAGTGGTGATCGGAGAGACGGGGCAGTGCATTTGCGCCGTTGGGTCAACGTACCTCATCCCAATCTCCATCCATTGTGGCAGAATGTACATCCTCCGAGGGAGCATAGCTATGTGGGAGGATAGTAACGACACCGCCAGCGCCGTGGAGGCGAGAGAGATGCGACTGGCGAAAATTCAACCAGAAGCAGTACACCAACGGGATACAGAAATTCAGACACTTGTCTCAGCGAGCGACGTCGCGGTGGGATGTGGGCAGGAAGCTTGGCTGCTTGGAGGGGCAGCGAGCTTGTGGGGTTTAGCCGATGTTGGACCGCGCACTTAGCGATAAGATAGGGAGGATCGACACAAAATTAGTTTGAATGACGATGTCAACGTAGGGAAACAAAATGTATTCTTAGCATCCCGCCCACACAAACATATGCTCAACCCTTGGGCGAACATTTGTTGTAATCCTGATCAAAGCAATATACCTCGGGCAGTAGGATATGAAGGTCAATTCAATGTTTCTCATTGGTGGTTGAACAAGTGAAATCACGAGACTACATACATCATTGGCAACGGTGCTGTCTGTCAACAGTCGTAGCCAAGCTGGCGGGACTGCCGCGTACAACCGTTTTCTAGCGAATCGAGGCGCGATCGCGTCAGCGCCGTTATATCTCCTCGAGCCTTCACCCCGGGCATGTCTCAGAATATGCTAATAATTCCGATATTAAGAGCGCTAAATAAAATATGCATTTTCTATTTTACATTGAGGTCCCCAAAACGACAAAAAGGGGTTGAATGAGTCTCATGCGCTACCAGAACAGTCGTCTTCGATGTAAGGACCTACTACTTAATACGACCAACGACGGAAGACGGCCGGTCCCTCACGTCCTTGAACAAGAAAAGCCATCTAACTAACTACACCCACATCCTAGGACAGGATAAAGAAGGCCCCGGAGAGCAAAAAGATAAAATCTCCGGTACAGGGAATCGAACCCTGGGCTCCGCGGAACTGATCTCTCAGGTTATGAGAGCGCGAAATGTTAGCCACTACACCATACCGGATGTTGTTGTGATGGTGGGACCCTTATTGATAACTAAGAGGGTGTGAGTGGGTACCCAATCAGTGGACGTGGGTAGTCTACCTGTGTGGATTGGAAGGAACCTTCTCAAAAACTCAACCTGTTAGGACCTCATAGTATATTTCCCATCAATGAAATTTCGACAACATTCTTTTTTTCTTTGATGTATCAAGCACTTCCTTGCCTCATCAAACTCACGATCTCATCGTCAACTCGTACAAGCTCTGTAATTAATGGCGGACAAGTCCAACCAAAAAGTAATTCTAATAATGTGAAAATGTTGATGACGCGAATCATTAATTGAGTCAACCGGCTACTCCTTTATTCAAATCAAGTGGCCTTCAAATATCTATTTCTGCGTGTAGTTGAAATCTAATCTGCGGGTACAAATATCTTTGTACAGGGTAGCACCATCGTATGTAGGATACCTTATCCGAACTCTGTGAGTCCATGCTCGCACTTGTTGATCGCATTGTACTTTATCAGTCATGTTTGCCTGATGGAAAGATCGTTTTTTCTGTGCCGCTACTTTATTAACATGGTCCAATTTTATCATGGGCTGAGTGTTTGATCAAATGCGCCGCATTGTTTAAGGGACTTGTTTAAACACAGTCTCCGAAATCCGAGGAACTGTACACATTGGCTTATTTCATGGTTGCTTAATAGAATGCCAAAAGTTATCCCACATGTTGTTGTCACATTGAATCAGATCCGAAGTCGTTTGACGTGAGTTATGACATGCAAGGCCCATTATAGGAGCCCGCAACTTTACTTAGTTAATAATCAATGCTGTAAGAGCGAGGATATTGCTGTTGAATTTAAAATGTGCTGTCTGGTTAAAATGGTCTCAAATGCAAACAGACATGAACCTACATTCAGGCAGTTTGCTGTACTTCTGAGCTAAGGTCCATGTCAGTTTCACTAGTTGGTGACGTATCTTTTTCTGCAGGGAGACCCCTCAACTGGGCGACTCACTGTGTAGATGGCCTTGAAACGTCCTGGTTTCTATTGACGCGGAAAACTAAAGTGATAGCTGTCTTGCCTTCGGAGTTTCGTAGGGTACCCTAAGCGAGTTGGTAAAGAGGGGTGATTCCTGCACCGCCTGCACTCATGGTATTTTCGACATGAAACATCCGACGACCTCGTGCTGTTGGTTTACTTCATTTGTTATTCATGTTTCTTTTTTCCTTGCGTCACCCCAATCCTCCTATGACGAGTACCAAAATCAACCATGGCTGCATTTCTGACTCGGTCTTTTTTATTTTATTTTCGTAACCCGTGCCAGGTGTAGCCACGCTGTATCGGCGATGAGTGAAATGGTTCCCGAGAAATTCTTTTCTTCTTCTTCTTGGATGTGCTAACAGACAATGTGCTATATCATTTTCCACTAGTATAGTCTTGGGCCAGTGAATATGTCGATGTCATCAACAACGAAAGGTTTAGCGACGCTTTCTACGAACGCTATAATATGTACAGGGAAGTACAAGCCAGCGTTTTTGAGAATACAATACAACCCTTGAATGATTGTGAGTTTGATACTTTGTTGCAGGAGGTCCTCGCAAAAAAACAACACATGGTATTTTATTTTTAGCTAAAATAAATAAATACAATGCCTAAATAAATTTATTTACCTAAAGATAATCTCTTAGAGATTTTTAGGCTTATTTTCTTTTAGATATTTATAATTTCTTTGGCGAAGATTGGTTATGCAACAGGTGCAGTGGAGAAGTACTTCCATCACTATCATTCAAGGGTTGGATTGTACAAACATCACAATATTGGAGATGACCGAGGAGGAAGCGATGAGCTATAGAGGGTCTTATCCATATCTATATGCGGACTCCTTAGTATTCTATTCGAAAACAAGAAATATGAATGGAAACTACCATATTATTGAGATGCTTTGCGAGTTGGTCGTGAAGATCCAATAAAAAATACCCAAAGAGGAAGAAGAAGAAAATGAGGAAGAGCTCTAAATGCCATCATGCACCCACATGTTAGTATATTCAATTCGCATAGAGACATAAAGATCAAGTAACTAATTCGTATTTTTCGGATACCTCAACGGCTGATCAAGATGGCACTTGCAAACTTGGGAGCTCGATCCACGAGAAGGGGCCCGACAAGCGGAAAATTAGATGGATAAATTTCTCCTTTGTCTCTTGCCCGAGGATCAATTCGTTATCAAACTTGTCCAAGAATGCCAAGCCCCGTGTATCTTGTACGAATCTGGAAGGTTTTCTAAGTCATGCTGCCTCGCAGACCTTCTCGATGGCATCGTCGGAGGTTTCAACCTCCGCCATGGAACCCGCGGGCCCCGGCCATTCAGCCTCCAACTCGGCAAGTCTCCTTTTTGGTGGTAATCTAACGCGTGTTATTGGCCAGGTCGTATAGTCACCAAGGAACCATCTCCCATGATTCAGTCGTATTGCGATCGGAAAATTTACCCCGCAAAACTGATGCATCCTGATCTTGCACTAACGGCACATCATGCATGTTCCGCTCACTTCATCCTGATCTCATCACTGCCGAAACCTTTTTGGCCAGTAGAATCTGCTTGATTGTTCAGCCCCTCGATAACCGAAAAAGGGGGGGGGGGGGGGGGGGGGGTTATGTTGGGGACATGCAAAGGGGGAGATATGAAGTTGAAGGGCAGTTTCAGCAGCAAATCTCGGACGTAAATTGCAACGAGTTGTAATTAGAAACCAATTCGAATCTTGATACAATTCTTAGCCGCCTCAAAAACACATGCTACTCTGATCGTGCCGCTATCTCCTTTGTGATTCCAACATAATGTGACCTTCCGTAAGCAAACCAACTTGGGGTTGCGACGCCGAGCCCGCCCCCCAATACCGCCGATGCGTAATTCATGTTGGTCGCCGTCACGGGGTAGTAGGTGGGGAAACACAAGAAAATGATAATGCAGGCGCACCAGACAAGGGCCACAGCAGCCACGGGGCGATGATAGCGTCCGAGGGAAAACACTCCTCTCGGAACGGTGCAGTGCTTGAACCCGCACACCACGTTGATGAGAAGGGTAAACGCATAGGATATCATCAATGTCACAGTGCAAGCCGATATGATCCCATAGTATGCCGTGGTGTTGCCGACATAGATTAGGCTGATGGCTGATATCAGCACGGCGGTAAGTACGAGGGCATTGACTGGGACCTTGACTCTGTCGTTGACGCTCTCGAGGTGATGCGAGAGACCTCCGTCTCGAGCAAACGCCCAGATGATCATGGACGTGGCCGAGATTACACTAGGTCCGGTTCCGCAGAAACCGAGGATGGGAAGAAACGAGGTGAGTCCAATAGTGGCTGCCCGGTTACCTCCGGAGACGTTGTAGTACAGCTGTGCGAACGGGCTGATGGTGCCAACGGGCCCTGAGAGAACACCTTGCACATCAGTGAAGCAAAACGCCACGGCAATAACCCAAGGAAAGGTCAACAAGGCGCTGACGCCAACGTTGGCAATCACTATAACGCATCAGTTTCCTGGAATGGGCTCCCAGTTTTGAACCTGGATCATCTTACTTGTTCGTGGTAAATCTCGAGCTGCAAACGTCAATTCTTCCGCCATGTGGGTAGAGCTGTCCCAACCGATGAAGCCAATAACAGACGTCATCAGTCCAATCGACCAGGCGACCTACAAAGAGTGAGTGAGTGAGCACGAAGGCGCTTGAGCAACAACGCCGCCCAGGGAGACTTACACCGGAGTTGTCCCATCCGCTCAAGTTTGTAAAGTCCCCGAAGACGTAAGCGGCCGAATTCTTTGGCTGGACGTGAACGAGGAGGTAAATGGAGGTTGCGAAGTACCCAAACATGTGTATAAACATGGTGACGAACATGAGATTGTGAAGAAGCTTGACCTGAAAAATGGCAAATAAAGTGTAGAAAGTTGTCAATCCGATGACAATCTAAGAAAAAAGAATTAGGTCAGCGAGTCGCAAAAGGCCCAGATTCTCGGTATCACTTGCCAAGGGCGTATGCCACCTTTCATAAACATAGCTCTCGCTGAAGAGAATGGCCCATGACTGAATCTGCATGGCAGTGGCGAAGATGCCGGCGGTGGCACACAGAATCCAGCCAATGATTGTGATCCAGCCAGCGTACCACGCGAATATCCTTCGATAGTTTGGCGGCGCGAGCTCGGCAACGTAGTGGTACTGGCCGCCGGCCGTTGGGATCATGCTCGAGTACTCGGCAATGCACAAGGCAATCAGAAACGCACCGGTCCCGGATGCGACGAAGACCCAGACCAAGCTGCTGCTGCCTCCGCTTATCAGGGCCTGCGCCGCAGCCGAAGTGACAGCTTCCCAGGTAACGCTGGTGCAGAAGGACATGAACAAAAGGGACCAGATGTTGAAGTTGCGTTCAAGTTTGGAGGGGCGAATGCCCAGGTCGTTCAGCTGGGCATCGTCATCTTGGGCACCGTGGTTGTTCTTGTCAATGTCATCGATAAAATCCTGCTCGAGGACAGGAATGTCCTTTTTGGGAGAACTAGAAGCCATTGTGATGATGTCGATTGTCTGCGAGCTGGCAAAGGGTTGAAGCAGTTCCAGTATGTGGCCACTCTGAGTGAACGGATTGGCCGTTTCTAAACAAGTATTCAACTCCCATAATATTTCGGCTCTGCTTATCACCGGGAAAATTACCATCCAATGGCTATTTACTTGGTCTATATGATAAAGTGAGGGGGAGAGTCGGAGTGATTTAGCCAATCATGCTAAGTTCCGTCAGACGACTGAGGTCTAGTCACTCTCAGCCTATTTATTGCCACTAACCATCTCTACCTAGTGTCCCTTACCAAAGAGATAAACTCGGCAGAGATCATAGGAGATAAAAGAAGAAGGGTTTTGATCTACCAGATTTCGCTTCCGCACCCACAATGTCCGCAAATACACTCCCGTCGTCTTGGTTCAGAGAGCCAGAGTTTTATGAATTGGAGCGCCGTGCCGTCTTCTCCAAGACATGGCTCATTGTGTCGCACAAGTCGCAGTTTGCGACCCCTGGTCAATATGCTCGCTATGAGGTTGCCGGGTATCCATTTTTTATCGTTGCCGATCGACAAGGGAACATTAATGCGTTCCTCAATGTCTGCCGCCATAGAGCCTATCCTATTGTCCACCAAGAAACAGGGAAAGCAAGCATTCTGGCCTGCAAGTATCATGGGCAGTAAAAAGTTCTGTGGTTGATCAATACTGATGCGCCCCCAGGCTGGAGCTACGGCTTGAAAGGGAACCTTGCAAAGGCGCCACGGTTCGATACGGTCCCGGCAGAGCAATTTGACAAGGATCAGTACTCGCTGTACAAACTGCACCTGCACATTGACGGCCTGGGCTTCATCTGGATCAACCTCGATGCCTCTGAGACGCCCAGCATCAGCTGGGAAGAGCAGTTCAAGGAGATTGATACCCAGGAGAGGATCACCAAAGTGTACAACATGGACGACTACGAGTTCGACCACACCTGGTCCCTGGAAGATTGCCAATTTAACTGGAAGACATTGGTCGAAAACTACAACGAGGTATGCCCGCGCTCCGGCACTGCAACGCCACATTTATACTGACATAGGGACGAAAACTATAGTGCTACCACTGCCCCACAGCGCACCCCGGGATTGCGCCTCACATCAAGAAGGATACCAAGTTCGACGTGGAGCCCGTGCTGTGCTACATCCGCCACCTCGGCGAGGACATGGAAGCCGGCGGCCTCGTCGCCAGCCCGACCTTCATGTTCCCCAACTCGTCCGTCACCATGTCCAAGCACTTCTTCTACATGATGTTCATCGTGCCCACGTCGGCGACGACGTCGCGCGTGCGCTACGAGGTCTACCGCAACCGGCACTCGTCCGAGGAGCAGTTCCGGGCAGAGGTCGACTTCTTCAAGCAGGTGGAGCACGAGGACAAGGGGCTGGGCACCAACGCGCAGCTGGGACTCAACAGCGACACGTACACGGCCGGCCCGCTCCACCCGTACATGGAGCAGGCCGTCGAGTACTTTGAGAAGGTCCTGCGGGAGTCGCTCAAGAAGCACGCTGAGGAGGAGAAGAACCGGGGCGAGCAGATATGGCCGGCCAGGAGGGCGGTGCCGAATGCTCAGCTGAACGAGGACGAGGCCTTTTGCCGTGGCGTATGCTCATCATCCATTGCGCCTGCTGGGCAGAGCTCTCTTGCTTGGTGAAGCTTGGTGCGGGTGATCTGATGGTTGAGCAAAGTAGACAGTGTATCTTATCTCCCCTCCTTTAGGCCAGCATAATGATTCAGCTCTTTCTCTCTCTTCATATGACATGTCCAATAATGGTGGATGTGAGACAGGGTGTGCTATTTCATCCTGCTATTCGGCCTATTCATTACGCTATGACATCAATAGTCTCGAAAAAGATTGCCTCAAAGTCCATAGTCAGATGCATGTATGGTCTGAGGATTGAAAATCCAGACCGGTTCCCCGGTCCTCAGTATTAGCCATAAGCAGTAACCGCAAAATAGACAGCGCATCCTTCAAGCCAATTTCAACATGCAGTCATCCTCCCAGCCCCATGTATTTTTTGCACAACCAACAGCACACACAGCTGGCTCTTTGTTCGTTCCCCCCTTTACTCGCTGGCACTGCCACCACTTCCTCCGAGGCCCCATGATCCGCATTCTCGCTGCTGCTAACAGTTCTCGTCCGAGCACCATCGCGGCTGTGCGCATTTGACTTATACATAATAGAAATGCCTATACTTTGGCCGGCCGCCGAGAGGCTGACCGCCGTTGAAAGCTTGTCAGGGGCCTAGCCCGCCTGGCGGCGACTGTCAAAGCTGTCGCCAGGTGCGCCAAGGCGCACCACCTTGGACAGACACGATCAAGCGTGTGGGGTAGCTCAACCTTACGGACAGGTACACTACCCATCTGCCGCTGTTACTTGTACTTGGGCTGCGCAATGACAAACACCAACGGCGAGCTAAACGCCGCGCATCGACGTTGCGAACAATTCCCACCCTCCGCACCGAGCACCTGGGTGCCCAGCCCGCGGGAGGCTAATCATTAACCTCTATTTTTGGGATACATGGCTTTCGGAGTCAATCCTACTGATCTGCGCGTCCCATGCGCATTGGCCGTCATTGCGCTCCAGGCGGGCCCTGAGCTACGAACCATCCCATATTCTCTAGCAATGGCAACTAGCCTGGTCCCTGGTGGCAGCCGGCAGCCCTCGTCGTTAAAATACGATCAAGATCCGAGGACTGCAAAAAATATGAGGAAAAGATCGGCCTGCCCCATGGGGCTCAACCACCCACCCTACCGCCCGATAGTTCGTCCTCGTGGTCGGTGTCGCGATGGCGGGAGCTCGGCAGGCAGTGGAGTGCGCAATTCGGGCATTGGCCAATGGGAGGCCCGCTCGTGTATTGATTTGGAAAGATAGCCTTTATCCTACGGATCCTATTTGTTCCCTAGCTCGGAAGATCATAATTGCATGGACCGCAATTTGAGATTAGGACACGCACAGCTCGCGCGTCATCCATCCCATGGTTCTAGAAATAAATAAAAGAGAGAGAAAAGAAAGCGGTCACCGAGAACGAGAACGAAACCCCCCGTAGGCGAGCTATGCATGCAGGCCGATCAAGGGCAGAACCGAGTAAGCGCGCGAATACCAAGCCCGCTTGCTCGCATACATGACCAACCGAAAAACGCTAGTTGGCAGCAGGCAAAAAAACGCCTTGGTGTAAGAGACTACTCTATTCTGTACTTGCCGCAGAGTTTGAAGCTACAACGCGCAGCACATAGTTCGCCTGGCCCGATCAAGGCGTGATCGGCAAACGCCAACCCGTTCATCATCGCCGGACGTGCCGTCTTCAACGGCCAAAAGTACAACAGCCACCCGGGGCCGAGGAATGACGTCCGTCGTCCCAATTCGCCTGTCTTCTGTTTACCCACAGACATTGATCTTCACATGCTAAAGCAAACTGCCGGCCTAGCCTTGCTCTCGGTGTTTTGGCTTTATTCTACTCTCCGAATTCTGAGGGGGCATCGTCTATTGGGCATGTGCGGCTCGGGCGAGTCGGTGCGCATTGGCTAATTGGGAACCCATGCCGCCGGAAACTCGTACTCGACATCAGCCAGTTGGATCACCGCCTCGAGCTAGGCTAAGCTCTCGGCAATCAGATTAGGTCACTCTCCCGACAACCATGCGATCCAGGCGGCCGTGCTGCCGTGGCCCGGGTCGCCATCCATGGCCTTGTCGACGAGGGCGCATCGCTGCGGTTGCACTCAACACCAGAGGGACGGACGGACAATGGAATTTTGGAATTTTGGGGGACTCAGGGTGGGGGCCAGCAATTGCACCATGCTTTTTTTACATTTCTCCATCACGGCTATCCCGTCTAAAATATGCAAATGCGCTCCGCTCTTTCTAAATGAGAAAAGTCTAGAATAGGTCTTGGGCCTTCCATGGAAAAAACTCAAATTCCGCCCAATTTTACCACGTGCGCCAAACGCCTCATCAATCATAATAAAGGTCACACAAGTGGTGTGACTATCCGTTCCGGGACAGGCGGGTGACAAGCTGAAAGGCCGAGGCAGGTCGTTGCTATGTCACTAATTGAATGGCGAAATGCATGATTCCAGCGCGATCGCATTCTGCCTAATCCCTCTCGGTCCAAATTAAAAAAGAATAAAAATTAAAAGTTTGCCCCGTCAAGGGCGCTGCCGCCGAGGGCGGTATGTCACCAAAGGCCTAGACAAGCCGCGCCTGTGTCCAGGGCGCTGGCCCAGCCCCATGGTTGTCGAGACCTTGTTGTGCAGGGGTCCCGTCAAGATTTCCCGATAGTGGTGGCATGCGGCGGGTCAATAATCCCGAAGTGGGTGGTTGAGATGAACCCCTGTTGGGAATTCGGTCCGCTGCATGGTGATATCTCAGGCACAATGGTGCATATACTCGGTCTCGAGTATGGTCAAAAGTGCTCGGCAGTTTTAGCCCCGAGGTCGAAAAACAAGCTGTCGCGGCTTCTCGCAGACGCTAAGTCGACCATCCAGAGCCGTGCACCTAATTTGAGACAGCCCGGCTAGACTGGCAAGGGTGGGGATTGTCGCTCTCGAGATTAAACTTCCTCTTATGCAGGAGACGCTTCGCCTAAATTGGCCTGAGAATCGAGATGGCGCCGAATCGCCAAGTGTATCCCCCTACTGCAAGAGGTAAAGGGAGAAAGGGAGTAAAAAAGTCGTCGCGTAGGGCGTCGATGGCTCATGAGACCTGGTAGACGGTGAAGTTGACGGGGAACGTAGTGTTGTCGAAACCGGGCAGCTTGGATGACGCCTCGCCCGTCGATTCGACCTGCACCTGCCACCGGGTTCCAGTTAGCTTGCCAACCTCGTCCCAGAGCAGCTGGAAGCTGGCCTGGTCGTGAAGGTAGGCCGAACGAGAGTTGGTCGTGATCTGACCAGGCCTCATGGTGCCAACCTGACGACCATAGATGACGGCGTTCCTTGTTCCGGGCTTGAGAAAGTCGACGAGGCGCTTGCCGATGTAGAGCTGCTGAATCCAGCTGAAAAGGTGGAAGAAGCTACCGGCGTGGATGATGGTGGCCTTGCCACGGAGGCAGGCGAGTCGCTTGTCGTCGGGATCCAACATGTCGCCTGCAACAAAGGTAGCGCCGAGACTTGATCGGTCCTGAAAGAGGTCGTAACCAATGTCGATAAACTTCGACTGCAGATCAGTTCCGATCAGCTGACTGCCCTTAACACCATCAGCGCGGAATTGGCGGATGACCTGACCGACGCCGCAGCCGAGATCGAGGAGAACATCGCGAGAGCCGGCAACATTGAGACGGAAGAGAGCTTGGCGGTATCGAGGATCCTGGGGGTCAGGAATGTACAGGAACTTCCAGCGACCAACACAAGGGTACTGGGAGATGCACCAGGCCTTTTCGCGCTGGAGACACACATTAGTCTCGGCCGGGAGCCAAGGGCGGGGGACTTACAACACGGCGAATGTGGCCATCGAGATCGCTGTAGGGAATCTTGCTGTAAGACTCGAGCAGGTGCCGGGCCGGGCCAATGTCCTGAGGGGGGTCCTCGAGATAGGTCCAGTCCCGGACCTTCATGACGTCCATGCTGAGCAACATGATGGCGGTGGTGGCGAAGGTGAGGGTGAGGGTGAGGGCCGACGAAGCAGGCGACTGCTCAGGGGAGAATAAGAATGGGTGGAGATATCGTGTTGATTATCAAGCAGTCATCAGCATCCGAATTGGCCGAGAGTCGCAGTCTGAACAATTGAGGGGCAGGGGTTGTGGTGCAAAGCGGCCATGGAGTAGGTTTAGAGGCGCACGCCGGGTGCCAGGTCGGTCCAGAGTCGTAATGCGTCGAGTCCGGGGAAGAGAGGCTTCCCAATGGGCGAGAGAGGATAGAAGATGCAGGAGGAGAGAGGAGGGAAGGCAGAGGAGGTATTATTAACGATATGTCTCTCCTTGGGAAGGGCCACACGACACGCATGGTTTAATATATGAACAGTACGTACCAGACCAGGCCCAGCCATGGCATGCCTGCTCATCAACACGCGCGCGCCCAAGGGTCCAGGGACAGGGCTGACTGACGGAGGGCCAACTGCATCTCGCCGGCTGCTCCATACGTAGGCCAGCTCCGATCGCCTCCACGGTCCAAGGTCCACTGTCCAAGGTCCACGGCCCATGGCTGCTGCACTAACTGACAAGACGGCTACTGCAGCGATGTGCGCACTAGAAGCTCCCTCCGACCCTGCCGGGGCCCCGCTCCAGCGTCCCGCCCGCTCAAAAGTCGGCTGGAAGCCCCAAAGACGAAACAACCGTCTCCGGGCGCTGGCCACCGCTGGAACTAAGCTACCAGCACTGCAGTGCCGGGCAGCCCATGACATTTGGGCTTCCGGGGCGCGCCAATTGCAGCGCGCGCTAGAGGCTCGAGAAGCCATTCAGGGGTCGCCCTCCGCCGTTGGCTGCCCCCCCCCCAGCGCGCGCCGTTGCCCATCCCCTTTCTGTTTGCCCATCGCCTCCCGGTGTTCAGCACATTAGTCGCAGGCAAACCACACAAACCACAGGACCGGCCGCCGCTCCCTCCACAGGGCGACCATGTCTCAGAATCTCCCTGTCATTCCCTCCCGCCTCGCCTCGGGTGGGTTCACTGCTAGGCTAGCTCAAGCCCAGCAAGGGTCTGGCTTTTGGGTTTGCTCATCCCGCCGCCGCAACGTGGTTCTGAACACCACCATCACTGCGTGGCAACCATCCATCCACCCATCCCTCGCGTGCCGCCAGATTCTTGTACAGCACTGCGTATGTTTGTTTTGTTTCCTAGGCCGCTGAGCTGCCGCATGCCACCCCAATCGGGAAGCAAGCCGTGTTTTCCCTTCCTGCTACCGCTGAATCCACCACAAATTCCCCTTTGCTTTTCCTTGGGGCTCCCCCGGAAACGCCGCCGTTAGTGGAACAATGCTCCGAAAGGCTCTGACGTCTTGCTTGCTCGGCCCGCCGTCTCCTCTCAAAGAAAAAGCAAGCAACTGTCAACAACGCTCCAAGTACCAACTGAGACCCAATCAGAGACCCAACGAACACATCCCCACAGTCGCACTCACACTCACCGTCAGACACACTGCCGACAGGCCACTCGTACCAGTGGCTGCTAGCTAGCAAAGTCTGGCCCAGGCTGGTAGCCTGATCGAACCATGGCGGCGACCGTGAGCAGCCGTTGATCACTTCTAACAGCGACTCGGGTTCCGAGCTATCACTAATAGTTGGCCAGCTCTTCTGCAGGGGATTTCGCGCTGACATGCTCCCTCGCTTCGCATTGGCCTATGCCGCCGCCCAAGTGTGAAATATGCCGTTATTCAGCCCATTCTCTGACTCGCCTAGCAGCTCATGCTAGCAGCCACCAGTCAAGCCCGACCCTCTCATTTTCTCTCATTTTCTCTCATTTTCTCTCTTGACCCTATTCATCCATGTGCCGGACCCTCATTTCTCTTCCCCTTCCCAATTCATCGTCGCTCGGCACTCCATGACTCCGAACACCAGCTCACTGCGGCGCCCGCCACGTACACAACATCCACGTGGAATTGATTGCGCAGCGCAGCCCCCGTCATAACGGGGCCAAGCCATGGACAATCCGAGACACTGACGCATTTTTAGAGATGCTGAGGAGAGCTAACAGGCGGGGACTTTCCCGTAGGGGTTGTTTCTACCACGCGAGTTGCTGCTTGTCTCACGGGAGACCCGTCCTTACATGCGATTCAGCACTCTGTGTCGCTGGATGTGATAAGTCATCCAACGGTGACTCCGTTTCCGGATGCAAATTTTGATTCATCATGCTCCTCCCGCCCGGCCTCATTTTAACCTGCATCATTCCCCCTCTCTTGATGCTGACCATGATCGCCATCAAAAACGTTGATTTGGTGTAACAACCAAGCAGACCGACTTCTCACTATCGCATTCTCGTCGACAGGAGATGAGATGAGTGTTTCGCGGCACTGGCTGGCTCTGCGCACTAGTGGTCCCCCAAGTGGGTTGCCAGGCGGCGCCTCAGCAAACACGCCATTTACATGGCTCTGCACCAAAGCCTTTGCTGAGACAACGCGGCGACAGCATTCACTCCTGTCAAACCGGAAGTGCGGTGTTCCACATGACGCCGTCTGCAAGTGACCTCGCTACCCCAGACTAGCCGGAGCTCTTGGTCTGGGCTGTCCATCAAATTACTTGCTCTCCAGGCCTGATCCATGCTGCTGCTGCAAGTCCGGTTCACGGCACCAGATTAACGCTGCATCCGCTTCAATGGTCCAGCTGTGGAACTGGCCTCCCGCAGGTCCGACGACCCTGGAGTCGAATTTGGTGGCTCCTTGATGATGTGACGTTGTTCCCCCGTGTGAGAGCAGGTGTGTGTGGACTGTCTCAACGTGCACAACCACCTGATCCCTCTGCCGCATAGACTATGCTACCAAATCGCAATGCTACTTTAATATCCTCACCGCCACTCAGTGCACATGCTCTTCGACGAACCGGGTAACCCGAACCTCAACCTACCAGTGGTTGGGTAGACAGATAGGCATGCTGGCGTGTTCCACATCGGACGAAGCCGTGGGTAGTGACTTGCTAAGGTCCGAGACCTCTTGGCAGCAGTCACTACGTCCTTACATCATTTGTTGGCAGCATGCTTCGGCGCACGGTTGAGCGACAGCTAAGTGGCGTTGCATTGCAGGACAGGTGGATTTATCTTACACGTCTAGAACCCTGTGTAACATTTTTCATCTCGTGGCAGTCGGAATTTTGTCTCAGTGTGACATCTCGGGCAGATTATTAATATCCCCTAGGGGGCAGAGACGTGTCGGTATTGATGTATTGTGGCTTTGGCGGGAATGTTGGTGTAAGTGATGCCAGGTCAAGGGTAAGTAGCGATGAAACAGGACACTGATGCACATTTGATCTTGCTTGTGCATTGACTACTGTTTTAGATGGAGATATGTTCAAACTTTATCATTCGGGCACTTCGTCGGTTTTTTTCTTTTTTTTTCTTTCAGAAGTGCCTTGCCAATGTTTGACTTGCCGGACTTATTTTCTCTTGCTTGGTGTGAGGAGACTTCGCCCTAAACACATGCAGCTATACAGATCTATACAAAATGTAAGACGCACATGTTACCATACTAAAATGACAGTGGATTTACATACCAGAGTTGGAATAGTGATAGAAATACACGACACCGCCAGATTACACTCACTATTCCATTGGAATAGAATGTTGACACTGCTTTCACAAGACGGATATTAGGCTTGTAAAAGCACTGAGCCATTGAGAAGTGCTCTAAATTTGAGCATCGACTTTGATACACGCGTCAGAAAAAAAGAAAGCTTATGAGATGGATAGCCGTAGATACTTATTACTCAAAGCTGAAATCGTCCTCGTTAAAAAATCGTCTACATCCGTAGACGCTCCAGCAATGCTGTGCTTCATCTGGTCTCTGCTTGTCATCCCCAGGGTGCTTGGACCAAGTGGGGCAGGGCGGATTAGTCAGGCACACCGGACGCAGTGGACCAAGCGTTCCGCTTGTCGTCAGAAAGATTTTTCCACTCCGTCTCCGTAAACATCAACACCCAGCATCGGGCCACGAGTTCTTCCGTCGAGGCGTCTCATCGCATTATATCTCGTTCCGAACCCCAGAGAAAGCGTCGTGTAAGTGCCCATCACTAGATTTAGCTGCTCTCCCACGACGCACTTGGTCCCTGTCGCGTCAAACCGACCTCATTGCTGCGTCGTTTGTCTTTGTGTGTTTTGCTGTTTCGCGTGCGCGTGCACCACGTCGTCGCAATGTTAAGCTTCTTGCTAACAATGGCTTTGCCCAGTGACTGGATAGTCGCGTCGCGATAGTGTCGCGCGCTGTGCTGCCCGTTGACGAGCACACGCAAGAGCTCCCGATTTCGTATTATTTTTTGTACCCATTCTAGACGACTGCACATTGATGCAAACGCGTACCATTGTCGATTGAGCTCCCAACCCACCCCTCCTCGACTTTGTCCATAATGAGTGCACCGAGGGATCCCGAGGCCGACGACGCCAACATAACGTATCCCTCTCCCGGCGCAGAAGGCATGGAAGCTGGGCCATTCTACAATACTAGCGGTCGTGATGGCGTGCCTGAACACCAGGATCACACCGAGCATGTCCCCGACCAGGTGCCGGTGCAGGACCACGACCAAGGCGAGCTTCCGCCAGACCCTGCCAGCCCTCAGCAGCATGTATCGCGCCCTGCGAACCTCGAGGAGCTTCAACTGGCCGCCCAGCTTGGCCAGGGCCTCGCCGGCACACCCATAATGCCCGCCACTGATCCCAACATGAGCGTGGAAGATCCCAGCCTGCGCAGCATCATGCCGCATCCCGATCCCGAGCAGCAACAAGCTCCCTCGTATGTGCAAGACACGCCCAGTACCGACCCCATGGTGCAGCATGCAATGACCGTACCTGTCGGCCCGCCCATGCCTCCGCAGTACACCATGGATAATAGTATTCCTCCGAGAAAGCGATCCAAGGTGTCTCGTGCTTGCGACGAGTGCCGCCGAAAAAAGATCAAGTGTGATGCACAGTCGGATACTGGTGATACGCCTTGCTCAAGCTGTGCTCGGTCGTCTATTCGGTGTTTGTTCAGCCGGGTTCCTCAGAAACGAGGACCTAGCAAAGGGTATAATAAGCTCTGTCCACCCCTGCCTAACTACGTCACTGACTTGCTGTACCAGATATATCAAAGAACTGGCCGACCGCATCCATAGCATTGAGAACAAGCTTGAGTCTGAGGGAGCCTTGAACCAGGATGACCTAGAGAGGCTATTTGCGCCTGAACGGCCGCCGCCGCCGCCACGTCAAAACCACGTGGGTGAAGATGCGAACCGGAAACGACCGTTTTCGAGCATCTCTGGCGAGTTCAGCACGCCCACAAGCACAAGACAGACTCCCTGGGGCTCCGAGCCCAGAAACATACCGACATCATCTGGCTCCGATGGCTATGGCGTATCGTACACTGCCAATTCGTTGGCGCCCCAGCCCTCAGCTATCAAGCCAGATGAAACGCCTTCCAAGCCCCCCGTCGCACCTATGGACATTACCATGACTGAAACAGAGGAACTTCCTGATATCAGCGAGGAGACTCTTCACAAGTAAGTGCATCAATCACAGCTTTCCCTAAAGGCTTTGCTGACCAAAGTGCAGCTACTTGTCAACTGTCCAATCAGTGTATCCTTTCCTCCCAAGCAACAAGGCTAGGCTGCAGACATTGCTTGCGCAATGCCCCTCACCCATACGAACGGCCTTTGCAAATGCTCTTCCTGCAGTGGCATCAACAGGGGGAGATGTCAAGCTCGCTAGCTCGCTTCTTAACGACTGGGAGAGCGGCGAGGGTCCCCATTCCCAGGCAACCAACATTGTGCATGCTCAAACACTCCTCTTGCTCATTGTTGATGCCGACTGGCGATCATCGCAGACGCTACCGTTCCTTTTGGGACGAGCAGTTGCACTGGCAAACCAGATGAAGCTTTGGCGATACACTCCCATCGAGTCAGCCTCAGAACAGGATTCTGATGACCAGTTGTGCGTGCGAATCTGGTGGTCACTCATTCTCGCAGACCGATGGTATGCAGCGGGAACAGGAAAGCCTGCGCAAATTCCAGACAGCAGTGTTGTTGCGCCCCCCGGCCTTGAGAATATCCTGGGAGAAGTTTGCTTCTACTTGATTCGTAAGTCATGGTTAACCCACCCCTGGCAACCCGAAGTGAGATTTATTAACCGGACCACACAGGTTTGTCAAAGCTACTGAATCGAGTGTCGCACGTAGTATCGACACTACAACCGGGATCCACCACAGCCGAGCAGCCTATGGCAGCAATTCTGACGGATTATATTGAAAACTACCGCGAAGACCTACCTGCCCACGTTGAGCCAGCATCGCATCCAGTGGTGCACCTTGCGTACTGGCACTGCAAGCTGCTGGTGGCGCTCCTGACCCCAGGGGCAACACCAGCCGAGACGCTGTGGCCGACAAAGGAGTTGATGAACCTTCTGTTTGCCAATGCTCACATGCGATCACCGTTGATGAACCACTTTGCCTCGCTAGTGGGCATGTCTTTAACGAAGCTGATCAAGATTGAGAGCTCGCGAGAGGAAACTACACAGCTTATTAAGGATGTTGTAGAGAAGCCCGCCAGCGTGTTCGATGGCGTTAGAGACAAGCTATCAGAGCAGATACGCCCAACGTCCTCAGTGGAGGCGACGGCGAGTCAGGGTCTACAGCACCTAGCGGACTTGGCTACAGCACACGAAGGAATCGCACCTGGGGGAGACGAGATCACGTTCGGGCCCTCACTTGCGTCGGGCTACCTGGAGATGGCGTAGTAGGGACGTACACGGCAACTACAACTGCGAAAACATGATAGACGGAGGAAATGAAGGGGTATAATCCAACTCAAAAAGCGAAAGAGAAGCCGGAAAAGCGACAGGCGACCTGTATCAGGTGGCATCCCGGGGACTGGCCATGCCCGGGTGAGGATGGGCTGGGACGCCAAGGGTAAGCTCCCGGGCGAGAGGGAATGTATAGTAATATGGCCTGTGTTTTTCTTAATGGTGCTTTGTTATGACAGCTACGGAAAGGTTGGGCTGGGGGGGTTGGTTTGGGGGAGCATGTTTAGGAGGATGTCCGATGACGGACCCCGGGACGACGGCGCCGCGATGGTCTCTTTTGGCACCAAGAGTGCGAAAATGTACGATGGGCATGACGAACGGGAAAACGGGATAGTGGTGCCCGAACTAGACGGAAAGCAGTTGAAGCTGATTTCTATAATACTACCGTGTGACGGCATGGTTCGCGGGTCCGTCGACGACGCCATGTGACGGAATGACTTGGAATCAACGTCCTGCGCGGCGATTTGTTGCTGTGATGGACGCGATGGGTTTTCTTGGCGGTCTACTAGAGAGAGAGAGCCAGGCACGAAACGAAGCCACACGCCCCTCAAAGTTTTTTAGATGTTTCCCGAGACGCCGAACCGGTGTGTTCCTGTGACTGTTTTTTTTTTTCCTTTTCTTTTTTTATCCTTGGCTGGGCGAACGAACTAAAGTGGGCGGCGTTTGCGTTTGCCAAACTAGATGGGCGCTAAGTGCACACCACCACCAACGACGACGAACGTTGGGAGTTTAAAAAAAAAAAGATCATCCACAACATCGGTAATTGGAGGGGTATACCCTTCTTTATAGCAAGAGCTATGACGGCATTTTGCAGAGTCGAAGGGGAGCGGTGAAGCCAAAAAATGGAGTTGATCTAACAAAGTCCCCTAGAAAAAAAGAGGTCCACGAGGAGTGGGAAGAACGAACTCATGATCAACCCATCTTTTTTTTTCTTTCTTTCGCCTTCACATGGGAACAAGACAAGACAAGACACAAACCTAGCTAAGCTTGTCCAACTCGCAAAGCCCGTCCTTGCTTGTTTCATTTCGTGCTTGTGGCCAATGACATGCTGCACATGCAGGTCCAAAGTGCAAAAAAAAGGCCCCCCCAACCCCGCCATCGTTGGTTGGGTTTTTCTCTCCCCTCCTTTCACCCCTCTTTTTTCTTTTTTAGTATAGCATGTTGTACCGCAGTGACACATTTTTTTTTTCCGTTCTTTCTTTTCCTTTCTCTATGCATGGTATTCCCGGGGATTTGGAAGAAAAAAAAAGAGGGGGTGGGAAGGGGGGATCTCAACAAAACTGACGTGTAGTTTTGGTGCGCGTTTCTTCCTGCATTGCATGCTACCTAACCTATGTGCTAAACCCTTGGAGGGGTTTACCAAGTGAGGGGAAGGGAATGGAAAATGCTGGCTTGTCGCGTTTGACAGGTGCAGCAGCAGCACCACCTGCTCTTGTGTCCTGTCCTGTCTGCTGGTGCCGGCCCCCTTGTTCGGAAAAGGAGGCTGACATGCGGCCGACCCGACGACCAACACCGACGCCCGTATATAGGCGTATACGCTGGGAAGCGATCGAATGGGAGGAAAAAAGAGGTCACATTTTCCTTCTTTTCTTTCAGTCTCTATGGCTACTCCATACATTGCACTATTTTGGGTTTGGACTTGGCTCATTATTTTTTAATTTTTTTTTCCACTATTTTTTTTCATTTATTTTTCTGTGTGCATCGTGATTGTCTAGTTTGACTAACCACCGATTAGTACCTCCGGCCCGGCCCCCGGCCCACTTCGGCACTCGTGCCTCCGGCCCCTCTCGACTGCCTCTGGCCCATCGCTCCTTCTGGTTGCTCCTCGCTCTCCTTCGCGTTTCCTTTGCAGCGCCGGATAGATAATGACACGAGAAGAGGGGAAGGGGAGGAGGCGAGGGAGGCGCGGGGGGAGGGGACCCAAAGTAAGGCGGAGGGTCCTATTTCGGTAACCAAAGGAGCTGCGAGCAGATCGCTGCCGACCACGGAAAATTCCGTCCTCCGAAGGCGTGGAGAGGGGAGGAGAGGAGAATTGCTAGAATCCTTGGCGTGGGACCCCCCCCCCCTTGGCGAACGGTCAAATCGGTTTTTTAGTAGCAATCGATGCGATGCAATCTTCTTGTTCAACAGCTGACAAGGGCGCTAGCAGAGAGGAAGGGTTCGGAGCTCCCTCTCTCCCGGTGTCTTGCCTTCTTTCTCAGCTTGCTACCCCTCCATCTCTGTAGCCGATCCTTTCCCCATCCCCGCCCCCTCTTCCGAAACATTTAGCAGCTAGATAAAAATAAAAAAATCTACAAGGCGCGGAAAAAAAAGAAAAGAAAAAAAAGACAAAAAGGGCCAGATCCAAATACATGCAGACAAGGGTGGTTCGGTCCCGCACGGTGACCTCATGGCGGGTCCGCTCCTCCCACTCTGCAACTGTCTGACGGGATGGAGATATGCGCGTCGCTGAGGATCCGCTACGGGTCCCAGTCAGTCCCCAGTCTCGGTCCCAGAGAAAAAGGCACTGCTGCTCGTGCTGTCGCCTCTTTTTTCCTCTCCCTCCCCGCTTTGGGTGCTCCCCTCTTTTATTTCACCCACAGTCGCGTTCCCCATATTTTATCTCCTCGTGCCTTGTGATTGTATCTATTGCCCCGAGCCGCCAGAGTAAAAAGGAGGCGTTCGGGGTCCAGGGGGGGTGTTGCGCCTGTGGAGGGGATGGATGGATGGATGGACGGAGGGAGAAACTCTGGAGAAATAGGACAAGGACAAGACCAAACACGGGCGGGGGGCCGATCGGTCCTGCGCAAATGATGACACAAGAAAAACACACATGGCAAGCACTATAGCACACAGCGCAGCGAGACAAGAGGAAATTGTTAGCTAAAACCACCTTTAATCCGTTGCTCCGCGCGTCCCCGACCGAGAGATGCCTTCCTCTCCGGGAATCGGGCTTTGGGGCGGGGGAGCCTTGGCGCCAGGCGAGAAGGAGCTCTGGCAGCTCCTCGACGCACTATGCCTCAAGTAGCCACATTTAGCCGCGGCCCCAAGGGTGCTCTGAACGGAGCACGTCTAATTACACGCCTGCCATTACCTGATACACGGCCATCACCCCTAAACCCAGCCAGCCTATCCAAGTAGCACCCGGCCTGGGCCCCCCAAGACAGGACAAGCTCAGGGACCGTACAACCAAAGGGAGCCCTCACGGGCACGATGCGCTGCCAGAGAAAGGCCGACGTACGTACGTATCCTCCTGTGCTGCGCTGCTTCGTCGGCGCTGCTTTGCCTGCCCGCTCGTCAAGCTTCGCAACCACATGATGGGCTGTCCATGTACCTCCGTCCTCTCCATGCCTGCCTCCCGCCGGCACCTGGCATCTGGTATACGTAAAATATTCGGATAGCTCCACGAGCCCAAAAGGCAGGCCAGCCCGTCCCTTAGCTGTCCACAGCACTCTGTCAAGCGCCGCAAGGGTTGGTGGAGTCCTGTCCTGCATCCCAAGTCAGCCTCTCTGCCTGCGCTGGGGGGGGGGGCCCCTCCAGCGACCTGGTCCGTTACCACAGCACCATGTCCTGTATAGGCCCTCACAAGGTCAAAGTGGCGCGGGTGGTGCACCTTGGCTTGCTCTGCCCCAGATCCTCTCTTCTCCCCCCAATCCTCCGGTCTGTAATTCCGGGGTCAGGTTCGCCTGCCGTCCTACGCCCGCGCGGCACGAATAGAGTCGCAGTGACAGTGTTTCGACAATCCCGAGCGTGGTCATTCGACCAGGCCCTGTAAGCGACCAGAAAACAACCCATGGGTGAAGTCGGGTCTTGGCCCTGCTCACTTGCCTTACATAGCATGCCCAGCGAGCCCAGCCTGCCAAGGGGTCTGCTCATGTCCCGATCGAGACCCTGACCCCAAGCCAAGGGACCATGGGATGGGTACGCACTCCGGCTCATCCTCATCATCCTCGTCCCTAATACAATATCTATCGTGTCCACGTCTCCGGACGGCCGACGACGACGTTTCATCAACCCGTCGAGCTGTCCACCCGCCCACTCCAGTTGGCACGGCAGGCATCGTCCAGTCTCCATCTCCAGATGGCCCCTTGCTCACTAGAGAACCTCAAAGTTAATGTTCCGCATCTCCCGGACCCTCCCCATAGTCATTCATGTCACCTATTAGAGAACCAACATGGACACCGAGGTGGAACAAAGTATTGGTGGTGGCATCGTCGACCGAGACTCGGTTGGTCTCGGTCTGTCCGTCATCTCTATATTGTCTTTGCCGTATGTACTGTGTGTCGGCATCATGATGAATATAAAGTAAAACAAAGGAAAATCAAACCCAGAAAAAGTATAGTAGTAAGAATAGTTTCAAAAAAAAGCATCAAATGACAAATTGCCCACAAGAAAACCAACAATAGCGGTCCGACAAGCAAGTCTATCTGGAACCATATGTGCAAGTGCAGCGCATCCAAGTGCATTTCTCACGTCTCCCATTTCCCCGTTTTATTTTGAACAATAGAAAATGAAAAGAAAAAAAATATGGAAAGAAAAGAGGACAAAATAAATAAATATAAATCTTTCATTCGCGTAAAAACGTGGCCAGTCCTCGACGACTCGCCTCCATTTCGCTCTCCATCTCCATCGTTTTGTTTCGTCACCACCGTAACATATCATCGGTGTCTGTCCATCTGGTTCTCTTGGCAGGCGTGGGCGGGCTGGGCGGCTGGTTGGTTGGTCGGTTCGGGTGCGTCGCCTCGGGCGCCGCGTATCGTAAATCCTTTCCTCCATTCCCCTGCTCGGGACTCCAGACAAGGTCCTCTCATTTGTCCTGTTGATTTCACGCCCTTTTTCAGACCCCAACATGGAGAGAATAAACCCTTGACTATTTCCCGATACTGCCTTTCCAGGCCTCCGCCTTCCGCTGGGGTGAGGGGTTGATGCATGTCACTCCTCCCCCCACTCAATCGTCTGCCTTAACCGATGAAAGAAAAAACGTAGCGGTCATCATCATAATCGTCAGATCTCGAACGCTGTCCGCGACAAGAAGGGAAAGGTCTTTCCCCTCAACCCAGGTCGTGGTCTCAGTCGTGGTTCGAGAAGAGAAGCAGATGGTGTAGATAGCATGCTTGTTGCTCGCTGTGAATCAACAAATAAAAAAACGTATTTTTTTTGGTGCTGGTCGCGTGAATATGAAGAAAACGAATGCCATGCGCCATAATGGCATTTTCTGGTAATTGGTATTTCCCAGCGCCTGCCGGTGCTTTGTTCAAGTAATGAAAAAAAAACCATGGGTATTGCGGTACGCCAAAAACTCAATTCCGTAGAAACCATTTCACATCTCCCAAAGATTGGGCACCGAAGCAGGTCCCAGAGGATCTGGGCTCTCGTCCATTGTGGCAATGCCCTCGTTGTAGTTGGGCATCCAGAAGGCAGGGTCATCCTCTACCATGGACAGTCCGGCTCCGGCGATGGGGCCGTTGTCGGCACCCTTGTAAAAGCTGTCGTAGTCAATGCTCGTCAGGTCGGCTGCGTTGGCCACCATGTTCTGTCGCAGAAAGGTGCTGCCGGCGCCGAAGCCTTCAAAGTCACCCTCGCCGCCGGGCATGAAATCCTCCACCTCGGACACCTCGCCCGAGGTCGAGGTCGTGTTGGCCAGGTTGGGGAGCTGCTCGGAGCCGCTGCCAAAGTCAAACATGCCATTGAAGCTCTGGGCTCCGGCCTGGCTGTAGCTGGAGGGGGTGAAGCTGTCTCCCTTCATGTCCGAGAGGTCGTAGTGGCTCCAGTCAACCGAGGCAGCGCTCAGACCCGCACTGTACATGGGGGCATCCGTCTCCGAGTTGAAGCCGGAGCCGAACAGGTCAAATGTGCTGTTGGCCATGTAAGGTGGGTACTCAATGCTAGACAGATCCAAGGGGGGAAGGTTGCCGTTGAGGTTTTGGAAGCTGGGCGCGCTGCTCATCAGTGGGGAGGCTGTTTCCGACTTGACACGGCGCGGCTCTCGGGTGCTGGAAGCTCGAGCCCGGCTGGTGGGCGGGTCTCGAGTCGTCTTTTGCATCATTGTGTCAGTGGTCAAGCTTCCCGTGCTGTGGGCCGAGTTGACTCGGTTCAGCTGGTATGGGCCGCACTTCTGCGCGACTCTGTTGGCACGGTGAGCGGGCTTGTGGTGGCCATTCTGGTCAAAAGTCAAGACACCGTCGGAGTGAACCGTGTTGGCCCTCCGTCTGCGGGCGGGGGGCCTTGGTCGGCCGGTCGCGCTAGTTGCCTGCGACTCGCCCTCCGAGTCAGACTCGGGGACGGTGTCGAGTGCGGACTCCTTCTTGCCGCCGCAGGAGCATCGGCCGCCGTGATTGCAGCAGCAGGTCTCTGAGATGTCATTGTTAATTCACAGTCCGTTTCCCCCAAGGCCTTGGGGCTTGCATGTTTTTGAGAAGCTGAAGCTCACCCTTGTGTCCTTCGACGGTCGGTTGCAAGTGGGCGCACTTGCTCGTCTTCTCGCCGCAGTCGCACTTGACATGGGCGGAGCGCGACTTCCGCATTGCGCGGCAGTGCGCGCACTGGGAAACGGGACGGCCCTTCTTGTTGATGTGCTGAAGAGGACGGTCTGCACGAAAGACGATGGTGGTTAGCAGCTTGTCATCGGCTTGGGATGCTCTCCTCGCCTGCGGAGGCGGCGCCCAGAGGTTGGCAGCAGCGGGACCCCGCGCAGGTGAAGCAGCACAAACGGTGACGACGTCACTTACCCGAATGCTGACAGTTGCTCACGCGGTGGCCGCGAACGCAGGCCTCGCAAGCGTACTTCTCTCCGTCAATTAACATGGTGGCGGCAGCGGCGAATTGCTAAGATTGAAATGGTTGCGGCGTGGGAGGCGAGAAGGATTGCCAAGGTGGGTGTCCGGAGAGCTGAAGTAGATGCCGAAGGTCAAAGGTAGGAGGAGGCTTAGACGTGCGGTTGTCGATAATGTCGGAAAAGAAGCAAGGTTGATTTGTTGTCTGTTTTGCTTCTGAAACCGGGGGAAATCGAGTAATCGAGGTGAAGAGACCAGGGTTTAGCCTTGGGGGATTCCCAGAGCTGATGTTGATCCGGGCAGGAAGCAGGTTCGGTCCTCGAGGTGAGTATAGGAAGGGATTCCACGCTAGAGGTAGTGGGAATATAGGAAGATGGGGACAACGGGGCACGACCAAGGACGCCGGACTGTTACAAGACCATTTCGCGGCGGAGTCAGGAAACTGAAGCTGGAGAGGCTGGAGGAAGGAAAGCAATAAAACTTTTCGAGGGCAAGTTGGACAAAGCCAATTGATGAGAGAGAGGAACACGGGTGGAGATGCGCCGGTCGGCGGGTGGAGATTTTTCCCTTGGGTGCCTTGGGGCGGCGGCGGGCTTCTTTGGTTTGGCTTCTTTGGGGTGTGGGAGGTGTGCGAAGATGGACAGCAGAGGCGTGCGACGAGGACGAGGCGTGTGGGTGGGAACGGATTAAAAAAGGTGGGAGGTGGTAGGTGGTGGAGTGGATAGAGTCAAAAGGGACGAGGATGAGGTCGGCGGCGAGCGACTGGGGTGTGTCAAGGTACAGAACGGTACAGTACGCACACTGGAGACTCGTAAGTGTGAGTGCAGACAGACGTGCAAGGTCCCGGAGGTCGAGAAAGGCGTGCAAGCGGGTTTGGCGCTCAGCTCGGGTGGCCACTAGACGTCAATGTCGACAAGCCAAGACCAGGCCGCCTTGCTGGAGACGTTGTGGTGGAGTTGTCGGCCCGGAAAGTAGTCGGAGGGTCGGAGAGTGAATGGGGACACTGCTGCTGCCGTCCTGTCCTCTCGTTCGCTCGCTCGTCGGGCTCGGTGCGTCGTCTCGAGACTGGTTGTTCTGGTGACGTCGGCGGCCGAGACCGATGGAGAGGGACGGACGAAGCGATGGATCGTGATTTGCGCCTTTGCCTGCGCGCACCTGCAACAGACAGACAGACAAACAGAATGGGCGGCCGCGACAACAACGGCACAGCAGCAAGAGGTGAGGGGAGAGTAGATAGAGGCAAAAAAGGGAATGTCACTTGCTTTGGGCAGTCTGCATGGGGCAATGGCTCTCTATTTTAATCCGAATGGGTTGGTGAGGTGGGAAACTCGCCGACTATTACGGTGCTTGGCCATGGTAGATGTGATGGGGAACGGAGGCGAGCGGCCCAAGTTCGGGCAGCCAGGTCCAGAGCCGCTCCAAGGCCCTTGGTCGAGGTACGACTCTGTACCTTGGGGTTTGGTCCCTGGCGCGGCGAGGGTCGCGAACATGACCCGTTCCCTACCATCCACCATTGCGACTGTATCGTCGCAACGAGTCAATCCGATACTTCGCGAATCGCTTGCTTGCCGTTTGTCTTTTTCTTGCCTGCCCTGTGTGCGCCTGGCCGTCGACTCCAGGGTCATCATGGCCCAGAACAGCAAGGCGAGGCGTGGAGGTGCCGACACGGGCACCATGGGAAGATACTCGGCTATACAGTGTGGTGGGACGATGGCGCAAGCGGCGACTGGACCGTCCTGGGGCACTGCTGGGGCTGGAGGGAAGGGGGACAGGGCTCCAAGGGATCAAGGGAATGACCATGACGAGCGTGGTGGACGGGGGGGCCTTCGGTGGTGGCCCCCAACCCATGGAGCGAGAGTGCCCGCCGTCCGTGGTGGGATCGGGCGCTTGAACGGGGGGGTCAAGTCATGGAAACCTGTTTGACGAGACAGGCAAGGGAATTTGTTTTAGCAGGGCCGCAGAGTCGAGTGAGAGTTGCGAGCCGAGAGCCCAAGAGTCAGGCGCCCCGAGAGCGTTGTCCTGGTTTTCCCATGTGCTTCTGGCCGCCTTCTGTGCCTCTGCTTCGCGCCCAGAGCCTCCCCCGAACACGTTGAATGTCACCGGTGGAGGTCCGCGATAGAACCCCCAAATTCCCCCCCCTCCCCTGGTCCATCGCGGACTCGTGTGGCCCCTGGTCGATGGGTGGGTGGTGGTGTGCATGTGGCCGATGGTGCACCGCTGGCCGTGCTATGGACGTAGGTGACAGTGGGGCTCGTAGACAGTGGGATGGTTGATGGTGGCTTGTCCGCCATGGACCATGGTGGAGGGAGGATTGGTGGATACCTCTGGAGACGGAATTGGTGGGGTGCGGTGCGAGGGCCCCCCCCCAGGACGAGCAAGCGGAAGGGCCATGGGCAGCGGGCATCACGGCGGACAGCACACTGAGCGCTAGTGTAGTTCCCGGGACAGCAAAACACCCAGCATCGCCGCGCCCTTCACGCCTTGGGACAGTCTGCGCCGGTTCATGGAATAATTCGGGCACCTGCGACGATGCTCACTGGACCACCGCCTGTGGCTGCTGCTCCAACCTCGGACGGACAACAGGCGGAGCGGTTCACGGACGACGGGCAGCAAGTCAGATGGCAAGGCGATATACAAGCTAAGTGTGGATAGTCGTCACAAGTGCGATCGAACTCGATACACGACAACTGCGGAAGCCCGCACAGAGCACATTGTGCACCCCGGGTCCCCTGGTGAAGAATGGTCCTTGCCCGGCTTGCTGTCTATCCCACTCCATGATGAGCAGCCTGCTAATTAATTACCTGGGGCCATGACCTGGCGAGAGCCCCATCGGAAATGGATATGTCTGCAGCAGGTACTGCACAGCTGCACAGCTGTCCATACTTTGCGCATACTTTACATTGCAATGCACTTGATGCGCTGAAACTCACTTCACCATGATGCGCCCACGAGGCTTCTCGAGCTTCAGCACGACGCACAGCACGCGCAACGCATCTGAATCGCGCTCCCCATCCCCCTCCTCCCACCCCGCGGTAGCCGGCGTCGGCATCGGCTGCACCACCTCCACGGGACCTGCCACCAAGGTATCGGCGTGTGCACATCATGCCCTGGCGTGGACCTGACACGGCCGTATCTCGCACTCTAGTGGCCGTTGGTGGGGGGGTGCTGTTCGAGGGCCAAAAAAAGCAAAGCATCAAGCCCCAGGGCAGGGCAGGGCAGGGCATGCAATTGAAGGCGTGGCATGCCCCAAGAAGGGAAATGGGTCATGGATGGCCAGAAAAAGTAAAAAAAAGGTTTGCCGCCGCCGTCAACGGAGCATCTTCGGGAGCCCCAGCAGTAGCTTTCTGCTGAGACATGGTGCATCAGCAACTGCGGGTACTGGAGTACAGTGTGCAGTTTGAGATTACCTAGGTGCTTCTCCTCTGCCTCTAGAGGCATAGTAGCTCTCGAGGTGGCACTAGCTGGAACCTCTGATCCACGGGCTTGGTTCCAGCTCCAATCCGTCGTCTGCAAGCGCACAGCACCACCGGACCGGGCTGACCTTCCTTCGCGAGCCACGGCCGGCGGTATGATGGGATGGTGGCAGCTAGAGAGCAAACGCGACGAGATGCGGTGCAGGTTCGGGGCGATTGCCGGAGAGTGTCGCATCTGCGCATGCTCAATGAGGGTTAGGGGACTTTGGCCAGGCCATGGCAGCGAAGAGAGAGCTGCGCCGTCACCAGTCATGACACTGCCGATGGCTGTTCCGTTCCGGCATAAGGGCCCCCCGTCTCGAGCCCCTTCTCCACTGCAACCTCTTAGAGAAACCATGCCTGCTATTGTTTTGTTGTGCGTGATGCTGTCGATGAGCTGTGCACGCCAGCCAACCAACCTGGAGAGCCGTGGAGGGAGCCTCGTCCGGGATCGTGTGCGATGCGACGTTGCCCCCAGGTCTCACTCTGCTCATCTCACAAACTCACAGCCAGCCCCGAGCCACCTGTCCTGTCCTGTGTTGTCTCCAGTTTCCGGCTCCAGTATTTTCATCGTCTCCAGTCGACGAGGCTCGCTTGGGGCGCCATGGGTTGATTGGATTAGACCTGGCTCCTGCATGGTGCGGCAACCTCTGCAAGGTTCATCATCGGCGCCTGTCGTGTCCTCGTTGGCCGCCCTGTGTCATTTTTTCCTCCTACTTTTCATTGCTTTGTCTTGATTAGCTACTGCTGCTGGTTTGTTTCTCGGTGCCCCAGTTTGGCAGCTGCTTGCTTTCTCTGGCGCTGTTGGTCACCCCAGGCTTTTTGAGGACCCAGGGCCCCAGCTGAATCGCAGCAACAAGACATCATCGTGCTTCCATGGACCCTCGCCGTCATGCCCACGCGACCCCGTAGACCCTCGTAGCCCGGGCGGTCCAGAATCGCTCTGTCCCCAGATAACCCTTGGCGCGCCATGCTAACCTTTGAAGCCCCTGTGCTGCGCCGCGCCTCTCCCGAAAGCGCCTTCCATTTGGGTAACTCGAGATGCTCGGTAGCGTTTACGTCAGAAGCGCGGACGAAAAAAACCCACTTTGTCCTCGTGTGCAATTGCAAGCGGGAATGGGAGATGAAGATCTCAAAACCCTTGCATCCTGGCAGCCCCTAGCCGGGCCCTATTCCATGTGCTTTTGCTTGTGCATTGATCAGGTAGAGTTCAAACGAAGCGTTAGCGGTAGTGGTGGTGGTGTTCTGGAAAACTTCACTCCCCGAGCACGGGTTATTACGTTGTGCGTGTGCCGACTAATATGCGGCCAGCACTGAATCTGGCGGATGCAGACCGCCGATCCAGGGACTTGGCCGATGGGGGATTTGCAGCTCGTTGCCTTCTATGCTTAGGCAATGGTTTCAACTGCCTAGCGTGGAAGGTAGGCGATGGCGTCGATGTGCAGCCGAGCCACGGTACGCCTCACCTTACTCGACCTGTCATAGTCGCCCGGCGAGCTGGGCGGCACCGATGGGCTTAGCCTGCTTCCTCGCTGCCAATCCGTGATGGAGCTACTGGCTGTCATAGGCTGCCTGGCCCGTCCCGCGTAGCGATTCAGCGCTCGCGAGGTGAGACATCGTCTTGGAAGCTATACATACTTGCATTTCCAGCGCCTCTCTAGAGACACGCTCCGTCTCAGCCCCAAAAGCTGCTCGTCAGCTCGTCCCCAAGTCTGAGCCGCGCGAGAACCCGCCCCCGCCCGAATTGCATGGCGCGTCGGTCCTGTATATCGGGAAGGTTTTTGATTCATCTCGACCCTCTCAGGGGTGCTATAGGCGCGACGGCGCGGTACGGTACGGGTAAAACATTGAACTTTAGGCATATACCTTAATATCCCACATGCCGCAGGTTCATCTCTGCCGGGTCACACACTGCTTCCCCAACTTCTCCCCCGCGACGTCAGCACGGATCCTGACGGAACAACGCGGGCGAGCGGGTGCTCGGGTGATTTACTGCTGCAAGAAGGATGGTAGTGGCCGTGTAAAACCGCCAGCGAGTGGTCATTCTTGGTCACCCCCCAGATTTTGGCCCTCCTTGACGGGTGTGTGACCCGGAACTGTGGCATTCTCTCCGTCAGCCCTGTCGCCGGAAGTTGTCCATCCCATCCCACGCTGAGGCGCCTCGAATGCCTCTGACTGCGACGTGCTGCAGAATGTACCTGATGTCGAGGGCTCCCGGGTGGAACCAGGGCCGGCCGGACCCTTGGGCAAGGTCGCTGATTGACAGAAACGAGCCAAGGCCGGTCGAAGCACCTGCGACCCTCTAACCTTTGCCGCCGCGTCGCATGCAATATAGATGCATGGTGGCGCGGCGCTGCTGTGCTGGCAACACGCTGGCTGACTTGTTCAGTGGGCTCGCGATCCCAGTTCGCGACCCAAGCGGCAATGGCTCAGCACGCGCTCCAGTGGGGAGTCCCGTCTCCCTGAGTCCAGTGTGCTGCTTCGAAGCCCACCAGTCAGCCAGCCAGGTCGCCGGCGCATGACGCCCAGCCGTTCGTGCGAATTTGACGATGCGGCAGCGGGTGCAATTCGCAGCACCAGCCGCGCAGTAGACTGGTCGAGACGCACCACCCCGCTTTCTCTTCCCTTGATGCCACAGGCCCGGAGAGGGACCCAGGGCGTGGGTGAGGCCCTCTTTAAGAGCCATCATGACATGACACAGCTCCGCTCCGCTCCTCCTCCCCCGGCGTGATGCATTGCCTTGAATGGTCAATGGGTACCAGAGCCGCCCTTCGCGACGGGAGCACCCATGATGCGGGGTGGTTGGCGGGCAGAGAGAGCTCGACGCTATTCATCATGTTCCACGGTGCAGCAGCACGTCACGCCCGGCCTGGGAACGACGACCACCCTCCGGTAATCCGCTGGCCTCGCTTCGGGCAGCTCTGCACGAGAGACACAAGACATTGACCCAGACGGATATCCATGCAGTGATACAGAATCACGCAGGTACCAAGCCGGCGAATTTCGCGGGGGCTCTTGGCCGTCAGTCACGGGATTCAGGTTTTACCCACGCTTCCACCTGCTATGGCCGATGCCCCATGTCGGCTCCCACGCCGCCCATGTCCACGCCCACGAGGCTCACGCAGGGTCTCATCGCACACGCACGCCGCGCTGCAAAGTGAGACTGGTACGACAACCGGGAGCCGCCGTGAGTGCGCTGCCGCGGTCCGGAAGATGGCCAGCAGGGTTCATGCTTGGCCTCGCGCAGTGCATTCTGTTCTGGGGATCCCAGGGCGTCGCTATTGGGAGGGGGGGGGCAATTTCTGTGATGGCTGCCGCGCATCGTGAAATTCCTTTTCCATGATGCAGTTTCACAAGCCAGCCGACCACTTGGAGTCCGGCTCCCGGCCTCCCGCTGGCTGGGTCCCGCGTTGAGGTGGCCATGGCTTGTGGGGAGTCATCACATCGCGCAGAGATATCGCGACTCAAAACCACCGATACTGTCACTTTCTGGTGGTTCCCGGGGCCCCAGAGCTAGGGACTCGGGACCCTCTCTGTATCAGTGCCACTCTTGGTCCTGATATTTGGCCGTTTGCCCGTTGGAGAACCCACTGTCTGCCTGCCCGCAAGGCTCAAAAGGCCCCAGCGTTCCTCACATTCGTTTTTTTGCCTGACGGGCGGCCAGTATGACTTGGTTGTTTTGCCATTGTGAGCCATGACATCCCCGATTGTCAGCTTCTTCATCAGTCATTTGCTGGCTGGCTGGTGGCTCCTCCCCCTCTTTTCCGGGCTCTCTGCTAGGCCAAGGCCAGTTGCCGAGACGCCTGAGCAGAAGCGACTGTCACACTGATTGACCTACATGCAAGGGCCGTCTGGGCGAGGTGCTTCTCGCACTGTCATGTAGGTCACTCGAAAATGGACCGGAAGCCTTGCCTGCCTTGTCCAGACATCCCATCGGGGCCCACCACCCTCCACTCCAACCCACCCTCCCGCGCTGTCGCATGCAGACGTGATTGGCCCGAATTCCCAGCGCGAATCCTTTCAAACCGGATTTGCACGGCTCGGTTCCATCTAGTTTTCTAGAAGCCTGCGCCCCTGCATCTTATTGGGAGCTTGGACCAAGCCAGCTGCAATGCGACACTATGTTTCGTCTGGATCCCCTCTGCTAGGTACGCGCTGCTACATACAGCTATTTCCAGGCCGGATCCTCACCATCACCGGATTTTCGGTGCAGAACATCGTCTTCCGACCTGTCCAGGGTCGCCTGAGGAGAAACCGACATGGACGCAGTACGCGCCCACGGGGTCGTCTGTTGTTCACTGCCGACGGCGAGCAGCCAAGAGATACTGCAAGACCCTGCGTGCCGGATCCGGCCGAGCATCTGTCGAATTGCTGCTGCAGGATTCCGGCCGATTATGCGAGTTGGGTGAAATTTCTTTCCTCGGCCTCTGATTTGCACCTGCACTCGAGCCTCATCTGACACCAACCGCGACCACTTGACAAGCAACTTTTTTTGTTTCCCATTTTGACCCTCCACATCGCCGAAATTGCCACGCCGCCATCGGTACTTTCCACCGGCCTCCATCCGTAATCGTCCCGCAATGTGGCTTGTCAGCCGCTGGGGAAGTGTGGGAGCGAGAACAAATTCTGGTAACAGATTCGCCAGACGATGACTTGCCGGGCCTGTAGATCATGCCCGTTGCCTGACCGGTTTGGCGCCGCACTTGTTCGCCTTCCTCTCTTGTTTTGCCCATATGACAGCATGATTCTTCCCAGCGATGATCGCTAATTAGTGCTTCCGTAACCGCATCTCTAATTGAATCTCGTAAACGGCGCCTTTCCTCTTAGACTTAGCCGCATCTGCCTCGACCGATGATTAACGAAATATCAATCTGTCCAGTCCCGGAGGCAAGCCGGAGGTAGTCTGGGGGAGAAAGGGTTGGACCCTCCTCATTTCCACCCGAGCCCGGTGTTGCATCATCATGACAGGGCAACTCGGTTGTTGTCGCCTCTGCGATGGAGCGTCCGCGGAGCTAGAACATGTCGCCGTTGGTTGCCGGTGGCACACACGTATCGCAATGCATTGCACCTGCGGCGCATTGACCATAGCCTTGAAGAGGAATGCATCTGCAAACGCTCGTTCCCAAGACAAGAGACACTCGTCGGATCATCAGAGGCGGTCACTCCCGCCATCTCACCAGAGGAGAAGGCCGTCCTAACCGCCTACCCGTCTCCCTGAACCTTCGTGAACGCACCGAGACCCGGACATCCCTTTGGGTCGGTTCTCGCCTGTGATTGGCCAGCCGCTCCAGGCGTGGCTGGGCTTACCATTACGGCGTCGGATGGGTGGTGTCCTCAGGCATCAGGCCCAACCCCCACGCTGACAAGGCCTGATTGCAAAATCAAAACCTGCCGTATCAACGCACACAAAAAATTTTCATCCTCCTGCAACCCTCAGCTTGAGCCACGACTGGCAAGCCTTTGGCACATCGCAGATCGCCGGCTCTGCAACGATCTACCGGAGGCACCGCTCCCGGTATGTCGACAGCCTCAGCGTCTCGTTGAATTGCTTTGGTGGTGGGCGAACGCCGATTCCCGTCGCGGCGGCCCTGTCAGCTCTGGCACACGCATGATGAGGCTGCGGCGTCTCGGCGACGCCCACTGTCGGATCATGGCTGCGAAAAACCTGTTGTGCCACAGGCGGACAGCAAGCTGGCATCCCTGGCGCTTCAAGTGAAGAGTTTTCCTTGGGCAGCCTCATTCCCGAACCCTCTGCAGTACCACCGACTGCCAGGTGACCGATCAATCTGTCGGTCCGCTGAGGCTTCCGTCTTCTTTTTGGGAAGCCAAGTTTTGCTCACGGGAGCCTCAATTTGGCGACCAGTTTTCTCTGCTACCTCATTTCCAACTAACGCGATCCCAAAACAGCTTTGCCCATGTGACGTCTTTTTTTGCCAGCTATACTTTGATTTTATTATCATCGTATTATCGACATTCAGCGCTTGCTCTCCATTGGCCTGAATGTTTTCGCTCTGGCATAGATCAATTGTAACTCGTTGCTGGGCACCCGGCTTTGAGAGGTCGTCTTGACTTCTTGGACAAGCCGGGAATCAGCTGTAGGCACATATCATAACTCATATATTTTCGCTTGTAACCACCACCGTCGTGTTAAAAACCCAGCCAATGCCCATCAACCACTAAGTGGCCGGATGAAACCCAATCCCACGCCAGCCACATGCTCGCGACCAACAGATTCGCACGGCAAGAAAAAAAAGGCTATTGTCGGCATCTTGATACGGCTCTAGGCATGCGTGATGGGATTCACTATAGTGTTACACGGTAGACGTGGCTCGCCATATGACACAGGTCGCATCGGAGTGGTAGCAGATGATTCACGACCCTAGGCGGACGAATCGGGGCCGGTGCGATGGACGGTGAGAACCATGCCGCCGGCGACGCCGATGTCATCACGCCTCTAGGCGCCGTAGTTGACCGACAGACCTACCCGGTTTGGCAAGTCGAGGGAGCGGAAAGGCACGGTGAGGTGATGTCCCAATGTAGCAGAGGGAGGGTCAGAGGGCCAGCTGTTGCAGCCTGATGGAATCCTAGGGGTTCATCGGCCATGTGAATGACGATCGATCTAGTTTGGTGCACCCTCCCGTTCACCCAACGCGACCAGCCGTGGGATGTAGGGCGTTTGATGCATGCCGTCGCTTGTCAACTGTTGGGTCAGGAGCGTGGGCGACGCAGCCACCTCCACGGCTGCTGTTCCCAACGAGGTGCGAATAGGCGCCCGTGTCGATGGGATACCGAGTGTCTGTCTGTCTGTGACTGTACAGCCTCAAGCGACGAATGGTGTTGGCAGCTGGTGTCGTGGGCTCTGGGTGATGCAGCCCGCCGATTTGGGGCATGCGGCGCATCCTCGAGCTGGTCGATCGGCCGAAGCGTGACCAGCGAGGACTCGATCTGATTTGTGTTGAGCTCGACGGCCATTTTGTGCCACTATCCGCGACTTACGCAGCCGGGAACGATGGGGCGCGCTACCGACCAGACTGGAGTCGGGATCCGTAATCTGTACGCAGGCGTAGGACCCGGCACTCTCTCTGCACACCAAAAATAATACACTTGGGGGGGGGATGAATGGGCGCGGAGCGATGGTGTGCTCAAGCCTCAGCAGCCATGGCTTGCTCGGTCATGGAACCTCGGGTGTCGTGTCGCGGCCAAGAGACGGGCGGGGGATACGCGGGTCGGCTCATCCATGCCGTTTTTCCCTACCGACACTCTGAACCAGAAACCGTCGGTGTTCCCATCCCATCCCATTCTCGCCGTAGGTTGAATCATTTCAAGTGCCTTGCCAATCCCGCGTCAAGGCCAACCGCCCAGCGCCCCAGGCTATCCCCATTCCTGCTCGCCCGAGCCCGCTTTCAGCCAGCCCAAAGCTCGTCATAGGACCCTTCTCGTCGACATCGCCCTCGCAGCTCTCGTCTCGTCGTTCTGCATAAGGGGCGGGCGAGCCACGCGCACGCGCACGCGGGAGAAACCCCAAACGTCATGGCAGACAGGTGAATACAGAGCCCGCCCCCATTGCATTCTTGCCCGTCGCCTCCTGTTGCTGGTCCGCGGCACACCTGGCCTGGCTGGGGGGCGTTGATGCATCCGAGACCCCCCGTGCTGACCTGTCTCTTATTAGCAGCCGTGTTAACATCATCTTTGTCGGCGCGGGCGCCGTGGGATGCTTCTACGCTTCCCGGTTACATCATGTAACGTGCTCTCTGAGCTCCCCCCTTTGTCTTTAACCCCGAGACATCTTGAGCCGCCTCCTTGGTTTGCTTTTTTTTGTGCTGACAACCGGCCCGGGTTTAGCCATCTGACGGTGTGCACGTCTCGCTCGTGGCCCGATCCAACTACGCCGCCATCGAGAAGGACGGTGTTAGGCTCCAAACGCGCGCCTTTGGCGACTACACTTTTGTGCCCGATGCTGCGTACCCGTCTGTAAGTGCGGCGGGTGACGCCAAGGATGAGCACGGCGTAGCGCGGGACTGGCACTACATCTTTGTCACGACCAAGGCGCTGCCGGATGTAAGTGACGACTCGGGCATGATCACGCCCCTCGTGGGCCCCAAGTCGTGCATCGTCCTCATCCAGAACGGTGTGGGCGTCGAGGATCCCTTCCGCAAGCGCTTCCCAAACACCCCCATTGTAAGTGCCGTCACCGTCATCAGCGCTGAGCAGACGTCGCCGGGCACGATCCGGCAGAACCGCTGGACGCGCATCAGCATCGGGCCCTACACCGACGGCCTGGGCACGGGGGACGTAGAGGTCCTCCGGCGCGGGACGGCCTGCACCGAGGCGCTGACGCGCTGGTGGACCGACCTGGGCGGCATCCGGGACGTGGATCCGCACGACGAGGTCGGCCTGCAGACGGTGCGGTGGCACAAGCTGTGCATCAACTCGGCCATGAACCCGTCGGCGGTGCTCTCGGGCGGGCGGGGCAACGCCGACATGGTGTCGGACCCGGAGCTGCGCATTCACCTCGAGGGCGTCATGCGGGAGATCCGGGACGCTGTGCCGCGCATCCTGGGGCGGCCCTTCCCGGCCTCCATGGCCACGCCCGACAAGATCCTCACCAGCACGGAGCGCAACAAGGGCGCCCGCCCGAGCATGCTGCTCGACTGGGAGGCCCGCAAGCCCCTGGAGCTCGAGGTGATACTGGGCAACCCCGTGCGCATCGCCCGCGAGAGGGGCGTCGACATGCCGAGGATGCAGAGCCTGTACGCGCTGCTGAGGTCGGCACAGCGCATGAGGGAGGGCAACCCCAAGGGGAAGCTGTGAGATGGTGCCTCAGGGGTGCATGTGACGTGACGATGCGGTGGGTGTTATCATCAACCGCCTATTATCCCCAGTATAATGTCGATTAGTATATCTCAGGGACTCAGGGGCTGTATCTAGCTAGTATCTGCAAAAAAATTGCAACCTTTCTTTCCTCTTGTCCTCTTCTACCATTCGTACAGCCCACGCAGTTCAGTGAATGGCGCCTCGTGCGTGAAACCTTGATCGCAAGTCTCGCAAGCAGACTATCTGATGGAAGGACTGTGTCACATCGTGCAGAGGACATGTATGTCTCCATGACACCCCTCGATATGTAGGACCACGAGACCCCTGCAACCCGTTCCTGCTGATGCCTATGGCCAACAACCGAGATCTAACCCCCCTTTGCGGCAATAAGCCCTTGGAACTGGTGCCTCTCTCTCTGTGAAGTGAATAGGAACGAGAAAAGGAGCACGGCGAGCTGTTGGTGATTGTGTAGTGTGAGCCGTGATGCTCGTTCCTCGTCCCCCTATTGCAACTCGACCTTGGTGAAATATCTCAACTGAATGTGGTAGTGGCATGTATACGGTTACAATTGAAGCTAGCGAGCGCACTTTGCGTTTGCTATCGTAGGGAGTCTACTGGAATATCTAATCGAGATGAACGATAAGTTGAACCGAGCATGCAAATGGCGACAACTACTGCCACGTTGGAACGGGAAGATTTCGTTTATCCTGTGCGTTATTCGTATTGCGTTCTTTTTTGGAAAGCCAAGGAATATGTGAGGGGTTTCATGACACAAGCTTTTAGGCCGAGAAGTGAATGCAGCTCCCACTATGCGCCATTTGCTTCTTGCATGACGGCCATGCACATTTAGGGTTGTCGTTAACATTGGTGGATACGGAGCCTCTAAGCGTTAGGATAGATCCGTACAGGGATGGCCAGGTCAGCAGATTTTGGTTGGTTTGCATTTGCTCCAAGCTTGATGGAGATGCATGTGATTGTCTCCTTCCTTCAAGTCGAGGAGCAATCCAGCAGAGTTTCCGCAAGGAGCATGCCAGGCCTCATCTTGGCATTTCAATCCCGTGGTGCTCTTCAATCTTGTACCAAGTAATCAACTTGTTCCAATCTTTATGAAGCCAACACTGATCCAAATGCTCGCCCTGGTGAAAATGAGGTAAAAAATGAAGTGACTTCTTGTATGCAGTTCTATCATCAGATTGGCGAATGGGATCTGACCACCGGGTACGCAATCCCTCCAAAGCAACAAACTGCCATCATGTCATGTCAGACAGACCGTTCTCAACTTGCACTTTATTGTTTGTGATACGCATCACTTGTGTGTTGGGGGGGGGGTTGACGCATGGTAGCAAAGATCATCGGCGGAAATATATGCCAGAAGCAAATATCGCCGCCAGGTAAAGGAAAGCGGCATTCTCCATTTATGTTTTTATTCTTTTTTTTATCTCAATTATTGAGTTTCAATGAGATATTTTTGATGAAACGAGTTCTTATAAGATGGACTAAAATATGGTGTGATAGTTTGGTCCCAGCATGGAAGCCAGATACATATGCTGGATTTCGCGATGGAATGACAGTAACACTGTGTCAATATGATACAACGACATCTGTCAACACAAAAGCAAACCACGCTAGACAGATGTCTAACATGAATCAAGATGAACAGGGGAACACCGTGTATGTTGCGGGTTGGTTTCACACATGGTTGGATCGACCAGACGTAGGTGACACAGCTATACTCGAACAATGGCCACTAGCGCTCCACGCGGTTTCTCAATGGCCGGATACGATTTAAAGAACGGGGAATATGAATGGATGAAATGACTAGACGGCAAATTTGTGAGATTGCCGCCACACTGAAATATATGGGTCCTCAACATCTCAATCACGTTCTCCGAACACGTCCAAAGATTGAACTACGGAGCCATTATCCTATTCGCAAATTGTTTAACCTGGGGATTCTTGCGCCACTTTGTTTACTCCTAGTGTAAAAACGATACGTAGGCTCGATAGGATGATCCGGGAACCAGGCCACAACGGCAGCGTACAAGTAAATAGTGTTCAACAATAAGTTTTGTCGTGTAAGTATTTTCACCCTAGCCAAAAAGAAGAATTAATTTGTGCCACTTTAGTTATCAGCAGAGTTTGCGCATCTCAGCACGAACAAGGACAGATGCAATAATTACAAGCTACGCAATCAACGCACGCTTGGTCCTCTTTCCCGGTTCAAGTTGAGAAACGCCAAAAGTTGAAAACAAAACGAGGTGACGCGACCTAAGCTTTTCGTTGAATGTCGATGATGCAGCTGGTTGTGCATACAAGGTGAGTCGTGCAATGATGGAACCAAGGTATCGATCAACGGGAACAGACACTCTCGGACAGTTTCGCAAGTCTGAGAGCCTCGTGCTCGGATTGGCTTGTGGACTAGGCTCCTCGGTTGGTGGCGCATAAGCCTGTTACCTTGTCACGGCGTTTTCTCGTTACTCGGGATTGGTGGTTGGCCTGCCTGTGCTTAATCTATTACACCTTGATTACAACTGCTTGGTCCAACACGACCAGCAATCGACCTCAACCTCACTGTTGCGCGGCTGCATTCTGCGGGCATGGTTACTCAAGTAAAGTGCTGTTGTGGCACGCCGCACCGACGTCTGCGTAAACGAGATGCATCAAGCACCGTGTAGACCAAGGATTCCGGCATTGGGCTTCGGGAGACGACTGATAGGCAGTCTCGTTGGGCCGCAGCATCTTGGCGAATTAAAGTTTCGGGTGCAACATAACATCAGTCGAGTGCTGTGCCAAGCATGGTTGATGTGGTACAAATCGATGTTTTGACAACTCGTGCGCTGTCGCACGTCCAGTCATATATGATGGGCCGATTTGATGTAGTCGATAGTTGACTTATCGAAAACACGCCGGGCGACAAGTGTTCCAGGCTCCGTGGGAACACAGCAGCGGACCATAGCCCCGCTGTGTCGAGCTGGGTTCCAATACTTATCAGCAGTTGTTTTTTGGGGCGCATCAAGAAAGTTGTGGCATACTGTCTTCAACAACGCAGTCCACAGCCCGCCGCCAATACCACGCAAAGTCACGCGCTCGGAATCATGCAAAGCCCAAATAACATGGGCCACCGTTTACCCGGCACAAACGTGGCCCCGACGTCCATCGGGCCATGTCCAGGGCGCTTGCGCATCGGAAGGGGAGCCGGCCCACTTGTTTGGCAATATTGAGCTCGTGTTTTTGGGCTGCAACTTCGTAGACGTCACCAACATGGACCTAGCGGGATACCGAGTGGTCAAGGGTCCCCGAGTCAGGCTGAGGGGGTTTCGAAGCTAAGACAAGCGCTTATGGAGCGGGCAGGGAAGCGGAAATATGGCTCCAAATTTTTTCTTCATGCTGAACGTTGCTGGGACGAACTAAAAAGCATACTGGGGGTTTTGTGCCAGTCTCTGCCAACTTTAAAATGGTTGTGGCTGTTGAGTGAGGCTGGAGATTCAGGTTTGTGCCTGGTTGAAGCCACAGACGTCGTGGATGCGAGATGCGAAGAAACAACAATGTGGCTGCATCCCATCCTTTCCCTTTTGGCCAATGCCTCGTCATGATTGGCCCCCTAGTGCATATCAAACCTGGTCTTTCGGAGCTTCTTGGCCGGCGTGCATGATGTCATGCGCCTTCTAAGCAAGTGGCAAGTGGCAAGTGGTATGTGGCGAGTGCACAGTGTTCTTCGTCTGAGGCGCAAACTGTCTCCGCCCTGGGAACCCTGTGTCATGGAGTTCCTGAGCTTCTTCCAAAATGACTTGTGTCTTTCACAAACGCAGGGTCGCGCGAGAAGACGTGGCATTGCGCTTCTTCTGCGGCCAGCATCCTGCCAACTTAAAATTGCTTTGGTGCCCAGGCCGTCCCAATTGGCGCCGAGTCCGATTGCGCATTCCCCTACTTGCCGGAGGCAGAGACTGATGCTGGGAGGGGCTTGGAGGGGCAGGCCTAGTTGAGCGAGGGGCACCAGGCCGCTTTGAGCTGTGCAGTGGGGGAGGGGTGCTTTCATCGGCGATGCTCTGGACGCAGAGGAGCGGCCTGGACTCGCGTGGGACCATGAGGGCTGCTGTGTCTCACAGGATTCCCTTTGCTTCTCCCTTCTGGAACGGCCTTGGTCGCCGCCTCGACGCTGCGATATGTGACGAGAACCTCGCCCATTGCCAGACGTCAAAGTTGACATGGCCAAAAGTCTCGACCCGACCCGACCCTGTCGATCGACCTGTCCACGCACGGGTCCACAGCCTCTTCGTCGGCCCCGATCGCTCATCGACACCAGGACTGACAGCAAGGGTAAAGAAAATCCCATCTTTTTAGGCTGGCTTAGCGCGTCTCGTGGCCGGATATAACGGGGCCAACACTGGTGTATGGTCTAAGCTCTTGCGGAATATCCCAAGAAGCATGAGGCCACTCGTAGTGACAAAAGTCCGAATGGCGTTTACAATCCCAGTTGCTGGCTTCTATTCCGTCTCCTTTCTTTTCCCTGTCTTTTTTTTCCTTTTTCAAACCGGGGAGATGAAATGTCTGAGGGATGGTGGGTGATCAGCCGCCAATGATGGCATCGGGTCGTTTTGATTCGCGATGATCTTCCTTGAGCGATATCCCTCGTGCAATGGAAAGAGTCTGGCCTTTCCGCAGTCTCAGCCATGACAGCGCCCTCCTTCTCACAGCTGCCTCTTCGCTGGACAGCCCTAGTAATTGCACACTGTACGCACTCGTGAGCCCTACTCAACCAGGCAGTTGTTGCTCGCTTCTTAGCCCATACTGCTAGCGGTACTGTAATTAGTACGCCGGCAGTTCCCTGAGGAACCTGTGGCTGGTCTGCGGCTGGCTGGCTAGCTTGTAACACGGAGGATTCAAATGCCATTTAGCCTCCGAAAAGCTCGATCTCTGGGCGAGCTAGCGGCGCTAGGAGCAGACGCCTCTCTCGTCCCCCATTTTCCATGACGAATCCGTCGCACTGTGCATCGCCACCTCCACACGCAGCGAGCTCGAGCAAGCACATGCACCACTCACAACAGGGCTACAGGGCTACGGGCTACAGGGCTACGGGCTACAGGGCTACGGGCTACGGGCCACAGGCTACAGGCGCTGCTACATCATATCACGGAGCGCTGTTGTTTCTAAGTTGGCTGCAACCACCACCCACCCCCATCCACACCCATCCCGCCAGTGTGTGGGCACGAGATCTTGCTTGTTTGACATTGCCATCCACTTGATCTACAATTTCCAGATTCTCCATCTTTCCTGTGCCTAGCAATTCAATTCGACCCGTCACGCCGCCTCGCCTCGCCTCGCTTCGCATTGCATCGCATCATCTCCCCTCCACCTCCTCAGATTGTCCCCGTTCTTGTTCCCGTCCTTGTCCTGTTCCTATTGCAGCTCCTCGCCGTCCCGTCACCTTTCCGCTTTCCGCCCCCGTTATCCAGCCTCTGGCGTCGAGTCAACGCTGCTGAGCTTGCATCTTGCATATTACATACACCTACTTCCTAGAACCACCCACGTTGTCTTGTCCAGGGTGTGCCTTGCACCCCTTGCTGTGCCGCCTTTTGCCCAAGCATTGTCGTCCCTGCCGCCTCTTCCCCGTGCCATTCATTCCTCCTGATTCACGAACGGGCATGTGCTGCTACACCGCGGCCGCTTTCACTTTTGGTCCATCTTCCCACCCGCGCCTCGCCGTTTTGCCCTGAGCTCCAGCACTTTTCCCTCTTGGAGTGGCTAGCATTGTCATGGATGCGACGCAGGGCAGAGAGAGCGAGGTCGATGGCCAGTCCAACGAGAACCAGGACCAAACCCAGAACCTGCCCTCATCGCACAGCGAGGTCCCGTCTTCCTCCAAATCCGAAGCCCCAGCTGCCGAAATCGACCTCGCGCCCTTAAACACTGCGGCCCCGACCCGTCCCGGTAGAGCCTCTTCGGTCCCGGAGCCATGTGACAATGCCAACGGCGCAAACCCGGAGGCGCCATTCTCGCCATGGAGCGCCGACTCCGACAAGGCAGGATACCATTCGACCCCTTCTGACATCTCCGGCGACCGGGTCTTCCCTATCCGATCGGTAGTTAGTGTTGATCCCACCAGCAGCAAAATTGCAGCCAACGACTATTTTGCAGGCAAGGGCGGCACCCGAGGCATTCCCGTCAGACTCCCCGGTGCGCCTCGAGTTGACTCTGGCTTCGAACTGAGGCGCTCAGATTCAGTACCGCGATCCTTTCACGCAAGGGCTTCCAGTGACCACTTCCCCTCGATAGTGCGCAGAAAGAACACTTTGAGCGGCCCCATGTCAAGCATACAGCTGGATGCAGCCCGGCAAGGACCAACCACCACACCACTGCAGCTCGACATCGCCATGTCCGACAATGATGCCGACGACCTGCCCTCTCAGTGCCAGAGCACTCCTGAGCCGGTGGTTCCTGAGCCTCAAGCTAATTCTGGACCTGCATCTTCCGCCGACGCCGACCAACTCAACGATCTCCCCCATGTTACAAGTCGCTTCACTCATGTGGTCACCGACGATGGCCATGCTTTAATCACCGGTAGGGACGGTGTTTTGCAAAGATGTGAGGACGAGCCTATTCACGCACCTGGCGCCATTCAAATTTTCGGCGTGCTACTTGCCATACGAGAGGAAACCGAGGGCTGTTTTGTGGTGCGGTCCGTGAGTGAGAATTCCGAAAGGATGCTAGGGTACTCTCCGCGCCAATTATTTCAACTCACCAATTTCCTTGACATCTTAACCGAGGAGCAGCAAGATAACCTCCTGGATCATATCGATTTTATCCGTGACGAAGACGCCGATCCTGCCGTGAATGGCCCGGAGGTATTCAGCCTATCTATTCGAGGTCCCAAGAGGAGGGGTACTAAGCTATGGTGTGCCATTCATATCAACCCTGCTCACCCTGATTTGATCATTTGCGAGTTTGAGATGGACGATGACTTGGAGTATCCCCTTCGGCCCGCGGATGAGTTGACGCCCGATATCCCACATGACACACTCCAGTCCAATCCGACGCTGGAAGAAATCGAGGAGAGCACCGAGATACTCAGCAAGCCTCTGCGTATATTGCGGAGCGCCAGAAAAAGAAGAGGAGAGCAGGGCGCAATGCAAGTTTTTGACATCATGTCACAGGTCCAGGAGCAGCTATCCTCAGCCCCTAACCTAGAGACCTTTCTCAAAATACTCGTAGGTATTGTTAAAGAACTTACAGGGTTTCATCGCGTCATGGTCTATCAGTTTGATTCATCCTTTAACGGCAAAGTTGTAACCGAGTTGATCGACACCTCCCAGACGAGGGATCTCTACAAGGGCCTTCATTTTCCTGCAACCGATATCCCTCGACAGGCTCGAGAACTATACAAACTGAACAAGGTTCGGTTACTCTACGATCGCGAGCAGGAAACGGCCAGAATCGTATGCCGAACTAAGGAAGACTTGGACACCCCACTAGACATGAGTCACGCATATCTTCGAGCCATGTCACCAATTCACCTCAAGTATTTGGCCAACATGGCTGTTCGGTCCTCAATGTCGATATCAATCAATGCGTTCAACGAGCTTTGGGGCCTCATTTCATGTCATTCATATGGCACGCAGGGTATGCGAGTATCATTTCCCATTCGGAAAATGTGCCGCCTAGTCGGGGACACTGCATCGAGAAACATCGAGAGACTATCATACGCTTCCCGGCTACAGGCTCGGAAGCTCATCAATACCGCACCGACTGAAAAGAACCCGTCTGGTTACATTATTGCGTCGTCGGAGGACCTTTTGAAGCTATTTGATGCTGATTTTGGACTGTTGTCAATAAAGGGAGAGACAAAGATTCTAGGTTTGATCGAGCAAAGTCAAGAGGCACTAGCCATGCTTGAATACCTACGCATGCGAAAACTTACTTCCGTGGTTGCCTCGCAGGATGTGAAGAAGGATTTCCCTGATCTCCGATATCCGCCCGGTTTCCAAGTCATTGCTGGTCTACTCTACGTTCCATTAAGTGTAGGTGGTCACGACTTTATCGTATTCTTGCGTCGGGGCCAAATCAAGGAGGTGAAGTGGGCTGGAAATCCTTATGAAAAGATCGTGAGAGAGGGCACCGCGAGCTACCTTGAGCCAAGAACAAGCTTCAAGACGTGGCACGAAACCGTAGTTGGCAGTTGCCGGGAGTGGGATGAGGAGCAGGTTGAGACTGCAGCAGTCCTCTGCCTGGTTTATGGTATGCAGCATGCCACTAGATCCTACATTACTTGCGCTAACGGGACTTGCAGGAAAATTCATCGAAGTTTGGCGTCAGAAAGAAGCAGCCCTTCAAAGTAGCAAGCTCACCCGCCTTTTGCTCGCCAACTCGGCCCATGAAGTCCGCACCCCTTTGAATGCCATCATCAACTACCTTGAGATTGCCCTCGAGGGCACATTGGATCAAGAAACCCGAGAAAATTTAGCACGATCTCATTCCGCCTCAAAGTCTTTGATTTACGTGATCAACGATCTCCTAGACTTGACCAAGACAGAAGAGGGTCAAAGCCTCGTAAAGGATGAAATATTTCAGCTTTCTACTTGCATTCTAGATGCAACCGAGCCATTCAAAGTCGATGCAAAGCGAAAGGGAATTCAATACGACGTAATTATCCATCCTGGGCTACCGCACTCTGTGTATGGCGATGAGCGGCGAATTCGACAGGCGATTTCAAACATCACTGCCAATGCCGTCACCCACACCCCGAACGGCTATGTCAAGGTTGAGGTATTCGTTGCGGAGATCAGGGAGAACCAAGCTGTAATCGATTTTGTTGTAGAGGATTCGGGGGTTGGGATGAGCAGTCGTCAATTAGATGCCCTCTTCCGCGACCTGGAACAAGTCAGCACCGAAGATCCTTCCGAATCACCATCTGAACCGACCGAGAAGCGGCATGAAATGAGAACATTGGGTCTTGGTCTAGCAGTCGTCGCCCGGACTGTCAGGAATATGGATGGACAACTTCGTCTCAAGTCAGACATGGAACAAGGCTCAAGATTCGTGGTTCAACTCCCTTTCCATATATCCAAATCACCACAAAAGGAAGGGGCCGATGGTACACAAGATTCCGAGCAAACACCCGATGCCTCGAATTCCATCCACTCTGCCCCTGAATCAATCAAGGCTTTTCTAGATGGCGAAATAATGCTCGTCGATCGGGTCAGCAACATGAACGCTGGTGCTGAAACTGAATCAGGTGCTGATCGAGGAAGCTTTGAGAGCCGCCGCAGCGTTGTCAGCTTTGGCAGTGGTGGAAGCCACCGAAGCGATGCTGAAAGACTGATTGATGCAATACAGACGCCGCTGTCTCTAGATGACAAAGAGCCGGAATTTCCTATTCTCGGGCAAATTACGCATCCCAAAGGCGGATTAGGCTTTAGCTCAGTCGAGACCAAGAGCATCGACGGTCGCGAGGATAGCCCCCAGCAACCCCCCCAGTCCCCTGAGCCATCCACCGACTTAAAGGAAGAGCCTGGGTACGCTGATGTGCGGGATTCCAAGACACGTATCAGAGCTGTCCGAATACCTGATGAGTATACCAACATCGCTCGACCGCCACAAACTACACAGGATTACGAGACCGTTGTGGAGGTTCCAAACGAAGGGGAAGCACCCACTCCGAAGATTCGCGCCAACAGTATTGCCAGCGCCGCCACCCATGTCACAGACCAGCTTCAACTCCAAGTTTTGGTTGCAGAAGATGATCCCATCAACATGAAACTTCTAAGAAAACGACTTGAGAGGGCAGGGCATGATGTGCATCATACTGTCAACGGCGAGGACTGCGCTGCAGTCTATCAGGAAAAGTCTGCAACTTTTGACGTGATTTTGATGGATATGCAGGTAAGAATTAATAGCACAACTGGGTGATAATCCATAGCTAATCCATGTAACCTAGATGCCCATCGTTGATGGTCTCACGAGCACCAAAATGATTCGAGGGATAGAAGTATCACCAGAGCATGCCGGCCACTCATCCTTGGCAAAAAGCAACGCTCGCATTCCTATTTTTGCAGTCTCTGCCTCACTCGTTGAGAAGGATCGGCAAATGTACATTGACGCAGGTTTCGATGGATGGATTCTTAAGCCTATCGATTTCAAACGTCTCAGCACCTTATTCGCAGGTATATCAGAAGAAGATGTTCGAACTTCTTGTCTTTATCAAGTCGGAGAATGGGAACGAGGTGGATGGTTTCATCCCAAATTAGGGACGACTCCAAATTCAAGCGAAATAACACCAAAAGCCGACGATGCCTTTAAAGAACTGGGAGGTGCACAGGATTAGAGCATCTTGCATGTCATTGCTCATACCGCGAACCAATCAACTTCAAGGATGCCAATGGCTCATAAGTTTGTTTTCCTGCATCAGCGGTTGTCAGACCAAACCAATATCAGCATATCAGCATCCGGTTCCCGCAGTCCAAGCTGCGTTTCTTTGTAAGAAATCATCTTTACAATGTTTGTCATTCATGTTTACGGCCGCACACTTTCTGTACACGGTAGACACGGGGGATGGGAGACAATGGCGTTGAGGTCTTTGGGAATGGAAACCGGGTTTCGGCAAAAGGCCTACTGAGGTTCTTTCACGTGTTCTTCATTAAACCGCGGAGAAGAGTTGCATTTTGGTAAACACTCATACCCCCTTGATTGTCTCTTATTAGACATTACGAAATACGCATGATGTTTGGTTGACAGCGGTCGGGGTTTCTTTTTTCTTTGTTGAGTATCAGTGGTTTTTATTTTGTTGTGCTCTGTTGTGTTTTTTTCGGCGTTCTTGGTGCAAGGGGCTCGCTACACTATGTTATTTGAAAGAGTCTGTGACTCCAAGATGGTGACGATGGAATACTGGACGACAACAGGGAAAGCCTGTTTTTGTTTGAGAAGCACAGGGCTTACCGGCGCAGAGAGCCGGGTACGCGACGGGTGTGAATTTAGGCTGTGGAAGCCACTGCAGTGGGATTATTAGACAAGAGACCAATGCGAAGTCTGGCCCGGAGCCAGACAAGACGAGTGAAGGGGCGCGGCTTTTGGGCATTCAGGACATGACGAGAATCGTTATAGAAACCTACAACCCTAAAAAGGAGGCAATAAGAATCCGCCCACAAAGTTTTGTCGTCCGGCTTAATCATTCATTACACACATTTGCTCAAACACTCATGTTCACATCATGTCAGACCAAGAATGGATTAAGTCGCATTATAATCTTTGCAAAAAAGAAATTGTGAAATGTAAAGAAAAGAAGAAGAAAGGCTCGAGAGAGATCAGAATGCGTAATTCATGTGTATTTTTTTTCGTAGCCTAATAACGTTCAACGCCGTCTATGCATTAAAACCACAAAACCCAATGAATCCCCTGTCATCCCAGTTGCTCCCTGAATGACCAAATCTCCCATTCCCGTTGAATTCACTCACGGTTTCCATTTCACACCATATCACACAGACATACACAGAGACATATGCCCTCGCTCTCTCGCTCTCTCTCTCTCTCTCACACACCCACACATAAGAAGATCCCACCTCTGCCTACCCGTCATGCACCTCCTCCCCGAAAGACGAGCTGGCAGCACGGCCTCATAGGCCGGGGCGCCCTCGAGCGACCACGCTCCGGCTCGAGACTCTCCACCGCGGCCCGGCGGCACTACAGCTCGGACTCGGCACCGTTGGTGGACATGGCCATGGGGCTGCCATTTTGGGTTTGTTGCTGCTGGCGAAGGCGGGCGTTGCCGGGTGGGCGACGGCGGACCACAACACGGCCATTCATGTTCATGGTCTCGTCATCGTCGTCTGAGTCGGGGTTCTGCTCGGAGTACAGCCGAGCCTCGTCGAGCTCGGTGATGTCTGTGGGTCGGTCACGGAGCCACTGCATCCGGGGGCCGGATCGGGCTCGCTCCGAGACGCGGAAGCCGTAGATACGGGGTTCGTATATGCGGCCGGGGCCGAGGCCGGGAGCAATGTTCTTTGCGTACATGCCATTGACCTGGCCTTCGACGTCCTGGACGCGAGAGCTGTTGCTGGAGAGGACTTCGATGCCGCGCTTGGTGAGGTCGTATTCAGGGAAGGTGAGGAGGAAGAGAGCACCAAAGGTGCGGCCGAAGAAGGCGCCGTCGACGGTTTGGAAGCGGCTGTTAGGCGGGACGTAGACGTCTAGACACGAGGGGCAGAACAGCTTGACTGTATCCTTGCCTGGAATGTCAGAGAGGCCAACGGGGAGAGTGCGGGCCTGTTCGCAGTTTGTCCTGGGGCAGCAGCCAAAGTGGCCGAGCTCGTACTTTTCGCTCATTTGTTGGATGCCGGCGCGTGAGCAGATGAAGCGTTGGTGGATGAGGCCGTAGAGCATCTCGGCTGAGGACTCGATGACGGACAGGTCGCTTGCCATTCGACTGTGATGCCTCCGCTCGCGACCCAGGCGCTCCTGACCCTCGCCCAAACCAGACTCGTTGTCGTCGTCATCCTCCTCTTCCTCCTCTTCCTCTTCGTCATCTTCTGGTTCGACGTCCAAGATCATCTGTGATGCGCGCGCAAAGCTCACGTGTCAGCGTGGGTGGGATTCAAATTCAGCGGTCAGGCTGGGCGCGAAACGGGGACAAAACATACCTCCAATGCCTCCTTGTACATGCTGACCTGGGTCTGCAGACCGGTGAGGTTGAAGTCATCCTCGATAAACTCTTCCGACACCTCTGCAAAGTACTCGTGGCCGAGCAGGGAGCAGAAGCTCGAGATCCACGACTCGGGCACGCCCGACGAGGTGGACATGGCGGGCGTCGCGGGAATGGGTGAAAGCGATGGGTCGTGGTGGCAGGTCGCGGTAGCGGGGGGGAGAGCAGTGATGAATTATGCTGGTATCGCTAGAAAAAAAAAAGACTGGGTATCGATAGCGTCGTCTCTGGCCAGCGAAGGCGGGGTGAAGACGGGCGGGATAAGGGCGCAGCAGCTCTGGTAATGGATGATGCGAGTGGGTTTTTTTTTGGGTGGGTGGGTGGCCTAGGCTGCTGGCTGGGCGGCGAGGAGACGATGGAGGCGTGGGAGGGGTTGGAGGGGAGAGAAGCGAGGGGGGCGGGCGAAGCGGTTGAATTCAGAGCAGCGATGGCATCGTCGACGAGGTTTTGGGGCTCGAAACGGGTCGCAAGCACGCACAGCGCAGGCACAAGCACAGGCACACGCACGCTGGGCGTTGAGCTGTTAGTGAGTGAGTGCAGCGGTGGGCTTCGGTGCTAACTACTGGATGTGGGAATGATGCCCTTTGGTTGGAGGCGGCGGCGGCGATGGGATGATAAGTCTGTGGATGGATTGTGTTTGTGGATCCACTTTCGGACCCGAACCTGGCCTTGGCTTTGTCCTGGGCCCTGGCACATGCTGCCTCGTTCGGCGCCACGCCTTTTTCCGGATTCCGCTCCGTCTCATGCTCATGCCATCTACACTGTAAAACACTGTAAACATATTAACCTATTAACCTATTAACCTATTTGGATAAGATGAGAATGAAAACTGATCCGAAACCGATGGCGTCGTAAACCCAATGTTCAATCCTCATAATACCATTCTTTTAGTCTCATTTTTATTACCAGCCATTCAATCCACCAACCATGAACAACATTACCACCACCCTTTCTCGCAGCCAATGGACCCGTCAAGTCTATAAAATTGCACAGCGTCAACTGTCTTCATCACGCCCAATTCCCTTGACACCATCCCCCAAAAATCTCTCGGAAATTCCCACATTTCGAGAGAAGGCTCTTGATCCTCAAAAACCCTGCCTCTTTTCGAGAGAGTCCGGATCCGCCGCTACACAAGTGCCCGCAGCCACCAAGTGGTTCCACCAGACCAACCTTGATAACGCCACAGGGACACCATCGCCGTGGGGTCTTGCGCCCTACATAAACCAGTTCCAGGAATGGCCGTTTCCATACGAGCTTGTAGCGTCATCCGGGGGGAGCCAGCAAGCTCTCGTGGCCTTTTGTGACTGGCTCACTTCCAGCAAGGAACCCACAGATTGCATGCTCGCCGGCATCCTGGAGCCTTCCCTGGCAGAGATAGGGACGCACACCTTTTTCCAGCTCTTTGCACCGCTCAGACTTCTCATAAAGGCCCTTGAGTTCAACCGCTTACAGGCCCAAAACCAGCTGGAACCCGTGGTGCTGTACATTGCGCAGTCCTCTCTTCCAGACCTGCCTCAGGAGTTGTTGGACGACCTCCCCACCCCGGAGCTCGTCCGGCATGCCGGAAAGGGTGATGTGTACAACTCCAGTATCTGGCTCGGCACGGAACCGACCTATACGCCGCTGCACCGCGACCCAAACCCCAACCTATTCTGCCAGCTCTGCAGCGCAAAGCTCATACGGCTCATGCCTCCGGCCCCTGGTGACATGCTGTACTTTGGGGTCCAGGCACGCATCCGCCAGCAGGGCAACAGCCGCATCCGTACAGTGGAAATGATGGAGGGGAGGGAGCGGGAGGCGCTGCACGAAGCCATATGGACGAGCAATCCCCTACCAGACCAGTTGTACGAGGCCGAGCTGGGCCCCGGGGATTCCTTATTCATCCCCAATGGATGGTGGCATTCCGTGAAGAGCAATGGTATTAGTGGGAGTCTCAATGTATCCGTTAATTGGTGGTTCCGATGACGAATTGACACAACTCAGTGACGCAGTATTCGGTAATGAGGAATATGGGCGTATATCATCAACTCTGTATATTTATATATTGTATTTTATCACACCCCGCACATACGACACCATCCATCACGGCTTCGTTATAGGCTTACAGATGATCCAATTAAGATACCCGCAAGGCCACAGGTGCATTTCGTTTCCGCTTCGAATCTCCCACTCGCTCGTGTCCGCGCCGCAGCCTCGGAGGAGCGCCTCAACCTCGTCCGGTGTCCTCGTCCGGAGCGCAGAGACGTAGCCATCAAACACAATAACAAATGGGAGTATGGGAATAAGCCAGCCGAATATGAAGGTAACCAGGGACCGGCGCCTCCAGGCATGGCCGGGAGTCTCAATGATGACGCCGAGGCCCAGTATCAGAAGCGCAAAGAAGCTGGCGAGGCTGCGGTCCTGGAGTTCGAAGATGGCGAAGCCATCGCTCGTCTCGACTGTATTGCGCAGGATAGCCGAGGCCAGCGGATCGTCAAAGTGGTGGAAGGCGAGGTTGAACATCCGCAGCGTCTTCTTGCCGTCGCCCCGATGGACGAGGTGCTCCGGCGCCGCACTCGCATCAACACTCTCGGCCTCGTACGTGATGAGTGGGTTCTTCCGGGCAACTTTGTCCCAGGCTTCCACGTTGGGGTGCAGGTCTGTCAGTACAAAGCGCGCGGGAGATAGCTCCCGGGATCTCAGGTGGGCGTTAACGGCCCGCTCAATGGCTGGCGTGGGCCCGCCGGCGCCGGCGCAAAAGTCGATGACGGTGTAGTCGGGGAGGGAGTCCCCAAAGTTTCCAATCAGCGTGTTCGCCGCGATGCGGGAGGGCGAGATGGACTGCAGCGGCGTCTTGGAGTTCCAGGTGCGGGTGAGGGCATCCTGGATGCGGCTCCTGAGAAAGGTCGGAAACCTGCCCCGGAAGCTCTCTGTTAGCCAGTGCTCGATTGGTTCCAGGTTGGGAGTGGGGAGGCGTTTGCGAGGCGCAAGAGTTGCAGTCGAGGGTTGCAGTGTAGATTGATTTGCATCTTGCATCTTGAAATCTTGGGGAGGAGGCACTTAGACCAACTTACCAGGGCTGGTCGTCAATCTCGAAGAGATGTAATCTTGGGATGAGAGGCGCCATGTCAAACAGTAGATGCCGAGTACACAACAACCACTTTTCTGTGAGAAAATAATGAGGATTAACTAGTTGCAGGTCTCGAGAAAAGAAAGACGAATAAAATGGGAAATACCAGCCCTATAAGTGATGTGTTGACGTTAGTGGCGTGTCTTATGTCCGTCGGGGATTTCTTGGCGGCGTTGCAGGGTAGGTAGCTCTTTTGCCTAATTTGTCACACCCGAGGATGCATGTCTTGGAACCACTCCGAAGCACCCACAAGTCCAAAAAAGGAAACAAATGTCAATTATTATTCTTGGAATCTTTTTTCTAGGTCTAATATTCCCAAAAGCCATGAATTCTGTCATGTTCTTGCGCTGCAAAGCTTCAAATCTTGACATGCTCGAAACGATTCAAACGCCACGTTTTTGCCAGAAAAGGATCCCTTCCCCGGTCCCATCCCCTCCACACCATTGGTGCCAGGACCTCTCAACAAAATGTCTAGCTCCGTCGGCGTCTATTTTCCCCGAGCCTCGTCATGAGGCTCTCACCAACTCGACATTGGGGTTTCAACCGTTACTTTGTTGGGGCGTCCGTATATGGATCAAATCCTACCCGGCGCTTGGCCTCGTTGCGGACTCTCCATTGAGTCTCGCCAATGAGACCCGTAGTCGAAGTCTCTTCGAGGAAGAAGGTCAATATATGATCTGGGATAGAGAGATGTGAAGCTTGCTGAAACTCCTGAAGACTAGTCAGTCGAATCAGCATCTCCATTAGCGACAGCGATGTGGTGATGGACCCGAAGGGCGAACGCGCGACAAAGTCTCGTGTTTTAGCCGCCTCTTGCGAATGGGATAACCTCTGCGGAGATGATGAGCTTGCTGATGGTCGCAGAGACAGCTGCTTAATTTGATCAACAACTTTAGAATCAAGCGACTTCCAAGGTCGTGAAAAGCCGTTTTGGTTGGATGCTGCGTCCCCAGACTCATTGGTTTCACTAGAGCCAACGCTCTCGTCGTCGTCATCTTCTTCTAGGCTCTCTTCCTCATCTTCCTCAAACACTTCAAGTGCAATCCACTCAGGGTCAAGATGAGCCGGGAATTTGTAATTGGCTAGGCTGCTTTGAAATAGCTGCCCAGAGGTGCCAGTCTCTGTGGCAATAGCCTCTCGCAACAGCTGCCTGTCAATATTGTCCTGTTCATCGTCCCCATCGGTCGTCCCGGGGACAACACTGCCATCTTCGCTATCTCCATCTTCGATGTACTCGGCAAACCCGCCAGTCCCACTCCAGTTCGGGGCGGCCTGGAAGTCGCGTTTCAGTAATAGCACTGGATTCTGCTCTCCATCGGTGGCATTCCCGATGTTGAGGATCCTACCAGTGTCAGTGTAGAAGATCTTGGATACCTGGTGTATTGGGATGGATTCGCGGATGCCAGCGGTGGCGATATCGTCGTAAGGTGTGGGGTTATGCTTGTGTTCATTATCGTGTACACGCCCATCTTCTAGATCTTCGATTATTTCCAGATGATACGCGTACTCTGCCCCTTCCTCGAAAGGGAGATGGGAAGAGAATGCCTCTGGGGAGCTGTTTGGATCTCTACTGCCTGGCCGATACCCAACCGTGCTGTCAAAGACGTAGTCGGCCCGGGTTCTGCAAAGGCGCACACGAGCCTTGTGCAATACTTCCTTCCAGAGGGGTTTTCGAGCGCCATCCTCTAGTCCATACGCCGCCTGATTGTTTTGGGTTTGCGGGAAGCGGTTTGTGTCATTGGCATCACCAATCGGCGAGACTTCATTTGATGAGGAAGGTGTTTGGGTAGAGCCATGGCCTAAAAACAACATATACAGAGACAAGGTAAAGGCAGGGCCGATTTGGACTGGCCTACTTGGGTCCTGTGCAAACTGCGTATCACCAACGATGAGGAATGTGCTGGCCTGCAGCAGTCTTGAGGGCGAGACACCAGCGGGCAGTGAGGTTGAGAGACTCTCGCCAGAGGCGCTTATGGCCAGCTGCAGCAAGGGAATTTCGCGGTCGATTCTAGACAGAAGGTCCTCGATACCCTTGAGGATGGCTACCAGATCATCTGGGCGGACCCGGGGCGGGTTGGATTGCCCAGGATTGGCGGTCAGCTCTTCAGACACGGCTACAGCCTCTATGCGACGTCCCAGAGAGACAATCTCCTTATGAAGTGACTTTGCGAGGGGCACGGCGGACTCAAGGAAAATGTTGCCTCTGCCTGACCTGGGGCTGCGTTAGCATGTGGCTTGGTGCAGGGCTTGGGCATCACCTACTTGAACTCGATCAGGTCGATGGCGGGGGAGATGATCTGGGCATGGCGTTAGCGACGGCTCCCCGAGATAAGCTACCGATGACGTACCTTGATTTTACTATCAAGGAGCTTGCGGAGTGTCTTGAGGCGAGAATGCAGCTTCTTGTCCTCGACAGAGTTCATCAGGCGGGAACACTGGCCCAACGCATATGTGGATGTCAATGCGATGCCCGAACGGATGGCATATCTCATGGCCTGAACGCCAACCGTAGCCAGAAACTCGTCCATGTTGACGCCATCAAGCTGGGGAGCATGCAGTTTGGAGTTGAATGTCTATGGGCACAGCTATGTCTACTGCTGGGGGAGAGGTGAGGCAAACGCAGCGAGACAAAGCAAAATGCACGGCACACGGCATGCTGCACGACCCGCGCGTTTGGGGCTGGGCGGTCGGCAGCTTGCCGCATCGCTGCTCCAGGCGGTCGCAGTGCGCTGTAATCACACACATACAAGCACCTGGGGCACGGGCAATTAGCGAGCTGGCGGTTGCACAACTGACTTATAGTGGGGTAGCAGGGATGTCTTTTAGCTAGACTCGGCGGCGTTGCAGGCGAGGGGCAACGTGTACGGCGAGTGAGACGCCGGCGGGTGCCCCTCCTCAGTGTGAGGTGCAGATGAACACTGTCCTTGGTCGTACCTCGGGCCTGGCCGCTCTCAGGCATGATGAGTTTTGGGCACAAGTCACCAATGGTCTGGCAACCAACAGGGCTAATGCCAGCTTCGTGACAATAGCGAGGTTGCGACTGCGTGCTCTAGTGAGTCACCTGTGATGATTCAGAAGCTGGGGTCGATGTTAAGCAAAAAGCAAGAGGTTGGCGTTTGTTAGGCGAGTGCTGCCTAGTTTCAAGGATGTCACCAGTTGTAAATGTAAATCATCAACGCACGGTGGAGAGGATGCAGGTAATAGGGATCGTAATATGATCGACTCACAGAAAGTGAATGGCTGCCAGGTACCCCTCGCCACAGTGAAAACAGTGCCCATGTTGGGTGGAAAAAAAAGCGCGCCGCTCTCTCCATACAAATTTCAGTGTATCGGCGGCACACTTTTTTTTCCATCAGATGCCAGGGCAGCGTCATGGTGGGGTTCGAGTTTTTAACCTCTCCACCAAAGGCCAAGTCTTAAACCCAGCACAAAACGCATCTTGGTCGTCAGGCACTCACCTTCCCTACGACTATTGCTCTCCTTGGTGCCCAAGTGCCCTTGAGGACCCTTCTAGAAGCCTACGAGGCTGGTACTTGCTCATTCTGTCCCCGGTCCCCCCCACGGTCTCGAGGACGCAAGAGGTTGCATATCTAGGGCCACATTAAGTCCGCAGCCCATTCAAACCGCAAACAACTTCACACGTCGAACGACCGATCTATTCCCCGTCGCGCGTCGACCCCGACACCCATCAACATGGCCGACCTCAACTCCTGGGAGGACGATCCTGCTGCTCAGGATGAGAACCTCTCTCGTCAGGCCCAGCAGCAGCTGAACATGAACCCCGGCAACCCCGCCCCCGCGCAAGGAGGCTTCCGACCCAGCGTTGCTGCTTTCCAGCCTACCGCCCAGACTTTCCAGCCCGGCCAGTTTGGAGGAGGCGGCTTCGTTCCCCAATACCAACAGCAACAGTACTATCAACAAGGCTACTACCCTCAGTACGGCCAGCAGGGCCAGCAGGGACAACAGGGACAGCAGGGTTTCAACCAGTACAACCAATATGGCGGCGGTTTCAGCCAAGGCTATGGTATGATGTTTTGCGCAGAATTCGCCTCCTACTCTGATATCAGACGCTGACTTGATCCAGGTGGATACCCTCAGTATGGCCAGCAACAACAGCCTGTCCAAGCTCAGCAGCAGCCCGCCCAGCCTGCCGCTCCCTCAATTGCCCAGCAACCTGTTGCTGCTCCCGCTGCTGCCCCCACAGCCCCTGCTGCTGCTGCTCCCGCCAAGGTCCTCAGCATCAGCGCAGATGGCACAGCTTCTAAGCCCAAGGCTAAGGTGCTCTCCATCGGCGGCACTTCTACTCCCGCCAAGAAGGAGGAAGCTAAGCCTGAACCCACCGACAAGCCCGAGGCTGGCCAAAAGGCTGCCGCCGCCAAGGCCATCGAGAAGACCGGCGAGAAGGCTGGCAAGGCTGCCACCAAGTCCGGATCTACCTCTCCCAATGCCTCTGGCCGCTCCAGCCCCGCTGCTGGCGACAAGAAGCCTGCTGCTCGTGAGATTGATGCTGTCCAGAAGGAGCAGGCCGCCGATGTCGACGAGGAGACACTCAAGGAAATCTACGGCAAGGAGCACGTCAACATCATCTTCATGGGTCACGTCGATGCTGGAAAGTCAACTCTTGGTGGATCCGTCCTGTACGCTACCGGCATGGTCGATGAGCGAACCATGGACAAGTACAAGAGGGAGGCCAAGGACCTGGGTCGTGAGTCTTGGTACCTGTCATGGGTCATGGATCTGAACAAGGAGGAGCGAACTCAGGGCAAGACTATTGAGGTTGGTCGTGGTTACTTTGAGACCGAGAAGCGACGATACAGTATTCTGGATGCTCCTGGTCACAAGATGTACGTTCCCAACATGATTGGTGGTGCATCGCAAGCCGACGTGGGTATTCTGGTTATCTCGGCCCGAAAGGGTGAGTACGAGACTGGTTTCGAGCGAGGCGGCCAAACCCGTGAGCACGCTATGCTTGCCAAGACCCAAGGTGTCAACAAGCTCATTGTCGCCATCAACAAGATGGACGACCCCACTGTCGAGTGGTCCGAGGACCGATACAAGGAGTGTACCACCAAGCTGGCTCAGTTCTTGAAGGGCACTGGATACAACCTCAAGACTGATGTCTACTTCCTCCCCCTTGCTGCTCAGCAGGGCTTGGGTATTAAGGACCGCGTTCCCAAGAGCGTTTGCCCTTGGTGGGAGGGTCCTTCGCTGCTCGAGTACCTCGACGGCATGAAGGCTCTGGAGCGAAAGCTGAACGCTCCTTTCATGTTGCCCGTCAACGGCAAGTACCGAGACATGGGTACCATGGTGGAAGGAAAGATTGAGGCTGGTGTCGTCAAGAAGGGTATGAACCTGATTATGATGCCCAACAAGACGACCGTTGAAGCCGCGGCCGTGTACGGCGAGCAGGAAGACGAAGTGCAGGTGGCACAGTGCGGTGACCAGGTGCGCCTCCGCCTCAAGGGTATCGAAGAAGAAGACATTCTGCCCGGTTTCGTGTTGTGCTCGCCGAAGCGATTGGTACACACCGTGCAGGAGTTTGAAGCTCAGATCCGTATTCTGGAGCTCAAGAGCATTTTGACGGCTGGTTTCAACTGTGTGCTGCACGTTCACTCTGCCATTGAAGAAGTGACATTTGCGGCTCTTCTGCACAAGCTGCAGAAGGGCACCGGCCGCAAGAGCAAGCTGCCGCCAACACACGCCAAGAGGGGTGACAGCATTATTGCACGCATGCAGGTGATTGGCGGAGCTGGCGCCGTATGCGTGGAGAGGTTTGAGGACTATCCCCAGATGGGTCGATTCACTCTGCGAGACCAGGTTCGTTCTGCCATCCCCCGTCCCCGCCTTATTCCCCCCGTCCCGTCCCGTCCCCAGCACCAACGTGTGGGGGGCTATACCCGGGAGGATCATATTTTACTTGAATCTCAGATCGCTAACATGATGTGCAGGGACAAACCATTGCCATTGGCAAGATTACGAAGCTCATTTCCAGCGATGCTTAAATGAATGACGATTATTTCAAGTCTCTGAGAGATGCATGAGGAGTTGACAGGATGAACGGGAACACGGTAAAAGGGCATCATCATCAATCACCACGGGTTTTGGAAGACGGGATTTCTAAAAGGGAAAAGGATGACATGGGAGCGCGGTTTTGTATAGGTGATGACATGGCCACATCTACGATGCTCTTGAAGAGCCGTTAAAAGAGGACAGACCGACGACAGAGACAGTGTCGACAGAAGGAGTGGGAGATAATGATGGATGCTATACAATTCCCGGGCATCAGGTATATAGAAGTAAGGAATAAAAGCAAGCCGATGTGCAAAAACCAGGTCATGTTTCTCAAGGCGGTTCAGTAAACGATGTGATGAAGTCAGGTATGTTTGCGTGTCAGAGAGCTCTATTGCAGAGTGTCACAGCCATGCAAGAAAGTGCATGAGAGAAAGCTGAAAAGACACGAGAAGACTGGGAAAGACAGATTGGGGAAGGGGCCATGTGAGGAGGCAAAAAGCACAAAGAGGAAGTCGTGGGGTTGCCCCTAATGACCTGAGAACACGTAGGATGATGACCTTTGACGACGTGGTTGACGATGCACGATGGGGGCAATGATGGCGGTGAGATGAAGAAGTAGACAAAGGAGAGAAGGGGGCAAGCGGACGAAAACCGATGCCGACAAGTTATCGTCAGAGCACGGGGGAGGCAGCCCGCCTGCCCACCTTGTTTACCTGACCGAACTGGTACAATCTCACAGACGCCCCGGTTGGTGCACCTCTGGGCGTGATGAATCATGCACGATGCAAGGCAGCAGAGTGGGCCGAGCTGCAGCCGGCAAAAAGAATAGCTGACAAGAGACGGCGTGCAAGTGGTGGAGTTGATTGGGCTGCCCGTTCTCAAACCGTTGCGGGTAGGGTAACGGAAGCCCAAGATAGGATCTGCGTTACGACGGGCTGGGGGGTGGGCGTCTTCGGGGAGCTGTAACTCGACGCCCGCCAGCTTGGGCGAGCATCTGTTAGTGCTGGTCGTTGACGAGAATATCTCGGAATGACGAAGTTGAAGATGCGAATAGGACAGGAAGATGGAGGGAGAATGGGAGGGGGGGGGGGCGTGTCAGTGAGACAGACGGACGAAAACAAACCGCAAAATTCCGAGACGGTTTGTTTCGGGACGGAGGGTGGGAGAGGCTCAAAGCGGTGACGACAAAACGTTTTAGTGGTATCCGGTGTGCACCATCGGCAGCCGCGCCGGGTAAGCAACAGCGCGCGGGCGGCGGCCCAGCGGATCGGGAAGGAGTCTGTATAATTTTTCTTCCCTCTGGTTTAATTCTGGAGAACCAGGGGGGTCAGACTGAGACCTTGGGTGGTGGAGAAAGATGGGGAGCGGGCGTGCGGCGTGGGAGGTGAGACGGCGGCGGCTGTGGGGATGTGGACGGTGACAGGCCAACGGAAGGGCACGAGGCAACGGAAGGTTGCCGAGATGTCATGGATGACATGCGCCGGCCGGAGATGGACGGGATCGTGAAGGAAGGCCGCGGCGGCGGCGAAGAGGCTTGTGTTTTTTCTTCTTCTTCCTCTCCTTCTTCATCCCGTGTTCGCGTGTGATGATGCTGCAGCATGTGTGGATTTTGGATAAGAAAGGAGGGGGCGGGGCCATGTCAAGACTATGATGATATGGATGGATCACAGCCAAGGGCAAGAAAACAAGGAACTGATCCCTCCGCAGTGGGTTTTGGTGGTATTCTTCACCACAATTGAATGGGTTATGGCATTTACAGAAACTTCTGCCCGCGGCGGGAGCTAGGATCTGGGGTCCAAGGCGGGAGCGGCCAAGATGAGATGTCAGATATTGTCATGAGAGTCATGGCCTGTGTCGTTCATGATACCTCGTTGCGGTTACATGCGGACGATGTTTCTCGGGCCTCATTGCAGCGAGGCCCCATGTCTCATACCAAGCCCACGGGGATTTGACGGAGATGAATTGCTTGCTCTTTGGAGCAGCTAGGGAGAATTTGGACAAGGGAAAGGGAAGCGATCGCCCGGCCTGGTCTATATCTCGTCGTCAGGCACTTATCGGGCGTAGTAGGGTAGGTAGGGTCGCAGATGAACATGGCTATGGCTTCGGAAAGTGGTGGCGGCCTCAAAAAGGCGTACACACACACACGGCCGGCTGGTCACTGAGCCAGGAAATAGGGTCCGAGTTGCGGGAACAAAGTGCGCGGGCGAAATGCATGTCTCTGACCTTGGTGTGAGGTTGCAGGATCCGAGGTGTGAGATGCAGCTCACACACAGGTCTGGAAGTTAACCGAGCCGTGGAGCACAAACGCCCGCAAACACCAAGGGGACAATGTATCCCTTCACCAGGGGGGAAAAAGAAAAAAAAAAAAAAAATGCAAGGTGAGCAAAAGGGCGTGTCGATAGTGGCAAGCAGGAAAAAAAAAAAGACTTTTCCTGTGCCTGAGCGACAGCCAGCAGCAGCAAACTCCAGCCCTCTCTCCACATCTCCAGCTTTTTTCCTGGGTTTGATGATCCGGGGCCCGGTGTATGTACTGGATGTACCAGGTCCCCCCGTTCCAGGCCCGTTCCATTTACAACACAGCCCGCATACCTGCATAGCCAAAACGTAAACGAGACGGAAGGGAACCCCCCCCTAAAACGAACGGCAAAATAGGTACAGAGGCCGCCGGGAGAAGTCGGAATGGCCAACGTGCTCGGCAGCCAGCACCGGCGTCACGGCGACACGGCGAGCGGGAAGCGTCTTGTGGGCCAATCAAGATGGACCCACGGCTCCAAGGGGGACTAAAGCAGGATACGGTGGGCGGACACCCCATCCCATGCAAAGTACTGTACGTCACTTTCCCCGGAGGTTGAATGCCGGCCAGGTGTGCGTATCTGCATTTTCGTGGCCGCCGTGACCTCTTTTGTTTTTCCCTGCGACGGGACTGGATGGAAGGAGACCTGTGGGTTCCCGAAAGTCTCTTTTTGTCACTGACTAGCGGGGTGTGTGCGAGCTGGATGTGAGTTGTGACGAGCAGGACAAACAAGAATGTCGGTCGCTGTGGATTCGCTCGTGTAATACCGTCTCTCGCTGCTGTAACTGGGCCGGCCCATCAAGTGCGGCTGGACATTTGAATTTTCTTCACCGAGTCGTGACCTACGGTCGGCTGGGACCCGGACGGGGGCGCAAGGTGAAGCAGAGGTCATGTGGACAGAAGGCATTTTGGATTGATTTCCCGGGGCAGCTAGGGACACGCCGGCCTAGTTCGATTTGCCCTGGGGACCGGGGGCATGGGCATTGATGGAATGGGCAGCAAGGCCAGAGCATGGGAAAAAAGTTTTGGAAAGAAGGGGGCGTCTTGCTTGGGGGCGGCGGGTACGCGCGGAGTACCAGGGATCGAGTCTAGATTTGATCCAGATTTTCGTCGCGGTCGCTGTTGCCCAGGGGGTGTTTCCGGGGACGAGGGAATCCCATTACCGAAAGGTGGTCTCGTGAGGTGTGAGCCATGTGGTGGACGGAAATAGTAGGGCCAACGTAGGTACAGGAGCGAGGTACTTGGCAAGTCACTCGAGGGCCCGAGGTGGGCATGCATCGGGGGCGACACAGGCACCCCCCGAGGCGACACTTTGTGGGTCGTTCTTTTTTAGGGACAGTGCTACGTATGCTGGATTTTTGAAAAATTTCAAGTCGTCGGGGCCTGCGGGGGCACCGGGGCAATGCACTGGCAGATGGAGCAAAAATAATAATTAAAAACTGCGTGCTCTGCGTCGCCAGCGGCGAATTCGACTTACAAGAAAGACAACGGGTGGTGGCGGGCTGTGAGTGTGTGGTGTTAGCCATGGCAAATCGCGGGGTAGGAAGGGTGGGAGGGGCGGCTACGGTTTACGGGGGGAAAACTGAGGGGGGAACATTCGACATTGGCCACGAGGGAGACGTGCGTCTGCAGACAAGAGCAAAGGTGAACATCGAAGCCCCTCCCCTGTCTTTGTCGGTATGGGTTGCCTTTACCGCCCAGTACGCGTACTGTATCGTGTTTACTGTACTGCGACAGCGACAGCGACACATGCCATCCCCCCCTTTCGGGCACTGATATCAAACATGGAAGGCCAAGCGAATCATTGGAAATTGCGTTCATGGCACATGGACAGCCGCAGGCAGCTGACGGCTGCGGGGGCCGTCTGAATGGATCATGAATGGATCATGGACCACGGGGCGGTGCATTCAACTTGCGTCCGCATCTGCATCTGTCATGGCAATTGACCAGCCACGACGCCCTCAAACCGGGCACTTACAGCGTACGTACAATGTACAACGTACAATGGACGAATTCCAGGGGGAAGGGCGGTGCCACTTTCCATCTCGGAACCGTGCCGTGGCGGTGGATTTCCTGTTGTTCTCTGCCAGTCTGGTGACCTGCTCACGAGTGACTTCGCAACGGGTAAAGGAAAAAAAGAAAGCAAAAACTCCACCGGGGAGACGTTTTTGGCACCCCTTGGCAGGATTGACATTGACACTGTTCTTGGCCCTGGCCTCTTCGTGCTTCCCCGTCCCTCCGCAATTTCAGCCCTAGGTACGTGCGTGTTCCTGGGCCGCCATGTCGCCTTGTACTCGTTGTCGTGGGGCAGCCGCTGGCTGAGAAACAGAGCTTCTTCATGCGTCCGGAGACTTTCCGGATGTGTGTTTTTCACCCTCTACCGCTCCTTTTTTCCTCTCGGGAGTTTTGGCCGGGCTGGTCTTCACCCGGACGGATACCGTGCGCACCACGCACAGCGCTGTGCGAGCCCAGTCTCTCCCTATTTCCCTTTCAATTCGCTGCAACTGAGGCAGGGAACCCAATGGCAGTAAGCTTTAAAGCGTTACGTACCAAGTACCCCGTCAACCTCCAGCTGTCGCACCCCTGGTCCCTCGATTACCCGTTAGGTCATCGCAGCTTGCATCTCAGCCAATCGAGCGCTCCCGTATCATGGGCCCTTTGCAGCATGTGCAGCCCGCGTCGTACCGGATCCAGCGTGCAGTAGCAGCACATCCCATCTATCCCCTTTGGGATTCATCCGTATCATCATCGTCATGATCCAGCAACGACACACGCTTCCGTTTAGCCTCCAACCGCATGGGCCCCGTTTTTTGCACGCTTTTTTCGTTTATTTTTTTTTTATTCATGCCCCTCCGACTCTGGTTTTCTTCCCAGTACGGGCCCTCTTTGCGGTCGCCCTGTGCGTAGACCGGTGGAGTTTCAAGGGCCCGGGAGAGCAACAACGAGGCGGCCAGGGGAAGCGGACTAGAATTCGCCTCCTCAAGTTGAAAAAAAAAAAAAAAAAAGTATCGCGGATGTACCCGGAATGATCCAGGCCTACGAAACCAGTCGTGTACATCCAGTACAAGGTGCCGCACCGTAACGCCGTCGTAACTAGACTTCCCGACCACCCACACCCTCCACAACATGCAAGAATGCATGCTGGATCTGTAGGAGCTAAGTCGAGAACCTCGAGGCTTGTTTCCCACCCCTGCCTGCCATTATCTAATGGACCGTCATTTTACGGAATGGTGCGGCTGCAGGTTTGCGTTTTGGCTCGGGGGGCTGCCTGCGAGGGAGGGGAAACAGTGAAGAATTTTGCCCTTGCGGCATGTATTCGAATGGCGATCATGACGACAGTACACCTGTGCGATGTAGAGCAAGAGTTGAATGGAACACACACAAAAGTTAAACAAAAAAGTCAGCTTTGGAAGCAGTTGAAAAGGAAGAATTCAGAAGAGGGGGAGCGCGGGCGGAACTTGGCATCTTCATCATCATCATCATCAGCATCATCACCAGAGCCAAGGATCTCTGACCTGATAGCCATCTAGATCCTATACAAGATCTCCTCCAAACAACATCATCAGCACCCCCAATACGCCATACCCTTGGCATCATCCACCATCATCCAGTGCTCTCCGCCTCTCCACCTTCCCTCCTGCATCATCCGCATCTCCCCTCTTTTCCACCCGTTGCTGGGGTCCTTTCGCCGCTCTGCCAGCCCTGGTCTCCAATCGACAACGAGGCCGCAAATCGCCAACCCAGCGCCCCTCATCACCCCCTTGTACGCCCGGGATCCATGCACACGCTGCTGCGCCTGGACCTGGACGCTTCCTGATTCTATTCCTGCTGGCCCCGGACCCGGGATACCGAACGGCACTGTGGCTCTGACTCGGAACTCTTGGACTGAACTACGCTGAACCGGGGTGCCCGCCCACACCTCTCACACCTCCCACATCGCCGTCCCGCAACTTGAACCCAGCTGGCGTCACGGTACCAAGAATTCATTCCGGTTTGATTTCGTGCCCGTCACCTGCAACGCCTCGTTGGATCCACCTCGCGCTTGTCCCCAGTCGTCCCAGAGCCTCTGGGCTACTCCATCCTCGGTTTCGACTCCCAGCGGGCACTATCTGGCGCTTCCCTTGTGGAGAGGCACACCGCGACTACCGCACCCCCAGGCGTCCCGCTAAGAATCGCGACCTCGTCGCAAAAGATATAATAGCCATGAACGACCCCTTCTTTCGAACTTCATCTCCCTACATCGATCCTTCAGTCAAAGGCCCAAAGTCCCAGATTCAGGCATCCGGTCTAGATTTTCGCAAAAGTGAGTTGGCTCTCTTCGCCTTCTTGGCTATGCTTCAACGCCCTCCTACACACTTGCCCTCCCAATGCTCCTCCGCAGCTAAGGGAAATGCTCGCCAAACCCATTCAGCCTTCATCGGAATCCAAAAAACGCCATACTAACATTGCCGTTTAGTGATTTCAAACGCTGTTAACAAGACTTCTCTCCACCCTTCGGGTGTCGCGTGAGTGCCCTCTTTTACCGTCGAGTGTCAGGAACGGCCCAACTAACACAAAACCTCACTAGTCCTCATCTAGAACACACTGAGATTGGTACGCTCTCACCGGCAATCTGTACTTTGCCCGCCAATTGATGGATTCTAACACCCATTCCAGAGCAGGAGCTTCACGACAAGGCTCACATTGACTATGACCGCGTCGCCATTGTACGCCCTCTCCCAACCCAATTAGGGAAGAATCACATGAAAACTGACACTTTCGCTCTCAGGTCGCCAACCCCTCAGTCGCCGCCCTCTATGAGGATGCCCTAGTATACGAGATGGGAACCGCCATCACCTCAAGTGGTGCCCTGACTGCCTACTCTGGAGCTAAGACCGGCCGATCTCCCCTCGACAAGCGAATTGTCAAGGAGCCCTCATCCGAAGACAACATTTGGTACGTTGCATCACATTTCTTGGCCTTGGGTCTGGCCTCAATTTCCGTTTGGCTGCCTCGGCAGTGGCGCGAATGAGTCGGATCCAAGACCAAAGCTGAGGTGATCATGCGGCTAACACTGAATTTACAGGTGGGGCCCCGTCAACAAGCCCATGACTCCTGATGTAAGTGACCTTTGCTGAGCTTTGCGCTCCTTGATTTTCACCACGAAATTTCCTTTCAATTGCCCAAATCTGCCCTGCCACTCTGCTCCCTGGACACGGCCTCTGTGCCACGGCAAAGATGCAAAAATCACAAGCCAATGCGGCGAAAGCGAGCGACAAGCCGAACGGGCATTCCACCCGCTTCGGAAATCAAAGTCCCCTTGCCCCGAGGATACCCGGAACCGCAAGCGCCGGCGTCATGGCTCACCATGGTGCTTATTCTCTTACCAATTGCGCGGCCGCTGGTTGGCAGGGGCCTGGGCAACCACTTGGTGGCGATTGGCCTTGAGTGGTTCCTTTGGCTCTAGCCCCCGATGCCTGTCCCCGGTTCTTTCCCCTGAAGCCCCCGAGTGGTTGGCGTCATGGGACCCGGCAATGGCAATCGTGACCCCGCAGTCTCTGCCAGAGTCCTCTCTGCCAGGTCTCGGACCCTGCTTCCAGCCTCCTGCCACAAGCCCAAGTCCAAGCCCAGCGAGCCCCACTTGCCCTTGTCACTTCCCTTCCTGCCGGACATCACACTCCCTGGCAGGCGCAGCCGTCTCGATCAACTTCCGAGACCTGCCCCAGCCCGGGCCCGAGCGCCGACAGGCCCCTCTTTCCCCCGAACCACGATTTTTCCCGACTCGGCGCACCGCACCCGTCCGTTTTTGGAAATTTCGGAACCCCATCTGTTACCCCAACTTTGCAGAGATGCAACCCCAAGATTGAATCTGGCGGCTGACAAAATTATCCCTACAGGTCTGGAAGATTAACCGTGAGCGTGCTGTCGACTACCTCAACACCCGCAACCGAATCTACGTCGTTGACGGCTACGCTGGCTGGGACGAGAAGTACCGCATCCGTGTCCGTGTTGTCTGCGCCCGCGCCTACCATGCTCTCTTCATGCGCAACATGCTCATCCGACCCTCGCGGGAGGAGCTCGAGCACTTCCACCCCGACTACACCATCTACAATGCCGGCTCCTTCCCCGCCAACCGATACACCGAGGGTATGACCTCTGGCACCTCCGTTGCCATTAACTTTGACCAGAAGGAGATGGTTATCCTTGGTACTGAGTACGCCGGTGAGATGAAGAAGGGTGTCTTCACCGTTCTCTTCTACGAGATGCCCATCAAGCACAACGTCCTGACCCTCCACTCCTCCGCCAACGAGGGCAAGAACGGTGACGTCACTCTCTTCTTCGGTCTGTCCGGTACTGGCAAGACCACTCTCTCCGCCGACCCCAGCCGAGCCCTGATTGGTGACGACGAGCACTGCTGGAGCGACAACGGTGTCTTCAACATTGAGGGTGGCTGCTATGCTAAGTGTGTTGGTCTCTCCGCTGAGAAGGAGCCCGATATTTACGGCGCCATCCGCTACGGATCCGTCCTCGAGAACGTTGTCTTCGACCCCGAGACCCGTGAGGTCGACTACGACGATGCCACCCTCACCGAGAACACTCGCTGCGCCTACCCCATCGAGTACATCTCCAACGCCAAGATCCCTTGCTTGTCTCCCAACGCTCCCTCCAACATCATCCTCCTCACATGCGATGCCCGCGGTGTCCTGCCCCCCATCTCCAAGCTCGACAGCGCCCAGACCATGTTCCACTTCATCTCTGGCTACACCTCCAAGATGGCCGGTACTGAGGACGGCGTCACCGAGCCCCAGGCTACCTTCTCCAGCTGCTTCGCCCAGCCCTTCCTTGCTCTGCACCCCATGAAGTACGCCAAGATGCTTGCCGACAAGATCGAGCACCACAAGGCCAACGCCTGGCTCCTCAACACCGGCTGGGTCGGTGCCGGTTTCGCCCAGGGCGGCAAGCGATGCCCCCTCAAGTACACCCGTGCTATCCTCGACGCCATCCACTCCGGCGAGCTCGCCAACGTCGAGTACGAGAACTACGGTGTCTTCAACCTCCAGGTCCCCAAGACCTGCCCCAACGTCCCCGCCGACCTGCTCAACCCCCAGAAGGCCTGGACCGCCGGCGAGGAGTCCTTCAACAACGAGGTTGTCAAGCTGGGCAAGCTCTTCCGCGAGAACTTCACCAAGTACGAGAGCGAGGCCACCGAGGACGTCGTCAAGGCTGGTCCCCAGGTTTAGAGAAGAGGATTTCAAGCATTTTTGGTTTCTTTTGCAGAATGAATTGGTGGCTACACTTTTGGCATTTTCCATTATCTGGGTCGGCGTCTCTCATGGCAGCCAAGCTGCCCTGCTTTTTTCAAGCTATTGATGGGTCATTGGGTTGAAGATTGTATGTAATGAACATTACGAATTTTCCAAGCAATAGAAAAGTACATATCATTTAAAACTTACTGTGCCATTTTTGAATCCCCGTGAAGAATAAAAAGCAAAAGTATGCTGCATGAAGGCTGCATCTGTTTCAGGAACCGTAATCCGATCGTAATCCGATATGCTCTTCACATGTTTTTTCAGATTGGAGTAATTGGTCGCGTCACAATTGGCCACCATTGGAATCACGACTGATAATTTCGGTTAAAATACAAGTAATTTTAAGAATAATTTTATTCTAGATTTTAAGCTACATGCAGATGGTAGCTTTTGGGAGATTTCTTTAATCGACGTTCATGTGAAGATGATAGTCAACTTTAAGTACCTGCGGGTTAATAGCACTGTGTGCGGGGGTTCCTTGCTCACGGTAGTTGCCGATCCCAGGTGCGGCTCAATGTAATTGGTGCACCTCACCACAGTGCTTTACGCGGGGCGTGCCACACTTTTCGACCAGTTGCTGGGCCACTTTGTTGTGAGGGCGGGCAAACAACAAACTGGCAGCCCAAGCACCAACAGCTTGTATCGTCTACACACCCAACGCACAACCACGCACGCGTCACAGCCGGCCCATGCAAATTGAAAACGACGCGAGGCCGACGCTCTGTCCCAGATCCACGAAACCGGGCGGCTCATTTGCATTTAAGCCGCGGACGACGCTCCGCTCAACGCAGCAGCCCGACTTCCCAAAAGTTCGACCGCCACTCCAGCGACTTGTCAACCCTTCGACCACGACACCGGCGGACACCGCCCGCAAAAACAAGAATACACCGAAACGCACCGAGAGAGTTGCCCTCGGAGACCTTGGCGCCATGGTGAACGAGCGTGCACCTCCCAAGGCACCCCTGCAGTCCATCAAGGGCAATGCGGGGATCCGCGAAGACTCGCCAGATGACGACTTCATCGAACAGTTCAACAGCGGCTTTGCATCGCTCAAGGGCACAGCGCAGGATGAGCCAAACGACTCATTCTCTGGTGCCAGCAGGCACAAGATTGGTCACCCCAAGATGGTGTCTTCTCGCAAGCAGAGAGCAGACCCATTCTTGCGACAGAAGACTAGACCCGAGCATCACCTTGACACAGGCAGGATCTCCGGCCCCAAGCCTCCATCCTACCAAGACCGAAAGCCCCCGCCAATGCAGATGTTTAACTCAATCACTTCCGCTCCCCCCTCATCGTCGTCACGAGCGTCACGAGGCCAATCCGAAGAGGTGTTCTATACCGACCCCGCAAAGGCGAGCGAGGACCTCAAGGCTTTGCTAGAGGGAGGAATGGATGAGGACGAGGAAGAGGAGGAAGAAGTAGAAGAAGGAAAGAAAGCAGATGAGGAACAGCCGCAAGAACCACAAAAGTCTGAAGATGGAAAGACTGGAGCCGAGAGTGATACCGACACAAAGGCAAAGAAAACAGACACAACCAAGATCGGCAAAGACGGAGTAGTCAGTAGCCTCAAAGTGCAGCTTCTCCCCCACCAAGTCGAGGGTGTGAACTGGATGCGGGGACGAGAACTTGGACCCATCAAGAAAGGAAAGGTCCCCAAGGGAGGCATTCTCGCCGATGACATGGGTCTTGGCAAGACTCTCCAGACCATCTCTCTGATTCTTACCAACCAAAAGCCCAAGAAGGATGCCCCCGGCTGGAAGAAGCAATTTGACAAGATTGAAAAGACTACCCTCGTGGTTGCGCCGCTCGCTTTGATCCGTCAATGGGAACACGAGATTAAGGATAAAGTGGAAAAGTCCCACGGCCTCAAGGTCTGCGTCCACCACGGGCCACAGCGAACCAAGAAATTCGAAGAGCTGGCTCTTTATGATGTGGTTGTCACCACCTTCCAGATTCTGGTTTCCGAGCACGGCAACTCGTCTGATGCGGAGAATGGCGCCAAGGCTGGCTGCTTCGGCCTTCACTGGTGGCGAGTCGTCCTTGACGAGGCTCACACCATCAAGAACCGCAACGCCAAAGCAAGCAAGGCGTGCTATGCCTTGCGATCTGAGTACCGATGGTGTCTTTCCGGTACACCCATGCAAAACAACCTTGACGAACTCCAGTCTCTAGTGAGGTTCCTTCGCATTCGACCCTATGATGATCTCAAGGAGTGGAAGGCCCATATCGACCAGCCCATGAAGAGCGGCAAAGGCCACATTGCAATTAGCAGACTGCACAGTCTGCTTCGTTGTTTCATGAAGCGACGAACCAAGGAGATTCTCAAGAAGGACGGTGCCCTCAACCCTGGCGGCAAGCCGACAAATGAAGGCGAGGAATCCGCGACTGGCTTTAAGGTCACAGAGCGTAAGGTTGTGACAGTATCCGCCGACCTTTCAGCAGCAGAGCGCAAATTCTACCAGCGACTTGAGGCTCGTGCTGATCGAAGTATCGAGGCCATGATGCGCGGCCGTGTCAACTATGCCAATGCGCTGACACTCCTGCTGCGGTTGCGCCAGGCATGCAACCATCCAAAGCTATTGGAGGGCAAGTTGGAGAAGGACAAGGATGCTATGTCCACCGATGCTAACCAAAAGTCCCAAGAGGCTGATGTTGATGCTCTGGCCGACATGTTCGGCGGTATGGGAATTGCGTCAAAGAACTGCAACATTTGTGGCAGACAGTTGAACACTATTGATTCACGACTGGGACGAGAAATCTGCACTGAGTGTAAGGATGACCTGGCCTATTTCAACAGTCAGGAGCAGCCAGAGAAGAAGTCTAAAAAGGATAAGTCAAAGAAAGAAAAGTCGACGAAGAAGTCCAAATCAGCCAAAAAGAAGGTCAGTGCCCAGGAGGAAGAGGTTGAGTCACCTGTCAAAGCCGCTCGCCGTCCACGTAACCGCAACGCCATCATCGATAGCGATGATGAAGAGGAGGAGGAGGCTGGAGGAAGCTGGCTTGTCCCTGAAGATGAGCAAGGCTCGCTGAGATTGGGTAAAGCTGGCGGCTCAGAGGACGAGAATGCTGAAGGAGGTGGCGAGTCGTTGGGCGAGTCGGATTCAGAGGATGAAGAAGACAGCAAGGTACAAGACCAGAGCAACCTGAGCAGCTTTGTAGTCGACGACGAGGTTGCCAAGAAAGAAAAGGGTTATCAATCAGCAGATGAAGCTGCTGACGATGACTCGTTGATGTCACTTTCGGCTCTCACGAAGCAAATGGCGGCACACACGCTTGATGAGGGAGCAGATACCTCTGTTGCAAACACTTCGGCAGCAGACACAACAACTGCTGCAGATTCGTCTGCAGCGGATACCACTGCAGCTGACACCACAACTGCCCCTGACTCGGACGAAGACTCAGAGGAAGACTCAGAAGACGACTCAGAGGAGGATTCAGAAGAGGACTCGGATGATTCCTCTGCAGTCCTGTCAGATGATGACGACGTCCACCACGCAGGCTACGATCCTGAGCCAAATCAAGTTCTCCCCTCGGCCAAGATTCGGGAGCTTATCAAGATTTTGCAGGGAGAGGTCCGCGAACACAAGTTTATTGTCTTTTCCCAATTCACATCCATGCTTGACCTCGTCGAGCCTTTCCTCCATAGAGAAGGATTCCACTTTGTTCGCTACGATGGATCCATGAAGAACGACGAGCGTGAAGAGAGTCTACGAAGTCTGCGCTCCGACAAGAAAACACGCATCCTGCTTTGCAGTCTCAAGTGTGGTAGTTTAGGACTGAACCTCACTGCTGCCACAAGAGTGGTTATTCTTGAGCCATTCTGGAACCCAGTATGTTCTTTGATCCCCTCCCTATTCCATTCCTGTTTTTTTTTCATTTTTTTTTTTTCAACAGATTACTAACCTGCCATCTTGTAGTTCGTTGAAGAACAGGCCATCGACCGAGTCCATCGACTCACTCAAACCATTGATGTAATCATCTACAAACTCACTGTTACAAAGACGGTTGAAGAACGTATTCTCGAGCTCCAGAACAAGAAGCGTCTCCTCGCTGAACAGGCCATCGAGGGCAGCATGAAGAAGGGCGCCTTCAAGCTCGGCCTCAACGAGCTCATTGACCTCTTCAAGCCGGGGCACCAGGATGCCAACGCTCCCCTGCTTGGTCCCACGGATGACGGTGGCATCGAGTCGATCGAGGATCGCGGGGTGAGAGCATCAAACATCATCCGAAAGAAGCAGGGTCCTGTCAAGAGGCAGGAGAGCGAGACTTTTGGACGACGATGGTAGACTTTTGGCATTAAAAAAAAACGGCAGAGAGAAGGCATGCATATGTGGCGTTGGGGGGGGCATGGCATTGGGAGCACAGTATTTTGCATACCTTAGGGAACTGGTACGGGACATGATCATGAAATGATAGACGTGTTAATGATGCTGAGTGTTTTTACGTTTCTTGCATGTGCAGTTCTGATATTGATTGTGATGCAAACGATTCCGCGAGGTTGGTGCTTCTTTACAACACTTGCCAAATACCGTACATCCATTTTCAACTGCTACTTACTCAACCCCCTGGCTCTAATTCCCGGCGGCACATCACCATTGACTTTACTAATAATCAGCATCTAGAGATAGACGTTGTTCCTCATTCGACTATAGGCCAAGGGAATGTATCAAGACTTGCGGCCGTGATGGTATCGTACATGAAAGAATACCCAAAAAAGACCCAGAAAAATAAAACGTAAACCCCTTTCCCGCCCAAAACGCAATTCGTGAGACGCGGGTGAGATCGATCCACACAAGAACAATGAGATAAACTGCGTTAGACATTATGCACACTTATTCCTCCTCGACTCGAAGCCTTCAATTGTTACCATCGTGTACAGACGGCGGTCTAGTAAACGCCACTTGGTCGGTAGTAGTCGCTAGGTGCTGGCGCCGAAGGAGCCTCACCCGGGGGAACATACGGCTTGTATTGCTGCTCTCCTCCGGCAGTGTTTTGACTGGGGAGGTTGTGGCGAGCGTCATATGCGGGTCCGCCTGGCTGCAGAGGAGGTGGTGTCATGACACTGCCGGGTGGCTGTGGGGGTTGACCAGTTGGAACAGGAGGCGCCTGATCACCAGGACGGTAACTCTGGTACTGGGACTGAGGTTGCTGGCTCTGTGCGGCATAGGGGTTGGCAGGAGGCTGGTTGCCGGGCGTCTCATCGGGCGAGTACGCTGCTGAGCTCGAAAAGGCGGCTGCCGGGTTGGGGTTTGGCGCAATAGGCGAGTCATAAACAGAGGTAGCTAACTCCTGAGCACCATAGGTGCTGCCGGGTCGCTGGTGTCCGTGGGGAGGCTGCGAGTAGGGGTTGTTGTCAGGAGGAGGCTGATTGTATGGGTTGCTGTCAGGAGGAGGTTGGTTGTATGGGTTGTTGTCCTGGGGAGGGGGTTGAGAGTAGGGGTTGTAGTTCTGAGAGGGAGTAGTGGTGTTAATGGGAGCAGGCTGCCGGCCGTTGGCGGGAGTCTGATCTCTAGGAGGGTACTGCTGGTTTGGAGGAACCTCGGCACCTGCTACATAGAAAGGAGCCGGAGTGGCCGACGCCTGGGGTGGGAAGTTGGGAGGAGGAGAGGAGGTCTGATACGGGGCTTGGTCTACAACTTGTCAGAACTGAACAGGAGGTTGCGCTAACGAGTGACAAACTTACCAGGACGAGGGGCGTTGTATCGCTGGTCCTGCTCAGGAGGGCCCTGTGGAGGATATCCTCCGTAACCTTGTCCCGGAGCAGGCCGCATGGGATACTGTTGGTAGGAGTGCTGGGGTGGGTGGGCCATTGATGACTCAAGGAGTGTCTCGTAGTCCCGTCGAGCTTTGATGAATTTCTCATTGAGTTGAGTAAAGTCGTCTGTCACATGTTAGCAAGCTGTGCGCTGCAGTAAACCAACACATGGGGTACTCACCCTTCTTTTGGGAGTACTTCTCGATGAGCTTAATCAGCTTGGGTCGAATAGCCAGAGTCTGGTGGTACAATTTCTGTGCGTGTGTAAGTAATCACTGCCTTGGTCTTAGCCCATTCAGAAGTACATACCGAGATCTCCTCGTTGTCCTCCTCGCGGGGAGCAGTGTTGGAGGTGCTCAAAAGAGTCAACAACTTCTCGACATTCTTAATCTCTGCGAAGACCTCGGCCTCCATCTGGGCCTCTCGCTGCAGCTCATCCGCTGTGGGATCAGCCAGCTTCTCGACGTAATTGAGAGGGAAGATGCCTGTCTTGCCCCGGAGAGAGCCTCGCCACCAATCCTTGTAGACACTCTCCAGCACAGCAATGACATCACCCTTTTTGAATTCAAGCTCGCCAGGTTCCGAGGGCACAAAGTCGTAGAGAGCGCGTACCCGGCTAACAGTCGCTGCCGTGGTACCCGCGGGAACGGGAGGCGGGGCGACCTCAGGCTGGCTGCTGGGACCAGCTTGGGAGCTGGAACTGGCGGCGGCGGCGGCAGTCTTTTTGCGCTCCTCCTCTTCCAGGCTCAGCTTTAGGGCGATTTGTAGCTCGTCTTCCTCCTTTTGGCGATCAACGTCGGTAAGACCGCGCTTCTGGGGGGCGCTAGGGGGGTGGAGAGTGGGGTTGGACTTTTTGATGGTAAGGTAGGCATCATTCATGATGCCCAACTCTGGGTCGGTGCTAAACATCTCGGTCCATTCCTTCATTCGCTCGAGGATCTTGGGCTTAACCTGGGAGTGGGTGTTGCGATCGTTGGCGAGGCGGAGAAGAGCATCGGTGAAGGCTCGGCTGGAGAGTTCGCGGTGCATGTCCTTCCCACAGTTTTGGGAGAGGGCGTGTGCCAGCTATGGAAAAGTGTTAAAGATACTGGCGGCAAGTTGCTAGCGGGGAAGAGAAGTACCTCAAGTGTGTAAAGCTGGACGTTTGCGTTCCGATGGGCAAGACGCTTAATCATGCTCTGGACAGCCTCTTTGGCGCCATTTGCATCGCTGGCGACCTTGTCGCAAACCTCCATGATGGCGCCCCAATCCTCGGAGGTGAGGTTCTCGTCCGTGGCCTTGGCTGCGATTCTGTTAGCATCGCCTCTGTGGAATGGCGTGCACATGGGCCTGTGTACGATGCGGGGCCGTGGCGGTCGCGGGCGAGGCCATCGTGTGCGGCCTCTGAGCCTGCACAGGCGACGAGCGACGGTGCCAAAGAGGGAGGTAATTTCAGAGGGGGAGGCATACCGACAACATCGTCAAAGGGCGAAACCGCTGACGCTCGAAACATGGCTGGTTGTGGTGGTGCTGCCAACTAGGCTGCACTGAATGGTGAGGGAGGAGGGGGAGACGGCGGAGAGGGTGGAATCGAGGGAGTGAAGCCCGCCCTGGATGTAGATGCGATCGCCCTTCAGTCTTTGCAGGCGGGAAGCAGAGAAGAGAGTGTAGACGGGGTTTTTTGCAGTGCTGTGGCTGTCGGCGGCGATGGTGGAGTGGGAGAAAGGACTATATGAGACGACGCTGTGTGTGTGTCGCAGTCGTCGTGAGCGTGGTACGTGGTAAGTCAGCCACACAAGGCTTGGCAAGGCTCGGACTCGGATAATTTAAGAGCAACAAGCTGAGGCCGGGATAATAAGGTTGCGCATCCAAGGTCCAAGGTGGGCTTTTTGGCGAGAGAAGCACAGCGACGATTCTGGACGGATGTTGGGGGAGAAGAGGGAGTATCGCCAGCTCCCGAGGCCAGGCTGCTGTGACCTGCTGCGGCCTGAGAAGGCCGGGTCCTCATTGGCCCGCTCGCACACCTCGCCGCCACACGTTCGTCATCCATCAATCCATCAGAGGGGCTGAGCTCCCCACTCTGGCTGCCAGACAGCGCCTCCGCCCGCTGTAGCTTGGCCTGGACCCCGGGATGCCTGGCTCGCACCGCGGTCCCATTACGTCCTATTACGTCGCATCCGATCGGCGAGCTGCTAAAAATTACACCACGGCCCTCGCTTTCGCTGGCTCGCCAAGTGAAACAGAAACATGGCCCACTGCATCTCAATTTCTTTGCCCGTGCCTTTGGAGCACCGCCGCTACAATATTTCCCCGTCTCTGGACAATGTCGCTTCCTAGCACAGCCCCTCGATGCCGATACTACACGGGCAGCCTACACCTCGACAATTAGATGAATGCGGCCTCTTGAATACCACGAACCACTTACGGGAGCTCCTTTCCTACAACACACATCTCCACGCATGCCTTCTCCTGTAATTGCCACCGGGGTTAGCACGTAGTCCACAACGATGTGGTCCACAGCGGACTTGCCGAGATCTTTAGCGCAGGCTGCCGTCGCCAGTAAATATTAGCATCTTCTCATGACATCAACAGCCAAACAGGTATCAGGGTTTGTATTTTATACCGCGCTATAAGGACATATACTCTCCTATCATCGTAATCAGCGTCGTTCACATCGCGTCAGCTCGTCTAAATTCATCCAGATCACTTACGCAATATTGTCGGATAGTCCAGCCTTTCGATTCCTGGCTTGATTCGTATTCATTTAGTATATTGACGGGTGCCTGGAGCCACTCACCCCCGCCATTGCTGCGTTGGCAACAGCCACGAGCAGAACGATAGCTGCCTTCATCCTCAATGTAACTTTTACAAGGGGCATTCAGACGATTTTTCTGGGCAGGCGCCGAGTGCGTGGAACTATTGGCTCGTGGCAAAGGTAGTCCAGCTGTCCAACCAACGATTTCAGAAGGAGAGAAGATGGGTTTTAAATATGTTCAATAACTTAGTAGCAACATACCACAAGACTGTAAGCATGCTTGGATGTGATGGGATCGCTTGTCTCGGTTGAATATTGTTTCGCCGAGCCATATCTCGTCACGACAGGAACTAGCTGGATGTCACGGAACGGGCCTCCAAGCGGTAGAGACAGAAAATTCCGGATACGAGGTTTTTTAGTTGCCTGAGAATAAAATAACATATCCTATAAAACCTATAAAACAGTGGCTACAACCAGCCCACAGGCACTTAACCCGGTTTTCAGCGAACCTCCCAGCATCATGGTCATTTTTTTCTACTTTTAGCCTTGTTTTCTACTAGTTTTCTAAATTTGCATCAAATTTCGGTCAATCCTCGCTATATTACAATCCGATATGCTCCATCACTCGCATGATGTGGTGATGGGTTAAGAGCGGACTTGTCAACTGATATACCAAGCACGAATGTGACAGTGACAAGGTGCAGAGAGCTGCAGGCCATGGGTCCCGAGCCGTCTTTTTCGGTTAGCTCCCCAGCCATTGTCTCAATTATGAACTGCACAGCTATTCTTCAAGCAGCGGCAAAGGAGCATTGAAACAGTATTGTCCTAAATATGGCCTTGCTCAGCAGGAACAACATGCGCATTTATCACTTAAGACAACCATTCAATATGAATTCGTGACCGCAAGCACGAGCTGCTAGGTCAGATCAAACAAAGTCAGACATTTCCACACTTCCATCCTAACATTTCTCGGTTTTCCATTCGGATTCTTGGGGCTTCACACTTATAGCTGGTCTCAGAATCATAATATCCCAAGCAAAATAATCCTAAGAACTCCTAAGAGGCTGTCCTTAGGTAAATACACTTATTTAGGTATTATTCATTCATCCTTAGCTAAAAACATAAAGGTAGATAGATGGGCTTTCGTAGTCCCATGCTGCAAATTGTCTAGCTGATAATCATTCGAGCCTTGTATCGTATATGTCTTCGAATCACTTTGGAGCTCAAAGAACAACCCAATGATCACGAGTTTGCAGCATTCATCACTTTTACATGGTATGTAATTTGTATTCCGTGTAATCAGACTTATACACATTGCCTAAATTGCCGTTCATATATATCCAAGAAGCCACCCTGCCATTCTGTGCCCTTACTGCCATATCTGTAATGTAATGATAACCGCCTCTTCGCCGTATGCCAAGAATGAAATGCAACATGATAAACCCTCGACGCCAGACCAGCAAGCTACCACTCAGCAACCTAAGACCCCAAAGCGCCAATCCTGCCGGCAACTCCACCTAAGGCTATTAAGAACCTCTGGTCTAGATGATTCCAACAAGCTTCGCTGGTTTAGCTTGCCATGCAACAACTCTCCAATAGCGCTCTATCAAAATGCGCATATTTTATTCAATTTTGCCATCCCCTTCTCAAAACCTCTCGTATCCGCCGCGATTGGGCCCAGCCGCAGAAGATCCATGCCCTTCCTCGATGCTTCGTCGGCCCTGTGCATCCATCTCTGAGAGGTCAAACATAAGTGGCTCTCCTCCGACAGATTCATCGTCCGCTCGGGGTAATCTGGGGGCTGTGCCGGTGAAACTACCTCGCGATGGCGGTGGAGTTTGCCGACGAGCGGTTCCCATGCCCATATAACGACGTCGTCCAAAAGGTGAGCTGGACGTAGCCACCGGGATCAGTCCATCAAGTGGGTTATCCTCAGACAGCCCCTGTTGCAGCATTTCGGGTGTTTCGGCAGTTCTCATCTCAGTCGCCGGTATATCTTCCTGCGCTGCTGATTCGTCGTCCAGCTGCAGATGTCCCAGTAGAATGCTCCTGGAAGGAGGTTCCCTGTCATTCGCCCCAAGGCTGATGCTGCGGTGAGCAAAGGCCAGGCCCGTCTCATCATCATCACCCGACGCTCGGTTCTGTTGTGCGGCTGAGCTAGAACGTCGTTGGTAGGATTCCAGTCGCGGCGAAAGAGGAATATCAATAGCCGTTGTACCATCCTGAGTAATTGTGTTCTGTCGGCTTGGTCCAGTAGCAGTGCTGCTCGGGGCACGACCTTGTCTTGAAGGACCCCGGCTGTAGTCGATGATGGAGTTTTCGCTCAGACGCGATGGGATGGCGGGGGTATGCGGTGTGTGTGGTGAAAGTGGCTTTCCAGGTGACGATGATGCTGACATGGAAGCCGGTGCCACCATACCAGGAACGCTCGTCAACTGCCTACTTGACGAGCTCGATGAGCGATTCATCTGTACCGAAGAAGACATCGACTCCGTGAGAGCATTGTTCGAATCTCTCATCATGTGAAACCTGGAAAGCTGAGCTACAGTGCGATTCGTCGCCGACTCTCCTCGCTTGGTAGGTTCAAAGCTCTTCAAAGTCTTTTTGCTATCAAGGACCTTCAAGAATTCAGAGATGTCATCTTCGCCTTGTAGCGAATCAGAGCTGGTGCCCGTCACCTCAGCGAGAAGACCGGAGCCTGGCTGGGCGACCGAAGAGGCCAAACTCTGCCTCCCACTGCTACCTTCATCATCCCCAGCTCGACTCGCGCCGCCAAAAGATGGGCGGCCACGGCGATGAGTGAAGCTACTGCTGTACCGACTGGTTGAGGAGGGCCTTGGAGAGCCGACAACAGCTCCCTCTGAAGCGGGTGGGGGGCCTCCTCGTAGCGATGCAGCCATGCCCGCCGTGAGAGAGTTGCGGTTTCTAGCCTGCTGGAGAGATGGAATTGCTCCGGGACGGGAAAACGAGTTTGGCGACGCAGGCGATTCGCCCTCGATCTGCCGGGGAATCGGTGAGCCAGAGAGCGAGCCAGCTTTAAATGGCTGGAATGAAACAGACGGCCTGCGGCCATGGCCATCAAAGGTTCGCACGGTTGGACGTGTCGGGACATGGCGACCAACTGGCAATGAATTTGGGCCCTCTATTTCGTTATTGGCGGGAAGGGAGCTGGGAGGTGAGCTCGTGTCCGATCCTGGAGGTCGGACAGCTTTCAAAGCAGAGATGGGACTGGTCCCTAGGGCCCCGTTGCCATGAAAAGTATTGAGACTGCCATACGTCTGCTGCAAGTCGCTCACATTTGGGCGAGACCGGTTATCACGTAGTGAGCCCACCTCGGCCATAGGCACACGAGGTCGGTCTGATTGCTGGGGCAGCGAGGGCCTGAAGAAGTTTTCATCGACACCCATAAAGCGGGAGCTTAGCAACGCTTCCGAGTCATCAATTCGAAAGTTACAGTCATTGCGATACGTAACGGAGGTGCTCAGACGACCTACAGGCAAGTCCAAGTCACCAAACATGTACTCAGTTACAGGGTCAGGTCTGCCATCAATAGGGTGTCTGAGCTGGTCGAGGCGTGGCCTGTCGGGTTCGGAGGTACGGATTCTGATTCGGGGGATGAGAGCAGGGTGAGAGTTCTTTGCCGGCGCTTGGCTGGCGAATTTCCATGCAGGTAGTAGGCGGGTAGTCATGAAAAGTGATCTAAAGAAGACAATAGCCTTCTTGTAAACGGTGGGTAGTATAGGGCCAAAATCCTCGGCGGGTGTGGCAGCAGTTGTTTTGGACGTGAGCTTGAGTTCGACTCGCCATCTCTCAAGTATCACTTCAGAGTTGCGGCGGGATGCACCAGGAGGGCTATCGGTAGACGAATTTAGTTGTTCCATAACATCCCATCTCTTTCCATTTTCGTCGACAATGACCAGGATCTGGTTTTCTTTTAATCGGGAGGTATCGAGGTATACTTCAATTACCATAGGAGGAGGTCGGTTTTCGAAGCTGCCGCAGCTCTTCCAAATCTTCAGCTCTTCCTTGAAATCGTCGATTTCGTCGGTATCGATTTGGAACTGCGGGGGCGGTCAGCATCGCAGTCATGACGGGGCCGGCCATTCAACGTACCCATTTGTTAACTCTGTGAGTGCCGTTCGCACTGCGCGAAGCTTTCACTTTCACACGGGAGTCGAGAACTAGTACAGCGGTCTTGGCATAGAAGTTCTGTTGCCTCATCGTTAGCGTCCCATGTTTGCGACCAGGAATCAACCCTCATCATGGGAGCGCGACCGAACGTACCTGGATTATTTGATCGAGCTTCTTGACCGACTCGACAGGGGGGCCGATCGGCGAAGGCCGCTCGATGGTGGGCGAATTGGGTGCATCTCTGCTGGAAACGGTTGAACCGGCGCGTGATCTGGCGCCCAGCGCAGCTTCCCTCGCGATGCCCGGCCGGGAGGTGTTCGGGATGGGCGACGAGACCCTCGCGGGGGCTCGCGGCTGTTGGTGCATGGCTGGGAGGGACGGGCGAGTATGGATCTGGGGGAGGGTCGGGAGGTCGGGGCTTTGGGACCGGAGTCGGGGTGGTCGACGGTATCACAAATGGATGCGGATATCGGCCTGCCACCGGAGCAGCTCATCCATGGCTCATGTCTCGAGAGTTGGGCAGAGAAAAGGCGGGGGGAGGAAGATGGTGGAAGATGGTCGTTGGGCGTTCTTTGTACAACTCGATGGGAGTGGAGTTTTTTGCAGATGGTCGGGCGGACAGCCAGCCAAGTGTAAAAAAGAAAAAAAAAGAAAAAATTAAAAAATAGAAAGCGAATGGAAAGGTGCTGGACGACACGACGAGGCAGCTATGCTAGCGAGATGCAGGCACAAGACAACGCAAACCAAGCAGCAAGTGCACACAGCCGAAAAGCGACCAGGGTCTGGGGGCCAGAGCAGGAGGTGTGGTTGATGCAACGAATGGAAGGGCGGCCTGGACTAGGGGGGCTTGTCGTCCCTATCGGGATCGGTGACTGTCTCAGCGGTGGGGTGGGCACCGATACGTATTACCAGAGTAGTGGTCGACGCAGAGGAGCCAGCGGCGGGAAAGCAGGTTGGATGGTGTTGCGCAAGGGAGAGGATGGAGAGTGAGGGAATTGAGGGCGAGATGGGTGAGATGTCGAGCTGACGAGCCACCGGCCGGGCGATGTTGTCGTCTGGGCTCGAGGTCACGACGTTGCAGACGACCAGGTCCAGCGCGAGCACGAGCACAGGGTCCTCGTGATGGGCGCCGGCGAGTGGATTGGACGGCGCCTTGTCGTCATCGGCTAGAGAGCCGCACGTCACCAGGTTTGCAGCCGGTATCTCGCCCACACGCCGCACCACAGCAAGCGACCGCAACAGCAAGCGTAGGCGGCAATGGAATGGAGAAGAGGCTGAGGCGGTCTAGTATGCCGTCGGATTGCTATGCAGCAGACAGCCTCCCAGGCCCAGGCGACACGCAAATGGGGGCCAGAGTTGATGCAGGACGATAGGCAGAAAAGAACCTCGGTCGATGGGGGCTCCAGTCAACCCCGACTCCAGCCCAGACAGGTATGCATAGTTAACTACCTGCCTACATCCCCCATGCCCATACTATGATGCTATGCCATGCCATGCCCTGCTCACGCCGTCCCCATGCCTCTCCCCACGCCCCAACACGGCCATGAAAAGAACGTACATGACGGTTGGCTTTGGCGCCATCCCCCCCATGTGCCACCCATTACCATTATCTTATCATACATGACCTCCAGCGGCAAGCAGCCAGAAGGTGTGCCTCGTGCCGCCCAAAACGTCCATGGTCGCTGAGCCATTTGGCTCCACTGAGGCCCCCCCCTGGTCCCCCTCCCCGGGCTCCCAGCTCCCTTGCCCCCCCCCCCAAAATATCCCCTAACGGGTCAGTGCGTTTTAGTGAATGCCTCCCCAGTGGCTCCCCAAGGTCCCTCAGTGGGCCGCCCACACCAAGCTTTCTCTGCGGGGGTAAACGATGACCATGTAGGCCTTTGATTAGTTTGTGTCGACAACCGTCATCGTTTTGTTGTCACTGTTGCTGTCGCTGTCGCTGTCGCCCAGCAAGAACACTACTCCTGCTGCGCTGCGGCGCTGAGAGAAACGCAGCCCATGCGCGCATTATGTTTGCTGGTCCAGCCACCCCCAGCACCATCACGTCCTGGCCCAGGCATCTCCCCCCCGCGCTGGCTAAATCGGGAACTCTGAGACAGGGTGGGCATGCATCTCTGGCTCGCCGGCTTTAATGCATCGATCGACTCAGCCAGCTTGACTCACTCTCTCACATCTCGCAAAATGACTCCCAGCCCGCCATTGTAGCCAGATCCGGCTGATCCCGGGCACTAGACCGGCTTCCTTAGTGACGGAGCATGTGTGGTGTGGTGTCCAAAGGTTACTTTGTCGACGCCAGCGCTGTAGCTTATCTCTCCTGATAAGCTGGTTCCCTACACACATCCAGCCGTGTGCCAACGGCGGCGGTTGCTGCTGTCATGGCGATCGGTTCGGTACGACCCAAGACCATCAAGCCACTCAAAGCCCGTTCTCCCGTTATCGTCTCGTCTCATATTTCCTCCCTTGTTTCCTCCATCCTTATCTGCCAAGCAAGCATCTTGCCTCCGCCATACATTAGCACTCCGGCCCACACCCAAGTCGAAACGGCGACATGCTCACGTGGCCCATTGCAATCTCCAATTCTCACATGGCAGAGGCCAAACTATTGCAAATAACTCGATTGGTTTGATCATCTTGGCCGTGTCGCCAATGGCCCTCGGGAAGTTGTGCTACCTTGAAGGGCACAACCCTGATAGCAGCGGTCAGAATCTGGCACCCTGAAAGCCAACTGGCCAAATTAGGCAACCTGCCAAACAACCTGACAGGGTTAGACTACACGCCTACCCAAGCCTCTCTCATAACCCTGTGAGAAAGGACAATTGCAACAAAGATTTGATATTTATAAATAAATGACCTTCGTTTAGTGTCATTTAGATTTGGTTGTTCCATTTATCTTCTCTCGCCATCGGCAGGCTTCCTTGCTAATGCCTACTACCATGGTGTGCCTTGTTTTCCGTTTCCTGCGCATCTGTACCAACCAGTGGCAATCATTCTGCTTACATGCTGTCCAATCGCAACACATCCAATTCGTCGCTCTCATTTCTTCCTCACAGCACGTCGTGCATGCGATGGCAGTCTGACTAGGGGGGATGACATTGCAGGTAATTAAAAACCGTATCCGAGGTAGAGATGTTCCCTAACAAAACGCCGTTGCTCGTCATCCTATGAGCATGAATGATATCTATAACCCGCCCCTGGTCAACCGCACAGCAGCAATCAGAAGTTCTTAGGACTTGGCGCCTCTTCCCTTGACGCTTCTGCCTCGACCAGCCGTGTTCCCTCCTCCGCGTGCCCCTGTTGCAGCACTCTTGACTGTGCTCTTGTTAGGCCCTCCGCCCCCACCCCCGCTTTGTCCATCCGCTATCGCATCACCGGCACTGCTCTTGGCTTTGCCGCCTCTGCCACGCCGGCCTCCCCGTTTCCCCCCTTTGCCATTACCACCGCCACCTTCTTCCTTGTCTTTGGTCTTGCGATTGCGTCGCGCCTCCTCCTCCTGTGCTCGCCGGCTCTCCTGGTCCCACCATTCTTGGAACGCTTGCTCCTGCTGAATCTCGTGCAGCGACCGCTTGGCTACAGCCTCCTTGACTAGCTCCTGCTCGCGCTTCTGCTGTCCAATAATGTCCGCCATACTAAGTGCCAGTGTTGGTTCTGCCTTAGGCGCCGGTGTAATATATGACCGAGAGTGCGGTACCACGGGCTTTTCAGCTTGATTCGTTGATGGCCCCGCGCCTACAGCGGGGGACGAGCTCATCCGACCTTGTCCCGGGAACCTGGTGTCGGGTGACGCGGTACGACGTGTTGCCGACTTCAATGTCGTCTCCGAGGCTACCAAAGGTTTGGCATTGGCCGAAACCGCTCCAGGCAACTTTGAGTCCATGGCCATTGCGTCCTTCACCGACATCTTAGGTCTAGAACTAGCCGCCTTCCAAGGGGATGCCTTTCCACCCGTCGGCGCATTTTCCCAAGGCACCCTGTTGGCCAATTCCTCTTTTTCAGCTGCCTGTGCAGCTGCCTGTGCAGCAGCTTGCATTTGGAGCTGCTTCTTCCGCTCCTTTTGCGATACCTTCGCCTGTGGCTTGTTGGCACCAGTTTCTTTGGCATTTTGCTCATTGAGGCCGGTTGTCAGCGCCGACGTAGATGATGCCTCCGACATGATGCCCTTGAGGTCCAACTTCGAGGTTGAAAGAGCTGTAGACGCCCAAGGAGCGACTTGCTTTGACATTGGACTGCCCGCATCTTGAGAAGCCCTTGTCTTGGCAATGCTGAGGTCTGGTGATACAGAGAATGAGTCAAGCGGTGAGGTATGCAGCACATCGGCAATGGCTTTGCCTTTAGATTCTCGCCAGGCTCTAGGAAGCTGCGGGATATCCTCCGAATCAATTGGCAATCGTGCGTTAGTAGCCTGAGTGATTGGGGAGATGGGGTTGATGAGCGTGGGTCCATCTTCTTCGTCCATGTCAAAAATCAAGTCTGCTTGCGACTGCTTAGGTCGGAGACTCGGGCTGAAGGGCTCATTGCGGCCTCCCTTAGACTTCCGACGAGACCTGTCCGGCGTCTGCATTGGGATGAAGTCGTCCAAGCTCCCCACCTTTCCCTTGTAGGATGATGACAGCTTCTTCTCATCCTCTCTTTGGGTCATCTTGTAGGCCATCTCCTTGACCCTAATCTGTCGCTCCTCCTCAATATCGGCAGCAAGGCCAGGGTCTTTTTCGTGAAGTAGTAACTCGGCCCTCCCGCTACGTGCGAACGGGAACCGGGCGAGTTGGTTCTCACGAATCACCTCATCCAGCTCCAAGAGCAAATCTTCGTCCAGGTCATCAAGCAAGTGATTTTCCAACATTGCCTCGAGCTGGAGGCAGATGTATTCGAGACCCGCGTCCTTGAACTCTGTTACCGCGCACGGGCTGATTTCATTCAAAAGAATGGCAATATTCCTAGTTGTGACAAACTTTCCGATTAAGCACTGGCAGATCTGAGAGAGTCGATCAATCATGAGCTCGTTTGCAATGCTCATCACATCGAAAACGAGTTCCGACAGATCATCAATTGTCACTGCCACTACGTCGTCAAAAAGATCTTTGCCAACGTCAGCATAGAGGAAGGACATGACGTATTGAAATGTGTCAGGGTCAACGTGCTTGAGGTCAACTCGTATCTTGTCAACGACATCTAGCTCATCACGTCGACCAGCAAGCCACTGGCCCTGAGAACGGCCGTGAAACATTCCTTCAAAGAAAGGACACCTCTGGCAAAGAAGTTGGCTATGCGCACTAACCTCAGCTCCATCAAGTTCGATAATGACATCCCCGTCTTCGAAGAAAGAAGGATGAGATAGTGCGTCGCGAAAATCAGCATCAAGAGATGGCTCTACTGCATTTTGGAGTCGCACTGCTGCCTCTAGTTTCGGCATAGCAAGACGTGTTGCCACTTTCATCAGCTCTGTGCGGATATGACGGAACCGAAAGGCATTTGGCGGCGATTCTCGCGTATACTTCCACACTGGGATCATTTTGTCCTCGTACGCATGGACGACAACGTTCAGAACGGTGAAGATGTCCACTTCGAACAAGGTCAACACGAGCTTTCCCTCGATAAACTCGACACGAAAGGTCTCGGTTTCTAATGCTGATCTCTGGTTACGAAGTTCCGAAAATGCATCACGCAAAACAGAGCTCCGTCCAGCAAGTACCCAACCGTGAACAGGTATCAGAAGCTCAGGTTCCGAAGATGTGCACACTCTAACATCGAAATCGTCGTATTGGAAAGAGTTTACCTGTAACCAAAACCGAAGATCAGTCTCGATATTTTCGGATCGGAGAATCTCGTGAGAAACGGATCCCGGCCTTTCTCGAACAATGGCTGCGTCCCAAACTTTTCGAGTCTCTTTAGCATCACTCATTGGCTCCGGGGCTTCGAAATCTTGAAGGCAGAGTAGTGAGCTCACGTCATCCCGTAGTGTCTTCGGATTGACCTTGATTTGCTCAGACATGACCTTGCTATCAGCCCTGATTGCCGCGAAAGCACCAAAAATAGAGCTTCGGACAGCAACACAGTTTGTGATGCATGGAACTCTCTGGAATTTAAAATCGTTTCGCTTGGCATCAATTGCCTCAGCAAATGCAGCAGTTTTGCCCTTGGTTCTCTTGACTCTGTTCCAGACAGCTCCCGATTCCGTGCAGATGATGACTGAACCGTGTTCACCAACGTCAACAGAGACCACGCCATCTTTTCGTGAATTCCAAATGCACTGAGGTTGTGTCAAAGCACTCTTGATCTTGACAGGGTTTGTCGTGGAGGTTGCAGATTGAGTGGTATCTGCTCTTTGGTTGAGCTGCAGCGTAAACAAATCACCACTAGCCGTCACCGCGGCGATAGTCTCTCCTCCAGACGCGATATACGTTATTTCCCTTCGACCCGGATCATACTTATTAGAATAAGATGTTGTCGTCAAGTTGTGGTTCATGAAGGCATCTGGGAACGGAAATTTGACAAGATTGTAGCCATAGTTGCTAAAGACCCAAACAGTGTTGTTTGAAAGCAAGCAAGTAGTGGCCTTGTCAATGGCAGACACCATTTCAATAGATGCGGCCAAAAGAGACGCAGCAACCTTTCTCGGCGTGTGCTGTACGTCAAGCGACCTTGAATCAGCATCCATCAGAGCCAATTGGCCAACATTGCGACCCCAAGTATACAAAGCAGAACCCGTGTGGGCAACCGAGTGGTTGGCTGATGCAGCAACACCTAGGACAGTCTCTTTTTTTAATGAGCCAAAAACCTGGCGCGGTGTAAGGCTCATGGGTTCCTCGTCAGCCTTAGCGGGAGGAGGAAGAACATATCCCAATTGCGAGTTTGAATTCAAACCCCAGGTCCAAAGCTCCCCGTTATCAGCAACAGCCATGGTGTGGTTTTGTCCCAGTGCAACATGGTGAACCTTTTTGTCCGCAAATGGGCCTTGAACCGGAACAAACTTGAACTGTGTGTTCTCATCCCCCAGTCCGAGTCTTCCGCCTCGGCCAACCCCGCAAATATAGAGGTTGGCAACCGAATCAGTGGTCAAAATGGCGCTATGAAGTTTGGACATGACGACATCCTGAATCACCAAAGGAGGGTTTCGAACCATGGTGGGGATTTCCTCAAGATCTGCCAAGGGAGCAGATGTCTCTATGTCACGCTCATCAAGGTATGAATGATAGAAACGCTGCAGCAGGTGGTCGGGCCTCGACAAATAAATACGCTCAGGGTATTGGCGGTCGTCCTCATCGCCAACTCCTAGTGAAACATTCTTGTTGCTGCCAAACACATAAAGCTCATCACCATGAATAGATAATTGGGGTCCATGGGACACCTTGACCATACTGAAGAACGTCAGCCAAGCCTCCAAGAGGAATGGGTAGAACATACTGGCTCAAGCCCTCAGTGACGCTATCGCCACTTTCAGAATCACTATCTGAGCCGCTAGCATCATCGCTATCTTTCAAAGAGCGGAGAGCGATGGTGGAGCTATAGAGATCGAAAGGACTATTGCCTTCATGGTCTTTCGTCTTAATTAATTGGCCAACTTTGTTCACAGAGCTCAGGTTGTGGTTCATCAAGTCCATGCGCTCCTTTTCCAGCAATATGCGTGCAATCGAAACATTTCCAGCGTATAGGGATCGGTGAAGGGCGTTCCAGCCACTCTCCGGATCTTGTGCGTATAGATCGATGGCAGGGTGCGTGATAAGGGCTTGAACAAAGTCTCGGGCATTAGGATCGGTCGAGGAAGCTGCTCGTAGTAGTATAGTTAATCCAGCATGGTCGCGGCTGTTTAGTTCTGCTCGTCCGAGGTTTGCATTGGCATCTTTGGATTTTCCAGGGGTCTGGGGATGCCCCGAGCCCCGTCGTTGCTTCGCGACAGGTCGAGGAGATGTTCCGAGGCCCCCTGGGCTTCCGCCCAAGAAACTGCTCGCTCCTACGGCAGGGCTCTTGGAGATATTCTGGGTGCTGTAGCCTGTAGGGGCCAGCAGACGCCGAAACTTGTCGACATCGTTTTCCCAGTAGTATTTCCAAAGTAGGTGACTCATGGGCGGGAGAACAGGAGGGGTCGATCCCGGGCGCTTGAAACGGCACCTCGCTGTGAGTCTCGACGGATCACGGCGTGTTTAAAGGTGCGATTTGGAAGCGCCAGAGGATTTCGGGAGGGGCGAGGAGCGAGGAGCGCTGTGGAGGTCGTCGCAGTGGATGTTGGCGCAGAAGACGGATTGCGACAGGGTGTCGTCTCGAAAGGTTGTATAAGTTGCCACCTTGGCGTAAATGTTAGGGGCAGCGGATTCGACGCTTGGTAGCTTGGTAGCTTGTTTTCGATCGACAGGTGCGTTGCAGAGCAGGAGCGAGCAAGCGAAGGCGTCGGCAATGCGGGATGATTGATGCGAGTGCTATCGGAGCGAGGGAGAGCAGCGCGAATTATGGATGTCGAGAAGCAGCAGCATGGAGGCGATTGTGAATGGACTTCCATCTGTTTCGCTCCCGAGGGCCCGGTTTCGTGCGCGTCAGCACATGCTGTAGGCTGCCCTGGCCACCAAAACGCGCATCCACACTGCCGCATCGCTGCGCTGCAGCACCTACCCCACCAAAAAGCTCCCCCTCCAGTTGGCCTTTCAGTGAGGGACCATGGGGACGTGCCCCCGCGAAGCCCCATGCTGCCCTCAAATGCGGGCCACCTCAACATCGACCTCGGGCGTTGTCTTCCAGCAATGCCGTTTTTGGCCCTCAACCAAGCCAAGGCAGCCAATGGAACCAATGATAGCCGCCAACCACTCGCGTGCCAAATTGGAACGATGACATCGCATCCGAATGCGCCAGCACATGGCGCACACCAACGCATTTAATTTGTTGAAAGCACAAGCACCCGAAGTCACGAGGCTACCTCTGGAACACGCATCGGCATGCATGGTTGGCAGTTCTCAGGTGCTCATGTCATGTCTAGGTTATGCCCTACCACTGGTTGTGAGCGGTGTCGAAGACAACGGTCGTATACGTCACCCCCACGCCCTATGCTTTTGGGATTACAAAATGAAATAGGTAGAATAAAAAATACGAAGGTCTGATTATGAAGCGGCTAAGGATGCTATTTCGTTAAAGGTGGCGTACTGTCATTTTGATCACAAACTTTTGGCCTTGGAAGGGGACCAGCGACGTGGGGAAAGGACAAACAGCGGGCAAGTAGAAAGGAAACACAAAACTCAGAATATAGTGGATGAAATATTTACCTCAGAGCTGACACATTAAAAAAAAAAGTTTAATGAGAGCTTGTAGTTTATTTTATACACAAAGTCACCAAAGGCCTCTCCCCAAATTATTCACAAGGTCTAATAATAAGATACACAGAACACAGAGTGCACCAATATGCCCAGATTGCACACCACGTAAAAAATGAAACTGAAAACAGGTTGTTGTTTACCACTAATCATACCATGCCCATGACCTCTTTCTTAAGTACATTTTTTTCAGTTTCGTCGTATAGTCCATCCTCGACAGTTTAGAATGTTTCCAGTTTCTAAATTCCGTCATGAAGAAGTAGTTGTCGCAGGTTTGTAGCTAGATGTTCCCTACTCCAAGAATAGTATCTCCAAACGGAACGAAGAAGAAAAAATGGAGGGGGGGCCTCTGCGGAATCCTTTCCTTTATTGTCGTAAAACTTTAATTCCAAGATGATTAACATGTCTAAACGGATTAAACTCAACCCATCTCTGACAACCGCATGGCTCGGGGGGAAGCCCCGTAGTGATCCCATGGCTTATGTTCCAAATCCACAACGTCAAATGTCTGCGGAAGCTCAAAGGTGTGGCCCTTAGAAGTTCTAGAATTAGCCTTGACTCCCCAAGCTTGCCCCTGAACTGTGGCCAGTTTAGGAATTGGCTTCGCCATCACGAATCGATCAGCCGGGTCCTCAGATTCGAGGTGGCGCTTCGTATGATAAGCGCGGGAGACATCTCGATCCCATCCAATCTCGTCCATCTTTTCGCAGGTAGTGGTGCAAAGTTCATTGATAGCCTTCTGGTTTCGGAAGAGCTCAAGCTTTTGGGAATCCTCGATCAACCTAGTCACACTAGGATCCTCCAGCATAACGGTGTGCATAGCAAAATCGAACTCGGCCACAAAATCAGGGTCGATACCAAGGAACTTGACGGCCTCTCGGAGGGAAATGTCCTCATGAATTATGGTGCGACACCCAGCAAAAAATGTGCCTATATCGTTGGCCACTGCTCGATTGAATAAAACCATTACCTGGTTTTTTGCGTAGAGCATGTAGGCGAAATGGGTCATATCACCATGCTGAACCGGAGTCTTCAGAATGACAGGGTTATTTGACACAACCGGCGGGTTTGCGTGGGCCAGATTGGCCTTCTCTTTCTCGTTCGAAAGCTCACGAAAAGATTGGCTGAATCCAGTGGCTTTGTGCTCAGCGAAAGAAGTGGATGTGGTGACCGTGAAGGGATTTCTATCACTAGCGAAGCAGCTGGGCAATCGTTCGGATTCTGTGAGGTCAGTCCCTTGGTAAACCTTGGTCTCGTACCCAACGGAGACATCTTTACTAGGGATTACTTTCTTGCGAAAGAACTCGACTGTCTCTAAAAGACTCTTCGATCCTCCCAAGAACTTGAGGACTTCGCGAGCTTCCTCGATATTGATATCCTTTCCTTCTACAACATCTTCGAGAACCCTACCAAGGGAAAAGGCAATTTCCGCCGAACCGACCGCTGAGAGCTCTACCCTGTTCTTATCTAGAATGAGAGCGCCTGATACATTTCTGAGGGATGCAGGCGTGTTCGAGTCTTGGGTATCGCTTGGGGTTGCTGAAATGCCATCGATGGATGCGGATTGACCTTGCTCATTTCGAGGATGAGGGCTCTTCTCTTGGCGAGGAGAGATTTCGCTAGTGTGCAGGTCAAAGTCGTCTTGGTTTTGGTAATAAGTGGAATTTCTGAAATCCGAGTATCCATGAAACGGAGAATAACCATCTTTTGTGGCTCGATGACGGTAAGCCGCCAAGACTCCGACATTCTTGTCGGCCCAGTTAGCGAAGCGCCGTTTAGACTGGAAGCCCAGACCCCCGAAGTTCTCCTCTCGTCCGTATAGCTGAAGAGCTCGGATGTATCCTTTATACGGAAGACTAGGATTTCGAAGACTGAGGGGCTTGTAGAACTGGCGTTTGAAAATGGAGTCCATTGCAGGGCTTGCCGCATTAGATTGAGGGAAAGTAATGACCCCCTGGTTGGAACCATATGCCATGGCGACTGGTGAAAGATGGGGTGTTTGGTCCCAGGGAAAGGTTTCTCGCGATGCAATCTAGGGAAGAAATCTCAGCGTGGAGGGAACAAAGAGAAAAATAACAAAGGATGGTTACGTTGGCAATGAGCTAACATCTATTTGCGGCAGATGGCGGCTGTTGCCAGTTGTATGGTTTTGGAGCAAGCCCTTTGTTTGCATGGCGACAATGTCATTGGTTGACGAAACCCTCTGAGTCTCTGAGTGAATGCCATTTGCAAGTTTACAAGTCTAAAACTGGTGGGCAATGTTCTCGCCCAATTCGTGGATGAGTGAATCACTGGCGATTCTAAAAAGTCAAGGCACCCTCTATTCTCCATATTTTGGTTTGTTTCGGAGTAAATATGCCTAGTTTACCAATCAAGTATAAGTGAGAACACCTTTGGTATTATCGTCTACATTGAGAGGAATTTTCTGTCATTTCACGATACATATTTTTGGACATCATATTGTTGACTGTTTTTGAGCATCAGTCAAGTCCACATGTTTTGCCTTACAGATATTCGAGGCCCAAAATTGCTGTATTTAATCCATTTTCAGGTCAATTTTATACAACAAAGCAACCGTCAGCCCAGCCAAGCCCTGGTTAACAGGTGGTAGTAAGTGCTGCTCCAACTGCTGCACGTAACCCCGATCATCATGCCCACGACTAAAGGTACCAGGTACCCAGCCCCAGTAAAGTGAGCAAAACTGGGAACTTGGAAGCATTTACACAATCATACATATCTATATGAGAGCAGTGTTTAGGTGGGTTCATTTAAATGCCATGTCGGAAATGGACGAGCCAGGCCCCAGCTCTCGTTCCATCCATACTTGAGAATCAGGTGTCAAGTGGCCAAAATTCCCATGCGCGCACTTGCTTAGCTCCCTGTTCCTGCAGGAAGCTCGCACTCATGTTTTCCGTCCTATGGATGGATGGAAGGGCTAAAAAGGGCGAAAGGGATTGGAGCAGGCGTGGGCGATCGGGAACCTGGGCCCGAACGCCGAACCACCATGGAAACCCCGTCAATGTGAGGATCCCCAGGCCCGAAACACACTGGAACTAGACCCTATTGGGCGAGCTTCAGCTCGGTCGACAGGGCCCGACACCGGTAACGGGTGCATGGGGCATGGCGGGGCTTCGGTCAGGAAGGTGGGAGCATGTTGATCTCGCCGAGGGCAGATTCCGGGGACGGCAATTGGGCGTGAACGAGAGCCGGATCTGGGCTGAGTCGGTACCATATCTATCAATTGGGGTCGTGAAGCCGTTGTCAGATCCGTCTCAGTCACTCAGCCGGGTATGGTATGCACAACCGGCAAGTCACCGCGAGCCTTCAGTGACGTTGCCGGTCTCGTGGGCATAGTGGAGGCTGCTGCAGGAGAGCCTATCAGGTTCGAGTAGCCGAGTCGGCTGCTTGGCAGGGGGGTGGTGTGAGGCCAAAGAGGAAAGCCAGGGTCCCAGGCGCGTTGCCGACATTTCTCCATCCAGTGGCCTCGGGGACGTTGGTTGGAGGGCACAATTTATATGTCGTGTGTCGCAACGCAGCATGCGCCTGACTGGTAGCCTCGCGTCCGGTGACGGATGTCTCGGGGTTGACTTGGAGTCGTAGAGCAGGGTCAGGTGTGCGCGTGAGGGCTGGCAGCGGAAGGCGAAGCAGTGAACAATTCAGGGAAAGAAACCCACCCCCAGATGCTTCTCAATTGAGGTCCTGTCTCCAGCCAGTCTGGGGTTTTAGCTTATTACGCCGACAAATTAGACAATCATCAATGGGTCGAGGTGCGCCGGCGAGAGACCGCATGTGCCCGGTCCCACCAGCCTTGGGCAGTGGGGTGCGGGTTTTGCGTTATCGCTAAACCCGATAAGAGGCTTGACCACTAACCACCACGAACAACAAATTCCCTCCCCGGCCCGGTATTCGCTCGGAGGTCGCCATCCTGCTAACTTCTTCCTGTTTCACTTTTTTTCTTCTTCTTTCGTCTTCCCTTCCTTCGTGGCTCATCTCCCCTCTGTCTGTTTTTTTGTCATCACCTCGAGTGTCCAGCCATCACCATGTCGGCCAACGATGAGAAGCCCCTCCCCTTCGTGTACCAGTTCGCCGCAGGTTAGTCGAGACCCTCCAATGCGCATTTTGCCTTGTCGAGCCCATTGACTGACTCTCTCATTCTAGGCGCCATTGCTGGAGTCTCGGAGGTATGCCCGCACCAGCAGCCCATGCTTTGCGAATCTCTACTAATCCCTCATCTGGATTAGATTCTGATTATGTATGTCAATTTTTATGCCCCATTCTCGTACCATTCAATTGCCCCCGATCGCGCGACTAACGTATTCATAGGTACCCGCTTGATGTCGTCAAGACCCGAGTGTACGAGCGACCTCGAATAACCACCCCGCCTTCGATCAATTACTGACAATACCAGGCAACTTCAAACCGCCGCCCCGGGCAGCGCCGATGCGTACAATGGCATGCTGGATTGCTTCAGGAAGATCATCCGCCAGGAGGGGTCAGTATTGCGCCCGTCGTGTCGCGGATTGCTGGGTTCTCGTGCTGATAATGTGGTAGTTTCTCTCGTCTCTACCGTGGAATCTCCGCCCCCATCCTGATGGAGGCTCCCAAGCGTGCCACCAAGTTCGCTGCCAACGACGAGTGGGGAAAGATCTACCGCAACCTCTTCGGTGTCACCAAGATGAACCAGTCGCTTTCCATTCTTACCGGTGCCTCCGCTGGTGCCACCGAGTCCTTCGTCGTCGTCCCCTTCGAGCTCGTCAAGATCCGTCTGCAGGACAAGGCCTCCGCCGGCAAGTACAACGGCATGTTCGACGTTGTCGGCAAGATCATCAAGAACGAGGGTCCTCTTGCCCTGTACCAGGGTCTTGAAAGCACCCTGTGGCGACACATTCTCTGGAACGCTGGTTACTTCGGCTGCATTTTCCAGGTCCGACAGCTCCTCCCTGCCGCTGAGTCCAAGCAGGGCAAGATGGGTAACGACCTCGTTTCCGGTGCCGTTGGTGGTACCGTTGGTACTATTCTCAACACCCCCATGGACGTCGTCAAGAGCCGAATCCAGAACACCCCCAAGGTCGCCGGCCAGGTTCCCAAGTACAACTGGGCCTGGCCCTCCGTTTTCACCGTTGCCCGTGAGGAGGGTTTCGGTGCCCTTTACAAGGGTTTCCTCCCCAAGGTAAGCCACGCTCATCCCCGAAATGTCATAGCCCGTTTTTAACAACAATCAGGTCCTTCGTCTCGGTCCCGGAGGTGGTATCCTGCTCGTCGTCTTCACCACTGTCATGGATACCTTCCGCAGCTGGCAGAAGTGAGTTGCCCAACATAGAAGAAAAAAATCTACATAAAACGATGAAGCGAAATTTTACACCAATTACCCCGTTACATGGCCGAGCATATGAAGCACTTCCAGAGGTAATAGGGGTGGGAGGCGATCTTGTTGATATACAAATGATACCTGTGGATCTAATTGATTAGACCCGAACAATGATATGTTCACTTCCAAAACTACGCGTATGGTGTTGGCTGGTCAATACAGAAGGGGCAGGGTCGTTATGCATTGGGCTGGACTATATAGACGTTTCGTATCAATCTTTAGCCAATTCGATGTCTATAAATTACGCTTTCGTCTATGCTGCTTGTTCTCGTTAGCCAATTCCGGCTTATCTCTGCCCGTTTCTGGTCACTTTTTCAGCTCAGGCGTCAAAGTCATGTTAACAAATCAAATGAATAAATTACAGAGTTTAGTTCATATCCTCGTCAAAGCCATTTCTCGTATCATCAAGGCACGACAAATTTTGCATTCAATTTATTCTCTCTTATAGTCTTACACGCTTGGTTATGTCATTGACCACGTAAATCATGAAGAGTCTACCCTCTCGTTCCAGCGAGAAGCGACTCATGCAGGTGTTGGGCGTATTCAATTGTAAAGTGCTGCAGGATACTCGTCCCGGTAATATGGCGTCCCGCGAGACAATCTTGACCTAGCGGCGCAAATGGCTTCATCCTTCTTCTTCGTGGATATCTTCGAGTATTCGTTCCACAAAATTTCAAAATCATCTAGCAAAATATAACCTTCGATGGAACACTTGTCCCATGTGTAAAGGTTACATCTTTCAGTCAGCTTAACAATCGTGCGGCCAGAAATAAACTGGCCCTTCCAATCAGGGAATTTCTTGGCTCTCAATGGCGCCGTTTCTGACTCCCTTGGTTCCCAAAGTTTGTCGTCGAGGTTTCTGACGCTAATATACTCGTTAGAAAAGCCTTCGCGGTTCTCAAGCCCGCGACCCTGGTAGCTGTATAATGGGAGGCAGGTTGAGTGCTCTCCCCAGTTCTCCATGATGATCATCATTCGATACTTGGAATAGACTGCCCCGTGTGAGGAGAAGGACAGATTTTCGTGTTCCGGGTGGACGCGATCGGTTCTTGCGGAGGAGTGCTGCGGTGCTGAAATCACTGTTCCTGGCGTAAGCATGCTTCGGCTCCAAACCGTATCACTGGGTCGCATGGGTGCAACCACCATCCTCCCATCAATAAGGTCTTGGAGGGCCAACGTCTTCTCAGCAAGGCGCCGTTGCAATCGCAACTCTCTGGCTTCTCTTGCCTTCCAGTTTGGCTTTTTCGTAACTCCGGATTGGGATTTTCTGGGGAAGATGGTGCTTGTTTTATCAGAGAAGGCTATTGACGTTGAGAGAATGCGCTGCGAATAGCCAGAGACAGATGTGGCACAGGACGTCAGCTCTTCTTCGAAAAAGAATGAGCCACGACCCCGTCTGCACACACCCTCGTATTTGCTGACATCAAGGATGTAGTTAGCTCTCGACTCCTCCTTGATCTCACCCTCCTCCTCAGAGTCCGCGTCGTCGATGTGCGCTTGAGTCAGGTCGTCTTTGTTAGTAGCACAATTCTCTTTGATGGGATAAAGGGTACCGGTGTTCTTTTCCACCACTCTGTCCTGTATGGTTTTTTGGACATGTTGCACACTTTCGTGTCGTGGAGGAATTGAGGGCGGAGGATTCTTGCTACTTTTATTATTAGCATATGCGTGCTTGAGAATTATCCTACACGAACCTCTGGGCATCACGAATATAGGGCGTATTTGGTGCCATTTTGGATGCAGTGATATTGAATGATTGAATATAGATAGCTATAATGAGACTAGTTTGATTGAGAGCTACTGGGAGATTTAATACTTTATCTGATGTCATTGTGCGTGCGGACAAAGAGTATGCTGTTTGGGTATTCTTAATATGTTCTATTTTTACCGGAAATTATTTACTAAAGAAGTGAGTTAGTTCATGAAAACTGAGTACTGGCGAATCCGGGAACTTTATTAATGTTGCACATATTGATGCTTGTTTTACCCAATTTGAGGGTAGGTTTTCGTATTCAGGTCGGGTATAATGCGGACAAGACATTGAACAGCTGAACGAATAGCATGGCAAGGAAAATTCTTGGTACTTCACAAAGAAAGGCATTTCCTAAGGACAATTGATCAATTACAGTAAAAAAATAAAAAAAATAAAAACATCAACCACCGACTAACGACTGTGGCGGAATTGACACATCTTTTAGCATTCACGTGGTTATAATAAGATCCGAGGTGCTGACTGCAGGGTAGCGAAGCAACGTTCTGTACCTACGCGGTATGCTAGGATCATGGTTGTCGCCGTCGGGTTGGGCGCATGAAAAAAAAAGGGCGGAATGGTGCCCATTTCGGCGACGTGGCTGGGGCGAATGCTGGACAGTGTGGGTGGCTACCCGTGACGTAGTAGGAACCAGGTACTTATGATGATTGTCCTGGTGGAGCAGGGCGCGACTTAAGGAGCGACAAAAAAGAGCGGATGGAATGCGCGAGAGATTGCACGCGAGCAATTTTGTCCCCCGCGCTCTAGTTCGGGCCTGTGCCCGCTGAAACCTGTCACTCCTCGTATACTAACCGATGGTACTCGGAGTGGTGAGGGCCCCATGTACGTAATCAGCCTGGGTGCGCAGCCACTCTCGCCTTCGCCGCACCTACCTCCCAAGGCCCAGCCCAGAGCCCAGCCAGCTGTAGAGGTCCCAAGTCCCAGAACCCCCAGAAGGGTCCCCAGAAGGCCCCAGAGGTCCCAGAGTTGCCGCCCATTCCACTACAACCAAGCAACTGCTCCGAACGGTGCGAAGCAACAGAAACAATTCATCTCCGTCCAGGCCGCCAGTCCAGGCCAGAAAACCTTTCCCACCTCCGTCTCATCCGCATTTGCATCCACACCAGCACTGCTTCACCACCTCCTCTTCTGTCGACTTCGCCGCGCGTCCGCCAAGCTCGTCCGAGCCTCTCCCCATCGCCCATTTGCGTCACCGTTCGCAAGTGCACTTCTTGGTCCGCTTGGGTCCCGTGTCGTCTCCTAATAAGGCATACTCTCAACTCGGTCACCCCACGAACGCCGCAACCTCCAACCTCCAACCTCCCCACGATCCATTCCTCGCGCCGGTCAAGACATCGACGGAAATCACCGCAGACGCTACCAACGGCCATCTACCGCATTCCCCCTCTTCATCGCACGACGTCCATCGTCGCCAGGGCGTTCACCACCTCGTGACCCCCAAGCTTGATTCCCCCTTCCCCTCCTTCGTCCAACGAGCTCTCCACCCGCCATCGCCATACCGTGCGCACTATATCCGCCGCCGCATTTGCGTCGCTACCGGCCGGAGGATTGGCACTTGCAACCCTTGCAAACCATCTCCAGATTGATCGCGTCTCTGTCCACCCGCTGGCGCTTGGGACGCATCTTTCCTAACCGCAACCTTTTGGCCACCTACAACATTACACCCTATTAGGCCCCCCAAACAGATCGCCCATCATGTCTAAGGTAATGCGAAGTGTCAAAAATGTGACCAAGGGGTACTCCAGTGCCCAGGTCAAGGTCAGAGAAGGTTAGAGCACTCGTAATGGCAATCTTGTCCCATCGCCGCTGACCTAGCCTGTGATAGCCACTAGCAACGACCCATGGGGTCCAACTGGCACGCAGATGAGCGAAATTGCTCAGATGACTTATAACACGTATGCGACCGTTTTCCACCTTGATGCGCCGTACCATTATTGACTAACCTGGCTCTTCCAGCTCCACCGAGTTCTACGAGATTATGGACATGCTCGATAAGCGTTTGAACGACAAGGGAAAGAACTGGAGACACGTTCTCAAGGCCCTCAAGGTGCTCGACTACTGTCTTCACGAAGGATCCGAGCTCGTCGTTACTTGGGCTCGGCAGAGCATTTACATCATCAAGACCCTGCGGGAGTTTCAGTACATTGATGAAGAAGGACGGGACGTAGGACAGAATGGTACGCCGAGTAATGTTGACGTCACGCTTGAAAATGATACTCACCATTGAATAGTTCGAGTTGCCGCCAAAGAACTAACTTCCCTCATTCTGGATGAAGAACGATTGCGGGCTGAGCGAAGCGACCGGAAAACCTGGAAGTCGCGCGTCACCGGACTCGAGGAGTTTGCCCCCCAGCACGCCGAGCCTTCCAGTCACCGACGGCCGCCTCGTGAGAGGAGGCAAATGACCGATGAGGAAGATACCGAATACAGATTGGCCATTGAGGCAAGCAAATTCCAAGAGGAGGAGGACAGGAAGAAGCGCGAGCACCGAACCAGCGTCCCCGATGATGACGATGATCTAGCCAAGGCTATTAAGTTGAGCCAGGAGGAAGAGGAAAGGAGGCGCAAGGAATTGGAGGAGACCAATGCCGCATCTCTATTCGACGATGACCTTATCCAGACATCCCAGCCTCAGCATACCGGTTTCAACCAGGGATACCAGCAAGGAAATCAGGTCGACTTTTTTGCAAACCCCATCGATCAGAACCAAATGCAGAATCAACAAACGGGCTTTATGCCTAATGCGTACACTGGCTACCAACAACCCACAGGCTTCCAGCCAAACTACAACAATACTGGTTTTGGCATGCAGCAGACGGGCATGGGAATGGACCCCTATGCCCAGCAGCAGCAACAGCAGCAGCAGCAGCAGCAGCAACAACAGAACCTACAGGCCTTCCAGCCTCAGCCAACCGGGTTCAACCCATACCTGCAGCAGCAATCACTATCATCCCCAGCTTCTCCTGCGCCAGAAGCCGGCCTCAGGCCCGGCAGCAACAACCCTTGGGCAACCGGCAGCCAGCCTCAAGCACAGGCTCTGAAACCCACACCTACCGGCTCCAACAACCCGTTCGCGCAGTTCAACCGTCCCTCTTCAGCCAAACCGAACCCCATCGCATCTCTGAGCCCGCTCCCCGAACAAAAGACACTGTCTACATTCAACAACTTGCAGCAGCAACAAGTGCAGCCCCAGCCCAACTTTGCTCAGTCACAACCATCTCTCGTTGCTCCCCAGAAGGAGTTGAACGAGCACGAAGCTCGCCTCAACACTCTCTTGGCCTCTGGCGATGGCATGGATACCTTTGGTAACACTGGAAACCTCCGTATCCCTGCGCAGCACACCGCCCCAGGAACCTTTGTAAACAGTGCTGGTGCAGGCGTGAGCCGGCTCGCCCCTGATGCTACAGGAAACAACCCTTTCCTCCGACAGCAGTTCACGGGTATGCCCAACGTTTCATACGGTGCCCAGGTTCCTGCTGCGACTGGGCCTGCCGGGATGAACGGCCAGACCAACAACCCCTTTGCTCTTCAGCAGGCCCCGCAACAGCAGCAGAGCCATGATCTGATCCAGTTCTAATCATTGAATTTGCCTTGATGAAAACTAAAGGACATGAGTGACCGCGCTGACCACCTCATCTACATCACCTCAACATCCTACATCTACGCCGACGCATTTTTAGCATACATGACGCCCGCCTCCCTTTTTCTGGTTTCCTTTTTTTCCTTTTTCACATTTATTTCTTGAACTCCGATTCCCAGGTTTTGCACGGGCGAAGAATGGTATTCACCTGTTCATAGTACATTTACGGCTTTCGAACCTATGTTGATTTTTTTTTTGGGAGGTTCAGTTGTCACGGGGAATTGGAAGCTCGTGTGATGGTCCAGGGGGAATTTAGACAGCGCGCCTTCCACATTCAAAAATTTAGATCTGATTCACACCTACATGTACTTTGTAGTAGCTAAATTTCTTTGTGCCCTTCGCTCCCGGGCCAGAGTACCCAAACACTCGAGTGGTTCTGGAAGCTTTCGTCTGCTCTTTGACGGAATCCGTGTGACTTGGTGTGGCTTCGTTCATCTGCTCTGCCGTCCCAGATACTTTCAGCCTCATTTGGCATGCTGAGCTAGGCTAGATGTGTGTGTACGTATGGGCATGTACGCCTCGCTTTGATGAACATGTGAACCTGTTCTGGGAGAATGGAAGCCCAAGGCGGATCGTAAACTTCTGCGTCCGGGCTCCGGGCTCGGCGCTTCAGATAGGCGGTAGCAGATGAAGGATAGCTCGGCAATGATCATGGGCTGACTCGCGTCTTGTTTTGTCCCTCTTTGTTGCATGACGGCGCCTTTTAGCCAGCCTCCTCCATCATCTGAATAAACTCTTCTAGGTTCACACCGCCTCTGCCTTCGTGATCGAGATGTTCAATCATACTCTGAATCTCCTCATCTGTCATGGTTCTCTCTTCCTTGATGTCCTGAGCTAATCGACGCATATCGTCAAACGAAATGATGCCATCGCCATCGTAGTCAAACATGTTGAAAACCTTTGTTGCCTCTTGCCTGGGGTCACGGTTGGCGAGGAGCTTGGAGGCGCATAACCTGAATTGATCGAGGTAAATATAGAGGCGGTTGACGGGGCAGTTGTGCTCTTGCCAGTCCGGTGGTGGAGTGCCGTATGCCTCAAGCTGTCTGAAGTATTCTGGTTTGGGCATATCAAAACCGAGGGCGGCCAGCGAGTGCTTGAATTCGTAGCTGTTGAGCCACCCTTTCTTTTTCATGTCCATAAGATCAAACTGAGAAGCGATACGTGTGAGTGAAACGGTTTCATGACTGGTATGCGAGATCGGCCTACCACTTCATCGATGTGTTCCCGGTCCTCTTCGGGAATCATGTTGTACTCCTCGTTGGAGGAGACCTGAGGAGCCACAGGCTGTCGGGACTGGGGAGGATGACCGGAGCCGCCTGCTATTGAGCGCACAGGGAACGATGGGCGCGGTGTGGTGTGTGAGTTCATGGCGGTGGGTAGGTTGGGCGACAGAGCACGCAGATCCAGTGATGTGGCGCGGTGAGTTTGGAGAGTAATTGAGGCGGACGGAATCGCTTGAGGGGATGAAAAATATAAAGCTGGATGAAGCTATTCGGGATCGCAAATGCGGCAAGGGGGAAAGCAGCGGGAAATGAATATGCGACAGAGGAGCGTGGCGCCAAAAAAACAAACAAAAGCTGTCGTTGGTGGATGCGACAATGAAGAACAGAGATCCGCCTAGGACAAGCGAAGCTGCACCTGGTTGGACTGGGATTGGGATTGCGACGCGACCATCTGAACGCGCCCCGAAGCTTCAGCCGGGCTAAGCCTGTTCGCGCGAATCTGCCTTGGTACATCTGACAAATGTACAACTCTTGGGCACCTACAGGCAACAGTACACTGCCTGCCTGTAGCGGCATTGTGCGCTGTGATTGGCTCCCCTTTAGTCAGCATGCACTCCACAGCCAATAAACGGCGAGTTCTTGTCTGAGGCAGCAACCGAGCTCTGGGCGCCGAGCGTCAGATGGCCAAAATCCGCCCCGAAAAAAAAGCTGGCTGGGTTTCTACTGGGCCAAGCGATCCTGTCTTCGCCTCTCACACTCTCTCGCCATCACCATCTGTTCGAGGTGAAAAAGGGCACCTCCTCCCCCACCCGTCCGCTCATTTTCTGCGGCCGTTCCTTCCCTTTGTCTCCTTTGTTCCGTCAGCATTTACTTCTATCCCTCAGGCTATCGTAGCCTCTGGCGCAGCTGACGACTCCGGCCTTTGTTGCACTCCCCTGCTGTGAGGTGGTAGTGTAACGACTGCGCTCTTCGTCGTCCATTACTCGTGCCCTCCGCGCGATTCCGTCCGTCCATCGCCGACTCGTTTTCGACGAAGCCCTTGACGAACGATTCTGCGCGCGCGCAGCCTGTCTCGATCCATCAATTCGACGGCGAAGCTTCCCGACGACCTGAGCGAGGCAATAGCGCGACGAGGTTCCCGACGCCTCGATAAAGACGAAGGCTCTTTTTTCTGCCACACCTAAGAAGACACCCCTTTGACCATCATGTCTTTCGGGGGCTTTGGAGGCTTCGGCCAGAATAACAACAACAATAACAACCAATCCTCTGGGTTTGGTGGCTTCGGTGCCAACAACAACAGCAGCACAACCTCAGGTAAGCTCTTTTTTTTGCCCACGCCCGGTCGGCGACGATGACGACGACGACGACGGATGATGCTGACTCGAATCTTCGAAAGCCTTTGGAGGTGGTAATACTGGCGGATTCGGGCAGAGCAACACCAATACCACAAACTCTGGCAGCCTCTTCGGTGGAAACAGCAACAACAACACTGGGGGTGGCTTTGGCTCAACGGGTACGCGAGTTTGATGCCTCTGTGCAGTCCCGGCATCTTTTTATCGGGGCGAACGGCAGCACGGACGACAACGAATCGACGCATATGCTAATTCTTTCTTCCTTAGGTTTTGGAGCAAACAACAACACCAACAACGCAGGTGGCTTTGGAAGCAAACCCGCCTTTGGCGCAACTGGTACTACCACAACCACTACTGGCGGCGGCCTCTTTGGTGCATCCACTAATAATAACACGTCGTCGACCTTTGGTGGATTCGGTGGCAACAACAATAACACCACCACCACCTCTGGCTTTGGAGGAGGCGCTACAGGAGGAACCATGTTCGGAAACACTGCCAACAAGACTGGGTTCGGCGCTACTAATAACACCGGTGGCTCGCTCTTTGGAGGCGGTAACAACAACAACACGACTGCCACTACGACGAGCGGATTCGGTGGCTTTGGCGCGACAAACACTCTCGGTAGCAGCGACCCTCCAGGCACCGCTGGGACGGCTTTTGCCGCCCATACCGAGAAGGAACCCAATAGCACTTCGACCAACTCGTTCCAGAACCTTCTTTTCCAGGATCCTTACAAGAAGTGGTCTGCGGAGGAACTTCGACTGGCTGACTACGTTGGAGGTCGACGTTATGGCAATGCCACTGGAGGAGGCGCCTTTGGAGTGAGCTCGGGTTTTGGAGGCTTTGGTGCCAACAACAACGCGAACACGACTCCGGCGGCCACTGGATTTGGTGCTACAAACAACAACACCACTGGTGGTACCCTGTTCGGCGCCAACAACAACAACACCAACACCACCTCTGGGTTTGGAAACACTGGAACCGGCTTTGGCGCGACCAATACCGCCGCTAGCAACACTAACAGTGGTGGTTTGTTTGGAAATGCTAACAAGCCTGGTGGTCTTTTTGGTGGCACCAGCAACACGACAACAACCTCCGGCGGTCTGTTTGGAGGCGGCAACAACAACAACACCGCCACATCTGGCTTTGGCAATACTGGAACCTCTGGTTTCGGGGCTACTAACAACAACACCGCAGCTGCTGGCGGTCTCTTTGGAAACAACGCCAACCAGAATAAGACTGGAACTGGTTTCAGCTTCGGAACCGCTGCCAATAACACCGCCCCAGCATCTGGTTTTGGGACTGCGACCAACAGCGGCTTTGGAGCTACCACTAATACTAACAACACTGGTGGTGGCCTTTTCGGAGGGAACAACAACACCAATACCCAGCAACAGAGCGGTGGTTTGTTTGGTGGTAATACTGCCACTAACAACACCGCTGGTGGTGGCCTTTTCGGAGGCAACAACAACAACACCCAGCAACAGAGCGGTGGCTTATTCGCGAACAACCAGCAGAAGCCGGCTGGCGGCGGCTTGTTCGGCAACACTGCCACTAACAACACTGGAGGACTGTTTGGCAACAACAACAACCAGCAAACCAACAATGCCTTTGGTGCTACCAACAACACAAACAACACTGGTGGGCTGTTTGGAAACAAGCCTGCCACTGGCGGCGGTTTGTTCGGCGCTAGTACGAACACAACGAACACCAACACTGGTGGCGGCCTTTTTGGAGGTGGCATGGGCACGAACAATCAGAACCAGCAGGGTGCTGGAGGATCTCTTTTCGGCAACAACCAACAGCAGAAGCCTGGCTTGTTTGGTAACACTACCAACACTGGAGGAGGCATGTTCGGCGGTAACAATAACCAAGCCCAAGGCTCGCCATTTGGAAACAGCATGAACCAACAGCAACAGGGTGGCTCTGTTCTCGGCAACAGCCAAGCTGCTAATGCTCCCCAGGGCCTCACTGCTAACCTCAATGATGTCTCCGCCTATGGTACTCCCTCTTTGTTTGTCGGCCTAAACGGTAACGAGGTTCAGAACCCTGGTCCCCTTGCCACTCCTCTGAATGGAAACTCGAAGCCTAGGAGAAGCTCGATTCTCCCGATGTACAAGTTGGCTCCGGCATCCGCCTCTCGGTTGTCCACCCCTCAGAAGCGAGGATTTGGCTTTTCTTATAGCACTTATGGTACCCCCTCGGGCAGCCCTGCCAGCAGTATTTCTAGCACCCCCAGCACACTGGGCCGAAGCTTGCTAGGCACTAGCAGCGGCACCAGTCTGAGCAAGAGCGTTTCGGCCAATAACCTTCGCCGAAGCTTCAACACTGAGGACAGTATTCTTGCCCCTGGTGCCTTTTCTAGCGGTTCTCAGCCTCGCTGGTACGGCAGCACCGGTTCAAAGAAGCTTGTGATCAACAGAGATATCAGGAGCGACTTGTTCTCCACTCCCCAGAAGGACAAGCAATCCGTTGATGCCGCCGGAAGTGCTCGAAAGCTTTCTAAGCGCGTCAGCTTTGACACTAGCAATGTTGACGCTGAGGAAACCACTCCCGTTCGCAACGCTCTTCCTGCCCCCGAAGATGTTTCCAGCCCGGCCACAGATGAGACGCCCCGACAGACTCGTGTTGCCAACGGTTCTAACGGGTCCAAGACACCAGAGATGGACGAGGTCAAGGGCAAGGAGCTTGCGATTGTTCACGAGGAGGATAACTCTGCGACCCCCGAAGCTAGCACCCCCAGCGGTTTTGATAACGCGCCCGGTCAGTACTGGATGTCTCCTCCCAAGGAGGATCTCGAGGGCATGAACCGCATGCAGCGACAGAAGGTTGACAACTTCACCGTCGGCCGTGATAATGTCGGTTATGTTTCTTTCAAGGTCCCCGTCGACATCAGCAACATTGACCTCGATGAGATCTGCGGTGGTCTGATTGTTCTTGAACCTCGATCCGCCACTGTGTATCCCGTTTCCGCCAAGAAGCCTCCTGTTGGTAAGGGCTTGAACGTTCCTGCCCGTATTTCTCTTGAGCAGTCTTGGCCTCGCGGCGGTCGTGACAAGAGAATTAGCAACGACCCCAAACGTTTCAACAAGCATGTGGAGCGTCTCAAGCGAATCGAGAACACTACATTCGAAAGCTACGACAAGGACACTGGTGTTTGGGTCTTTGGTGTGGAGCATTTCACAACCTACGGACTTGACGATGACGATGAGTCCGATGACGAAATGGAGACTGCGCCGGCGATGGAGACTCAGCAAATGGCTCTCGAGGTTGTCCGCTCTCCCATGGACAACGACGCCTACGACTTTAAGAGATCTGTAGGTCTCCCTGGCGCCTTTGATGAGCAGGGAGCCGTGTATGAAGATGACTTCTCTGGTAAGCCGTCTTTTTTAGGGGTTAGCTCCGCGGATTCTGCGCCCAACGATGTGAGACTCTCTCTTGACGATGAGTACACAGCCGACATGGGCGATGAATATGACTTGTCCGACGATGAAGACATGGCGAGGTCTTTGGTCGGACAGCATCTTGCCGCGGAGCACCCTGATGTCTCGTCCGAGGATGGCCTGGATGAACTCCCCAAGAGTACTCCTGGTGGCATTCTCAGAGCTAGGATGCGAGCTGTGAAGGACTCGGTTGGTCCTGTCACGCTCGAGGTTGCTGATGGAGATGATTGGACGGAAATGCTGAGGAAGACTGTCAGCCCTGTGAAGCGGGATCGACAGCTTCTGAAGGAATTGAACGAGTCACCCTCCAAGCAGACCGGACTGCTGATCGATTTCGATAAGAGCGAAGGTGACGGTTTACGAAAGTCGCTTTGGAAGAAGAGCACGGCGAACAACAGACTGGATGGATTTTCAGCAGGCGCACAGTTGAGTATGGATAAGGGGCGTGGATTTGCCACGAGCATCGACCTCATGAACTCCTTGTTTGAGAAGCCCAAACCTGCTCCTCAAAATCTTCGAGCCTCGATTCCTGGCAAAGGATTCCCCAAGGTCGGTTCCCTAGTTGCGATTTGACTTCCTCCCAAATTGAGTGTGTTGGAGGCCCATGTAATTACGACTTTGATATGAATAAAATGCTAAGACTGAATAAACTAGTGGCCCTACGAGCGACAAGACAAGAACCTTAATATTGATTCTGAAGAGAAAATGTACCACGACGCTGGCCGTCCAACCTGGGGACTCGACGAGACCCTTGTCGTACCAAGACCGCTCACCTCGGAGCATGTACGCCGAATAGCAGGGTCTCAGCCTTCTGACCTCATCTCCTTCCAGCGTTCCAACATTCAGACTGAGAAACAGGAACTTCGATTTGCCAACTTCTCGGCCGAGGTACGTAATGAGTTGTAAATTATTGCGCAACTAACTAACTAACCAATCATCAGTCATCTAAGAGGTTCCTGAGCAACCAGGATAAGTTGACTGAGATCCGCATTGTGGACAATGTTCCTATGGCGTCATTCAGCGCCAATAGTCTCAAGGATGTCTTCCACCACCAGGACATGAACGACCCCGCCAGCATTCAGGAGAAATATGTTTGGGATCTTGCTAGCATTCTTTTCGATGACATTGCGGCCCAGGACTCGAAACAGCAGATTCACCTATTACGTCGGGCCAAGCTCTCTCACTTCTGGACTGACCTGGTAGATCTGGCTTCCTCGACGACCATCAGCCTCGCGGGCTCACCTGAGGAGAAGGCTGTTGCTTGCCTCGCGGGCCACCGCATCACTGAAGCTTGCAAACACCTTCTCGAAGGCAAGAACTTCCGCCTTGGAACTCTTGTTCCGCTCATTGGCACAAACGACGAGTCGAAGAGGGATATGCGGGAACAGCTCAAGGCCTGGCACGACTCGAAGATGCTTTCTGAGTTCTCCGAATCGATTCGCACCATCTACGAGCTCCTGAGTGGCAATGCTTGTGTTTGCGAGGGTATGAAGGGTGTTCCGGTTGAGGATCGTTTGGATTCTTTTGTTATTTCCAAGAAATTTGGGCTGGATTGGAAACAGTCTTTTGGTCTTCGTCTCTGGTACGCCATTGCCCAAGATGATGACTTGTCTGTCGCCGTCAAGAAGTTCAAGGATGATGTCGAGCAGGAGCGCGAGTACCTTCCATTGCCTTGGTACATCGACCAGGGTATCAAGCCGCTGTGGGATGATGCGGCCTCGGATCGCAGACAAGACCTACTTTGGGGGCTGCTTCAACTATATGCTGATGGCAACTCCGACTTGGAGGCTGTCCTTAGACCCGAGAACTCGCAGCTCTCGCCTCTCGACATGAGGCTGTGCTGGCAGCTGGGACTCGCCCTATCCTGGACCGGCAAGGTATCTTTCGGTTCTGCTGGCGCTGAGAAGGCTGATGCTGCCACAATTGCCTACGCCTCACAGCTGACTAGCGCTGGGGAGTGGCTCGAAGCCATTTTTGTCCTTTTGCATCTGAGCAACCCAGTGGCTCGCCAAATGGCCATTCAGGATCATCTCTGTCGCCACGCCGGCTTGATTGGTAACGAGACTAGCGCTGCTTTTGGCATTCTGACTGACAAGTTCCGAATCCCTGTGTCTTGGATCTGGGAGGCCTTGGCCTTGTACATGCGCAGTGTGAAGAGGGATGCTTATGCCGAGGTGCAGTGTCTCCTGCGCGCTGGTTCATACCTTGAGGCGCACCGCGTGTTGGTGAGAGAAGTTGCGCCACTTGCGATTGTCGAGCGTGACTATGCTGGCCTGTCTGCTCTCATTTCCCAGTTCGAGGGTCGGAATGAAACAATTTCGGAATGGTCACTTGGAGGAGAAATCTATGGTCACTTCCTTACTCTGCTCCAACACAGAAACAAGGGCGAGGTTGCACCAGCCGTGGTTCTGGAGAGACTATTGGCTGGCCTTCATGCTATGAATGAGAATGCACCTGACTCGGAAATTCTCAGATACGCTGCCGTATCTGATATGGCGGATGAGACTGCTAAGGAGATCTTGAAGGCAACACGAAAGAGACAGGTATGCTACAACAGACTGTTGGGTTTTGCACATTCAGAGAGACTAACGGATCAACAGGATACTGAACTTAGGTCAAGGATTTTGAACCTGCCCCTGACGCAGGATCGTTTACTGGCATACTCTGTGGATTTAAGCATGGATCGTTATCGGGAGGTGATGTCTCATTGAGAAAGGGTATTTTCACGCATAATGCACAGGTGACGGGGAAGGGAAGAGTTGAAACGTGTATAAGTTTGTAATGGTGTGGTAGGGACGTGATTACGTTCGCGACAAAAGTGGGTGCGAAGCTCTGCAATTTGCTAGGGCAAGTTTTGGGCTCGAGAAAAGCAAGAGTGTAGGATTGTAGAATAGCCGTAGATAGATTCAACGTTGTTGTTTGGCTTTGGAAATTTGTGTGTCTTGATGTGATATGTGCCGTAACACCCATGTTGTAGTTGCGAAACTTGGGCTGTGGGAAAAAAAACTCGGCCCACACCGAACCATGGCTGTTTGGCTTACAGTAGCTTGGCTTCTTCATCATTTGTTCAACTCGGCCATCCACGAAGCAAGGCCATGGAAGCAGGAAGAGCGGGCGCGATCAAACAGCCGTGGCCTTGAGTCTAAACGAAACTGAGTTAACTTCGTCGGACAAGCAAGTCACACCTTGTTCCACATATATCAAGCCTGCACCATGGCGACGCCGAAGAACTGGCCGGCGTCGTTCCCGTACCTCCGCGCGCCGCTCCACGACAAGAGCCTGACGCCGGCACACCTGGTGAACCTCAAGGCTAGGCCCGGACCTGGCAGCGACGTGCCCATCATCCCCGCGCCGGCCACTCCTGCCGGCCCCAGCGGGCTCGTGCGGATCCAGCCCATCACGGAGGCGACGCACCCGGCGTGCGGGCAGTGCGGGCTCTTCGCGGCCCGGGACCTGGAGCCGGGCACCTTCATCATGCCGTACCTGGGGCGGGTGCACAGCGGGGCGGCGTCGGCGGCCGACAGCGACTACGACCTGTGGCTGGACCGCGGGGCTGATGCCGCCGTGGACGCAGCGCGCGAGGGCAACGAGGGCCGCTACGTCAACGACTTCCGCGGCGTGCGCGAGCGAGCCAACGCAGAGTTTCGGACCGTCTGGTGCGAGCGATTCGGCCAGCTGTGCGTGGGCGTGTGGGTGATTGGCGGAGCAGGAGGAGGAGGAGGAGGAGCAGGCAAGAAGGATGCGGGCAAGGGAAAGGGAAAAGGCAAAGCCAAGGGGGGGATCAAGAAGGGAGAAGAGATTTGCGTAAGCTACGGGAAAGGGTTCTGGGGAGAGAGGAAGGCAGAGATGGAAGGGGAATGGGATGAGGATGGACAAGGGACTGAGGCGGGTTGAGGGATTGACCATCACAACTTAGTAGTTATGGTGTTGAGTGGACATGCCGTTTGGTGGATGGCTCACGAACCAACAAAAATGAAACCTTGTTGAACTAAATAAAAGAAAAAAGTATCTGTAAATTCTTGCTAAACGCTCTGCAATGGCAATTACACTGCCGTCTTGTGTCTTGCTTGGTTATCGCGTGTTAGTGGGTGAAGCCACATGAAGACTTGAGCTCAAGATGACGTATGATGAAATTTACCAGCTAACATTATCTAATAGTAAAAATCCCTTTTCTCTTCGCCATTCCGATTACCCGAGCCATCACTTACACCCATCCCTGCCTGTTCATCCAGCATGACATGTGCAGGGCTGAGGCCGATCCATGGCTTCGTGCAGCCTTCCCAATCGGGAAAGGGGTGCGAGCATCCCTGCAACAACTCGAGTTGCTCTACGGGATGACGAAACTCGCTTCATATTGTAAACTCCGAACACGCGAAGGACATGCTGAGAAAAAGTGTATAAATATGTAGGATTCCTCCTTTGATCCTCTGGCATCTTGAAAAGCATCTTCAACAACTACTACCACTCCAATCTTCATCTTCTCAGACTCACCCTCCAACAACAACCCTCACTTACACACACCTTCTTGTCTCTCTATCATCTTCTCCTAAATTCTTCCAAGGAGGATACCATAAAAAGCAACAAGAACCATATACTTGCAAAATGGAACACGGAAACAACACCTCTTCCCCTCGCCTTGTGCGAACCACACACACTGAGGATGGTACATCCATCTTCGTCCCCGACAGCTACCCCGAGACCTTCAAGCCCTTTGGCCCCAACGCTGTCGGCTTCACAGTCTTTGACATGCGCCAAACGGTTCCAGTCAATAACCTGGACCCTGTGCCCACTTTCTCGCAGACACTTCCGCGCTGTTCTCCCGAGGGCGCCATCTTCTGCCTCAGCGAGATGCCCCCGGGATCTGGACAGGGCGCCCCCATGCACCGCACCTGTAGCATCGACTACGCCATGGTTCTCTCCGGAGAAATCGTTCTTAGCCTCGACGGAGGCGAAGAGAAGACGGTCAAGGCCGGGGAATTCATCGTCCAGCAGGGTGTGAACCACAGGTGGAACAACAGAGGTGATGTTCCTTGCCGGATCATCTTCGTCATGATTGGCGCCCAAAAGATCCAGCTCAAGGATGGAACTGTTCTCGAAGAAGATGTATTTTCGAAGAAATAAGCTAATTCAACTGGTATCCTTGGGAATCAGGCTGACAGTATATTAATGGGAGGACGGATTTGTTTCTAGATGTTGTCGATTAGATAATTGACAATGCACCCAAATTTGATTTCATCCCTGTGTATTCACGAATGCGTTCAAAAACAGCTCTCGCCGCTGCCTTTTGTGATACCGTAGATGCACTGTCTTGAGCTTGGATAATTTTCATGGGCCAGAGGAGGAGGTAGGCGCCGATTGCTCGACATCGAGGTGGCTTTGATGGATCTGGGAGACAGCGACCCAGATGGTCGATGTCTCCTAGCGTTTGCGGAACAGTGGCTAAGACTTCATCTGCGAGAATTTCAATCTGTATCATAGACGAGGATTCCTCGTTGCTCATCATAGCCTCCACATCAGCATCCTGCTGCGCATCCGCCATGGAAGTGGTCTGGCGCAGACAGGCTAGTAACTTTTGGTGCAGGATGATTCGTGCCGTGCGATGGTAGTTCCATTCGTATGCCATCCAGACATCTCTATGGAGCTGAACGTCGGCTGGGAAATGTTTTATGACATCCTCGTCTCCAAAAACCTCGCTCTTCTTCAGTGTTCGAAACGACCATTCCGGGTTGTTGCGCCACAGAACTGTCTCTTGATCCAGGCGCTTCATTTCTGGGAACAGCTCGAGGAATCGCGAAAGCTCGATCTCGCCTGCGGTCAGAGACTGGAGCACAGCACTCGCTCTTTGGCAAATGGTTGAGATCTCAAGAGCGTCCTTTTCCAATCGAACAGACGCCACTTCTTCGTTGAGATTGTCTAGCCATGCCCGTGACTCTGAAAGCGGTGGCAGCTGCTTGGCGAGTTGCTGCTTTTGCTAGATGCAAGGAGATGAGGTTAACTTGCTAAGCTTAGATAGTATGAACGTACACGCTTACCAGGCGATGGTGAGCCAGTCTGAATAAGCCCCATCCCCGAGGATCATAGAATTGCTTGTGACCGCGAAGCCGCAAGATGTGTGCCATGCCTTGTGTATGAGACCCTATGGATGCCGCTTGTGGCATAAACAAGGTCTATGTAGTGTATTAGAATGTAGACACTGCAATTTGAGATGGCTGTTTACCTCGAATATGTCCAGAACAACCACCGCCATGAGATCGTGGTCGTCTGGGACTTTGCCTTTCTCGGCCAAGGATTTTCCAAGAGCGTTGAGTGCCTGCCCATAACACTCCAATGCCCTGGGAGCTAGATGCTTAGTGGATGGCTCTCTTGAGAGATCAGCAAAGGCGGCAGCTTGGACCGCCCAGCGAAGTGCACATCGTCCTTCAACATTCACTTCAGTGAACAAGGACGGTAGATGCTCCAGGAAGCCGGGTGACGACGACTCGTTGCAAGGGTATATGACGTATTTGTCCATGAAAATAGAAGTAGCCTGGTCTTCCAGCGACAGAGGTTCCTCTTCTGTGGGCGTAGCCTTCAGCCATGGTCGAGACGGGGGCAGCCTCAGCGTCGAGGTATCCAGCGGCTCCGTCACAGGGGAGCGCTCCACCGATTTACTTCGAGTTTTGCGGCCTCTGGTAGAAGAAGACGAGGAGCTGACCGATTCTGTCTTGCTCTTGAGCACAACCTTGTCTGTTTCATTCTGGAAGAGCAGGTCCGCCTCGTCCCTGTAGCCGACGCAGAGCTCGTTGCGGGCGAGGCATCGCTGGCACGACGGTCTGCCCCGATCACACTTGCAGGTTTGCTGTTAGCAACTAAACATGGAGGCGATATGAAAAAGATGCTGTAAATTGTGCTACGTGCCTTTACACGGCGCTGGCGGCAGCGGAGGCAGCCTCGACTGCGATGCGACATGGTGAATGGTGAGACGTCTGCGACTGTGTGCCCCGCAGATGCAAGTTGACAGCCGACTTAGAGCCCCACGTACATTTCAAACCCGATCTGACAGTGCGGTTGAACAATGGCATGCACCCGTGAAGATATATCGAAATATGCCTTGTTTAGATCTTCTAACACTTTGTTCCCCAGGTCAAGATACATGGGGCTGGATAAGTATATAGGTAGGCATACAATTGGAAGACGCTTAGTTAGTCCTTGGTCTGGTCTTGGGTATAATTGCTTGTATTCTAGCTTCGGCATTACTATATTCGTCAAGAAGCAAAGCAAATCGCAGCCACAGGCAGTCCGCTATGGCCTGTTACTATTCAAGACATCGCCCGAAAGCGTTCTCATGATTCAAATTTCGAAATCCTTAATTATCTCGCCTTGGCGCATCCAGGCCATGACTCAACAAAGATTTGCTGTTTCAGGAACGTAGCACGGATATACATGTCCCAACAGCGTTTTGAGAATTAACCAGTTCAAAGCCCGCAACTGCAAGATGTGGTATTATACAGCCAAACTCCTCCAGCCCCCAAACCCACGCTAAAGAAACAATAATTCATTCATACGTCCTCCCCTTCAGCATCAACATCCTCCTCAATAATCTCGGGTGATGGCTGGCTAGGTTCTGCCGACGTCTCACCGCTAGTGTTGGTGACTTCGACTGTTTTGCCGTTCGTGACTATAGTCGACACAACAACCGAGTCCTCGGGTGGTGTACCTTCAGTTAACTCGGCTTCTTTGTCAATATCCTTGGTTTCAGATATTGATTGTAACACGGGTTGCTTGTCAGACCAGCCAGGCGGGAGTCCAGGTCCACTGTCGGCGTTACCATAATCAGACTTCTTAGTTCCCTTTGGCCATCGTCCAGGTCCGCGCCCAGTCCCACCTGACTTTCGCTTCGATGAGCTTTTGGGGCGTGACGGTGTTGGCCGGTGGCTGCTTCCTCCCGGTCGCTTGGGTCGATGACTGCTGCTGCTGCTTACAGTTCGCGGCGCTGATGGGCGACTACCACTCGGGCGCGACCGATCTCGCCGACTGCCCCCGACAGATGGAAATATTTCGAATCGGGTGGGAGGGATGTCTTGATAAGCCAATGTCCAGTATAGTTCGTCTTCAACATCTTCCATATCTTCATCTTCAAGCGAGCCCTCGTCATCGTCATCGTCGTCTTCTTCCTCTTCCTCGTCATCCTCCTCGTCATCTTCTTCCTCCTTGTCCTCTGAGGGCATTCCCTCAATGGATCTGACCGGCATTGATTCCGAATCCTCCATCTCGGTAGACTCGAGAGTATCTTCCTCGTGTGCAGTGTGTGCCTCCTTTTTGAGGCCGTTTACGAGTGGCTGCTCCTTAGGGTCCACCTCGTCGAGGCCCTCGTCTACCTTAGCCTCATCATCTTCTCGAGGCGCAATAGTGTTGATGGGCGGGCCAAGCTCAAAGTTGACCGCATTGCTACGACCCATCACATATGGGGTCCAAGCCAGAGCCTCGGGTTTCAACCTCACATATCCCTTGGCTTCCCACTTTGCAACATATTGTCGACAGTAGTCAACATCCACTCTAAACGCATATAGTCTAGTTTGTGGATCTCGAACCAAGGCCCGTAAGCCTTCTAGAGCGGAAATCACATCGTCAGGGGTCATTCCTGTATCATCCGATATTCTTTTGACACTGAGCCCTTGCTTATGGTGCTCCTCACTTTCCATGACATCAAGGAAATAGCGGCATATTATCAGCCGCCAATAATTTCGATAGGACACCAAGCCCATGTCTGACAAGGGCTTCTCTGGTGAGCCGGTTTTCTCCTCAACCCTGGTCAGGAGGTATGAGAAATCAATGAGCAGATTTCCATAACCTTTGCGCTGGTGAATCGGCAAAGTCAGAATGCAAGAGACGTTATTCTGGCTACTAGCCCGCTTCTCCTTGGAGAAATATCCAACAAAATGGTAGCCGCATTCGTCGAACTCGCAAAGAACATAAAATAGAAACGGCTCCACATCATAATACAGTGTCTTTGAGCCCAAAAAGAGCTTGGCGAGGAGACACAGGTTCTGGCAGTAGACCGGGTTTTTTCGGCCGTCGACCTCGAACATTGACACTGAACCATGCCGATAAATCTCATCCCCTGGTGGGTGCTTGGCTGGGCATTTCAGTTTGTGTCTCCAGGCCACGTAGTCCGAATTCATGTACTTCAGGCAGAATTCGCAAATGTACAGCACCCTGTTTCTGCTGTATTCTGCAGGATATGGCGCAGCATACCAGGTGTCGATTTCCCAACCGCCGAACTCGATACATTCGATCTGACTTGCATTGTCGCTCGACTTTTTGGGCTTTCGAATGGGAACTTCGGCATCCGCCTGCATGGCAAGCACACGCGCTCTCCATTCATCTTCAGCCTTTTGCTTAGCTTCATCGAATTTTCGACGGTCTTCAGGAACAGGTAGTGTTTTGGATGTGTCAGCTTCGACCTCCGTGAGGATACCGCCATAGGGTTTTCCCTTCATGTCCTCCGTCTCTCTATCGAAGAAAGAATAAAACGGTTGTGTGTATGTATCTGATGTAAATGGTGTGGGAAGTGCTGGAGCGGGAGGAGGATTGTTCTTTGGCGTAGCCGCTGGTCGTGCTGGAGTTGGCCGAACAGCACTCACAGGAGCGGGGCTGGGGGCAGTGGCGGTGGGAGCTCTTCTCCTATCTCGTTTGCGCCGAGAGAGAATCTCCTTGAGATTTCCAGGACGAACCTGGATCTTCAGCACCAAAGCTGTTCTAGTATTCTTCTCCACCGTAACTGGAGGAGGCGGTGCGACCTTGAGTCTAAGTGCTCTCGAAGACAGCTGTCTTTTAGGCTCTGTCGAGTCTTCATGGTCTGCCCCGTCATCATTGGATAAAGTGGGCTCAGTCGATTGATTTCGAAGGCGTTTCCTGAGTGACAAGATACTGCCATCTGGTTCAAGTGAAGATGATTTGCGCTTCCTCAGAGTACGAGATCCATCCATGGAATCCTCGGGAAGAGGAGAAGGAGAAGGGGAAGGAGAAGGGGAAGGGGAAGCTTCCGCCCCTGACTGGGACGGTCGTGTCTCTTCGCCAAGATCTGCGATATCTGATGGCTGTGAGACCAGATTAACTTCGTCCACGCTTTGATCATCCACACTTTGACCATCCATATCATGGTCCTCAGCCTCAGAGTCATTGTAACACTCAGGACACTTCCAATTTTTAGCATCTACTCGCATTAGCAACTGAACAAAACCATCCTAGTGCAACGATACTTACTGTTTTCTTCACTCATGGCTGCGCTGTCTCGAGCACATTGTTGATGAGCTAGAATTTGTTAGTGAGCGGATAATACTAAAGTCAGAGAATCGTACCGTTGTCCCCACAGCCCGCGCAAGCAAGGTAGGCTTCAAAGTCCTCGCTGGGGTCGTTTTCTTCGTCTTGTTTGCAGAATATGCAGTTGTTTACCGGGGCTGCTTCCGAGTCTTCGTCGTCTTCTTCCGCGCCGCCACCATCCTCCCATGGTGCCTCCTCGTCTGAATCAATAGCGCTTGGCGCATCGGACGGCTCGCTTCCGGAATCTTCGTCATCCGTTTCTCCTGGTTTGACTTTGACGGCGCCTACACCTTCTTCGTGCTCGTAGTCTTCGCCTTCGGCATCCTCATCTCCTTCCTCTTCAGCATCGCCCTCGTCAAGACCCTGGTGCCTGGCGACAGACACCTGCTGGTGCAGGAGGAAGTCGTTGTCCTCTTCACCCTCGGCATCTTCGTCAAGCTCCTCGCCTGATGCATCGCGATCGCTGAAGTCGCCTTCTCCGTCGAGTTCCATACCAGCGCTATTGGAGCTTGTCATGTTATTGCTTAGAACTTCGCCTGGGGTGGCAGCAGTTTCATACTCGGCGTCCTCATCAGATAGCATGGCGCTGTGTCGGAGGTCGTCCTCCATCGGCAGTGCGCTTTTCGAAATTACCCCTTCGTTTTAAAAGGGAAACAGTAGACTATGAAATCTAGGCTGGGCATATCGATCGGGGTTGGGGTGCGGAAATAGGCGTCGCGATGCCCTGAGGCCGGCTGTTGATGGGCTTTGCCGAGACGCGGCTTTGGATCGAGGGGCGGCTCGGGGCTGTGCGCGCAATATCACTAGTCTTAAGGCAATTGCAGACTCGGGCGCAGAGAGCCTGGCCGTAGCAAGCGCGACGTAGGTTTGGAAGCTTCACCAGTAGCTGGAGATGGTGGCAAGAAACGCCGCTGCCGGACCACGGTTGAGTCGCGTTACCATGAGGGTCAACCAACGTCGCGAACTACAGTGCGCGGAACACCAAGTTTGTTGGCATTGCACGCAAAATAGCCGTGCGGAAAAACAAATGCTAACTGTCCAGCTGGACAGGGATGTGGGGCACCTTGCTGTCGCCCCCAGCTCCGGCCGGCGCCTCAGGCACCAATTTTATCACCAATTGCTCAATCGTCAATGGCTCGGTTGACATGAGCTTCAAGTTTAAGGCCCGGTCGACGGAAGACATAGCACCACCCCGACAGCCCCGAGCGCCAGGTCAATCGTGACCAATTCGATTCCTCGACCGCCGAACCGCCCATTATACGATTCGAAGTCTGCCTAGGCAGCACCGTCGCGACCATGCCCGTTCCTTTCGAAGCCCTCCTCCCCTACGCCATCATGACCGGCGTACGTTTTGACATGGCTATCGGCGCTGGTGGACACGAGCTCACGTAGTATAGATGTTTGCCATTTCTGGTACCGGTCTTGCTGTCATCAAGACCTGGCAGAACGAGGGAAAGCGACCGCGCTACTCGGTTGACCAATGGGACCAGGTATGTTGCGTACTTAAGATGCTGCTTGTTCTCCTAATACTAATGATCACTATAGCAAAGTACGATTCCGCTTGAATTTGAATATCGAAGAACGAAAGTAGTATTAACATGATATCTAGTGATGGAGCGTGACCGTCGACTCACCGGATCCCTACGGGGACAAACAGATAAAGCGGACGCCCCGCCAGGCTTCGAATTGAACAACCCCTGGAAGGTAGGATTTACCAAATACAACAAGATCCAGTACAGAATATTAAGCATGCTTTACAGTTGGAAACGCGCTTTGCCTGAAGAACTAAAGGTCTCAATTCGATCTCGTCTTCGAAAGTGCCGCACGCAGTTACGTGCATGTCACGAGTGTACATATTAGAATGAATAAGCATTAGAACGTCTAGGCTTAAGGGGCAGGAAAGAGAAACAAACAAACTATTTCTTCATTCTACGTGTCCTCTCTTCATAACCGTCCATGCAACAAAAACAACGGATACACTGTAGGTCCAGTAACAGGTGTTGGATTTATATTGCTATTTCTGCTTTATTCTTATTCAGAGTCTCTAAGAGCGTACACGCTTGGCACATTGCTTGGCTTGACATGTATCCGCACTTGATACATTGGCCAAGGGTTTGCATTGGACCTGAAGTCTGCTTCTGCTGTCGAGGGCGAATGGCTAACGCAACTGTCTCTTCCTCGACCTTGGCAGCTCCGTTTGAGGTGATTTCTGTTTCGAGAGGATTAGACTTTGCCTGACCTTGAAGGCTTGCTTCCATTTGTGCCATTTCGTTGCCGGACGTACGGCCGTTGGCTGATCCGCAGCCCCCAATGCCTTCCCCTTCATCACAAGCACATGCCGCCTGGCCCTTCTCCGGTGTTAGTCGAGCCATATCTTCGCCGCTTCGGACAATGTCCAAAATGGCACTTGGCCGAACTTTTTCTAGATTCTTGATCAGACCTCGTGCTGTTCCTCGAAATGCTTCCGGGCTGTAAATGCACTCGGTGCTAAAGTAGTCTAGTTTCTTGTGATGGGCATAGAGCACAATCTCTTTTTCATAAGCGTACTTGAGGGGTTTGCTCCTCTTGACTTCGCTGTTGGAATCGCCTGTAACAATGCTTGTGCTTCGGGCCAGCCGAGGCAGATCGCCGCGAAGGAGATTCATCAGCACCGTCTCGGCAACATCATCAGCATTGTGCCCTGTCACAACATGCCTGATGGCGAGCTTTTTGGCACCACGGTCAAGAGCTTGGCGTCGGAATACGCCGCAGTAAGTGCAGTTTCCCTTCTTGCCAATAGTCTCCACGACTTGGTCCATGGTCCATCCGTATAATTCGTCATAGCCCACAATCTCCAGGGGCATGTCGTATTGAACAGCGTTTCGCTTAACCGTCTCTAGCGAATCATCTCGGTATCCTTTGATTCCTTCATCAACACTCAACAAGACCAGGTTTAGCTCGTATCCGTGGCGTTCGTTAAGAGTCTTCATGACGGACGCCAATACAGTTGAGTCCTTGCCACCCGATGCTCCGATGGCAACTTGTTCACCAGGAAAGAAAAGCTTTGACGATGTAATTGTGTGATGAATTTCATCTTCAAAGACTCTGATGAAGCAGTCTCGGCATAGTTTGTGGTGGTTTTTAGGTCGCTTGACCACGGCCCTGTTCTTCTCGCAACGCACGCAGATGGTGGGCGGCATCTTGAACGGACCCTGAGTGCGCTGTCGTGACCGTTGATCTAATACGTCAGAATAAGGGAATAAATTTCTCCCTTTCGTAAAAACAGACGACTCGGAGAGCCTGGTTCAAAGGGGGGTATTTATGAAAGCGCAGGGGGTCTTTAGGAGACTAATATTTTGACTACGATTCTATGCAAACCCAGCGTTGCCATTACTCATACCCAACTAGGCCGTTTGCTAAGTTTGCCTAATAAGCAAAAACCATTGATCCACCGAACGTTACCATCACGTGCAGACACACGTGACACCATTTTTGGGAAGGCCCCGCACACCAAGTTCTTGCCCTAATTGACACCACGGAAAATCTGTGCCGTTTTTTTTTTCGTTTATCTTCCCCGTCAAGCATCCATCACGGACTTTCGCTCTTCAACCCACGAGCATTCACCCAAAGATCCAAGATGGTAAGTTCATCATGATCTGGACTCTAATGGCCACAGTTTTGTGAGTCAAGAGCGCACCTGCGCAATTGAACAACAGCGTCGCTTGCGACCTGTTGGTATTCCGCCCGTTGTCCATCACGGACTCGGGTGAAGACATGGCTGGAGATGCATGAAGTGCGCAGAAATGCCACAACATGCTCTCGTTAGAGTTCAGAGAAGACCCTTTTGGCTTGAACGCCTCGCTGATGTCTTCTTTTCTCAATGACAGCCTCCCAAGTCCGGCAAGAAGGTCGCCCCCGCCCCCTTCCCTCAGGGAAAGGCTGGCAAGAAGGCCCCCAAGGTGAGCACATTGAACCATCTCTCTCTAGGCCCCTCGAGATGGCTAACACAACCAGAACCCTCTCCTTGAGAAGCGACCCCGAAACTACGGTATCGGCCAGGACATCCAGCCCAAGCGCAATGTGTCCCGCATGGTCAAGTGGCCCGAGTACGTCCGCCTCCAGCGCCAGAAGAAGATCCTTCAGATGCGCCTGAAGGTTCCCCCGGCTCTCGCCCAGTTCCAGACCGTCCTCGACCGCAACACTGCCGCCCAGGCTTTCAAGCTCCTCAACAAGTACCGCCCTGAGACCAAGGCCGAGAAGAAGGAGCGTCTCCTCCAGGAGGCTACCGCCGTCAAGGAGGGCAAGAAGAAGGAGGATGTCTCCAAGAAGCCCTACACCGTCAAGTACGGTCTCAACCACGTCGTCGGCCTGATTGAGAACAAGAAGGCTTCCCTTGTCCTCATCCCCAACGATGTCGACCCCATCGAGCTCGTTGTCTTCCTTCCCTCTCTCTGCAAGAAGATGGGTGTCCCCTACGCCATCGTCAAGGGCAAGGCCCGTCTCGGTACCGTCGTCCACAAGAAGGTAAACTCACACACTTCCCCCTAGATATCTAGACATAACCGCTGACTCGATTTAAAGACCGCTGCCGTCCTCGCCATCACCGAGGTCCGCTCTGAGGACAAGACTGAGCTCTCCAAGCTCGTCTCTGCCATCAAGGATGGCTTCCAGGAGAAGCACGAGGTTGCCCGCCGACAGTGGGGTGGTGGTATCATGGGTGAGAAGGCCAACAAGCGAATTGAGAAGAAGCAGAAGGCTATTGAGGCTGCTACCAAGATCTAAGCTGTCTGTCTTATACCCTCACAATGCATTGCGATTTATGGGATCAACGGTGTTGCACGGTTCAGGGCATGGAAAATGAATGAATTTTTCTCGGGTTACGTTTTATCCCATCCATCACAGTGACTGTGGGGCATGGGCTCGACCCTACCACACAATAGACGATGAACTTGTTCTTGAAGTGAAGCGTACCGTGATACCCATTTCAAATCTGATGAATGATTGTTTCTATCTCGCCAGTGTGCAAGGCTTCCTGTCTAGCCGACACGAGCACACCGACACGTCGTCGCGGAACACCAATCCGAGGCACCGTAGCCCTAAGATCCTTGACCAGTCATGAAAAAAAAAAATGCATGGAGCTCCACAGGGTACAGATGATACCCCGTGGGAACAAGTCCCGCTCAGCAGGGAAGCCTATCGCAAGGATAAGCGGTTATCTCTACCGCCACACTGGTCTCTTAGACTTGATCATAGTGGGTATGTGCCTTCCTCTGCTAATTTTGTCTTATAGCTGTCAACGTGAGAGAACTTGCCAGGTTTCGATTAATATGGATTTGCCAATAATTACTACAACCTAGCAAGTAACTAGGTGACGTTGGCCTTCCTCACACACTTGACACATTTCTCGGGTTGCCTTGGACAAATGTCTGCGTTGGGGCGACGACGATGACTAAGTCAGTGGATTCACCTGGAATAGGCAGCTCACAAAGAGAAACCCATCCTCAGTACACGACACGAGTCCCTCACGGAAAGGCAACATGGCGTCGATGGAAGAAACCATAGTTATATAAACGCAAAAGGAAAATAGAAAATACATTCTCTATCATATCATTCGGCTCGCGTGTTGTTTTAGGGATCTCGTCTTCTAATGAACACTTCAATCCTTTGCTTTGCGTCGATCCTTCCTTGACAAATCCACACGCAGAGTCGGACAACCGAAGAGAATAAAACGTCGATTGTAGGAGAAATGTTCGAGGCAAGTCAGCTTTGGGGGAGGTGCTCTTGATTGGACACTTTAGTCATTGAGCAGTTGGTTTCACTGAGTAACCCGAACGTTTACGACGCGAATGTTGAATTGGGCCTGATGACGTGTCCATGGTGAATGTCATTCTTCTATGCAGGCAACTCAAATCCAGCTTCGTTGGCGATTGAGATGTACCAAAACCTTCCCCACGAACACAATTTGATCTTAATGTCCGAATATCACAGGAGACAGTTCACAACATTCCCAATCATTAAACGTATTTAAACTGAAAGTTATCCGATTTTTATTGATCACTAACAATCCATTCCTTTCTTGGGGATTTCCGCTAGAATGTTACAGATCATCGCGTTGTATTCATCATCATGCTCAAAGCGTCTACTTGAATATCCTTAGGACATGTCCAGATCGCCGAAATTTGACACCGTCAACGTGTAATGCTCAATTAAAAGAAGAGCTTGAAAAGATCGTTGTAGACGAACCAAGCACCGGCTCCATCCTTCATAAGCTGAAATGTCTGGCTGAACTTGAAGCTAGTCTCCGGGTCGACCTGTGGTTGAGGCTGTTAGCAATGTCTCGAAGAAGGGATTGAGGTATCCAGCCATCATACCTGAATAGCGCCGGTAACCAGGACGAGAACTCCGCTTTGCGTGCCATCCGGCTGAGGGATGCTAGGCTGGGCGTCTTTAGTGTAGATTTCGTGGGCAACCTGGCCGAATGGAAGGCCCTATAGAGGAATATTGTCAGCTTGGCATTCCCTGTTCTGCAGAGGATGCTCAACGTACAGTCAGCTTTGCCACGATGCCCTGAGCACCAAGGAAGGTCTCGCTCTCCCATGTCAACATGGAGTTATCGCGCTTTTTTTCAGGACAAAAGTTAGCTATTGTTGCGTTCCGGGACACAGGTGCAATTCCCAGGAAGCACATACGTAGAGAGCGGCGAGGCTGGCACGGTCATTGTCGAATGTCTGGTAGTAGTGACCAATGAACTGATCTAATGGAAACTCGTGTCAAAATATTGGCTTAGGGATGAGGTTAATGGCTCGACAAGCGTACCGGCAACGGTCTGGAATTCTAAAGAATGAGCGGTTAGTTTAGTTGCTGCCATAAAAGGGGGGGTTGCTCCCAACTAACCAGCCATCTTGAAGGTATTACGCGTCGGGTTGACGGAGCAAACTGAAGTGCCTTGGGTTAAAGGAGAAGTGCTGGAGAGCAAGACGAGCTCTTGGATTGAAAATCGGACTGGCGCAAAGGTCTAGCCAAGGGAAAAAAGAATTGCGGCGGGCGAAGATGATGTGGATGGTGGGGGAGGGGAGGGGAGGGGCACAGTGCATATTAAGTGCGCACGTCAGGTAGGCGGGGTTGAATTGCGACTCATCGGTGCCGTGCGTGCGCTCTGCGCAGCACGCCACGTCGCTACCCGGGAAACAAAGGAGGCGCACAGTACGGCCCGTTACGCGCATACTAAGCGGGATAGCACCCCGCTTATATCAATATATCCCATCAAAACCCATGCGGCTGCGCAATTAACCGATTCGAGCGGCTGGCTTAAAAGTACCAAGCTGGAGCTCCAGCTCTCGAAAATCTTTTTCTTCAACGCCCAGCCGAGCAAGGCAGCAAATAAGGCCTGACAAGACACCCAAAGCGAGCCCAACGTCCGGCACGCCGTCTTGGGCTGGGCTGGGCTCAGCTGATTTCTCCGCCGGTGCATCCCAATTGCTGCCTCCCCATGCTACAAAATTTATCTGTACAACTCAGAAGCCCGCCCCCCGAATCGCAGGCGATCCAGTAAGGTACGTTCCACATGGTGTCCAATCCTTGGTTGCCGCTTGTCTACCCAACCCACCTCGGCATCGCACCCTCATGTCAACATGATGACAACCGCTTATAAGAACGGCCAACTGAACTATACTGTTGATACCAATTTTACCAAGCTTAATAGTCTGATTCATCCCTTTGTACACGTCTTCATTCTTCAATGGCAAATCTGCAAGGAAACCGCTGCTAACACAGCCAAACAGTCTAGGTCATGCATGATAACTACTCTGCAACACGCTTAAACTCAGTAACGCCTTCGTACATGTGACTCATCCGAGACCACCACTCAACGATAAGCGCGCTGGGCTTCCCGTCAGGCCCAATCTTGAACTCAGCCTTTTGGAATTCCCTGAAAAATTTGGATGGGTTTTTGACAGCTTGCTGCACATACAACACCCACCATGTTCCGCTCACGTGGTCAAGCAGGAACCTGAATTGCCAGGTGGTGTCGGGTCGATCAGCCACCAGAATCTTCTCATCGGGCTTATTAGGGTGAGGCTCGATTCTCAGCGTGATGCTCTTGTAACCCGGGTCGTAGTATGTTCCCACAAGTTCTTCGATTCCCACAGGTGACGGGAGAGGCGTAGCGGGCTGAACAGGGTAGATGGTTTCCCGTGCCTTTGCGTAAGCTGTTGTCAACCTGGCATCAATTCCATGCCATCTAAATCGCATTAGCCATCCATTGGCATAGAGTCATTGGCGTAGAGTAGGCAACAACACTCACTTGGCGTTCATGTCGGCTTGTTCACTGGGAGGAATGTTCAACTTCTTGTGGACAAGATCGAACATTAAGACGTCGGCAACGGCGTTGGATGATATGATTGTGTTTCCGAACGCTACAATGCCAAACTTGGACTCGGGGAACCAGCACGAGTGGCTCCCGTAGGCATGCATTCCACCACCATGCGAGTACATGACATGGCCGCCATACAAGGTCCGCTCCCAGCCCAGACCGTACATGGAAATATCCTTGCCAGACTCGGGCATGCCCGCCATGATGCGCGGCGTGCGAATGTCCTTGTGAGCCGCCTCGGAGAAGGGCATCGACTGGTCGAGCATGCACTTTATCCACTTGGCGAAGTCGACGGCGTTGGATATAATGGCTCCGGCACCGCTGCAGTCAAAGACGGGCATCCTCGGCATCTCAACAAACTCGCCTTCTACAGAGTCCCAGCTGTACCCAGCCGCAAAGTGCTCCGGCCCCTCCAGCGCCTCGTCCAGGTCAAAGTAGGTCGAGCTCATGCCGAGGGGCTCCCAGATGAGCTCCCTCATGACGTCGGCCAGGGGTTTTCCTGCGAGAGTCTCGATGACGTGCGCGAGCACCTGGTACATCAGGTTGCAGTACTGAAACTTGGATCGAGGCTCCGCCGTCATCCTGAGGTTGCGCAGGTTGCGCACATGGTCCCTGATCGTCGCGCGGCGCTTCCTCGTGCCATCGGCGCCGACGATGTGGCCGTCCTCGTCGTCGAGGTACCGCGACGACGACTTGTCGTGCCGCGGGAGCCCCGTCCGGTGGCAGACGGCGTCCTCGAGCGTCAGGTGCTCCGTGGCCCAGGCATCCTGAAGGACGAAGTCGTCGCGGATGATGGACGAGATGGGCGTCGCCCAGCCCCTTCTCAGCTGCGGGAACTCCTTGGTGTCAATCATGTGGGCCAAGGTGGCTCCGACAAAGGCCTTTGTCATGGATCCCGCGTACCATATCGTCTCGGGGGTTGCAGGCGTGCTGGGGTAGCTCGCGATTCCATACCCCTTGTCCTCGCCGTGTTTAGCCAAATGAGAGGAAGAGGAGAGTTGAGGAAGTCTGCACATGGATAGCCACTCACCTCTGCAAAGACATCTTCACCATCAATGACTGCGATTGAAATCCCGGGAACCTTCCACTCGTCGAGAATCTCCCTGGCAAAGTTGCCAAACTCTTCCGTAAGCGGGTTCCTGTTGTCTTTGGGTTTCTGAAACTCGCCCATCGTGCAACCGGGTAATTGCAGCGGGAAACCAACGATGAACGCCACGAGGATACGAAATGGGATATGGGTGTGAATGTGTTGTAAACTAAAACTACCAGACCGGCCACTCACTCCTTGATGCAGTTTTCCCGTAGATGAGGATCCCATGCCACTTATACCTCATTTCCCCCCCTCCTCTTCCTGCTCCTGGTCCTCCTTCCCTGTCTGACGTTGATCCGTCGTCGGTCGTCGACTTACACGCGCCGTTCGGATGTTTCCGTATTCCGCCGCCCCCTGCGGGGTGAAAGGTCAAACAAACCCCCCGAACAGTTGCAGCAGGAATCCACGCCGTCCAACGAAAGCCCTGCCCAGCTCTCTCAGCTATTTTTCGATCTTGCGCGGGCGACCTGCGAGCCGATCGGGTCCTGCCTGTTCGGGCTAAACCCGGGGCTGCCTAGATATCTGCTGCCCAGTCCCTCTTCGTCCACTTTTGAAATAGACGACTCCTCGTTCGAGCGAGCCCTGCGAAGGAACCTGGCGTTGCGTTGGCAAACAAAAGTGCCCCCCCAGATTCCCCCCCTTTCACGATCCGAGTACCAGGGGGTGGGTGCCAAGAGGAGGGGGTTGTGTGGCTTACTACGGGATGCGATGGCGGCTTGCAGACTCGGCGTGCAGGTTTGCGTTGCAGCGATAGGGTACGTATGTTGAGCCCGTCATCGCTGTGCCAACATGCATGCGATGCCTGCAGGAAACGCGACGAAGCATCACGCTCATTGTTTTGCACATTGCACATGCGTGAATCACATCCATGGTGTGAAAAAAAAAAAAAAAAAAAAAACTGCTACGCAAGATTTGATAAAGTGCGTTGACGCGGATTTCTCATTCAAGACATTGCTGCCCAAGCCTGGCGCAGTCGCTTCGTCAACCTAGATCTACCCTGGACAACCTCACGAGACATCACCAACTCATGCTCATTCATACCGCCGTGTCCCCCAGCTGCGAAACGCCAACGCCCTGGCCGAAACAAGAGTCCGCTTTGATTGAATCTCTAAGCCTCTAGTCTCCGTTGTGTGTCATGGCCCAAATCCACCGCCCTGAAAAACCTCAGCCCCAATGGCCGAACCTATCCACCCCAAGCAATGCCTGTTCCGTTGTCCTCTTTTTTTGTATTTTGCAAAACGCCTCGACGCTCCAGCTCGCTAGCCGTGGTCGGAGACACGGATTTCATAAACAAACGACTGATGAGCCCGAGACTCTGACCAGAAAAATGTTTGCTAGCAATACAGCCCGACTTCCATCATCCGAGTCTATACCAAGCCTGTTCATATCATTGAATTCTGTTTGTGACACCAGCAACCGCCATTGTGTGAAGCAACACCTGCACTCTCAACCGAGTGCTTCATTTTGTGTTCAAGAGCCATCATCTGGGACCAGGACAGCGGTTCCAGTAACAATACATAGCAATGCCCAAAATTAGGGGCTCTGGCCCTACAGCTCCTCTTCCTCGTCGACCTTCGGCTTCAGGGCCTCGGTAGCGGGCTTGGATGGCGCTACGCCGCCCGACACGACAGAATCCAGAGCGGCACTAAGGCTCTGCGTTGCTGCGAGGTTTGCGATTGCAGTCTGGTCCATGCTTGGCCTCTGCTTCTTGAGCGGGCTTCCCACCAGGGACGGATCAGGCACGCTGTTGCCCGTCGTATTCGGCAAATTGCCTCCGAGGAACTGTACAGGGCCAGAGTTCTGGCTGTCGGATCCATCGTTCGTGGCTTCGGGAGTTGGTATGCTGTCGGGATCCGCCGAGTGCGCTCTCTTAAGCTATTTTCAGTTGTCAGTTATGATTTTCTTTCCAAAAGAAAAAAAATATCGTTAGAAGGGACTTACGCGAATGCGGTTCACACCGTCAGCAAGCTCGCCTTGGAACTGAGCGTCCTCAGGGGCAACCTTTCCGCCCACGTCCTTATCGTCGGCGTCCTCCATTTTGCCCAGAGCGTCGGTTTCGTCGTCATCGTCGTCATCACTATCATCCGCGATATTTCCGTTGCTCTTCTTTCTGGCCTTTCGCCTTCTGGCCGCTTCCGAGGTTTGGTCACGGAATGTAGAAAACCCAACAGTTCCACCTGCCTTGAGAGGGCCGAGGTTGGAAAAGTCGAGCTGTCCCGATCGTCGTTTGGCCGAGCCTGGGGTCGTCGGGGGGTTCTTCGATGACTGCAGAACGCCGATTTTCTGGAGTTGCCCTGAATTGTATATGTTAGCTCGATATCAAACCCCACATTGATACCGCATCAAAACTTACGCTCACCGCGGTAGAAGAAAGTAAAGACGGCGTAGGGCTTATCGGGCCCGTCAATCCCAGTTACCGTCTGTGTGCTGATGGTCTTGGGATCCAGAGTCTTGGGCTTGGCAAAACTCGTCGTGTGTTCGACGTCGGCGTCAAGGCCGTTACCCTTGTTGCCGTTGAGGTCGTCCTCATCGCCGTCGTGGGCGTCGAATTGGGGAGAGTATTCGCCCTTCTTGATTTCTCCAGAAGCCAAGACTCGGAACATGGCCACCTTGATCTGGCCAGTAGCCTCCGGTGGCTCATCGTCGTCGTCGGACCAAGAGTCAGACTCGTCATTGACAACCTCGACAGGAGACTTGTCGTCGGCACCGTACCGCATCGTATCTCGCTGCGTCTTGGAGCTTGACTCGGCGTTGCCCTCGAGGATGGAGTTTTGCCGTCGCCGGCGCCTCTCGAACTTTTGGCGACGCTTCTCCAGCTTCTCGGCGGCATCGTGGCCCTGCAGATCGAGGCCGTTCAACCACCGCTCGAGACCGACCTCGCGGAAGAGGAATTCTCGCTCGGCCAAGCCGCCGCCCTCAGCATCGGGAACCTGGACCCATCGGCTGTTGACCCATGTTTCCTCGCCCGGCCGTAGCAGCGTAGCAACCTCCTCTTTGGCTCGGCCGTCAAAGTAGATGTAGGCGGCTATGGTCTCGTTTTCGGAGTTGGTCATGGGGTAATAGGGGTTCACGAGGCCGGAGTATTTGCCACGATCACCGTGAGAGCCCGGCTGAAGGCCGCCGACAAACTGCGGCTTCGGGTAGGGGTTGGCATCGCTGGGCTTCGGGGTCGAGTAGGGGATGGGCAGCCCCGGAGTGAGAAGAGTGATTGAGATGGCAAACTTGGCGGGCTCAGGCTTGTTGGACTCGGGAGTCAACTGAGGCTGAGGCACTGGAATGTAGGTGCTGATTCGCGAAAGACGAGACTGCTTCTGCATGCCGTGCTCGGGCAGCGGGGCTCCATTTGCATGGATGCTGACCGCAATGCCCTTGAAGCAGGGCATCGTGGCGGGAGGGGGATGGGCGAGGGTCCCGAGGAAGAGCAGAGCAGAGCAGGGACAGGCAGGCCAAGTTGGAGCAGCGGTCGAGGGACGCTGGGGTGAAGGCCGGGGAATCAGAGAGGGAGAGGAAGGAGAAAAAAAAAGAGAGAAAGTCGGAGTGGTCGAGTCGGCGTCGTGATCGTCGGGAGTTGCGTCGAGGGGAGAGACAGGACGAGCGGTGGTGGAGGATTGTGGGGGCGCCCGGCGGCTGATGGATCGCTAACTAGCTAGTACAGGAGTGAATAGACCAGGCTAGCCATGTCTCTCGGGTAACAACGGTGGGCAGGCGACGAGAGAGGGCGTGAGCTAGATTGAAAGGGGTCGTTGTCGCGATGCTGTGTTGCAGTGCGGTGCGAGTGTGTCGCCGGGTAATAAAAAAAAAATTTACAAGATGGCGAGGCAGAGCAGGCAGTCGAGAGGGATGGGCTGGGCAGAAAGGCGGGAGCGGGAGCGGGAAAGATTGGAGGATTAACGGTTTGTGTCGCGGGACAGGTGTGAATGGGCCATGGAATTAGTGGAGTCGAGGTTGAGACCCGGGCGGTTTGCTGGGATGGACCCCGGTGGTGACCGGGTTGTACAGTTTTTTCTGTTCTAGCAGCCAGCGACCACTAACACCTAATGGCTGCGAACGGTGTGACCAGCGCCTCGGGCAGCGCAGCGAACAGCAGGGAGACAGGTGCGCAGACAGCTGGCCGCCCTAGATCAATGAAGAAAGGCACCGCCAGATAGGGCGATAGAGCTGGCAGACAGAGACGCAGGACACGACAGGACAGGGTTAGTCGTGCACACGGCACCAATGACTGAAGGCTCCCGCTGTACCTTGCCTTAGGGGAGTACCACGTGTTGGCCGCACAAGAGAACTGCTCCGAGGAGGAGGGGCCCTCCCCAACGTACGAACGACGTATGCCATTGAAGGGCTTCTAGCTCCCTGGGCGAGGGGCTCTGTCCGCCTCTCGCGGATGAGCGGCGGCGTCTATAAGCACTGTAAAGGACAGCGGTAACGCACCTAAGTGCGGTGAGGGGCTGGTACAGCGCAGGTTGCAGGGCCAGATCTAAGCGGGGCAGACCAACCCTCGTTCGGGACAAGTCCCCCGGGGGCTCATGTGTTGGCACTCGACGGGGGCCAGTTGTCGATGGTCCATGTCATGGGTGAAAAATGTTTTCACCATTTCCTGCCTCATGCCCATGCCGGGCTAAACTTTGGTACCTCACACGGGACAAGACGGGGAGGCGGCGGCGGCCTGTTTCAAACGCCAGAGCAGGGGACATTTGGGCAAACATGCACCCCTGTCTTGTTCTTCAGCCACTTGGAGCCGGCGATGCTGCAGTCTTTGTTCAACAGATTCTCCTGCGTTTGTGCGGCCTGGGTTGACGAGGGGCCTTTGCTTTGCTTTGCTTTGCTTTGCTTTGCGTCTATGCATCTTTGTCGTCCATCGGCCGCATGGCACACACAGTCACATACAGCTTTTTCCCTTCATCTTTTAATGCATGCAGTAGAGTGATGCCGTGCATGAGCAGGTGGCAATCGAAACAAAGCAAAACTGGGCTAAAAGGGTATCTACACGTTCTCACCCATTCATTACACATTACACGTGTTCCTACTCTCTGCCTCTTCCAGAAACACGTCTGCGAATCCTCTCGCTGCCCTCCTCGCTGTAGCTGGTGCCCAATCCAGAATCTCTCAGGCGGGCATCGTCGTCTCCGTCTCCATCGTCACGTTCCTCTTCATCGTCAGCCTCACCCCCTTCTCTGGGGATCTCCGAGAGCGGCCGCTCCTCTGCCGCCTCGGCCTTGAACCTGGGTTCGTATCTGAGAGGAGGTTGCCGACCATATGTAGGGAATGTGTCGGGGTGATCCTCATCCTCTGGAATCCCTCCAGCGTCCATCTCCTCCTCTTCCTCTTTGACGCCCTGTCGCCAGGTTCCCTCCAATCGGCTAGCCTTTGCGTCGGATTCTGGAGAAAATGATCCTGTGGTTGCGCTCCAGATTGCCCAGGCGATCATCATAAAGAAGAGCTCGCAGGCCCAGAACAGAAATGTGAACGCAACATACGTAGAGACCCGATAATGGACCATCAGCCAACGCAATCCCCGGAGCTGGGCTGTAAGTCTTAGCCTTGCATCGTAGATCTGAATACTTTGCCCAGCCTCGACCTCTACATAAGCGGAACCCGGGAGCTTGGAATTTTTCGGAAACCAAACTCTTTCTGCCAGTGGAATAATCAATTCGGTTGTGCTTGACGTGGGAGCAAACATGTGGTAAAAAAGGAACAAGACTCGCGATGCATATGAGATGAGTGGATCAACATAGGGCATCAGAGTTGGTCTGCGGGAGCTGAAGAGAATGCTTGTCTCCCCAAAGCCCCCATGCTCGGCAGCGTGGAGCTGAGCGCTTGTATCAAGTCGACCGTCGGCTGTGGCGTCGAGAAGGTGCAGGCTAACCATGAAGTTTCCGCGGGCGAGATTCGGGTTGGATCGCGGCATGGAAAGAATTAGCGAGACGTCATATTCCTGCTGATGCTTCATAGGAGGCGTCGCGATTGACGCAATGCCGTACGGGTTGACGCCAGAGCTGTTGCATATTGTCAGCCAAGGAAGCACACCACGCCTAGCCGGCAAAACCACCCCACCACAAGCGCATACCCATATTGCAAATACAAAGGCGTTGTCATGACCTGATGCGGGAGAAAGCTCTGAAAGAATAGCGCCGATGCGACTGCGGCCAGGCCGAGAAGGGTAGCAGCACTGCATACAAGAAGGACAGTGTTGACAACTGCTCTTTGGACAGGCTTGGAGGTGACCAGCCGAGCAGTATCCTGCAGGGTCTCCTACGAATCCCAGCACACATATTAGACAAGGGCGGGCGACTGAAGGGGAAGTTTAATCGTTACCATCGCAGGCAAATCACGTCTAGAGACGCGGGTGGTGTTGAGGCCGTCTTTGGAGGATTGGTGGCAGGTCGAGGTTGAATGGCATGTGAGAATGCATGATACGCGGGACCTAATCGGCTCCCAACGTCATAGCTCCCTTGCTTGCTCCCACCACCAAAGGTACGTACCCTCCAATGCTACCCACACATGGCGACGTCACAGCCCAGCAATCGGGTACTGCTTAATACACATCAATTGGATCATGCAGCGGGAGCCTGGTATTTGAAGCAATATTTTGTTTATTTGGAAAAAAAGAAAGGAAATAGTTTATCTCGCCCCTGGCTACTGGTATAATAAAGGGCATCTGGAATGAAACAAAGTTGCTCAAATACAACGCCGAAACGGAATATGGTGAGATAGAAGAAGTAGAAACAATCCATAGTTGGGCATCACGAGCCCAAGTGCAACAACAAGCCTATCCCATGCTCCATACAAACTCATCATCAAAATGCAACGGGATATCCGCAAGTCGTAAAAAAATTCCATCAGTCAATCAATCAATCAATCAATCAATCAATCCGGCAGCTGGTCGGCCGCTCACTTGCTCAAGTCAGTGAATAAATTAGCATGGCTGGAGGTAGTTGCTTGGGACCAGCCCGATGCGTCCATTTCCACCGTGGACTTCGGCCTCCCACCATCCATCGTCTTGATGGCGGAGAACAGCCAGATAATCGTTTTTGGCAAAGCCCAACTCTTCAGGAATGGCCGCCTGGTAGCCGTAAAGTGCACGTGCTGTGGGGGGGGTTAGCAAACTGTCTCTGAATAAGTCAGAATAAATTGACACTTACCATAGTGCAAAATAGGTCTTCCGTCCTCGGTGTATAGTCGCGAGGGATCAGCTACACTCTTGCTTCGCTGTCGAGAGCCACCACCGTCATACAGGCCCATGGCACGAGAGTTGGGTCGGCTACCTCGGCTTCGTTGAGATCCATATGGGTCATCTGCAAGTTGAACAGCCATTCCGCTAGCGCGGCTCTGCGGTCTGTTGTAGTCTCTATAGGCCGCGGGAGATGGTGCTCGACTAGCATCAACAGGTGAGGTCTGCTGGTAGTATTGACCTGAGGTTCGTTTTTGAGGAGAGCTCATCTGAGACGGGCTACGCTGGCTGCCAGCGTGACTTCCTGCATGGCTAGCGGCATAGGGGTTAGGTGATGCTGATCGATAACTCATTCTTGAGGAGTCAGGCCGAGGTGGCTGAGGAGACGTGGTCCTCAGGGGAGCTGGCGAGGCAGCTCTGGGAAGGTCACTACCTCTAGTTCCAGGTCTCGAGCTAGGCGAAGTTCCAAAGACTCCAGAGCCTCCTCGTGACATTTCGGAGCCCCTTGTGCCTGGTCGGCTCATGGGCGTTGCCATTTCTATCGCCCGGGTGCCGGATCGAGACATTGAGTGTGTACTGTATGCCGCTGTGTCGGCACGGCTCATCTGTGTTGCCCGTGTACCTGACCGAGCAACTGGGGGGTCATTGAAGCCTCCCGTATCACGTCCCATGTCTGTGCCTCTAGTAGTAGGGCGCGAGGGGGAAGCAGCATATCCAGCGGGTTCTCCTCGTCCCATATCAGTACCTCTGGTGGCAGGTCGAGAAGGAGAGGCAGTATATCCAGCAGGCTCTGCTCGTCCCATGTCTGTACCCCTAGTGGAAGGACGGGAAGGAGAAGCAGTGTATGCGGCAGGTTCCGTTCGCCCCTTTTCTCCAAAGACCTTGCGGGTTTGACTTGTGACCTTCTTTGTGGCTTCCTTCATCGCCTTGGAAGTCACCGCGGGAGGGGGCACACCTAGTCTTGAAACCTGGGTCTGGGGAACATAAGAGGGAGGCGGCGTTCCTCGCTTCACGGCGGCCACGTCTTGACTTCCAGGTACTGGCACTGAGCGAGACATGGTGTTGCTGGTGGCTGCATCGGTCTGAGGAGCAGGCGTCGAAGAAATGCCAATGTACTGGTCGGCGGATACTCTAACAGATGATTGCTTGCCCAATGTGACGCCCTTCAACTCGGCAAGTGCAAGGGCAATGGGGTCTGTCTCATCAGGCTCCTTTGCAGGAGTGGCACCAGGCCGTTTCTTCTCGTCTGGGTTGGCCACAGGGAACACATTCTGCCCAACTCCTAAGGCCAGGCTTGCATTTGCATCAATTGGCTCGGGGCTTGCAGTGCGTTGCTGAGTAATAGGTTCAGGTTCTGGGTTCTTGAATAGCTGCGGTCTACGGGGGGTCTCAGCAGTGCGAGAGCTCGCGACGTGCCAGGTGTTGCGGTTCTGGGCTGATGAGGATGTGGACATGTCCTTTTGACTCTTGCGTCTGAAGGGGCTGTGGTTCTTCAAGAAACCACCGCTCTTCTTCTTTGTAATTAGTTTCGTTGGGCTTTGGGCGGGAGCTGCTGCTGGGGTCACTGCTGGAGCGACGACGGGAGCTGGAGCTGGAGCCGGAGCGGGCGCGGGTGCGGGCGCGGGCGCAGGTGCCTTCACAGGTGCCTTCGCAGGTGCAGTAATAGAAGGAGGAGCTGTAATAGATGCAGGGGCCCTGACAGGAGCAGGAGCCCTGACAGGAGCAGGAGCCTGAACGGGAACAGGATCCTGTTTCGTAGGCGACGTCTTCCCGCTTGGAGGTTCCTCAAACGAGGTTGGGTTCGAGTAGTCGCTGTGGGAGTCTCTGCTTGAGGGACGACCAGAAGTGATCTGGGAACTTCTATCGGAAGGCGGGCCGACAGGACCAGTACGGCACAACATAGTCATACCATCCATAGGATACGGGTCGTGAGGGACAGCAGCAACTGGGCCGTGCTGGTTCGCGTCATAGCCGCCGCCCCTTCCAACAGAACTAAGGGATCCATGCGGATGGCGGGTCTGCTGTTCCTCATGGGGTCTCCTCATCTCAATTGACTGTCTGACTGGTTGGGTCATTTGTTGGCTCAACTGCTGCTGCTGCTGCTGCTGCTGTTGTTGTTGCTGCTGGTGGCGATAATGTTGCTCCTCGGTGGATCTCCTCATCTCGATAGATTGTCTAGACGGCTGTGCCACAGGCTGACTCATCTGTCGATGGTGATTATATTGCTGGTCCTCAATCGACCTCCTCATTTCGATTGATTGCCTAGTTGGCTGGACCATTGACTGATTCATCTGCTGCTGACGATAGTGTTGCTCCTCGGTTGATCTCCTCATCTCAATTGACTGTCTCTCCGTGGATTGTCTACCCTGTTGGACCATTGGCGGATAGCGCTGATGCACCGACTGCTGGGAAGCTTGCTTGTAAACCTGTTGGCGGGGTTGGGGAGGTTGTTGGAACTCGTCAGGATGGGCTTGGATGGGCTGGACCGCCTTCTGGGGAGCTCGCACAGGTTCAGGCTTGGGTGGGGGAGGCTCTCGGTGAGCGAGGTCATGAGCCAAGGCGGAATTGGGGTCATGGTGAGATTCGAAAGTCGACGGCTGGGGCGAAGATGATCTGAATGCTGGGTTAATGCTTCGAGGAAACTGGGCGACAGAATAATTATCGTCCTCCGAGACCTCAGACTGGCTATCGCCGATGTCTCCGCGGCAGAAGTTGATGTACTTGGGAGCGTCAGGAATCTCCTGTCCTGTACCGCGGTCGGTGATGAATGTGACAATATCCTTTTCAACATCCATCACTTCTAGAGAGAGTCGGATCTTCTCGCACGATGCATCGTCGCTAACGCATACTGTAGAGGCAATATTGGCAAAAGTCCAGAGACTGCTCTTGGTAAAGTCCAATCTTTCCTCTTCTAAGTCTTGGAACTTGTCGGCAGCCGCTTTCCATTCTCGGTTCCATCGCACAGTGGTTTCTTCCAAAGCCTTGACGGCATTCTCGTATTCAGTGTTTGATGTTGCTAGGCTGATCTGTGTCTTCTCGAGTTTGGCCTTGTTTCGTCGCTCTTCTTGGCCCATGACCATGTGGCCTTGGGCGAGGTAACCCTTGATCTTGAGACATTCCTGTTCATACTTGTCTCGAGTCTGGTGTATCTCGTTAGTGGTTATAATTAGTCGAGACAGGTAGATAGACAAACCTTGTTGACATGTGTCGTCTGCTGTGTCTTGACCTTGAGAAGCTTCTCAACCGTGTTTTGCACAATCTTGCGGCGCTCCTTCATACCGCCTGCAAATGCACCCAATGGCTCCTCGAGCTCGGTCTTCATCTGTGCTGCAATATTCTGGTGCTGCTTGGCCATCTGCTCAACCTCCCCGCGGACAGTATCCAACGACGTCTTGAGTGTGCCCATCTCTTGAGATCCCAGCGACTTTTTGCACAGGTTCATGAGTTTCCTAGAATATTCTTCCTCGATCGACGCTCGGGCTGTAATGGCAAACTGTTAGAGATAGGTGTTGAGAAGAATAGGGCCATTCCAACTTACCGCCATAAAATGTTCTCAGCTCGTCGCATGTTACCTTGGCTCCGGCCAAGCGATTGAGCATGGGCTGAACTCCGGCATCGTCCTTGCCCCAAAAGTTGTTTGCAACTAATCATCATTAGCAATTGCGAGGTCCAGGGAAGTGGCGAGAAACCCACAAGACAGCGCAACGGCTGGAGCTTCTGCCGTTGAGCCAGGCATCGTGCCTGAGGTGTGAGGTGATGCTGTAGTAGTGTCTCGATCGTAAAAATTCAACCTGGTGTGAGAGGGAAAGGTGCCAGCCCAAGTCACTCTGATGTCCTGACCTCGAATGAAGAAAGGGAGTGTGCACGTTAAGCACCAAGTACTAAAGACAGGGACATCTTGATTTGTTTGGGCTCGTTGCGGGGCAACGGGGCCAAGGAGTGCCCCGCTTTGGGGTCTGGCCATTTCTCAGGCGCAGCACAGGGTGATCCAATCCGGCCAAAGTACAGGGATCCTGGGGCAATTTCCTTATTTTGACTCATATTTCCGGGGGATAACGCAGATGATCTCCACGGTGCGATGTCGCCATAATTCCTAGTCTTCGGCGTTTGGTGGAGGCAAATGCCAAACGACCCCGTTTGTTCTCTATCCCCCAGGCTTGGAATTTATCACCAAGGCGATAAGTTTACCATAGTCCACGTCTTGCGATGTCCGTTATCTTGTCCCATCCATGTTGGCGCTGCTAAACCCATCGTCGCTGTCGCTAGGCCCACCTTGGAATTGGGAGGTCTTTGCGTGCATACAGACTCGACGTGGCCACTTGGGCAAAGAAATGGTGGCTAGATCAATTGCCCGGTAAGCTGCATGCTCGTGACCCAATCCCTTCCATCACCAAAGCCCTGTGCCTCTGGCCGGCCTTGCAATACAATCCAACCCTTGAATGATTGAAACAGAGTTACTGCGCTCCGTGCCACTGTGCAATATTAGTCCCAGCCAAAATAACCATTTCTAAATAAAATTGATGCTAAAAAGAGACATCAAGGAATCATTTTTAGGTCACTAAGTTTATTTAGGTATTACCTTTATTTATTTTGGCCAAAAATGCTAAGTGATGTGCTTTCTTGCAGGGATCCCATGCTGCAAAGTGTCGAACTAACAACCATTTATGGGTTGTCTTGTACACACATCATATCCCAATGGATCAAAACCAAACATTCCACCACACATCCTGCGAAAACTACATAGTATTTGATGCCATAGATGTTTTTGCTTCGTTTTATATTATTACGTATACTTACATTCTGAGCCAATCCAAATCGCCAAGTGATTCTTTTTTTTACGTTTCGTGTGTTGTGATTGAGACGTGCCAAGCCGTCCATTTCGTCCTCTGTCCAAGGCCATCTCCATTCACCCATGTGAGACTATTTGCGACGTCGTAAATGCCAAATCTTGAACCTGTATTATTCATCAACTGTAATATCTTGCTGGTACGCTGACAGGAGTTATGATTGGATACCACTATAGCTTGGACCTTCGAGGCTCACAATGATAACCTCTACCAGGGTACCCATGATTGGATAGACACTCTCACAAAATTCCATTGATCAACGCTCTTTTAAGCAGTGAAAATGTGTGTAGGCTAAGATCACCAAGCTTGATCAAGGTCAACTAGAAAGATGAATCACCCACTCCTCACCAGGTAATATCTAGGACATGTATAAGTTTGTCCGAGATTCTTAATATATCCACAATTTGGGGCCTTTAAATTTCAAGATTTATTGTAGATCATCCTAAAAAGGAAGGAAGAAGGGGACAGGGAAGAACTTAATTTGCCAGTGTCTGTAGATGGGTAGGGAGAAGAAACTAGCAGCAGCAATGCAACCAGACATGTCCCATTCAGAATCTGAACACTCGTGGACCAGAATTACTGCTGGGCGCTGACTTTCAGGCATATGGATCAGTCAATAACTTGAAACGTCTGAGCTTGTACCAGCCTTCTTGCCGTATCGGATAATAGAATGAACAGCAGGATTTTTTTATTTCCTTCTTTTAGAATGCAGTCTGAAAAAACTGGTTATTGTTCTTTTTCCAAGGCACAAATATGCTCTTCGAAAGACGGCTGTTTCTCCGGTTGGCCACTGTGTGTCCAAGCTGGGCTTGGCACTTGAGGGGAAACGCGACCAACCATGCAGGTACGCACGTTACACCAGCCGTCATTTATACCTGCACCACGTCTGTCTATGTTCAATCATCTTGCCGTCAAAATAATCATTCTTATGGTTAGTCTTTCTCTTCAATAAACTAAAGAATTAAAAGCAACGTTTCTACCTAACAAAACCAACACAACACTCATCCACCACCGTGTGCATAAGTCCCTTCATCAATAACCCTATCGTTTGCTAGCACCAGCTTCCTCCACTTGGAACACTTTTCATCACCAAGACTAGAGCAATGCTTAAACAAACAGTTCACGGATATCCTTTGTCATCAGCTTATTACCGCCATTCCCTCCGCCAGAATGGAGTTGATAGAAATCCGCGATAATTGAAGCTCCATCGAAAGAGGAGGATTGAAACTCATTCTAAGTTCGAATTTGGGTAATCTACAGTAATTATCCAGAGCCCCCCAGCAACAATTTGGCATTCATTTCGAACAGGCTCGCTAACATTTGGCACAAATATCGGGAGATTCTCTCGTTACGCTTCACGAATTCCAGTAAATCTGACCTAAGAAACGGAGTGCCAACTATACTGTAAAAAAATTAACAAGGATAGCATGCGATAAGACATACTCATTCGTCTCAATAGCATGGAGCCACACAAGAAGGGCAAGTGGCCCATAAGGTGAGAGTACCATTAGTAGTAAGCTTGAGGTCCAGGATCCAGATCATGGCCAAAATCAACACAACAAGGTTTACACAGCAAAACTAAAACAGCTAGGCTATAATACCCTTATAGCCTTTTATCATCTAGGTATCTTCAATAACCTCACACAAACCAGAGATGAGAGTATTTGTGCTTCACAACCAAACTGCGAGCATACTAGCTAGCAACGCCGAATAATGAGATGAAGCGCCTCATTTCTTGTTTGGTTTTCGCTAGCAAAACTAAAGGTCGACGATGGCTCGTTGTATGCAGAAACAAATGCAATGAGGCTTCCAGAACCCTTCTGCGCGGAGTGACCGGGCGGTGTGAATGATTCTGCCGTCGCCCTGTCACGTGATGCGAACCGACCGTACAGACTCCAGTATTTCATCCTTAGGTACTGAACCCAACCCGTTTGCACCCACCAGCTTGTCGAGATATTGATACTACTCTGATCCCCCTCACACCCTACCGCCCCCAAACCTTTTTGTCGACGGACGCCGGACTTCCGCAACGCTCCCCCCAAGCTTGTAATTCGCCGCGTTTCCGGTTTCCAACCCCTCCGACAACCACACCTGGACACCTGTCACCCACGCACCGTTCCCCTCTCCACCTCCACAACGCCGAGTCAGCTTCGCTTCGCCCTTTCGTCGTAACGTCTGTCGGCTGCACTGTCGCGCGCCCTCGAGTTCCTCCTCTCGGACCCCGGCCGGTGCTTGTTCTAGCGGCTCCCTCATGTAGGAACTGCGTTAATCGAACCCCCATCCCAAAGCACCACTGCTCGCTCGTTGTGAGCCACTCGGCCTCCCATACCCCAAGGGCAGGCTCTCCACCATCAACCCTCCGCCGCCGCCAATACACCTCCATGGTCCCACCACCTCGAGCGGGATCATTTTCGCCCAATCCTGCGCAGACACTTCAGACGGGATCAAACCATTCACCCCACCCATCGCAGGCCGCTATTCTCAGTGCTGGCGCAAGCCCCAGCGCCAGCAGTCCGACGGGCACCAATTCTCTGACCAAAATCGTCGTTGCCCAGGTCTATCTCCTGCTCAGCACCATCAAGGAGGATAAGGACCGCGCCAAGTGGGAAACGCAGGTTGATCAATTGAAGAAGGTAAGCTGCTTCCCGACTGCTAACCCCCCAGCCCCGCTAATCGCACATGTGTGTAGCTCATCGATGAACACGGTATGGAGGTCTTCTCAAGATATTTCACCCGGCTGGTTGCCGGCAATGCGCCGCAGATATTCCCAGGTTTGAACCGGCCTGTCTCGAATCCAGGAAACTACCACATACTTGTGGGCGAGATGCGGAAGATTGCGCACGACCCTGATCAAGCAACCAAGATCGCTGAGTCGATAGAGAGCGGCACCGAAGAAATATTCCGCGACTTTGATCTCTCGACATTTATGGAGCACTTCAAACTTGATGCGCTAGAGAAAACACTGCTTGCCCTAGCCTTCAAGGTTGGCTCTCGGGGTGATCTCAAAACCAAAGGTATGAAACATCACAATCTCAAGCACGCGTCACGCGACTGACATTTGCTCCAAAGCCGATGCAATCCTATCAACAAATTTCCCAACGTTTGTGGATATCATATCCCGACCTGACATTGAAGCTCACGCCGATCTGACTCCCGCCTTCATCGCTCTTATTGTCGACCGATTCATCCAATATCACCCTCCCAGCTTCAACGCTTCATCCAGGCGCGACCTTCAAAACTATGTGGCAAAAAGATATATCACTATGGACCTACCTCCTCCCTCAGAAGTTCTCGCAGCTCTTGATATCGGCAGGGTCGTTATTGATAAAAGCTCCAATGCCCTGACACGACTCATCCAGAAAACCGGAGTGGACTTTACTCGTGATGAGGACACTTGCCTTGCCTATCTCCAGAACCGCCCCAGTAACCTGCAGTTAGCTCCTGATCAAGTGTCTTCGGCCCTGACCTATACCACAATCAGTCAATCCCCGCAACACGATCCCAGCGTCTTGGTTGCCGCACTCCGCAGAGTCATTCCTAATACGTTTGACTGGATGGAGGTTGTTGCCTATTTCGATCAGCCATCGGCGCGTATCTCGTCCCAACAATTTCTACGCCTATATAACGCGTTGCTCCCGGTGGCTCAAGATTCTAGCTCAGGTCTAGACATCCAGAGGCTCTGGGGGGGTGCTTGGAACGAGCCCGAAGCCCAACTCTCGTTTGTTAGCGCCTACGCTTCCCTTCGACCTGAGCAGTTGGACGCTACCTCAATCCCAGGACTTCACCGAAGCATCACGCTCGACGACTACGCCAACTCTCCTCCCAATGTGCTTGAGCGGGCTGCAGTTGCTGTGAAGCACCCGCTGGTATCTGTTGCAGCGCTTTCCTCGATCTTCAATGTTGCGCTCAGTTCAGTGCACGCATCGCAGAGCGTCGAAGCAAAAAGGCTCTTCCAGGACGTTGTGGTGCCCAACCTCGACATCTTCCTTGTTTCTGCATTTGAGGTTCCTCGACAATCCTGGGCGACCATGGCCGTCGATACACTCAACTCCCTCTTCGAAAACTTCTTATACAAGCGATCACCAGAATATGACTTTGTTCTAGACAGTCTTTGGAAAAAGGACAAGGAGTGGGTTACACAGAGGTTGATCGATGCCCACGCCGTTAAGCCTGTGGACCTGGCTCTCATCTTTGAGCACGCTGTGAAGCATAAGTGGCTAGACGGCCTGGTCTATCTACCAAATGGGTTTGGCATTGATCTTGCCGCTCTGGCGCATGCGGAGGGGTATTTGGATCTAGGGAAATGGGCTCGTTTCAACGCTGACCGAAGCAATGAGATTTCACGTACCCTTCTTCAATTTTTGATGATCAAGGCAAATCTTGAAATTCAATTCCAGCGATCTGCACCCGACGGACAACCCCCTATCAAAACCAGCACGACTCTTCAAGTCCGCACCGTTTCGGCACTGTTGACAATCCTCGAGGACTTCTTGCCAAAAGCACCTGTCCAAGATCTAATCTTAGTCCAGCGCCACTGCATTACGGCCTACCCTCGGCTGATCAACTATGGCGAAGGGTATGATGCAATCATCGATGCCAATGGAAAGGACGGAAACGCACTACCAACTGCTGCCAACAGTAAGATGGAGGAACACTATAAAAAGATGTACAGTGACGAGATCCAGGTTCGCAACATTGTCGAGGTTTTGGATCGCTACAAACACTCCAGGGATTCATTGGATCAGGATGTGTTCGCGTGCATGATTCATGGCTTATTCGACGAATACAACCACTATGTGGACTATCCACTCGAGGCTCTGGCAACGACAGCCGTTCTATTCGGCGGCATAATCTCTCACAAGCTCATCTCCGATCTGCCCCTTAAGATTGGTCTCGGAATGATCCTAGAAGCGGTTCGCGACCATGCTCCAGATGACGCAATGTATAAGTTCGGTCTGCAGGCTCTGATGCAGCTGCTCGTCCGTTTCCGAGAGTGGCCTGGGTTCTGCAAGCAGCTTCTACAGATCCCTGGTCTCCAGGGCACAGAGGCGCACAAGAAGGCCGAGGATGTCGTCCGTGATCATGAGGATGAGCTTGTCCGTGGTCGTAATGGGTCCGGGACACCCCATGGGCTCGCGTTCCCCACCGACTCCTTCACCAATGGCAATCCTGAAGAGCAGACCAGTACTGACCGTCAACCTCCAGCGTTTAGCTCCATCAACGTAGACTCACATGCCCAGGACGCTGATTTCGAAAATCCTGATGAAGCTGCCCAAGACAAGGTCCAGTTTGTTCTTAACAACATTACTGAGGGAACGTTGCAATCGATGGTCAATGAGCTTCGTGAGACGATGGAGCACAGGCATCGGCAGTGGTTCGCTAGCCATTTGGTCGAGGAGCGCGCCAAGATGCAGCCAAATTACCACCATGTGTACCTCGAATTGGTAAAACTGCTAGAGGATAGGTCTCTGTGGGGTGAGGTCCTTCGCGAGACTTACATTAGCGTGGCCCGCATGCTCAACTCAGAGGCAACCATGCAAAACTCAACAGAGAGAACCCATCTAAAGAACCTTGGTGGTTGGTTGGGTCTCTTGACCTTGGCCCGGGATCAACCTATTAAGCACAAGAACATTGCGTTTAAGCAATTATTGATTGAGGCTCACGACACCAAGAGGTTGATTGTAGTCATCCCCTTTGTCTGCAAAGTCCTCATCCAGGGTGCTTCCTCTGCTGTGTTCCGGCCTCCCAACCCTTGGCTCATGGATATCATCCATCTGCTTATCGAGCTGTACCACCACGCAGAACTGAAGCTCAACCTAAAGTTTGAGATTGAGGTCCTTTGCAAGGGCCTCAACCTAGACCATAAGAGCATCGAGCCCTCGGGCGAGATTCTAAACAGGCCCGTAATCGAGGAGCCTGCAGAGGTGTTGCCTCAAGAACAGATGGACGCATTTGAAAATCTGTCTCTCAATGGCATGGCCTCTGCCGTTGGTGCAGGACTTTCTCCTCAGACCATTGCGCCCACCATCCCTGACCTTGGTCCACTAATTAACATCCCCCCAACTAATGAGATGGTTGTCAGCACTACCCGTCTTCATGAGATTGTCCGCACGGCTCTCACCCGAGCTCTTCAGGATATTATCCAGCCCGTGGTGGATCGATCCGTCACTATTGCCGCCATCTCCACCCAACAAATGATCCACAAGGACTTTGCTACGGAACTCGACGAGACGCGTGTGCGCACTTCGGCCATTAATATGGTTAAGGCCACTGCTGGCAGCCTTGCTCTTGTCACCTCCAAGGAACCCCTGCGCGCCAACTTCACAAACTACATGCGCAACCTTTCCAACGACCTCCCTCAGGGTCTGCCTGAAGGCACTATCATTATGTGTGTCAACTCCAATTTGGACTTGGCCTGCAACATAATCGAGAAGCAGGCCGAGGAACGGGCCGTTCCGGAGATCGAAGAGATGATTGAGCCAGACCTTGAGGCTCGTCGCCGACACAGGATGCAGAGACCCAACGAACCCTATTATGACTCGAACCTCAGCCGATGGGCCATGGCTATTCCCAACCCATACAAGCTGTCTCTTAACATGACTGGTTTGAACCCCGAACAAATGGCTATTTACGAAGATTTCGCTCGACAGCCCCGCAGCGCCCCTCTCCCTGCCCCATCTCATGGCCCGTCTGCGTCTGATGCCACCAGGTCGCTTGCCAACGAGGTCCTGCAGGAGCAGTACAATAACATGCCCAACATCCCGACTCCCGCAGAGACACCATCCATCCAGCAGCACTTGAGCGGCGGTCAGATGCAACCCTATGCGCCTGTCCATACTGCCGCTGCCGCCGCCGCCGCCGCTACTAACAACATAGCGAATGGGCGAACCCCTGCTTTCCAGATGGATGTCCGCGGCCTGGCTGAGCGGGTCAACAAGCTCCTCCAAGAACTTCTCCGGGTTGCTAGCGAGGCTCGTGAAGAGCATTTCATTGGTCTTCCCAGACCCCACCCAGTGCTTGATGTTGTTGATGCCCTTGTTCAGCTAGTAATCAAGGCATCCCAGAATTCTGAAGAGTTTGCCATTTACGCAGCTGAACAGATCAGTGCTCTTATTTTCCAACAAGTCGAGGATAACCTGACGCTCGAGAGCTTAGTCCACATTCTTGAGACCCTGCGAAAGATTTCCGGCCCTGGCCTCAACAACCGCGTCCGCGCCCTTTTCAGCCAACAGCCCGGTCCTACTTTCTTGAGCCTGCCCTTGCTCGCAGCGCTGACCAGAACCGACCTGCTGGATTGGAGGAATATCGACCTTGCTATGTCCAAAGCTCTTCAAGCCCGCAAGGATGGCTCCCTCGACTTTCTCGAGCACCTGCTGGATCTCGCACTTCTTAACAATCGCCCAATCGCTCTATATGCCGACTTTGTACGCACTCTAGAGGCTGCCTGGACTTGGATTTGCGAAGAACCTAGCTCGCCAGCTGCTCAACGAGTCAAGACCAAGCTCGCAGGTTCTTCTCTGCCTGGCCCATCCCCGGCCACCGACGACCAGGCCACCTTCAAGCAGGACCAGATGGAGTACGTATTTGAGGAATGGGTCCAGCTGTGCAACAACCACAACGCCTCCGAAAAGGCGCCAGTGGCCTTTGCCCAGCAATTGCAGATTAAGCAAGTCATCCAAGACCGAGAGGACTTTTTCGCTTTTGTTCGCATTGCGATTGATCTCTGCGCTGATCGGTTTGAGCACATCCTTCACGCCGGTGCCGTCGGTGATGCATACGTCATGATCGATGCCCTTGCCAAGCTGATTGGCACATTCTTCAACATGCAGCCCGATACGCCAGGTGCTCGTGCAACCTTTGTTGATTCCACTCTCGCACTGATTACTTTGGTGCTTAACCACCACCATGTCAAGCGCGGTGAGCAGCTGAACCAGCGAGTCTTTTTCCGCCTCGTGTCAATGATCCTGCATGAAGTGAATGCTCTCTCTGAGGACCTCGCCGAGGAAGAACGACGTGACATTATGCTCAAGATTGGCTCTAGGCTGGCAGGGATGGGCCCTCTCCACCTGCCTGGGTTCATCTACGGCTGGCTCTCGCTCGTTCAGCACCGAGCATTCCTGCCCGTCATGCTTCAGATGCCTGATGGGGCCGGGTGGACACCATTTGTTGAGCTTGTCTGCCAGCTGCTAGACACCCTAAGCGAGCAGCTCAAGGTATTTGAAGTGTCCAATGTTGCCAAGGAAGTATACCGTGCCACTCTCAAGCTCCTCGTCATCCTACAGCACGACTTCCCCGACTTTATCGCAGCCAACCACGTAAGACTCTGCAACAGCATTCCGCCACACTGCACCCAACTACTCAACGCTGTGTTGGCTGCCAACCCACAACAGACTCCCGACGCAGCCGTCAAGGGTGATCAGCAGGACGAAGCCAGAGTTAGCCCCAGGCTCATCGAAGATGCAACTGCAATCCTCAAGGAGTTCGGGCTCCTCAGTGTCCTCGACCAAGCTATTCAGAACGGACCATCCGAGGACGTTGTGGCTGCTATTACGCATGCCATCACCCATAACCCTCCCAGAGAGACCACGTATGGACAAATCCCAGTCCAGGCTAACGTGCGACTAATTGGGGCCTTGGTTATTTACATCGGTCAGCTCAGCGCAGACCAAGCCGCCCAGGCGGGCACAGCCGTCACTGTGTCGGGCGATGAGCCTGGTGTCTCGACCCTGTCTCTGCTTATTCACGAGCTCCTGCCAGAGGCTAGGTACTATCTCTTGTCGAGCATGATCAACCAGCTCCGATTCCCCAATGCCCACACCGACTTCTTTAGCCAGGTCCTCCTCTACGTATTTGGAAAGGACCTCAACGACCCCGAAGAATCGGAGATTCGACAGGAAATTACGCGAATCCTACTCGAGCGCCTCATTGGTTTCTGGCCGCAGCCATGGGGCCTAATGTTTACCATTGTGGAGCTCATGAAGAACGAAAAGTACATGTTCTTCGATCTCCCTTTTATCAAGTCAACCCCAGAGGTACGTGCCAGTTTATTCGGTGTGGTTTGTTCAGTCGATGCTAACTCTCTTGCCAGGTTGCTGAGCGATTCGCACAAGTACTTCAACGAGCTTAAACGACATGATGATGTGACAAGGGGAGGCGCAGTAGTTTTCAGGCGGTAACAGGGACATATACACGAAAACATTCAATGGCGATGATTTCTGGAATCAGTGCAGTACATCGTTGAACAATGCAAAGGAGGGGCGTTTGGTCAAGGCTCTCTCAGAAATTATAGACATGTGGTGTTGGGAAGGCACCCGACTCTCGTCTGGGGGGACAAGGTGTCGCGGGGCCACCCGACGCACACTGTAATACTGTATTAATGTACGATAAGTAGCTTTACGGGGTGTTGAAAAATCCAGGCGCATGGTTGGTCACAAAAAAAAGGCAGGCAGAGAGTCCCGGTTTTTTTTAAGCATGGTGAGAGAGTTATTGATCAGAGATACGGGTTATTCTTCTCCATCAAATGGTGATATGTCCTCTCATCACTTGGGCAGCGGTCCCGGACAACTTAACAGTGTCAATCTGAGAGTCACGTAAGGCGACCTCAACTACGATGTTGCTCTCTCTGCCCATCTCAACGCCCTGATCAATCTCGAACCGGAAGGTTTGGTTCTGGAGATTGGGCTGCTGGAGAGTGAGATAGGCCGAGAGCGCACAGGCGGCACTGCCCGTGGCTGGGTCCTCAAAGGTGGCCTCGGTCATGCGCGCGCGGATGGAGAAGACGGTCGTGGAGTCCTCTTCCCTTCGGTCCGTGTAGACGTAAAAGTACTTTGCCAGGAACCCCTCCTTCCAGCCGTCGTCGAGAAGCTGCTCAGGCTGAAAGGGGATGACGCTCACGGCGGCCTTGGCGAGGTGGTCGAGGTCGGGCAGGTTGACGAGCGCAAAGGTCATGCCCTTGACGATGCTGAAGAGGGGCGCATCGAGCTCGAGGCGGCGAACGGCGGCGTCGGGGTTGAGCTGGCTGGGGGCCGGGGCGGCGAGGCTGGCGAGGGTGTTTGCGTGCAGGTGGACGTTGTGCGGGATGCCGGCCTGGATGTGGCCGGGGGAGGTCTCGACGAGGGCAATGGGGCCGGCCTTTGTCACGAGTGTGTCGACGCCCTGGGAGATGAGGGAGACGGCGGTGCCAATGGTGGGGTGGCCGGCGAAGGGGATTTCTGCGTTTGTCAGGAAGATGTCGATGGTGCGCTGCTTGTTGGTCTCGGGATCGGCCACATCGTGGACGATGACCGTCTCGGAGAGGTTGAACTCGCGGGCGATGGCCTGCTTCTGGGCCTGGGTGGGCGGGGGAGCCCCGGCGGGGACGGTGACGACAGCGAGGGGGTTGCCGCGATAGCGAGTCGTGGTGAAGACGTCGAGCGTGACGAAGGGGAGCTCCATGACGTGCGCGCGGGCTTGGTTATCTTGGGGTGGCGGCAGGGGTGTTTGGGCTGGGGCTGGGTTTAGACGAGGATCGGGATCGGCTTGCAGGCTATGGCGTTGGTCTGTGCCAATGGCGGTTGGAAGTGGCGTTCGTTTACTCGGGATCGGTGCGTGATAGACGAGAAGGAAAAAAAAAAAAAAAAGTGATTATGATGAAGTTGTGTAAATGAGGGGCGAAAGATGGTTGTGTGGGGCACGCGGCTGACAGAATTCATGGCACAGGTTATGCCCTCTTGATCGAAAAAAAAGCCAAAAGATGAGGCAAAATAAAACAAAATGAGTAAATACTGAAAAGAGGCATTTGCCTAGGTATTACTATTGAAGCATTGTGTTTTTTTACTCCTGATTGTATTCAATTGATTGGTGCAGCTTGTTATTTTCTTTTTTCTTTTCTTTTTTGGAATTTCCCCTCATTGCAATGCCACCTCATTAGCCTTGCGTCTTGTGCTATGTATTATGTCACCCGCAAATGGTGTTGGGCATGACTCAGGGGAAACAAGGTTGGTAGGGCAGATGCGGGTGAAGGTTTGGGCCCAAAGCAGCAAGAGAAGGACGAGAGCAAAAGGACAAAAGGAATACGACGTAATGCAGCGGAGATTAGGATCGGGTAAGGGAAAGAGAGAAAGAAAAAAAAAGCCATTAGAATGGAATGGATATGCTGGTGCGGTTGATTTATATTTATCGGGTTATAAATAGTCATTTTTTCATCATGTTGCCATGTATTCTATTCCCGTCTTATCATGGTCATGATGGAAGCTTGGGCCGTCTGCCACGCTACATGGGGGGGGGGGAGGGACTCTGTCACTGCTCCGCTGGAGAGGTGAAAAGCAAGGTTTGCGCTTGAGGCGTGGTAAGCAAGGCAGCGAAGGCTAGGGGACCAGCCAGGCTTTGGGAGGGGGAGGGGAGGGGGAAGACTACATGAACCACTCAGAAGCGCAGTAATCGGCTGCAGGGAAAAGGAGCCTCGAGCAACGATCTTGTATGTATTTGTGCAGCGCAGCAACCTCGAACACCACCGTGGCAGTGGGGCAAAAAGTGAGTGCTCACATGAACGAGTAGAGGCTGCAATTGCCTGCCTTGTACTGTAGATGGGAGCGCAGATCACTCGAGGGATTAAAAATATCAAAATAAAAGTAAAAATAAACAAAAGCGCCCGGTTTCAGATGCGCCATCATTACGCGCAGGGCATAAAGTCGCCATTGGCGATGCAGACGCAAGTACATGTAGTGGCATGTCACATATATGAGGTGGTCGGGGCCCGCGCTCAAGCAAAGATCCAAGATGGATGGATGGGCATCGCCTGATGTTGGCCCGGTCTCGGTCTAGCAGTAGTTTCCATGGTCGGTCCAGCAGTGTGAGTGGAGCAGGACTCCACGAAGCCCAAAAGGCAAGGGGGGGGAAGTGGGTAGAGGGGCAGCTAGAGCTGCATGGAAGCCCACCTCGTGGATTTCAGCTGAGCGAGTGAACAGGAAAAAAAATTGGGTTCTGATCCCCTCGGGCGTCTGTAGGGTAGACTGCTCGCGTGGCTCGAGCTGCGCTTCCATTTTCATCGCATCATGCTTGGGACGCGAGGGCGATCACCAGGAGTCGTCCGGAGTCGAGCATGAGGATGGCGTGTTATGCGCCCATTGCGTCGCTCGTGCGCGGCCGCGATAGGGTTAAGCCCGGTTTCCTCCCCCAGCAAAGCCGACAGGGCCCTCGTACGTCAATCTGTGGACGTGTAAGAGGAGTGGTCGCTGGCGCCTCAGGGGTGGCCAAACAAGGTTGGGGGAGGCTTTTTTGCATGTCTCGCCTTGTTAGTCGAGGCGGCCAGGCCAGGCCTGCTTAGGCGAACGGGCGGGCGAAGATTGCCGCCCGAGAGAAAAAGAAACGAAAGTGAGAACAGACAAAGCTTGGCGGGTTGTTGCTCAAGCTACCGGGCATGAAGGAGAGGCCGCGGGCAGCAATGCCGCGGCTTTAAGAAAAGAAGCGGCGAAAAGTGACGAAATAACAATGCAAGCGCCAACGGACCCTCAATAACAACAAACACAGGCCTTCCCGGAGACGAAGGCGGCGTAGTACCGGGAGCGACAAGGAAGAGCAAAGCCGGAAGTGGGTCCATGCATGTCCAGATTGGGAAGCACACGCTCTGGGCCTATACCGTCGAACGAGGCGGGGGGGCCGTCGGGCCAATGCCATGTAAGTAATAGGCGGCCAAGACGCAGAAAACGTACCGTCGCTCTCTCATGTATGTAAGTCAGCACGGGTCGAAAACACCTGGGGGATGCTGGCCCATCCAGTGCCAATCTGCTAGCCCCATATTGGTCGGCGAGCGTCCGCAAGTGCGTATCGGATGCTGCGGGTGCCAAATGCCGCCACGTCCAGCAGAGGCAAGGGAAACGGGTAAAATATGGGCGGCCAAGAGATTGATACAGTAGGCGCGGCGATTGGCATAGACACAGTCGGGGTTGAGACAGCGCCGGTCTGTTCTGGTCCCTCCCCCCCCCCTCCTCCCCCTCATCCACTCGCATTCATCCCCTGACTCTGAGAGTCTCACCCACATGCGCCCAGGCTCTTACACATTCATCTCACACAAACCGTCTTGGACCTGAGGCACAGACACGGCAACCGAGACGCTTCTCAGACACTGGGACACGATCGATTGTCATGGGCTACGGGGGTCTGACCAAGTTGGGGACCCGATGGAGACGTTGATGGGGATTGCAGAGATGATCTGGTCCACTCGTCATCTACCAAGCGTTAGCATACGAAATGGGGCGAAGTACAAAGGTTACGTACTTGCCGCAACGTCTTTTCTATTTGCGTGTGTAATGGGATTTCTGGGCACCGACATGGGGAAAGACAATCCGGAGGGAGAGAGAGAGTGCAAGGTGTGTGTGCGTGTGCGTGTGCTGTCGTGTGCGCGTGTGCGTGCATCCGCAGGCATAATTGAATAGAGCGACTCTCACTTTCTCACGCTCGCTCGCCCGCATTCTCTGACCCCTCGAGATCAGCTCAAATCAATCTTCTGCTGCCGTCATCAAATATGACTCGGGCACGCGCATACAGCCGCCGTGTGTACAACCACACGCAGAGCAGCAAGCACAGCGCGCTCCGGGATCCTGCATTCCTGTCCGTGTTAGTGGTTCCGGCCCCAATCACGGCGGCTCCTCTTTTTTCTTGAGGAGTGGTTAGCACCAAAAAAAAAACTGGATTCAGGGTCCCTCTCCTCAGTAGGCCCAAGCACCCAACGACGGCGACCCGGCAGCGGTAGTCCCAGGGATCACCGCGGTAGGCGGCGACTAGAGGGCGAAAAAAAGTCAGGTACGTGCCCACAGGGGACCTTTTAGGTGCACCCACATGCCATGAAAGGCTTGACTGCAAAGAGTTTTCTTGCACCCCGGGAAGACGAGGTAGAGGCGCCGGGCAGTTGCAAAAAAAGGCCGCGACCTCGGCCTCGAACGTCGTTGCTCTCCATGTGGGCGCCAATCGGTGGATGGGTAATTGGATTGATGTCACTGCTAAGTCGCTGGGGGCGCAAAATTCACTCGCGCGCGCACTGCCATGTATGTACAGGACTGTGCTTTGCGCCGTCCGTAAGAAAGACGGTATGTATGGATGGGCATGGATGGACGGATGCATACGGACAAGACGAGCGTGGATGTTGCAGTCGTCTGCCAGCAGCTTGCTTACCGCCATTTTCGATGCCATCCATCCGTCACATCGCATCCCATCTCATCCCGCTCTCTTACCCTCCCTCGCTGTTCCTCCTCCCTTGTTTGTCCGCTCTTGGTGTTGTTGAAGCGCTGGCCCTCATTCACCACCCCCTCCCAGCCTTTCCCACGCACCGACTCGACCTCGTCGTCTTTTGCCCGCACCAGCCTTCGAGCTGCAGGAAACTGCTGCGTTCGAGCCACAGCACTGCATTGGGCAGCCGTGAGCCGTTGGGCGGGCGTGCATTTTTTTCTTGCGTGCATCTGCCTGCGAGTGATGGAATTGTGTTATGAGCTACGTAGATATATTCGCCAGGGTGTTTTCTTATGACACTTGCCTTTGGTTTGTGTGTTCGAACCGTCCCTCGTTTGCCATGGGCTGTCATGTGTGCCTCACTTTTTTTTTTTTTTTTCCCTCTCAAAATTTTTGTTACGTACCCACCCTCCGTCCAGATCCTAGATCCCTGCTCTGGCACTAGTGGCGTCCACCCGGCAGACCATGTCATTCCCAGCCAATGGCGTGGAAACAAAAAAAAGTTCTACTCCGTAGCTCTCGTGCCTCTGCCTGGGGCTGCCGGGGTGCTTGTGCAGGCCAAAAAAAAAAAGCGTCGTCGGTCCTCTCTCGAGTCCAGCCTAGCCGACATCTCGAAGACGGACATCATATTCCCTCCAGCCCACCAACCAGCCTTGAGAAATTCATATGCATCATCGCTCAGAGCCTCCGCTTCTTCCCCAGTGCCCACTCTTACACCCACTCTCACTTGCTTCTGCCCGTCGCCCGTTCCCCCGTCTGGCGCTGGTGCTGCTGCTTGCTGTCCCTCCCTCCCTCTTCTTTCCCTTCCAGGTTGCCTTGCATTGCATTGCCTGCTCCGCCGTTGCCATCCGTAGACCGCCCTATTCCTACACCCTGCGCCCGAGCAACAACAACAACCCTCCCCCCCTTCATCTCCTCTCTCCTCCAACATACATTGTGCAAAGCACTACTCTCTTTATCCCACTACCCCTCGCCCGCACGTACATCGACGACCCCTTCCCTTCGTCTACTTCTCTTATAGAGCGAACTGTCGACTACGGATCCCACCTCTCGTACGTTCCTCGACTACGTCTTGGCCAACCTCCCATGGAAATCGACCTCTACGCCACCGCCCGTCCATAGAATCTCTCTCCCGCCTCCAAAGAAAGAAGACGATATAATCTCTCGCCTTACCCCTCCTCTCCCGCCTTCACAATGCCTTACAACACTCGCCGGAAATCTCTCTCCCTGCCCAGTCTGGGCATCCACGTTCCCATGACACAGGCTGCCCGCGCTGCCGCTGCCGCCTCCAAGGCAGCATCAAGAAACTCGTCCTCGGCCGCAATGTCGCCTCCCTCGTCCGGTTCCGAGTCTACAGATGCCCATCCTAGCAAACGACAGAAGCGATCACACAGCGGCGACGCTGCCATTGAGCAGACGCCGCCGCCCTCGCCACCCGCCGACTCCATGGACATGACCGACATTGATCGGCCGGCCAAGATTGACTTCGACACCGTCAACGACGACATTGTCGAGGCCGTCATCGTGCAACTCCAATCCACGGCCAACCGCCCTCACCTCGTCAAAGAGCTGGCTACTGTCCTGGCCCAGCGCCTCACGTCCGTACAACAGTAAGTTTGCGCCTCAACTTTTTCCCCACTCGCAACTCTAGGCCTCGCGTGCGCTGACATTGATCCTAGCTCGGCAAACCCCTGTGCCATCATCTCCTCCCGCCTAGCCTCATACCTGAAGCGTCCTTGCTGGAGCGCTTTGGCACCCTGCCCTCTCGCCAAAGAACTGGAGGCTATCCACCCTCGGAGAACCTACTACTTCCTCACCACATGCCCCCGCCAATCCTTCCCCGACTCCAGTTCAATCCCCTCCAGCTGCCAGTCCCTCATCACCCCCTCGGTTTCGCTGACTGACGATTCCGGCTCTGAGGATGACGCCGACGCTCGCCGCCGTGAGCTAAGCCCCTCACCCGAGGTCGACTTGTCGCCTCACCAGTTCGAGGACGTGGATGATGACCTGGTAATGCCTATGACCCCCATTGGCTCCTTCCCCAGTCAGCGACAAATGCTGCCTCGTCGCATCAGCCGGCACAATTCGCCTCCCTTGGAAAAGGACGAGCGCGAGTTTACCCAGACGGCCGACGTTCTGCAGAAGCGCAAACTCAACGAAGAGGCCCCAGCTCCTGAATCTGCCGACCGCAATTCTAGCTTTGAGTATGGCTGCAGGGATGACATCTGGTTCGGCGACCACCGCATCTTCGCCCCGACCACGTTCATCACCAGCCCCTCAGTGAAGCCCAGCGGTGTCTCCAACGGCATCTCAAGCGTAATGTCCAGCGCGCGAAAAGAGGACGAGGCCGAGAGCTGGCTGAAGCTCACCAAACTCATGGAGTGGGGCCAGGGCGCCGAAAGCATCGAGATCGATGAGCTTGACGGCTTACTAGATTCATGCTAGAATATGACTTCTTTGGGCGGGCGCAAGGGAGTTACGGTAAAGAGGGGATGACTGAGACGATAACATCGCCATGTCTGAGACGGCGACTGCATGAATACGTTTTTTATTTTAATGTGCCCCATTTACGCGGCATGGTATTAGAGGTACCTGTACATATAGACACTCTGGTTTGGTTGGTTTTGTTTTGGATTTGGGTCGGTTTCTGGTTGGGGTTGCGGTGTACTGAGGAAAACGGACACGAGACATCTAGGGGTTTACTGGATTTTTTTTTGGCGCTGAAAAAAAAGACGCGCTTTGGAGATGACAAAATTGAACATGCCACTCAGATTGAGCCACTCTATGATGCTTTCTAATACTGTACATAGCTATTTTATACACGCCCTTCTCTCCCAACGCTTGGTCTGTCCATTTCGTTTCATCGTACAGCATGTCCTGTCCTTGCTGGTTGGTCCCAGCTCCAGCTAAGCCTTGTCGGCAGCCACTCGAAGCTCAACCCAAACCAGGGTGCCCATCTGAAGGACGTTGGGCCGCTCGATCTTGACCACCTCCAGCCCTGGCGTCTTGGCGGCCGCCTCCTCGACGATGGCCTGGATATCCCTATTCCACCAGCACCCGTACTTTTCGAAATGCTTGCCCGCATTCTTATCCAGGAGGCCATTCACAATGCCATACCAGCCCTTGCCGTGCTCGAGCAAGATGATGCGGCCGGATCCGGGCTTCACGGCGGTGGCGAGGTTGGTGAGGACGGCGACGGGGTCCGAGACGGAGCAGAGGCCAAATGTCTGGATAACGGTGTCGTATTTCGTCGGGGTCGCGGGGTTCGAGGCGGATGGGAGGGGTAGAGGGCGGTGCGCATCGGAGTGGATAAGTCGGAGCTGGTCTTTGAGGAACGATAGCTGGCCACCGGTGTGGTCCGCCATGGTGGAAGCTCTCACGATCGGTGCCGAGGAGGCCATCGGGGGCACCGTCTTGACGAGGCGTTTGCGTGCGACGTCGAGCATGTCGACCGAGATGTCGAGGCCGGTAAACGATGCGATTCCCTTGTTCCCTGCCACTCCCGCACTTCCGCCTTCGCCGCCCATGAGCTCGTTCAAGGGCTCCCAGTTGTAGTACTCGAGGTTTCGACCCGTTCCCATGGCCAGCTCCAGTACGTGTCCGGTGGCTCGTTCGGCGAGGCGCTTCCGTAGCTTCGTGATCCCCATCCACCACTCCGGCATGTTCAGCTCCTTGTCGAACTCCTCAGCATTCTCCCCCGTCAAGGCCGGAGGTCGTCCTGTCGGATCGGCACATTCGCAAAGTCCACCGCAGGGACATGATTTGAAGGATGCAGCGAGAGTGCCGAATATGTAAAATCCGAGGGCGGCCGCAGCAATGGCTGCGCCAGAGAGCGGGAGCCATGCGGCGCCCCAAATGTCCTTGATGGTTTCGGCTTGTTGAGGTGGGGGAGGAGGTGGAGGGGTATTGACGGGAGGTTCTTTTCTGGTGTCCGAGCATGTCAATTGAGGGGAATCTTTTTTTATCAAGAAGAAGAACGAGAGGAGACGAACGGCTTATACGGCCTGGTGATCTTAGGCATCACCTTGGCAGCTGGAGTTCTGATGGCCGCACGAGGGGCTCGCGCAGCGGTGCTCGCAAAGCGCCATTGGCAGCGGGCAGCCCCCGCGACGAGGCCGCGAGACGGTGCAATCATTGGAGCTCCCTGCCCATGAAGGCTCTTGGGGCCCGGCGGGAAGAGGAGGAATCGGGAGGCCGAGGGCGGGTGCGATGAGGTCGTTCGGTGGCTGCTGTTTGACAAAAACGTCTCTCAATTTTTGCGGAGCGGATTTGCATGTGCTGTGCGCTGCGCTGCCATTAGAGTCGCCCTCCGATTGCGGGTCGGCTCCATGCTCCGACTTGCCGGCGCGGAAAATGTGGGGCAAGTGTGGGAGGGAGCTTGCTGCTGCGGCAGCTCCTTGGGGGCGCATGTCCAAACGTGGAGGCGCGTAGCCCAACTTGTGACTTACAACATCAGAACCCGCGAGCCGGCAACCGACACGGAGGTTTCAGGAGGCTTCGCGCAAGTAGCAGGATTTCCATCGGAAACTCTCGCGTTACAGTAGGGACAGAAGCCGCTTTTTCGGCAGTGCTGCAGTCATGACCGCCCAGGAGGACCTCGCGGAGCTGTTGCGACTCCTAAAGTCCAAAAACAAGAATATGCTGGCTGTTTTGCAACAAGCCAAGGCTCTTCAGGGGAAAGGACTCACAAGGTTCGTGGCTCCCTGTGTTTTTTTCTTTCTTCTTCGTTTTCGGTTTCGTTTTATTTTCCTCCGAGTTACAGAAAACTGACTGCGCGCCAGCATTGCCAAGATTGCCGAGGCGCCGTTGGCAGCCGTTGAGGAAGTTGTCAAGGATGCCAAGGAAGCAAAGAAGCTGCACACAGCATGTAAAGACCACGGCAAAAAACCAGCCAAGCGCGCAGCCGATTATATTGGCGGCTCTCCTGGCGAGAGCTCAAAAAAGCCAAAGCTAGAAATGCATCGGCGCGACCTCGATTATAGTTCCATGTCGGGCGAGGAGCTCGAAGCTTCCCTCACGCTGCCCCTAGTAGAGGATGAAAACCTCATACGTGAAACTGTTATCGAGACAAATAGAGCGCCGCTGGTGTTGGCGTTTGCAGTCGAGGTGCTGCGCTTCACGATGCCGGAACAACCGCCGAGCAGTCGGCTGAGTCTTGCGCAGGCAGTGGTGAGTGCCAACTCGAGGTCCAAGGCTGTAAGTCTTGGGATTGAGAAGAACGGGAAAGAAGAACCCCTTTCACAGGGTCAACCAAAACTCACTGTTCTGGGTCGTCCCATGCCGGTATTGAAGCGGAGCGGTTACACCTGGACAGATTCGTCTTCGCAGGCCAGTTCTTCATCTTCGTCGTCAGCAACGGCTAAGCAGCAACAAGCATCATCCAGGAAGTGGACGGCGAGCCAAAAGATTTCTTCACGAGGCTCTACGTTTATTGCTCATGTTATTCCAGCATCGTCTCAGTCGATTCCCGCAACCCTTGTGAAATCCCTGATGGAGGAAAAGCCCGAATTGGAGTCGGCGTCGCACAATGTCTGGGCTATTCGGACGAGCTATGGCAACTCGCCGCTGAAGCAAACAGCTTCGTTTGATGACGGCGAGTCTGGAGGTGGGAACTTCTTGTTGCAGCTACTCCGTGACCTCGACATCAGCAACGTATTCGTGGTTCTGACGCGATGGTATGGTGGTGTAATGCTCGGGCCTGATCGTTGGCGGCTCATGCGCGAGTGCGTCAATGAGGCTCTCGCTGGTCAGAAAAGGATGTCAACCCATTCTGGGGAACCTGTGTGGGCTCTCGACACGCAGGATGCGCGACCGGCAATATCGACAATTGGCATGCCGATTCACAGACCGGAAGCGGCCCGAAACTATCTGTTGCGGTCGTTTGGCCCTGCGCCAGGAACGACGGATGGGTCAAAAAAGACGGTGGCGGTTATGAATGAGGAGCGGCACGAGAACCTCGGTCGACTTCTGGGTGCAATTCGGCTCCTCTGTGCTAGCTGGTCGGGTATGCTCAGCCGTGAGGAGCTGGACCGGCGCGCTTGGGGCTGGTATGTTGCGGTGCGGCCGGACGTGGAATCCGGGCCTGGGGGGTGGGGTGCCAAAGGCACGCTCCGGTTGGAAAGAATACTAAACTTGAGGCGAAAAGATCCGGTTCCGAGGAACTGATTCTAGTGTTTTGGGGGTTTCAATTGAGGAGTTGGCAGTGTTTCCTCTCCGTGTGTATAGAGCGGTCGTATGATCGGACTGTGCCGCCATGTTGCAAGGGGGAGCCCAAGATGCAGGGATGGTGGCCAGGTGGTGGTGTTATGTGCGACGATACATTATGAATGTATTATTAATAACAGATGCCTACAACACCTGCACTTTGATTTTGTGTAAGACCGGTTAATTGTGTTGTTAATCAGTTGGATCAGTTTGTTGTGATGGTTTAGGGTAGGTCGAATATTGGATTAATGAATTGAGCTTTATGGCTTGGGAGTCACCTATTTTATTCACTCTTGTGGTATCCTGGGTTTCGATACATCGCCGGTACTTTTTGGTGTCTGTGTATACAACTTTCAGGATATATTGAAGTGAGGGTGGATTAAAAGCGTGCCCTGATGGAAGGGAGTCAAGGACAATGGTCAACCTTGATAGGTTTCAAACAGTATGGAAGGTCCACAATGTAACAGAGGCAAACTAGACACAATCGCACATGCAAAGTACAAAATAAGACTAAATGAAATGGGAATCATACGGGATAAAAAAAAAGCTGATGCATGTAAGAATTTTTAACATGCCTGACAACATTTATGCCATTTACGCCTTCACAACTGTGGGTAAAACTTTGATGTCCAGGGTATTTATACTCTAATAGGACCAGCCTCCACAACAACAACAACAACCAATAGGGCGTGGTGGCAGAGTGGTCTAATGCGTATGACTAGAAATCATATCTCTTCGGAGGCGTCTGTTCAAATCAGGCCCACGTCGGTATTTATCTTTTTGCTTTAGACTGATTGGGCTCATCGGGGATATTGTATGGTGTTGGTATCTTCCCCAGATTACATCGCTGGGATATCCTTTCTTTTTTTTTTGGCCTTGTCTTAAGTTCCTAAGCGCGTTGTTTGATTTGGGTTGGAGACTGCATATTCCATAGGGCTGCGCTGACGCCGTTGCCATGAGGAGAAAGCCGACGAGGGAATGTTTACATTTAACTGTGCATGGCAACGAGGGCAATACTTTGAGCACGCATTTTCAACCTTGACGATTTCATGCACGATGCAGCATCGGACAGGCTCGGACAATGCACAATGGTACCATGTGATTTTTAGGCTTTGCAATTCATGGAAGCGGCGTGAGCCTGATCAAAACCCATGGCGGACCGCCGTTTTAATGTTTTCTTTCATCCGAGCGTAAGCTGGCGCGTCTCTGCTAAAAACGCGTCTCTCAAATTCGTTGGGTGCTAACGAGGGTTGCTCTGGGGGCGCTTACAGGTGCTTGCAGGTGGTTGTTTTTCATCAATGCGGAGTTCAGCTCGCTGGTACCACCTACCAAACGCCCCTCCAGCACCCAGCCTAGACGAGTAAACACAAACAACCTTGGGCGACAAGTCACCATCATCGCAACCGCTTCCCGGCCCCGAACCTTACGACAACAAAGCCCACACCCACATTCACATTCGCATTCTCCCTCCCCCTCCCGCCTCGCTGCTGCATCGTCGACATCCCATGGCCAGCGCTCTCTGACCAGCCCCCGCCTGCATCACCGTGCCCTTTCTCCCTTTCTGCCGGCGCGTCTGGAACCTCCAATTTGCAACCAAACAACCCCGCCCTGGACACGAGGTTCCCTTGCTGACCTGACCGATCCCACTTGACCCCCACCTTTGACTTGAACTTTTTGACGACAACCGACGACGACGACAAGATAATTTTTTTTTACGACCACCGTGACGATATCCTAGGCCACCGCTTCCTGCTCGAGGCTACAGCTTGCAACTTACGGCGTCTCCGCTGAGCCCGTCCCGCCCAAACATTTTCGCCCGCCATTGTAATCGCACCCGCCCTGATCCCTCGCCACGTCCCCGGCCACACCTCCAACCATGGAGAACTATCAGAAGATGGAAAAGATTGGTGAAGGTGGGTTCTGCTCCTCGGCCGTCTGGGCCATGCTGCCCCTCTCCTGTGCCTTGCCCGCCGCCCATGCAACTCTCCACGCCCAGAAGCAAACTTCACCGCTGCGTGCCCAATGCTAACCTTGCTCGTCCAACCACAGGTACCTATGGTGTCGTCTACAAGGCACGGGACCTTGCCAATGGCGGCCGCATCGTCGCCCTCAAGAAGATCCGCCTTGAGGCCGAGGACGAGGGTGTGCCCAGCACTGCCATCCGCGAAATCTCCCTCCTCAAGGAGATGAAGGATCCCAACATCGTCCGCCTGTTCAACATCGTCCACGCCGACGGACACAAGCTATACCTCGTCTTTGAGTTCCTCGACCTCGACCTGAAGAAGTACATGGAGTCACTCCCCGTGAGCGACGGAGGCCGTGGCAAGGCCCTGCCGGAGGGCTCCTCCGTGCATCTGATGCACCTCGGCCTGGGCGACGCGGTTGTCCGCAAGTTTATGATGCAGCTCTGCGACGGCGTCAGGTACTGCCACTCCCACCGCATTCTCCACCGTGATCTCAAGCCCCAGAACTTGCTCATCGACAAGGAGGGCAACCTCAAGCTGGCCGATTTCGGTCTTGCCCGCGCCTTTGGTGTTCCTCTACGCACATACACCCACGAGGTCGTCACCCTGTGGTACCGAGCTCCCGAGATTCTGCTGGGTGGCAGACAGTACTCGACTGGCGTGGACATGTGGTCAGTGGGCTGCATCTTTGCTGAGATGTGCACTCGCAAGCCTCTCTTCCCTGGTGACTCTGAGATTGACGAAATCTTCAAAATCTTCCGGTAAGTGGCGATACAGCCAATCATAAAGTCCCGAACTGGCAACTGACTATATCTAGAACTCTCGGCACGCCCTCTGAGGAGCTCTGGCCTGGTGTCACATCATACCCCGATTTCAAGTCGTCTTTCCCCAAGTGGCAACGAGACATGAACGCCACGCTCTGCCACAGCCTCGACGACAACGGCCTTGACCTTCTGGAAATGATGCTTGTCTACGATCCCGCTGGACGAATCTCGGCGAAGCAGGCATGCAACCACCCCTACTTCGAGGACTACCTGGCGGAGCAGGAATCTGGTGGCCGTGGGAATGGATACTACCATTAGAATGGGTACGCTGGTCCATTCCACATGGTACGCTAAAGCATATGCGTAAGACATTGAGATGGCTGGAACACCGACTATCCTTTAAACCTTTTAGGATACCAAAGGAGCCCCTAGATTTCGGCCAGGAGAAGGGGGTTCCATGAATGATATCGAAATGGCCACAAAAAAAATCATCTGGTGGTTGGACGGATAGACTTTGCAGAATAGCGTCGTGGACAAACTACCTACCCTGGAGCTCAGTCTCTAATTTTGCTTCGGTCATCTTGGCAGCTCTCTGCGCAAACCACCCGCCCAACACCTATTACGTCACACAAAAAAAAAGCCCAACGGTTGGTTAATGATATTGGGAATGGTCTGAAAAAGCTGGCACAGTCTTGAAAGGCTCAGCACGGCGTCACGGAACGGCGAGCATAAACCAACACCCCAACACCAACACCGATAGGGTAGGCTCAAGGTAGATTGGACGCAGGTATTGGAGGACTGGGGGCAGAAGGATGAAGCGAGACTGGCATGGCTTTCTACAGGGGGGTGGTGTTTTCTTTTTGTTTGGTTTGAATGTACAGAGTAGACGGGGCACATTACGGTCTGGGTTTTCCGGAATGGCATGGTATGTTTATTGATGCATATGGCGCAGAGCCAGTGACGATGTCGGTGACGAGGATGAAGTCGATAAACTGACCCAGGTTGAGAATCCTCAGGCCCAACGGGGTCAGCGGTGACAGACGAAGTGATGACCAACGGTTCATAAGTGGCAGGGAGGACGGCGCGGTTTTGTTTGCGACGGACCAACATGCATCTGTCAAGCTGCACGCTCCAAGCTACAGGCTCACCGCTGCTACCAGACCGTCGGGTTGGGAAGGATTTCGTTTGCTCTGGGAGCACTTGCTTGGCTCCTTTTGCATAGCCTCAAGCCACCGTCAGCTGTAAGCACGAAAGAAATCCTTTGTGCTGTTGGTCGAGCGAGCCCGAGCCCGAGCCCGAGCCTCCTCGCGATTTAAACCGATCGCGAGGGCTTGCTCGGGTCCGAAGTGCTCTTTCAATCTGTCCGAAACCAACAAGCATCCATATCTGAACGCCATGCTGTCTATGTTTAGATTGAAGCCAAGATTAAAGGATCGCCTGCCTCCACGAGGCGCCCAACGTAAACATTCCTATCTCGATATATTGACCCTATATCTGGGAAGAAGAACAGAAAGCACGTCTACCCGCCCGGTCAAATATGCAAAGAAGCGCCCGTGGGTTGGGGCTGTTGGTAAGCGCCCGCCTGGCTGCACTGCAGTGCTCGTGGAGCCCTATTCCCTCCCCCGCCCATCCTTGCGCAACGCACGCCATGCAATGTTATCCTCTGTACACGTTTATTTTTCCCATCCGCCCGCCGCCCTGTTGTTCTATTCTTGTTCCACGGAAGGAGCGGGTATGGTGCAGCCGCCGGGATGGGGATTGGAGGGCTGGGGGAGATTGGAGGGAATACTGGGCGGCGGTTGGCTGCTGAAACGCGGCGGTTGGATTGGATGATGGCGCCTTTGTTTACTTAGGCGCTGGGATGGGGCTTGCGACTTGCATGTTTGCTTATTTTACCTGGGATGCGGGTTGAAACAATGGTTTTTGGGCTTTGCTGGTGTTTTTTTTTAAAAATTTGTTTACTCATTTTTGAAATTGAAAACTGACAATGGATCTGAATCTTTGGGCGCTTGCAAGTTTGTATGGGTTTGGACATAGTTTGTGGGTTTCGTCTACAGGAGGGCGCCCAGGGGGAGGGAACCCAGGCAGTCGAGCATGAAGCAATTGATTAAGCGCCCGACACCAAAAAAAAAACACACTGCACCCACCTAATTGCCTGCATTGCCCTAACAAGTAACCAGAGCTTCCCGGTTTGTAGCTTAGCTAGCCAAGCTCGGTCACCGCGAAGCTATCGTCATGGCGCTCAGCTCCTCGCAACTCGATGAATCCTGACGCTGCTGAAACCTAGCACCCGCAACAGCCTATAGCAGACGCAGCCGGCCCCAGGGACCGTTTCGAGGGCGACGCTCCGTCGGGGCGGCGGTGCAGGACCAGACGATCTCTGGGCCAAACGGTTGGTTCCTGCTCGGCGTGTCCCGAGGAGCCGAGGCCGATGTCGATGCGGGTGGGGCCGGAGGCAGCCGGGCGGCGCGACCGAAGGGAAGGGAAGCAAGAAAAAAAAAAAACTGGGCAAGCACCAGTAGGAAAGATGTCGACCGATTATGCATACGACGGTTGGAAAAAAATAGCACGGTGGCCGTAAAAACCGGGAAGCGAAAAGTTGGCCGACGATCGATGCAACTATTTGATCGTATTTGCGGCGGAATAGAAAAATTTTAATTGGGGCACGTCGATAATCAGGTCAGCACCTAATTGATTAACAGTCAGGGCGATACGAGGCGGTGTTCGTATTGTTGTTGCCGTTGCACTCGCAATTACCTACTTGGGCCCTGCGTGCTGCGTGCTGCGTGTGGCTCGTATGCGTGTTGCGCAACCCAATAACAGCACGACGTGGGGAGTCACGCAGGATCTGATACAGGGCCGGTATCGCTGAAACAGCGACAACGAAGACGGCCCATCGTCATCTAGAAAGAGTCATATCGTCAATCACAAGCAGTAGAGATTGATTGCTTCCGGCGGACGGGACTCCCCGCACGAGCCGAGGGCAGGCACCACGGGCACGCCTTTGCGCACGAGGCGTTGGTCATGAGGGCCAAAGGTAGGTTGAAGATGGATACCACGGATGGGGAAAAAAGAAAAGGCCTCTGCGCGCACGCCCTCCTCGATTCCTCACATTCTCTCTCCATCGGGAATCCCTAAGGCCACGGGGGTTATGCCGTGTTCTGCAACTGAGGGTCCCAGGTAAAACCCATCCAAGCACATCATTCCCCGCAGTTGGAATGACTGGGGCACACACGCACGATGGCTCATCTATTGCGCTTGCGACTGGCTGTGGCTGGTGATGCGGTCCGGGTCATGAAGGTTCAGGTCAAGTGACCAGGTTGGATCCTGCCCCTTGCCCTTTGCCCCCCCCCCCTCCTCGTAGCTCCTAGGGCCTAATTCATGCTGCTTTTGTGTTGCTTGCGCAAACGTTGCAGAGATCTGCAACCAAGGCTACTCTGTTTAGTTGAGGAGTGGAGAGGCCGATGGGGGAAAGGGGAAGGGGGGGGGAGGGAGCTGGTCCCTGATCAACAACCATGCATCCATGCCGGCAACGTTACCGATATACCCTTGGTTGAAAGTAGCCTTAATTCTTGGTTATCTGCGATTTAACTCATGGGGCTTAGGGATGGGATGGATTTTTCCTTGCTCGCCCCAACGCCCCATCTCCCTCCCCCCCCTACTACGCCCTGCTGGGGGGCCTTGGTCTGACTGTAGGTTCGTGAGAGCGAATGGCGAGGGCGCAGTAGCGGGCATATCGCGGCCCATGAAACAAGTCGCCATCGGATGGTGACACGATCAACGGGTCCTGACTTGCCTTTGGGGAGAGGCCTAGCATAACTTTGGTTGCATTACGGGCATTAGCGGATGGAACGGTGTCGTGCAAGTCGAGCTGTGCAGGCCCCTTTGGCAGAGGCGGTGACTCAAGTTTGAGGCCCTAAAGCAAACGCCGGCTCATGCACGGGTTTATTCGCAGCCAGCCAGCCAGCGGCGGCGGTGCTGGGATCGAACGGGAGGTGTGGTTTTTTTTTCTCGTTCGACGCCTCTCGCGATGGCCACATGCGTATACTGGCTACGCGGATTCGGTTTCATGCCTCGTCGCTTCATCGCCCTTGGGGCTTTTCCTGGGCGATCCGTGGGCCACTCTGGCTGCGACCCGGGCTTCGTCTGGTCGTTTCGTCATCAACTGCCGCGCGGCCCCGGTCGGTCGCCCTTTTTTTGCTTGCCACTCCCACTGCGCCGCAGCAGCTTTTTTGGCTCTTGTCCTTCCCGTCCCGACACTAGCCACATATGGGTGGCGCTCCGGATCTGCTCTCTCTCAGCCACATCCCGTCTGCGTAACTTGCAGCAGCCACACTCAAATCAAACACTAAAAGGCAGGCCACACGCAAGCCGAGGCACACGCAAGCACGGAACGGAGGATATGCATGCCCGACACCGACTCTTGCTCACGATCTGCTTCGATGGCATTCGCGGGCTATGCATGTGTGACCTGGTCCCTGTCGTATTCCGCTTGCCTCTGCCTTGACTTTTCCCTGGCCTCCCGCCCTCCACCCCCTCTCTTTTCGGGTCTGGTCGACAGGGCTTCGGGCTGCAGCTGTCAGGGATCCCGGGCCTTTGGAAACCCACCGACCCCTGTCTGTCATGCCGCGTGGTCGCCTTTGGGCTGGCTGAGGCTGGCCAATGACCGCGAGCAGAAGACCGTATTCGATGGCGGTCGGCAGCATGGGGAGGGCCAAACATCGGGATAGGGCCGTGTAGTCCCAAACTATTGTTCCTATTTTCCTGCTAGACGATGCATAGAATACGAGCTTGCTTCGTTCAGCCCTTGACGATTTCTTTTTTTGCACCTACTCCCTCCCTCTCTGACAGCGGCCTACCGCGGCTCAGGGGTTAGGGGTCCAGGAGGCGAAAGGGAGGAGGAGGAGGAGGAGGAGGAGGAGGAGGGGTTTGGAGATGGGATGATCGGGCTAGTTGCCAGGTTAGTTGGCGAGGGATGCGATGCACGCTCTGTGTTTGGCTGACTGATAGCCATGCCCATCAGTCAAGTGGTTGATCGGCCGCTACACACTTTTGGGTTTGGGACATGAGTTGTGAGGGCCAACGTTTGGGCCAGGGGGGCGGTGAGGTGAGATGGATGGGATGGGGATGCATCAAAACTTGGCCCAAGCACCACCACGAATGGACCTTTCCCAAGGTCATGAGGGGCGTGGATGGGTGAGCAAGTGTTTGTTTGATTGATGGATGGGAAAAAGGCAGCATGCATCGTGACGGTTGGGTTCGAAGGCTTCAAATCTCTCAAGTGGCAGCCAGACCTGAGCCCAACACAATCGACCTGAGACAAGCAGCCGACCCAGCACTGCCTAGCAAAGTCATTAGAGTGCAGCAGAAACCTTTTCTTGATTCACGATCATCAACTCTCATCGAGCAGATCTGGTGATGGGGTTCTGGCCCCAGTGCTGGTGGAGCACGCCCAACCTGTGGCTGGCCGACGGACAGCGCGACGCTCCTTGCACGGAGCACCAGAGCCCCAGGGCGTCCAGACCTATGCGGGCCGGTTGGATGGGATGGACGCATGGGATCCCCACCACTATCGGAGAAAGACACCACTGGCCAGGCGCTAGGCCAAAGCCTTTGCATCCCCGCTTCCCTGCCAAGACGCCATTGGATCGTGTCAACCGTGGACACGGACACATGGGACACCTCTTGTCTCGTTGGTATGTGGTCTCTGGCTATTTGATTCAATCCCGATCGACTCACTCGTCGGCGAGAAAGAGGAGGGGTAAGAAAGAAGATCTAGGTGCATCAAGGTTTTGCATCTTTGCACTTTATCACTCGAGGCCCGACGAGACTCGCATCACGTTGGATAGAGTGCTTCTGTCTGGCTTGACCCCATCTACCACCCATTCCAAGCACACACACCCCTGGATATCGTACCCGTGCTGCCTGCCCCTCCCCCCTCCCATTCCTCAAACGGGCTGCTCCCGCAGCTGTAAGTGGCGTTTGACTGGATGGTGTGCGCGAGTGCAGGGGCTAGGGGTAACGGCGACTTTTTGCCCTGTACTTGCTTTGCTTCATCCAAGTGTGTTTGGGAAGGGGGCCACAGGGGGTGAATGAGCCAAGACAGTTCGGGGCTCATGTCTAGGTAGAATGGATGTTCACGAGAGGGAGCAAACCTGATCATCAAACCGTACCTGTGCAGGTAAGGAAGAGGAAAAAACAGGGTCGTGACCGTGTCAAACGGCTCCTAGTCATGTAAATCATGATACCCAACAAACTTACACCATGGTTAAATTCCAAGTTCCACCGCAACTCGGCCCAAAAGATCCTCTGGAGAGAGTCTCACAAACAATGTCAGACTTGCGGCTTTTTCCCCCAGTGACAAATTACAGTGCACATCAGACCTGAGGAGGGAGAATTAGACAGGACGAGACCGGACGACGCCAGGCTGCAGCACCAAACGTCAAACACAGGGCGGACCGAATCGGTGATAGCTTCACGACGGCCTTGCTGACGGGCTGGGTTCTTTTCTGGCCTCGGGGTCTTTTTTCTTTCCTTCCTATCGGGATGAATGACCTGCAGCATCTGAAGCGACAGATGACCAATCGAAGTGTCGGGACAGGGGAGTTGGTCGTTAGTGGTGACACCTCGACCACTTGGGACCCTGGCCCCGGCCCAGTCGGGCTCAACGAGCGTCGATCTTAAGAAAGGTTCCTTCGCACCGTACCTTCATCGAAAGAGAAAAAAAAGACTTGGCTACTATCTAGATAGACTCATAAAAAAAGGCGTGAAGGTTGACCTGGATCGAAACGACCAAAAGTCAATCTCTGGGATTCTGGCCCTCTGTTGCAACCATGTGGAACAAAAGGCCCCACTCCAGCTGGGAGCTGGCTTCAGCGACTCGGGTTCCTTGAGCTCGACTGGAATGCGATGGGGGAGCTTCACGACGCCTCGCCAGGGCTTCTGGGCCAGGACGGTTTCGGATGATCCTCTCCTACTCCCCCCACCACCCGCTGTCCTGTCCATCCGTTCCCCCCCTCCTCTCCTGGCGAGGCTGCCGCCACAACGACAATGGATGGCTGCCGGCTCGCGGAAAAACTGGAGCACGGGACCAGCGGGCGACTTTAGTGAACAAACCGTGCCAAGAGGACCAGGTCGACCAAGAAGGGATGGAGAAGGTGAGCTGGTCGTGCTGTGGGCTGGCTGACGCCAGGGATCGAGATGAATGCAATCAACCAGAGCTTTCGGAACCTACGAATCGGGAGGCGCCCGCCCAGTGCTCCCTCTCGCCCTGTCCCGCGCGGAGCTCTCGCTTGATGGGGAACAATTGATTGTCACTATCAAAACGCCTCAACATCCGAGCAGGCCATCTCGGAGGAGGCCCAGGCGTGAAGGAGCTAGAAAACCAAAAAACCAATAGTCGCGTGGCCATCAGAGTCAAAGATGGCGTCGCCCTGTTTTCTTCTTCTTCGTCTCTTAGATGCACAACCGCAATGTAACGAAAAAAGCAACGCGGTAGGCCTGGCCAGCCAACAGCGAGTCTCAGGTACAACCGAGCGAAACCACATTGTGTGAGTCGCATCTCAGCTCGAGGTGTTTTGTCAAACGGCACTCTGCCAAATTTGATTACATGCGGGAATTGCTTTTTAGATTGATGCCCGTTCTCGTTCTCTATTTGCTTCCGCTTGCCGTTCCGTGTCTCTCTTGCCCTGGACATTGTTTTGTTTTTTTCGTTCCTGTCTGATTTTGCCTCAACCCGGATCTTTCGTTCCCGCTCTCTCTCTCTCTCTCTCTCTTTTCGTTTTGGCCCCCGTTTCCGCCGTTACCGTCCATGTCATCCCTGCGCAACGGCAGCCGCGAGCATGCAAGATGGAGTGGCCCTGCGGATGTCGTGGACGAAGCACAACGGGTAGCTCTCGACCCGAAGGGGGAAAAAACGGGATGGGATGGGAAGGGGACCCGCAAGCGGGAGGTCGTGTGTAGCTGTCGCTTGTCCCAGAGTCAAAGAGTCCGTGCTTTGTGCGCAATGTACGAAAATGGCACAGAAAGCGAGCAACGGAGGATTCCACAGACGGATCAGAGAGCGTGGAGTAGATTGTCATGGTGGGGGAGGCTAGCAGCGAGCTTGGACCAGACAGCCGAGAGGATGTGACCATTGAGCATTGTCGGACCGTATAGTGACGGAAGTTTCAAACAGTGAGAAACAGATCCTCATTCATGCTTGCCATGCTTTCCCCATATGTTGCTGATCTCTGTGCTTTTTTTGTGCATGTGCTATTTTGTGTTCACAGCGTCTATTTTATTTTATTTTTATTTCACCTCTGCGTGGGTATTGCGTGGGCAGAACGGCGCCCGTTGCAAGGCGGCAAGCAAAACGAGCGCCTGTATGCAGTAGCGCCAAGCCCAGATGCTCCGTGCTGCCTTTTTTGGCGGGCGGGATGATACATGGCATGTCCATAGTCGCGTTTCTTTGTTTCGTTTGCTGTCCACAATGTCGTCCGATACTTGCCTTGGGCTTGCCTGGTGCCGGGCGCCGTTCATTGTTAGGCTGCTGCTGCGCGCACGCACGCACGAGTGGCCACGGATGGATGACTGACTTGGACTGGGGCTGCGGCAGCGTGCCATCCCAACGTCCACGTAGTAGTTCACAGGTGACCGTATGAACGGCCCGCGACACGAGCACAGCCTCTCTGGGCCAGCGTTAATTTTGCCCAGGCTTCCAAATTAAGCCCGGTTATCCACGAACCCGACAAGCTGAAGCCCAAGAGATTTGGTCAATTACAAGTCTTGTTAGGACCCTGCTCGGAGGCAGCACGGAGCGTGTGATTGGGCGAGGGTGGCTCTCGAAGCATATGGGAGGCGGTTTCAAGTGTCGACGCTTCACAGCCAATCAAGGCCGGCGAGCCGCCCAGATGCTGTAACTGCAGCGCCGTGTTTGAGGTGCCGGGAGGAGCTGGCCACTCACAAGCGCCCTAGCAGCGCGGGATCCGGTTTTTAGCGACCCTACTGAACCGCTGCCCGCCCCCCTACAGAAGGGCTGGACGCCAGGGAGGGGGGGGGACAGGGCCCTGCAGTGGCACCAGCGGGCGGCTCGGCGGCTTTGGTTGGCGGATGGGCGCTCTACCAAGCGGACAAGGTTGTTCGTCGGCCGAGTTGCAGCCCAGTCGTGATTGCAGCACTGCGACTGGAGGAGCTTCACTCGGTCGTGTTTGATGGGCAAAAATCGAGTGGCAGCCGCCGTCCTCGATGGAGAACCGCATAACCCCCCTGCGCCAGTTCTGAGCTGGCGCTGCGTTCCGCTGCTGCCGTACATGGGTTAAGGAAAGCAATCTTCTTTTTTTGTTTTGCCCCGGTCATGTCGGCTAGCTACAGACGCAGGATGGAGCAAGAGATGGGCCAAGGGCGCCAAAAGTGAAGAAGCTCACGCGTCTACAAAAATCCCTTGTCCCCATGGTTGCCCTTTTCTTGGTTTCAACATCAAATCTCCAATCCCATCAATAAACCTCCTCTTCTTCTCCTTTTTCTGTTATCTTCCCTAATTCTTATTTTCTTGTGTCTTTCGATTCTATTTCGCTAGAATTCCTCCGGGCGGGCTTTTTATTGACTCCAACAAGGGCGCCCCCTCCCCCCCTTCGATTTACGCAACCCCTCTCCACTATCCGCATACCTCTGGCAGGTCAACCCCATCCCGCGAAACCCCTTTGAAACGAGCGACAACCTACGGCCCGGCTCCGTATTGACGACTCTATTTCACCGCCCTAGCACGGGGAAAGCTTTCACTGCAAAGGAAGAAAAAGAAGTGTCTGTGTGTGTGGTGCTGGTCGCCCTCTTCGCTGTGTGTACCTTGCTTGCCTTGTGCCCTTTGCATCTCGCCGCACACTCTCCGCCCTGCGCCGGCTTCACTTCAGAGACGAGCAAGACTCTCTCTCCCTCAGCTGCTTCCTCCCGTGTCACGGCTTCAATATATCGATTTTGCCTGATCCCTTCCCGTCAAGCTGGTCTTGATTCCATCCTCTATAAAACTCTTTGGTTAGACGCTGGTTCAGTCTTCCCGACCATCTCTCCATCATTCTCAACCCACTTTCCACTTAAGCCCAAGTCACCTCTTAAAAGGATTTCCAAGACAAGCTCTCGCCTATCGCTATCAAGTCACCGTCGGCCCCGCGACGCCTCAATTCCAGCTCTGACAATTGTCGGTGCCACCGCTTCCGCCATCCCAGGGTCTACACACCTTTCGTTCTTTGTCACGACAAACTCAAAACCGTTTACAATCAGCACCGTCTCCGGCCCAGGCCAAACCGGAAGCTTAATCGCTTAATTCAAGAATTCGTGAACAGAGGCCTCGACCTGTCTGACTCGCAGAAGCTCCTCCCTGTCGCGCCATCCCGTTCCGGACCCGACACGCTCCTCTCACTCTCCCAGTCTCTCATCGGCTTCATTGTGCGACGACGCAAGCGAAAACTCTGATACCCTTTTGGAGTGTCTCTGATTGTCTCCTGCACCCGTAAAACGGCAAGCAAGCAAACGCAATCAACCTCTTCAAAAGCATTCGAAACAACAGTTCTCAGGAACCGTACCGTTTTCTTCTCCCCCACCCCTGCTCGTCTCTTTCGTCCTCCCTTCGCTACTCCGGCGGCTCGCGAAACCAAGGCCCCCAAAGCCCGAAACCGAAGCCCGTCTCGCCGAAACCAACCAGCGCAGGCAACGCGACGCAGTGCAACGTATCCTGTGTCTCCCTCTCTCCCTCCCCCCCCAAGCCACTGCAAAGCACCTAGCTCAGCAGCACAGCAAGCGACGCACTCACCCCGCATCTGGGCCTGTCACCATCTGTCAGTCCAGTCCGCACTGAATCGCGAAAGCGCCACCCTCGGACCCAGCCAAGCCCAGCCCGCTCCTGGAACAAGAAAGCCCCTGTCGGCCTGCCCGCCCCACTTTCCAGCTCCGCTAAAACAGCGCCCTCTCCACGGCCTCTCCAGCATCCCTGCCCACCTGTGAGTCTGCCCACCCCCTGGTCGCGCCGAGCCCGCACACCCCACCCGTCCACACGCCCCCCTGCACGCCAGTCTGTGGCACCGCACCGCACTCAGCCTCGTGGCCCCTCTACCAAACGTCACCTACTGACGAAAGCCCAACAGCTTGGGTCACTTGTCCTAAACGAGGCACATGGGCGACACCCACCATCTCTGTCCCCTCTGTCGTGTCTGATATATCAAGCCTCGCGCCCCCGTCACACCTTCACCCTTGCTGTCACCAGTTCACCATCGCTTGGCTTCACCAACAAGCACAAGCCTCTCTTTCCTCTCTTGACTCTCGACTAACATCCATCCCTCCCAAGTACATCCGAGATCCACTTACACCACCAAAGGGTTGATCCCATCTACTTAATACCGACACTCCTCCCCTCCACAGCTACCACCTTCAGCAACCTCAACCTCCAACCTCTCTCTCACACACACAGATCACAATGGACTGCTCAAGATTCCTCACCATGGAAGAGCTCAACAAGGTTGCTCTCGAGCAATTCGTCTACCAGCCCGTTGGCCGCGACATGATCTCGTACCTCGCCACTGCCGCCCACAACGTCATCGCATGCGATTCGTCTCTTATGCCTCCCGCTCCCGTCGATGGCCGCAACCTTCCTCCTTCGCCTCCCCGGAGCCCGGAGCCCCGCTCTGTTCGATCCGAAGATGGCAGCCTTCCCTCTCTCGAGGAATTCATCACCCAGCTCGTTGTCTCCTCCAACGTCCAGGTCCCCACTCTCATGTCAACGCTCGTCTACCTTGGCCGCCTCAAGTCCAAGCTCCAGCCCATGGCCCGCGGTCTTCGATGCACCACCCACCGCATCTTCCTCGCTGCTCTCATCCTCGCTGCCAAGTACCTCAACGACAGCTCGCCCAAGAACAAGCACTGGGCCAACTACTCCAACATCAACACCGAGACCTACAACTTCGGCTTCAGCCGCACCGAGGTCAACCTGATGGAGAAGCAGCTCCTCTTCCTTCTCGAGTGGGACCTCCGCATCACTGAGGAGGACCTCTACCGCGAGCTCGACAGCTTCCTCGAGCCTCTCCGCCACAAGGTTGCCGAGCGCCACTCCCGCAAGATGCGACACCGCGAGGAGAAGCGCCGCCAGCAGGAGATCTACGCCGCCTCAACCCGATACCCCAGCCCTCCTGCCTCCCGCGGTCACTCCCGCTCTCGCCAGGCCTCTCCCGAGTACACCCACGCCCGCACTCACTCGCACGCCCGAACCCTCAGCAACCCCGTCACCCCTCCCGGCCTCACCTACAGCAGCTCCTCCGGCTCCTCCTACGCCTCCTCCGTCGCCTCCAGCCGGGCCTACTCCCGGGCTACTACCCCTCTCGAGTCCGAGTCTGATGCTTCCTACGTCTACGAGACCCAGCAGGGCAGCCTCTACGAGTCCCCGGTGCAGATTGTGCCCGACGTCGACTACCCCAAGGCCCGCTCCGCCGGCGGCCGCATGCTCCCATACGAGATCACCGCCGACGAGTACCAGCAGCTCCACGAGACCCAGGCCAAGAAGCAGCGCTCAACAAAGCGCGGCATGTGGGGACGCCTCCTCGGCGGCGCCGTCACTGTGCGATAAGCGAGCAGGCATGACCATGCTTCGCGCACCTAACTATCAATGCATCTCTTCGGCGTTCACGGACCAGTTTTTGGGATCAGTTTTGCATTTCTTCCAAAAAGAAACTTGGCATGGAGTTGGCTGCTTTTTTCCTCTTTTGTTTTACACTATAAACCGAGATACACCCACTGGTGGCGCAAAGTCTCCTGAAGCATTTTTTTCATTTGTCCTACACCACACTCGTGTTTTATCTACAAAGGCTTAGTTTCCTTTTGCTCTCTGTACTCTCTATGGATGTTTCCACTGAATGATGGAAACTTGGCGTTTTTAACCGAATGGGATTTGCATTTTATTGGTTGTCTGTTTTTAACTATCTGGATGGGAAGGGGATACCGGTCAACAGGCGGGCATCGGAGAAGGGAGCATGATTCAAATGGGATTTTGGGAATTGTGCGACAGCGCACATTACACAGACACAACACACGCGTCCGGGTTCATGACATGGGGATTGTTTTGGCAAATGCATTGGATAGCATGGTCATTGCCACGTTTCAGGGAAAGGAACGAGATGGGACGGTCTAGTGGAGTAATTGGTAGAAAATTCAAATGTCATCCCGCATTACTTTTTCGCAAAAACAAAAAAAAGCATCAAGTTTCCAATCAACCCCCGGCGCTCGGCCGTTTTGACAGTGACTAAGAAAGAAAGAAAGAAAATGAGAAGAGACTGATGACGCGCGCGCCCGACACAGGCCAGCCTGTGATGGATGCCTCGTGTGAGCCTGCGTTTTGTCTCATCCCAACACCACCACGAATTCAGGTTGATGGGAAGAGACATTTTTCTCATTTGACGCACTCTGTTACCGAGCTGCCTTGTACGGCGCCTACGAGTCAGCCTCGGATCGCTATTCACTGTAAGACGAAAAAAAAAAAGTTAGAAGCGAATAATCGCAAGCCTCTAAGCCTCCCCCCTCCCCCTTCCCCCTTCCCCTCGTCGCCATTGGATTGGATTGGATTGGGGTACGGGCGGGCGATTTCGTGCAGCAAGCGCTGCATGTCCGTCCCCGTTGAGGTTTGGCCCCCGTCTGCCGTCGTGGTTGGCCAACCCGGCACTTCAGATGTCCGTTTTGGGCAGTGGCAGCAGCAGCAGTGGCAGCAAGTAATAGCAGCGAGTGGTGTGCCTGCCCCTTCTGTACAGTAGGCTCAGCGCGCGCACCCACCCACCACTAAAAAAAGGATGGGACCCCACATTTGGCCCCAAAAAAGAAACGTTTGACGGCACTCACCCGTCCGCTCACGTTAAGAGACCGGAACAAGAACAGAACGGGGTTTTTTCTCCTGTTTTGACTCTGCAAACGGGGGGGAAAAAGCAGAAACAACAACAACAATGCGAGACATTCAACAAGGGTACAGTACATAGGTACGCACGCAGGAACCGGAGATGAAGAAGTTACGGAGGAAGAAAAACCCGCAAATCCCCGTGTAGAGACGGGCCACACACACACTCACACTCATACAGGCACACTTACGAGGAACGAGGGAACGAACAAGGCCCATGGCATTGATGAACCCCGAACGCGGGACCATTGTAGCTAAAACCACAGTGGGCATAACGTCGAGACGAAAATAAACCAACCAACCAAGCAAAAAAGAATGGTTGCTCGAACCTTTTTTTTCCTTCCCAGGGCCACTTCAGCCGTCCCCTGTCCCCTGCGTTTTCCCCCGCCGTATTGGGTAGATTTGACTCGTGTCCCGATCAGATGCAAATCAAACAAAAACGAAGGGAATAAAATAAAAACGAGCTGACCGCTTTCCGCATTTCTTCTTTCCTTTTTCCAGTCCTGATACCACTCACACGGGCGCATTTGTCCGGCTGGGATGTCCTTCCCTCCCCTTCGAGTGCCAGGGTGTGGCTTGGAGGTGGAAGGCTCGGGGAGGGGGGATTGCGTTGCAGTAGCCAATGCTAACGTGCGTAACGCATTGTTGCGTGTGTCTGCGTGGCGTTAAGCAACAGAGAGAGGCGGGGGGCAGGCAGGCAGGCATGGAACAGGGCGGAACGAACGGAGCACCAACGAGATGGGGCAGAGAGCGAGAGGAACGCCCAATATGTCGGCGGTAGTATTAGGGGCGTCGCATGGCAAATATTGGAAAGCTGAAAGGAAATAAGATCGCCACGCCCGCCGGGTTGTGGGCGGAGGAGAAGAAAATAAAATACACACACACACACACATACACCACACACACACACATACACCACACACACACACATACACCACACACACTCACAAGAGGGTGTGTACCTGACTTAGTGGTGTGCCCGAGGCCATCTTGCAACGGTGCAGGTGCAGGTGCGTGTTACAGCGCAGCTGCACACGCCCAAGATTAGGTTGGGGTAGGATTCTGGAAGACTGGGAAAGAAAAAGAAAAGGAAGTGAAAAAAAAAAGAGTAAGAAAAAAAAGGGCATCCAATTTCTTTCGCAAGGTGTTTCTTTTCTTGGAAACCCCATCATCAACACAACCCCCAAAATAAACAAATGCACCTGCGGCTGGCTTGATGCCTTTTTGCTTCGCTTCGGCATCCCAGGTGAGATTTCTTTGGGGGCGACGGAGCCTTTTGGATTATTAGCATTTTCGTGCGGGGACCGGCAACCAGAGCAAAAAAAGAAACATGCACGATGGATCTGGGTTCTTTTTTGGCTTCTTGGGGGCCATATGCCCTGCGTCGGCCCCGAATAGTATACAAAAGTGGTCGAAGGGAGGGGAAGCAAGATTCCGAGTTCCGGGGGGCTGAGCCTCTTGGTGGAGATTGTCGAGATCGTGTTGGATCATGACCGCGTCGACGACCGCTTTGTGGCTGCAGGGGATCCTTGCAGGGAGATCAGGATTCCCTAGCTTGTAGTTAAAATAAATAATGGCAATTCTGAAATAGGGATATTCTTTTTTTGTGAAATGGCTTTTCTTGGAATTATTCTGGAGCTAGTCTTGCTTTCGACGTTGTTTCTAGTCACTGATGTGGGATGGTGCTTGGATCAACTTGCCATATTCTATACGGAGAGGGGTTTTCACAATAAACAGAAGCGGGCTGGTCATCATGTGAACTAGTGAAACCCCAGTTTTGACAAGAAAATGCCATTTTGAGCACCTGGAAACAATGCTTGATAGTTGTATACATGACAGACAACCACCCTCTCCGTCGATATTATACAATCGTCATGTCATTTTGATTTCCTCCTTGAATCCTACGTCAGGAATCTTTGTTCCACGATTCAAACTACTAAGCACTACGCTGATGCTTGATAGCGCCATCCCCAGCACCGCTGACAAAGGATCTAGCTGCATATGCTCGCTTGTCGACATAGTTAGCACAGCGCTGCCACAGGCGTCGCAAGTATATTATAAGCGATGGCTCAGGCACATTTGGCATAGATCCTTTGGAATGTCGTATGACTATTGCAGCCGCCCATTTTCATCTTTGTCGAAAAGTTGGGCAGGCGTCTCATTGCATACGCTTTCATTGTTCCTGGCCATATCTCAATCGCTAATTGTGCTTTTCTCTCAAGGGAGGTTGCTGTCATCAAAAGACGGTGTACTAATTAAAACTCGACGCCGTATAGCCGAAGCCAAGCATCACGATGGTGGTCCCCAGCCGTCATGTCTTCCGGACGAATGTCGCGTTGCTGTTGGTCATCTAATGGCGCGATTAGCGATTGGAAGCACTAGGTATCACGGAAAACCCATTCTAGGTAAACTCTAGGTAATGGACAATGCAAAGTTGGCACGGGTTCGTGTCGGGACACCACAAGGATGAGTTGAAGGATATGTGGTTCGACAAGCTTCAAGATGCACAGCAGTGTTTGAGCACCCAAAGGGTTCAGAGTATGCTAGTCTGCTAGCGACAAAAGGCATTTGCCATTGTTGACTACGGCAAAACTGGTGATAGGAGAAAAGGGGCGAAAGCTTTAGGATATAAATAACTCCAAAAGACCTTATTCAATAAAATACTTCTTGTTAGGCAATGTTTTGATTATTTAGATAACCCCCATGAACAATTCCAGGAGACCTTATTTGATAAAATACCTTTCCTTAGGCATTCTCATAAGTATTTGTTTCACTCTGGATAACCTCATTACACCGAAATCCCACCCCAGGAATTCTCGTCCTCAGACTTAAGCTGCTTAGTACCACGCTGATGCTCGATAGAGCCATCGCCAGCGCCGCCCACACAGGATCCAGCCTCACGTGCTCACCTGACGAAGAAGTCAGTGCCCAGAAGCAACCAGCAGCCACAGGCACCGCAATCATGTTGTAGATAATAGCCCAAGCAAAGTTGGCACGGATCCGTCGGAATACCGCACAGCTGAGGTCGAGCAGTGTGACAACTGCGGCTAGCCGCGATGTTGCCAAAACGAAGGCTGCGCTGCTAATGGCCACATCACTGCCTGATCCTATGGCAATGCCTACATCGGCCGTTGCTAGAGCCGGCGCGTCGTTGATGCCATCTCCCACCATGGCCACCATGGCCCGCCGCGAGCTGCCTGCGTGGAGTGTAGCGTGGAGTGAAGCTTGTAATGCCGAAATCTGGGCTGCCTTGTCCGAGGGGAGTACCTCGGCGATCACGTTATCCGGGGATATTCCCACAAGCTCCGCCACGGCACGGGCTGTCGTTTCATTGTCACCGGAGAGCATCCAGACCTGGGTCCCGCGAGCCATGAGCGCACCAACAACAGCTTTGGCTTCCTGGCGGATGGGGTCTGAAATGGACAGGGCCGCAGCAAGGGTCCATTTACCAACCGTGGGCTTTGTGGCAACAAGGGCGACGGATTTGGCTTCAGATTTCCATTTGGCGAGAAGATCTGACACCCTAGGTGATATCTTGATTGTGTCAGGCATCAAGGCTTCATTCCCAATGAGGATATCGAAACTCTGGCTATCGTTTGTGGTGCTTGGGGTGTTTATGTTATCCATGTAAGTCGCCTTCATCCCTTTGCCAGGCAGCTCATCCAATCCATAAATTTCCGCAGATCGAATGGCACCACAGAAGTTAACGATTGCCTTGGCGATAGGATGGCTACTGTTCTCCTCAACTGCCTTGAGCACAGACATGAGCCTCTCTCGTTGCTCTTCAGTTGTTGAAGTCTGGTCCGGGAAAATGGCTGCATCAGTGACCTGTGGGTTCCCGCCCTCTGTGAGAGTGCCCGTCTTGTCAAACACGACACAGTCAATCTTGCTAGCTTTCTCGAAAGCCTCTCCGCCCCCTTTGGCAAGAATTCCATGCTTAGCCGCTATGCCACCTCCCACAAAGATGGCCGTTGGTGCTGCAAGCCCAAGGCCACAGGGACAAGCGACGACAAATACGGCAATGGCAAACTGCAGAGAAAAGGCAACCCATCCACCTGCTGCACTTACATCTTTGGCTGGGAGCACATTGGAAGCACCGAGTATCATCCAAACGATCCACGTGATAATGGCAATCAATGTGATGATCGGGACAAAGTAAGTTGTCAGGAGATCCGCAATTTGTTCGATGGGGGCGCGTTTGGTTTGGCCTTCCCGAACAACTTCGACAATCTGGTCGAGCATTGATTTACCCGATGTCCCTGTGACGCGGATAGTGATTGCAGATGCTTGATTCACAGTGCCAGCAAACACTTGGTCTCCTTCTCTCTTTTTAATGGGACGGGATTCGCCGGTGAGGCTTGATTCATCAAATGTAGCTTCTCCAGCGGTAACAATGCCGTCCGCAGCTGGTGAAGCCCCGTGAGGCACCCTGATGATGTCGCCAAATTCCAGTTGGTCAACAGGGATCGTGGTGGTCACTTGAGCTCCCGCGCTGTCTTCTAGCAATAGTGCTGTACTTGGTCGTAATTTTCCAAGCATTTCCACGGCATCGCCGGCTTTGGATTTGCTGTAGCTCTCAATCAACTTGCCAGCAAGCAGGAAAAGCGTAAGAAACACCACCGAGTCGAAGTACAACTCCGTACCAGAGTTTTGATGGTGATTGTTGCGGATGGCAATTGCAATCATCTGCGCAATCGAAGAAAAGTATGCGATGCTCGTACCCAGCGAGATCAACATATTCATGCTCCCAAATTTCCAGAATCGCTGAAGGAAAGGAACTCGGCTTCCAGGCCGCCACATGACCATAATTTCTTTGATAGCCCGGATGTGGAAGACATCTGCAGCGAAGAAGTATACTGGCGTGGCGAGAATACACATGGAAAGATCTAACCGGCTGATTCCCGAAAGCCACGGTTCCATTAGGTGCATTCGCTCTTTGTTTGATTTGGGTAGCAGCGTCATATAGACGATTCCTAGAATGAATGTGGGTATAGTGATGATGGCAGTAAGAATTTCCCGTTTGATTAGTGAACGCTGATGTTTGGTCCTGATGGCCCTGGATCGCTCCTCAAGCGAGGGTGGATGATGTATCGAGGCATGGAGGGACGGATCTGAGGTTTCAATAGCTCGAATTATTCGTCTAATTGTAAAATGAGGCGACTGGGGCTCGTAGTTAAGTTTGAGGATTGGGTTTTGAATGGTCGGTTCCTGAATGATGTCAAGTCGGTATTGGCCTAGGTCCCTCAAAGCCAAGCGTATGCGTTCGGGGCAGCGCAAACAATAGATGCCGTCAATATTGATTTCAACCTCCCGAGTATCTCCAGCGCGTGCTGCTTCGTTCAGGTTGATGACTGTGTCAATTGTCGCGTCGTATCCAAGGTCCTCGATTGCCTCAGCAATATCTTGGGTTCGGCTTTCGTCCGTGTAATCGATCGATCCGCTGTTCGCAACGAGGTTTACAACGACTCGGGAGATCCATGGAATCTTTTCCAGTTCTTGGGTGATGGTGTTGGAGCAGACAGCGCAGGTCATGCCGCCGATAGAGACTGTGGCTCGCCATGTGGGAGGTGAAGATTCCGTTGGCTCGACGCCAACTCCCTCCAGGTGATGTATAGAATAATTTGTGTGGGTAGAGTCGGTACTTGTGGAATCGATTTTCGATAGAATGTCTCGGTCGCCCTTTTCGAGAGTGGTGGGTTGTGGTGTTTCTAAGCGGCATGCCTCGCAGTTGGCGAGATGAGCAGCCCTGGCCGACTCCAGCGCGGGGTCTCCTCGCTTCCGCCAAAAGCGAAACCACGAGTTGAGGGAGCTCGTTGACCTATTCATGGCGTGATGACTGCTCTCGCCGGTATCGATTTGGGGAGATGAGTGTTCCAGGTCATCAGCAACGAGGGCCGTAGTGCGCACACCGCCAACGTCGAATCCGGCGTCCTCCAGCGTCTTCTGCATGCGGCTCACCGAGGCAGCGGGATCATCCCTGTGCTCGACGGTTACGACCGAGGTGACGAGGTCGGGCGACGTCCGCAGCACATGATGACCGTATGCCTTTTGTAGCAGAGAGCAAATGGTAGCTACGCAGGAAGGACAGTGCAGGTTGTGCAGCAGGTACGATGTTGTAACGATGTCTGACATGATTGCAGTGGATACAGGTCAGTGCTATGTAGGCACAAGTAAAACAAAGGTTGAATAGATGGAATGCTGGGTTGGATGCCGAGGGCAAGTGCAGTCGACGATCGACTCCTTTATAAGTCACTGCTTGCGAGAAGTCCCAGAAAAAGAAGGAACATCGGAGAAAGAGAGCAGAGCATGATTGGTCACTTTGGAAATATCGAACATGGTTCAGACGTCAGGGTGGCCAGTTTGCTCCTTTTTTGCCGTGCTGCAAGTCCGCACAACTCCCGCAAACCAAGCCCACAACGGTAGTCCTCGCTAGTGCCGATGCATCCCCCGAGATGACGGAACGAGGTCAGGGCACAGCAAAAACTGCAACGGATGCATTCGAGCAAGATGATTAAAGGCGATAATATCTCCCATTGACGCGCGCAGTCAGAGTCGGCAACGTCTGTCAACGGCACAGCACCAACTTGGAAAAGGTTTGGAGATATATTGAACTAGGTCGGCAGTAACCTCGCAATCTGCCGCCGCTCAAACGTGTGGGGAAACGGCCCGTGGTGGTCGGTATGTTGCTAGTGCCCCCCACCGATGACACCGAACGGGCCTGGACCGTTTGTGCGGCTTTTGTGCGTCGCCGATGAGCTGAAACGTGGTAGGGTCACAGGACAAAAGTCTGCCAGCGCCGCTTGCATGGTGTCCCCTAAACGAAGATGCTAGATGATGTATTGAAGATAAGGAGCAGAGAAATATTAAAAGCCCCAAGTTCATAATGGCAGACTCATAATTCAACTAACCCTCATTTTATATATAATATATCCTCATTAAACTGATTGGCAAATAAAGTGTAATGCTCGCGAGTGACACAGACCGTTGTCAGATTTTTGTCCCACCGTTGCAGATGCGGCCGATGGCCATCAAATACAAGTCTCGGTTGGGCGAGCACATGACGTTGAGTGACATGCCAAACAGACATTACTCAGCACGGCAGCACGCAGCAATCAGAAGACATTCGAAATGAAGATGATATGATTTCGAAGATACCACTATGCGAATACATTACAAAAACAAAAAGCAAGACGAGCAAAACACGCAATAAGTGAATGTCGTTATATCCCTGCTCCCGAAGACCAATGCCACCTGTCGTAATACATGAAGGGTACAAAGGAAATTATCATAATGAGAATGAATGAGTGCGTGTCCAAAAGATGCCCGGCTTTTTTAAAAACCTACCGTTGCGCCCGTCCCTACCAACTCCTTGATTTTTCCCCCATTACGCTGCCACGATTTAAACCAATGTAATGGCCCTGGTCAGGCCGCCGTTCCTGTCGCGCCGAGCCACCTCTCCGTTCATCAACCCGTGGGCGTAGCAGTCTCCCACGATCTCGTACTCGATGCAGGCCGACTCTGCCCGGGGTCGAAGGATGAAGGGGACCTTGGCGTCCGGGAAGAAGGCGAGGGAATCGCCCACCTGCATGTCGGAGGGGCCCATGCCGATGTAGCCGCTCTTGGTGGTGAACATCTTGCGGTGGATGTTGCCCGCATGGAGGATGGCGTCGCGGTAGTCGTCGCCCTGCAGGCGCTGGTTGACGGCCATGCGCCGGCGCAGTGGGCTGAAGACGTTCTGCTGGCCCTCGGCGGCGTGCGAGAGCGACGCGTCGAAGCTGAGGTCGGTCCTCCAGGCCTTGAGGACCACAGGGTCGACCTCTGGTGGTCGGGGCATGCGAGAGGGGTCGTGCTTGACGATTCCCTCGATGGCCTCCTCCCGGGCCCAGCTCCTCGAGGGGCGCACGTAGACCTCAAACGACCTGGCAAGGGCCTCAGAGGCGGCGTTCTTCTCGGAGCAGTCCTTTGAGTGCTCGGCGTCGCAGATGAGGGTTCGCCAGATGGCGTCGAGGCACATCTTGCTTCCCTGGTAGGTGCGGCTTGTCGTGCTGATGCGCTGGTACTCGCTGCGAGCCCAGTTGTAGCGCGCCATTCTTCCAGAGAGCAGCGTGCGCTGCATCGTATCCGTAATGTGCACAATCTTGTCGTAAACCCTGCCCGAGATGCTCAGGGCACCACCGGGAAGCACAGTGGGTGTCACTGACTTTCTCAGGCATCCCGCGGCGTTGTATTCTCGGCACTGCATAACAGGGACCTGGTCCATCATTGTGCTCCAGTCGGGAACCCACGAGGGAATGTCCTCGGTTCGCTTGCTGCCCGCGTAGCTGAGCATCTCCATGCCGCAGGCGCTCAGCAGTCGGTTTGCAGTCTCGGTGTAGACTTCAGCCTTGGTCTGGTTGTAGTTGGGGGTGATCTGGACGTCCTTGCTCAGAGATGACAACGCGAACACTCGGTCTCTGGGGTCGCTGCAGTCCAGGTTGCGGGAGGCAATCAGAAGGTCAAGCAGCGACATGCCCCAGGAAAGGTATTCGCCGCGCATGCGGGCCATGTAGCACAGTGCCTCGACTTGTCGATCCGTGTTGGGGAGGAGAGCGCAGTACTGGTTGAACTCGCCGTACTGCATGGGGTCGACAATTTTTGTGAAGACGTGCCAAGGGATCTTGGCCTTGCCGCACATCATAATCATGTTTTCGTTGAGCAGGGATTCCTGAATGATCCAAATTCTGGAATACCATTTTCTGTGTAGGAAGTCTCGTAGAGAGACTATTGAAGGGTCGAGTGTCTGTCTTATCTCCGAGGCCTCGGTTGCGGCCGCGCCCAAGGTCTCATTGCGTCCTTCCGATCGTGATATTAAGTTGTTGGCGAGCTGGATGCCTAGCTCGACATTTGCTGTGTCCTCTCCGATGTATGTAATTACACGGCTTGCTGATCCGTAAATCTCTGGCATCATCTTGACCTGACAGCCTCGCTCGTCTAGGTCGGTTTGGTTGACACACACGCCGTCAACCCACACATCACGGGCTCCATCCCCCACGCTGGCATTGCGGATGGCCCGCAAGGCATTGTAAAGCGATTCTGTGATTTTCAGGACAAATCCTCCTGTGAGGAGGATGGTGTGGGTGGTTGCAGGGCTTCCCCAGCAGTACGAGATAGCCTCGTAGGGTGGGGCTTGATAAGTGGTCGTCTCAATGAGCTCGCCGACGAGGGCTTCGGAATCTCCTCCATACAGACGCAGAATTCGGATGGACTTTGGTTGTTCTAGTGTCGAGTAGTCGTATGGAGTTCTATCTCCAATGACGTAATTTGTGCCCTTGTTTCTGAGGGTCGATAGTGTACGTGGCGGCGGCATTGTGAATGTGAGTGCTAGGCATGGAGCTGACCGTAGTCAAGCAAGCCGCTGTGAAGGTGTTATTATAAGAGGAGGATGGTGATGCTCATAGAGGAGGAGGAGGAGGAGGAGGAAATCCGGGCAGGACGGGGCTGTCTTATCTTCACAAATGCAAAATACGCCATATTGGGCGTGAGTTGTGTTGGCATTCAGGCCTGCCCTCATGATGATTTTGGGTGTGCATGCCATTGTCAGGGCTGTCGGAACCATTGGACGCCATCCATCGAGGATGCATGCTTTGTCACGCCGCTTCGGCTCGAACATCGCGTCCGCCATTGGAACGAATCCGACGAGTCAGTTCGGTGGAAGCTGCCAACCCGTTCGTTGGCTACACGGGCTTCACGGCGCCACTTTGAGTCCCAGCGGCCCCCGGAGCGACCAGCCCGGGCCGGCATCTGATTGCCCGGTGTCTCTGCTCCAGGTCGATATCTCGATCTAGAGCCCGCAGCATCCTTTGGGGCTTGAGGCCGTCTGCTGCAGTCGTCCCATCCAGGACGCCAGCCCATTGGCTGTCGGGCATGTTGGGTATCGACGAAGGAATTGATCCGCGCGGCATCACGACTGTCACGCGGCGAGGGCGAGCCAAAATAATGGCCTCCGAGCGGCGAAAATGCTATAATTAAATGGAAACATATATTCTGGCTTGGATTTACATCATAGCTTGTTGTTGTTTTTCTAACGGTTCCTTGACCGTGCTCTCGCCACCTCGTGGCTTACTTGAGGCCCCCCCCCTCAGTTGGGCATTGGCGGATGGGGACATGCACGCTTAGACGAGGAAAATGCACCGCCAACCAGCGCGGGGGCGAGACGTGGTGGATGATACCTGGAGACTGGGGATCAGACTTGTGTGGGAGCTATCCGCACGGCAAGTTTACGTGGCGCAAGATGAGCGACGGGCGGCCGAGAGTGACGGCTTGTGTTGGAGCTTGGTTGGACGAGACTTTGAAAATCGGCAAAGGATATAGGTATCATGCATCACGCGTCGCAGCGTGCACAAGCCCGTCACTAACGCCCGCTCTCTGCAGGCGAAAAATAAACAGCCGAAATGTGGATATCCAGACGTAATCGCAATTCCATTGTCTGGGGATTTCCATGAGGCGGGGTGCCCATGGGCTGGTCAAGACGCCATGGCCAGGTTATTGCCAAGGCGAATGGGTCGTTTGTTGGGAGATTAAGCTCGCGACGGCAGCACCCTGTTATTTTTCCCATATATCGCACTTTAATTGAAAGGGAAAAGAGAGAAATTGGCTCGAATTGCTAAGCGATGCTGGCCTTGGCCTTGAGTTGCTGCCCACCGCTCTTCGATACGCGGAGCTGAGGGTGAGACAGTCTGCTCACACGACAATATTGTCGTGTGCGGGGGATCCAGCAACTACAGGTTCTGCCGTTTCAATGTGCGTCTAAATTGGCTTTTAACCATGAAGCAATTGATCTAATTGAAGGCCTTGAGTTGAGGATTTGATCCAGGCTCCTCCCAGCTATGGCCATGGTGCATTTGCTTTTCAGCGTCTTCGCGGCGTCTCCAACCCGGCCTTACACCGACTCAAAACGCCAAATGCGGACCGAAGCAACGTAACATCTTCTATATTCGCAAGAATAAACGAGAAACAGAGCAGTGGGGGTAATGGATGGACCGCTTTTGCCTCCGAAAAAATGAGTCCAATTCCCGGCTGCCCTCGTCTGTGAGTCTCGTGTCAGGATACCCTCCCACTCGGTCACCTTTGCTAACCGCGGATAGCCTCAAGCGCGCACCCCCGTCCATAGGCCTCCTAACTCATATGCAACCCGACCGGCCATACCCCCCGACCTTTACCCACCCGCGAGAAGCCTTCCGGCGCAGGGACCCGTCTCCGGGGTGCTGTGGAGAGACGATCCACCGGCGTTGATACCGTGCGAACCCCAGGAATCGGTGGATACATGTGTTGGTGGTTCGGTTTCGCGGTGGTGAGACTTGGTTTTCCGAATATACCTCAATTGCTGGGAATCCAGCCGGCAAAGGCGCGGTAAAAAAGAAGAGAGAGAGAGAAGCGAGGGAGAGCAGGTGAAGGCAAGCAGGGACAATCGCCTGAGCTGACCACGCCACCGCCGACTCGAAGTGCACCCTCGCGTGTGCCCTGCTTCGCCCGCATACCAGGACGAAGATCACACAAAACACAAGCGAGGAGGCATCCAGCAGCAACACCAAGGAAATACACTCGAGGCTCGGCGCTGCAGCTTTATCTCTCCCAGCTTACATGGTTGCATGCCCAGCAATGAGAACAGACACCTTAACCCCATCCGTGCTCAGAAACCCCGTATCTCTTACACATGATTTTGGGTGATTTGTGACGGAGCGCCTTCTATTTGCGAGCCAGCTCTCTTGGCGGCCAACCATTTTGGAAAATCTTTCCTCATACAACAACCGCTCTCCACATCGCCAAGCGTTGGAGGAATCGTCCGCCCGGCGGAGCGCTGGTGCGTTGCATTCGAGCGGGATTCCTCCCATGGCAATGGTTCCTCCACCTCGCTTTGCTCCCTTGGCGCTTGGCAGACGTTCTCGTTACGTTTTTGCTTCCTGGCGGCTGGCATTCACAAAACTCCCCGTCGCTTTGCCTCTTGCACTCGCCCCCTTCTCGTAGGCGATCCGCGCCAAGCTCGGTCAGCTGCTGTTTGCTTGTTGCGACGGTCAGACGCCGCCTGTCGTGATGTCTTGGGCAGGAGACTTGCGGCTTGGCGGCATGGGGGCAGGTTTTGGGTATTTAAGCCGTAGTTGTCTCTGTATGATTTCGAAAAGTCTGCCCAGTGGAATCCACGTCTCTCAGCATCTTCTTTGAAGGTTTCTTGGCATTACAAACGTTTCCTCTTCGTCAATTTGGTGTCCATGGACTCAAAGGAGAACAAGATAGAACCTGTGGAAGCACAAGTGCAACCACAGCTACCACATCAGCCCCCCAACGAGCCGGTGCAGACGGTCACACCTCAAGACATTGATGCAGTGTCTACCGAGGAACATAAGGTGAAGAGGCCATGGTGGCACTCCATCAAGGAGCCAGGCTCGGCGCTTCAAATTATATGTGCTGCCATTGTGGCCATTGGAATTGGACTGGCCATCTCAACCACCGTTGATGATGTGCCTGAGTCCGCCCGTACTATCCTGTCCATCCCAGGACAGCTATGGCTACGATCTCTCAAGGCTGTCGGTGGGTTTTATCAGCCCAAAACAAGTGAATGTGGAGTGCTAATAGTGCTTAGTGCTTCCCTTGATTGTCTGTTCGATGCTCCTGGCTGTGCAACGGTTGCGAGTCATGTCCAATGGAGGTAGCCTATTGGCCAAGTGGACCGTGGGATACTATATCATCACCACACTCATCTCCGTCACACTTAGCTGTATCATGATGGGTCTGCTGTGGTCAAAGCTATACCAGCCTGTCAGCCAAGACCAACTTGAGATTGACACGTCCAGCGATTCTCTACCAGACACATCAGACCGAGAAATCCACACAGTCATCTTGGAGATGTTTGAGTCGTTTATCCCCTCGAATGTAGTTTATGCTCTGGGTAACGATGAGCTTCTTTCGGGTGTGTAAAGCTTGGCCTTGAGGCTGCTCTAGTGCTAATTCTCCTCTAGTCATCATCGTCGCCATTATTGTTGGCTATCTGATTGAAAGCCCCGAATCTCCTCTTGTTCGAGTTACTGAAGAGATTGAGAGAATGATTACAAAGATCGTCACTTTCCTCATCAAGATTGCTCCCATTGGCGTGTTTTTCTTGATTCTATCCAACATCATGAAGCTAGATATTGGTCAGATCGGCATCAACCTGGGACTCATGATTGGTGCGACACTTTCAACCATGGTCATCCACATCATCATCATTGTACCAGTCATTTTCTACAGCTTCACCAGGATGAACCCCTATTCCTACTGGCTCAAGATTTCACCGGCCTGGGTTACTGCATGGGGCTCCGCTTCCTCTGCAGCCACTCTGTCGGTGACAATTAGATGCGCCAAAGCACGGGGCATCCCCTCGACCATCTACAAGTTCTCCTGCCCACTTGGCTGCTTGATCAACATGGATGGGTAAGCGAATGAACAGGTTGCATTGTGCTTGGACCCACGGGCTAACGAATCACAGCACCGCCATCTACCTTCCTGCCGCTGTCGTGTTTCTCGCAGCCACGCAGAACATCACACTGACCCCCATCAATTATGTCATTGTGGCACTCTTGTCTACACTGGCGTCCATTGGCGTTAGTCCGATCCCGTCGGCATCTCTCGTTCTCATGTTGATGATTGCGCGATCCGTCAATGTCGAGGTCACGGGCATGTACGCCGTCATTGTCGCCATTGACTGGCTGCTTGACCGCTTCCGCACAGCCGTCAATGTGTCTGGAGATTTGTTTGCCTCCATGATCATTTACAAAATGACTGGAATCGAAGATCCCCCCGAGGTGCAAGAGCACGAGGCCAAGCAGCGAGAAGCGGACCGGGGCAACACACAGGGGGATGTTTCCGACAAGGTATAAACGAGTGCCACGCTAAATTGAGGCAAGAGCAAAGGCGCTGGTATTTAACTAATGAATCATGTATGCCATGTTGAAATCGTCAAAGAATACAAAATTAACAGAGTAAAAAGGTGCAACTGGCACTCACTCCATCAACCTTGACGAACCCGTGACATGATAGATAGAAGACAGTTAAACACCCACCTACGGTGATAGATGGCACTTTTACTCTTGCGATCAAGGATAAAAGGGCTCTGACAACATGACCGTTGGTTCCAAATGGCATTGCTCGTGTCGATAACAGTCAACCCCCCTTGTTGAGAGCACTGCTGTGGCGTACCTGAGTCGCATTAGTTGGCACTAACGCCAACAATGTTGGGAGAATGCCCAGTCCCACCTCTAGGACCTTGAGTACGAACCTCATATTCTTGCCCATCTTCGGGACATCATCCACTTTAAGACACTGGGAAACATTCTTTGGGCATTTAGGCATGGAGAATTCAGTGTTCCCGAAGTCCTTATCCAGTCGATGGCAGCAGCCCCGCCAATCACTCCACTTCCGAGGTTTCCCCACGATATCCCTCAAATTGCTCAACAACGCCCGCAGCCTTCAACAATCACAACATCCGGTATGGTGTAGTGGCTAACATTTCGCGCTCTCATAACCTGAGAGATCAGTTCCGCGGAGCCCAGGGTTCGATTCCCTGTACCGGAGTACACACACCGTGTGTGTGTGTGTTTTTTTTTGTCTTTTATTTTTCACGCCTTCAATCAGCCAAGTCCTCCTTCCTCATCGTGAATCAGGGCCGCAATCTACTCGGCTTTCTTTTATGGGTGTAGTTTCACGAGTTACTTTTGTTGTTGTTGTTTTTTTTCGCCCAGGATGCTTTTTAGTAGAATTCCTCTTCTTCTTAATTTTTTATGCGGACTAGTTCTGTTGATTTCTCTCTTTTCCATACTCCAGATGTGGAAGATCTCATGGCTTCTGCCGCGTAGGAACCCTGCGTCTATCGCTCTCTTGTTATTTTTTGCCCTTGGCGGGGCGTTATCTGAACACAATCGAAATTTTTGCCCAAGATTCCTCATGGAGCTGCAGCAAGTTTGAAGTCACATCTCCACAGCTGTCGCTTATGTTACTCACATGCTCAAATCCAAGGTATGACGTGACATGCTACCAGCCATACATTATTCACACCGCATTGTTCTCTTTCTTTTCATGTCTATGCTTTTCAAAATGGTTCACCGTCTAGGTGTATACTAAATCAGCTGGGTCCGTCCTGGATAACGCCGCTAGTCTTCTTCCTAACGTATTCGTACGCTCGTACTCCGTCTCGAGGTTTCCGAAAAATTTCCACGCATACGCCGATTTCCCGAAGGCGGGGTGGCGGGGTGTGGGGCACAGATCTCATCGGCCTTCAGCCCGTTGGGCAGAATCTCGGACCAACCGAGAGATTTCCAGCGCCCTAGAACGGCTAATTGGGTAGGCATTCGTTTGAGTCAGTATTAAGGTTGGACGTGTCTCGGTGCAGAACACACTAAAAATATACTCGTTGATTGATCTCTTGTGGCGATGGGGAGAGATTTCATGCGGTTTCTGACAACATACTTTGTCAACTCTTGGCCAAAAAGTTTGGGATCGCCTTGGGAGCATTGAGGTAGATCAAATATCACTGTATAATGCCAAAGTAAAGAACACCGTCAGAGTCGGATTGATTCGGACTGTTGTTGAGTCTCGTCTCATTTCTTTTCTCCTTTGTACCTACTGAATGGCTCTGGACATGCAGGTTCGCACCAAATGTAATGCAGCATTAAATTTAGTGCATCTCTCCTGAGTCTGGGAGATCAAATACGCCGTTACCGAGGGAGAAGAACTGTATTTTTTATGCTGACCCACGATCTGGGAGTGTTACTGAGCAGCAGCGGTGGCGGCGTAGGATCGGATTTGTCAACACGCAGCAGGCTGCAAGTTTACCCGGCCTGCCTCCAACGCCGCGGCCCATCCGTCAACGCAGGTGGTTGGCGAATTGCCCGTCTAGGCAATTCCTGTATTAACAAGGCTTAGGCATTGACACCGTGATTGGCGGCGTGCTTCCCTTGGCCCAGCGAGCGAGAGCGGCAACCGGAAGGGCACGACCGCCGACGGCCCGGCAGTCGGAGCGCCCAGAAGCGCGCATCAAAGACGCCATCAGAGGCGCTGAAGAGGCGCTGGGCAAGTGCGGAAAAGTGGGTCTGGTTCGGCCCCTCGGGGTCTCCAGGGGTCGCGACATTCAACTTCTCTTTCCGAAACCGGCATAGCCCAATTGCGTGATTCTCTTCGCTCATCGTCAATTTTCAAGCGCAGACCAAGACCGTGTAAGAGGAGCCGTGAGAATGGGGCATGTTACAAATCCCCCGCCGGTAAGTCGCCTCTGGAAGGGCTCTCTTATTTTTCCTTTGCCCGCAGCCCTCCTCGCTTCTGAATCCCTCAACTGCTCTTCTAGTTGCCCTGCTAGAACTGCTGAAGCGGCTTACATCCAGGAGAGTCAAGCCTTAAAGTGACCCTTGGTTCTGCTTTCGGAGTCGAACGCGATCCACCGGGCTTTTTTTTCCCTTTCACTTTCTCTTTTCTTTTTCGGTAATCCCTCAGAGAGTCGCTCGCTCCGCCGTCGCCAGCATGCCTCACAAGGAACAGGAGGCGGCTTCTTCAAGCCTGCCCTTTGGCCAGCCCGTGGCGCTCTCCTCCATCTCGGGACCTACCTATGTCACTGCACAGCTCCTCGTCCAGCAGGTCGCATACAAGCTCTCTGACAAGATCTTCTCTTATTCGCCAGAGACATTCGACCTCGACGTCGCTCTCAAAGACTGGGCTGCCAAGCAGGACAAGAACATCCACGGCTATGCCACCACCGTTCTGCCCTCGCAGACCCGCGTAGGCGCTGGCTCCATTGCCCTCGGCTACATCTTCTCCCCCGACTTCGATGTCACCAAGCGCCACATTCCCCAGTCTCTGGTTGCTCCCTCTGGCAGCCTCCAGCAGCTGCGAGGAACCCTCGACCAGCTGTCTCTCCTCTACGGCGTGTCCAGCCCAGTGGTCGGCCATGTCGCCGCCGTTGACTACTCTGACAGCAAGGGCCTCGTCTCCAACTACGACACTGCCCTCCGCCTTGCAGAGGACCTCGGCCTCGGCCTTGTGTCCAGCGCCTCCACCTACGAGGCCCAGCACATGGCCATCTTCTCTACCATCCTGGCCTCTCTCCTCCCCACCCTCCACATCTACGACGGTGTCCGCACCGCCAGGGAGACCCTCCGAGTTGTCGACGCCCTGAGCGAGACCGGCGTTGCCGACTTGTACACCAAGCTCGCTGCCGAGGTTGCCAAGCTCAACACCCGCCTCGACACTGCCGGCAAGGTTGTCGAGTTGCTCAAGGCCTTCAACGACGAGCTCGGAACCGTCTACGAGCCCTTTGAGTACAGTGGCCATGAGACCCCCGACGTTGTTCTCGTCGCTTTCGGTAGCGTCGAGGCCCAGGTTACCAAGCAGGTCCTGAACAAGCTCGCTGCCGACGGTGCCAAGGTTGGTGTCATCAACGTCCGCATCTACCGACCCTTTATCGAGGAGGCCTTCCTGAAGGCCATCCCTGCTTCTGCCCAGACCATTGCCGTTCTCGGCCAGGTCAAGGATGAGCTCGCCGTTGAGGACGAGGCCACCCAGTCCGCCCTCTACAGCGACGTTCTCACTTCCGTCGCCTTCTCCGGCAAATTCGAGACTGAGCCTGCGGTCCTTGACATCAAGTACACCCCCGGCCAGGTCTTTACTCCCCAGGGCCTCGTCGGTACCCTCCACAGAATCTTCCGCAACGAGGGTGAAGTCAAGGTGCTTCCCTCGCTCATCCAGGCCCAGCAGTACACCTTCTGGGATGTCGACAACTCCTCTGCCGTCAGCTCTCCCGGCGCCATCGGTAGCATCCTCTCCAAGGAGTCTACCTCCAACGTCTATGTCAATGAGATCTTCGACAACCTCACCCAGGGTGGTATTGTCCGAAGCGACCTCAGGTCCTCCAAGAAGGCCCTTGAGGCTCCTTACGATATTGAGGAGGCCGACACCATTGTTGTTGGTGACGACAAAATCCTCAACGAGGTTGATGTTGTCAAGGGTCTCGCCTCGGGCGGCAAGATCATTGTCAAGGTCCCCAACTTCAAGGAGGAGGATGTGGAGAAAAAGTTCTCTGCTTCTTTCCGCAAGGCTATTCAGGAGAAGGCCGCTGAGCTTTATATCCTGGACATCGCCGCCTCCCCTGCCTTTGAGAAGGACCCTCTCGCCACCAAGCTCGTGACTGAGCTTGCTTTCTTCAAGGTCGCCCTTCCCGACCTTCCTCTCAAGGATTTCGAGGTCTTGGCCGTCGAGGGCAAGACTCCTACTCTTGAGCAGTCCATCGAGATTCTCGACACCTGCCTGCGCAAGCTCGAGATCCCTGCTGCCTGGGCCGAGGTTGCGGCTGACTACGTTGACCCCAACCTCCCCGTCAGCATCCAGAGCAACAGCTTTGTCGCTCACCAGAAGGAGGAGGTCGAGGAGGTCCTTGAGCTCCACGACTGGCAGGTTGCCGCCAAGGGTCTTGCCTTCAAGGAGGCCTACGGCACCCAGAACAACCTCCGACCCGACCTCTCGGTCAAGACCTCCACCATCACTGTCAAGGAGAACCGACGTCTCACTCCCTCGGACTACGACCGCAACATCTTCAACATCGAGTTCGACCTGGGTGACTCTGGCCTTACCTACAAGATTGGTGAGGCTCTGGGTATCCATGCCGAGAACGATGAGGCAGAGGTCAGCCAGTTCATCGAGTTCTACGGCCTCAACCCCGCCGAGCTTGTCCAGGTTCCTTCTCGCGAGGACGCCTCTGTGCTCGAGGTCCGCACTATCCACCAGGCCTTGATCCAGAACGTCGACATCCTCGGCAAGCCTCCCAAGCGATTCTACGAAGCCCTTGCCGAGTTTGCCACCGACGAGACCGAGAAGGGCAAGCTCGAGGCTCTCGGTGGCCAGGCTGGCGCCGAGGACTTCAAGCGCCGCTCCGAGGTTGACACCCTCACCTACGTCGATGTCCTGGAGGAGTTCAAGTCTGCTCACCCCAGCTTCCACGACCTGCTCAAGATTGTCAGCCCCATGAAGCGCCGTGAGTACTCCATTGCCTCCGCCCAGGCTGTGACCCCCAACTCCGTCACTCTCATGATTGTCGTCGTCGACTGGGTCGACCCTCGCGGCCGCAAGCGCATGGGACAGGCCACTCGCTACCTCAGCCAGCTGCCCGTTGGCGCCAAGGTCACCGCCTCTGTCAAGCCCTCGGTCATGAAGCTCCCCACCAAGGACACTGCTCCCCTCATCATGGCTGGTCTCGGAACTGGTCTGGCTCCCTTCCGCGCCTTTGTCCAGTACCGTGCCATGCAGAAGGCCCAGGGCAAGGAGATTGGCTCCATTCTCCTGTACCTTGGCTCGCGTCACCAGCGTGAGGAGTACCTCTACGGTGAGGAGTGGGAGGCCTACCTGGCCGCCGGCGTCGTCACTCTTGTCGGCGCCGCCTTCTCTCGTGACCAGCCTCAGAAGATTTACATCCAGGACAGGATGCGCCAGACCCTCAAGGAGATTGCCAAGGCCTACCTCAGGGAGGAGGGCAGCTTCTACCTGTGCGGTCCTACCTGGCCTGTGCCTGACGTGACCAAGGTTCTTGAGGAGGCCATCGCCCTCGAGGCCAAGGAGATGGGCAAGAAGGTTGACCCCCGCAAGGAGATTGAGAAGCTCAAGGAGGAGGGACGATACGTCCTCGAGGTTTACTAAGCGGTTAAGAAGAACTTGATGTGTTATGACGTTGCCTAAAATTGTGGCCTGGTATATAAAACTAGATTCGCATTGAAGCGTGGTTACATAGTGGTCAAAAGCAAGATTGTTTCCCTTTTCAACTTACATTGAGAGTAACTATTGTCTATTGTGATGAAGTGAAGCCGTATCGTGAGATCCAGAATCGAGCCACAGCTCCAGGGCCTGATTCAGCTGGATACTTGCTGTAAAAAAAAAATGTGAAAATGGTGTATCCAATCTATGCCCTGGAAATTTCAAGTATTTGGTCGCTTGTAACCAAAAAGAGAACCAAAGTTGTTTGATAGAGCAGCCATTGAGGCTTTTTTATACAACTCTTGGACGGTTGTTGGTTCGACACTTTGTTGCATGGTGTTCCTAAAAAAAAAAAGTCTACCCACTTCAACATTTCTGGCCGAGTAAAGAAAACAGTTCCCAAATGAGTACACTTACCCAAAATCATCATACAGACTCAATATAAGATTTTTATTTTGGATAGCAGTTGTTTTGGCTAAAATAATGTTGGGTGATAACTACGGCGGAGAGGTTCTTGCGTTACAATCACTCAAGGGCGGCTGGACTGTGCTTGTGTTAGAAGCGTAACAGTACTCTGAGACAAGTCAGCCCATGTTGAGTTGGATGTATGTATCCGGCTTTGAGCCCCTGGGAAACGGAACCCTTCGACTTAGTTCCTTATGAATGGGTGATCAATTCGTTTCTTATCACTGTTATCTGCGCCCGCAAATGGTTCAACGCATTTGATATACAAATCGCCCGTGTCTTCTTTAGCAAGCTCTGATTTGCCTACCTGTAAGGTAGTGTTCAAGCCCACACAACACGGCAACTTCTCGACCCTACGCATGTGCTCTCCTTCAGAAAGAATTCTCTGGTACCCCGAGACATTGAATCATTACCAAGAGGCAACCCACAAGAGCCAGACAAACCTACAGCGAGCAAGGTGATGGACTTACCCTACAGTACACACCGCTCTCAGACAACTTGAGAGTAACATGGACCCCTTCCGGTGCCCTAATTTGATTAGCCCGCTTAATTCGACATAGTCCAACAAGACAGAGTTGCGGGTTGAACTCACTAGTACACCGGTCAATACTACTGCGGCCTCATGCTGGCCACAACTCAAAAGGAAAACCAAAAAAAAAAATGAACCCGACGGCAAAAGGCGGGAAGGAGAACCATCTTGATGACACTATTCTGTCTTTGGAGTGCTTTTCGCGGGATTGGCGACACTAGACCAGGGCATCGGTGATAATCAGTACTAGCTCCCGACGGCGTTTCGGAGAGGATTGAGGTTTGAGTTTCGTTGCCGGCATCCCTAGATTGAATGGTGTCCGTGTGGCGAGCCCGAGTTCCCGGTCACGAGCCGGCATCTCGAGCACACGAATGCTGCTGGTAGTCCCGGGTCATCTGGCAATGGGTTGACATGATTGGATCTCGAGGAGCTATCTGGAGTCGGAGTGGAGCGGGTAAGCGATATTTGGGCGGGATGTAGTCGAAACCTTCTTTGAGACGGAGCGGCTCTTGCCAGCCATTCACGAGTTGACGAGAAAGCTGGTAACCGATCCATAACGGTCCCCGTTGCCAGCCGATGAAGGGAAACCCGGGTTCTGGGGCCCTCTGTCGACACCCAAGTGGTCGTTCGTGTGAGGCCAGAACCCTTAGTCCCGTCTCCCGTCGCCCTAGATCAGCGCCACGTACAACGAGCGCAAACCTTATTTAAATGGAATATCCGTGCGGTTTTCAGCTCCAGCTCAGCCATTTCCCATATTCCCAGATGGTGTTTCCGGGGTGTGTCCCCTTGAAAGAAAGAGCCTTGCCGGGTCCCTCAGGGTTCCGCCTCGGAGAAAATTGATTGGGCTTCAAGTTAGCGAGAATGATGGACAGCAAAGAAATCGCCACCCGCTTAGCATTCTTGAGTGGAGGCCTCAAAAGTTTTTTTTCGCGTCCTTGTTCCAAGTTTTGTTGTCCTTTGAATCCGGATTAGTTCGGCATGGGGGATGGGGGGCTCTTTTGGGAGTTGGCGACGGCGCAATATCTGAGGCCTGCGGCAACTTTCTCCCGCGGCTCGGCAAGAAATGCCTCATGATCCTTTTCAACTTGACTTTGCACTGCCAGGCTTCGGTCGGTTGTTTTCGGTTTTGGGTGATGCTTAACTCCAACTCATCTGACCCGGCAAACTCATGTATGCCCAAAGTAGAGCCGAAACAAAAGTCTCCGGAGGCGCGCTAGTTGTAGACCACGAGAACAACTGCCTCAGTGTTGTGATGCCGGTGGCAAGCTTTCAAGACGGCCTCGTTTATGTCGGGAAACCTCCGAGAGCGATATTCCCCGTGACATGTGGAGGTTCTGATGGAATCGATGAGGAAGGTCTTTTGCTTGTCTGACTGGCCTCGTCGTCATCTTTTGGGTTGTGGATTGCAAGTTGTCGGGGTTGTGACTTGTCTCGGAGCAACTATCTCGCATTAAGCAACTCATTAACAACGAAACGTGATCGCCAATGATCTAACCTGATCAAAGCGTCGCAGATGACTGCAAACGATGCCCCAATTACGATCTGTTGCCCAATACGAAGAAACCAAAAACTTGGCCGACGATATTCATGAGCAACATCCACCTACCCTGAAGATCATCCACAAACTGCCCCTTTCCGAAGCCACGCCCACGCCTGAACTGGATCTACCCTAAACCCAACGTTTTCTGAGGCGTTGACCCACTAGAGATTTCACTTTCACCACGCAGTAGCGGCCCCGACCGCTTGGATGACAGTTGAAATTAGCCTCCGCACATAGGGGACCGACTTTTTGGGAATTATGATATCATAGCGAGATGGTGAAACTGCCGTCTTGCCATTAGGGTCTCTTGCTCTGGTATTACACATTGGAATCACAAGTCTTGTCCTCAGTTCGCAGTTTATGAGCATTCCGTTTGTCAGCGAACACGAGAATACGAGGGAGCAGCTCCTCCGCTCAACCCCAGAGCCCACCTCAGAGCGGAGCCCATCTTCCCCCGATGGCGGTCCCGATGGCTCTCAGCCTCCTCGTTGCTGGGGCCGCCCGATTGTGCTGGGAGCGAGGCTCACGCGGGTCGTCTGGAGGTAGAGATTAGTGCGGCGGTGACAGCGATCAACAGCCGAAGCACCAACAGCAGGAGGGGCCGGTGATCGATATGGGGCCTAGTGATCAAACTATGTGGGCGGGGATATTTGATAACGGGGTGGTTTGTGGATACGATCTGCTGACCGACTCAGCATCCCAGCACCAATTCCCCCGGGACGTTGCGACATGTCATCCATGTCTGGGTAGCAATTTGGTCGTGGCACCTGATGTCCCGGCTGCATCGTCATGGGCTGGAAAGGACGGACGGTCTGCGGGATATCAGCTCATCAAGGGGTGGGATCCGACGGAAAGAAGAAAAAGCAAACGCCTGCAACGGTGTAAGAGAATAAAAAACAAAAATAAGCAAAAAGTCCCGGCCTTCGGACCTCCTCTCGCGAGCCAGGCCCTTCCTGCCCCCACGGAAGCGCCACTCTAGACCGGCCGCCGAAGGACAAAGGAGATTTCAGCCGTGGGCGAATGTGGAAATTCGATGGATGGGATTCGCTACCAGCTCGATCGACAAAAGCAACGATGGGGCCCCTAGGCGGACCTATCGAAGCTCCCCAACCGTTCCTTTGCATCGTGGAGACGGAGACGGAGCAGAAGCAGCGCGGCCCACGGCCTTCGGCTCACCGGATATTACGTCTGTAACTTGTTTGAAACCAACCGTCCCAGCTGTAGTTCAACCCCCGGTTTTTGCCATGGTTGGAAGTCTCATGATCAACATGGCAATTCGGAATATTGCCGTTGAGTTCGGTTAGGGGTAGATTGATGACCTCCGTTTCAGCCTGCCGATCAGTCATGACCAAAGTAAACTAACACAAAGGCTGTTCAAGTCCCCCCAGTCTGGCAAAGCTGACGATATCGTCATATCATGTCGTTTTGGGGCGGTGAGAATGTCGCTTCTTTGGTGTGACAACCGACCGACACAGACTCGCAGATCCATCAGCGATGGTCTAGTCTAGCCAAGGCCAACTTTGCTTTTTTTGTAGACCTTTCGATTTTCTGCCTTCGCCAGCCACTTGGGTCACACTCCCGCCAATTTGGGACTACTGTACAGCATTCTCCACTGCAAGTGTCCTATTCCTTGCCCTGTACATGTGCGGACTAAAACTCGTACTTACATACATGTGCGTATGGACGTACAGGAGGCATCGTTGTCGGTGTATCCGGATCGTGGGGCGCAAAGAGGGTCTGGGCTTTTCTTTTTTCTTCTTTACTTTTCAAAAAGAGTAGTCCCGGTTGAATGGATGCGGAATGGGGATGGGCAAGGGCCAGGGTGCCATCTTCGCGGAGTCGACCCGAGACATTGAGCCAGCTAATTTCGCGCTTATCATTCGCGAATTGCAGCCGTTGGTGGTGGTGATGTTACCTGGAGGTTGATATCGGAAACGAGACAAGGGGAAAGGGGGGGCATATGCAATACAGGATAGACAGACAAGGAGAGACAGGTACGGAGAGAAACTTGTGGCGGGAGGGCCGAGATCGGATATCCGAGACCCGGGAAAAGAATAGGCTAGAACGAGTTGCAAGAGACAAGACAGGACAAGACAAAAAGGCAAAACAGGCAAGCATATGGTGTGAAGCAGCAGAGACAACCCGGCCGGGGAGACATACATGCAGGTTGCCTTTGGCGCAGGACACACACAAGGCAGAGTGACAGTGACAGATGCTCCGGCATGTGAGATGCATACGGCGTACAGCATAACACGGCAGGGCAGAAGGAATCTCGACGCCGCCAAGCAGAGACGTCTCGGCCCTGCTTGCAGGAACGGCCGCACCAACGAACGGCAGCCATGTGGGAGGGATGTCCTCTTCAAGAGCACACCCACCTACGTAATGGGGACCACCCGGGGGCGTTCCTCAGCCAGACCGGTATGGAGATATCTTGACGCAGAGGACCCATGGTTGGTCCCATCCCTGTCCACGTGCGCCACGAGCCTTGCCCGAGTCAGATGGCCGCAGATGAGAAAGCAAGAGAGCGAGACGGAGGAAATAAGAAAAGAAAAAAAAAAAGAAAAAGAGCATACTGACGGAAAAAATGTCAATGTTGTCAGAAAAAGGAAAAAAGAAAGAGAAAAAGAAAAGCAACGGCCAATATTCCGTCATATGATGGGCCTTGGTCCAGTTCTGATAAGTGACGATGATGCCGTTTCGGTTGGTCCTGTTGTCATGGCTGCAGCTCTGATGTTGTTCTAGATCTTCCTTTTTTTTCCGCTTGTTGCTTCTCTCTCAACGTCACATTCTGAATGGATTCCCGAAAACCTCGATCCCTTCTCGGTCCGGCGATGACCGTGGGTCGGACGCCCCCCCCGCATGCCGGTAGTCTTGCCTCTTCCTGATCCCTTTTCTCGCCAACACCAAGACCAACCAGATCAAACCTGCATGGACTGATCTCGCATCTCACAGCCTGGCCGAGTGTCCTCTCTCCTCCTGCCCCCTCCTCCCCATGCTCACGCCCATGCCCATGCCCCCATGCCTATCGTATGTTCTTCTCCGGGAGGTCCCTCGGGAGTGGGCACATCCACGCTGGAGCCCGCGATGCAAGGCTCGCTCAAAGGAGGAAGGGCAGCGAGGCGCCTATGTCGTAGTCAGTGTCTGAGCGTGGCCCCTTGCCTTGCGATGCGGGATCTACGACATGCCCAGGCTGGGCAGAACAGGGTCCCCGTAGCCATCCCAATCACACGCAGTCCCCTCCGCTCTGTGGCCGTGGCTCATCTATGTCAGGTCTCGCTTCCCCACTCGCTGCTATCCGCAAGGCTAAGGGGGGCCAAGCCACATTACCAAACTATAGGGACGCGAAATCCGGCCGTGGGACCCTGCTGAACCGTGGCTCCCAACAGGGGAACTAGGGGAACTGCCGGGGTAGAGTGGCGGGACGGTCGTTGGTTTGAGCGAGACAGCTGCCAACTGTCAAACGCAGGACTTGTTCGTCGTTGGGCCGTGGCAGGGCGATGTGACGCCGCCGCGGGAGGAGGGAACGCAAGCGGTTGGGCGAAGCTACTGTAGCCATGTACGGGTGCACCATTGCGGAAGTTATTGCTGCTCGCTGCTGCACATGTCCAGCAGCAGCAGCAGCAGCAGCAGCTAACACGGGCGTCACAGAGGGGGAAGGAAGGGGAATCGAGGGGAGGACGGGCAGCTCCCTAGCCCGTGCGTTGCGGGTGACATCCCTGCCACTGCAGCGCGCTGGGGGGGGGGGGATTGCTAGCATCAGAACCAAAGCATTGGCCAGCGCCAGCATGAGCATCCTTCCCACGGCGGCTGAGCCGGGCTAGGTACATGTACATACATAGACGTTCAGGCAGGGCTGCTGGGGTCGGGGGTTGTCGCGCAGCGCGCGGGCGGAGCGGGCGCTGAAGAACAAGGCGAGACAAGACCAGAATGACTGGCAGTCTGAAGAGACAAGAACGACGTACGGGCGTAGGGGCGGTACGTGCGTCAGTGCCATGGCCCATCTGCCATGCACGTCGTTGTGCCGCGCAGCAGCAAGCTGTACGTGGTAAGCCCCCAAGCCCGATTCAATTCCTTACACAGGGGCCTCGTGACTGACGGCCTTCCGAGGTGCGTCTAAGAAGGCTGAGGCGCCCTGAGGTGCGCATGCATTTGCGGGCCATTGTCAGTTCCGTAGAAGCAAAAGGACGAAAACTGCAATCTTGAGATATGGATTCCCCTTGAACGAGGCCGCGGATGAGGAGAGAGACGAGGAAAGTGTCCCTTTCCTCGCTCGTATTCCTTGTCATCGGAGCCGCATGCGCTCCTCTTCCCTCGTTCCGCGGAGGAGAGAGAGGCAAAAAGAAAGATAGGGTAGGCAAAGTGACAAAGAGGGGAGGGGGGTGCGGCGAGGGAAAAAAAAATATTTTTTTAACAATATGCTCGGCTGTTGGGCTTATTGTTTTTTTCTCTCTCTAACCCGTCGCCGACGAATGTCGTCGTCATAAACACGCTGGAAACAGAATATGGGCACATGGCGCCATTGGGCTGCTGTACAGCACAGCACAGTACACTACGTACGTACGGGCTTGTCTCTGATGGGATCTGCCGATGGAAGGATTTGCCGTCTCGCCCCTCTCCTCATCATGTTTCCTCACTGGACTGTCACATATTCCAGGCAAGGATCCGTGATTAGCTAGGTTGCATTGTATCAAGCAATGCAACCCAAGGCCATCTCGCGCTTTGTGTCAGACCGCCCAGGCCGTAGATGGAGGGGCGGGTAATGCTTATGTGTGTGCGAGTTGGGCATGCTGTTTGGTCAATGAGATCTATGGGGCAAAAACTGGGATCGCGGGTCTCATTTGTGATAGGAAAACCCTGGCCAGTCCCTTGCTTCTGTCGTCTGCGTCCAAGTGAGATTGAAAGTGACTGATAGAAAAACTCGCGGCGAAACCGAGCCCATGTTGCCAAAATAACTATGCGTGCATGTATGTTGAAGCCTAAAAAGGACGTCTCCTTTTCTTGCAGTCTTGGCTGTCGATGCCCTCCTCTCCGTTTCTTCCGGCTCCCTTGTTTCATAGCTTGTCAAACTCGGGTTCCTGGTGGCGGCGAGCGTGCGCCAAGCCTCCACCCCCATAGAAAATCACTACCAAGGTCGAGCCGAATGAGACGATAGAGAGGCGCCCCCCCACTTCCCTCACCCTCTCCCCTCAGAGAAGGAGGGAAAAAAAGTAAATATGGATATCGCAATAAACCAGCCTAGATGCCGCCCCGTGCATGCACTCTGCATCTGTTAAGAGATGCCCCCCTTGTCCGTTGTCAATGTACTGTAATTTCGAAATGCTACGCAAAAAGGGACAAACAGCCGATGGAGAAAAAAGCAACGAGAGAAGAAAGCAGCGAAACGGCAGGAAACCCAAATGGTCAGACAAAAAGTCACTGCGAACAAGGGGGAGAAGCAAGGTAGGGTGATAGTGAAAATGCGATCGATTGCAGGAGAGTTGCATTAAGACTGAAGATCGAACGAATCCCATTCGTGAAGCTATCCGAGAAAATAGAAGACATTTGGTGGAAAAAAACAAAACAAAACGCATACTTGAGGGGGGGTTGAGCAGGAGCAAAAGAGCAAAAAAAGCAAAGATAGCCATGAAAACCACATTAGAGCATCAAAAACCAATAGAACAAAAGGAAGAACTCCGTCGTATGACCCGATCCCAACCGTATAAGCCCCAAGGAGAAAAAACTCCTTGGCTCTAATAACTTCCACTCCCAAAGTCCGTCCCAATCCTAGTCCCAGTCCAGTTTGCTCCCCCCCCCCTCCCATGTATGTGCTCGCGGTGTGGTTGGACGAGGCCAGATGGCTGCAGATGCGTAGATGGCTTGGACTCCTGGGGAAATTTCGCAATGAGGTTTCATGCGTTTGCGCTCATCGTCATGAGACTGGCCATTGATTCGGTCGGCATTGGCCTACTTCCGCGCCCGACGCCAGCGCCAGCGCCGTCGCAAGCACCAGCGCCAACGCCATGGTCAGTGTGTTTTTTTCCTTGGTCCATCCTTTCCGCACCCCGACGCCACCGTCAGATTTTTGGGGTTGCAGGACGAGGCAAGGCAAGGCAAAAAAAAAAAAAAAAGAAACAGTAATGCAAGGCCAGGACACGCGCGCGCATCGAGGTACAGGTTGTCCCCTGTGCTCGCCGCCCTCCGTTCTAAGCCAATTCGCATCCGTTTAGTTGGCCCAGCCGCGGGTCCAGTCCTGCAGGTCCCCGACAATCTGGTACGTGGGATTCGCTGAGTGTCCATCGCCGCCCTTCTTGTCCCAGGCCCACCGGTCTGCATAGTCGCTGGCCAGGGTGCCCTGCATCATGTCTACAATGTAGTCGCCGATGACGGGCAAGAACTTCCACCCGTGGAACGAGCCGCCTGTTGCGATGTACAGGTTGTTGCAGTGAGGGTGCGGTGAAATGAGGAAGTCATGTGTGGGAGTAGATGCGTCCCTGCGGCACACCCGTCAGTAATTGCAAAAAAAAGAAAAGTCTCGTTTCGGGGGCGTCTTATCCATACCAGCACATCCGATAGGCCTCAATCTTGACCTTCTCGACTTCCTTGCCGTAGAGGCCATTGAGGGTTCGCCGAGCCCGCTCCTCAAAGAACTTGAGGAACCGGGGGCCCGTCCACGTGTTGTACATGGACTGGTCAGGCACCACGGACATGGCCTCGCCGGTTGGCGGGAATACCTGGTAATTTGTGAAGCAGAGGTCGCAGTTGAACTTGATGGTGCCATCCTGGAGTATCGACATACCCTCGCCTGTGCGTCGGAGAAAAAAAAAAGACATAGCGTCAGCTTTGACATTTCCAAATCTAGTTGCGGTGCTTGCGCCACCCAGCGGCAGCATGAATAAACTCACCCTTGACCTGCGGCAAGCAGTTCTTGAAAACGGGAATTGGGCTAAACTTCTCCTTCTGAGCCCCGTGCAGCTTCGCGTAGAAGCTGACGGCGCCTGTGGCCAGCAGCCTGTTACCGGCGTGGAGCTGCGAGTTGTCCGGCGCGCTCTGCGCCAGGAGCGACGCCGTCCTTGCACCGGCGGCAAGGAGGATCTTGTCGGCGCGCAACGTCGAGCCGTCCCGCAGCACGACGCCGGTACACTGGCCCTCGGACCCAAACTCGAGCGTGGTCATCTCGCCCACGACATACTCGACGCCTAGGTCAACTGCGGCCTGGACCACTGCGCCAAGCGCCTTGTCCGCCTCGGCGAAGCCAACGTTGGGGTTCCAGAGCACACGATCCACACCCTTGAAGTCGGCCGTGGCCAGTGCTCCGTTCCACCGGCGCCGCACCTCCTCGACGGGCAGCATCTCTGAGTTGTTGGGGATTCCCTGATCGCGGTACGAGGCAATGCTGTCCTCGCCAAACGATGTTGAGTCGGCGCGGAGCATTCCCACCTCGTGGTACCAGGTCTTGTACATGTCATCCTCGCGCCAAAGTGGCATGGCTTTATAGAGCATGCGCATGTAGAGCTGGTCGGGGTAGTCATCCCGGACAATCTTGTTGATGTCGTGAGAGGCAGCTCTGGGGTTAGGGAAGGCTGCAGTGTCAAGAAGAGTGACCTTGACGCCGCCCTGCTTGATGAGGGTGAGGGCTGTTGCGGCACCGAAGTTGCCAGCCCCAATAATGAGGACAGATGAAGAAGGCATGACGAAAGATTATGTGTAGCTGGTAGGGGTATCAATAAAGTAGAATAGAAAAAAGTCTTCGAGTTATCCAATTGTTTGCAATTGATAGTTCAAAAGCTCCTTGATAGTAGGAGAAAGGCTCGTCCGAACCGTCGTGAGTGCCTTCAATGACGGGCGCGCGCTGGCATCTTTATATTTTAACCTTGCTTCCTCTCGCACACCCCCCCTTCCCCCCCCTCCTTCCTCACTCTAGGCCAACCCAGTTCCGGCCCGGGCTTTGGGGGACCCAGATGAGTAGCGGTCGGGGGTGGGAGAACAAGCAAGCAGGTATCCGTAGTCAAGCAAAAAGTTGGCCCGGCAAGTGTACATGGCAGCTAACTTACAGTAGGCGAGGCAAGGCGCGGTAAGGCAAGGCCAAGGCAAGGCGACGCACCCGAACCCACGAGCTATTCTTGGCCCCCCTCCCCTCGACCCCCAGTTCCAGAATCCCAGGAGCCGGGACGACGCCAGCCACACATCGATGGGGCCCAGTGCATCCACGCCTGCGCTGTACGTATTGACCTGCTTCTTTTCTTTTCTCTTCACCTTGTACAGTACTCGGCGTGTACAGCTCAACCTTCCCGGCTCAGGGTTGGCCACCGGTTACGTGCTGTGTCGTACAGTTACACACGTACGACGTTCCAAGAAAGCCCTACGTCGTACATTACGGGTCACACTCTCTACGGGGCCACGATGAAAATGGGGGAGCAAGTGAGATTGACGTGTCCCACCAGGGATCCCAAGGATCTCTCTGTCTCAATCCATTCTCGATGGGTCCAGGGGCGAAAAAAAAATGAAAAAATGAAAAAAATAAAGCAAAACACACTTGGGAGAGGAAAAAGGAATGTCAGGATGGGAAAAAAAAAAAACAATGGACACCGACTTTGTCAGGCGACTTGTGGGGGGACGCGAATGTGTCGTACCATGTCGTAGGTACCTCCAGGGCCGGCTGGAGGGTGAGAGTTACACTACAGCCTGGCGGGCTAACTTGCGAGACGAGAGATGAGAAGAGGAGAGGAGAGAGAGATTCCTCGGACCGCTTCGTCTTCTGACTTGCCTCGCGCGGCGTTCCACTCTCCCTAATTCGGAAAAAGTAATATATCCCAGCAGCTAAACTGTAAGGTTCCGCCTCGCTCCATTTTCTTGTGCCGCACTCGGGATGGTTGGTGCGTCCTTTGTGGCGGCGGGTGGACGCCGTACGCCGGGACGCTTGACGCTTCTGGACACCCGCGCCAGATTGTCTTTTCGGCCGTCTCGCAGTCGATGCCATTGCAGCTCCGCCTCGCTTCGTTAGTATGTGCTGGGAGTGCTATCATAGCGGCCGAGGAGGGGAGGGGGGCTTGCTTCGGTTGTCCGCCTTGCTAAAGGATTGATTGCCGAGCCTCATAAGTGCTGAGCAATGCGGTTGATTTTAATTTATTTAATTTAATTCAATTGATTTTTTTTCTTCTTCTCTGTTTCGTTGTTGGGTTAGGTTGGGTTGGCTTGGGTTAGCTCTGATTGAACGCCCTGGTGGTGGTCCCGTACTGGATACTGCAGTACTACAGGCAGGCCTATACACACACATACATGGCTACGCACATACATGGCACTCAGTCCCTGACATGCAGCTTGGGAACCTGGGCAAGGGAAGAAAAAAAAATTCCCCACAAGCGCCACGCATTAGCGGATTCTCCTGTTGGGAATCCCCACGAGATCTACTCTCGCTGGGTTCTTCTTGTAGTTATCCGCGTCCATAGTTGCTGTATGATGCCCAGTCCGGATGTTTTACCTTGCCTCTTGACTCTTCTCTCGCGGTAAAAAGACCAATCGAGCTGTAAACACCATGCCCTGACTGGCCACCTGATGACATGTTTCGATTTAGTATGGGCCCCATGACACACCGGTTGTCTTTGCCGTAGTTTCCTCGTCGAGACAACCGGGTTCAAAGACAGGACTAGGTAGGGAGCACGTAGGTAGGTCAAAAATTCAACGACCAGGGGAACAATCGCGGCCCCCTGTAGCTCTGTAGTCTACACCCCCCTCCACTGGCTCTGCGCATCTCGTCGTTGAGTACGGAGCATGTACATGTACACCTCACCTCTCTCGGCCCCGGTCTCGTTTGTCACCTGTCTCTTTTTTATTATTTATTTTTTCCTCTTACGACATTGCTGCCAGCTTCCTCCGACCCATGTACGTCCCTCGAATGCTAATGCTCTAGGCCCGCACCGTTGAGGAGCCACGTGCGCCACTTAGGGTTGCGAAGACTGTTCTCGTCTGAATGAGTCTGAGTACGATTTGTAAAGTGTGTGTGGAGAAGAGTAGATTGGCCATTGAGATCCGATCGCAAAGCCAGACTTTGAGGCTCCATCCAGGATCCTTGATCATGGGCCTCACCCAGGTCGGTGCCCAATCAGACCGGTTGCTGCCCCTGAGTTTTCCGTCTCCAATGACATCGACATTATCAGACGCTCTCGTCACCGTGCTTCCTGTCTACCCTTGTCGCTGCACCCCAAGTGGTCCGTTCTCACTGATCTCCGAGGCTACCTTATGTATGTATGAATGACTCTCCATCCATGATCCTGGTCCTGGAGGTGATCCAACAGGGCAAGGGCAGAGCTGTGAGCGATGCGCTTAACCCCGGTGGCATTTACACAGGGCCTCCCGGCGTTTCCCTTGACGAGACTGATCACACACACACGAGCGCGCACACATACATACGCACACACCGGCATCTCCCAGGTCATTATCCTGCGCGTCATTTACGTGCTGCAAGAGGCTTGAAGCCAAGAAGTGTGTTCAGCCCGCCATTGACGTCCCTCATTCCTTTTGCGAGCAGCAAGCTGGAATGAGCTGACCCATGGCCTAGACTTTGAGTCCAATTCCACTCAGATCTCTATGGGGCGGGCGCGTTTTGCCGCCTTTGGGTATTCTAACATGGTCCCCTGTGAAGACATTGAAACACGTTTCACTGGCAGCGTGGCTGTGCTTCCTTCTTCTCGAAGGATTTGGGCACAGATCTGCTGCGCTGGTCGTATGACCTAAAATCTCGTCTCCCATCACGGCTATGTGCCCAATGCGCAGTGGGTTAATGAGGCGAAGCGGTTCCGTCTATTTTCGACCTCCAAAGGCCTTGTCCAAATTTTGTCCGAGCCGATGGTGCATGGCCCGTCCCGAGTCCCCGTCTGTGCATGCAAGTTGCAACCCGATTTTCCCTTTTGAGAAGAAAGAGGGTGTGTTGGCGCCTTGAGTGATTGCTTATTTCCCCTCAATCCGCCAGTTGGCGGTTGCTGGCAGTTTCACCGGTCAAGGTCTGGAGCCTGACCGGTTGAATCCATCAGTACGATGATAAGCAAATATGTAGGCAAAGATGGCCACCCCACAGCTCAACAGGGAATTGATGCTCCCGATGTCATCGGCCCAGGGTGCTTTTTTTCCCGAGCTGAATTCGCCCGCACATTGTGCCGACACTCGGTCAGGAGGTGCATATTTTGCCAATACTTGCATCTACCTCTGTGAGCAGGTATTTTGACTCCTGCAGGACCCTTTTTGGTTGCATTATCCCGGGAACCCGCAGGTTCTGGACGAAAAAAAAAAGGGTCCCCCGTCATGCAGGTTGAAGTCGGTCGGCCTCAGCCCACACTTGGGTGGCTGGTTTTAAAACGGCACTTCGCCCGACGTCGTCTACTACATCGGCATTTGGATGTCAGACGCAGCCCATTGGTGCATGGTGCATGTCGGAGAGCTCTGGATGATTAGAGCTGCCTGGCAATTCTTCACCGGCCTTTATCCCCCAATCACGTTTAGTCTAGAGGGGGCGAGCAACTGACCGGTCATAGGCATGCAACCCCCAAAAGGAAGCACATGTTTAGCTCCTGACCGTCATGTTACGACACGATGCTTCACAGTGGCCTTATGTCTTTCCAAACCGTCCCTGCGTGCAAATTTCCGCTTCTTGGGTGGGTTTGGACATCCAGGAACGTCGCATCTCCAGGGTTTTCTGTGCTTATTGCAATGTTGCCTGTGTACAGGGTTAGCGGATACGTTGACAGCTTCCGCGGATGCAGGAGCGCTTGGAGGACAATGGTGGAAGGCATACGCGAATGATGAATTTCTGTCAAATAGAACTAGGTTGCCATCTTTATCCACCCCGCCCTTGTCGCAGCGATGTGCGAGGGGGCAATAGTATGAGCCCTTGCCCCTCTGCTTAAGCGCCTCCATATCAATGCGGGCGAACTGCTCATCCTCGTCATCTGAGTCGTCTGAGCCACTGAAGTAGGGAGGCGAAGGCTGGCTGGGGGTAAGTTGGGAGGATGGCGGCAGGGCCCTTTGGCTAGTATTAACCTTAGTATCTACTTCGAGTGGCAATCCCGGTAGTGGTAGAGAGTTCCGCTTTACATCATGGACGGATGAGAAAGCGGTCTGCGTTTGGGTGGCTAATTCTGGCGACATGGTGGGAGGCGCCCAGATCTCCTGAATATCACGGGAGAATTGTTCGGTTAGATCCCTGATTTTACTACCAAGAGGCATCAATGTTAGCTAGACGAGGCTCGGCTGATCCGACGGGAGGGCATGCAGGTCTCACCAAAGTTTGCGATGCTCCATGTCCATGTTTACAATGCTTCCCAGATCGGACACATGGTTCTTCAGCTTGGTCTGCTCATGCGCTTCGACGACAGCCATCTCCACATGCTGTCCGGAGACCAGGTTTTCGGTCAAGCGGGACCACACTCTTGCAGCCTGGGTCAAATAGTCTCCCATGTCAGAGACTAGAGTCCTGGGAGGGAGGACATCCTCAGATACGGAGCCGCTTCGTGTAGACGGCGCGGGCGTAGTGGCGACCTCTCTAGCTGCAATCTCCAGCTGACGCCGGACCAAAGTTTCCAGGGTGCTGGTCGTTGGAGCGGCGGCATTGATTCCGGACTCGAAAACGTGCACCACGGAGGGGATCGACATGGTGTCGGTATGGAGAGATGGGAGGAAGGTTTAGTTACTTCAGACTATTCGCCGCCGAGCAGAGCCACCGGCTCCGACCCAGTGCACTGGGCCAACCACGCGGGACCTAGTGATGACGGGCACTTGTGGCACCGAGACTAATCAAGGGAATGCCCGGGGGCAGCGTCGGCGCGGCGCGGCGCGGCGCGGAGACGGCGGGAGCGGAAAAAAACCTTTTTAACGGGGAAAGGAGAGCCGACCCGACAAAGGGAAGGGGAGAGGACGAGGGCAGTATCCCCAGGGTAGATAGCAGCAGTGGTGGGAGAGGACCGATGCTTTTTTTTTTTTTTTTTTTTTTTTTTTTTTTTTTTTGGGGGGGGGGGGGGGGGGGGGGTAGGACTCGGCTCTCAACAGAAGAAACGGGATGCGCAAAACGTGCGTGACCGACCGGTAGATATTCAATGGGCGGTTGCGTAGTACTCTGTTTGGGCGGGCCAGCTGCGACGGGTCGGCTGCACACACCTCAACAATCGGTCTGGAACTTGCTTCGGGAATCGGCGGGTAGGGAGCGGCGGAGATGTTTCGACGGCGCGATGACGAGAGGATGGACGAGACGAACGGCGAGACGCTTCTTTCTCAGTTGCACAGGAAAACCCTTGGAGTCTGCTTCTTATGAGGCCGGTGAGAGGCAAGACACGCGGTGCCGGGCACGGGCACAGCTTTTTTCGTATGAGTGATGGGAGACGGGGGAAGAGACAACAAGTTGAGGTGAGAAAAGAGATAACAAGACCATGGTAGCGCTAATGCACTCAACGACGCCATCACCTGCTTCATAGGCTGATGCCATGTACCACCAAGGGACTGCACTGTCCGGCGTACAGTATGCACAGTGTGCGAGTCTCCGCGCCCTGTGTCGCCCCCGTGTTCCCCATGTTGCACCTGGACCTGGGCCTGTCCTGTCGGCCTCAGGCCGGACCCCAGGACCCTGGGTGCCACTGCAACAGCCCGAGCCCGACCACCCACACCCTCCAATACTCGCAGAGCCCAACGCACGAATCGCCGCGCGCGGGTGTCACTTTCATCCCACACTAATCCTGGTCGAGCTCGTCTCCCATCTGGCACCCCCATCCACACCCGTTAGTCCCGATGGTCGCTATTGCCGCCCGTTGGTCTGGTCTGCCGTCCGTACGTGGTCCGTTCAGTCTCCCGCGCCCGCTCATCGCCCGCTACCCGTCCCCATCCATCTGCGCACCCGAGTTCTGAGATTGTCTGCGACTTTGGCTGCCTTTATGTAGCTACCCAGCATCTGCCCCCGTCCCCCCCCCTTGTCCCGAGACCGACGCCAGAGGCGCGTGAGGCGCGGCAGGCGAGGGGAGGGTGAGATTCTTCCCGCAAATTGGAAGCCCGCGATCGCTGTCTGGCAGCGCAAGGTGCTCGCATCGTGAGGCGGCGTGCTGCTAGCCATTGGAAAAGCATCGTTCATACCACGGTGCCAAGACAACGACAGGCCCCGAGGGTCGAGAGCGTCCTAAGTGTGGCCAAGTGTGGGGAGTAACGCCGCGTCCAACCACCATGCTTATTTTTTCCAAGCTCTCTGCCCTGGGGGTCTATCAAGCTTGTCCAGCACGCTGGCGGCCCTACTCGCCTTTTAATGCAGGTACTCTCCCCAGACTCACACCACAACGCTCGCGCTCTTTCTGACTCTGCTCCAACGCCCCTTGAATTGTCTCCTCTTTCGCCTCTTTCGCTTCTCTCTTGTTTTCTCCTTTCGCCCCCGCAATTCCTTGTGGTCCCTCCCCCCCTTTCCTCCCAATCCACTCTCGGCGGCTGCGGATTTTTGCCTTGAAGCGAACCGTCCTGTTGGTATCGATAGGACGCGCGCCTTTAACGAGAGAACACTGTCCCTCCCCCCCCCTAGTCCCGGCGCATCTACCCGTTCTCTCTCTGGTCCGTGGCACCTCGTCGTCGCCGCGCTTCTGTCTGGTGTTTGGTCCCCTTGTTGCCGCCCGACGTTCTACACATTGCTGTCTCTCCTGCTGTGACCCGACTACCCGGCGACCTCCGACAGGTCTTGTTGCTCTGTTTCCTGTTTCCTCCTCTCTCCATCAGCTGCATAACGCAGCCTTGCTACTGCAGGCTCGTCGGATCTGCCCCCCTCCCCTCCCCTTGACGTGTCCCAGCGCTTTGCCGAGCCTGAGCGCGGCCAAGCTGCTCGGATGGACGACTCACCAGGCTCTGACCGTCCACTAAAGCGTGTCAAGTATGCGCAACAAGACGAACAGCCCATTGTCACCCTCCCGGTGAACATGTCCACGGGGGCCATTAGGCCCGACGATGTGCCTGGGTCTGTGTCCGAAGCTCCGTTGTTTGACACACCGTGGTCGTTGCAACCTGGTTTACCGTCCCCATCGCAGATGCTCCTCACACTCTCCGATGACTTGAGCACAGCAGCTTGGGTCCCTGCTTTCCCAGGTAAGGAAACAAATCCTCCAACACGCCCCCAACCATCATCACCTTGCGCCATCACACTGCTCTCTTCTCTCTCTTGATCTCACCTCCCTTGCTCGAGTCAGTTGCGGCTCGGACCCATCACTGTTGCCCTCCACTGCACCTCCGGATGGATCGAGAAATGGGTCCTGGTGCCTTGGTGGTATCCCCAATGTCTGCGAGAAGAGAGACAACAAAGATGCACCCACCCCGCCCACTTTCTTGTTCTCACCTTTGCCCAATCCACAATCCTTTCCCTGTCATCCCTCTCTGTTTCCAACCACATTCTCTTCCCTGATCCTGTTCAGAAGAGTTGAACTTATTCAACACCCCGATCATGCCATGGTCGGCTACGGAGTTAGTGAGCTGACATTCCATGCAGCGTCTCAGTCTGCCGGCCTCGATATAGAGCTGCTGCCTGCTCCGTCTCAACTACCTCCTCTTTCTCACCAGAATCCTCAGCAATCCCGCCTGCCTCGATTACTGCCTGCTCGAGCACCAATTCCTTCGGATGCCCCCGCGCAACCTCGAGATGCCTTCCCCCCAAGGCGACCCCCGAAGACATTAATCAGTCCCTTCACTGACCATGAGGACCGGTTGATTCCATCATCCTCTCCTCGTTATGTTCGACCCGAAAATGGCCAGGTCAACGGCTATGTTAAGTTCAACTGGCCGTCAAGGAGGCCCTCAATCCGACCAGGTTCAGAACCCCATCTCAATGGTGTTGTAGAAGAAGTTATTTCAGACTCTTCACAGCAGTCGATGATTAATCGTAGCCCTACCACGAGCTTTATCCATATAGGCTCGGCGTCCATGACACCTATGACAAGCGTGGGAACTCTATCGCCGTCATTCTCGGAGCCCGCATGGGGCATGGTTCCATCACCTCCAATGAGCTCGGTTTCACCCGTTTCTATGCCAGAGTCATCAATGCAACTTGTGCCCAATATGACAAACAACGAGCCGAGGATGCTGCCCCCTCACTTTGGGTATCAGGCAAAGATGGACACAATGGATAGGCGTTTATGGGATTTCTGTATGTCCACTCCTTTCTCTCATCTCATTGGGTTCCATCTCGCCCCGTATCGAAATCACATCTCCAAGCTTGTTTCAATATCGCCGTCTGACATGTTCGTAATTTAGACATCAAAAACTGGTGCCCTGGCAGGAGTGTTCTCGCCAACACGAACCTGTGGCTGAAAGACTTTGCCCAAATGCAACAGAACGATGGCATCCGTGCTGCAATCCAGAGTTTGGCCGGTGTTTACATATACGATTACCTTCCCGACGAGCGGATTCGGCAACGCATCAACGAGCGATACGTCCGCGCCGATGACCATTTTGCCAATCTTCTCGCTGCACCCGAGAGCTTTGAAGTTGGAAAGGGAAACGAGGTCGTCACCATGGCTGTCATTCTCTCGATGCAAGATGTGAGTTGAACTATGCAAATGTGTTGTGCACTGGTTCTTACATGTTTTAGATTGTCCTTACTGAACGCAGGCTTAAGAAGCCGTACCAACCACGCTGGCTAGTGGGTTTTAAGCAGGGGGAGCAGATTCTTCAGCAGACGGACCCCGGAAGCCGATTTTGGAAAGACAACAACATTCAGCTAGACTCTCTCCGAATATCCCAATCCATCATCGTAGGGCGAGCTGTTATCCTTGCCCAGCCCATGATGGCACTCCCCTCGCCAGAAACCCTTGTGCCTGAGGAGGAAGCGTCAAGGTTTGGGTGGCTCTTGTACGGCACAGAAAAGGACATGTACGAAATCCATGGTGGATGCGGGTTTTCGAAGAAGTTGCTGCACACGATCAGCCAAGTCACTTATTGTGCCGCACGACTGCAACAAGAACCCGAGAGCACCATTGTACCAATTACCGCCAGATACCTGCATCGTGAACTTATGGAGATGCGCCAGTGGAGTAGCGAGGGAATTGTGTTCGATGAGGCACAGGAGCGTCCTCAGCCCATCATTTGGGTTCGGTCGAAGCCTGACGATTTTCAGATTGATACGGACGAAGACATGACTGATGTGACAGCTGAGGCTTGGAGGATAGCCGTTATCATTTACTTGCAGTGTCGACTTCTCAGGTACGTGAGGATTTGGTCGTATTGATGGCCTGCACCTGCTTCGACCAGCAACACTCACTTTTACTTTGTGGTCCCTTGTGAGATTGCTAACAAATCTTTTTGCCAGGCTGCCTCGCCATCATCCTGATGTTCTCTCGAACATGTCTGACCTTGCTAAGTGCATCAGCATCATGCCTACATCGGGATCACACTTTACCGCTCAAGCGCCGCTGCTCCCCGTCTTTTTCTTGGGTCTCCTCGCCATATCCCCCGAACACAAAAATGCGTCGCGAGCATGGTTTGAAGCTGTGGTCAGGACACCAGTGAGAAGTGTAAGTTGCAATCATTTTTCGTCTTTATTTCATTATGTTAGGCAGTCTGGTTCTGCTGCTCATCATTTTACGGCTATTACTGTACAGATTAAGATGCTAATCAACCTTTCTCAGAGCGTGCCACCACTCTATCAGGCCTTGAAACGCATCTGGACCTGGATCGACACCGCAGTCGAAACTCCATCTATGGACATAACAACCTTGTCCAAGTCTATTGGTATGAGGAGCCCATGGTGGGAAGACCTCGTCGCACATGTCCATGACAAAGAAGAAGAGACCCTGTGCCTCACATGAATGGCAAACAGTGTCCATCTATCATCCCCCAAGTCCCGAGTGGTATATCCTCACAAAAAAACATCGCAGCATTATTCTTGCCCGCCTTTTTTGGTGTAATCTTGACACTTCCCATATTGGAAGTGAAACGTGTCGTCCACTGCCAGAAGAAAGGCTTAGTTGACTCCCGAAACGGCGCTGTCTGCGTCGTCACGTTGGTCATTATCGCCTCTGCGTCGCACGAGGTATTGGCCTGTTTGCCTTGTCAGCATAGAACTCGTAATCATGAAGAGGAAAAGCGCAACGTACGGAATTCAGAGTTTGGCGCTTGCCAGGCGTCAACTACGCTCAGTCCCGCCTTAGAGCACATCAGGCGCACGTCGACCTCGCCATACTTGTGGGAGTCGAACCAGTCAAACTCATCGCCCTGCTTGATTGTGCCGCCGATTGTTCCCATTTCGATGTCGCGCTTGGCACGGAAGTAAAAGCGGTGACGGGTCGTTGGCTTCACCTCAAGTTCGGCTAGGAATTCCCAGTCCTTCTCCACAAACAATTTCTCTCCTAGAAGTCGGTTCGCATGATCAAATCCGTTGCGGAAGAATTTTCTGTACTTGTCGTCGCATGAGTGGTAGGCTGCCCAGATCTTGTCGTGGTCCTTGGGTGCAAGATGGCCATCCATACCGATGAGCAGGAAGTCGTTTGGGCGCAGAGCTTGGGCCCAATATCTCAGGTCGTCCAAAGCCTTGCTCCAGGGGTCGTTGCACAAAACGGACCCTAAAGAGAGGAATAGTCGCGGCGACTGGATGTTCTCGAGGTATTTCATTCCATGCTCAAAAGAACCCCAAATACCGGCGCATGACACTGTTGACTTCGGCGACGAGTGCTGCTTCACCAGATATTTGATATTGTGGCGTAAAGACGACTCCGAAATGTCGAGAGCAAGATACCTTGTGGAGACCCTAGCTTTGTCCAAAGCGGCCAAAAGACGGCCGGTCTTCCTGGTATCGCTGTTGTGTCGAGTCAGTATCAAGGTAAGCTTACAATCAAATTGTGGAGATAGTGGGGTGGAGGACGTGTCTTGATGGAAGGAATACTAACCCAGCTCCAAGGTCAATGACAGTTATGCCCTGCTGGAGGTATGCGGCAATCTTAGCACCGTTCTGGTCGAACAGTTTCATCTCGTCGTGGGTTTGGTAGAATTCGGGTGTGAAGATGATTTCGTTCCAAATTGGGAGCCCTTTGTCATCATACAATACTTCGTCTGGCAACACCGGCTTGCCCTTCTCCGAGGACCAAGTCTTGAGGGTTTCAACCAGCCGCTCGGTGATAGAGTCATTCATCTCGCTGCCGCCAATGTCATGGACGGGTATGATGTGATCGACAGCCATCGTTTCGGTTGGTTGAGAGAAAAAGAGAAGGAATCGAGGGATTGTGACGGGGTAGGTCAAGTGCGAATTGAAGGAAGGCGAAGAGGAGGAAGTGGCAAAGCCAAGCTCAAAAGCTGGAGAGCTGGACCTGGAGGTTGGCGACTGGGCCTGAGAATCGTGGTCGGCGGCGCAGGCAAGGGGAATGTTGCGTTGCAAATGGATCGAAGAGGTCGTGGTGGAGAGAAAGGGAAGATCATGCGATTCGACACACCCGCAACGAGATCTTATATACCCCGAGCAGTCGGCACCACGTTGCTGTTCAGTGAATCAACTTCGGCAAACCCGATTAAAGAGAGAAGAGGGCAGAGACGGCACACGCGACCGAAGCGGCGGAAACAAACAGGAGGTGTGCGCCTTGTTACCTGACTAAGAAGGCAGATTCGCTCCACAAGAGAGGTACCAGGACAGCATTAGGAAGCAGAAAGCTCGAGCCTGACTCCTTGGTCGCGTCGCAGCACAGAAATTCAGGCAGTGAATCTCGACGGAACAAAGCACACCCGCGAGATGAGATGATGGATGACCTTCGTCTATGGGCCCCAGCATGCGTAGTAATTTGAGGCGAATCTTGGCCACGGCCGGGGCCTGGGCCAGAAGTGGTTCGTCCTACATTAGGGCGATGCATGGAGGGTGGCATTGCTTTCCAGCATGGCCGCCCTCCACCGTGACATGGGGGGCCCGCAGCTGCTGGGGAAGAAGCGGTCCTCCTTTTTTTTTTCTTTCCTTGTCTCTCTTTTGCTGTCTGTTGTCTCTTGTTTTGTCTTGGGCTAGCTCGTTATGACTTCCCGCTAGCCCCCAGTCTCTACACTAGCCCGTACCCTCACCCTGCCCTGGCAGAACGATTTCTGTTTCTTCGCGATCCACCCACGCTGGGGCTGGACGGATCCAGTTTCGGCTGTCACGATGGCTCTCGCGCGCTAGACACAGACACGGAGGGGTGGGCAGGCAAGTGAGGGAGGGCTTCGGAGAATGGGCGAGCGGCGTGATCAAAGGTTGTTATCACGGTTGAGCTTGTTCGGCCCCACCGAATCGATGAATGCTTCTAATTGAGGACCGTTCCGCCAATCTCCACGTGTCCCTCCCTCGCCAGAGGTCTGTCCCTTAGGCGTCCGACAGTTTGGGAGGCTTGAATGAGATGACTGGTCACTTTGGCGCTTAGGTCGACAACTGTCGAGTACTGGCCGTGATTCCCGATCCGGGCGGCTGCACTACAGTGGCGCTCTCCACCCCTGCCCTGGGAGAATGCACGTCATGGTTCAAGACGAGACAAGGGCATGACAGGCAGTAGAATAGCGTGGTTTCTTTTGAAAACTTGATTGGGTATGATGCGATTTACTAGGCTTGGGTGGTGAATCGATTTGATCTTCAATGCAGGCAGGCGACGCCAATGCTGCTTCTGGCGCGCGCTGGTGAGTGTTGTGCCGCGACGGCGAGTCAAGCGAGAGGGAGAGAGCATTATCGAGTTAATTAGCATGCAAGGCTCGGGACGGGTGGGGAGCGGAACGATGGAAACGCAATTAATAACGGGTATGTCCATTGAATCTGGAGCCTGCTGGGAAAATGGCAAAAACACGTAGACGGCTTGACCGCTGAATGGGCATTCAGCTTGTTCTTCAGCCCCAGCACCTGGATCCCCTCTGTGAGCGCCGCCCCGCAAATCCACCGCCGGGAGATACGTGTGTTACAGCATTCAGATCATTATCGCACCTCAACGGCCTGTCACATGGCTGTGGTGGGGTAGGGCAAGCCGGGGGGATGGCGATGTGGATGAGGATGTGGATGTCGTGAAATGTGGATAATGAAGAGTTGGAGTCGGAGTGGATGGATGAAGGGGGACCAGGAAAGAGGGTGGGGTGGAGATGGGGCCGGGGGGGTATGGAAGGGTACGGGAGTATGGTGGTGGTTAAAGAGGGTGAGGCCGGAATCCATGATGAGGTAGCCAGAAAGAGAAACAAAGCTCAGACAGGACTAGGACAAGGGAAGACGGGGGGGGGGGGGGCTATTGGGGACGGGAGAGTTGGGGACGTTGACACGACACAGCTCGGGGGCACCTATATGGAAGGGTGCCCAGGTTGTTGGAGATTGCGTTTGCGGTGGCGCAGTACAGCAAGCAGCACCAGCACCAGCGCCTGTGTTGACGAGAAGCGAACACAATGCGACGGGGAATTGGCGGATAAGGGAAACGAGCGCGGTACGTATCTGGTGGTCGGTTTGGGGAGGCAGGTTGTCGTGGCTGTGGCCGTGAGCTGCAGACATACATGAGTTAGTTGGAAGACATGCAGAAAGCAAACATAGTCCCAACCAAGGCCAGACCAGACCAGGCCGGGCCCGGAACGGGATGTGTGGATGGCGCCAGACACAGGAGGATAGCTAGCATAGGGATTGACGTAGGGGAACGGCGCGAAGGAGGGGCGCGAGGCCAGAAAGAGAGAGAGGCGGCATGGGGGTTGTCATGGCATTGGTGCTGCATGCGGTGCCTGTTTCGGGAGATAGGAATGGGAAGGGATGGGCGTATTTCGCATCTGTTGGTCGAGTCTTCGAGATCGCGGGCCGCTTGGTCTACGAAGTTGTTGGTGCTGCTGCTGCAAGCACCTACATACAAGGCGGCCGCTATCGAAGTCGCGAACAAACTCTATCTAGTTGTCTCCCGTAGACCCTCAAAAGCCGGGCTGCCAACTACGTGTGTGTGTATATGCGTGTGTATGTATGTATGTATGTATCGTCTTAGTCCAGGACCAGGCGTGCGCGAAAGAGTGCGCATGGGCGCGTGCGTGCGTGAGTGTGTCCGTGATGTGAGACCTGCGTCCTTTGCCTTTGATCTGAGAGGAGGATAGAGGAGGGGCCCAGCCGAGCGGCGGCAAAAGGGCACGGCGCTGCAACAGGCAGAGCAAGGGTCTGGGCATTGGGTGCAATGGGGATGAGATGAGATGGCGGTGGGATGGGTTTGACCGTCTCTTTGTCTGCATGAGTATGGATATACCGTCGCATGGATTGAGGTTGATGGTTGTCCAATTCGGGCGGATAAGACTTTTTTCTTCTGGGTGTGTTCCACACTCCTGGGTGACATACTGCCCTTGTACTTCCAAGGGGATGGTGACGAGGATGCCATGGGGTATTGCTGCATCTGGTTCCCTGCTACGCTCCAGGGTCAAACGGTGACGTTGTTGTACTCCAAAGGTCCCCTTTATCCACCCCCGGTTTGCATGACATGGGAATGTTGTCCTTCTGCTCCAGCTTCTTTCGGCGCTTCGGTGTGGACGACTGTGTAACTCCCCCAGCAGCTCTTATCCCAATCTGGCTGACTCCTGCAGAATCACGTAAAGGCCCACGACGAGTTAAGAGAGCTAAAGGCTCCCCTGACCCAGCCTTATGTTGTGCAAGGCCCCCGCGAAGGGGAAGGGGGGGGAAGACTAGGGCTTTGGAGGGGGGGCTTCGATTACCTACCTATTAGAGGAGCCGTTCTAGTCTGGATAGGATCGACAAAGTGCAAATGCGGGTCTAGCTTCGAGCAAACAATGGCGGCGGGCCGTAAGTACGGTCGATTTCTTGTTGAGACGACCTCTTGTCAGGTAGCAGAGGAAGCCGATCCCCGGCTCTCACTAATCAGCGCTTCAACCCCCTCCTGCCCGTCCCGCTCCGCCCCGACAGAGGCCCCAAGTCGCACTAGAGCACGAACAACAAACCCATCCGAGCTCGGGGACCATACGTTGTGAGAAAAGCCAGGCTGACCCTGACTTGCGCTGACCCGCCACGGAGGGGGGGGGGGCCAGATTTCATACGGATGGAGACCCGGGAAGTCTCGAGGCGGTCTTCCCCTTTCTATTTTATTTTTATCTGTGCGTCGTCGCCCTCGGAGAGCCGTGGCCTTGGGGAAGTCCGGACGGGGGACCCTCCCGAGCTTCAGCCTCGGCGAACACGGACCGATCTGTCACCATGAGAGCCGCATCGACGACCGAAGCCAACAGGCGAGACAGCCGAGGCAAGGCGCCTAGGTACGTACCCGGCGAACCGCGCCTAGAGCCTGGACGGGAGGTACGCCGACAACTTGCGCAAATAAGCATTGTTCGGTCGGTCAGGGATGCGTCGCGTATGCTTTGTTTTCTTCCCTCGTCCTGCCGGTGCGTTAGAGTCGGGCGCTGCGCTGGTGCTCTGCTGTGCGACCCCTCCCCTGGGTCCCGATCGAAGGGGTGGCTCTTTTGCTTTTCCCGACAGACTGGTAACCTTCATTGCCAGTCCCTCATCGGCTCGTTTCCGAGTGCGTCAAAGGAAGCGCTCATTCGATAATCGCACAGGAGGAGCGCCCTCTGTCAAGGCCGACCGCCGCCGTTGGGGTAGCCTGCAAGCGTCCATGAGGAGGGGGGCCAGTCAGGGTAGCGGGTGGACAGGGGGAGAGCGTGGTCTTGCCTGCTGGACATGGCATGGGCATGGGGCATGGGCGTTAGTCGTCAGTCCGGCTGTCGATTCAAATCGGCAACCGCTTTTGCTAGTTAGGGAGGTGGGCTTGCCTCGAGGGCAAGCACAAGCACCACTCCCAGCTCTGGCAGCAGCGTTGGCATCATAGACCCCCGTTGTGCCCCGGGCGTGCCCGAAGCAACCCCATTATCACGACGGTACCTTGTGTGCGCCCTGCCATGTGTATTATGTATGTACGTGTGTGCAGACGCACATGTCTGTCCACCAAGACATGACCAAAAAAAAAAGCTGAACAAAAATCGAGACACAGCAGTCAAGCAAGTCGGACTTGAATCCGGACGCACGGCTGCATCAAGCGAACGCCTAAACATGCCATCTTGAATAATAGCTCAAATAGTCTAGAGCACAGAGCTCAGGTCAGCATCAAGTCAGCGCCTTCCGCGTCAAGGGCCTCGTAGTTCTATTCCACTCGGGTGACGGGAGCCTCGGGACGGTCTGAGCGCGGATACAATGCATTCCAAGTTCCAGGTCTACCATGGGAGGTGAGACAAAAAAAAATCCAAGACATTTCTTTTTCCTTTCTGAGATGATTATACCACCAACCAACCGGCTAACACAAACCATCCTCCACCCAGCCCACCACCACCTCGCCTCGTAACCCGTTGTCGCTACCAAAATTGGGTTGGACAGAGCCCACCCTTGTCCGCCGCCGCCCACGTCCGCCGCAGCTAAGATGCCAGGCGAGGTCTCGCAGGGTCTCAGGCGCCATCTCGGCCGATGCGCCCACCGACAAATGAGAGGGCGGAGCGACCACAGTGCAGCGATTCGAGGGAGTACTCAAAGCTACATCTACATCTACAGCGACACTTATGCCATGCCATGCCATGCCACCACCACCACCACCACTACGAAACACGACTTGCACCCCCGACGCCATCGCTTACTAGTCTCGCCAAGGGGTGTGGTGTTTGCGACGAGGGCCACCACAACCCAAAGGGAAAGGGAAAAATGATATGATACCGTGTCGCTTTGGAGAGATGCTTTTGACGGATCATGGTTCCGATTTCCCCTTGACAGCCATGGGCGTTTGCTTTTTGCCGCCGTCACATGCCACGTGGAATTTGATGGCTAACGTCCACTAACAGGATGGGTATCAGAGTTCGAACTGGCTTGAGCCGATCCCGTTCATTCCAGCGTTGCGACACGGGACTATTCGTAACTCAAGGTGGCTTGGGGAGGAGCAGTGGCCCTTGGGCACGTCTGCCGTGTTTTGAGTGTGGCTTCTTCACATTGGTGCTTGAGGGCTTGCGAGGTCCGCGCGCACATACGCAACGTAGTTTCCGCACAATGGATCGTCGGGCTGATGCCGCCCTCATCCACTAAGGACCGGCCTTTTTTCAGGGCCTTTTTTTTCTTCTTCTTTCCCCCCCTTCTCTCTTCTTTCTTCATGCAGGCTGGCGGATCACACTCCTGCGAGACCGGCAGATGGTCTGCAGTGCCTGCACAGCGTCGTTCTAGGTGGAGACCCAACTGAGTCGACTTTGAGGGCGTCCTGGGGGCCAGGGTGAACACAGTCATCGCATGGGGCACCATCCTGCAACCGGGAACTTGGTTGCAGGAAGCACACGACCCAAACATTGGCCCCCTGGCACGGTGACACAATGGTCAGCGACGCGGTCAGCGAAACGAAAAGCAAAAATAGGAAATCCGAGTATCACCATCTAATCCAGCCGTGTGCCATATTGGGATACGGTGCATTACGGCTGACACTACTTCGGACAATTCATACTCTATGGAGCTTCAGCTACAGCTCCAGCTACAATTAGTACAGCTCGAAGCTCGGCCCAGCTTGCTCTAACGGCCGATGGGGCACGGCACAGAAGCAACCGTCGCGCCGCTAGCGCCCCCCATACGTTAGGTTAGTTGGACATGGTTTGCTGTCACTCATTCATGACGCTGCACCAGACCCCATCGCATCCATGCCATTGCCATGCCATGCCATGCTAATGCCATGCACCATGGGTGCTGGCGTCAGGTCGCGGGCGGTTAGTCCCCGTCTCGAACAGGCCTAGAGTCATTCAACCTCAAAAAAACTCAAAGTGTTCTGATGGCCTGGCTGGCCACGCTAACGCTGACGATGCGCCACGAGGGGGGCGGGATCCGACAACCAGCGGCGTCTAGGGATCGTCAAATTGGCAATTTGAGTTCATCATTACCTCACCCATGTTCCCCGTCGAACCAGTTCAGTTGTCGTTGCAATCGCTATGGCCCCAAGGTGTTCCTCGGGGGATGTGAGGGGCGCTTCCGGCAGCGGCAGCGGCAGACCGTCGTTGTCAGCCTGAGGTCGGCCCATCGGACCACCCAGCTCCGCAGCTGCGCCGTTGTCAAATTGCACTGGCCATCGGCGCCGAAACCGTGCCCCGTCCCCCTCTGAAACCCCTTCGGCGCGGCCACGGCACAGCCAACTACCGGCTCTGAAATCCCCGGCGCACTTGCCTGCACCTGTGCTGCGCTGGACGACGACGGAGACGGCCGGTCGAGGCAGCACGGCCGGCGTGTTGCGCGATGCCGCCTGTGTCTTGGGCCGCATTGACGACCGACGCCCGCCTGCATCCAACGCACGTCGTTGCTGATGCTGCCGGCCGCCGGGTCCAGACCGGATATAGTCGATTTGTGAGTGATAAAACCAAAGATACTTGTTACTTCTCAAAAAGGGAAACGGGATTGAAATTTAGTCGATTTAGTACGCACCAACAGAGCATAGTTCGAGATGTCCCCGTGGGATGGGGGATCCTTTGAAGATAGCTACGTAAGCGCGCCCCAAATATAACAGACATCCATGGCAAGAACAACCGCCCACGCCGTCCAGCAAATGGGACAGCTAGTGCGCAGTCTAACCCCTACGCAATCTGACAGAAGCGCCCTCGAAAGGACGCTCATCTAGCCTTGCTTAGCCCGGACGGGCCGAGATCAGCACGCACACGTTGGTGCTTTATGTCTGTCCCCTCCCGCTACCAATCCAATCGAGATCCGAACAAATGAGGCAGGTTATTGGCGTAGGGGCGTGAGAAAACAATTGAGGAGACAACAACTACAGCATGGAAGCAGAAATTTTTTTGATGTCTACCTCTCGCGGAATCGGGGCCGGGAGAGGGGAACCCACGCTACCGGAGGGGACATAGTGCATATGGCAGGGCCTCTCTGTGGCCTATTCCTCTTGTTTCCTCCTGGGTCCCATTGGACGGCCTTTGGGGCGGCTTTGAACCCGGCCGAGACAAATGACAGCAACGTATTCGTTCCGGGGCGAATCGCAATACATGGTTGAGCGGGTCAATACCGCGCGACGTCTGCAGTTCGGCAGGACAGAGCGAACGATGTCGGACCCCCTTGTATGCTCGGCTGTCACCAGACACCCCTGGCAGCAGCAAAAGCAGAGGCAGAAGGCGAATATGCCAACATAGACGCGGTGAGGATGGATTTACCCGCCGTTCCTATCGGGACATATACCGCGCCGCTTAGGGTGCAGCTGTTCTCGTGTCGGTGCTCCCCAATACTGACACGCAAGGACCCTCTACGCAGCATTTTGACTGACAATGATCCCTCGTTTATCGAGGATAGAATGGTATACTACTGAAGCACACTTACCTAGTGTTGGCCTGAAAACATTGGGCGCCATGCGTAAATCACCTTTTTTTTTCTGCTCTCCTCAGTCCATCCCACTTCAGGAGAAAGTGGGCTACGCAGGATGGGGGGACACTGTGATGTGAAATCAAGGCCGCATGATAGCTGGACGGCGTCGAGATTAGTCTAAGAGGGACCCCCTTCTTCCCCACGATGCTACGACTGCCCCCATGGTCCCTCTTGATTGCGAGCTGCACGAAATTAAGGGCCCTGGGAGCAAGAGGGAAAAACTTGTTCGTGATGCGACGGCGGGACCCAGAAAGAGGGTCACCACAGGGGGCGGACCGCAGGCGAAAGAGAGGCCAATCGACGGCCCGTTGCCGAGTCCGAAACTTGGCTCCGAACGCAACTAGCTGGGAAACTAGTCGCGACCCAGGCGATGCATGTTGGTTACTCGTTTCAAGGCCGTTGAAATGCGCGCTGTTTCGACTTGCTGCGCTTGTGCATCTTTGGCCCGCTTTTGTTGTTGTCGCCAAGCACACAGGTATGTCATTGAATTGTTTCACATGAGCAGCAAAAAAAAAAAGTAGTTACAAAAAGACCTTTTGAGCAAATCTCGTTGGATAAGAAAACCAAAGGGAAGAAGAAACGCAGGGTAAAAAAAATTTTTATCCCTGCCTGCAGCAACTGTGGATCTCAATCACTGGTTACCCGACGGCTGGAGAGCCGCATCTTAAGCCACGTCAGTGTTGGCAGATGCAACTGCGTGGGAAAGCGATGCCGGTTTGTGGGGGGAAACAATTGAGAGAAGAAGAGGACGGGCCGCCAAGGAATCCAAGAGCAAGCCAAGAGACGATCAATGAAAAAACAAATCCAATTAAAAAAAATAAATCAACAAAAATTTTAATCAGAAAAAAACTTTCTGGAACATGTCTTGTGCGCCTTGACCCCAGCGGGATCAAAGAGCAATGGCCCCCCCTGTCATCGACCAGGGTGTTATTCCACACCATATTCAAGGAATGGGCTGGTTCATTCGGACGAGGCCAGGCTTCTCTCCAGATGTGGGAACTGGAGCAAACAATTGGAGACAAACGTCAACACTATCCAATTTCGACACCGGCAATTCCAATCGCAAGGGTTTCCCTCTATTATTTCCCACGATGCTAGCCCAATCTATGCACACCCAATTGTCAGGTTCCAACACGTCAAAGACCGGGTGGCTGACTCGCTAATCCCACTTGTCCGACTCGATGCACAGGGTGGCAGCCGAATTGCCTGCCTATTCCAGCAGCCCCGTCCAATAGTGACGAATCTGGATATTGTTGAGTTTGACCGAAAGATACTTGCTCTCTCACTTCCCACAGCGCCTTGTTTTGTCACTTTTGTCCAGCATCTCCTTGCCAGGAATTGCCTGCCAATTCCTGCCCCATCCCTTTCGCCCGATTTACGACTCCCAGAAGCCAGGGAAGAGATACTCGATCTTCTTCATCGACTCCGGGTTGCGGCCCTCGGGCTTCGTCATGAACTTGACCGCCCCTTGAGAGGCACCCTCCCACCGCTTGGCCGAAACCAGACCGCTATGTTCCTCCTCAAGGAGGCGATCGAGAACGCCGGCCACCAGTCGCTTAGCGTTTGCGACGTTGGCATGCATGCACTTGATGACCATCTCGACATTGACATCCTCAAACGAGTGCCAGCAGTCATAGTCAGTGGCCATGCAGATGACCTGGTAGGCCATCTCAGCCTCGCGGGCCAGCTTGGACTCGGGAAGAGTCGACATGTTGATGACGGATCCTCCCCAGGATCGGTACATGTGCGACTCGGCGCGAGTTGAGAATTGAGGTCCCTCTGTCCTGGATGTCAGACCGATATCTATGAGACGTATCTTATCATTGAAGGCATCATCTTACCCATGACGATAAGCGTTCCCTTGTCATGCAGGACGACACCATCGCCTTCGAGCTGCTTGGCGCAGGTCTGTACCACGCTGGCCAGACCAGTGTCGAAGGGATCGGCGAAGCCGACGTGGCCGACGAGGCCGTCCTCGAAGAAGGTGAAGGGTCGGATGCCCTTGGTGCGGTCAATGACCTGGTCGGGCACCACAAAGTCCATGGGCTTGATCACCTCCTGCAACGAGCCGACAGCGGAGAAGGCGATGACGCATCGTACACCGATGTGACGCAGAGCGGCAATGTTGGCTTGGTTAGGGACCTGATGGGGAGGGAATTGGTGGTGCAGGCCATGGCGGGCGAGGAAGGCGACGTAGGTGCCCTTGTGGGAGAGGATCTGAATCGGCGCTGCGGGCGGGCCCCAAGGAGTGATGGGGTTGACGGCGGCCACGGGCTCGAAGCCTTCGAGCTTGCCAAGGCCGGTACCGCCAACGACGGCGATGTGGACAGGCTCTGCGGGAAGAGGTGTTTAGCTGTCGCTACACTTGTCTCGGATGCGCTGGGAGTGTTGAGAGCTTGGAGGGGGAGGGGCTGACACATCACACGTACTGTCAAAGCTGGTAGGGAGGTCACTCATCTTGGCGGCTGAACGGGAGGAGGGAGCTGAGTTGCGAGATTCCGGTGAGGGCGTCAGGAAGATGAGAGGGAGCTATCTTCTCTTGAGGACGTTGGCGCTCGAGACTTGCGACTGACGAGACTTTTTTTACCCCACCATCAGCGGGAGGTGGTTGAGCTTTGCGTGATGGAGGGGTCGTGGGCCTCATGCTACCTTGCCATTGGCCAAGCGGTTGGAGACAAGGTGAGCATTTTGCCTCGATTTGTAACCAGCAGGTAAGTTTGGAACGTAGTGTGAGCTCGATAGTCTTTCACAGTGATCTGCTTTGGAACACCGGGCCTAGATGCCGACTCTCCAAGCAAAAACCTCCATGTTTGTAAGCCATGCCAACTGCCCGCAACGGGGGGCTGTGAATAGGTTGTAGGGTAGGGTCCTGAGTGCGGGATGCTAGCTTTAACCCTCTCTCATGATGACATCACAATGTATCCTAGTAACGGAAAATTTTCTCGTGGATGCGCTGGAACGGCTACCCGGGCGATCCAGATTAGGGGGGATCTTGCAGAAGGTATCCAGCGAGATCAGAGATACAATGCTACCCAGGAGTGGCAAGTCTCGGTGGCAAAGCTGCGTGAGTACGAAGTTTGTTGTCTTGATACGTAAAATACATGGCCGTGCTAGAGCAAAGCATGAGACATGCGACGAGACCCCGCACACAAGACGAGGCAAGCCCAATTCAAAGCCGGCCCTAATCCAAGGCATTGTTGCAGGCCAAAAGACGACAATGCGGCTATACCAGGTTGAAAATTGGCAACGATGACAAAATCATAGCTACGAAATGGCTCCTTGCGAATTTTTTTAGAGCATTTCTCTCTGCTGTGCCTCGGCCGTCATGGCAACTTCTGGTCGAGCTGGGCTTTCTGCTTACCAACCCCGCTAAAATTTTCCAACGCCGCTCCACAAACTGAGCAAACCACGAACTCCGACCATCGTTTGCCTACGGCGCTACATCGCACTGAGATATGCCTACACATTTCGGAATCGGAATGACGAAGATACCAGATTATGTCACTCTGCCTCCCGAGGAAATCGATGAGGGCCCCGGCGAGACCATCGAGGAGCGGTGCTTCTCTGCGGCCCTCATTTGCCTGGAGGGGCACTACACCCAGTCGCCTCCCATGGGCCCCCAGACAGCAGCCAGAGTGAGCTCCATGATCTCGAAGACGCTAGAAAAGACACATACCCTTAGAAAAGCCCGGTATGTACTGCCGTGCCAACGTGGAGTGAATCTTGGCTGACCCAACCCCGATAGCGAGGCGCTCTCGAGAAACGTAGCGATCTGGATTTGGCTCACCAGAATATTCGCGGCCGCCATCCCCAGCCTGACGACAAGGTCCGTTGGACCGCTCTCGAGCCTGAACGACCCCGAAAAGGGTGTCACGCCGCAGGAGAGCACCGCTCTAATCGTTATGAACCATGCGTCCATCAAGGAAGACCTGGGCACGCTCATCAAGCTCATGCACATTGCCAGGAACCTCCTCGTGAACGCAGAGCCCGAGGTGCCACAGGATATCTGCGCCGCCGTTCACTTTGACCAGATGGTTTACCAGACTATTATCCTCTGCGTCAACGTCACCAGCAAAGGATATGACGGTGAAATCCTAGACGAGACCCAGAGGCTAAAACTGGGCGATATTACGGAATTATGTACGGAAGATTCGTTTTTCTTTCTCTCTGATGGTATCATTGCTTACAATTTTTAGATAAAAAGCTTCTCGTCACATCGCTCCAACAGGCTCACAACTGGACTGCAAAGCACGACCGGAACAAAATGTCCTTTTGGTTTGATGTACTATTCGATGACGACGGTGCCCTTTCTGGCTCCGAAGAAGGCATGGGAGATGGCTCGGGGTTCCGACCAGACGTGGCAAAGCAGCAAGTTCAGCACTGGCTCGACCGTAACTCAAAGATGTGTGATACCGCCAGAAACCTACTAAAGGACTATGCCCAAAACCAGGCGGACAAGCCCCCGGGAAACCTGGCTCCTATTCGCCCATTGGCGTGGAACTGGTTGCCAGACGGCTCTGTGGATGTTCCCAGCGATGTTGCGAACAGTGAAGAAAAGATCAACCCGGTATGGAAGCCGGATGAGACAGACAGGTTTGAGCAAGACCGCGCCTACGGCCGAGTATCTCGAGAGATTGACACCTGGTGGCTTCGAGCCCGGGACCCCAACTACGATGACTGGGTTGTCAGCATGCCCTCTGTGGAATTTGCCCAGAACCGTACCGAGCACTGCAGGAACAACTTGGTGCATCGATACGCTCATTCTTACGGAGCAGAGCATTCACCACCTCCGGGTGTTGTTGAGGAGGAAATCTCAGATCACGAACACTGCCCACATTGCGAACATTGCGACCATGGAAATGACCACGACGACCATGATCGTGAGCACGATCATGACCACGGCCATGAGCATGACCACGGGCACGACCATGAGCATGAACATGAACATGAGCATGAGCATGAGCATGAACATGAGCATGAGCATGAGCATGAACATGAACATGAACACGAACACGAGCACAGTCACGAACATGAACACGATGACGATCATAGCCATGACCACGACCACGACCATGAACACGATCATGATCATGACCATGACCACGACCATGATTGCGAATGCGACTGCGAGCATCATCACCACCATCATCATCACCATGACCATGATTATGCGCACGACTATGTGGAAGATATGATAGATGACGAGGAGGGTGATGACGATGAATCCTACGGAGAGGGCCCGTTAACTGGTCTATTGACGGAAGTGCCGAATATCCTCGATCCCAAGCAAATAGAGGCGTTGCACATGATTGTCAAGTCTTGTATTCTTGATAATGCCGGCTCAGGCTTGACTCGTGCAGGCGAGAACCTCCAAAAGACGAGATGCAGGATGTTCTTGGCCCTAGACTGCGGAAAGAGTCTACTCAGAGAGATGCTTGTGTTTATTGCCGTGTGGGAAAAAGATGAGCAGTCTCTAATCTTCCAAGTCACGACGCAAATCATCGAAGCGCTTCACCACAGCGCCTTGATCCCCTACGCTTGGAATTCGCTACGGATACCAAAGGACATCATCTCACCCGCCCAGACAGTCTTGCTACGATTGGTCAACCACATGTTCCGAGCTCGAGTCAACAACCCGTCCTCGCAGGAGTCCAAAGACAACACACGAGACATTAAGCTGGTCCACTTCTTCTTTAGCTTCTTCCGCAGCCGCATAGTCCCCGAATGCGCCGCTTTGATGCACCTGCAAGCGCAGATCCGGGAGGAAAACTGCGACCCGTCGGAATTCCCCGTCGACAGCTGGGATATGGAACGGGCCAAGGACGGCCTAGCTCAGTATCTTGACTTCCTGACGACGGTGGCTGAGATGATGGACACGCGAACGAAGCTCATCGAGTGGGAGGCCGTGTACGATCTAATCACGATCCTCAGCGGGCTTGAGGCCGGCGTGCCAAAGAAGCCCCTGATTGAGTTGCCCAAACGGTCACCACGTGGCGATAACGGCGCCAACCCCATGGTTGAACGCCCATACTCGACCGGGGACGAGAGCCTTTCCCCATCACCGCCGCCCCCACCTCTGCAGGAGCCCGCTCACAAGTTCCCATGGTCAGGGATCAAAGGGCAAATATTCACAATCATTGCCACGCTGCTGCAGCCGCCACCAGGACAGAGCAGCCCGGGAAACCCCGACGTTCAGATGCAGATGGTCAAGTACAACGGCATCGTGCCCTTGCTCAACTGCTGCGCTTACGACGACCACAACCCCTTCGCCAAAGAGCGAGTGACCATCTGCTTGAAGTGGCTGCTCGACGGCTGCGAAGCGGCCAACAACTTCTTTCGAGAACTGGTCAACCTGGCGCCCCAGCCGAACCTTAGACCGCCACCGGGAGGCACAACCGTTTCTACCATTCGCGTCGACGGCATCCAGGGCGAGGTGAAGGTCCAGGTCCGCTCCAACACTGCCGGCCCGGCCGCTTCAGATGTCGAGGATGTCGTAGGCGGCACGGGAAGGCTCAACCTTAATCAGCCCAGCGGCCGAGGCAGCATCGAGGACGATTTCATGGCATAGAGGCACCAAGTCGAGGTGCCGCGCATTAGCGGGAGGGGGTTCGACAGCACTTTGCTGGCGACGGCGGGCTGGAGGGCGCGATTGAGGCGAGCTGAACGACGGTCCGTCCCCCGCCCCATTGCTCCGAATGGTAAGAGGACGGGGAAAATATGTGGAACATCAGCACCGGGGGGGGGGGGGGGGGGGGGGGGGGGGGTTATCACCAAGCTTTTCTACGGAGTACAGGGATGTTTTTATTTTACGTCCACTTGCAGATGGAGCTGGTCGGTGGAAGGGGTATTTTCTTTGTAATCTCCATGTCCCGAAACAAGCTGATGAGAGGGGGACTGCAACAATAACACAAAAAAGAAGAACAATTCAATCATCCCATCTACGGGGCCCATCCTTGCCAGAAGCGCGACGTGATTAATTTGTCCACCACTTGACTGTCCAGCAGCGTGCTTCGTCTCCATTCGCCCAAGTGCATACCTTAACCAGCTCCTGCACGCGGCCGCTTCCCGATGAGGGTCACCCTACAGCGATTGGGAACTGATCGCCACGAATCATCGCTTTGCCCCGGGTTTAGCGCCTTTGATAAACCCCGAATGGCCAGGGAGCCAGATAATTCTTCTCGGATCTGGATGGCCTCAGCTAGACCTGGCCGTTCAAGGGTGGCTTGGTTGAGGGTGCCATCCATTACCAGCCCTCCTTGAGTCGAACCGTGGTACTGATGCACACCACACTTGGGCCCCAGTCGATGAGCGACAGCAAGATGACCCCTGTCCCTCCATGATCGCCGTCCGTGTCCTTGAGCCCAGTAAGGCTACCCCGTCCTCTATCTAGAGGAGGGGGGGAAGGCGATACGCTCTTTCGCTTCCGTATCGCCGCTAGGAGGATTCTTTTTCATGGAACCGCCGCTCATGTTGCTTTTTTTTTTTCTGACCAAAGGTAGGCCAATAAAGCTACAGCGTAACCCCGTGAGCGCAGCTCTGAGTCGCATTCCAGAAGAGGTAAACGAGGCTTCTGCGGGGCTTTGCTGCAAGTGACCCTGGCTTTCACTTGTCTGCTTTGCCCCCTCAACAAGTAGGGCCGTGGTCAGCTCCTGCGCGCGAAGAATAGAAAAAAAAATGCAGATAATGACTCAAAACCTCATGTCCATGTGGTGCTGCTTCTATGGCCTAACATGTCGCCTGGATCGTCCCGGGGGATGTGATCAATCGTATTCATGATTTCGGCAGTTGTTTTGACCCTTACCCCAGCCGTTCAGGCTTGGTGGAAACCTTTCAAACTGATGCTCTTTAGTTGCTTCCTGCGGCCCTTAGGCTTCCCGAATATGCAGTGGCAGGGGGCCAATTGGCAGAAACGCCATCTGCCACTCATGTACCCCCTCCCCTCGGGCTGGATTGATTCCGCGGAACCCGGGTTCTCTCGATGCTGCTTTTATTTGCTTTTGCGTCTAGTCGAAATATTCAGACGGCTGACCGGGGGCTTCGTTATTGCACAAGCACCAATGTTCCCAACGAGTAACCTTGCCAGACAGAGGTCAGGCAAGCTCCTTCCTACGTGAAGGCTGACCCTCAGAACAATGGAAGCAAGCTAAGTACGATGGTGGCGAAGATGGACCGGTGTGCTTGTGAGATCCACTTAGAAGCAGGAACACGTCGTACGTCACCATGACGATACTTCTCCTCTCAAGTCATTGTCTGGCCTGGCTCAGTGTTGCTGGGTGGTGACTTTTCAAGAGAGGACTGGCTTTGGACGAAGCAGGCCCTGAGGCGAAGCAGAGACAGAGCTTGGGCCGGTATCTAGGCCCCGAGTGCTCGTGGGAAGTTGATGGATGAGACACCCGGAGATCCAATGGAAGGGGATGAGGGTGCTGACCCTACTGGAGGTCACGGCCAGGATGGGTCTGACCACACATCCATCCATCTTGAGGATCCGAAATGGATAGTGATGAGTGTGCAGCCATACGCAATAGGAAACAGACTTGATCGTTATTCCTTATCGGCTGTCCAAAATATGGAATCCTGGCTGAAAAGAGCTGGACCATCTGTCTTTCTGTCTCTCTAACCGAGTCAGGTCTTGCAGAGAGAGAGTGTGTGGGAATGGGTGATGTGTGGTTGGCTCTAAAAGAAAGACCTGCACAAACCCATTCTAGTGTGTCTCTTGCGTGTGGTAGGGTGTGGAGGACTGCCCCTCCTCAAAAGAAGCCAGTCCCTTCGGCCCGCTCCTCATCTGGGCCCCTAGTTGCCCGAGTGGAAACAGAATGAGTAGTGCCCTTTACCGCAAATGACACTATTTATTTCCGAGTCTCGTCTAAAAGGCCGTCGAGGGGCTTGTAGAGCCTTGTCGAGCAATTGGCACAACTGGATGGTACGTGCTGAAATGTGGCAGCAAGGAGGGGCCCGTCCTCGATCAGCCTGATCAGGCTGTCTCCAACTGTCACCCCTAACCGTCAGCTCCAGATCTTGCATCACCCAGATGGCAAGATGTAGAACACACCCAAGCATGTTTGTCAAGAAGGTGGCCTGTGAGCAAGAACAAGTAGCGAAGCGGCAGGGTCTACCCCAGGCCTGCCCAGGGTGAGGTAAGGGTGATGGGATGGAGGCGGTGGTCACATCCAGTGCCCATCCTTGACCTCCCACCACTTTGATGCGGCTGGGGGTTCATCTGCAACTGGACCATGCGCCAATAAGCCATGTTTTGAATCACTACCGAAGCGGCTACGCACTGCGCATCAACAGTACTAGGTAGCCAACCCACTTAATCGAGCCTCATGATCCGTCCGTCGGAGGCCTTGAGCGGTGACTGCTGGTAGCTCATGACCTCCCTCCGCGACCCCGATGTTTTCGCCTATAGAAGAGAGAACCTGGGTGCTGGGAATTCATAGTCAAGCCTGATTCCCCGCGTGAATAGTGAAAATTCCCAACCCTTCCTCTTCTCTCTTTCTCCGCCCTTGCCTCCTGCTTTCTGCCTCCTGCCTCCTCCTGCCCCCTTCTCCACTCCCCGTCAGAGACTTGCCTTCCCTACGGCGAAAAACCAACTCGGACTAGGCCAGCTGCACGTTGTCAAAGCTGTCTGTGGCATTGCCATGGTGGGCCCTGTCTTTTCTTGTTCAATGGCCGCTTGCACCTTCAGCGCCCAGTGGCTTGTACAAGAGAGCCTGACATTCTTTTTTTACTTCTTGCAATTCTGTTGCCCACACACCTCGTCTCCCCTTCGACAATGATCCTCGAGGACAACGCATCTCGCGCCCGCACTCTCCACCAGGCCCAAAGATGCCGCTACATCTTCCTCGGCATAGAGAATGATGAGGAGACGCCTGGGATAAGATCCAATCAATGTCAATCCAGCTTTGAAATTTTCAAAAGTAGCTGACCGACTCTACTGGCTTATTTCTAAGGCGTCGGTTGCCTTATGTTAGAGTGGGCTCCATTTACTAGCAAGCAATGGGAGAGACCAAAGCATCTCGCGATTCCAATTCGTCCGGAGGGCCCTTGCTAGTGGTATGATCTGATGTGCTGGACGCAGGTATCTCGTAGGATCGCCAGTGAGTGAGCCTCGCTCTCCTTTCCCACAATAGGCAGAACCACCTTTGGCTTTGGGGGAGGAAAGACACGGCCAAGCCTTTTCTACCCTGCCCACCGAAGCTGGCATCATTCGAGCCCAAGCCTCAAGGTTGGCTGCCCTCTTTGCTTTTCTCCCTGCACCTCACTGCTTGTCGCTACTCCTTTCTGGGTTGCTGCATTTGACTTGTCTAGTATAGTCATCGTTGTCCCCCAACACTTGACTCTGCCATACTACAGTTGTCACGTTTCATATCACGCATCCGCACTTTCGCTGCTTGCATATTGTACCCCCGGGGAAAGTCTTTTGAGTCAGGAGAATCTGTCAAGACCGTCAGCTTTGACAATCACTTCATGATAGAGAAATGCTTCGTGCTCCTCCACTTCACTCCCTGACCTTGTATTTCTCTCAACTTGCACGATAAGTGACCGGCAGCGACAAACACCGCATGCCTCGCCGCCAAAGACGAAGGATACCGTCATCAAACTCGAGCCACACTTCCGACCAGACCGACTCTTTTATCTACCCCATCTCGAGGCAGACCCTTCGCGGGACTAAACGCGCCATCTCGGATCTCGCTCCTGGCGACATGCCTCGACATCCGAGAAACAAGCCTGAAACGGACCGACAGCGGGATGCTCGGTTAGCAAATCCTCGTCGTATCGCTCCTCACCCTAGCGAACCAAATAATGCAATGGCGTCACTGTCTGTGAATGGGCCCACGAATTCTAGTCAGCTCGAGAAAGGTAGGCCGGCATCAAAGCTTGAAGTTAAAGGGACCTGTATGCTTCAAATGATTGAGGGGAATAGCATGCCTTTGACGCTATTGGCCGCCGTCAAGCACCAGAAGGGCATATCTTTGATCGACATCAAAGAAACCTATACACAGCGTTTGGGTTGCGTGGTAGATCCGTTTCCCATAAAGAAGTACAGATACAAAGGCGGATCTGGGTCGTGGAAAGCTATTGGCGAAACAAAAATACATTTCAAGAAGTTGGATGGAGGCTTCGAGGAAATAACGGCAGTGGTATGGCAGGATAACGTCCCGTTTGAGCTGATTATCCACAAAAGTCTAGTTTCTACGATTCTTTACCCGAGAGGTGAGTCGACCGACCATTGGTTCTTGTTGATAAACACTGACAGTGGGAAAATAAGTCCAACAAAGTCCAGAACGCCCAGGCAGTTCTTTCACTATTGTTCAGGAAACTAGAGCTGCTATATCTAATATTTCCTCGACCGACATGAGCCAGGAAGGCGGAATCCATAGCTCAGTGATGAGTTCTCGACCAGAGACACCTGCACCTCCCCGCTTGGACGAAGTTGGACTCATAATGGCAAATCCGGACCGCATGACCAGCGGACTGGTTCTTGACAGACATCCTCCTGTTGGGCAAGCCAATAATATCCTAGGAGAAAGGCCGGCGGACGGGCAATACCCGAGCGGCGATACAATCGGACGGCTTCAAACACAAGTCATCACAAACTCGACTGAGAACAATTTTGATTGGCAGAGTTTTGTCTTGTCAGACTTTGACTACTCGATTTCCCAGGGAAGACCCCAGGATTCTACCGCACCGCTGTCCAGTTACTTCAACCTGGGGTATGCTTCGGGTCCTGGGGTCGACCCTATTCCCCAGCAGAACATGAATGATCCTGGGCTGCTCGAGCAATTCCTCAACATGAGCGGAGCTGGTTCTCAGAATAATCCAACCTACACCCAAATTGGCCAGCCAGATTACTATTGGTTGAACGAGCCGGTTTCTGGAGCACCCCACTTTGGCTCGCAACAAGTTGGACAAACAAGCACGTTCCATGGCCACCAACCACAAGACGGGGATAAATCCGAGCATATCCCCGATGGGAAATTCCTAGAAAACAACAAGGACTGAAACATTGCTGGGTCCATAGTCGCCGGGGTGTGAATGAAGTTCAGGGAGGGGAGGTTCCTTGGCAATATACTTTCATCCCCACCTACCCCTTCTTCGATAACAGACCGCCCTGAATACGACAAAGACGTACGGGACGTATCACTAGGATTTATTATTTGGGTGGGGGATAAGTTTGGGGTGCGAGCATGTTGGGGCCATGAAGATGTTACAAAACTCAACTGAATAAAAGGCGGATGGGTAGCGTTGATGACGATGACGACAATGGCGACGATGATGATACATATCTATGTTCTCAATATTTATATATACTCACTCTCTTTTGACGGTCTGTATTTTCTTTTCATGTAGGTAGTTGGCTGAATGAGTTAGTCCCCGAAGCTCTCTTCCGATGTGAAGCAACCGTTGCACATGCATGACAAAGCTTCGCAAACATGTGCTAGAATGGTTACCTGTATTTGGCCGTCAAGCAAGATACGGGTCATAGTGTGCCATCGTATTTGCACTTTCTGGATACGCCGTGAAACTTTGTAGACGGGGGGGCAGGTGAGAAGCTAGCCGTAACCGACGGGCAAAAAAAAGGGCCCTGGAACCATTCAACCCCCGGCGATGCGTTCGTCCGGCTGCACGGTCGTGGGTATCGCCGGAAACATGACAAGTCAGCTCCGTCATGTCGCTCTGCCGCGCGGTAGCAGCCCTTTTCATTCCCACTCTTTGCTTGCCCGGGCCCCCTGTCTCACCGGTGTCACTCGGAGGGGAGGGGAGGGGGGGGGGCAGACCCAACGATTTGGATCGGCAAGAAGGAGTGGGATCTGGAAGACGGAGACAAAAGGCTGGCGTGGGATGACAGGGAAGAGGAAAAGAAGAGGGAGGAGGAGTGGAAGGAGAAAAAAAAAAGGCAGAGGAGGGGAGGGTGTGTGTACGGTGACAACCTATCGTCTAACGCGCTCTACAGTAGCACGTATCGAATCGAGAGGGCCGCTGACCGTCGACGGGAGCTTTGGTCCGGAGCTGGGCAGAACATTGTTTCGAAGCTGCTGTCTTCTTCTTTTGTCTTGCTCAGCCAGGGCCAATGCCATGCCAACAACACCTGCTGTGGTCTCAGGGACGGGCTTCGTGCCGCACAAGTCGGGCAATGCCCTCGTCTCTCTCTGTCTCTCTCTCTCTATCTCTGTTTTCATCCCTCGCAGTGCCCCCCCAAAGGAGGCGTGATCCTCCGTCCGGGCTCAACGCCTAGCCCGCGGCGCAGGTGATAGGAGGGTCGCTTTTGCTTTGCTTTGCTTCTCATCGGTGAGACCGGTCAAGCACGTAAACAGGTCAGACGGCGTCGTTCTGCAACGTCGCCCGTGGGGGGGAGGAGGCGGATGGCCAAGGCAAAGGGGAGGGGGGCGTTGGATGGGGATGGGGATGGGGATTCCTACGATGAGCATGCGTCGTGCGCCGAGAACGTGAACGCGTGAAGGTGTGAGGCTGCCAAAGGCCCGCCCCCCGCCGCGCCCCAAGGCCCTCTAACCTCTAACCTCTAACCCCCCCTCCCCATCTGGGACCTTCTACGTGCTTAGCTCTGGCGCCGCAGAAGGGAGAGGCTCACATGGGCTCCCTGGCTCCGTGGCTCCCCCGGAAAATATAACGTGTAGAAACCTGGACCCCGGCCGATCCTCTCGGGAGCCATGAAGGCCTCGGGATCGGGAGCGGGTCCATGGGGCCGCAGCAGGGCTCCTCCTCAGCTCGCACCAAGCTCTCCGCAGCGACATAGTCTTATCAATGTTCCATGTCAATTCGCAAACAAACTTCCATCTCCTTGCCTCCAAAACAATGCCAATGCAATGCCAATGCGTCATGTCTGCCCGAACCAACCCTGCCTCCTTGCGCAATTGGGCCGTCTGCCCGAACCATCCCCCGGCCATCTGAGTCGTCAGGCCCCTTCTCGTCCGTCCGGAGAGTCTACAGCGGTACTAGCCTTTCCGAGTCAACCACAAGCTTGGCCTAATGGAACCATATCCTTGTCGTGCTTTGCAAAAACTAATCTTCTCGTGCCATCTCGTGCCATCTCGTGCCATACCAGCGTCAAAGAGCGTTGTGGGCCTTCACCCCGAAAACTTCAGGTAGATGCAGATACGTATTTTGTCCTATTTTGTGTGTGCTCTGCCTACAGAATCCTCCCTATCCAGTGACATGTCCCATGTGTGCCCCAGTAAGTCCAACTCCACCAACACCCATCTACCCAGATACCTCAATAGGAAACCCAGCCGTAACCAAAAACGTCAAACCAAAAACTTGTTTCTATTCGTAACCCCAAAACACCTAGCAGTGCATTCCTTCCATAGTTCGGTCGTGACAATGAAATTCGGGTATCGATATCCTCCTGCGTGCCTTGTGTTGCTGGCACCTTATTCATGCTTCATTACTGGGAAAATAAACAAATGAAATGACCTTGCTTGCGAATAGAAACCGTAACCCGTCCCTAGAAGGACCGCGAGGATCTAGCTTTGCTCTGGCGCTGCTTTAATCCTGATTAATAACAAAAATAGTTGCCATGTCGTGCCTGCGGACTCGTCCTCGAGCCCTTATCTGTACTCACATTGGAAGCCCACAGAGTACTGGGCCCCACTGCTGTCCACCGGAAGAGGAATTATGGACAGCAGATTAGTGAATTTATGCCCATCCTTACGGAAGTTTGTAACGCGCAGTTGGATCTCTTCGTTGCGTTGAATGGCATGCCGCATCCTGCGGGCTGTAGATTTGTCGGCAGATTTGGACGAGGATGAACGGCGGTCTTTGCCTGAAGGAGTCTGGAGAAACCGACAGTTGCGCCCCATAATCTCCTCGTGACTGTATCCAGTCAGGTCACAAAAGGAGTCACTGGCATAGATGATGGGCACGTCAGGTTGCTGTAGGTCGCAGAGGACGAGGGAGACGGAGGCATCAACAGCTCCGAGATCAATCCTGGGATTAGGTCGAGATATTACCCGGAGCTACAAACCTTCAGGTTAGAATTGTTGCGTCGTACACCCGCGGTCGCGTTGATAGACGGGCACGGGGCAGCCTTGGTAGACAAAGAGAAGCACGCAAAACTTACGAGAATGGACATGATGTCGAACCCGCTGGGGGCGTAAAGACCAGGGTAGATGATGGGATCTTGAACCTGACGCCAGGCGTTGGCGGCTGTGATGGTAGATCCATCGGGATTGACGGATCCTTGTTCAGGGAACTCGTACTGTCACCACTGTTAGCCTTCGACTCGAAGCGCCCACTGCGGATTGCCGGCTCTAACGTTGAATGCCTGAACCTCCCAAGGGTTCATTGTCGCGGATGCTCTGGACATCATTGATGGTCGATGTTTCAATGCGTTGTCGTGAGGGGCGAAGAGGGGCCAAGTCTATGCGAATAGACGCTGGGGAGCGCGTGTGGTTTCTGGAAATGAGAGGGACGATGATGGAGAGTGTCGAGCAAAGAGGATAGAAATGATTGAGAGGAGAAGCCAAAGATATATGAACCGGCCGGCGTCCAGAATGGCGGGAGTGGATCGAGATGGCGGAGTTGAGGGAGTGAAGGTAGGATGGAGTGGAAAGACAAAGTACAAAGTCGAAACCAAGAGCCTCGGATGCATCGTCATTTGCGTCAAGCCTGAAGGACACCCGGCGACAGGGCAGAGGAGACCAATGTCAGGGCCGGGTCGGGCTGGGGGGCAGGCCCACGACCGTGGCTGCGGCAGCTGGCCATAGAAAACAGAGACCGCGAGCAAGTAGTACCATGGAAACAACGGGCACGGGTGGATTGGGTGTGGGCGTGGGAGGTGGGAATAGCCGTGCCATCGACATTTGGCGTGCGCTGGTGGGCAATCCTTTTCCATCCCGGTCCATTACTCGCAATCGGCCATTGGCGTGGACAACGGCAAAATGGTGCAGATCCAAGGAAAAAGCCCAAAACTGGCCTGGCTCGTGCATGGTTGGTCATGTTGGTGAGAAAGCCTAGACAAGGAAGGCGCCTCATCCTCTACTGTGACGGTGAACCCACCTTGCCGAGACAAGGGAGAAAAAGGGCGAAGCACCGCTTCGTACGAGACGGCGAGCACAGCACAGATTCCACGAGGATGGGGGGTGTGCAGGCTAGAGGCCAATTGCGGGTTAGGGTGTGACTATTACGTCTGAATGCGCGTTGGTCCTCCTGCTATTGACAAAGGGTTGAGCCGTGTCGTGGACACCACCTGTGCCGTAAGAAGGCAGCACTGTGTGTGGGCGAGCCAATATGAATCCTCTCAAAAACCCAGATCGCCGGCACAAGCCCCGGGGCCCGGGATCGGGGATCATCGGTGGATCAGGTTGAGAGGCGGTCCCCGCCTGCCGAGTGCTGGACCAATCCGCTTGAAACCGGCGCAGCAAAAGCAGGGTTAGCAAGGGTGCGCCAGTACCAGAGGTATGTACTCAGGGACCAGGACCATGCGGAGAGGGCTTGCTGAGGTTCGTGGGCTGACTGTGATGCGCAAGAATGCGCAGCTACCTGACCCGCGAGCCAAACACTGGAAAGATGCATGCGAGTCGCCCGTTTTTTCCTCTTTTCCTATCCTGACTGTGCCATCCACGCATCAATTGGACAAGCAGTGTTGCCTTGGCCGGTTGACGAGCGCATCTGTTGTCATTCTTCTGCCTGCTATCCATCGGGTTGGCATCGATCCACAGGTCCATGTATGACTCCGCTGCTGTGCTCTTGGTTGCACACCGATGTTAAACTCAACCCTTCACCAAATGTCCCCGCCCCAGTTCTGCAGTGGGGCTGAAGGTCAAAGGACCCCTGATTTTTGGATGACGATGATGGCCTAGACTGTTCTTAGCCTTGTTGTTCTCGGACGACTTTTTTCAGTGGAGCTGGGGCCGCCGTTTTGTGCAGCCAGAAGCTAGTACTTTTGCCGATGACTATAAGTGCGATCGATGTGGGTGAAAGCGCGCTGCCTGGGGATCACGTTGCCAGGCCCGATCATCGTACGAAGAGTTTTTGGTTCACGGAGCCACCGCTAGGCGAGGTAGGAATCCAATGTAGCGCGTGCGCTGTTGTTTTGAAAATTGGCCGAGTTACACCGTCTCGCCCAGCCTCTTTGCGTTTGGTCATCGCAAGGCATGCATGTTTGAAGCAATGGGCCAAACTCTGATGGACGTCCGAGAAGAGGTGGATATCTCGTGTTGAAGATGATGCCAAAATGGTATGATGACCGCCTACACGTGCCCCTGCTTTCCCGTTTGAGTCGGTCGTCCCAGGAAGGTATGTGCTGAGACTGTAGACGACATCGATCCTTCCTTGTTGGTCACAGTCACGCAGCGGGATGCTACTTTAGGCACCTCCAACAGCTCATGGAAAAAGCATCGATGTTTTCTATTCTCAGGTACGGCGACGGCTTCATTTGCTACGAAGGGCAGTCGTCAGGGATGTGGTCGGCATGGGATGGGCTAGAAACGGGAAATCGATTGTGGATGGATGGTTTGCCATGCCCAATCCTGATGGCCAATGCCTATCGATGGTCCTCCAGATCGAAACCCCCCCCCCTGGTCCGTGGCCATCGCAGATCGGCCCCAGTGATACGGTAGGGCCTCCGTTGTGTACGGTGCCGCTGCAGCAGCCAATCCAGGCACAAGACGTCACGACTCCGTAAGAAGAAACGTCATCAAAAGACACCGTCCTTAAAAGGCCACACACCGTTTCCTCCCGCTTCAGTGGCCCCTCCTTCCCGTGACATGGCATCGCACTACAGCACCTTCGCGCGTCAAACTGTCTGTCGCGTAACTAGAGCGTGCAGCAAGAAAAAGCCCACCTTTGTCATCTCCGCCAACCGACTGGTCGAAGTTCTGCATCTCCGCCCCTGACAACAAACCGATTGAGAACCTCGCTCCCTGAAGGCTCCGCACCTCTTCGCGATGCTCCCTCCGTGCATCACCTCCCGATAATCGCCGTTCTTTAATTCGACATGTCCCGCAGGCTCGTCAACCGCGCAGGCGGGTCTGTCGCATCTTCCTCGTCCGCCTCCACAACCCTGCCCGACTACCAGCCGCCGTCGTGCCCCCTCAACGATGCTGCTCGCCGCGCCCTCAACGATCTGTCCACCAACCGTGGCACCGTCCTCTACCAGATGCACCTTAAGGACTCAGTGCGCTACATTGGTTCTAGCGTTGGTGACTTACATGAGCGCTTGAGGGAACAACGTGATACTCTTCAACGCCTCCGCACCAAGCGAGAGGAGAGGGGCACCGAAAAGACGCCCGATGAGATGCGGCTAGAGAATCACATCGACGATCTAGAGGCGAGGGTCCATTCACTGACCGACAAGTCAGAGGAAGCCATACGGGACCTGATCGACCGCAAAGCAGAGTTAGAAGATGAGACAACCATTCTGAGCGATCTGCACACCCATGCCGCTCCTGAAGCTGCAGGGCCTTTGCATGCCAACAGGGAAACACGCCAATCGCGTCGTCGAAGTGGTAGAGAAAGGGATGTTGATTCAGCGGCGCCCGAGTCTGAGGAAGAGGCCGAAGATAAATCCACTGTGGCAGCCCCCAGTGTCCTCGAAATATTCAACAATCAACGTGATCAGAAAAAGGCCGAATATAATGATTTGTCTATGCATGAAAGATATGCTCTCAACAACGATTATGCTGCATTTAAGAAGCTATGGCACGACTCAATGGCCGGCGAAGACGGGCCACCTCTGCCAGATGCCTCTCGTTGGTTTCGCTCCGATGGCCAGCCTGTTATGCGCAGCCAAGCCGACGACGATGCTGGAGACGACGACGATATTGCCGTCGCCCGCGAGATTCTTAGCGTTAATTGCCCTCTCACCCTCCGGGCGATGACTGAGCCGTATAGCAACCGCAAGTGCAAGCACACATTTGAGAAGATGGCCATTCTTGACTACCTCACCATGCGGGGCGAGAAGCAGTGCCCGCAAACTGGATGCTCTCAGGTATGGTGATCCACAACTTCTCTGTTTTCTTTGTTTTAGACGCCATTGCTAATTCGGTCCTCAGATGTTTTCACGTGCACGCTTTGAGGAAGACTTCTTTCTTGACCAGGCAATGGTCCGTCGTATTAGGCGCGCCCGCCAGGCTCAGGAGAAGCAAAATCTCGATGAAGATGATGAAGACGACTTGGACGAGGATGAGGTTGTGGTTAGAGGCCAGAACGCTGCACCTGGCCGAGTCCTTAAGAGGGAAAGGGCCTAGGCGTGTAGGGCGTGGCGGCTATAAAAAAAAAGAAAGGAAAAAGAGTCTACCTCGATGACACATGTACGATATAATCTCATGACTCATGATACCCCGACCTTGACACCGCCTTGCGAGAAGGCATTGATGTCTCGGCTTAAATTTATCCATCCGATGACCACAAAAGCATCCATACATAAATAATGTTGGGTCTCTGGCCCATTTTGAATCTATTCATTCCTCAGACGGGTATCTTGCTTTATTACAACTTGCCTCCCAACACGCAATCCAAACCAAAGCCCATGTGTACCCAACGTCATTTTTACCAAGCGATACCGCGTAATGCATGCCGTACATCTCAACCCCATGTACCAGTTCCGTTGCTCATTCCCGTTTCCGAGGGAGAAAAAAAAAAACCAAAACGCCCCTATTAACCGTCGCGGCTTGGTCCTATACCAGCCGTAAATATTAGGGAAAAAAAGAAATTTCATGCTTGTTTTTGGGGGGACTTTGATCAGACAATCACGGCGAAGATCGCAGCGAGTGCAGCTACGCCTAGTGCCAAGCCACCTGGGGCGCCAAGACAAAGTGCCGCCGAATCGTCGGTGGGCGTCGTCGTAGCCGTGTAAACACCGGTGAGAGTCTCGGTGGTTGTGGTTTGGGACGATTTGGAGGGAGTCGGCGAGCTGGTGGCCAGCGGCCAGTCTTCCGAGGAGCTGTACAGCACGCCGTTGATGACAACGCCCTTGGTATCCTCATCTTGGCCCAGGAATATTTGCTGCATTCCATCATCGCAGCTCTCTGACAAGCCGCGAACGTAGCATGTCGGCTCGAGCTGGGAAGGCAGCTTGTGGGTTTCCGTGGCATTCGCGGGGCCCGTGGTGTTGAACGTGTCCACGTCGATCTTATCACCAGTGGATACAGATGTGCCCATGATTATGCGCGCAAATACTTGGAAAGCCGTCTCGGGCTGGTACGCAGGCACCCCGTGACCCGCCTGATATACTCGGGAAAAGGAGAGGTTGCCAAACTGGCGAACGGCTCCGCCGATATACGAGTCGTTGACAATGATGGGGGCATAGCCTGCGTCGGGGAACCGAGTAACATATTCACCGCCAGCTTGAGCCGCAATCGCCTTGGACACAGCCTCGCCACCCATCCAATTGCAAATGTAATCGCGGTCGCCATAAATGAGACCAACATGGATTCCTTTGTTAACCAGAGTGGCAAGGCGAGCAATGTTCCCATCGCGAGCCTGGTCGCCTGTGTCGTAAAACTCGTTAAAAACTACCTTGCTCGAAAGCGTGTAGTTGACAGGACTTCCAATCGCCTCCTGGACACTGGCCTGGTTTAGGTATTCTAAAAATGTCAGGGGCGGGAAAGGATCCGCCATAGGAGCTGCCAGGTCATATGCACCGCGACCTGAAGAGAAATAGGCATTCTCGATATCCAGGCAAGACAGCAAAGCGTCATTGCAAACACTGTTGACATGAGAGCTGTCGCCGTCGCCTTCAGGATCAGCAACAGCCGCCGCGTCGCTACATTGCTTCAGGAGATCCTTGCAACCACCTTGGGCGCTAAACTTGCTGGAGTAATAGGAAGCCTCTTCCTTGGAAAGCGCCTGAACGCCGTAGGTGTTGTCAGTCGCAAACTGCGGGTAGTACGGAACCTGGGTCTCCATGTCGACACAACCATTGATAATTCCCAGGGAGCTCAAGTGAATCTCGATAGTAGTGTTGAGAGGGAGCGCGCCGCTTTCTCGTTTGAGGTTCATCTCTTCGAATGTCTCGGCAAAGACTGGGCCATAGCGACCGCCATAACTCTCGGCGAACAAGTTGATGCCAAGAGAGTTATTTCGGCCCTCCTCGGCGGGCTGGTATTGAGGGAATGTGGTAAGAAAGCCCTGGACAGCATGCCACACGGCAGCGGCTGCTGTTTGTGTCGTGTTTACAGTGTGGTCTTCCTTGCCAGAGCCAAATGTGCCGTTTTTCATAGCCCATGTCGGATACTTTTTATTAGATATGGATGGGATCTCGATAGATTCTTGGGTAAAGTCAAGGGTGCCATTTGTGGGGGTGTCGTATGAGAATCCTACTTGGTTGGGCTAAGGGATATGAGAATAAGGTTAAGATGAACAAGATTGGCAACATACCTGATCGATAAAGAGCATATTGGATGCACGGTCCCAGCCCCATTCGCGTGCAACCGTGTCGTAACGATTGAGTCCCTTCTCCACAACCGAACACGGCCCGTTGCCGGTGAAGAAGCCATACATGGAACTTGAGCCTGGTCCGCCATTGAGCCAGATTGTGAGACTTTCCGTTTCCTGGCGAGCCTCTACGAACCAGAAAAACAAATTCGTGGGGTAGTCGCCGGGAATCGAGACCCAGCCGGTGTACTGCTTCTGAGTGTCGAAGGCCGTGTTGCAAGCACCCTCTGGGACCTTGTACGAGATAGTGACGTTGGGATCGCCAGGGGAGCGCACAACGGTCAGATTTCGCTGGCTGGCGGACTCGGTGGGGATGAACTGGGCGAGCGAATGAGAAACAAATACGGAGACTAGGGCGAACAGCGGGAACAAGCCCGGCGCAAATCGAAGGCTCATGGTGATGATGATTCTGCTGGGATCGTGGTCGTCGTGGTGCTCTCTCGTAAGGCGGTTGAGTGGGCACAGGCGTCGTCATTCAAATCGTCATGTTCAAAAGAAAAGATGAACCCAAACCCGATCCCTGATCCAGCCACGGGAAAGACAGAAAAAAAAGAAAGAGACTGCAACGATGTTCCTCTACCGATGGAGAACGCTGCAAAGAAATCCAAGACAAAGAAGGAGAGCGCACCAGAGGAATCAAGATATTCGCATGATTATGAACAGTGAGCAGGAAGAAAAACAGAGACAGGGAAAAACGCTGGGCGTTGGATGTGACGAAGCTTGGATTCAGACCCCTGCTGGCTAGCTTGTTGGTGGTGGCGCGCGCTGCAAGCTCACAGGATCCCCACCGGCTGTGCCTTACGCCTTGCATAGCCTGCGGGGCCCGGGGTTGCTTGGCGGAGTGGTGCGGGAGGGCTTCCCGCTATAACGAACCTGGCCTGGGGCTGTTTCGGGGGCCATTTGCCGGCGTCTACGGTCGAGGCTGGTTTCGAATTCATCGCTTCGCCAGAAGGGATTCAACAAATAACGTAAAATGCTACCCGTCGGTGGTAGAGTCGGGGAAGGGGGAGGGAGATGTGTGATCCATTACGGGTGGCTTTTCTAGGCGCCGAGCCTCGGGAATGTCGGCAGGCCTCGTATTGTAGCATTCATACGCGTCAGACGCAGTGTGCGAAGCTCCCAGCTTCCCGTGCGCAGCCCGATCTGCCGAGGAGCGTCAGCTCAGCAGCTCGGGGCGTTTCCCGTCCCTCATTCGCCCTGGCCCCATGCCACACGTGCGGCTGAAGACCGCCTGTGGCTGTCTATTTTCTGCACACACACGCACACGGGCCTTCGCAAGGGTCGGTGGCTTGAGGGGAACACAACACAACAACGTGTCGCACCTTGAGCGCGATGCCAGATGACAAGATACCCTTCACGAACGCCCACGAGATTGACCCGTCAGACACCATGCGCCGAGAGGTTCCGGAACCGTCTGGATGGGCCAATGTATTCGTGTGCCTATCCTCTACCACTTAATTACCACCGCCACGTCTCAAACATAGGCATGCGCTTGCACCCTCCCCTGTCACCACCGGCCTCGCTTTCGCACGGTTCGCAGCAGAGCAGGACCCTGGATGATCAAATCACGTTTTCTTCTTTTGTGAAACTTCGTGTCACTAGGCGATGCACATTATGCCATTACATGTGGCTCCAATGGCCACTTTTATCTCGGTGGTGCCCTCCACCCGAACGCCGCGTGTTGCTCTTTTCATTGACCTCGTTGGTGATGGGTAATACATTATAGTACAATGGGCCAAGTCCATCAGCAGACATCATCATTTGTCTCCCCCGCAGTTCCCCCTCTTCTGTTTAGCCTACATATCATGCTTCAACCTTTCGAACGGCGAAAAAGTAATTTCCAACGTGTTCGCTACCTTTAACCTCCTTCCACCCAAGCCCAGGTATGTAAACCACACCTTGAACCATGGGGTTGCTCCAGCCCTGGCCCTCCAAGAAGCGCCTCAGCTCGCCCTCGTTGAGATACTTGTTCCAATCGTGCGTTCCCTTGGGTACAATGCCCAGCACATCCTCAGCCATGAAGTTTGTAGTGAACCAGCTCACCCACGTGCGCGCAATCGTGCTCATGACTAGCCATCCTCCCGGCTTGACGAATGGTCGCACGCGCTCCAGAACAGCCGCAGGCTCATCAACGTGCTCGATAACCTCAAACATGGATACTATATCGTAGGCCTCGTCGTTGGTCTTCGGCACGGGGAGCTGCTCGACTGAGGTCTGCAGGTACTGGAGCTTGTTCCGCAGGGCGGGGTCCTTGCGCGCATGGGCTTTGGCAATCTCGAGAACGGACGGGGTCGGATCGATGGCTGTGACCTTTCGGGTGCTGGGCAGTCGGGCAGCGCTCTCGGCAAAGATGCCACCGCCGCATCCAATATCCAGGTACGTGATGTCCTTGGAGGGCGGGGCATCGGCTTGGGTGCGGTGGCATGAGCGGATGAAGTCGTGGCGGAGAGGGTTCATGAGGTGGAGGAGGCGGGACGAGCCATTCGTGTCCCACCAGTCGGCTGCGAGAGCATTGAAGTGCGAGACCTCGTCTGGGTTGACGGAGGAGAAGTTGGAGGATGATGATGATGTCGAGTGCCATCGTGCAGCTGTCGTTTTTGCTGCAGGGCCAAGGATGGCTCGAGTTGCTGTCGATGGGCCCATTGAGGGTAAAACATGGCTTCTGCCGGGTCCTGCGAGACGCCGCACAAGGGCGCTCGCTGTTCGAGACGAAGGCGGCATCGTGGGGTCTGGTCGAAGTGATCGTACCAAATCGAGCTATGAAGCTGGCCCCAGTTCAAGGTTTTGTTCCATCATATGACGTTTTAGACGTTGGGAAGATTTGGTGTCCTGGTAAGCCAAAACGGTCTGTGCCACGGTAGGTGGATGACTAAACGGCCGTTTGTGAAACGGCAACGCGGAACGGTATGCCGCTTCTCATCGACGATGTGCATTCACATGAGGTGATCTTGGTTACTGCTCACAAACCTCAATGATAACGGTAAAATAAGCATGTGGAATCCAAATATTCATTTATTTTATATAGAACATATCAAGTCTCAATATGTTGAAGCCAGAATGCCTCTTACGACTGAATCCTCCTGTGTTATTTCAAACACTCACCATGAGGAGGTCCCAAATGAGGAGCTTTGGTACCTGGTTTATTCTCCCAATCATGCAGAATGAGGCCTTAATTTAGCGGAATCCTTCAGACCCATGTGTGGCCTATCGTTGCGTGTTGGTCATGCATGGTTTGGTCATCATCTCAGCAGTGAGCCTCGAAGCGACGATCCGGCTGTGACGATCCAGCTGCCAAAATCTCACCTGCACTACTTCCAGCGCAGCGAATCACCAGCTGGTCGGCAAAATAGCCTCATTCAGTTGCACTAGCTCCGCAACCTCATTTCTTACATGCAATTGTTCATCATCGATATATCTGGCCCGCGCTATCCCCATCTCATTCAATATGGATACGTCGACGAGTCAGGAGCCCAAAAGCCCGAAGCACGCGTCCACAGCGCCTGAGGAAGCCTCAAAGTACCAAGGCGTCTTGCCTAGCGCCGTGCTACCAGTAATAACGGTGATAGACACCGATTTAAAGCCATCTCACAGCGCTCCAGCAACTGAGCAACCTAAATGGCTTGATGAGATTATAACGCCCGACGGCGAGATAGATTTATTCGAAACTGAGTTTGCTTTACCTCGGTGGATAAGATCCGCCATTCTATCTGAAGTGATCAATACTCTAGAGCGTGCATCAGGCTACAGAAAACAGAAATACCTGACAGCATTCGACAAACCACAGCCAGTACCACAAACCGCACCCATATCTCTACCTAGGTTTTTGGCATGCTTGGAAACAGAATCGTCAATTCTATCAGAGTTCTTGGGATATGTACTAAAGCAATCAAAGGAAGCCATAGAAGAAGCCATCTTCGATGAGGCAGCATCAATTGAGGGTGGAGGCACCGATACTGAGATCATCGTGGACATCGTGTTCTTGAGAGACCTGAGAGGGAAGAGTTCATTAAGTGAGTGCGCGGATAACTTGAAATAACCATGAACTGACTATTCACTTTAATGAAGATGAAGACGAGTCTCAGGTTCTCTCAGTAATATTGCATGCGGCAGATTCCCTTATTGCTCAAGACGAATCCACTTCACTACAATCAAGCGACAGTTCACCAACCGACGATAGCCGGGGCTTCTTTCCAGTTCATCTGCATCGTACAATGGATCCTCTGAAAGACATTCCAGAATTAAAAGAGCTCTCCGCAGAATTAGGATATCTCTGGTACGAAATGGATTCCGCGGAAAGAACGAAGCGGTATACCTCCCAAGTAGAGAGATGCCTCACCAGCAGTTTCCCGTCGAAAGTTCGGATTCAAATAGACTGGAATCCCATGGAACTAATTCTGTCCTTGATCAAAAATCCGGCCATGGCCGGCGAAAACGCCCTTCCATCACTTGGATCTGTGCTCACGCTGACCGGTTCACCCAATTTTGCTTATGCGGAAACATGCCTGACCTATGCTCAGCAGAACTGGCCAGATGTCGCAAGCATCACTTTAGATTTGCTGGACAAGTTAATCCTGGAGGAAAGGTACAGAATCCTCCGTCGGTTTTCACAGCAAAAAGAGGTTCAAGAAAAAAGTGTTCGCCTCCGATACACCATGCCTGGAAACCCTTCCGAACGTGAGAATGCATCCTTGGCCGTTTTAGTCAGACTTCGTTCCATATATACTAATCATAATTAGAGCACGGTCTAGTAATTCAACTTGTCGGAGTCAACACAAAAATTGTTATCAAGGGGGCCCCGAACCATCTCGTCCAGATCAGCCAGTTACTCCGATGGCTTAGTTGTAGCCTTCGATTGTCACCTAGCGGCAATTGCGCAGCACGTTATATCCCCAGAGATGCCACTGACGGTGCCATTATGCGAGCTTTTGGGTATTCTCTTCCAGTGGACCAAGACTCATCAGTTAGCGCGTGCTGGATTCCTCTCCTTCCCCAAGCCACGATAGCCGAAGGGTTTCCCATACCTACTCGATCCTATGAAAAGGGACTAGAAATTCCGCTTCACATTGCGTCTGGGTTGATTGGGGCATCGCATGCCTCCGAGTATTGCGGCGGGGTCGTCATTAAAGGATATTCGTCGATGCTAGTACCACTAGAAACTACATCACTTGGCATTCAGTGGCATCTAATATCCAGCAAGGATGAAGACACGCCCTTATCCTATGACGAAGGAATTGCGCTATGCCCTCATAGAGCAATGATCTCGCAGGTCCCCATTGACTCTGTATTCAACTCCCGAGCATTTATTGGGTGGCATCGACAAGTCGTGACGTACTTGGGACGAGACCCCAAAGACTTCGAATATGCCATTATCCGTGATTCTCATGCTGGAACTCCAGGGTCCAAGATCTCTCTCGAAAAGCTAACCATAGGATTTCAGCAAATTGCCACAGCACAGGTCAACATCTCACGTATACCCCAAGCACCTTCTTTATTCCATGTCCAGCGGCGCAGGTACGGGGGTATCGTAAAACTTGCGGAAAATACCCATGTGTTGCTGTATGACTCGAATGAAAAAAGGGCTTGGTTGGTAACCGCTGCAGAAGTGATATTACACATGGCGCAGTACCGCCTAGGAGATGTCGGACAGCGTATCGAGATTGATGTAAGTGGGAGTCCTGGTGAGGCGTTGATCAGGAACGCCCGCGTCGAAATCGAGTATGAATATACGTTCCAAGACATGGTCAAGAACACGTGGGATTTGCTAGAGTTTCTACAGAATGACCTCAAAGCAAAGGCAAGATCAAAGTCATCTTGGCTCAAAAACAGTCTCTTAGGCTACGAGTTTCGACCATGCCTAGAAGAACGATCTAGCTTTACGATACGTCAGATGGCACTAAGTCATGAAGCTGAAGGATGGGCTTCTATGGTGCGCAGTATTGGGGCGCTGGTGCTTTTTGGACGAGGATTCGGAGACTTGATCAAGCCAACAGAGCACAAAGATTTGTGCCCATTATGGAGAACAGTGCCATGCGGCAAGGATCTCATGGCGACGACAGTCAATGTACTACAGCAGATATATGATCAAATACCCGCCGAGGGATCACGACAGTACTTGACAGCGTCCAAGCTGGAGTGGCATCGTGGTGATTCATTATTGTTTGAGCCGTGTTCCGCGCCACACGAAGCATGCAATTGCCAAAGGGCCCAGCGGCTCGTAACGGCATCGAGTCTCCGACGAGTAAGACCACCCGGAAAGCTAGCGCCGGGTGGCGGCGTGATATTCGGAGAGGGTGTCAAGTTCCGAAGGCCGGAACAGTACGGCGGCAACGGGCTCGCTGTCCAGCTCTTGCACATTTCAAGAGTGGCCCAGAGAAGTTCAGCGTACCAAAATATTCACCCGCACAACGAAGTACCCGATGATTTGTTGTTGGAGGATAGTGAGATGGAATCACCGCCAAAATCTAGTGGGGCCGTGGGTTAACGGCACGCAGAGGCCTGCCAGGTCAGATCCGATAGCGATTAATAAAGCAGTCACAATCAAGTTAAGCCACTTCGTTATCAAGCCCGCCATAGGCTCCACTGCTTCCGCAATAGCCATTTTTCGCTCAAATCAAGAGTCAAGGGACGGCCCCGTGAACGGGTGAGCGACAAAGCTGCTGACTGATGCCATCATTCCAGTTATTTGGCCTGATTACATAATTGCCGCGCGATGACTACTAATCCACGTCTCCACGAAAACGGGCACTAAGCTGAGATTCGGAGACGCTCAATGGTCAATTGCTGGACCCCCGAGTCGAGACCCTGCTCGCTTTTTTTTTTCGCGCCCGGAGATGCGAGAACCCTTGCAGCAAGCAAAAAGAGGTTGGAGGGGCACGGCGGCGGCCGCAGAGGCTGGCTGGGGGGCATCCAATGCGCGAGAGCGAGCGTGCCATCTGTAAGAGAAAGCGAAGACGACAGCGACGCGGCCATGGCTCGGGATGCCGAGCGTCATCGGCGCTGTCTGCCGGGTTCCAGGCGCTTCTCTCGCATTCACAGGCTGCCTTTGGATCTAGCCTAGGCCGGATAAGCCGGACGGACCTGGGGTCGATAGCGCAGAGGCGGCAATTCACCGCGCGGGCCCGAGCCATGGCCAGCGAGGCCCCGTGGACCGGGCAGCGGCGGCGGCAATGGGAGGGGCCCTGATTCAGGTCCAGGGATGCGGATCGGCTGGGTTGGCATGCTATATCATCTGGCCATGACATGATGGCCCATTGCGAGGCCCTTCATTATACCTCATCTCGTCAACTTCCTCTTCCCCTTTGGTGTGCGTGTCTTCGTGTTGCATCCAGCTCACATCTCCGTTCGTCCATCTCTTCTTCCTAGTTCCAATCTCATCTTTTACCCCGCGCTCTGCAACCCTCCATCTCCTCGTTGGAGAAAAAAAAAGCCCAGACCAGCAAAGGGACCCCTCACTTTCGCCGTCTCCGAGTCCGCATCCGTCGCATTTTATACGTTCTGCCAAGCCGAGGTCGCGCGACAGAGTCACACTCTCTCCGTTTCCCGTTCCTCCAAAAACGGCTTTTTCTGTTGTATCCTTAATCCAATTCACACACAACTCACCTCCACAATGCCTGCCTCCACGATAGATCAGAGTCAATTCGACTCTATCCCAGATGCCATTGAGGCCTTCCGTATGCGAACCCCTCCTTTCCCTTGCTCCTGACATGTGCTGCCGTCGCTACCCGCCGCCGCCGCGCGCGGATCCCCACGACGTTCCGCTTTCCGATGTTCCGCAACTCATTGAGCGTGCTCTTGGCTAACTATCCGCCTCTGCAGGAAGGGGAGAGTTCCTCGTCGTGCTGGACGACCCCTCGCGTGAGAATGAGGCCGATCTCATCATCGCCGCCGAGGATGTGACCACCGAAAAGATGGGCTTCCTAGTCCGCCACAGCTCAGGCCTCATCTGCGTCCCTCTCGCCCCCGAGCTCACCAACACCCTCGGCCTCCCCCAGATGGTCCCCGACAACCAGGACCCCCGCGGGACCGCCTACACCATCTCCGTCGACGCCGCCGACCCCTCCGTCACCACCGGCATCAGCGCCCGCGACCGCGCCCTCGTGTGCCGCGTGCTCGCCGACCCCAGCTCCAAGCCCGAGAGCCTGCGCCGTCCCGGCCACGTCTTCCCTCTGCGCTCCCGCCCCGGCGGCGTGCGCCAGCGTCCCGGCCACACCGAGGCTGCCACCGAGTTCTGCCGCCTTGCCGGCAAGGTCCAGGCCGGTGCCATCTGCGAGCTGGTTGACGACGGCGATGAGATCTCGGGCCAGGCCGTCCGCGAGAACACTGGCATGCTCCGCGGCGACGGCTGCATCGCATTCGCGCGCAAGTGGAACCTGAAGGTGTGCACCATTGCCGACCTCGTCGCCTACGTCGAGAAGACCGAGGGCAAGCTCGAGACCAACGGCAGCTCAGAATAGAGGGGGGAGAGAGGTAAAGGAGAAGAAGAAGGTGCGCGAGCTTGCTGAGTGTGGGCTTGGAGATGGGCGAGGGCCGCAGCGATGGGTTTCCCTTCCTTGTATACACGCATGTCCGGTGATTGCTGTTTGATGGCCATGTTTTTACTCATCCTTTTTCATGTTTTTTCCCCTCCTCCTGGATTTGGGCATAGACTCGAGGCTATCAATACCTCTGCATGTTGAAAATAGCAGCCAACGAAAATACAAAGACAAAAACAAAAAAAAACCTGAAGGAGAGAGAGGTCACCCTCGTCTCCTTTCATATGTTTGGCTTTGGTGCATTCTCTACTTTGTGATTTACTCGTCCCGACATCCGTAGTTTCGTAACTATATACTACATAACCATTTCATCATAATCATCATCAGTAAACTCCAGGTCATACAATCGGGTTAAACCTTGTGATCCCCAAGAGCCTAGTTTCATGTCTTGGCCGTTGAACCTTCTCATCGCCCAAACGACGTCTCTTTTATACATACTATTCAAGTTTTAAACCATGGTCATCAATGCTAGCCAGGTTGCCGGGGAAAGATGCAAAACTGTTCTCGCCCAGCTCCAGCGCAAACTCCTCCTGGCTGGCCGACAAATATTCCAGAATCGAGTGCGGGTCGAAGCCTAGGGAACTCTGGATCAGCATGCATGCGGCATTGTAAGCACGAAACCATTGACCTTCCTGTGCTGAACCGTGCACCAGCCCAGTCTTGATGTTGAGGTCCGGCCCAAAATCGCTTATTGCTCCTACTCCCAGCCCCGCCTTTTCCTTCTCTACCTCCAGCATTCTATGCAGGGTGCGCCCGATGATGAGGTGGGCGTCCTCGCGCTCGCTCTTCACGTGGGCGACCAAGATGTCGACGCGCGTGGTTGGAATCTGAATTGGCCCAGGCTCAAACCCGACATTGCTGGATCTCAGACCCACGCTGCTGGCCCAGAACTGCGGCCGGTGGTACGAATCGTGGCACAAGTGCTTTTCAGAGACCATTTGCCGGGGCATTGGGTGCAGCGTCAGCCCAAGCTCGCTGGCAGCTTTGAAATCGAGAATGGAGTACTTGGACGAAAGATCAAGCTTTGCGTTGACGGGCTCCCAGTCGCCTGTTCCCTTCATGCATATGCCCTTGATCCGTTGTTGGCTATCTCGCACTTCGGTCGCGGGAGGCACGCTCGGTTTCGGGGGCGGTTCTGGCTGTAGCATGGTTTGTTCCCGTTCCTGCTCGTCCTCGTCGGGAGTGAAGATTCCTTCGTCACGTAACGAGACTTCGGAAACGCTGCTCCCGGTCGCTTGTTCGGTGGGACATTTTGGAGACGAATATCTTGATTCGGGTGATTGCTTGACTTCAGGTGATTCTACTCTATTCTTCCTCGTCGGTGAGGTATGTCGAGACCGATCGATGGGTTCGGCCTGCGCCGGTTTGGCTGTACCGTTTAGCAGCTTCTCAATGGCCTTTTCTTCAAAACGGGTCTGTTTCGCAACGAGAAGTGTCCCTTCCCGCCTACGATTTCGCTGACGGCTGCGCATGAAGTTCTAAGGGGTTCGTTTATTGATATGCGGGTTGGGAAGAGGAAGCAAGTGGATGGGTAGCAAGGCAATTCACATGTTGTCATGGAAGAGGCCGAGGGGGTGGGTGGGCGCATCGTATCTCCGAATACAAGCAGACACCCACGGCGCTCCTGTGGCGCACACCCTGCAGCTCACTGAATGTGAGGTATGACAGGGAAACAACCCCCTGAGCTATAAAAGGAGGCGAAGGTACCCAGCATCGAAAGACTCTAGAAAGGCTCATCTGTGACTTGTGTTACCCTACACCATTGGAACCGATTTAGGTATACTTGTAAACGCCAATGCAACACTACGCATGTAATTTTAATCCCGTGCAACATCAAGCTCTCGGGCTCTCTGGACTGACCGGTGAATACGCCATTCCAATATCTCGGCTTTATGAATTATCCAATGATATCTTTCTGATCCTTGAAATTCCAAAAGCAAACTACTTAGGTGTCATTGTGGGGCGATTAAAAAAAAAACCAGGCTGTGATTTCAAACCCTCAAAGAGACATGATTGGCTCATTTCTGTTTTGCAACAGCGGTCAGACTTGGCCAATACATGGGTTCCACACCCGTCAGTTGACGAGAGAACAAAGGCGTGCATCCATCACATGCTTCTGGGCGTATTTTTAGTGACCCAACGGTACAATGCACGCCCTACACCCTTTGGTTGACATGCAACACATGGATATAGGACGCCCCGAAACTGGAAATTCCGCGCTGAGACAAGACGGCGCCACCTCTGGGCCCGGGGGCAAACAACTCGGCGCTGGCCACCTCAGCCTAAAAGCTAGCCACCACTGAGCAGAGACATGATGAGCAATCCCATCCAGACTCAGGCATGGTTTTGATGCTCCATGCAAAACTAAAAAGCCACGTGCCATCCCGGACTGGGCATTTGTAAAAAATATCACAACGCCCCCTTTTGGGAATCGGAATTGCGAAACAACTAGCTGCCAACACTGGCCTGCCCTGACTTATCAATTCTGACTCCACTTGATGATTCGTAATTTCGAACTTCAAAGCCCTTGGATCGCAGATGGTTTATATTGCGTATGATCCCCAGGATGTCCTTTTCGTTCTACCACCCTTACTCATCTTGGTATCCGTCTTCCCAGCCCACTGGATCTATGAATCCTCGCCCTAATTATCCATTCTAACCTACCAATTCTCTCAACAATTGGATCCTCCCAGCTATACGGCATCACCTGAACAATGGGAAAGCCTTGCGAGTCAATTGAAGTTCGTCTTTGCTCGCTGCAAACTCCACACTCCAAACATCCATCTAGGAAAGCAAAAAACGTGCCTTACCAATCCGCTACAGTGCTGCACATAATAAACAGCGCCAAATACAGTTTCATAAACGAGAACTTGGTGCATAAGCTCCTACCAGCCGCCTTCGGCCCAAATATCCCGGTCCTTGAGCTTGGAAACGACACAATCGTTGAGCTGGAATGGCATTATCCGGGAGTCAAGACGAAACAAGTCACCACACACTATGTTCTGCGCGAATCGCGGTACCAGATTACGCTGAGAAAGGAAGACTGGGAACAGCCAATGCGCAACTTCCTGCTCCACACATTCCCAGAAAAGCAATTGAGACAGCGCATTGCCCTGTCACCGCCGCGAGCATCGCCGCCGGCTGAAGAAGCTGAGGACCCCAAAAGCGAGGGCTCTGACTTGGAAGCTCAGGATTGGAACCAAGACGCGGTTGGCGGATCCGAATCTGACTCAGACGCAGCATCTGAGCCCAGATCCCCGCTGGGGTTCTCACGGACGAGCACCGAAACAAGCGACTATGGAGTGGGAGAGTGCCCAGAGACGTGTGTTGGTGACCACCAAGGCTACGCGCATTGTCACAAGCGTGGTGAATATGCCGCTAGCTGCGGCAGTGGCCAAGACACGACAGAACAGGTAAACGAGGCCAAAACGGTAAACGAACCAAAAGCGGTAAACGAGAGCAACGGCACTGACCAGACTGGTGGGGGCCAAGCCCAGTCTGGGGAGCATGATTCTGAGGCGGAGGAGCGGGTGGATGATTGGTTGCAGCTTGAGATAGTTGATACAGAGTCTGAGGACGAGGGCCCCGAAGACAAAAAGAAGGACTCATATTGGACCTGGTCGAAAAGGGATTCTCGGTGGTTTCACAAAAATACGGATGGCTCTACCTTGTGGTTCCCGAGGCTCGTATAGCTCGGGCTGCGGGCCGACCGGTTCGTTCTGGGAGATGGCGCAGGGGGAGTCTTGGCTAGGCATTGGAATTTCAATTGTACAAAAAAAAATCAAGCAGGTAGTTTTGGGGAACAACGGAGCTTCGCATTCCACAGTAGCCTTTTGCTTCGGGTAAGCAATGTCTCTGGGAGGCCCCTCGAGCCCCCCTCAGAGCCTGATAAGGCTGATGCAACAACAAGCCGTGGTCAAAGCCGAGACCGAGCTCCAATTCCACCGAGAAAATGTCCTAGCTGAGATGCCCAGATCCTGACATAGTAGGCGAGCTGCATACCCGAAACGGACGGCACATTGTCTTCCGGTTGGATGGCGGTGGCTGTGGTGTTGCATCACGACGCCTTTGAGACATGGGATCAACACCACGATGCGTCATCGTGAGCGAAGATTCCCGCGGTTTTTTTTGTGATTTCAAAGGGCTTAGCTGGGCTCAATTTTCAGGTTGCATGCGGGAAAATGCAAGGACTCTCTCACCGCCAAGCCAACAGGAGGGTGACTTGTGTGGATCAGGCTGCGAGGTTGGAAGGGGGGGGGGGGAGTGCATGTACAATTTCGACCCTGAGGACCAAACGGTTTTGTTTTTTCCCCAAAAAACTAACAAAGTATATGTGAAGCCACATGCATTGCCAACATGCATTTATGCTGGCTCGTCAAATAGAAGATGGCGTGCGGCCCTGCCATGCTTCCAGCCAAAGTTGAGGCGAGGTCTGGGCGCCCGCCCTAAGCAGTATCACATCAAAACCGTCAGCTGGTTCCAAACTTCGAACTCACCGGTTTTGGGGAATATACAGCAAACTAAACGCGGATTGGACCGTTCGTTCATAAAGGATGGCAAACCGATGTTGCATTAGGTCGACGCCATCGAATGACAGAAGGAGGCCATCCACAATTCTCAACACCACGTGTCTTGTTTTGGGCATCACCCAACATTGAATAAATCTCGACTATCAAGATACTTAACAGGTAGTATAGACGCCTGGTTTGCTGGAGAGCGAAGCATAAAAAAGCCTGGCTTCGAAAAAAAAAAGTTGTCTTTGAGGGAACGCCAAATTTCTAAACCTGCAAAGCTGACCACTGTATGTACATCTGCAAGCCTCATGTACAAGCTTTGATTCCTCCGTTACCTCCGTCTCCGTGCGGCGGTGACAGCTTTGCTATACAGAGGGTTGCTGGCTGAGGCGTGAGCTATTTTCGACTCTATATGGATTGAAGTTGTTGCACACCATCGTCATGTCTCGCACCTTGGATAGATAGATTTTAGTCTCATTAAACTAGGCAAAAAAATTTCCAAGGATACATTAACGAAAGACCCTAGTCCCAAAGCGTGAAAAGATGCCGCTCTCATCCACCATAACCACCAAACCACCAAGAAGAGTAAGCCCTCGTCTGGCCTCAAATCTTCCACTGTCCTCTTTCCGATTGGCCGCTACTATTCAAAATCCCAAGCTCGGCTGCGAGGATACACTACGGAACGAGCCGGGTGCCGGAGCAGGTGTGCCTCTGAGGAGGCCTCATCACACGAGTCACTTCCGGGAGTGCGTCATGTTGCAAATCTACTTTCTTAGCCTGGAAGACCTTCTGCGGCCAGATTCTGGGGTGTCATCGTTGGCTGAAGGCTCTTCCTTCACTTGCTCTTCCTTCACTTCTGACTTTGTCGGTGTCGCGCGCTTCTTCTTCTTTGCTGGAGGGGCGCTCTCATCCCAAAATTCGGAGGTAGTCTTTCGTGATTTTTTGGGAGACTTCTTTGGTGCATCAACCACTGGTTTGGTCTCTTGCGGTTCTTCTTTAATGCCAGGAGCAGTTCGGCCAGTCTTTTTCTGCACGCCTGGGGCATAGCAGCTTGTTCGGCCGCCAACGGTGATGAAGGCAAGCTTTTCACCGTTAGGAAGCTTGGTAGCGGCACCTTTGGCGCCCTTGCCCCATCTGTAGTTGAAGAGCCAGTGTTCCGGAAACTGGTCAGAGTCTCCTAGCTTGTCCACAGATGTTTGGCAAACATAGCGGATGTTTTTGTAGAGGGTGGAAATCTGATCATCGTCAAACTCATCGCAGTACTGTTCGGGGTGTAGCTTTGCTTGATAAAGTGTTTCGTCGGCCACCCAGTTACCAATCCCACTGATCGTTGTCTGATCAAGCAGAAGAGCCTTGATTGGGACGTGCCTTGACTTGACTTTGCGCCGGAGATAGTCTTCGGTGAAGACTTCTGGATCCACAACGGGGTCGGGCCCATTCTCCACAAGGGGAGAATATTTTCTGATTTCTTCTCCTGGGCAGTCAACGAGACGGACACGTCCAAACCGACGAGAATCAGCGAATGCAACCTCAACTCCAGGATCTCCCTCGGTTTTGAACTGGAATTTCCAGAACCGAGGTGGCCATTGTGCAATGTCTTCTTCCTTCATCTTCTTATAGTAGTTGGTGTACGCAGTCTGCTCGCCTTTGATGTGAACCCATCCTGTGGCCCTGTGAGCGAATGCAGATGGCAGTGGGCGAGGAGAGCAGTACCTGTCATTCCAAAATGCATTACAAGATGTGGTGGTTTCTCAAGAGTGATCCTACATAGATTAATCGAAAGGCCTCTTGAAGAGACCTAGAAGAGCCTACCAAAAGTATTTGCCCTGGCTTCCTGCTGACACAATCTACGGAATTAGCCTGTGGCACGGTATCCATGGCCATTCGTGGGTTACTCACTTTCTTCCCCTTCAGCGCTGCCTCAACCTCGGCACCGGTGGTTCCCACTTTTCCAAAAACATTCTTGTCGTCTATTGCGGACGCTGTGGATATCCGTTTTCCGACCACGTGAAGGCGGAGGAAATGGACAATGCGAGCAACTGCGCCAGTCTCAGTGAGCTCTCAGTGAGCATCAGCATTTAGGAGAAACTGACCTTCAGCGATTTCAGGCATTTTCAAAGGCGTTCGATTCAAGACCAAGACAATGTGATTTGCAAATGCCCGATCTAGCCGAGAGCCTGGTCACATTCGACGCAAGTGACGCGAAGGGCGAAAATGAGGCTCGCGTCTCCACGCGATATCACGTGACATATCACATGCAACCAATCCCCACTTCTTCGCATATTTTTTTCCATAAGAGCTCCTTCTTGCTGCGAAAAAGTTTTGCACTCTTCCAAGCTTCACATTCATTGTCAACAACAGAACTTGAGGTGAGTTCCCAATGCACAGCGCAGCTGCACAGCTTCCCATCCCTTCCTGATGACACTTTACACCGCAAACTAGAGTCTTTGACCTAAATGGAATGAAACCTCTTTTTTACACGTCAGTCTGAAAGACTATTCTTCGTCACACTTCGCTGTTTCGTCGCAAGACTTGAACCGTGCTGACTTTGAATCATAGAGCTCACATCACCAAGCGGTGGATCATTGCGAGCATGCTCAAGCTTCCAATGGGTCTATTTCGACCTTGAATATGGTACGTTACCTCATGCGCATGCGCTCCCGTCCTACCGTGATGATCATTTCTTTTTAATATACGCTGGAAATTACCGGCTGAGATCTTTCTTTGACGATATAAATTGGCTATTTCTGATGGACATTCTTCTCAATTGCATTTGTTGGCACTCATGGTGAAGCCCTCGCTAACAATAACAAAGTTTTTAGATACTGGCAAGGTATGCCGCATTCCCTTTTTCCGACCCCATCCCTCACCTCGATTCATATGATGAAACGGCACTGGGCTCCGAATACAAATCACATGAGCAAGAAAAGCCACTTTGCGGCAGGCCTAGAAAACCTCGCCCACTGATTCCACTCATTCAACATTCCATTGATGGATGATCATGAGCCATTGAGGCTAACCTTTCTGGCAGTGCTAGTATGTGGAACAAATGACTGCCCTGACTACGCCTTTACGTGCACCACAATGTAAGTTAATAGCTCTTTTATGAACACACCCATGCCTTCCTGATGAACCCCAGATGACGAGTCTTATCCGAGTTTTCGATGCAGACACCATCTTTTATATACCATTCATGCATAACTGATCACGCATCTCCTTCACAACATGTGTTTAATATTTGTTTGTGAACTTGGCTAATATGTCTTGAAGGTTTTCCGTATGGTGAGTCGTAGTTTGCGCTAGTTCTCCAGATGCCATCATCTCCCTGATGATCCAAAATGAAAATGACAAGCATATGTCCGAGCTCACGCTACGACGATAAATCATTTATTTTCTGATCGAGATGAACATGCATCATGGAGAAACGCGATACTCAGTCAGCAAACGCTGACCTCTTCGAAGTGATGATTGCAACACAGCATCCGATGACTGTCCAAATGGTTAGTTACCTTTCTTCTCTTTCCCATCCTTCATTCAAATGATGTATTACACAATCACGACGGTCAACTTAGCAAAATGCATTGATGACACCGCCTGTGACAAGGCACTTTTTCTGAAAATTCCCCTCCATTCAATCGTTTTTGTACAAACATTGGAAGAGACTTGTTGCTAACGTATAGTCTCAGATTAATGACTGTAACCCAACTAAGCCATTATGCTTCTATCTGGTATCGGCACTGAGTACTGCTACCTCTAGTGAGGCAGGCACTCTATTGACCGAGTGGTCTTTGAACGAGCCTTTATATTTAGTATGAAACGATTGTGTAATTGACTTGGTTTGAGCTATCAATCTCTTTGCCAACAACCAATCTAACTTTAATAAATAAAAACGTATTTAAGAACTTGAAACTCCTGCACCCTGATCCTGGCTTAAACGTGACAAGAGATTCCATGAAGCGAAGCGAGTGAATCCTGGAAGAATCCTCTAGTAACTGATCTTATTTCAAACATATCCAATCCCGGTAGTAAACAAGTGGAAAGCGGTCCTTATCCAGAGCAATGAGTGGAGGTGGCTGGTGCCTAAATTTTTGGAGGTGTACATGTCCTGAGGTCACTTTGTCCTGATGGTGACCTGCCCATTTCTAGCAAAACAAAATATGGAAACGATGAATAGATCAACTTGAACTGAGGCCCTCTAGGCACACATTGCTCGTCAATTGATCTGGGTCAGTCTTGATCCTGGTCTCATGGCACAAGGACCTCCCGCTGGCCAGTCTGGGAACGGAGGGTAGCGAGGCACGGTGGTGCCCCATGCTCCTGGGGACGGAGTTTGACAGAAACTCATGGGAGCCTCGCGCGGCCGTGGCATAAAAACGGTAGTAATCCTCATCGCCATAGTCAACTGGTGACCGCGACATGTTCCAGCCCGTGGCGTTGGGATAGTTATTGGCTGGGTGCAAGTACTTCGGGAGCTTGCCGGGCTCGCAGTGGGGATTGTTGACGGAGATGGTTCTAGTGGACGTGTTAGCTGATGGCGCTCCAGGGGGCAATATCAATGGCTGAACTCACGGAAGCATCCCCTCAGTCACACTCGGGTTCCGGAGTGCAACCTGCAAGTCATCATCACTGAAGACGCCGGATGGTGGCCCCATGCTATGGAGACACTTGGGCCGCGACCCGATCTTCTCCCGCATGGGGCCGCTCACAAGGTGGTTCTCATAGTACGGGACTCTGCTCGGGTAACCCATCAATCGATGTGGCTGCGGATCAGGCAAAGGTCGCTGCTCAGGCGAGTGTCCGGCACTCATGCTGCTGAGACTGCTGATGCTACTAATGCTGCTCCTAGTCGAGGCCGATTCAGGCGACGGCATGTTGACGGGCCCGCCTACGTCGAGCCTGGCCTCCAAGGTAGGGATGCCCTGAACGAGGGGTGTTCGGGGAGGAGAAGGGAGGAGCCTGGCCAACGACTCTCGTCGACGGATGTCTCGCTTCTTGCAATTATACTTGAAGAGGCCCCATGTGTCAAAGTGTTGGCGATATGAGCGGGTCCTGGGAGTTGACATGTTAGTTACACGACTTCTTGGGACCGTTGCAACATAGAACGAAAGGAGGTAGCGGCACGCTTACGAAGCTTCAAACCCGTAGTCCGCCTTCATGATATTGCGAACATCCTCGAGCTTCCGCCCATCATGAATGTACAGGCGAGTGATAGTCTCGCGGTGCTCGTTCCACGGCTTGGCCATCATGGCTGCTGACTGTGTAGGGGGTAAAGAGGATAAAATCTGTCGTTTTGTGTGCTTTCAAAGGAGCTTTGAACTGCGGTGTCTTGTCTTGTTGTCTAGCCGGAACAGATTACGGCAACAACAACATCAGCAGGCGCAGAGACGGCGAAGGGCATTGGAGTGCAGCCAGAGTAAGATGGTGGTGGGGTTGTGTGAATGGGTTTTTCTTCTTCCTCCTTTTGGTCTTTTTTTTCTCTCGCACTTTTTTTCTTTCTCTGTACCTTGAGCTTGAATTCCTTTTTCTTCTTCTTCTTTTTAAATCTTTCTGTGCTCTTTTTTGTGTTTGGATAGGTATAAGTGTAAGTGTTGGTGCTGATGGTGATGGTGAAGTGCTGTTGTACCTTCGAAACCAAAACCGTCAGAAAAGGGGAAATAAAAGTAAACAGGAGAAGCGGGGGAAGGAACCGAGGGGTAATGGGCGAACCTGGCAGAAGGGAGGCTCAGGAGCCGCACAGCACTCACAGCCTTATTTATTCTTGGAAAATTCGCAGCAGCTGCACCCGGGAGCCTCGTCACGGCAGCGGGGGCCACATCCCAACGAGGCAACCATGGGCTGCATAAGGCAGACAAGTAGCACTCATGCCCATGCACCACCCAGACTCGGTTGAATTCACCTTGTTGACACCTAGGGCGCTGTTGCGCGCCACCGCTGTTCTGGAGAGGTCTGCGTGGCCCACCGATGCTTCTTCTTGCGGTATGCTGCCTCCGCCAACGCCAACGCCCGACACCCATCACGCCGATTCTCTCCGTTCTCGCACACCGTCTCCCTCTCCTTGCTCCCTCTCATTTCTGAGGCGATTGTGCAAAGGGCCCAGGCCCAGATGCCGAATTCAGAAAGGGGCTTGCATGGCATTGAGACTGTTGACGCATACCTGAGTGGTTGAAAATGGTCAAGAAGCAAGGATGGATCGAGTACACGGTGCTTATTTTTTTTTTCAACGACAGCCGAACTGGCTCGCACGTCTTGCCATTCAGCCTCATCCTTCTACGCAACCCAGACTTCATTTGCTTCTGCGCCTGTGTCTTGGATGCGCGCTGCTGCATGGAGCCCCAAGAATGGCAGCATGACGCATCCAAAGCAATTGGGCAAATCAGGGCGGGCGACTTGGAAGAGAAGGGGAGAAGAGGAGGAAACATGTGGCACACACTCTCTCGCCTAAGACGCCCGATACACTTTGATATTTGTTGCTTCTTTTCTTTTTTTGCCCCATGTCACATCGCCATCATCACCACCACCAACCATGCAACCACGACGTCTCCTGGGGGCAGTCCATGTTTTCCTCTCCCGCGTTTCGTGCTTTGGGGGCGGGCGGCACAACGGGCTCTCTGCGCAACTGGGCTCTTGGGCGGGTGTGCGCCGTCTGCAGCGACTCTGATTTGCGACGTCAGCCCTCGAGGCACCCCGGCTGAAAAGGCAGAGTGCAACGCACATGCCCCTCCAACTTGCCAAGCCAAGGGACACATCCGTGTAGCCCGGGTAGGCAGACAACACAGGAGAGAAGAGAGTCATCTCATTTGCTCGTCGAGCCAGCATATCCGCTCGCCCTGTTTTCATTTGTGATTCCGCCCCTCCAATATGCAGCAGCGCCAGTGCTGTAGGGATGTCGTACAGAGCCCCCAGACAAACCACAAGCGCAAAGAGGCCCAGTCCTGGGAGGCCAACCCACCCATGGCGCATCTCATCGTTTGCGCACTTGGTTCGTTAGATACTGTATCAGACGCGCAGGCCTTTGCCTGAGGCTTTGCTGGTCATCCTGTCTCCCCGGGCTTTTTTTTTTTCATGCTTGTTTCGAGAGCCTTAACGTCATCCCCACTATCAAGGCGTTTGGAGCAGGACGTGATAACGTGGGGCTGACCCAAAGTCAGCCCTAGAAGGGCCATGTTTGACCCGAGAAAGGCGGGAGAAAACAGGAAGAAGCAAATTTATTGTCAGCGCAGAAAGCAGCGCAGCCAGATCTCTCGTGCGATTGGTCTACCACCAAGTCTTAGCGCCTCGTGCGTGCTTTCGCGGAATCAGTGTCCTGCCTTATGGCGTTTCGGGGTGGGTGTCGCCATGTTGCTTCGCCCAGAGCCTGATGGTCATTTATGACGCTGATCAATGGCGATCCAAGCGGCACCCTCCAGCTCGTCTGACACAGCCCAGCGGGATAAGACCGCCAGTTCACCTAGCAGCGCAACAGCAAGTGTTCAAAAATAGTCACCCACGTCTCTCCAGACAGCCGCCGGCTTATCGATCTCCCCGCGTTTCGAGGACGAGACTGGCCGCCACATGCTGCAGCAAAGAAGCAAGCCCCCAAACCTCCGGCTGCGTGACGAAAGCCCCCATGATTGCGGCTGAGGAGGCCAAGTAGATGAGCCAATGGCGATTTGCATCAGTCAGAACTGAAACGGCAGCATGTGCCTGCCCAACCCTTTTTCTCCTTCAGACTTGAGCCGGCTCGGCCGGTCACCGGACGCAGTTGCGTTCTGGGGCCAAGCACTGCCTCACTGGGTTTTGCTCTTTTGCGCAAGAAAGGACGGGAGAGGCCGTCGCCGAACCGATTGGTCGCTTCCCGATCTACAATCCAACCCTTGAATGATTTGGGACGGAGGTACTTCTCTCCCGTGGCCAAAGTACGACATCGATCCCAGCCAAAATAACGACTTCTAAACAAAAATAATCCTAAACAAATAATCTAAGAGATTATTTTTAGGTAAATAAATTTATTTAGGTATTATTGCTTGTTTATTTTAGCTAAAAAATGTCAAGAGCCGAGATCTTCTGCAGGGATCCCATGTTGCAAAGTGTTGAACTAGCAATCATTCAAGGGCCGTATTGTATCTGCAAAAACTAAGTTCAGCAAGTGACATGCAGGAAATATAGGTGTGTGGATCGGAGCTAGTTGAAAAATAACGCTGCTTGTTGATTCAATAGACAAGGTATAGAATTAATTAAAAGTGCACCAATGTGGAGGAAAACGCCAACTGTCGCAAAAAGCAACTCTTTCACTCATCCCTCTGCCGTCAAGAACTGCCCAACGAGAATCCCGGTTCCAATCATCTCCAAGACGTCATGCAGGGGCCTTTTCAACATGAATTGGGCGATCGCCATGCCATACGCCAAGTACACTTTCGCCTTCCCAATCTCTTCATTATTAGCCGACCACGTTTCAACCCAGGCGTGTGGCTCAACCCGTTATCCCCGGTCGTTCGCCCTGCTTTTGGCAGATCCTCCGCAATTCTAGAACGTGGTTTGCAAAGGCGTCTGCCAGGGGTGGGAGCGAGTAAGCCAGTGAGTCAGTATATGTGCCGCAAGCAACCTTCCCATCGTGCTCGATAATCTGTCCAGTTCACTGCTCGCCTCACTCTCCATTTTAGGCAGCCTCCGCCTTCTTATCTGAGGCGGCCGTGACACCTGCCTCCTGGGCCTTGTGACTATCAGTAGGACTCTTGACCTTGTCGTCAATCTTGTCCGAAAATCCGATGCTTGGGCTTGTCGGGATGGGCGACGTGGGCGTTGACGTGACGGGAGAGGAGGCCGCCGTGTCGGAGCTGGTGGCGTTGCAGAACCCTGAGATGATTTGGAACCACTTCTGGGCATCGGCCGCCGTGTGAGCCTTAAAGTTGAGTTCGGATGAACCCGTAAGCTTGCTGCTAATGGTCTTGGCCTTGTCCTTGCCCTTGATGTTGAACTTGTCGCCACTGGGAGTGCCAATGATGGCCTCGGGGAGGTAGATGGAGAGATCCGGCTTGGGGTCTTCCCGCACGTTGTCCGAGTCCTTGAACGCGTGCAAGAACTTGGAGGGTGTGACGACGTAGTAGCTAGTCGAGTAGCCCCATGACAGCTTGTTGCGTGACTTGCGCTCCAGAGATCCCTCAATAAGGGGCTTGGTTGCGGCGTGGTCCATGTTCGGGAACACCACACCTTCAACGGTGCGAGGGGGCTCGTCAGCCCCAACAAGGCGGTCTGCGCATCGAGTCTGGAAACTTTCCCACTCGAAGTTGGGCGTAACTCTTTGGACTGCTCCGAGCACATCAGTGTGCAGAGCGCGGATCTTTTCTCCTTGTCCACCAGCCAACAAAGTGAAAGCTTCAATTCCTTGCTGCATCACCTCGATAACGTGGGCCTCGAATGCAGCGAAATTGACCTGCACAGCAACAAGGTCGTTGCGATGGTTGTTCTCAGCAATGACCTGGTTGCTCAGGCGGTATAGGACACCGCGGTGAAGCACATAAGGGTCCTCGTTGCCCTGGAAGCGACCACCAGCTGATTCGTACGAGGCGGCATGCTGTCCCAACAACTCAATGTGCTTCTGGGTAATGTTGCGAGCCTTTTCGACTTCCTTGGCACCCTTTACAGGGCCGTGGGCCAGCTCCTTGGCCTTGTGCTTAATCTCCTTATGCAAGCGCTCGAGGATTGGGAGGACGGAGCCCTTGATGCTCTGTTCGGTCTCGAGGTTGGTGTTGATCATAGCCTGGGTGTTGGTGCGCAAGTTCTCGAAGAAGCCAGCCATACCCCCGAGACTCTGATCAAAGTGGTGGCCTTCCCTCAGGGGACTGGAAATGGTCTATTCGGCATGTCAAGGTTAGTTTCTCGTATTCCTATTTTCCCGTTTCACATCTCGGAGCAGCAGCTTCCACATCCAACATGGAAAACGGGAATCATGATCGAACCGACCTTGAGCGCCTTCTCATATTCCTTGGCCTGGTGGTTATGGATTCTCTCCATGGCCTTCACATACTCCTCGAGGTAACCGCATGCATGCTTCCAAGCTTGCAGACGCTCAGCGAGCAGACCAGCAGTCTGTAGAACGAATTAGCCAAACCGTGTCCTGCCGGGCTTCCGAGCACCCCCGAAGGTGCCGCGCGTGTCGGCGCATAGCACGTTGCTTGCGACGAAGACGACGTACAGTTGTGGGATCGGCATCGGGGACGGCCTCGTCGCTGAATGCACTCAGGCCTGTGGTGGCCCTGGAGGCCAGCGCGGTAATGGGCGAGGTAACGGAAGACATGATGATGGATGTTTCTAGGTATTCGAAGACGGAGGAGGAATGCGCAGAGAAAGGGCGACGGTATCGACGGTTCTCCAGGTTAAATTAATTATTGACAGGTTGACAGGGATGAGGAGAGCTAAAGTCAGGGTAGCAAGGAGGAGGGGTACGCATCACGTATCCCAGGGGAAGGTGGGGAGCTCTCTCGTTTAGGCCGTTGGGGGTGGCGCGCGGGAAAGACGATTGGGCGTCAACGCGCGAGGGCAGAAGCAAGAAGAAAAAAAGGTTATGCGGAAGATCCGGGACAAGACCGGCCAGTCGCTTGGCAATGGCGCATTTACATATAAATGGCCTCGATTAAGCAGAGGCCTCTGGCTGCAAGGAATGACGTTTTTAGACCTTCACAAATCTTGGAGACGGGGTGGAGCATGCCCGCGCGGGCGGTGGATCATCCGGTAAAATTGGTGACGGCGTGGCTCATTACGATTCGATTCGTCTCAGAACTTGGCTCCTTTTGTCTTGAAACCTCTCTGGCGACTCGATTAGACGATGCTGCCATTGGTTTGCGCCGATTAGGGTCCCTCCCAGTGTCTATAACATGCTTGGCCGGTTGCCAAGAATCAGTGCAACAAGACCGGTGATGTTCCCATCCACGGGATGAGACCGAATCACAAGACGTTTAGCAGATTCAATTGGCTTATCGGACTGCGTGCTTGCTTTTTGTCCCTTTGAGACAGGCTAGCTGATCTGGATCAAGCAACAATCGTCATAACTACCGAGGGTCGATCCAGAATGTGGTGGTTTGTGACCAATAATCTAGACATGGCTGGCGGTTGCAATTATAATCACAGATGCTATTGCATTGTCGTCGCCATGCTCAGATAGATGTAAACCCACGTCATTTTCATTCATCAACTTCAGTCAAGCGGGCTCGTATAATTATTTCCCACCTTGTCTATCCTCCGCCGTGGCAGTTATATGGACAATACTCCACCAGCGCAGCGTGAACAGTAACAACCACTACCTACCACCACTACCACCACCACCATCTATCGCAGCCAAGTCATGACGTCAATGCCACTTTGGCTGCACCGCACTAAGAGGCCTGCTAGGGCGGGCCTCCCACACCTCCTTCTCCTTCTAGCTCTTCCAATCCTGCGAGGCAGCCAGACGCAGATAGAGTCACGAATCAATGAGGTAGTCGGGCACAGAGGGGAAAGAAAAAAAAAGTACGTGATGAAACGCAGCAGTGTAACGCAAGACACAGAAGGGGAGCCCCCCCGGCAAGTCCCTTGCCCCCCCTAAATGGTTGATCCCCCTCATCCTGGCTCAACTCGCAGGCAAAAGACGGGGCACGGATTCTCGGGCAAATTTACCTGACCCGACCCAGGCCAAGCATCCAAAGGCCAAGCCAACAATTTTCCTTCCCGCACCACGTTTTCTTTCGCTGTCTCGTCTCGCCCGCGGAGTGCGTGAGGGATGCGCCGTACCGAGTACGGGATACGCGGTCCCTCCTCCCTTTGGAGGCAACCCGTTGAACAACAAACCGACCCCCCGGTGGATCCCCCCCCCCCCGCGGGGCAGTCAGTCCCCCGTTACGTATCGCTGGCCTCCGCAAACACACCACTTGGGCCGCTGCACCACGCCACTGTGCCCTCGTTGCGAAGGCGCGGCATTCGCCTGTGCCAAGGGATCATCAGTGATTGCCCTTCTGGAACCGCCGGGAGGCACGTGCCCCACAGTGATGTACAGCCCATCATCCCGTCTTCCCGTCTGTCCCTTTACGCACATCGCGACCATGGCCATGTCAACTGCGAGCTCGGATGCCCTCGAGGCCCAAGCGTATGCAGGTCCCTCCATTCCTCTTCGGCATGCATTTGCATCATGGCCGCTCCTTTTTTGTTAGCGCGTACTCATCATCCATTCACTTCACGAAGCACCATTGCCTTTCAAATGTTTTTGTGTGAATTGCCAAGTTTCATTCCTTTGGTCCGTCGTAGCGCAAGCTTCAGTGTGCTCTGGGGTATTATCAAGCTAATATACAAGGAATGCATGAATCGAGCTCTTTCCTCACCCTCATGCTCGTTCTGTGTCGCCAACACTTGTGTTCAAATCGTTATCCTTAGTTTGCACCCTTTCTATAACCCATTTATAAGATCCCATAGATGATGACATATCCTTTGATAGTCTTAATTTCCGTAAACGCCATCCATATCCCAAATATCGCTTGATTTGTGTGTATATCCAATGTTGCCTCCGATAGTCGTGCAAATCGAAAAAGAAAAAGAAAAAGAAAATAACGCCGTAATGTTTTGATTGGTCACTCAATTTAATAGACCTGATCTCGTGTGAGGTTCATCCTGCGGTGGATGGAAGGGTCGTCGGTGTAAGAACGTCCCGCGATCCAGCTGGTGGGGCGCGAAACATGGTGAACTTGTTGAATGTGATCTTCGCCAACCTGATCCTCAGAAATGGTTCCAAGAGGGTCCTGGACATTGTCCAGTGCCGGAGGAGTTCGTGGAGCGCTGAGGGCAGTCTGGTAATCGGGCAGTTGAACGGTGCCGGAGTGGGTCATTGATCGTGCTGGTGTTCGGACGGCCGTCTGGTAACTCGGGACCTTGTTCAACTCGAGGAACTCGTTGGGGTCCAAATCGACATGCTCGGCAGAATTGCGTGACGACTCCTCTCCTGCGCTATTGCTTCTTGTTAGGGCACCTGACGAGGGTGGCTCCGATCGCGGAGCTACCCCATGGGGTGCCGAGGTCGGGGAAGCGATGCCAGATGTGAAGGCAGAAACCGAATGGATCGACGTAAATGAGGTGTTACGCTGCGAGGGATCAAGTGATACATCCGCCAGCCGTGATGATAGGGCTGCAGGGGCGACCGGTCGGCTGTGAGTCAGGGCGGCGGCTAGGTTCTCCGATGAACCGGCCCGGGATTGTGCGTAGAATGGACTGTTCACACCAGATTGGATGGCGGGAGTCTGGAATCCATGCACTTCGACGTCTTCGTAAAGCTGGTCCAGAACGTGCTCACCATAGCCTGGAGGAGCCATGGTGCCGAGCCTTTCTTCGGTGGGTGTAGAAGGTGACTGGTCGACGAGGTTGCCTTGCTCATCGAGCGGCATGTTCGGGGAGATGAAGATGGAAATTGGGAGAGTGGCGCGAAGCTGTAACCCCGCATGTTAGCGTTTTTGTGACTGGAAAGGATTTATTGTACTTATTTCTTACCTCAGAAATGTGGCCGTCTGGGTTGCAGAGGGCAACGGTTAGCTTGATCTTGTGACGGACCTTGATGCCGTGGTGGTTAAGGTCTTGGATGCACTGGCGGAGCCTCTTGGGGAGATCCAGTCGCTTGGTCAAGGCCCAGCCTTCCTGGCCGGTGTCCTCGATCATGTCCTGCCAGTGCTGCTCCCTCGACACTTCGAATTTCCACATCTGAACCTCGCGTTCTGTTCGGTGTTCGCGAATGCTTAATCCGGAGGCTCCCTGGATGCAGCACTCTCGCACTTCCATCAGCCGGGCGGTAATGTCGCCCAGCTCAAGACCCTTCAATAGAGGGGTAAATCGCATTTCCATAGCAACAGAGCCTCCAAAGACCACAGCCTTCTGGGGGATGACAATTGAGTAGTCGACCTTGTTGGGCCAGATGTTCTCAACGCTCATGGCGTGGAGGAATTCCAGGGCGCCGGGTTCGAGGGTTCGGATGATTCGCAGGTGCTTGTATGCGTGGAGGTCGTATGCGAGCTTGCCGCGGCCAACGGTGGCCTTGAGCCTGTAAGTAATTGATGATTCGGGAATGCCCTCGACACTCTCGGCAATGTCGCCAGGAAGCATAAATTCAAAAGGCCACTCGTAGTTGCCGGCGGGAAGAGTCATGCTCTTGCCATGAGTTCCAATGAAGGGAGCCCATCGGTGCTCGAGAATGGTGGTTGTCTTGTCGACCTTCTGGCCAGAAACGCCCGGAGCGCTTCCTCTTGGGTCAGACCAGCTGTAGAGAGAACCGTTAGCTATTGGTTCAAACAAGCCTTTTTTTTGTGCTGCTAAAAGACAAGGTTTAAAAGCCTTACCATTGTCGCAGGGTGCCCATTAAGCGAAGGCGCACATCCTCAATGCGCAGAGATGACTGTAAGCAGAGGACGAGAACGCCCTTGAGTAGTTGACTTGTTGATTCATGTTCGTTGCCTCGGAAAACGATGAAGTCGGTGTCTAACCTGTTGGGGAAAGCTGTGTTAGTCCTTGGACTGGGAATTGAGAAGGAGGCCATCTGCCTAGGTCGCGCAGACTTACCGAATGTCAAAGAGGCTGTATGAGTTGCGCCCAGTGACGGATGCAAAGGGCTTAAAGGACGGCATGGTGGGGGAGTCTGGTGTAGAGACAGTTGAGATGCGGATGGCCGAGACGCAGCCAAAACAAAGAGGTCTACGGAAGCCAGGAAACTTTTGGGGGGAGGGCCGGGACGGTTTTATTCGGGGCCAGCGACAATGGCATCCCACGACACGACACGGCGAAAAAGTCGACAGTCGACCAAAAGCAAAGCCGGCGACGGCGGGCAGCGGCGACGAGGGGCGGGATGTGTGAGTGGGTGCAGGGAGGGTGTGTGCGTCCGCGCTCCCACTTGGCTGTCTGTGCCTCTGGGACGCCTCTGGTGCGCCTCTTTGTCGGATGGGATGGTGGGGCAGTCAGTGAGATCAGACGTGCAGGGTCTTTGTCTTCATGCTCTACTGTTGTTGCAGGGGAGGGATCAAGAGCGGCGCGAGGGTGGAACCCGATGGTGAATCAGATGGCCCGCCTGATGGGGACGCCTGATGGAACCAGACGGACCCTGTTGGATGCGACAAAAATATAAAAGAGGGTCGTTGCTGATAAGACCCGTTGTTAGGTCGCAAATCAAATCGCGAAGGCGAGAAGACGGACTGATGGGCTTGAAACAAGGGAGCTGGTTCGAGTTGAGCTGAGTCGAGCCGAATAAATCGCCAAATACAAAACAACTACTTGAAATACAGGGGGTAGGCGTCACCATTTATGGTATCCAGTCCTAACTGGCAATGCCCGGGTGAAATGTCAGATCAGACAGAGGTTCTGTTTGGATTCGTGCAAAAGGCTCAAGAGAAGAAAAAGAAAGAAGGGTGGCCGCATCCGTACAGGAACAGCATCAGGTCAGTCCAGTTCAGTTCAGCCCATTGAAGGAAGATCTGTAGAGGAGGGGAGTGCGAGTGGGAGTGGTGGAGCAGGAGTGGAAGCAGACAGGGCATTGTCGATTACAAACCACACGCCCTCGCTCTGTGCCTGTCTGCCTGGGGCTGTCTTGTTCTCTCACACACACACATTTGGCTCGCCTGGCCTCAAGCACATTTTTTATTCTGATGCGATGCAACCTTGCCAATAATGACGAGGATGACCCAAAATGCCTTCTGGGCAGGCTCTCGGTTCCCATGACTCTGGCACGTCAGCCTGGTTAAAACTAATGCTTTAGGGGGCCCCCGTCGCGCTCAGCCAATTTGCGAACCGGCAATCAACTACGGGTATTGTGTATCTTGACAGCAGCGATATGCGTGGAACGTGCTTTTGCGCGCCCGCGACGGGGATCCGTCCGTATCGTACATGCCGGGGCGAACGAAGCAATTCGGTGCTTCGTTGCCGGACGGCCGGGTGCCTGGAGCCAACTCTTGACCTGAACTCTGCCATTCTCTCCACCTGCGTGGCGGGCGGGTTGGATGACGGCTTGGCTTCAATTACTACCGTGCCGTGCGCCTCGACGGAGCATCGGTGAAGGGAGAAGCGGCGAGAATCAACCGAATACACGGTAGTCGGTGCTTGCGTCGGGGGCTCTAACTCTCTACGAATGGCGGTAGTCATTGCCCAGTTCAGGTTTGGCACGGTGGCCCGAGTCGCCAAAAAAGGTTCAGAAGACAGGGCACAGGCACACAGGTACAAGCAACAATCCACGACAAGGTCGTCATGCCGGTGGTGGTGGTGGTGGGGCGGACACGCCGGCTCATGGTCAACGATGTGTGGTTGGATACGGACCATGACGAGCCACCATGAATCGTGCTATCGAAGCCCGATAGAAGCTTTTCCTTCCGACAACCTTGCTGCAGCCACCCAACCCCTGCCAACCCTACATCATCCATCAAGCTACGTACTGGCTGGCGTCTCGGTGGTGGGACCCCGAGCAAAGGACATCAAAATCAGGGCGGGACCTCGCAAGGGTGCACTGCCCAGGGTTTAAGCGGAGCTCAGTTGAAAGGAAACAAGAAACTGCCAAGGGCGAGACACGTGTGGGATGAGCGAAGCAAAAGAAGCCCAAGAGAAGCTGCCGAGGGAGGCAAACATCTCGGAGGGACATATCCGACGAATGCTCTCGGCCGGGCGGCCCTGGTTTCTTCGGTGCAATCCTCGCCGGTTCCATAGTCATTCGATTGTCAAGGATCCAGGGACATTGATTGCTTCTGTGCATTAAGCGCCTCCTCCTGTCCTCGCTAGAACTCGATATCGCAGTTGTGACATAGAGAGGTCGGGAAAAGGGGCAAGCTATGCCGAGAGTACGCCGCCGGTGTGCCCGTACAACTCACCGAAATAGCCCCCCACGCACCCACGCCCACGCAAGAACTGCGTGCACGCACGCACCACGAAAGCACATGGACGGAGCAAACGCATGTGCAGACACACATGTCTCAGAGGACGAGAAACGACAATACAGGCAGTGCAGAGGCCACCACAAGACAGCTGGCCATGCACCCACGCCCACGCCCACGCCTGTCGATGACAATGACAGGACCAAGATAGAGTGCCCCGTATCGGTGTCCCACCGCCTAGAGCGGTCCCTCCTCGTGGGTCACCCGCGGGCGCAAAATGGTCAGAAAAACCGTTGTGTGAGGGCTTCTCGTCATCTAGTTGGGCGCACACCGAAGCACCTACCGTTGCTGATAACGAATATGCCGCCCCCGTGCCACTCTTATCCTCACCCTCAAGCCCAAATCTCACGATAGCCTCCCCCTTCGCTTCGCATAGGGTTCCGACCTGGTCCTAGCTGCCTGAGCTAGCCATGCCCCTGCCGCAGCCTCTTCCAGGTTATCGTCAATTAGGGTATTGTGTGATCTGCTTATCTCGGGAACCCGCTCATCCGTCACCGTCTAAACGTTTTTTAGACAAGACTTTGACATACCGATACACCCGTCGGCAGGGCAAGTTTGGAGCCTCATGCGAGACCCCTTTGATGCCATGTGCTGAGACGAACGACTATTGGGATACCACAGCCGGCGCGGCAGGCGGAAACACGAGCCCCTTTGATACGGGACATGGTGCGTCATGCTGATGTGTGTCAGCTGGCGAAGTTGTGAGAACCAACGGCAGGAATGATATCTCGGGCAGTGCTGGCAGTGCTTGATATTGATGAGTGAGCTGCAATTGCAACTGCTCATTGCTGGTCGAGGCGCAGGATCACCACTGCATCGGCAACACCACCGCTGCTCCAGCGCTGTTGCAAGGGGCCAGCGAGGCTCACACACCCCTTGCGCCAAGAACAACGCACACTCCTCCCAAGCGAACCATCCACCAGCCTATCAGCAGATGTTATCTAAAGGTGAACCAAGGTCAGCGGGCTGTCTCACCCCTGGACTGGCACTGGTCCGGACTGAACTGGACCCCAAAGCTGGACCTGGAACCCGGAATTTGGGACTTCAGCTCCCACGCTTTGTCTTGAAGCCCTAACAGGAGGAATGGACGAGACTGGGCTGGGCTGGGCTGGGCTCGTTCGTCCTCGTCTCGCCACATATTTTCCAGGGCTGATGGAATACCATTTAGCCGGGCAAATGGTAACCGTCAAACGGGCGGGCGCGAGACAGTTCGGGTTCAGGGCTCCTGGTCGTGCAGTCCCGCTGCAGGTCTCAAACTGTGCTGCATAGAAGAGTAGAGCCAAGCCCCAAGGGCAGGGATTCCACTCGCATAGGATTTTCGCTCTCGTCCGATCCCACTGCCAGCAACTGACAGGGAACGGCTATTTTTTTATTTTTTTTTCGTTTCTTTTTTTTTCCCTTGCTGTGTGCCTTGCTTCCTCAGCGGGAGTGATTGGCCGCGATGAATCATAGCCAGGATTACAGACGCCGGTGTCGCTGTCACAAGTACCAGCCGTACCATTTCCCGCCGTCCGATGATGTGATTTGGAACTAAGCCGCACACGCACGCACGCACACCAATATCTCGCAAGTCCGATAACCTTTGATTAAGCGCGCAAAATTCAAAGAAACAATCAAAGGGGCTTGCTTCGATGAATCATAATCGCAGATGCGTGCATGGGCCGTAGGTTTCGCTACGGATGGTGTCTTCCACTTTTCTCAGCCAGCCTCGAGCTGCAAATTCCCTCGTGTCAGGGGAGTGAGCGCAAGAAGACTTGATATATCATGTACATAATGGCTTGAAACCTTGCGGCCGCAAACTCGGCTAATGCGTGCGGTCCGCTTTAAGGTGCGTTATTCCCGTTGCATGAGCCCCAATACGGACCCTGTTTAGTGTCGATGGGCGTCGCCACAAACCTCTGCCATTAAGCCGCAGTTGACCCAGCACCAACAACCAGCCCTCTTGGAGGTATTAAGTAAGCTGTCTCAACAGTTGTCTCGGCTAGCCGCGCATGTCAAGGCTGCCGTGTAGCTGGACACACACATGTGCTACTGTTTGTCTTGCCTTGTCTCTTGTATCGTTCCAAGCACGTGGCCCAGGCTTTTCCTGTGCCGCCGCATGCGTTCGTGTTTTTTTTCTGTCTTGTTGTGCGGGTCAAATGTTTCTGAGCCACGCTCCGAAGCGCTCGGCCGGCCGAGTCTCGGTCAGAATCCTCACGGTTGGAGTTCCTTGTACGTACGCATTATCCACGTTGACGTGATGATGTTGGTTTCTCCCCGGAGGCTTTTACCCGACCACATTTTACATGTCCGCGATGGCGGTGATTGAATTTTTTTTATGCCTCGTCCCGCCCTGGCAGACCCTCTCTTCTGGGAGGCCCTCTCCATCACCGAGATGGGTCAAGCCAGATGGGTCCCATTCCGTCGGTGAAACGCAATGGCCTCAGCCCTGTTCAAGCTCCTTTAGCTTTGGCTTCTCTTCGATCCACTCGACTTCGGACTTGTCGTCGCCGCCTCCTGCTCAGCGGGTTTGGCGGCGGGCCAATACCAACGGGTAACAATGGGCTCCTCCCTCGCTCTCGGAACGACGAAGCTTCAGTTGCCATGTTATCACACCGAGCTAGCAGGCCTCATTCGCGGCTGCGGGTTCCATCTGCAATGGGTCTCCTCCTTCGCTGCGGGCTCAGGACATGCCAAAAGGGAGCTAACTTGTAGCTAAGTTGGGAAGCACGCCTACTAGTCCTGTGGAAGATCAGGGTTCGTGGCCATCCATGCCTAACATCGGCTTTTGATACCCAGGGGAATGCATGACCGGTCAGGCCCATTGCTCATGCATGTGAATCTCGCTGTGTGTTTGAGCATGCAGCGCACACCTATGAACCGGCATTTGAACTAGCTTAGCTGATAGCCAAGCCGTCTGTTCCTTTCTCGCTCCCCTGCCATGTCGTGACCCAGCCCTTGTTCTCGCATCGGTCAAAGTCGGGATCTCCATCAGCCGAGCCGCAAGCACACGACGGGTCCTCGGCTTATCACCCGGGAAAACGATCATGATTTGTGTGTGTCCATGTACAATTGTGCTATGTAAAAAGTGGCAATTAACCCAGATGGTGAAAACTGGCTGCGTAACCTATCGCCTCATGAAACAATCCGCTTTTTTTCTTTACTGTCCAATAAACAAACCTATGAGAATGAAGAAAAAAAAGAAGAAAAAAAGGAAAACGCCCATCTATGTTTTTATCATTATCTCAACCAAGGACGTATCAAAACACCGACGCCGAATTACTTTCCCTGACCCCGTTCTCTATGAGCGGCCCTCAAGATCAGATATGGCCATTTTGATTTCCTCACTCTATATGAAATATGTCAGCAATCGGGGACTCCACAGTGGTTCTTTGCTTAAAAGTCGTCGCCTTACCCACGGAGCTAAGCTGAGAGCAGTCGTGTAACACTTGAGGGTCGCACCCCTGCCCTTCTCTCCCGACAAGGCATGCGCCTGTCCCAGCATAAAGTGGACTCGAGCCTCGCCGGGGGCCTGATGTTCCACCCATCGCAGGTCTCGCAGCGCCTGATCGGGCTCATCCTGGCGGATATGGATACCGGCCGTATGCATCCTGATCAGACAGAGGATGTTCTCAGGCGGGTCGAGCTCAAGGCCGCGTTGAAGGTAGGCCAGGGCCAGTCCAGGCATCCCAGTGCTTTGAAGTGCCTATGGATGCAAATACGGTCAGCCAATCGATCGCCAATTTCACAAATGACAAGAAGAAAAAAACTGCCCACCCACCCTTGCTATGTACGTCATCAACACTGCATTGCTCGAGTTGATCCTCTCAGCTCCGCGGTAGTACTGAAGAGCGTTTTCGCCTTCGCCCATCCGCTCCTTGACCCGGCCCAGACCGACCCATGCTGGGTAGTGTCGGCGATCTACCTCGAGGGCCTGCCGGAAAGCGGAGGCGGCTTCGCCATAGTCTTCCATCTCCATATACTCATAGCCGAGCAACGAGAACGACTGGGCAACTGGCGGTGTCAATTGACACGCACGTCGAAAGGCCCTGATGGCCTCGTAATGGGCTTTCCGCACAGCGAACGAATTCCCAACAGCGCACCACGACTGTGGCGTCGAGTAGTGACTGTCGGTAAGCTCGTGCGCCAGATACGCCAGCGTGACGTCTTCCTTTAGGTGCCACAATACCGTCGAGTACAACTCTAGGTCTTCCATCCACGCTGGCGCAAGCGTCCGAAGAGACTGGAATATTACTTTTGCTTCCTGGTAGGACATGAGCTCATAGTGAGCCCTGGCTTTCTTGGAGAGAACCCAGGGCGTGGATTGCTGCTCCGCCGACAGTGCTGAGAATGCTTTGAGGCATTCTTTGGGTTGGAACCGACTTAGATGGTAATACCCACCGCCGAGCTTCAGCAGTAGCTCAACAAGTGGCTCGAGCTGGCGGTCGTCGCTAGGCGGCGCAGGCTCGACACTGTCGTGTGCCTTGATGCCACGTTTGGGCTTTTGAGTGGCTGGCGGAGGCTCTGCTCTGCCAGCATCCTGATCAGCCGAGGGCCCGGAAGTCTGAAGTCCAGTTCCTGGCTTGGACGGAGGAGCAGGCGCCAGCTTCTCTGTGCGACGGCTGGGCTCCTTCAGCTTGGTTGAGCGTTTCGGGTTGGTCCGGGAAGTGCCGCCTGTGCTGGACGAGAGCGTGTCGATCGTTGACGTGAACGCAGGCGCCCGACCCATCAGCCGAGCGCTCCTTCGTTGGGGAACACGGGAATGGGTTGAGGTGGAAGACGGGCCAGCCACAAGGTTACTATTGCTCTTGTTTCCGTTCGAGGCGGGCGGAGGTGCCTCCGACGCCTGGCCCAAAGCGTGGTTCAGCCCAGCGCGGGTTCGCTTCCTGGGGACAGGCAAATTTTGGCTCCCGGGCGAGTCTGCCAGGTTGGCTGGCGCTTTTTTGCCCTTTTGCGCAATCCTGGTGTCATTCTCAGCAACAGAGGTGCTTTCAGAGTTGTGGACTGGCGACTGGGACGTCGGTGGAGGGGCCGGGTTGAGTGGCTTCCGTAACCGATTTAGGTTACGCGCCGTGGGCAGATCTGAAGTCTCCGGCTCCTCCTGATTTGCCTTGGTGCTACCCTTTTTTGGCTTGTCCTTTCGAAGCCGGAAAATATTGGGTACACGAAGTGTTGTTCCTGGTGATCCGTGTAAGCTAAAAATCTCAGAACCTAGTGTTTGTTGTTAATTTTTTTTTTTCGGGTTCCCCTATACGTACCGCTGTGACAAAGATCGGTGAAGGCATCCCACATGAAAGGGTTGTCTTCCAGGGCCGCCGCAAAGCAAGCTGCTGCAGTCTTGCCTTCGCCGCAGGCCTTGTACAGCTTGCCGAGCAGGCGATTGACCGCGGAGGAATCCGGGCTAAACCTTTCAGGTGGCGATTGAGGACCTAGGGAGTTGCGTTGTCAGATGATTCATGACCTTGTATACATGACGCAGGGGGGGGAACCCTCAGAAATGCGTACCGCCGTATTTTCGAGAGCTCCAGAGCGGTCGAGCTTTGCTCAGAGCGTCAATCCCTTGGGAGTAATTCCTCAGATGCAGGCAGGACTGGGCAAAAACATACGAGCAGCCCAGATGCTCCCCCGTGACCCCCACCGGACGGCTGAAATCTGCAGCCAGCGCATGTTTACCAAGTCTCAATGCAGAAAGGGATTGGAGGTGAGCCCAGGCATGGCTCTTTGGGTTCGCGGCGAGCAGGCGCCCGGCGACGAAGAAGGCATTTTCATTCAGTTCATTGTCGAGGTAGTAGTGCACCAGCTGGAACTGAGCGTCCATTCTCACCGACACACCTCCTGGAGCGCTTTGTGTTATTGTTCATCCAAACAGAAGCATGGATGCATGCGATCGCGGGTTGCAGCCGCGGCTTGTGGCGCACCCATACGTGTGTGTGGCTGACAGCTCCAAGGACGGCACGTCTTCACGTGATCTCGTAACGCGATAGCATGGCACAGGATAGACGCAAGGGAGGGTCTAAAACCCAGAAAAGAAAGAGACATAGGGACTATATGTGCTGCTTGTATCGTTTGTCTATTATTCTGTGGTTGCTACTTCTATTCAGTGTAGCTCTTGCTGTACTGGCGGCGTAGTGAAAGGCTGCGCCGTGTGCTATGCATATCTTCAACAACCGATAGATGGGAGTGCTTCCAGCATTGTATGCCGATGCATCCTACGTGCTACACTGCACAACCATCCCAAACGTCCCAAATCAAAGAGAGAGAAAATCCGGGACAAGCAAAACCCCCTATTGAAACCTCCCTCTTCCCCCTTGGGCAGCCCTCTCATTATCTCCCGAGTTTCTCTCCCGGCGGTGTTGCGGTCGTCACACGCAACCCCCAAAATGCGCAAGAGACATCAGGCCAGCCACCGTATGATGGACGACCTTGCCTCCCTTCCCCCCCTCCAACAAAGGTCGGCAGCATCCGCCTTACAGAGAGTGGAATGAGGTGTGGCCCACCCGGCCCGCGTCCTGACGTCCTGGTCCTGCATCCCAAATTCAAAGCCTCCTGGGCTCACCCCCCCCTCGGCACCCGTCCTGCCTTGGTGTGCAGGAGGAGCCTGGACGTGGGATGCCCAACTCGCACCCCCTACCTTGCCTTGGCCTGCTCCTCCCCAGGGGTAGGTAGGTAGCATGCACCATGTACGACAGATACGTATCGATTGGAACAAGGTAAGGTGGGATAATAAGAGCAGGACCAAAAAAAGGACGAATTCTTATTAGACGCACATGCAAGCTTGCATGGTCCTTGGTCGACTACCGGTTCGCAAGCTCGGCACACACAACGCACATGCCCACGCTGCTCCCGCTCCGTCTCTTCCCGGCTGCCGTCCGGAGACCGGCTACGCATCGCATCGCACATACAACGCAGCGCAGCGCACCGCCGCCGCCCACGCTTCCCAGCTCTCTCTATCAGGCACCGCCCGCCGCTGCTGGCCTGACTTCGCCTTTGACTTTATCCGCCGGCATCGGGTCCAGCCTGGTTCGCGGAACGCCCATTATCCGCCGCTGCCTTTTTTTGCTTTCGTCGTTAACCTGACTGCTCACATCGCAAACATTGCTCTATCCATTGACTTGTCCCGAACCACAATTTTTTGTGTTTCGTATATTTGATTTTTTTGGTATTGATTTTTTTTTTGCCCCTCGCCAAGCCCCTCCATCCTGGAATTACTCGCCTCTCCAACCATCTTGGGAAAGACCAAGAAAAGTTTCACCGTGAACGCCTATCTCGGAGAATTATTTAGGTGGGTGGAGCGTCAAGATTTAATATCACTCGCGGCCTTTGCCCGGGCTGGGCCAGTTTTTTTTTTGTTGGCCGATGAGGCTCCGGAGCCATGTGGGCTCTTCCCGAAGGAATTACTTTATGGTTTGCGGCTCTTATTGAAATGGCTGGCCACTGACGCCTCTCTTATTTGTATGAATTTTGTGTCATGTCCAAAATCAAGTGGATTGGTCACCTATCATACAAGCATATCCTTAAAACTCCTCACCATGTCCCAATCAAAATTCTCCCGAGCACGAAAATATCAAAAGAACCATCCACAAAAGTATGTACGCGCGCTGACATGGCGTATCAACAGGCCCCCCCATCCGTCCTTGTTCATCCACGTCATAGATCCAACTCGCTTCGTCCGTCGTCATCGTTAAGCTGTGGCCTGCGTCTCCTTTTCAGGCGCCGCCAGATCCGAGCCAGGTCGTAGCCATGTCCTGATGTGACCTATTCGTGCTTGTGTTAGAACAAAAATCCGCCACGTTGCCGACTATCTGCGTCATATAGTCTTGGATGTCCGGCTTCTCACCTGATTTGCAGCTCGTTGTGATTGCATCTTCCGTAAAGTCCAACCAGCACACTGGGTGCGTGTCAATCACCTTATTCTACGGAGGCCCCGTTAGCATCAGCGTTTTGTGGACCAGCAGACGTACGCCCCCACGTCTCCTCTTTGGCCAGAGATACAGGCAGCACTTACCAGCACAGGCGGCAACATCGGGATCCTAGCTCGCGGCTCCACTGGATGAGTGATAGTCATTTCTTCGTCTTCAGCCTCAACGTTCGAATCGGATCGGAGCCGCGTGTTAGTCGTGTTCCCTGTCTCGGCCCGCTGCAGGGTCGTGTATCGTGATGAGATGGACCCCCTATGCCGCACAGATTGCTAGATCGGTCCGGATTAGCGGGAGATTCGCCTACGCACTTGGCTTGAGAGATTTATCAACATACCGCCTTTGGTCGATGAAGCATTCCGACGCTGAAATCCCACAGACAGAGTCGTCCGTCCTCGCCAACGCTGCCGAATCTATAGTTGCGGTCGTCGCATCTCCAAGGGTCAAAGGCAACGGCCGAGACCCAGGATTGGTGACCCTGACATCTGGCAAGCAGCGCCGACTCGGATACTGACCAAATCGAAATAAGATCATCTTGTCCACCAGTCAAGACGTATTTGCCGTCCGGCGACCAGCAAACGCATGACAAACCACCGTAGTAAGAATAAAACATGTCCAGGAGCCTAGATTTGGGTAAGTTTGGGAGCCATCAAAACGCGGTATAGATGTGGCATACTCTTCCTTCAGATAGTCAATAATTCTCAGTGTTCCATCCTCGGAAACCACAGCCAGATGCCGGTTATCAGGCGAGAAAGCAAAGGCATTAGTTCGGTGATTCGACAACTTCCATGCTGCCACGGGGTTTGTCTTCTGGTTCTTGGAGTGAACTGATTTGTTGATCCGGATCCCATTTGACTGGGCTACCCCGTTGGCAATGTCATCGGTCTCACTTCCATTTACGTTTCCACTAACATGGCCATTCAAGACCTCTTCGTCGGGGTTGAACTGCGCATCCTCCTTCTCCTTGTCATACACCACCAGAGAACCATCCATATGGGCAGACAGAAATAGATTTTCAGATCCAGGAATCCATCGAATTGCAGACACAGGGGTGCTGTTGATCACACCCTAGGTGTTGTTAGCACTTTTCTTTCGCACGTCCTTCCTTGGCGGAATCTCACATTTTTGTTCAATCGTGTATAACGCTGAGAGATGGGTTCCCACCAAATAATTTCGCCAGTCGAAAATCCCATAATGACATCTATATGCGCCGCCGTCTTGGTAACTGCGTTCACGTCGTGGCATAGGCAATGAGCCTTTGTAAACAGAATTTTAGTCAAATAATCTTGCTATTGAAATTGTCAGTTATACAAGGTCAACTGTGTTGGTGCACTCCAGTTATTCCATTCATACCTTGTTGGATACAGACATATCGAGCCACTGAAAAGCACGGTTGATATTAGCAAAGGCAAAGACGCCATCATTCGGTCGCTCCGCCAACTTGCGGTTCAGGGCCTCGTTCACAATGACACGTGAAATGAAAGAAGAGTTGCTCTTTGTCATGTTGTTCTTGGGCTTCCTCTTCTTGTTCACGTCCTTGGTTTGCACTTGCGTGAGCAACGAGTTTCCTTCGCCAAAAGCAGGCGCAGAACCGAGAGTGATGGTAGTTGCCGGGGCATCGCTAGTTGAAGTTGCTCTGCCATCCTCACTGCTCATGCCACCTTCGGTCGAGTAACGGCTCTCGTTGGGGTGTTCCTGGATGCTCGAAGGCGCCCCGCTCAGGGCAAGAGTCGTAGCGGACACGCCCTTGTAGAAGAATGGGGCCGTAGCTCGATCAAGACTGATGAGGGAGACGGTAGTGCCAGCCGTGGCCGGTTGCGGGTTCGTCGAGAGGGGGTTCGGGTTGACAATGGTCGCCTCGGAAGGGTGCGGCGGGGGAGTTGCAAGATGCAAGTCCTCTTTGAGGACGTAGGTGCCTGTAGGTTTCGGGTCAGCCTCGTGGGTCTCGTGGATCTTGCTATGGCCGGTAAAGGCAACGTTCTAGACGGACGATCGTGTCGCAAAGCGGACGGATCGGGAGCACACGAGAACAGAGACGCGGTGTCACAGGAAGACGAGCAACGGCCATGGGGCATGTCAATTGGGGTGTCGGGAACTCACCCTCTCCAACAAGGAACTGCCATTCGGGGCCTTCGGGATTCGACAGAGTATTGTTCGTCTCGATCATGGGAACGGGATGGATACCGCCGGCGCCGTACGCCCCCATGGAGGGGTACCGAGGCGGAGGGGGTAGGACGCTGACAATTTCATCTCGAGTCAGCGGGACGGAGGGTTCTGGTTTGCGCAACGGGCGACGGCGGCGATGCGGGCGTGGACGAGTACGTACAACATGATGGCGATGCGGGGACGTTTATGGGGGGCGCTGCCCAGTCGAGGAGGATCAAGGCGACAGAGAACGAGGGCTTTAGGAGCGCAATTTGGGGTCGTCAAGTCGGGGGATGGCGGTGCTCAGGTTGACTATATCCGTGGTGTGGTTGTGGGCCAAGGCGCGGCGGAGGGGTGGAGGTTGGCGTGGGTGGAGGGCGGAAGTGCGGAGGAGGCTGACCGAGGCAGACGCGCAGAATTGCGGAGAGACGGTGCAGCCGGGTCTAGGCGCTGCGATATATACAAACGGCGAGAATGCGGACAGGAAACAGGCGGTCGGTCAATGACAGCATGGGGTCGGGGCAGACAGTGAAGAAGGTAAGAGAGAGCGAAGTGCGGTCATGGGCAGAATGTCGCATGCAGCCAACCAACCAGACTACCTACCTATTCCGACACGACGCTGCGCAATAGTCTGGGGTTTGGACAGGATGGTCTGGGGCGATAAGGGAGGGCTGGGACGGCCGGTGGTAGGTGGACATGAGGCCAGGCCAGTAAAATCCAGCGAATTGGGTCGAAGGAGCATGGGCTGGACAATGTGACAATGGAGCGCTCGAGGAGGCCAGGTTGTGGGGTAAATTGTTTTAGCGACGGGGCTGTCGACGGGGTTTTCGGTTCACGGACCGCGAGGCAATTGAGTTGACGGCCTGTCACGATGTGCGATGTGAGCATGGACACTGTTGCATCGAGACGTAGGCTCAGCCATTCTTCTCCAGCGTTCGTATCGTCTTTCCTCAAGTCGCAGAACCGTTTGGCTTGCAGCCAGCATAGCAGCGCCTCTTCCGTCCTGTCTCCATACCACCCGGATCCGGTTTATTGGTTTAGCCAACCAACCAGAGAGGGAGCGCACAAACTGCCACTCTTTTTTCCTCCATGGTCCCATTAGGTAATGGGTGCCACAGCCGTCATGATATCACGTTGGCAATGCGCTGTCTGCGCAATTCGCTGGGTTGATCGGGAGGGGAGCATGCAGCTCGACCTTGGCGATGAGCCTCAGAATACATGGCACACAACAGCCATCTCCCATGCCCCTCGAGAGAAAATAAAGTGGTCAGATAAAACAATACGATTCAATAGTTGTATTCCCCAATTTAATGTGTATTTATACCACCTACTTCATCTATTCTTCGTCTCCAGCATCATGCGCATCCGAGTGTCGTATTTGTTCTGCCGCTCGCCCGACACACAACACATTGCAGGCCGAACCATTCGGCATAATTTCTTGCGCCACGCCGATGAAGAGTGCAATGACAAGTTCACAATATGGAGAAGTGCAATGAAGATATATTATGACACAGTCGTTGCACAAACCAATCCGAGGCCTCATGTGAGTACGTGCCGTTCCGCCGCCAAAGCCACCCTAGCGCACGAGGCAGGGGTGCTGTGGCGGGATCTCCCAACCCATGCTCCTCGCGCGTCACTTTCTTCGACCCTAGCTCCCAGCTCTGGCGGCTGCATCTTGCATCCTCCAAGTCCCCCGCCAAAACCTACCAGCTGAGCATCTTGCAGGTTGTCTCAGACGCTCCTCGTCCTCCCGTCTCCTCTTGTCTCCTCTTAAATGTGCCAAACTCTCCTCCGGCTCCGACTTCGTTTCCCCTCATAAAGCTCGGCACCCCGTCCTGCCACAGTACAAAATCTTGTTTGCCACATAGGTCATGGAACCTCAGTAGACCAACCCACCGCCTCTCGCCCAACGACAGCTTCTGTAGCTCAAACATCATGGCCACTGGTATGATTCAAGCACATCCTCCTTTATACGACCCCTCCCTTGAGACCCGCCGTCTAACCGTCTCCCTGCATAGTGCGTATCTGTGTCTGCGGTGACGAGAGTACCGGCAAGTCGAGCCTCATTGCATCGCTTGTCAAAGATCAATTCGTCACCACCAAGATCCAACCCGTCCTGCCCCAAATTACGATTCCTCCGAGCATAGGTACCCCCGAAAACATTACCACAACCATTGTCGACACCTCGGCCCGCCCGGAAGACCGTACCACTCTCCGCAAGGAAATCCGCAAATGCAATGTCATTCTCCTCGTCTACGCCGATCACTACAGCTACGAGCGTGTTGCTCTATTCTGGATGCCCTACTTCCGATCACTCGGTGTCAATGTCCCCGTCGTACTCTGTGCAAACAAGTCCGATCTGGCGGGCCAGGGCACCACGCCCCAGGTCGTAGAAGAAGAGATGCTTCCCGTCATGGCCGAGTTCCGTGAGATCGATTCATGCATCCGGACCAGCGCTCGTGAGCACCGCAACGTCAACGAGGTCTTCTTTCTTTGCCAAAAGGCCGTCACCCACCCGATTGCACCCCTGTTTGACTACAAAGAAGGTCATCTCAAGCCTCTCTGCGTCAATGCCCTCAAACGCATCTTCTACCTCTGCGACAAGGACCAAGACGGGTACCTCAATGAGCAAGAGATGCGTGACTTTCAAGCTCGGGTTTTTGACAAGCCTTTAACCACGGATGACCTCGACAATATCAAGCTCTCCATTGCCAAGTTTCTCCCCGAGTCCCATCTTGAACCGGGAATTGACCTGCACGGCTTCCTACAGCTCAACAAGATGTATGCCGAAAAGGGACGTCACGAGACTATCTGGATCATTCTCCGCAAATACCACTACACTGACAGTCTCAGTCTTGAGGACAAGTTCATTCGGCCCAAGTTTGATGTCCCTGAGTACTCATCTGCCGAGTTGAGCCCGGCTGGGTACCGCTTCTTTGTCGACCTCTTCTTGCTATTCGACAAGGATAATGATGGTGGTCTTAATGATGAGGAACTCGAGGCATTGTTTACACCTACCCCTGGTCTTCCCACCTCTTGGACAGATTCCTCCTTCCCCTCGTCTACGGTTAGGAATGAAGCTGGTCATATCACTTTGCAAGGATGGCTCGCTCAATGGAGCATGACAACGTTCATTGAACCCAAAACCACCATCGAGTACCTGGCATATCTCGGCTTTGAGCCGCTAAACCCCAAAGATCCCATTACCGCCGCTCTCAAGATCACCAAACCACGCAAGAGGAGAAGACGACCCGGCCGTGTCGAGCGTAACGTTATTCTTTGCTATGTTCTCGGTGCTTCAGGTGCAGGAAAATCTGCCCTGCTTGATTCTTTTCTAAACCGCCCCTTCGAAGGCCTCTATCGCCCCACCATCAAGCCGCGCCGAGCAGTCAACAGTGTTGAGCTCCCAGGGGGCAAGCAGGTATACATGATATTGGAAGAGCTTGGTGAACTGGAACCCGCAATTCTCGAGAACCAAGCCAAGGTGGACACCTGTGATCTCATCTGCTACACTTACGACTCATCTGATCCTGACTCGTTCTCCCATGTTGTCGATATCCGTGCAAAATATCCCCACCTCGACGAACTCCCGTCTATTTATACCGCTCTCAAGGCGGATAAAGACAAGACCAACCAACGCTGCGAGCTCCAGCCGGACCAGTACACTTCATCCCTGAACATGAGCCTTCCCCTCCACGTGAGCGTCACTTGGGGCAGCATTAGTGAGCTCTTTGTTGCCTTTGCGGATGCTGCCACCACGCCCAGCTCAGCGTTCCCCAAGAACAATGACGAGGGACCGGACCGTACAAGTCTCTACGTCGCTCTCGGGGCCACTGCATGCGCAGGTGTTGCTGCCCTGATGATATGGCGGCGTGCTACAAATGCTGTCTAAGCCCGACTAGCCTAAAGTAAATGTATCTTCAACGACGCCGTAATCAAATCCAACATACTCGTCTTCAATCACACATCGAACGCCACTCAATGCCATTTTGTCCACAATCAAAGCACATGTACCAGGTCAGGGATCTACATTCAGAAGGAGGAGCTTTCAGCATGATAAGGAGTTTTAATTTCGCCATTCATTGAGGTCAGACTATGATACCCGACTACCGTCGTAAACTTTTTTTTTAGTCGCACACTACTAGGATTTAATGATGCAAATGCCACTTTATTCTTCTCTCGCCCGGCTGAACCTCGCAATTCATTCTCGTCATTCTCCGCACTCCGTAGATGTTTTCCCAATTCCAACGATCCGTCCCAACGAAAAAAGCATGAAAAGCCCTTTATCCGCATATATGTATATATGTAAAGGATAAAAAAAGACCTGTACCCATTACCACTGACCACTGCTCCTTTAGACCTTGTAAAAGCAGAAACCAATGTAGAAGCTTGCGGCCTCCATCTCCTCGTCCGACACCAGCAGGGGGCCACCACCGCGCTCGCGGACACCCATGCGTTCGCTCAGAGGACCAAGCTCGGCGTCGTCCTTCTCAGCCTCCCAGATCTCAGGGAAGGTGCGGTGGAACTGCAGCTCGAGGTTGTAGTCTTCGGCCAGGGCACGGAACGCCTCCCAGGGCACGACATATTCGGGCACCTCCTCGACGGCCTCGTCCAGGAAGAAGTTGTACTTCCAGCCAAAAGCCGGGCGGAAGATGCCGTCCTCGGGCGTCTTGTTGGGGAAGCGCACGCGGTAGATGCTGTTGCCCCATTCAGCCGTGGGCTCAGCCTCGCCCTCCTCGAGCTCGCCGTCTTCGGGCTCCGCGGGAGGCGTCGTAGATTCCTCCGGGTTGGCCTCCTTGGCAGCGCGCTTAGCAGCAGCATTCTCGTTGAACTTGCGGACGTGCTCGCCGAGGATGTCCGAGTTGGGGATGCAGCCGATGAAGCGGCCACCCTTCTTCAAGGCGCCGGCCACGTTGCGAAGCATGATGCGGGCGTTCTTCTCCGACTCGAAGGCGTAGTGCATGGAGAACATCATGCTGACGACGTCGAAGCCGCGGCGGTTCATAGGCGAAGGGTCCCAGCCGACTTGGCGGACAATCTCAACGTCCTCAATGCTCTCTCCGTAGCAATCCTTGACTTGGAACCGGGCATCAAACAGTCTCGGGGGTGGTCGTCCGCGCCCTCCTCGTCCGCCGCGTCCACCGCGCGAGCTGAGAGCCCTGTATCGCTCGCGGGCCTGGTCAATACTCACATCGGCAGGGTCCAAGCCGACGTAGAGCTGAATTGGCTGCGGGGCCTGCTGCCACTTGCTGAGATCGCCGCCCTTTCCGCAGCCGACATCAAGCACCAGGAGTTCCTTGTCGCTGGAGCGACCCAGCTCACGGGAGCCGGGAGTGTGGTCCTCGTCAGGCGAGTAACGTTGGATGATGCAGCTCTTGATCCAATTGTTGAAGACGCGGAGGCCCTTGATCTTGCTATCCCTGGTTCGCCAGTCGCGGCCTCGCTCGGGGACATTGTTGTAGTGCTGCCTCACGACATCATGGTTCCCGCGGAGTCTGTTCTCCTCCTCCTGCGTGGTCTGCGCAACGACAGACCCGCGCTCTCGGTCGACCTGGCGCTGTCGGATGGCCTCGCGCTCGGCTTCTGAGAACCGTGCACGCGCACCGGGGCGCTTCAGCTTGCGAGGCTGATCGGACGGCGATACGGCGCGTCGCTTCGCGGGCTGGAGCGACTTTGCATTGTAGGGCTGGGGGAGGTCGTCCTGTGGCTCGTCGGCACGGCGTTTGCGGCCAGACCTATCGTCTGACCGGTCGGGGGATCTGCCCATTGTGTGGTGGGATTCGGTTTGCGGTGTTTTTGCTCGGTGCGTGCGTTGTAGATGCGAGGCAAAATAAGATAAAAGAGCGAGCAAGGATGGTTTTGATGGCCAGTTGAGCGAGGGTGAGCCAGCTGAAGTTGGCCGCAAAGGACTGAGAGTGTGAGGGTCCGTGGTGGACCAGGTTCAACCAAACCCCCGGAGCGGTGGATTTGGAGCCTTTTCAGCGCTCTGATTGGGCCATCGGCGAAATAAGCCGAGGCCGCCCAATAAGCCATGGCATGTCAACCACGTTTGATCGGACATCTTCCTCTTCACATAGATGCCAGTCTGCAATTGATGGAGAAATTTCCTTTAGCCTAAGAGTGATATTATACTGGAACTAAGCCTGTGTTTCTTTTGACACACAGCGGTGACAGTCTGCGCAAAAGATGACTACCAGAACATGGTAGACCATACTTATCACCACATAGGATGGTGATCCAGCTTGCAAACCTATAGGTTGAAGAATTGGACCTGTGAGACTTACATTGAAACAATAGATACATACAAGCTAAAAGGAAACAGAATTTCAAGCAGTAATAGGTATGCGCCCATCCCAGTCAATCCATGGCCTCACAATATCTTACACACTCTTCCTCAATAGAATTATCTGACCATCATGTTCCCTTCTCAGGTGAATACGAGGAACCCCTTATGGCACCGTGACGCTTGTCGGCAGTGTCATGATTCCAGTCGGAAAAGTTGCGTCGAGCGAGGATAGCCTTCCGTTCTTCATCCAGGAAAATATATCCAAAGCACGGCGCCACAAGATGCTCATTATTAGTCCCTTTTAGTCGGTCATATGTTCTGCATTCGCAATGGAACGGGTCAACGTGGTCGAGAACAAATTTCTCTGTGATGTCTACTTCATCCTTATATCCAGCGATGTCATAAATTTGAAGAAACGAAACTAGTTTGGCAGGGATGAGGACTTAATAAACATGAACGGCAATTTTTTGTATCAATGGGGCTACAAACAAGCTTTACGGTGCAGGTATTGCCATCAATGATAGTTCAGAAGACATGCCGGTGAGTCCCATCACATAGATGGTCGAGGAACTCGATATCTTGGCGACTATTGTCTTGAAATCGAAACGACTCGAGTTTTAGGTATTCACACTGCAGTAGCACTTGGATGTGAGTAAATCCGAAATGTTGTGATGAAGTTATTCTTGCTGCATGGAAACTTCCGGTCAGTAAATATGAGAAATAAATAATCATTCATAATCATTGATTTGGGATTCCATCAATTCAATTGTTTTCCTCGCGCTGAACAAAAAACGGGCGGAATTTTTCGCATATCATACACTTTGTTCTGAATACACAAAACTGAGCTAATAGGACACCAACATCAATATTAGTTGCTCAAATACAAGAATAAGAGCTCATTTTCTCTCCAAACTCAGGGATTCAAGCTGTAAAATTTGCCCACCTCTAATTCGAGTGATTTTATTTTGGATCAAGAAAAGTAATTGTTTTCTTTTCTATTCACTTCGTTTCGAGAACAAGTGGGTTGGACATGGATTACTTGTTCAGGCACCTACCCTAGAGTACAGACAGCCTCATGGGTACGTACCTTTGCCTAGGAACGAAGCTCCAGCTAGTGCGTGTCCCGCTGTAGCCTTGAGCCTTGCAGCGGGCTTGGGTGCCCGGGCCACTCAGCTTCCATTGGCCTCTGGCGCATTACAAGCAGCAGCAACAACACCGTCTTCGTCAACCTCGCACAGCTCCAAGCTTTCCTTCGTCATCCATCATCACCCTCACCAACCACCCATCTGCACCCGATTACCCCCGATCCACGGACTCGTACGGCGACAGAACACCCTCGAAGCTCCTCCTCTAGACGAGCTCTCGTCCTTTCGAACCTCCTCCTCCCACCTGCACCTCTCTACCCGCCACCATGGGTTCCGATCCACAGTACGCCAAATGGCCCTTGCTGCCTCTCTCGCAGCACGTCTTCACCCTCACAAACGCCTATGCCTCCAAAACTGCCCAGCAGACCGCAGCAAAGGCCCTCCAAGATGCCATCGCCCAGGACAAGATGGCTCCCTTCTACCGCTACCTCGCTCACCCCATCGACGGTATCCTCAACACCATCGGCGAGGGTGGCGCCTCCGCTCCCGGCAAGCCGCTATCTAGGAAGTCGAGCCTTGTTGGCATGATTGCCACCAAGCCTGCTCCCACCACTGTCAGCCTTCCCTGGGACGAGGGCCTCTACAACAAGCTGAAGGAGGACAACGACCGTGAGCTTGAGGAGTTTAAGAAGGAAGAGGACGAGGCCGAGGAGCAGGCTGGTGATACAGAAATCATTGCTGCCAAGGGGAAGCGCGCAGAGTTCTGGGCTCGAGTTGGTGACAAGGTATGTCTTCCTCCTCCTCTGCCCAACTTGGCTCATTGCTAACGATTGCTGCAGGACAAAGCTATCGCCGCCTACGAGAGCGTTTTCGAGAAGACTGGTATCCTGGGTAGCAAGATCGATCTCGTCCTTGCCATAATACGCATGGGTCTCTTCTACGGCGACAAGCCTCTCGTCAAGAAGCATGTCGAGCGGGCCAAGACACTTGTCGAGACTGGAGGTGACTGGGACCGCCGCAACCGCCTTAAGGCCTACGAAGGTCTTCACCTGCTTACACTCCGCTCCCACAACCTTGCCGCCCCGCTGCTACTCGACTCCCTCTCCACCTTCACCAGCTACGAACTCTGCACCTACTCCAACCTCGTCGTCTACTCCGTCCTTGCCGGCTCTGTCTCGCTTAAGAGGGTGGACTTCAAGTCCAAGGTCGTCGATGCCCCCGAGATCAAGGCTATTTTGGGTGACGGTGAGGACAAGCTTCTTGCCCTCAGTGGTGCTCTCAGTGCAGGCCCCAGTGCCGAAGAGACGCCCGCTCCCAAGGCCGGCGCCACGACTGCTGTCAACTTGACAACTCTTGGAACCAGCGCTGACCTGCCCGAGGCTGAGCTTGCCATTGACTTCAGCCCTCTGGCTCTCCTCGTGAGCAGCCTTTACAATGGCAACTACAAGACCTTCTTCCAGTCCCTCGCGAGTGTCGAGGAGCAGTTCCTCAACCAGGACCGTTACCTGCACGAGCACAAGAGCTGGTTCATTCGCGAAATGCGTCTCCGTGCTTACCAGCAGCTTCTGCAGAGCTACCGAGTCGTCGGCCTAGAAAGCATGGCCAATGATTTTGGCGTGACTGTCGATTTCCTTGACCGGTGAGTTACATTCCTAACCATTTCGTTTACATCGCAAGTGTGCTGACTAGATTTCCACAGTGATCTTGCTCGCTTTATTGCGGCTGGCCGAATCCCCTGCACTATTGACCGTGTTACTGGCAAGGGTGTCATTGAAACCAACCGACCCGATGACAAGAACAAGCAGTACCAGGATGTTGTGCGACAGGGAGATCAGCTAATTACGAAGCTGCAAAAGTACGGCCAGGCCGTGAGGTTGAGGGGTAGCGAGAGGGCATAAATGGAACCTGGAAGGGGAACATGAGGAAGCGGGATAACGAGAAATGTCTTTTTTGATAATTCCGCGTGGTGAGAATAGAGAGGGAGTTATGTGCCACGCTTTACCTACTCAACTGTATGATACAGGTTAGACGAGCCAGTGCGTTAATAGACTTGGCTGGGTCCCGGAAGAAGACACTGTAACTGTCTATTTTCAAGCGAAACCTTACTTGTGAGACCGGCTTACACTATTTCGGAAACCTTGGCGTTAGAATGTATATTCCCGCGAATATGATAGCCCGAACCAAGCAGCACGAAGAACAGGGAGTTTAGGGGACGGTTTTTTTTTGAAACTGATCATGTGGGGTATGACTTTGAGATCGTCGTTCTATAACTATATGTGATCCAACGCTGACCGATCCAACTATGCTTATTCTTTCTTTTGCGCGTAAAAATGCATCTTCTTCATAACTATGTTCGCCTTTCCTTTTCCATTTGCGTTTGCATCTATTGGTACTTTGCGAGGAACTCCTTGTGGAACTTGACAATGCTGCTAACCCACTCGGTGCCGGGAGCAAGGAAAGTGGTGCGGAAGTGCAGGGTGCCCTCCTTCTGGCCGAATCCGGAACCGGGGACGACGCAGATGCCGGTGGCCTCGAGGAGTCGCATGCAGTAGAACTCGTCGGCAGTGCGGCCCTCGGCGGCGGCAGCCTCGTGGGCCTTGGCAGGGAGGTTGATGGTGGGGAAGAGGTACATGGAGCCCTGGGGAGCGCCGCACTCGACGCCCTCCATCTGCTCAAAGGCCTTGTGCAGAGCGTTGGCGCGGTCGCGGAGGCCGTTGAAGATGCCGTCGTACTCCTTCTTGTACAGCTCGTACGAGGGCTCGCCCTCGCGGGGAGGGTTGACCATGAGCTCGACGATGCACTGGCCGATGACGGGGGCGCAGAGCATGATGGAGACAAACTTGTAGATGTTGGCCTCGACCTCGGCGTCGAAGCCGACGAGCTCGAAGTAGCCACCACGGTGACCGCACTCACCAACCATGCCCTTGGAGACACTGTGGAGGGAGGCCAGCTCGACCTTGTCGTACTTGCCGGGGTTCTCCTGCTGCATGCGGCGGAGGACGGCCTTGAAGCTGTGGAACTTGCCAATGAAGACGTTGGTCTGGTAGACCTCGTCAGCCATGACAACGAGGTTCTCCTTGCTGGCAAAGTCAAGGACAGCGCGGATGTCCTCCTCGGGGAGGGAGGCACCGGTAGGGTTGCCGGGGTTGATGACGACGATGCATCGGACGTCGACGCCGTCAGCCTTGGCCTTCTCGTAGGCAGTGCGGATGGTGTTCAGGTCGGTGCCCCAGTCCTTGGCCTCGTCAAGGAGGTAAGGGACGCAGGTGGCGTTGAGGAGAGAGAGGGTGGCAGTGTAGAGAGGGTACTGGGGGATGGGGATGAGGATGCCGGTGTTGGGAGCGGCGCAGATGACGTGGAGGAGGGTGTTCACACCGGACGAGGCACCGGCGGAGAGGTAGATGTTTGAGGGATCGGCGGGGAAGCCATCGCGGCCTGTTGGGTTGAGGAGTTAGCCATGGTGGAACGGTTCAACCCCAAAGGGTAAGTGGGAGGAGCAGCATGGTGCGAAGGAAAAAGAAAAGCCAACCCAAAAAGCCCGCAAATGGCTCAATGGGCGTCCTTTGCGCATGAAAAGAGCAACGCAACTGCGGCGATGGGAAAAAGACTCACGCTCAAGGAACTTGGCGACGCTGTCGCGGATGGCAGGGACACCAGTGCTGGCGCTGTAGGCACCGACAGAGCCGATCTTGCTGAGGAGGAACTTGGCGCGCTCGACGACATCGGGCTTGTAGCCAAGGACGTTGACGAGGTCCTGCTCCTTCTCGAGAAGCTGGGGGTTCTCAAGGATACTGGCGACCTGGCGGAAGAAGGTGATGGGCTTCTGGTCGAGCTGCTGGGGGTTACCGATGTTGGCCGAGATAACCTGGTTAAAGGGCAGGTCGGCGGTGTCGCCGCTGGCAATCTTGGCACGGTACTCCTCGGACTTGACGGCAAGCTCGCCGCGGACGGCGTACTTGGCAGCAACAACGTGCTGGTTGATGGTGTCAACGGTCAATCGGGTCATGTTGGCGGCGGGTGGCTTGGACGAAAAGTTGCGATGGCGGGGTTGCAAGGAAAGTTTTGGCGGGGTAGTAGAAGTAAACGAAGAGGACGCGGGTCGCGGGGTAGCACTGGTAAAAGTACTAGGGGTACAGGGGCCTGATAAAAAAGGGTCGAACGAGTTAGCAACGAAATCATCCAATGCTGAGGCGAAATTTATAATTTAAAATGGCAGAAAAAGCATCGAACCGCTGAGGCGGCACAAGGGGCTTTTGATTGCATTTCGAGGACAAAACGCGAAGAGTAAGAGAGTCACATAGTGAGGCAAGTCAAGCCACGAGATAACAGTGGCGTTGATAGGGAGCGAGTGAAATGTACGTGGGGGATGGGTGGGGAGAACACACTTGTCTGTCTATTCGATCAAAGGGTATTGCAGATGGAGAGCCCGAGGATAAAGGAAGAGAGGAAGAGAATACGGGAGAGCAGACGAAGGGGGGATGAAACAGTTCTAGTAGTAGACGGGATGGACTTCCCTCGCCGCAAAGAAATAGTTCCGTTGACACCACCGAACACCACCGAGACCACCCTCGGCGCTGGCAACCGCAGGTCGGATGGGGACCCGGTGGGCTGCAGTGGTGCTAGAGTGCTTGAAGCAGACGTTAAAAATCAGCGCATTTTGCTTGCGACCGCCTGACACCAAACAACTCAAGGTGAGGCGAGACAATTACGCCAGGGCTCAGCTCCCGCAGCGACCGCGCGGTGGTCTTAGTTCCCCCCATTTGCGCGTTGCAAGCTGCCCATTTCTGAAGTTCCCCCGTCTAGGTGTACCCCGAGTTCCCGTCCCCATCCCATCACCTCACCTCACCTCACCTCCAGAGCGGCGCGTGTGGGTAGGCCATGGGGGAGCATGGGTGCCGTCTGTGGGATGTGGGATGTGTGTGATGGAGGGACGGCTCGACATGGTACAAGGGACCTGGGGGAGCAAAGGGGAAGGCCCGGGTCCGGACCCCCGGACAACGAAGACAAAGACAAACAGGGGAATTGCCATGATTATGACGGTTCGCTATTTGGAATAGAAACAAGGCTGCCAAATACGGGTGGCCGGGCCCCTTGTCACCGGTCATCGGGCAGGCTCCGGGGAACGTGGGCAAAGTGTGGGCAATGGGGTATGCCATGCGCAAATGGCTTGATTTTGGCCAACGGCATCAGACGGTTGCCGTCGAAGCCAAAAAGAACAATGAGAAGCAAGACTTGCTGATAATAATCGGTTTGTCCCGAGGTTGACGGCGCTTGCGCAAACTCAAGCCATCACATGGCGTCGGCTTCCACCGGGACGGGCAACAGACTAATAGCCCCTCCCGCATCGTCCAACCCAAAACTTTGGGAGTGTGAGACGACGAGAGCGTGTGAGTGGACAAAGGGCGGAGAAGAAGAATGCGGCAATGGCATATTTGAGACACAGGGAACACGATGAAAACGGAGGCTGGTGCTTCGTGATTGAGTCGAGCTGGGCCATGTGCACCTTGTTGGGTGCAGCAGCGTGCAGCCAACCAAGAGACCCAATCGAGAGCCTCATGCACCGCGTGCGAGATCTTAAGCCGCGACGGGCGATGGTGCGACGGTGTATCGGCAATCACCTACTAGTGACTTGGAGCCAAACGTCTCCGCTGTATCGGGACCGGCCCGGACATACAGCAGTCGCATTAGAGTCCCGGAGACGGGCGTTTGGTGATGGTGGGAAGCGATCAGAACCGGCAACTCGCCGTGTCCCCCTCACAACCATTGTTTCCATTCGCCCGTTGTTCTTCTGGGATGTAGCGAATGGGGACCGTAACCTCTAAAAGGCATGGATAAAGAAAAAAGCAAAAAAAAGCAAAGATAAAAAAAAAGAGAACTACGTACCATTTACAGTGGCGCGCCCGTGACTTGCCCATCGGCGGCCGTTGATGGAGATGCCCGACTGCGGTTGACCTCGCACCGCCTTGCCCAGTGCGGCGGCTGATGCGGGGTTGCGACTACGACTCGCCAACATTGCGGTGCTAGTGTGCTATGTATGTAGGTAATGTGTGGGCGAGGCCAGGCAGGGCGAAGCGAATTGACGAGATTGGTGCGGAGCGGTGGCGATCTGGCTGGGTGGTTCCCGGGTTTCTGGGTTCGAAGGCACAGACAGAAACCTCAACCCAGCAACACAGACAGGAAGCAGAATAGAGGAGACACAGGTGAGAGAAATCGATAGCCAGCTCCCTGCGCGAGAACTGTGGTGTGAGGCGGGAAAGTCAATTTGACTACTCTGTGAGGGGTTGGGGTTGGAGCAGCGACAGCGTTGTCGGTGATGGTTGTGTCAGCGGAGTTGAAGCGCCGTAGGGGTCCTGCAGGTGCCGAGACAGGCAGACCAGGCAAATCCTGATAAGAAAAAAAAGACGGGGATATGCCGTCGTTGTTGATGATGTGCAGTAGTTGCTGGGGACGCTCAGAGACTCAGTAACTCGTGGGAATCATTAGGCCTGGGTGAATCTTTATATCGCTTCACGCGGACAAGGTCCCCCATTTCATTTCTCCAAACCTTAGTCTGTAGCTAGCTTACTGTACCACCCGCGCCTGCACCCACTTCACCTCACCTCACAACGGCAGGTCACCGCCCATGTGCGTCCGATTCAGTTCCGGTCATTAGTTTGATCGAGGCTGGACCCCTCAACAAAACGGTACAAGGGCGCTCCGAAAATCCATCCGGTCTCGCATCCTTCCCAGGGACCTGCCAGATCTGCGCCCGCTATCCAATTATCCTATCGTAATATTGTAATATCTTGCTGCTGACCATGCCGGCTCCCATTGGCCAATCAATGAATGTTTGACACCAGGAAAGTGGCGTGGCCTATTGGACCATTGTAGGCAGGTGCGTGCACAAAAATCGCAACACCATAACCACTCTCCGGGACTATGTTTCTCCGGATCACCGACATTGGAAATTTCCAAACCCGTCACACGTCACAACAGGCGCTACCTCGCGAGTCAAGATTGTTAATTCGACTACCAACAGACTTGTCGAAGATGGCCAAGAAAGGTAAGCTTGCGTCCCTGATGTTTGCAATGGGGTTTCTAGTAGCTCATCCAATTGCTCTCCTCCAGCGAAAGCTCGTTTGATACACGTGCGCCTGATCTCCATGGCCATGACCGGTTTCTTTTATACCTTCAAACGGCCGAGAACTTCTGCCATGATGAGCATGATGAAATACGACCCAATCGGTACGAACCCCTGACGATCGAACCAATGCACTGCAAGTCGTTTGGCTGACCGTGTCTCCGATGTAGTACGCAAAAAGGTCCTGTTCCTCGAGACGAAGAAGAGATCGAAATAATAAATGCGCATATGGCATGATGATGATGATCCGGCCCTCCGAGGAAATTTAGACGAAGAGGACATCTGTATACTAGAGGACAAGAATCTCCGTTGTGATTCTCATTGTCAGGAAGTTATTGCCACCTACTTTGGCGTTCTGCACAATGCGATTCAACATGTAAAAATACAATACCGGTAAAATATACCTGCACGATTTACGCATGTCTCGCTGCTTGCCTGTTTTGGTTTGCATAAACAGCAGCTTGTTCGCTGTCGTGGATAGGAATGGAAGACTTCTCATTAACTGAATCCAGGACGCTCAGGTAAGCTGTTGAATTGATTGTAGATCTTGTATATGCTCTCCATGCGTCGTGTCCATTAAAACAATCCTTCCAATCTTTGTAGGAGCTAGGGGCACTCTTCTCTAAGAATAGTTGTTTTGAGTCCGAAGCGAAGACAAGAAAATTGCCAGCACGTGCCCGAGTGTCGATGGGCCAACTGTCAGAACACAATACAGAAGACCAGAATGGACTTCTGAACCCGAACAAAGCCATTGGTTCAATGACCTGAGGCTCTCGTATTTATTTGTGGAAGCTGTCGCATTATAATACAGCTTGTCCACTCCGTCTAGCCTCTTTACAATTCTATTAAACCTAAATACATTAGCGTTTGGTGTGTTTTGCTGGACTGCCAAGGAATTTCACACATGATGGGACCTTTCTCTTTCCCACTTGTATCTCTCTGTGTATGATGGATAAAACATTCAGTTTGTAAAGTCAGCTGCTGGCAGTAGGTGCAGTGGGTGCTTATATCACTACGTCAAGTTCCTTGCACGGTGCACCTTCCACAACAACAACCAGTTGGCACTTTACTTCGTTCCCAAGTTATACGCATCAGACCACGGGAGGGGGGTATGGCCTTGGCTAGATTCTAGTCATTACATGTGAGAAACGATTGATTTTCTCCCCTCATCACAATCAACTCCAGCTACTGCATGAAGGAAGCCAGTCTTACTTCTGAGACTGCCTCCTATTGCTCTAAAGAAGGCAACTTTGATCCCGAGGCAGTCTTGGATCACTTCTAGGAAGGCGACTTTGGTTCGGAAACTACCTCTCATCACTTCCGGGAAGCCAATTGTGTTTCGGAAACTTCCTTGAATATACAAATTCTATTCAACGTCGTTCGACCCTATTTAAGATCCTATCCCTATGAATCTACCTAAACCAGTTGATTCAGAGATGCCTGCTCCTCAACACCAAACGAACGTCTTCAGGGAACATTTATCAAAGTCGTCACGATACTTGGCAGATAATTATCATCAAACAATCTCTTCAAGGGGTTGATGTTTGCTGTTTCGTGCTGATGGACTTCACAAAGTAATGCAGAAATTTGAGGATACTCCACAGATTCCTTGAAAATGGTAATCATAGCCGGAGTCTTGGTCAGATCAATACAATATAGCTAGCCTCCGGGCCTTGGTGGTTTGACACTGTGTTGTACATACGTCCTGCAGGGAGGCCATAATTCTTGGTCAGAACAAATGAAAATTCAACACCCAAGCAAGAGCATTGCATTGGATAAGAGCTCTTAGAATGATTTTTTTTGACTACCTTTGTTATTGATTTGCGGTTATTTTGGCCTGGAGTATTGTTGTGCAATGATAACAATGGAGATGTACTTTGGTTACAATCGGTTAGGGATTATCTTATATGTGACATGTCTGGCATTAGGCTGTGATGAATGAGTTGCGTCACACATGTCAGCTAACCTGACGGATATGCGGCTCGACCCCTCGCAAGCCACCATCACAGCACTCAAAAGCAAAGACGGCCATGTTGGTCTTGGATGGAAAGCTGACCACGTTTACCACATGTGGTGGTTCCTCCGACGCTCACTTGTTGGGCTTGATGCAACATGTCGGGCCTCGAGAGGTCAACCGCCGTTGGCCATGCCTCATTCATCGCTAGTGTCAGATACGATCGGAAAGCACCCATGCCGAACGTGTCTGGCGGCAACAATTGGTACCGTCCAGGATGGCCGCCGTAAGCTTTCAACGGCAACCACAGCAATGCTACATCGGTGACTACACCCCACAAGGATTCCAAATGTTAGTGGCTGGTACAGACATCCCATGTCATTGGCGAGCAAAAGAAATGGCGCTACGGACGGCTGGTTTCCTTAGGAAGAACTTCGAGGCAGTGCAGATCTGTGCATCTCCAAGAGGGTAGAGCAATCCCAAAAAAACTTGCAGTCAGTTCCAACCCTTGCAGGCCCTAAATATACGTTTGAAATTGCAGTGACATGTATATCCCCGTCGGAGATACGGCCGCGGCCCATCTGTGCGGTTGCGTCACGCTTCATGCCTTGGCGACAAGGTGCAAGAGATGCGAGAGACACAGTTAAAATCTAAATTTGGGCAGCCAGGCGCTTCGGACAGGCCAACCAGGGGGCAGCAGAGTGGGCACCGGCGAGTATGATGGGGAGCGAAAAGTCGGAGGACGAATGTGAAACGCAGCTTGCACTGCAGCGTCGCATGGCCTCCAAGTGCCGGAGAGGGCCAATCGAGCGGCCGCCATGGGGTAGCCGACAACGGTGTCCCTGCATCCGTCACCAGGGCCCACCAACCATAGCGCATGCGGTGCATTGTGATGGAGGTGATGGGGAGGACTGGGCGCTTGACGACAGCCTCTCGAATCCCGGCCACCCAACTGCAAGGGCGCCAAGCCACACGACGGGGCCGCCTCATTGGCCGCACCCCTGACGACGGCCTCGATGGCCGGCGCTTCGAGATTGGCGCTCACCAATCACAGCGACGCACCCAACGACAGCAGTCAGTCTCTCGGGCGTTCCTCACTGTTCATGAGTCTGGACCATGGGGAAGGCTTATGATAGGGATCCAATGGCGGCACCCTGTTGATGCTCGAGGTCCGCAGAAAAAAGCGTCACACTTGATCCTTGCGGTCAAAGTCGCAGTCTTGGCTCTCGGTAGCCGACAGCTAGTGAATGCATGACCGCGAGTGGGGGAACACTGGCAATGTAAATACGGGCGGCTGTCCTCGACGGGCGGCATTTGCAAGGAGCCCGCTCTGCTACCACCTGTTGTTGGTCCTGCACTTTTTTCTTTTCTATTCCCGGATTCTGTGAATCATCGATCTGTGAATCATTCGACCTGTGAGCCATTCAATCTGTGAATCGTTCGATCTAGATCCTTTGGACCTTCTTAGTCTGGCAATCTTGCACACAACTACACACATCTCTCAGTCAACATTCGATCATGGCGTCAACGACTAACGCCTTCCCGCTGGCATCGGAGAAGCCTTACGGCACTGCCGCCCCAACAGTAAACGGCAACGATGAGGGCGCTTCAGGAGACAGCTCAGGAAGCTCGATCAGCCTTTCCACGGGAGGCATGGTGGCCATTATTGTCGTGGTTGTTTTGGTCATTATCCTCGGAAGTATGTGCCGTCCTTGAAGAACCATCTCTCTTGCAGTCATATTGACCCCCTGCCTAGCATCTACCGCTGCTCTCTTCTTCATCGCTAAGAGGCGTGAATGGACCTTGAAGGAAACAATCAGGAAATCTGCCCGCCGTGTCGTTACTGCTCTCACCCCACGCCGCTCCGAGTTCCCCTCTTCCGTCAAAGATGGCTCAAGCCGCCGCGATCGAGCTCGTATTGATGATGAGGTGCCGCCTACTCCAAGAGTGCGCCCCGAGGATATGGAAAAGGGACTCGCGCTAGCAGAAGCCAAGCGAAAGGAGCACAAGTGGCGAATGAAGAATTGATTACCGCAAGCATTCGCTGCTAATAGAGATTAAAAGGGTTGAGCTTCGCGTCACTATGTCAGGCGCCGGGATAGCCACTTGGCAATAGTAGAGAACAGTGGCCATGGTTGGGGAATGGAGTTTTCTGAATCGGACAGGATCCGGGTATCATTATGTATAATTGCCATTTATGGAGGTTCTCATGTTTTTTCAAATAGCCGAGCGTAACGTTGAACATTTGCTTTTTGTAATCCACCCCCGAAAAAGATCCCAAACGCCCTCTCGTGCCTATTTACAACCGTCTGAAAGTGTTGCCGCTTGCACTTCGTCGGTTTCCACCCCTCCTTTCCCTTGGTGCAGGTGCTTGCTCCTCCTCCTCTTGCTCTCTTTGCTTCCTCTTTGACTCCGGGACAAACGTCACATGTCGCTCGCCAACGACATCGCCGCGGGACTTGCTGATGCGGCTAGACTTTTGTTGCCGTGAGCCGAGAGAGGTATCCTTGACTGCTCGGCCACCGTTGCTGGCGGATGACACCCGCATCACGACCTCTTCCTTGGTCTTCTTTGGTGCTGAAATCTCATCCTCGCTCATATTAGCATCGCTGGACTCCTCATCCGAGTCCTTGCCTTGATAGCGCTTAGGAGCTGACGGATCAACCTGCTGATCCACCATGGTGCTCGGGTTGAGCGCCCTGAATTCTCCACTGGTTTCATCCACCACGAAGGCATCATCTTCGAAGAGTTTCTTGAATCGGTCGTCGCCAAGGATTCCGGCGTTGGTATCGACGGTTTCTCTGTTCTCTTGCTTCTTGAGGATCTTGTCAACCATCTTCTGGTTGACCTTGACCTTCTTGGTGCCTCTGATTCTACTGGCGCGCTCCTTCTCAACCTTCTCCTTGATACGCTTGGTCCTCTCTTCCTCCCAGACGTACGGGTTGGCAATAAGTCTAGCCTGCTCGTACAGCTTGGAAGCGACAAAGTATCCGTGCATGTATGGCCGAAGGAGATTGCTCTTGCCGATAAGATGAGAAAGGCTGAGCTGCTTCAGCTCGGGTAGAGTCAAGAACTTGTAGTTGTCGTAGGTTTCGGTGTGGACCTCCTCAGCCATTTCTTCGACCATGTGGTCCAAGAATGAGCACCACTTGGGGGCTGGGCCAAGCTGGGGAACAAAGAATGCGTGCTGCTGCTTGCCTTCGTTGGCTGTCAGGATCATTCCTGTGTTCTTGCACCATGCCACATCATTGATGTCGACGATGGGTTCCACCGATGTCCATGGATCGCCATTCATCTCGTCCCAAACCTTGATGATACGCTTGTCGGCGGATAAGATCTTCTTCTCTTGAGAAACTGTTGTCATGTGAATGAGCTTTTGGATAGGGAAACCATATCCTTGATCCTTCTTCAACAGAGGGACCGGTCGTCGCAAATCGAATATCTGCATCATGCCCGTTGAGGAACCAGTGACCAAAGACAGGCCAGAGGGGCTGAAGTCGAGTGCGGTAACCTGGCCGTCGTGTCCGCCGAGAAGAGCCACTCGGGATTTTGACCGGGGGTCCCAAAACTCAACTGTACCTATCGAGGTACCGAAAGCGAGGAGGTTGTGGGTGGTTTCTGCCATGGTAGCAACGTTGACGCTGCCAACTCCAATTCCACCTTGCAAACCACCTCCAGTCTCTGCATCGTCACCGCCGACATCGACTTGATACGACTTCATGAAGCGTCCAAGCTCAAGGTTCATGCGGAAGACCTCGCCCTTACCGTCAGAATCCAGTCCAACAGAGGGCACAAGGGCCTCGGTGGATTGGCGATCGTAGACGAGGCCGCGACCGTACCGGGGGAGTCGCACTTCGTAGTGACATCCCATGGGTGTATGGAATTCGAGACGGCGGTCGGTCTGAAGGTGCAGTGATTTGGAGTAGTCGGACGAGAGGAGTTCGAATGAGTGGTTGAGAGAGTTGGTATGGCGGGCAAAAGACAGCGAGAGCTGAGGCAGATTGTGAACATGAATCTGGGGCTTGTAGGTTCCAGTGCTCATGATCCAATCGCCATCCTCACTAACTCGAATGCAGGCGCTGGCCTCTTCAAACTCGAAGTCCTGGAGGAGTTCGACTCGGTTCTGGTACTCGGCATCGTCCTTCAAACTTCGCTTGCGGCGGCGCGCAAGCCAGTCGGGAAGCGGCCGGGCACTGGAAGCACCAGAGATGGTGTACACGGGAACGGTCCCGGGATTGGAGAGCTTCATGGCGGCGGAGTGACGATTGGGCCGCTCGAGAAAACTTTCCGGGTGTGGGTTTGCGCAGCAGAAGAGGTGTCGCGAGACCTTGTTTAAGCCGGCGCAGAAAAAAAATCAAGGTGAAGAGAAAGTGCCCCGCTTTGTCACCGAAGCCTTGTTCGCCACCTACTGACCGAGAATGGTGGAACGAAACCAGTCCCCGAGCTAAACGTTTGGTGTCACACCGCCCGACAGCCCATAACATTCGGCCAAGCCCACCAAAGAAGCCTCCATAGGGCCCACCTCCACTACGGCTTCAGCGTCCCGTTTGCCAGCCGCACCCCTAAAATCCCGCCCGCTGCCCTAGAGTTTGCCCAGAGTCCCCTAAAACTGCTCGCCCCCATCTCCCCCCAGGCCACCCTCAGATGATCCAACCTGGCCCTGGCTCCTCCGCCCGACCTCCACCGAATTTCCGTCCTCGCCTTGACTGACGACACCGCGCCCGCGACAACGCCGCCTCCATCCACATCTGCCCAGCATCGCATTCTTTTCATGCCAGCCGCTTCCGCGCCGTCGCCGACGTAGGCCGAACCTCCACTTTAGCCCGGCGAGCCTTCCCTGTTTGCGCGATCGGTTGGGCCGTCGACGTGAACAACTCCCGTGGCACATTCTCCGAGCTACTCGGCCCAGTTCTCCCGTCCTTGGAGATGGAGTTCGGCAAGTTGGCGAATCCTACAATCGCACTTCTTTGGACAATATCGAGTGGCTTATCGCCTTGATACCGAGCTAAAGGCTCTCGACGAGATCGCATTTGTGAAGTGAAGAGGATATTGACTCCGAGGTCGCGGGTACTTGGGAGTACCTCGACCCGCATTCTACGGTTGCGACCCGGGGTAGTTGAGAGGTTGCCGAAATGGAGACGGGTGAATACGAAACCAATACTTTTTTGATTGTTTGTCGCCATCTTTGACCAGATCCTAGCTCTCCCGCTGACCCCTACTTTTTGCAGAATAATGTCGCGTCCGTCGCTTTCCGAGTTTACGAGCCGTCAGCGGATCAATCACAGAGCTTCCGACTAGCCGCTCTCGAGGTCGAGGGGGCTCTGCGAGACCAAGGGCACACTGTATCATATGATGCCAATCGACGAGCAATATGGCTTTTCCAAGTCAACAGCAAAGATGAAACCGCCGAGGCCGTTACCCGCTTACCCGATGCGACGCTCGAGACATGTGGACATTCGCTGGCGATGGCCGAGGAGGGTACATTTGAACCTTTGAGTCTGCAAAAGACGCGCGCTGTTTCGAGTGCGCAGTTGAATACCCCGACAAGCTCTTCGTCAAATGGCCAAGTCCCAGACCCCTCTCAGCGCAACTCATTTGCCTCGCCACAGGCCTCTGTGCAAGGCTCCTTGCAAGATGGGGATGCTCGAGGGCAGGCAGCGTCGGCTGCCGACTCAAAGCCAGGACAGACAGCGCTCAAGATCGTTTACGAACAGTTCATTACCGCTATACTTTCCGCCATCTCATTTACCTTTTGTAGCCAGTCCATGGCCATCCCCCTGAACTATCGCACAGTGTTGATCCCCCCGCCGTCGATCCAGCAAGATGAGGACGGAGACGCTGCCAAAACAGATCCTGTGCTTGGTACATTTAGGACATACATGACAACTACGGGCTCTCTCATTATTAGCATGTATTTTTCCTACTGCAAAAGTCTTTCGTCACTGGAGGATGTCGTGTCAGCAAACCTCATGTCCTCAAATCGCCCTATTTTAGCGGCTCCTTTTGGAGTCTTGGCCATGAAACAAGGTTACTCCAATGGCGAAACCACTTCGGCGACGGATACCGGATTGGCCCAAACACCGAATACGCAGGCATTAAGTTTTAAGGGAGTTGGAGATTCACACGATTCGCAATGGAAGCAAAAGTGCATCAAAGCGCTCGAATTATGTGGTCTCGATGTTTCTTCCCTCAAATCAGGTTCCTGGGTAAATTTGATGGTATCAAGACGTGCTATCCAGGACACGGAAAACGAAACGAAGCGGCCTTTGGCTACTGTACCGTGGCCGGGCTCTCTTTGCTTCAGGAAGAAGCCAGTCGAAGTTTCGGCAACTTGCCGTATCGGCGATAATATGTTGAGCGGCCACGAAGAGTGCCATGATCCTCTAGGCAATGCTCGTGGCTGGTTCAACTCTACTTCGGAAAGAGACGAGAAAGTTGCGAAACGTAAAGCCGAGCGAGTGGCTGCCATCTCGAAAGAAGCGAGCGGCAGTGAACCACAGACCCAGCGACCTAATGGCCAATCGCCTCTTGCTTTACGACGACCAAGCACTGCCGCTGCTGGTGTAATGTATCCGACGCCGCCCGATGCCATACAACAGCAAGTGGGTGTCACGCCATCCTTCGATGGCATGACCTCGAGCCCTGGAAACCAGCCTCCAGCTGTAACTGTCGCTGATGTCGATTCCGCTATGCCAATTACGAACACAGTTAATGACAACTATAATGAAGGATGGGACGGAAACAACCAACAGAAGCGGGATAGAAACGATAGCAATCTGCTTGGCGACTCCGACAACATATTTGGCGAGATGGGCGGGGACATGTTCGGCGACCATGATATTACTGAGGACGACTTCAACTTCTTCGACGAACCCGGTGACGTTGATCTGGACCTTTCCATGGCTGATATACAGGTAGAGCTTCAGCCACCAGCTCCACCAGTCCTGGTTCAAGCTCCGCCAACCAACCCAGAACCCCCAAAAGTGGTGGAGGTGGAAGACCAACCGCCGCCGAAACCTAAGCCAGAGATCGACGATGCTGTCTTCGCCAAACCCGAGTTAAAGCACGCGCGAAGCTCGCTCAACGACGAAGCTAGCCAGCGGGGTAGAACAGAACGATCGGTTTCTGCTAAGCGAGAGTCGAGTCCTTTTGACCCGGACACAGTGTTCAAGAGAGTTCGGGCATCGTTGCTGGTCTCAGTGGATGACCGAAATATCACGTCCCTGAGGCATCGGAAGAAGGGAATCTTCCAAAGGGTCGATTTTGACCCAAAACTCCCTATGATTAATAAAAAGTATGAGCAGGGTGGAACCTATGATTTCATGACGGACCGCGATGCTGAAAAATCGAGACGAGACTCGGGGACTCTCAAAGAAAACAAATTCTCGGACCGACACGGGAAACCAAACAAGAAATTAAAGGATATGTCTCTCCCGGCCGGATCTTTGATGAAGACGTTTGCTGGCATTGAGCCTCCGTCATCGCAACTCAGCCCGACCAAGCTCGATGGTGGCGGTTTAGGCGCTGATGATAGCGATATTGAGTCAGATGACGAATCAAGCTCTCAATCGGAAGGCCCTATGTCGCCAGTCAAATCTAGCGTTAAACGTACCGTTATCGATGACGATGACGTCGTTTCCCAGGTTACATCTATTAAGGAAATGGAAACATCTGATGAGCTTACCGATGAGCAACTTACGATAGAGCTTCCGAAGTTATCTAAACCAGAGCCCCCTGAGATTTCTCTGGATCGGTTTTTTTCGGACCCAGAGCCTCTTACTCTGGACCTAGCTGTTGCCGACCAAGATTTAATTCAAGTCGCTCAGCTCATTACGGAGCAGGCGGCCACTGGTTTCATTGGAATTGGGCTTGATAATGAAATGGAGACAAAGGCGTCTCTCAGAACAACCAAGGGGCAGGAGCTTTTTGTTGCTCGCAATTCACTTCAAGTTTTGCAAGGTATCATACCCACGAAATTTGGGGGAGTAATGCCCATTCGGTTGAAGGGCTACCTTGATGTGGCTGATGTTCCAATGTTGGGGCAACCTAATCGGATGCAGCCCCGCGTCCAAGGCAGAGATCACAATCCAGAACAACTACGCGCTAATAACTTGTATCCGATTCCCAGCCCTCACCTTGAAGTCCGAAGGTCGGATACCAAATTATCCGTGTTACCGTCGGCAGTTACGTTTTGGGAAAGCTTGGGGCTGGCCCCCTCTTCGGGAGCCAAGGATATCACTGCCCTTTGTGTATTCCCAGGATGGAAGGGCATGTCGGATCACGCATCAACGTTTCTTGGCCGCCTAAAGGGTGTGTACGAGTCGCTGAAACTGGGCACTTTTAGCAACCTGGAAGTTCCTGGACACTTGGGCGATGGCATCCTGAGCTATGAAGTTGACCGGATTTCGACGTCCCCCGACGCTACCATAACTGTGCATGGATCTGGTTTGGCCGATAGCATGGAAACACTGCAGTCGGCTTTATCTGACTGGGAAGATAAGAAAAAGAACCTTGTCATTTACTTTGTGTATTCGCCTGACAACCCAGGATCAATTCTGGAGTCATGCTCGGCTTTTCAGCGCTGCTTTGATATATACAACAAAGCACTGCAGGGCCGGAAGGAATCGCCCCAAAATGAGCTAGTGCTCCAGCTAGTTCCCTCGGACTTTATCTCATCAACGACATGCTTGGCGGTTCCATCCCCAACTGAGCTAGCCAAGCTCTGCATAGAAACCTACGACCGCTGCACCCTCTTTCTCAGCCCTGAATTCGGCGGCCCTGCTCCAGCCCCGGCTATTATGCTCGAGCAGCCTTTGCCGCGGATGATTGACTTTAAGTTGGCGGGCTCCCCCTCTGCATCCCTCATGCACGAGAATTCCTGTATTCATGTTGCGTATGCCACGAGCATTGACGAGCGATGGGTCACGGCGGCATGGACCGACAACAGGGGTCAGCAGCAAGCTACTGCATCCTATTGCCTCGGTAGAAAAGGCAAGCCTCCATCTAACTCAATGAACGAGGTTGCCCACGAGATCTGGGAATCTACGCTTGATCTGATATCCATCTGGAAGGTGCACTGGCGAATCATCATCACCAAATCCGGGCCAATGGATGTCGCAGAAATGGAATTTTGGGCTGACCTGGCTCGTACAGAGAGCAAGGCGACTGTGACCATGATCCTGATGACGGTGGACACCAACCCCTCATTGCAGCTCATCCCTCCAATCGTCAAGGTGCCTCAAGCGGCAACATCAACCTTTTACTCAACGCCCGTTTCTACACCGCAGGCGGCCAACACCTTCTCGCCTGAGCAAACCACCACACCGGCTACTCCCATGCGCGACGCCAATGCTGCGGCAGCAACTCCGGGAGCCGACAGCACTGGAGAAGTGGACGCAGACTCCTTTCTCGTCGATGCTACCGATCAGACATGGGGTGCGGTCGCGGGGCACAGGCTCAGCAATTCAACCACACTTCTGGAGCTGCGGCCTGCTCTTGTCAGCGGTTACCTGATTAAACGCACAGGAAACAAGATTGAGGATCCGCCAGTGGTGATGGAAGTCAACCTGGTGCATACTGAGGCCACCCCCAGGGCATATGAACCACTCCTGAGGGAAATGCTGAGCTATTTCCGGGGTTTGGGCACTTTGGCGAGAGCACGAGGCGTTGTGGACCGGGAGACTGATGTGAGGCCGTGGCACATTGCGGCTGCTGAAAAGGGTGTACGAGCATTGTATCTGTTACTATGAAGTTTCATTGGGAGGTGTTATCCTGGGGGCGGGGCAGGCGACGGTTAGGTGTTCTGGGAGTCGGACATAATTACACTGATGTATACTGGATAGTCTGGATGGAGATACAATGCATGGCCACAGGACTATAAAGAAATAGGCTGCCTGTCTAAAGGCTTGTGGAGATTAGAGACGGACATACACATTATAAAATCTTCATGTTGAGCACGTTGTCAATTCCCATTCGTTCGGTTGCTCGCCTAAATTACACAAGCCTAAACAAAGGTCCACCGATTCGAATCTGATTTGACCAAGAGGAAAAGAAAAGAAGTTGTAGATGAAATGAACAATTGATACAAGCCGAGACGTATATAGTTTCGACCAGTATGTTACTGTCATTTTCCCCGCTGCTCACTGCTCGGGTTCTGTTTGTCCATGTTTGAAGATGATGGATCAGGTTCATTCCTCCAAAAACAAAAAGAATAGATAAAAGGAGAAGGGGATGAGTGGAGTCAAAGTAACAGATACAATGAGACTTGAAGAAAGAAAGAAAAGGAGGGGGGAAAGAGGGAGAAAAACCTGCGAGCTTCAAGTTGCGAGCGTAACCCAAGCTTGAGCATCAAATAATCAGGCTTTTAGGGTGAAGGTAGTGTATGCCACAGCTGCTAACAATGTATGTGTGTGAATCAGCATGTCTTTTCAATTCCTTCCTTAATAAGCGTGTTAAAGCGGGTGAAGTTTTGTTCGCCCTGGTATTAGATAAACGTTTGACTCAATGAGTCGGGTAGCCGGGTAGCCGTGTATGGTCGTCGTCGCTATAAATGGCGAAATATATCATTCGACTTCCACGTATACACGTGTTTAACGTATGTGAGCAGATGCTCAATCGTGAATTTAGGTGTAACCGGTGGCGGCGCCATCCGAGCCAAAGAGCCTCTCCAGGATACCCCACCCAAGAACAACATTGATGCTTGCATCATCTGAAGCATCAACCAAGAAGGGGACTCTGGTCCTAGGATACGGCAACTGGCCCCATTGCGGCTCTATGGAGATGCCTTGGGCCATATGCTGTGCTGGAAGGTCGCCAAAAGTAGCCAACCCGGGCTCGCCAAAACCAGGTCGACAGGGTATAATATCACAGCCGAGATCCATGGCGAGACGAGCTGAGATGAGACTGTAACGGGATTGTGGCTCTACCGTAACCGTAACCAGCTGGAATTGGTTGTTGGGGCCAGTCATGATGGCCATCCTCTCGAGGCTGTTTTGAGGCCCACCAGGCGGTTGAATCGGGCCTGATTGTGGCAACTGTGGATGACCGAAGAAGGCCACTCCTGCAGTCGGCTGCATCCATGGCGCCCGGTACTGGTCAAAGACGGGAGCCGGGTATGAGATGGGTTGAATCGGAGTCAGCGGGCCCGGAGAGGAAAGGTAATCTTGGTTGTTCGGAGGAGGCGAAAACGCAAATTCCTCAGGTAAGTGATTATGTATGACTTGGTCCGATCCAACCATTGGTGCTTGGATTGACAACTCGAACCCAGGGTTCCCAGTAATGCCGGGGACCTCGGGGGTAGACAAGGAAGCTAGATTCTCAACGTCTTCCTGCGAAGAGCCGCCCGGAACAAGGTCTTGCTGAGGGCGTTGATGGTTTGGAGTGGGGTTTTGACCTATACTCCTGCTGGTCATTCGACGCGATAGCTTCAGCATGTTGGCATTATCGATATCGCTTAGCAGTGAATTTTTCTGGGTTGCCAGAGGTTTCCGATTGCGTCTCGGCATTGTCACAGAAGCCGATCACAAAGGCGCCGCGAGAGGAGACCAGTAGGTCTTTATTATCGGTGAGATGGATATACGTCCTGGCGCCCAAACACATGCAGCTCCACGATCAAGCAAGCCAAAAGGAGAGGGCCAGCGACGGATGCCTAGATCACGGCGCGCAGTGCAGCGCCCAGGAATCTAGGTATTTTCACCAAGAGGAGAGAGAAGCAAGGGACGGTAGAGGTTGGGAAATGAGTGTGGGAAAACAAAACACCAAAGACACAAAGTGCGAGAGGAGACGCCACCACCTCCCGGAGGGCAAACGCGTGAGGAGGGTAAGTGAGTCTGCCTCTTACATCGCCTTACTAGGGATATTATAGAGGGAAACGCATACATTTCGTCCGTTGCAAGCGTGGGCAGAGCCTCAGAGGTGGGTAGTCACCGTCCTCTGTACCAATAACACAACTACCCAGACTCCCCTGCTCGCGCAGCAAATGGATTGCTAGCTCGAGGCAACTGGTTTGCCTTTTCTACCGAGTGTCCTAGGAGAGGAAATGGGGTTTTCAATCTCTTGCTGTCCTGCATGTGGCGCTGGGCTTTAGATAAATTTCCCAAGCGACTACACACCGAGCGGTGAGAGCATCATGCATGTGACGACTGCGCCGGGGACGAGATCATCAATCAGCTGGCCCGGAGAGGCATCGTGCCGTGCCACTGTTTGGTACTGGCGAGTCGTCGCCTTTGTAATTTCATGCAGGATGCTGCAGATATTTTGTAGCATTTACCCACACCCGGCATACATGGCCACATGATAGGTTAGTGGTGTGTAGCTGTGCAACTCGGTCAGACGAGCGAGGGTTCCACGACATGAGCGCCGGATATATCAGCGCGGCGTCATGGTATCACCTGTGCTTTGTAATTTACAAATTTCCCCGTCGACGTGGCATCCATCATGTGGACGGAATCCATGTGGCACATGGGGCTGGGCTTGGGGGCGTGCTCGGCGGCCTTTCACCACAGACTGCAGCAATCCCGATTATTGATACCTGATTTGCACATCGCCTCGTTATGAGTGATCCAATTTAGTGAGGCGGCAGGCCTTATTATTACCTTTGAGTGAAAACGATAGAAATTCCCCTCCCTGGCATCACCATGAATCAAGATTCGGCAGAATCCTGTCGTTTTCATCGCTTCAATTGTTTATTTCCCATAATCACCTACTCTATTTCCGCTCCGTAACTCGCTATGAGTGCCTGAATCACGCTGAACTGCTTGGGCCAGCTATGCGGCGGTTTTCCTCTCACCTAGATCCAATCACCTGTGACAGATAGCAGCATGCCGGGTACTTCTGCTGTCAACACGCCCCAAAACACCTGGCCGCTTCCCTACCGTAACCATGCCGGGACGAAGAATGAATACCAAGAAAAAAAGCACGCCCGCGATGATCACCTGGCCGGCATCTCGCCAAGTTGCGACACAAATGTGTCGCGGAGCGTGAGCCCGGAGCCAATGCTACCACTTTGCATAGCTTCGCCTACCCAATCAACCACTAGTCGAGACGGAGTTGACCTCGCCAATATACCGACCTACGAGGCAAACGCCCCGCTCTGGCGAGCCCCGCGGCCCGCTTCTGCATCTACTCACTCCTCAAGCGAGGGTCCTCTAACGCCCGTATCGGGCAATTCTGGATCGGACATCTCCGTTAGAGGGTTGGAATCGGCGGCCGAGAAGGCAGACGGTGACTGCGCCTGGTCGACCGGCAGCACGCCGTACCGGGCCTCTCTAGACCGGGCGAGGACGCACGACTCGCCGGCTGTGAGCTCTGAGCTGGCGCCCCGGTCCTGCACTGCCCGGCGCTTTTCGACACGCGGCGCGCCCTCAATGAATAACAAATCCATCGGCGAATCATATGTCTGGCTTTCTTCGAACGGCCTCAGCCCCCCGCGCGAATGGGACGAAGGTGATATGGCGAGTGCCATCAACCACGCATCCGGGCAAAGCCAGCAGGAAGAATATGAGAACCATCCAGGCCACAAGTTTTGGGAATGGGTTGATGAGAAACAAAAATGGCGAAGGCGGGGTACAGAGGATGAATGGTTTCCGGAATTTATTGCCTAGTTGACATGTCTACTCAACGCTTGAACGTTTGCTTTAATTTTTTTTCCTTTGTTAGCTGCTTGGCATATTGATCGTTATTCTTACTATTCATAGAGGCATATATTGATCCATTATATATTTAATTATTTTTTTCGGGCGCTTGCAGCAGCTGTCTCAGTGACGTCCAATAGCAACAAGCAGGAGGTGGTTAGCACTGTAAGACAGCGCAACAAATGAGATGCGGGATGGAAACAAAATGCTAGCCTCAGGTACGCGGGCTCTAAGGGGCCCTGATCATCAAGTCGTTTCTGAAAGTGCAGTCGCCACTCTTCTGGGGTAGGTAGTTCTCTGATCATATGCAACTATCCAGCAAAAAGACCCGCTATGACGGCCAATACTTTTTTCCCCGGTTCGCTTCGCCCCAATCCTTTTTTTCTCGAGTGTATCCAAACCTACAGATCCTTGGGATGACCACGCGAGTGAGTCATCAAAGGGCAGTGTTTTGACTCAACGAGGCTAATGAATCAAATCAGATGGCGCCATGACCGACGCTAGCTGATCCACTTGGCTGTAATCGAGAATTGTTTGTTTAGGCGGCAGCGGCCGTTTCAAGATTCAAGAAGAAAAGACCATTTTCCATCATTTCCGCTTTAAAAAAAAAATCTCTCCATGCTACAACTACACAGAACAACACCATATAAATTTCAAAATGGAGAAGAAATCTCTGGGAAGTCTCCCGGATGAGCTCCTCCTTGACGTTGTCGAGTACCTCGACACGGCTCGCGATGTTGCCCACCTCGGCGCATTGTCGAAAGGCACTCACAGCCTGGTGCAGCGAGAGGGCTGGCGCACCTTTGTCAAGACTCGCTTTCCATCATTGGACATACCCCTGAATCACGACTCAAAATGGAGTGCCGTGGCGGATCGCGTCACGTATCTGGATCGCTGCTGGGACAAGCGAGGCTTCGACGTACGTGTGTTGCAGGAAAAGGAGACACAGACGTGGAAGCAACGACGGAGGGTTCCTCGAGCCCAATCTGTCTCTTTCCATCCTGTTTTGGATGCCAGACTGGCATCCGACGTGGGAGACGAGGTTTTTGCAGCAGGGGTTGGAGAGAACCTCATCATTCGAACAAGGCCCCAGAACGGCAAGAGCAATGATGTCTGGCATCGCATTCTCGGCCAAACTCACGGCTATAGACCCGGCACTGGTGATGTAACAGCTGTGTCAGTGATTGAGCGCCAGGGGTTCCCATGCGTGGCAGTGGGAAGGGCAAATGGAGACATCCAAATCTTATCAGCTGAAGACGACTTTGCCCAGTCGCTACAAAACCTAACTTTGGGAGATACGCGCGAAGCGAACCGCCCATCAAATCCGATGAGGAAGTCACCAGGACAGGTAGCAGTGTCCTGGACAGAGTGGGAGCAGCAATCAAATATGCTGGCCAGCTGCCAGGGCCCAAATCTTACTCTCCACGACCTTTCTGCCTCCGGGGATGCTAGCTTGGCCCCAATTGCCCAGTACGATTTCTCCGAAGGCAACACTGCAGATGGTCCATCTCTGATCAGAGGCGCCAAGTTTATGAGCAAGGATATTATTGCGTGTGCCTTGGGCGGAAACCCCCAACCACTCCGCTGGGGAAGACTGACTCCCACTGGTCTCGAGTTCTTCAACGCAGCGAACAATTCAAGTGTCTTTGATGACATTGATGCTTTGACGGATGTTGAACATGGATTCAAGACGACTGTCCGAGCTATAGAGCCGGTAAGAGGCAGAGGAAATCAGAATTTACTATTGAGTGCCTGGAATGATGGTACCTACAGGTCAGTCCAAATCAATGGCCGTGAAAGGATTTAAAACTAATGTCAGAGCAGACTTACGGATATTCGTACACCATCACCGCATGATGCCGTCTATCGTGATGGCTTTCAGCCTTACCACACTGGCAGTTCTCTGCTTGTATATGGAGCCGAGCGGTTCATCGCAGGGAGCAACATTGGCGCAAATCTTCACTTTTACGACTTTCGCTTTCCAAAACCATATCATCACACAACCGCTCTTTCATGCTCTACCAAACAGCCATACCCAACCCCAGCCTCAATCCGCGGAAGTGAAAGTACGACGAACCCGGACTGGCAGGCGAGGTGGAAAAGTTCTCAATGCGACGTCCAAAACGGACTGCGATGTCCTTGGCACGACCAGTCAAGATGGGATAGCTGGAGGTCTGACGCCACCCTCCATATTGGCGACTCTTCGTCATACCATCGCGTTTACAGCCTCTGCAAGTCTTCGGACCTGTCGGATACATTCTACTGCGGAGTGAGCGGTGGCGTCATGGAGATGAACTGGCGGCTTCACGACGAGCTAGAACTGAAAGAAAGACAGAAGAAACCCACCGTCCCACAGGGTTGGCACGATGATGTACCGGCTGGCCGGGTGACACTGATTGAGACGGGTATAAGCCACTGCCAGGCAAAGAATTGGGGGCTTGGGGAACGAGGAGTCCCGGATTTGATTGATAGATTTGAATCCAACGCGTCTCATCCCGACGTATCAGAAACTACGCTGCGGCATAGACTGGATTGGACATTTCAACGACCTACGAATTAGAACGAGCACGGAGGAGTCTGGTGGAGTTTTTGAGGAATAATATGCGATGATCTAAAAAAGGATATCTCTTTCGGCATCTAGAAAATAGATTTATATGAGAAACCCTCTTGGGCCCCGCGCAACCGCTCGTGAATGAGTCTCTAACAAGGTGTAAAACAAAACAATAACCAAAGACTTTGTCGTGCCTGGCCCATAATCATTACAATAATACAGCTCTACTCTATAGCTTGGGCTCGGGGGTGAAGAGAGCCAGTCTTTCTCTAAGCGTCTCCTCGGCCTCCTTCTCGATCCTCTTGACGAGGACATCGCATGTGGGGATGTCGTGGATAAGACCAATGACTTGACCTGTTGTCCAAACCTAGTAAAAAAGTAAAGTTAGTACAGAGTTACACAATTAAAAGAGAAAAAGAAAACTTACGCCGTATTCCACATCACCATTGACAAAGACCTCCTTGCCCCTCTTGCCGCTGACGAAGGGGGCAATCTCCTCAAACTTGCCGGTGGTGCTCTCGCGCTCGACCTTGAGGCCCTCGAGGGCGACCTTGTTCTTGAAGAGGCGGGTGGTGTTTGTCCAGCGGCGCATGAGCAGGGTGGTGTCGGTCTCCTGGGCGTTCACGATCTGCTCCTTGACCTTGACGTGGATGGGGGCCTCGACGGTGCACATGAAGCGGGTGCCCATGTTGACGCCGCAGGCGCCGAGGGCGAGGGCGGCGGCGAGGCCCTGGCCGTCGGCGAAGCCGCCGCTGGCGATGAAGGGCACGTTGAGGGTCTGGCGGGCCTTGCTCAGCAGGATGAAGTTTGTAATGTCGCTCTCGCCCACGTGGCCGGCGCACTCGAAGCCGTCGATGCTGAGGAAGTCGACGCCCAGCTTGACGGCGCTCTGGGCGTGGCGGATCGTGGTGCACTTGTGCAGGACGGTGACGCCCGCCTTCTTCAGCTGGGAGATGACGGGTCCCGGGGAGTTGCCCGCCGTCTCGACGATGCGGATGCCCTCGTCCACGACGGCCTGGGCGTAGGCGCCGTAGTCCGGGGGCACCATGGCGGGCAGCAGGGTGATGTTGACGGCGAAGGGCTTGCTCGTGAGGGTGCGGCACCGGCGGATCTCGGCGCGGAGCGCGTCGGGCGTGGGGAAGATGAGCGCCGTGATGATGCCCAGGCCGCCCGCGTTGGAGACGGCCGAGGCGAGCTCAGCCGTGCCGACGTGCATCATGCCGCCCTGGACGACGGGGACTGCGAGACAAGAGTGCGCGTTAGCTTCTGGAAGGGTTCTCCGAGCAGAAAATGGTGCTGGAAAGGAGCGGCTGGGGTTTGCGAAAACATACCTCGAATGCCCAGGGCGCGGGTCAATGCTGTGTTGAAAGGCATGGTGTGATGATGGTTGTGATGATGGTGATGGTGATGGTTGGAGTGCGACGGAGGTTGGAGAGTTGGACTAGACAAGGGGCGCCCCAAAGAAGAAGAAAGACAAGCTTTGGGTTTCACAAAAGCAAGCGTCGCAGGAGTGTTAATGGAAGGACCAGCAATCTCGACAGCAAGACAGACCAGCTCTCCAGACAGATATATTGCAGGTTTTACAAATAATCCCGAGGCTAAAAGCAGTCAAATCCCAAGGGATCTTGGCCTGTTGCGGACTTGGCCCTTGGGTCCGCGCGGTGCCGAGGTCCATCCCCACACTCCCACTCCACACTCGGACCGCTGCACACCCCCCGCAATCGCCCTCGCCCGTTCCCACTCTCACATGCATTCCACAGGACACAGGAGAGAAAAAAGAAAGATAGGCCCGGCCGGGCCTTGGCTGGGCGTAGCGCACCACAGCAGCAGCAGTAGCCCTTTTTGGCGCTGTCACTCTGGCCAGGGGCGATGCGACTGTGACCACCACACGTGCCCCCTTCCTCCTCCGTCCACCTCTCACATGATGACGTCGCCGCCAACGGTAAGCTGACCCTTTGAGACGCCTCCGACCAATGGCTTCACACGCAATCATCACTTGACAGATAAGAGAGAGAAAAAAGAATTGCTCAAATAAATGCGTATTGAATATCAAAAACCATCCCCAAAACTCACTTGCTTAAATCACACCGTTCTTCTCCCGGGTTCCCCATTTTAGCTCACTGTAGCCGTTTGTTACACCAGGTTCCCCTTCCCCGTCCTGTGTGGTAAAATCACCCCCCCAAAAGCCGTGGCCCAGCAAAACAAAACAAAAACGCCCTATCGTACAGTATGCATATCAAAAACATCCCTCCTATCAGACCAGTTCCCCCATGGTTGAAATGACCATCAATACTCCAGCTTGGCAGCAGGCACTTGTGGCGACTCCCATCAGATGCTGACGGCATCAGTACCTTGTGCCATGTATCCGGAGCGATACAAACATCATCGGTTCGTTGAATCATCGTCTCGTTATTCCATTTTCACTCGTCTTCGAGTTCCATTCATGCCATGTTCCTCCTCTTAACCCAATCCTGGTTCCGCACCCATCCTGTTCGGCGGTGTCCTGTCCCTGGGCTTCTCAACCAAATCGGCATATGCATCCAGGCATGATCCCATCACTTTGACAATGTCGAAGATATGCGTCCCCTTAAATGTCTCGGCCCATAGGCGCACAACTGCGCCTGCGAGCTGTCGAAGTTTTGCGCTGTCGCTAGTCGCCATTTCCGCATGCCCCGATCCCGAGTTTGCGCCAGTTAGTGAAGGGTCGATCGGCACTGCAAACTCCGTCTCATCAAGCATGCGTCGCACCATCTCGAGCAGGTTCTTTTCCTCGGGAGATGCTGGGGCGTCATTAGGTCCAATCGCACCCAGCGTCAGAAGCCACTTTGACACCAACACTGCACACTCGAAATTACACACTAGAGCCCCTTGTCAGTGCGTGTCCTTGCTTATCTGTGTCTGGGAGATTACTTACTTGAGTGTTGGATGCTCCATTCCGCCGACTTGGTCCTCGCCACGTAATTAACACCTGCTTTTACCAGCATCGAGAGCGCATGGATGGCCTGGAAAACGGCCCGGTGCAGCCTCGGGCTCCTCACAAGAAGCGGTGTCCGGCTCAAAGCTGACGCTACCAGCAGAGGATCCCGGGTTTCAAGTGCCGTAGAAGGAGAAACATCAGTGTACAGTCGAAGATGTGCCAAGCGGAGCAATGCCGTCGCCGTAAAATCCAGTGTTCCTCCCTCGATGGAGTCCGATACGCTGAAGTGTCCAGATTCCGCTGCTCGAAGTTGGTGCTGGTCTTCAAAGCTTGTTTGCCATATCCGCAGCGCTTGGGCGACCTCTTCAACATCCTCAGGTTTCATGGTTCGGTGGATATTGTAAGGCAGCCCTGCTGTAAAGGACGTCTGTTTCAAAAGGTAAATGTGCTGAAGCAAAGCATGTATCAACACATGGCTTCCCAGCGAGGACATTTGCGTCGGGAGGCTTTGATTTGTGCGCCCAAATAGCCGAGAGAATGCTTCGTGAAGCGTGAGGTCCATGGGGGGTGTCGTCGAACGCAATTCCTGCCACTGCCAGGCACTCTCTGCCCTCCACAGCTTTCCTCTTTGCGGCAGGGGAAGATTCAATTCCGACGTGAGCAGTAGCGGCGGCATGTTATAAGCGATACTGCATAGGTTAAAGAAGCAGTAAGCGATAAGCTTGGTTCTTGTCGCTGTCTCGATGCGAATCCAGGTTTCCCAGTCATTAACTGCGCTCTGGCTCGCCTCCGCCACCAAACCCTCCTCACGAATCAGAATTGCCAGGGTGCTCTGCAACGACAATGCTTCGTGCAAGATTGTCTTCACGCCCCACAGCCCGACGGCGAAAAGAAGCAAGACTGCTTGAATCGTCTCAATCCGCGCCTGAGGGGTATTTGGGGAACTACAAATCACACATGTTAGACGCTATTGGATCATCAGTCTTTCTAGGGAACTTACTATGGCTCGCGATGTGTGTCTTGTGTTATCGGCCGCTCCGACTGCGCGGATGCGAAGGAATGACGATATGTCGTGCTAGGGGATGGTCTAGTAGAGTGAGGACTGTATGCTGCGGGTGTGGGGAGCAATGCGTGAACTTCGGAAATGCGCCTCCTGCGAATTTGCTCCATTGCGATGGCCTTTGCGGCGTACCAAAGCGCATATCCTCGATTCTTCTCAAACCTATACTGGGCACCAACAGCAAGGATTGCAAGGAGGAGTTCGGGGGCAGTCTCAACCGGGGAGAATGTCGGCAAGTGCAGGAATGGCATGTGCTCGTGAAGGCCGCCGATGTAACCCTCTAGGAACCTAGTGAGGGTGTGTCGGGATGGGAAAACAAAGTCATTAGGTAAAACTGATGAGAACTCGTCCAGTCTATTCTTAATAACAGTGTGATCCACGACGGAGATGCGGAGCGATGTTGCCCGAACCGAGTCGTCAGTATCCCGAGATTCCGGCATGTTTGGAAACCGGGAAGGAAACAGTGCCGAAGGCTTCTCATGGCGTCTTTGGCCGGGTGCACCACCGGAAGTCCGAGACCACATGCTCATCTGCTGGTCGGGCTCGAAATGCGGAGGCAGAAAGTGGGCCGAGGAAGAGAACTCATCTAGGAAAAGATTGTAGTCATCGTAGGTACCATTGGTTTGCTGAGGTACATAGGCCGGTCCGAGTGGCCCCTCTTCCCGAGATCGATCCGAATAACCCATGGTGGAGTCCCCATAGCTCTTTCTCCGCGTGTCCACGGGGGAACGTTGGTGAGAGCTATCATTTGGCGGTTGAACGGCATTCCCTGAGCTTGCGAGGGCAGCATCAGATAGAAGATCCAGATTGCAGGCATTTGACCTTGCTGGGGCGCGAATATCCTGGGGGGCTGAGATTGTCGTCGGTGGAGGCGCAGGTGCAGGATGGAACTGATGTGACTGCTGAGGTAATGATTGCGACAACGGTTGCTGTTGGGACCCGTTGTGATGATGCAAGGGAATAGCATCAGTGTCTATCTGGCCCTCTGACACGGACGTCTTGTGAGAGGTGGTGGAAGGATTTGAGGACAGCTTCCGCGGACGGTTGCCATCTTTGTTCCCTTCATTGAGGTGCACAAGCTTCTCGTGCCTGACGAGAAGATCCCTGATATCCATGTAAGCATACGAGCCAGATCAAGCAGATGAATGAGTAGAAGCTGAAAGCTCAGCCCAGGGCAAGTGAAGAAGAACACGAGCACGGGCGAGTGGATGAATAAGGGTGTAAGGAGGTGAGTGGGTGACACGGGCTGGGGGAGGGTGCAATATAGTGCAATTAGTCAACGACGACCAGCTAGCACCACGTACCGTCTTCCGAATGTTTTCCCACAGCGGTCCCAACCGCAAGAGAAGGGCTTCTCCTTTGTATGAGTGCGTTCATGTCTTTGAACGTGCTCCACACGCCTGTATGAACATGTCAGTATCCTAGAGTCAAGAAACAGCGGCGGGTAGGGGGGGAACGAACCTGAAGCGTTTACTGCAATACTTGCACGGCAGCGTCTTGGGCTTTGGTTGACGGGGCTCCGCGGAATCAGGAGCAACGAGAGGCATCGGGGGCCCAGCTAAGGACCTCGGAGGCGGACCCTCCATGGACTGAATGGCGAGCATGATAAGTCAAAGTTGCCCAAGCAATAACACGTCGACGGGATCGGGCGGGAGTGAGGGCGCAATGTGGGGGAAAAGAGTTGAGTTACAGCGAGAGAAGAAGGGAGAAAGGGAGCAAGCAGAATTGGAGGTCGAAAGATGCAGGACGGATGGTAGATTGCGGGGTGCGTTGAACGAGGAGCATGGCATGTGGAGGGAACATCGGAGGTGGCCCGTGGAAGCGGGTGCAAACAGAGGCAGGCTGGAGGCAGGCTTGCGAGAAACCCCCCCGGGACGGGGCACGGGGCGCGGACACAGGAAAGCCGCCAAAGACGCCCCCTTGGGGTTCCCCTCTCCAAGTCAAGGTACGTTGCTTGTGCGCTGGAAAGTCCCCTCGTGTGCTCCGGTGGAGATACCCCAGGCCTGTGAACTCTGGTGGTGCTGAGTGGTGGAGGAGGGGGGGCCGCCGGGAAACGTATCCGACAGGCACTAGGTGTGGATGCTTGGACGAGGTTATGTGTATGCGTATTTCCTCGGCGTCAGATGCGACGGGCGAGAATGCGGAGGCAGAGGCGGAGAGGACAAAGAAAGGCAGAGACAAAGGCACAGACAAAGACGGGGGGTAGAACGTCTGAGTGTCTAGAGGAGGTAACGTTGACGGTCAAGCATGGAGAGCATGTGAGAAGGGGGCAGGAGGAAAGGCTGAGTGAATGTAGTACCGTCTAGGTCTTAGAACTTGGGACTTGGGGGGAGGGGCATGGATTCAGAAGGCAAGTGTGCGTCAAAAGGGCTAGCTGGGCTCTTGAATTGGCACCGGGGACCTGGCACCGGATCGGGATGGAGGTGGAGGCGCTCGGTTGTATGATGGAGGGCGTGGAATGAACCTCGGGGTTGCAGGAACCGAGCAAGGGCGCGGGCTGACTTACCAGCATTGTTTGTATTGGCGACTGATATCCAGCCAAGGGGAGGGGAATGGGCGTGGCTGTCAGTAGCTTGATGGCATCAATTGGGCACTAGGCCAGCTTGGTGGTTGACAAGATACAAGGCGGAGGAAGCGTGCAGGACGAAGAAACGGTGCTCGAGGGGAAGATGGCCAAAAAAGGATTTGTGGCAAACCGGAGTGGAGAGGAGGAGAAGGGGCAAGACGATGGAGATGTCAAATGGTAGTGGATGGTATGGTCTGGTCTGGGGTCTGGGGTTGGTGGGGGGGCCAAGTTTGCGTGACTGTGACACAAGCACCATTACGATTACGGAAGTACAATTGTCCCCAGAGGGCGCTGTCCCGTCGTCTCCGGGTCTGGGACCTGCCCCGGGAGCCAGCCCGGGAGAGATGGAACTCGGGGGGTGTGGGAAGTTTGCGCCAAGATGATGCTCGACTGCTGCAGAACGAGGCGGTGGGGCGGGCGCAATGGCCAGGGCGGGGAAATTGGAGGTGGAAAGATGGGAATACCGGGATCGGGATTGGGACTGAGAGGAGAAGGCAGAGCGGTGCAATGTCAACAGCAGTAGCACAAAGTGTGGAGGCGGATGCGTGGGAGAAGAAAAAAAAAAGAAGTGGGCTGTCCGGGGTATCTCCAAACAGTCGTATGAGATCCAAGTACTGTACCCGATCCTACCTAGCCACCAGGTGCTAATAGACTAATGACACATCGTTCCTCCAAAAGGAAAGGGATAGCGCAGCGCATGGCGAAAAGCAATGCCGGGATGGGGTTTGACAATTGGGTACGGGTTATGTTAGGCGCGACAAGCCCAGCCAGGGAGGGCGTGTTAAGCCACGCGCCGAAAAAAAGGGAAAGAAAAAAAATCAACAGGGTGTCAAAGAGGGCAGACTGGGCCAGGAATCAAACGTCAACGTAAGGAAAACGCCAGTGAGTGGCGGAGCCAAGGGCTGGTCTCTAGATTGCCGGGGGAGGCTGGGGGTGTCTGCACGAATAGGAACCTGCGGCATGGGTTGGGGGCATGTGTGAAGATGGAAGAGGATGCGAAAGGGCGTGATAAAAGGGCCACAAACAATAGGAGTGATATATGACGAGTGCAAGGAAAAAGTATCCTTCACATATGCTCTAGACTAAAACTGATAAATCAAGGCCAAGAGCGAGAAAAAAAGAAACAAGCAAACGCGGTTGATGGATTTCCGAACCAGTGCTCGGAATTCATCACCAGACGGGGTACGGAGTACGGAGTAGTGTACACTACCTGGGCTTTGGGGCCCCATGGGGTTGACTCCGCACTTTGGAGAAGGAGGGCAAGCAAGCCCACTTTTAGGCAGGTCGCGACATGAGCGGGGGTGGTAGGACATGCGCCAGTACTTGCCAAGTGAGGTAGGTACCTCGCCGGCCTCAGTGCTGTTGCGGAAGGTACGTGCCCACAGCGCCGTGCGTCGCTGTACCACATGTACATGTACCGCTGCGCTCCAACCACAGGCGAGCGGCAGGGGGGTTGGCGCGTGGCCAATGGCCAAGCTTGGAATTAACGTCCCCCATCCTCCCTCCTCCTAGGGCCAAGGATGCTCGAGCATGGGCAGAGCGGGAGAGGGTTTGGGCGACGTCGTTGCGGAGGCAGCTCTGTGATTGGGCCGCCTGGGTCCCGCCTGCCGTGTGGCTTTGACTTGGCAAGTAAGGCAAGTCGTTGGGTGCCCCAGTCCGGGAGTACCTTCCTTGCCTGCTTTTCGGGGTCATCTTCCCTTCCTAGCGCCCCTCTGTTCCGCCCTAGGGGTGTTCTGTCCCGGAAAAGCCAGACGAGTGACCAAAAGAAACCGGCAAGTCCTGAGCATCCCGGGTGGCATGGTGTGCAGTGTTTCTGTCTCCCCATCATTTGATCTGATCCCTGGTACGAGCCCGGTGTCTTGTTTCCTCCCCGATGGCCGCCATGACGTTCATCCTCTGTGCTCTCTGCCTGTGCTCTGCTCCGTGCGACCCGGCTTGTCTCTCCGAATGCCGTTATTCAACGGGATCCGCGAACGCTCGTCAACCAAAAACCAAGCACCGACTGTCCGAGTGCGCTGGCGACGGGCAATGGGAACATTCAAGAGCACAACCCTGCAAAACTCCATGCTACTCCTCACAAATCACACCGCCATCCTCTTCATCTCCATTCCCCGCGCCTCCGCTTCCCCGGACAGTTCATCTGCCCACCGCATAAACATCCTACGTCTATTCATTATACATTGGGTTCGCCCCAGTGTGCACTCACTGCTAACCCGTCTGTCCGACCTGCCCTCGGTCCATTTCCCGACGTGACGCGACGAACATGTCCAAGACACTGTGTCCAGTGTCAGGTGCTCATCATGCAGGGAATCCTTAGTTGCGCGACCTGTCTTGCCTCTCTGTCTCGCTGCTCCGATCCTTCTCATATCCAAACCACCTTCCCAGCATCGCCCCATATCCCCAACGATTATTACTCAGGTCGCCGTTAGCTTCACGCAAGGTGGCCCTGTGGAGCCTTCAGATGGAAATTCACAGCGGCTTTTCGTTGGGACATGGGGCATGGCTAGGGCAGCGGGGGTGAGGCATGGGCGGAGCAAAGGAGGCGTGAGCGATGGCCTGCAAGCGATTTTCCTATGACGCCAGTCTCCTCACGCACATAGGATCCCGCACCAGGTCTGGGCACGGACACGGCCACGGTCATGACAAGCTAGGGGAGAAAAAGAGGCATGAGGAGCGCCGGGGTGACACCATGAGAGCCTCGCCCATCGAGTCATGGAAAGGTTATCTCCTCGGCAAGCTCGATGCTACACTGCAGCACCATGTTGCTAATATCCCGGGACGCTATGGGTTGGATCTTGACCTACCTGATCCTGGATCAGGCATCGAGTCATCTAGGGAGGGACTAACAACGCATCACCTCCTCTTCCCCCTCCTCTGCGGCAGAGAACCACTCAGATGCAGGCCGATCAGCCTCCTCTCCAGGGTCCAGCGGCCTCTCGATTGGCTAAACAGGACGGCACAGCTGATGTTGTTGAGACGCTCTTCCTGTTGACACGCAGCCTTCCAGGGCGAGTGTGTGTGTGTGTCATGCCATCAAGGTCTAGACGACCCAGACCACCCCAGGGCAGGCTGTTTTATCCTGTTCCAGCGGGGAAAGCACTGCTTCGGTTTTGCTTGGAGACCTAGCGCCAGCCTAGCGAACAGAGTTGAGCTGGAGAAAATTGCCAAATTGGTAAAAAAGAGTTGCCAAAGCAGGACCACCAGAGTAAATGGCCTGTGCCCTCTTGGCCGGCCGATGTGGAGGTGCGGAGAGCCCATGCCGGGGCATGGTGTGGGGTATCTGGTCGATTCTAGCCCTTTTGCCCCGGGTATTTATCTCGGCTCAGCCATCAAGCTTGCTATCGCCGTCGTATCGTATGAGCCATGGCTGTTCGTGGCCCTTTTGCAGTTACAATCCTCCATCTCCACAACCGTGATGGCGTTGCACTCACCTCTCCACTTTTACGCCTGCACTTCCCCGTGGGGTTTCGGCATTGCATGAGATGAAGGGCCACACAAGATCAATTTTGATAATACCCCAGAAACCTCCATAATCTGCTGTCTTGGCTTTGTACATCACCTGAGGAGTGGACAGGGGAAGTCGGGCCGCCAAGCCGGACTATTTTTCGGGCTTGGAGCCCACTGGGTTTTACTCTTTAAAAGGTCGCCACCGCAATACAAGGGATGGCCAAAATATCGGTCATCACGATGCTGGACAAATTCTGACCATGATTTAATTATCAGCAAATTCAGATGGATGGACACGATTAAAGCATAAAGTAGTCTAGGTACTGCTGACCCGGACGTGACCCCTCAGTGCCGCGATCGGAGGGTGCACCATCGGGCCGACGCATCACGTCGTTTGGCCGCCGGCTCCTCGTCCTTGCCAGCAGACCTGTCTCGGCTTCTAGCCTCGATAAAACGCCCGCATCCTCAGTCCCAAGCTTTTTATCCAGGTTAAAATTAGCCGCCAAGTTACGTTCTAGCCTGAGCGTTCGTGTCACCATTGGTTTCTTACGATGAGACTCGCAAAACTCTCCACGCCCAAACTCGAATCCAACACAGGGATACCCAGACTGTCCATCACTTTCTTTCGTATTCTCCAGCACAAACAACGTTAATTTAGAAACGTGCTTGCTCTTGTCCGTTGTAAAACATATTCTTGTTTGCGGTTCAAGCCAGGCCATTTCCTTTAGTCATGTGAAATGTGAAGCATTTGCCGTCATCTTGAATCACACCGCATAAAACCTGTGGTGTGACTCGCCTAACCGCGACCTAGTTGAAGTTGGTGGCCAAGCGAGTCATCCTCGCGACTTGCTCGGCACTTGTACTAACCATTATCTTACGTCACATGCTCTATGTGGTCTTGGGGGGGAGAATTTGATGTTTCTTAAACAGAGGCTGAGGCTTTCCGTTCTTGCCTCGGCAGCCAGATTATAGGCTACGTCGTACACAGACATGCCATTTTTCTTGCTTGGATTACTAATGTACAGCTTCGATCAAGGACATGGAGTATTACAAACAGTTTCATGACTATTATGAACCTACCGTTTATATAAAAGTGGTACCACTGAGCTGCAATGGCTACCTAGGTCTTTACTTGAGTAACCATTGGCTTCAGGGTTACAACTATGCAGAACAAGTCCTCTCCATCTACCGGATCAAACACTACGGCTTACCCTCGGAGGAGCATGAACACGCGGAAGAAGGCCGAGATTCCACAGTGCAGCAATTGAAACGAGGCAGAATGCTCGGGGCAGCCCGGGTATCATCTCTTCTCAGGATGAATGATGCCGGTCAGCCCTACTCATCACCAACACGCACCGCACTTTTTCAACCTACGCGTGCTAGCCATGCAACCAGAGGGGGTAGCGCATCCTAGTCTCGTGCCCTATATCGACCCCATTGTCTCGACCCTCCAGACGAGTTGCCTCTCCTGCAGCAACGACGCCCACACCCCCAACCCCCAAACCCTTGCCGAGTTTCGGCCGGCACTCAGCAGGACGAGTCGAAAACCCACATAGTCCAAGGACCCTGGCACGTAAAAAACAAAGTAGCAAGCCACACAGCAGGCCCATGCGTAGCAATGAGCCCAGCGCAAATGGCTGTTCCTGTGACGGATGTCGTATGCCCTCGTTGAGCTGCACGCATATCCCAAAGGGGTCCCATTCCTCCCCTCTTCCCCAGGGTAGGCCCGGCTGTGGCCCCGGTATGCTGCGATTCCGGGGTAATAAGAATGTGGGGTTCACAAGACGGAAACCCCAGATAAAAACCGATTAACTAGCGTATGTAGGGGCTGTACGTACAACCGTAGGAGGGAGCCAAGGTATTTTTCTCTTTGTCTCTTGTCTCTCTAAGTCTTTTTTCCTTCATCTACAAAGGGGTTCGTGTAGTTTGCTTTTTTTTCTTTTTTTATATTATCGGTGACGTCGTTGATACACGCAAGGTTGCCGTCGGCAGTTCACATAAGACGCCGTCGGGAGGCCTTCCGCGCCGGCCGGCATTAATAATGAGTTGGACAACAAAGGAACGGCCGGCCAGCCCACTCGCTGCTCAACCTTTTCTTTTTTTTGGGTTACAGTGTTTAACGGCCAAAAGTCCGCGCTTAGCTCGCGGAAAGGAAAGCAAGCAAGCAAGCAAGCACTTATTGGGCTTCCCCCCACCCCCAAGAAAGTGAAGAGACGACACTAGGTGTGCTAAAACGTTTACCCATTAACAACATGCATATCAAAGTGGCTAGCTGTACAAGCACATATTGTCCCCTTGTCCGTAGACGCTGTCTTAGTGCCTTCGTACTCAGAACGAATATGTTCCCCCAACATGCTGCTGCCGAGTGATGCAAGGCTCCGCCCACATTGGTTCCCCCCCCTCCTCTTCATCTATTGCTCCTCTTACTCCTCCTCCACCTTCCGGGGTCGATTTGGTCATCATCCCGCCCCCCATGTTCCCTGCTCCCCTTGACCTAGGGACCTAGGAGTGGTGTGGCGAGACCCTCCTCCTCATCCTCCTTGTCGTCCTCCTCACTCAGCCCTGGTGAGAGAAGCCGACCTCACCGCTCTCGCTGCCGAGCTTGACCAGGCGCTGCCTCATGGCCTCGGCTCTCTGCCTCTCGCCGTCCTTGAGCCCCCCAAAGTCGCACTTGTCGACCCAGGCGCCGACGCCGTGCTGCAGCACATTCCTGGCGCGCAGCCTGCTCCCCTGGACGTGCCCCACGGAGCCGTGCAGCGTCATGCGCTCCTTGGCCGAGTCGTAGACGCCGCGGTGCAGGATGTTGTTGTTGTAGAAGACAATGTCGCCCGGCTCGAGCTGGACGACGAGCTGGCCCGGCAGCGACTTCTCAAAGGGGTCAGCGCTGCGCTCGGCGTCGGTCCTGGGCCGCGCGTGGGAGCCCGGCACGACGACCAGGGAGTCGTCGTCGTAGAGGGCAAAGTTGTACTGGGCGTGGTACGCTGGCCTCCCCAGGCGCTCCATCTCCTCTTGGGGCATAGCCTCGGCGGGTATGTCGTCGCGGTGCCACCTCAGCTCGAAGCCGTCCCTGTCGGGCCGCACCAGCATGTTGAAGAGCTCCATGACGAGGTGCTCGTCGCCGCACTGCAGCAGCTGCTTGACGATGCCCAGGATCTCGTCCGAGAAGTACACCCGCGTGAACCCCGCGCAGCCCGGCAGCTCCGGGTTCATCAGGTGCTGCACGCCCCAGATGCCGTGCTCCTGGGCCTGCGCTGCGTCCCACGGCGGGAACTGCTTGCCCACCGTCCGGACGTGCGGCCACCCGCCCCCACGCGCGAGCTCCGTGGCCTGCCTGCTCGCCGCCCGTAGCTCCTCCAGCCTCTCCCCGCTGACTATGCTCTTGATGACCACGAAGCCATCCTGGTTCAGCTGGTCCAGGTATGGCGAGGTTCCAGGCTCGGCTGACATGGCGGGCGGAGAGGCTCGGGTTCCGGAACCAAGGTGAACTGTGTGCGACTCGTAGCTTGTTTTTGGGCCGAGGGTTGTGTGAGAGAGAGCAGAGAAGAAAAAAAGATACACTCTCCGGTCTCGGGTGGATTGGACTATGGCGTCTCCGGGATCGAAACAGGACACTGCACCCTGCTGGGTTCTTGTTTGGCGACTACAATGCAAAGATAGACCAGCTTCGCAAGAGAGGGGATACAGCGGCTAATAATGCGCCCATCAGGTGGGGAAGCCGTAGGCGAGCCACCACTCACCAGTGTGGCGGCTGCACGCAGAAATCAGGTCAGGTAACGTAACGTCAGTTCAGTATCACGGCCAGTATACTCATAGGTGCAACAGTAGCTTGAGGGGAAATGCGCTCAATCTAACGTCCGTATCATTGTCTTCATGAATCCTTATCTGGGTGACCCTCGTTGCGTCTCTCCTTTTTATCCTTCCCATCATAAACCCAGCATTCCAGCAGCTTTTTTTTTTACCCTTTGTCTAGTCCGTACCTTTCCCATTTACTCGCAAGCCTCAGCTGGCCAGCGTACAGTAAAGCCCCTCACCAGCTTCTGGATCTCGAGATCACCAGGGTCGTTGTCAAAGAGAGGCTTTTCGAGGTGACGTTCCGCAACCTGTTCGACTTCAAACTTCTGCTCGCGTGCAAGGTGGAAGAAGCGCTCGTCTGCCTCCTTCTTCCACGGCCGGTACGATGTGAAGAAGACATAAGCGACACTGTCCCGCGATTTGCGCAGCGTCTCGCTGATCGTCTTGAGCAAGTCACCGTGCTCGTTGTGCCGGAAGAGGAGATCCGCCAGAATAAGCACATCAAAATGCTCATCTCCGGAGGTGTCACTGGGCGCATTGGGCCCGCTGTTGAGGCACTCAAGAAGTGGTTTCGAGTTCGAGCCCCAAACGAAGCCGATAGGATCCACCGTCTTAGCGATATGCCCACGCGGCTCTACCGTCTCGTCACAAAGGTCAATGTTCTGTTTCATCACATTGATAATGGATACATCAGGGAAATCCGACATGACCACCTTGCGGGCGCCAAGGATCGCAGCGACAAGGCAAGGCAGGCCAGAGGCAGCGCCAAGCTCCAGAATCGTTCGACCTCGCACGCGGGAAGGGTCTTCCTCGAAATAGTCCGAGATCAACTTGGAGCCGTTCCAGACATGGTGAGCTTCCGTAGGGCTGGACCCAACAAGATTCAGCGTGATGTGTTTGCCAGACTTCATAGTGTACATTTCCACCTTGTTTGGAGGGGTAGGCGGGTAGTAACCCTCTGGGTCCTCCATGAGGTCCCCAAATCCGTAGTCAATCTCATCGCCCATTGTAAATGTGCTTCGGGGCCTTTTGCTCTTGCAAAATGTTCTTTGAGGCTCTGCTAGGGAATGGCGAGTGACTCTTCACGTCGGCCCAACCTAGGTGAAGAAGCGGGGGAGGGGTAATGTGCCACTGATTTGATGCTTTCTGCGGCAGCCGCTTGTATCGCAACGCAGGGTCGACCGATGGAACCTTGTCAGCTCGGCGTGGCTCGCAAGTTTCTGAGGCTGATTCCGCTTTCTCTATCAGCTGTTGATGTTGGTGAAGAGTTTGATCAGGGTGGGCCAAAATGGCCGCTCCCACAGTGCGCGCCAAAAGGCTAGGTGCCCAACCCATCGCAAATATGGCTCCAAGTGTCTACAGTGACTCCCAAATCCGCATTCGCAACAACCTCGTAAATGTCTGCACTTGTGACGCCCGTAAGCCTTCCGTGGCAGCGCGATTCGAGATTACTACCCAAACCGCTGTCGCGCCAGCTCCCTTAACATACTCACAGTACCCTCTTCCCGGTCTCTCCACGCTCGGCGTCGCTCCTCCATCTCCTCATTTTTGGCCCTCTGAATCTCTTCGCGTCGAATCTCCCGCTCCGTCTTTCGCCGTTGCTCGCGATCTTTGGCTTGCTTGAGCTCCGCAAGAGAGTCTCCGTCACCCATCAACTCTCGATCATTGCCGGCCTCCATGCCAGGACTCTTGTCGCGAAACGAACGCATCTTTTCGTTGACCAATTGCTTCTTCTCCAATTTGCGCTCGCGTGTGCCTGGTTCGGCTCGGGGCACGAGTTCATCTAGGCGCTCTTTTTGCAGGGTGCGATCTGCTTTGCGAGCGGTGCGGAGATCTGAAATGGAGGCCTGTCTGTCCTCTTCATTGAGTTCGGCGCGAAGAGAAAGGTCTTGAATTGTGGGGATGCTGGGGCCTGCGCGACGGTTGGAACTCGTTGCAGGAAGGACAGGACCATAGTCGTCGTCTTCGTCTTCATCGACTTCTTCTCTCATCTCCTGTGCATCCGCGTTCCTCGTATAGCCTTTTTCGTCACTGGGCTCCTCGCGCTTGGCCTGGGGGCGATCGGCCCACGACTCCTTGGCCCGTGCAAACATCTCCGGATCATACCATCCCTCTGCAAGTTCATGTCGATTCCATTTGCCCACGAAACTCTTCCATCGACCCTTCACTTCGCGATCATCCATAACATCGATGTCCTTTTGCTTTTGAAGATCCAGATACATGGCAAACAGCGGCTCAAATGCAGCCAAATCTGCCTTGCATAAGGCTCTGGCTGAGAATGGCAGGTCCGGATTGACGGGAGTTTCGCTCGCGTGCCGGCCATGGTCGCGATGCTTGTGAGATGAGCGATGAGAGCGTGAACTTTTATGATGGCGATCAGGTTCCTCTGATGGCCGGTCGTGATGTGATGAAGATCTCCCAGCTCTCTTATATCCTGGCGACCGCGAACGCGAATCTCTTCGGCGTGTGCCGGGATCATGGCTTCTCCGGTCGCTCCACTCGCGCGATCGAGGTTCGCGATGAGGCGACCGCTGGCGGGAGTCGTTTCGGCGATCCATTGACATCAAAAAGAACTTGGAACTCTCAAGAAGCCTCAATTCAAGTGAATGAGAAGAATTGGGGAATGTGTTGGTTGGTATACGAATAACGCCGGTTAAAGCTGGCTCAAGTTTGGGGCACCGTGGCTAAGCTAGAGTTTGCTAAGCAACCGCACAGTGCGATCCACTCTTTTAATTGATCATCCACCTTGCTCATCCGTCAAATCCGTCAACGTGACACGCGAGAATGGACATAATCCATCTTGACTTGGTGTGGAATGAAGATAGATCCCCTATATAATTCCAAGGCTACTAAGAAAAATCACAGCTGCAAACATTGTTTGTCCATTGAGATTGTTGATTTTGCGATTTTTCCCCTCTGCATGATGTCTGTGACAGGAAGCTTAACACATGAGGCAAGGTTCCCAACGTGTTTGCCAAGAAAGCTTCATTCTAAGCATCATGGGGCTAAAGTTAGCAACAGCTGTGATATACTAATTTTATCACTGGTAAAGAACACCGCAAGTCCACGAATTTTGTTCGCTTTGCAACGCTGTATCTCGACCAGCAGGACAAGTTTATTCAGGAAATATCGTCAGTGAAGTAGAGAAATTCTTTTTCATTTATTCTCAACATCCTTTCTGTGCTGACTTGTCATGCAATTGTCATGCCATTCAACCATCCATCATCACTTCGGAGCTCTAGAAGGGTATCATAAAACCACAAACAGCCTCAATCTTACAACTCTCCCATGTGCCCCATGCTACAACATCAAGCAAATTCCATTCCTTACTTTCCCTTCATCCTCCTCAATGCTAGGCCTTCTTGTATTGGACACCAACTTCTCCTTTCTCGACATATACGCGTAAATTGCTCATGATTAAGCTTCATTTCCCAGCTCGGTGGCTGGGTCCGGGTTGTTGTGAATCACACAGCCGATACACTGGCAATCATCACCACATGGGCAGCTGGCTGTGTCGCCAGCGCATGAATCCCCAAATGGATAACTAACAAAGAAAAAGTCGCTAGCTGATAGCGCTTGCTCCTCGCTCATCCCCGAGGGAGCATCGGATGGCGTCTGTGGAGCGGTTGGCGATCTCGTACCCTCCATCGAACCGATCACAGGCGCGGCGTTGGCGGTGGGAGAATCCGTTTGGGATGGCGTTTCATTAATTCCAGAACCGTTGGGGTGGGTATGGTTGGAGTTGCCATTCGTGTGTCCTGCGTGATTATGTGATTCGTCCATCATGCTCTGCCAGGCGGATCGTACGTAATTCTGCGTTGCTTCGTTGTATGGATGCGCTGCACATCCAACGCACTGGCAAGACGCTCCACAACTACACTGATGAGATGTCCCAGAAGGATGATGAGGCGCTCCTTGAGGGTGGAAAGGTACGTGCCCAGGCATGGCATACGGCGCCGGCATAGCACCCGGAGGAGCAAAGGTCATAGAAGCCATCATCTGTCTCCATTGGTCAGGCTGAAGAGGCTGTAGATACGAACCATATTGAGGCGGATAGGTAAAGATAGTCGGATGAGGATAGTATCCATACATGCCATTCGGCATAATCATTGGTGCTTGAAAGGGGGGCATCATAGGGATACCGTTTTGTGGAGTGGCATCGGGTGAAGGTATGACATCTGACTTTGAATTGCCCTTCGATGCGCTTGTGCCGGAAGAGCAGCAGCTCTTTACTTCGGGCTCCTTAGCAGTAACAGGACTAGAATTTGCTGGTGAGGAACGTGTTGAGGACTGCGTCGTGGTAGGGCCTGTTGCGACACCATTGCTTGTCTCGTCATCGTCGCCGCCGCCGCCGCCGCCACAACAAGACCCAACTTTCTGAGTTGTGCTCTGAGCTTTTTCTTGCACTTGGCCATTCGCCAGTGCGACAGTGTGTCCATTGGACATGCCGTTCGTAAGATCTGGGTTCATCATGGGTGGGGGCATTTGTGGCGGGAACATAGGATATACCATAGGTCCAAATGGGCCTTCTGCTGGTACCATGCCCATAGCTCCATATGCGGCAGACATGTCGGGTATTACGGGCGAATTCGGCTGTACACCGTTGTAAGAAGGCATGACATTCATCATGTTCGGGTCCATCCTCTCAAACGCGGCGGGGTCAACCGATTGCCGTCGACTAGGGTTGGAAGCGACATTCTTGTTGGTTGTTTTTTGTACTCTGTATGACGGATTGGCGGCCTTAGAAGGGCTCTGAGGTGTAGTATCCTTGGATGAGTCGTTATTCTCACTCTTCTCGCTCTTAATTTTGGAGGTTTCAGTCGACTTGGTCCCACAGTGGCATTTCTGTTTCCTGGGAATTGCAGCCGTGACCTGAGCACAAGAGCAGGGGCGAGAAGCCGGGTGAGGACAGCTGCTTAGAGGGCGGCCAGGTTTCCGGACGGGGACCATCAATCGTTCATTGGCGTGGGTGCATTTGGTGGAGCGATGGCCGCGAATGCAGGGCTCGCTAGAAGAGACTCGAGTTAGTAACATTGTCCACAAGCGCACGCACGCGCGCAAGCGGAGGAGTGTATGGCAATGGGTGCCGGAAGGGAAATCAGCATACCAGGCCATCTTCTGCCCATTAATGAGGGGCATGGCGAAATTGCGGTCGCGGGGCCGCTGCCACGGATTTTCAGCACGTAGGTCAAGTGGTGGTGGTGGCTGTCGAGGTAGAGGTGGTGGTGGACAGTTAGGAAAAGGCACAAAGCCTATAAGGAGTAGGGTTGGCGACCGTCGCGAGTTAACATGAAGACAACGGGGCGTCGGCGGCGGGCAAAAGCGCGTTGTTTCAGCCGGGATTTGCGAGAGAAGGTGTTTCTCAAGTGCGGCTCAGAGATGGTTGCGTCGAGAATAAAAAGCACCTGCGCCGGGCAGCCGGCTGCGGGTGACGGCGCTCGAGTAGGTTGGCGGGCAGCAGGCGGGACGTAGGACGGGCAATGCCAGCAAGCGCGCACGGGATCCGAGAGACTGTGAGCGAGGAGCGAGGAGCGAATGAAGGTTGAATCCAGGGCTCGGAGCGAGGCGATGTGAGGCGATTGTCGAGCAAAAAGAGTATGGGAGTGAAAAAGGCCAAACCTGGGCAAAAGAAAGAGAGATCGGGCATTCTCAGCTCACTAAAGACAAGCAAGAGCCAAAGGCAAAACACTGACTTGCGACTTAACTTAGCAGCGGGAAGGAAGCACTAACCCACCCCTCCATCCACCCATGCCACCCACACGGGGGCCCTGAGCCATGACACACCCACCCGAGGCTTGCTCTGACTGTGCTCCTGCTATGGTCATCGTCTATCTACCACTTTGCCACACCACTTGCTGCCAGTGCCAATGTACAGCATCCCTTCTGCAAGCGCGAATGCAAACAGCCAGCAGGGATCCAACCCCCACACGCGAGGGGTCGACTATCCTTCTCCACGGGTTGGCTAGCCCGAGTAGGCACCTGGAGTGCACTGCAGGCCAACTAAAAGTCCCAGTTGTTGGCTGACCGCGCCTTGTGCTCCAGCTGCCAGCCTCTGGACCCTTACATGGCAGATTGCTCTTCCGTCCCTCCATCGAGGCTGGATTAGCAATATGGGTTGTGCCGTAGAGTCGGCCAGCCCGGCCACCGCTCTGTTGGCGCACTTCCGACGCCGTTTCCGAAGCTTGAAGGCCGCGGTCATGGTGCCGTGCTTGGCAGCCTCGAGCGAACGACTCGGCCCAACACGCTAAACTTGGCGGGTGTTACAGGCGCTTCGTCGAACTGACAGTCCCTGGTGCCCCATATTCGATAGCAAGTGGGGATCAACGCAACAGGCAAACCTCCACCACCCAGGCGGATGGCATGGGGTTCTCCGGGCGCTCATCCGTGCACATCGCGATAGGTGACCAATAAGTCTGTTAAGAGCAGCCAAGGAACCGCTTCTCAAAGGCGCTCCATCTCTCACGATTTTTCCCAATTCTTTTATCTCTCCTCTTGCCTCCATTGTCTCCTCCTCTCAACCTCTCCTCTCTCCACATTGAGTGCCTTTCCGAACCGCTGTCGAGTCTCCATCAGGCCAACCCAGCCAAGTGAGCAAGTTTCCATTGGCTCGTTGCCCATCATCACCACCACCACCACATCCATGATCCATCCATGATCCATGGCTTAGTCCACTCAATATCCGAGCTAGGCATGGGCCTACCAAAGCCTTCTTCATACCCTGCGACAGAATACCAACGGCCTTTTTTTTTCGAGTCGATCCCGCACCAACAGGAGTTATCCCTTCGCATCGTTAATCCCTACACATACGAAGTGCTTTGGATCACTTGCCCTACGCTAGTCTCACAGTAGCGGCCTATCATTCATTCCGGATCTTCCCCCTCAGGGTTCCCAGAAGTGCTAATTCCCCATCGAGGCAAGCCACACATGCGGCTCGAAGACGCCAAGACCCCAGCTTGGCTCTCAGATTCAACCAAGGTCGACTCGGCAGACAAGGGCACAGTGGTCACGACCCAATTGAGAGACAGCACCGGTGACAGACGACGGGCCATCTCATATTTACCAAACTCTCCCTGTGCACTATTTTCATGTTAAACCACACAAGCTTTGATTGCATCATCTCCTACCTATCAGACAATGACAGCAAACAACCACCACGGCCTGGAATGGCGCAAGCGCCCGGGGTTTTCCACGGGGTTCATCTTTAAGCAGAAGCGATCATCGTCGATGGGTCTTCTTCATTAAGTATTTAACAACGCTTCTAGCGGTATATCTAATTCTGCTAGGAGTTCTTATCCGATTCATCATCAGAGTCTGCAAACATATCTGCCGCCCTCATCCTCTTCCGTGACGGCGGCCCGGTCCGTGATGGGTCTTCGTTTCGCTCCGACTTGAAACCTATATTGTTACCTGGAGGTTCAGGAGGGGGCTCTGCTCCGGTAGCTTCATCCTCGTCCATCGGCTCTCCAGCAACATCATCCTCGTCGATAGACTCCCCGTCAACATCCTCCTCATCAATCGGTTCACCTTCCACATCATCATCTTCAATAGGCTCTCCAGCAACATCATCATCATCAATCGGATCTCCAGGAACATCCATTTCCTCCGCCGAAATTGGCAACATCCTTTCAGACGTAGCCCCGCTGCCCGCTTGCTGTGCCTCCACAACCTTCCATTTTCCTTTCTTCTCTGAGGCATCTGCCTTGTCTTCGGTATTGAGCGTGGGTGGGTGTTCAAAGCTGCGCACAAATAGCTCCTGGCTCTCGTTCGGGAAAACGCACCATCCTTCCCAGAGATTGAGCACTAGATTCACACTCCTCTTCCATTTCTCGGCCCTCAGGCGACCCCACTTCAATTTTTCTGCCATCAACCCCAATGATTCAAATATTTTGCCTTCTTTTAGAGCTGTTTCAAACAGTTGGCGGAATCGCCAAGCATGGCGCACACCTGATGTCGATGAGGATGACAGAATATCGCTGACGACATATAAGCCCACGAGACTCGCAGCACTGATGTCAACACCTTCGCTCGTAGAGGATTCGTCCTGCCCTGAGCCTAATATTTGTGTATCCCTAGTTTCTGATTTCTTGTTTGGGTTGGCACCCGTGAGAGCCAATGGTTTTGCAATGTTGGAGACAATCATATCGACAACTTCATCAACTCCACGGCTAGCATGCGCAATTGCAAACGCTGTCACGCGCGCAACATCTCCTTTTCGTAACTTTGACATGGTGTTTGGTAATCGTGCCAGGAGGTGCGTAAGTTTCGCTTTTTCCAGAGGGTTCAGGAACGTCTTGTCTGATTCCCCATCTTGATTTTCTCGTTTTCCGTCCTCTTCAAAATCTTCATCATCAGACGAATTATACTCGGAATCTGACACAAATTCGTCAAGCTGCGTAGTGTATTCGAAACTGAGGGTTTTCTCGGGAGCCTTCCAGGCATGTGTTCCGTCGAATAGTGGCACGTATTTGCCTTTTTGTTGTGTCTTTTGTGAACCTGTCACAACTTCCCACAGCCTCCACCGATACCAAATGCCGCCCTGGCTCCTCGCATCCCAGATCCATGCCCACTTTTCTTCTCGCTGCACCTCGGGTCGCGACATTAGCAGTGCCTCAAAGTCCGGGCCATGCTCCAGCACGCCTTCGATGACCTTGCTAATCAGCTGAAGAATCCGCACATCATGCGGAGGCTTCACCGGTACATGCAAGAGATTAGACCGGTTCACTGCCGCACCAGGGGGTCCATATGATGAAGGCGGAGCGAATCCTCGTTGAAATGCATGCTGAGCTGGCGCATTATTTGGTCCTGAGGGCTGCTCAACAGGCTTAGCGCCGAAAGGTTGTGATGTCGAGGATAATCCCAGGGTAGGAAGAGCCGCAGAGTTGGAGACGGCAGAGGAGAGATGTCTGTGTAGGGAAAGGTAGTATCCGTAGCCCAGATATCGGTTTTGGAGCGCATTAACAGCAGCGTCAATCTCATTTGCCGGCGTATCCTGTGCCAGCGTCACAATTGAAACGGCGCATTTTCTCTCGGAATTCGCTGGTCCCTCGGGAGGCGGAATCTTTACATGATCAACCGTCAAGTTGTCGGGGATCAGTGCCTTGATCATGGCCGGCGAGGTGCCGGGCGGCAGGTTGGACAAGCGTAGTGTCGGCTTCGCTATCGCCTTTTCCTCAGCCCGGTTGTTCGCCTCACCCATATCCTCATCGTCGCTCGAGTGAAACGCCCGCGTCACGTCCCTGCCGCCGTTGCTGCCGCTTCCATCCTCGAACCCGAGCCCGCTCTTCTCTCTCGGTGGTCGCGCAAAGTCCTGGAACGAGCGCTTCTTGCCAAACGACGGCGGCGGCGGACCCAGACTCCCTGGGCCGCTCTTCAGGCCGGATGTGCCAAAGTGTCGCTTGCCAGCCCCGGGGCCCGGTAGCCCGCTGCCAAAGCCCGGTCGCGGGCGCTGGTGACCCGAAGCGTGGTTCGAGGCCCCGTGGCCGCCGTGGTGTTGATGCTGGTCATCGTCGCGATCGAAGCTCTTGACGAACTCATCGTATACGGCAGCCGTTTCGGCGGCCTCGCGCTTGCGCTTGGCTTCGGCTTCGGCCTTTTGTCGCTCAAAGACGGACTGCTTGGAGGGCTTCTGGAGCTTGGCTTCCAAGTCTGGAAACTCAGAGAAGCCCTTGCCGGAGGACATTGTTTTTTTCGGCGTCGTATTCGTCTATTCGTTCAGGGCATTGCCGGGGAGTGATTTTTTTCTTTGATGGAGGTGGGGGGACGTAGAAGTGCAGATAGCTGAGCCGTCGCGGTTTCGAGGCTGCGGTGCTGCGGTGCTGCGAAGGGCGATAGGATACCTGGTTGGTGCATACACCCGGTACAAGGATACAACAGCTCACCTGCAACAGAGTGACGCCGCACCACAGGGTAAGACAGGGTAGGAAAGTCAGAAGGGAGACACTGGGGACATCTGATTTGCCCGCGGCAACGGTTAAAAGAGGAAATAAAATTCAACTAATTGCTACGTAGAAGTACTTTTTAAAATCAAATCATACAAGTGTCATTTCATCGACCGTCATCGCGTTCCACATCCCATGTTCCCCGCTCTCACATCTCTTACAGCTTGGCCTTGACCACGATGTTAGTAGCCACGCCCTTGGCCAACTCCTCCTTCAGGTTCAGCATGGAACCTCCACGGCTTCCATCCTCAGTGATGAGGCCCTTGTAAACGCCGTTCGTCTCGCGTCCGGCGCCGTCGTTGGGCATCTCACGCCACTTCCACTTGTCAGCAAACTTGCCGCCCTCGCCCAACAGCACGTCGACCATCTTATCACCCAGGTTGGGCAGGAACTTGAGGCCGTGGCCACTGTCGCCAGTAGCGACGAAAAGACCCTTCCAGCCAGGATGCCAGTCGGCGAGGAACTCGCCGTCGCGAGTGTCGGCGTACCAGCAGATGCGCGTCTTCTTCCAGGGTCGCTGCTCCAGCCCACGGAGGGGAATCAGGTCTGTCAGCGCGCGGCGGAGGTCGGTGTCGGCCTCGGCAGGGAAGGGGTCCGAGGCGTCGTCGCGGGAGCTGAAGGGCTGCGAAGCGAGAAAGGGCTCGCGCTTGTGGTTGGGTGACAGCGGCAGCGCGCTGGTGATGGTGGTGGGGTTGACATATCCGAAATCGTGGCGGGCAAACTTGAGCAGGCCGTCCCGCGGGGGGATGACGAACAAACCCGTGCTCAGGTTAAGGACGACGGGCAGCTTCTCAAGCGCCTTCTCCTCCTCGGGACTGATGGCGACGTAAGCGACGGGGTGGCCGGTAGCCTCAGAACGGCCTCGAAGATCGATAAGCGAACCCGTCCAGGCGCCGGCGGCGACGAAGACGATGTCGGCCTTGAGCACCTTGGATCCAGCCAGCTGGACACCGACAACGCGGTCTCCCTCCGTCAGCAGCTCCTCGACCTTGGCATCAACAAAGTTCACACGTCCCGTGGCCTTGGTCTTGCCGTAAAGCCATTGCATTCCGCGTCCGGCGTCGGCCCATCCAGACAGGTTGTTGATGTAGCCCCAGTCGCCGGGGTAGCCGCTGGTGCCGATGTACTCCTGGATGGCCTTTGTGCTCTCGAGCTTCTGGATCTTCTCCTGGGGCAGTCCCGTCTCCTTGGCGATCTCCATGACATTCTTCCAGCTTTCCTTGGTATAGTCCATGCCCGACTTCTTGTACGAGTAGTCTTGCGGAGGCGTGTTGGCGCACAGAAGCAATCCCGATTGCGAGTATCGCTTCTGACCGCCAACCTCATCGTCGCCAATTTTGCGCCATTCTTCTTGTGCTTCAGCTGCGAGGGCAGCGTAGTGACGATCCGAGTAGTCGGCGCGGACGATGCGGGACGAGTCTACACTGGCCGAGTCGTCGGGAGGGAATTGACCGCCGCAGCAGTCGACAACGGTGATGGACGTTTTATCGAAGATGGATCGCTGGGTAAGCGCATAGGCCGTGCCGAGGCCAAAGACGCCAGATCCGACGATGAGGATGGACGAAGGAGTACGCTCCATTGCGCGGGCTGGAAGCGGGCTACGAGAAAGACAACGAGATAGTATGGAATGGCAAGTTACCGCGAAATGCTCACGGGAGAAGGGAATTCTTTTTTTTTCTACCCCCTCCCGACATCAGGGGGTCGGGACAGGAACCGACGCCTTTCTCCACGCCCGCCATTTTTTTCCCCAGCCTGCCACCCCGATGACGGCGATGGCCGATGGGCAACACATGAGCCTGGTTCTGGGGCTTCTGGAGGAGCCGAGAATCGGGGCTAACAAAACTTGTGTCTGCACCAGTCCTCAACAAGACGTTAAGCCTTATATACCCGGGTGGCATTATTGGCCACGTGAGGACAACGTTGTGGGGAATCGAATGTCAAACACAATTAGATTGTTGATGCATTACAAGGCGAACAGGGATGGCACGCGACAGGAAACCAATCAGGTCTGAAGAACGATTAAAGTGAGATAAGGTATCTAGACTACCTGGGACAGACGACCTATTCAGTGAGTTTGCGCGACGTCTTCCCTGCGTAGTCTCATCAAGCCTGCCTTGGCCTATTTCTCATCTCGTGGCCTGCACCACGGTTGTGTTCTCCCCTTTTTTACAGCTTGGGGAATCCCACACTGCTTTGTTTCTTTTTGGCCTGAAGGCCCTTCTTCAGCGGCTCTGATCCTCCTTCGTTCATCTGCCACTCAATCATTCCCTTCAGTGTAATTAAAAAGCGCCCGAGTCCGGTGAGCGCTTGCGCCCTGGGACCGACGCGAGCAATCTATGATGTGTCGCGGGATGAGTAGTCTTGTTGGTTGTTTCTTTTAGTTTCCCCCTTTGTTCCATATCCACCGCAAAAAAAAAATTCCCCTTCCTGGCCGTCCTTGCCAACGCCGATGCAATGCAGCAAACGAATTCAAAAAAAAAATGATACAAACGCGAATCTTGGTCGTTTGTAGGAGTTGAGTTCCAAACAAACCAAGTGAAGTGGTTCAAAAAGCAATCGTGGTATCGTGACGGTTTGTCTATTCATACACGTCAATGGGAGATTGGAGAGTGGCGCGTTGAGGTGAGGACACCTCGAACTGCCCATATGATGCAATTAGACCTTGCGGAAATCTATGGAACCTGTTAATGATAATTGCCAACGTGCACGTGATGGATAAAAACAAACCTTGCAACACAGGGTAGATCATCTCGAATGCCTGGTAGATCTCTTCACGGACCTTCGCACCAGTCAAGACGATCTTGCCACTGACGAAAATAAGGAGCACAATCTTGGGTTTAATCATGCGGTAGATAAGACCAGGGAAGAGTTCAGGTTCGTAAGAACTGAAATTGTGATGGCGGGAAGCAAGGCCTTCAAGTCGGATAGGGAACTTGATGTCACAAGAGCCCACGATGTTCTGAATCTTGAAATCCGTGAACTTAGCGTTGAAGCCAAGCTTTTGGATGATACGAGCATATTTTCTCGAGGCCAGCTTCGAGTCATCTTCTGACTTGGCACCAGTCACGACCATCTTTCCAGAGGCGAAGATGAGGGCAGTGGTCTTAGGCTCACGGATACGCATGATGACGGCAGCAAAACGCTGTCTATGTTAGCAAGCCTGGTCTAGCGTGGCATGAGACGGCTCAAAGTACCTTTGGGTTGTACTCAGCATTTCGCGCGTGCAGAGCGATGGTCTTGAGGTCCAAGCGGCAGTCAAGGTTGACTGTGGCCACAATGTTCCTTGAAAAGAGCAAGTTCAGCCTCACTGAGCAAGTCACAATCACTCAGGAGGATACATACTGCAGAGTGGGAGTAATTCCACTGGGTCCTTGGGAAGCACCAGGAGTGGCAACAGGAGTTGCGGGAGTCACCCCATTTCCATTAGCAGCTTGCTGGCCGTTGGGCGCAGGTCGCTGAGCGGCGTCTCCTTGGCCGGCTGGCGGCGGCGTCAACTCGTTGGTAGCACCGGGGAACGACAGCGAGCCAGGCGCAGTGAAGGCCTTGGCTTGCGCCGCGTTGGACGGATGCGTCTGAATGCCTTCCATGATTGGGGTCGGGACTTCGGGACGCGATCGGTCTTTAAAATTACCGAACAGATCTAGCCAGCCAGCGAGTTAGCATCGCTCGTTCAAAAGACGACGGATGCACCCTACCAGCGATGGTAGAGGGCGAAATGGCGATGTGGTGATTTTCGGGCACTCGATGTGGTGCACCGATGATGGAGGAGGGAAGTTTGGAAAGTGGAAGAGAAGTGGCCTTTATATAGGCGGGGGAAGGTGGCGGTGCAGTGACTCACAGCCCAAAGAAAAAAAAAGTGACCTACCAATCGCGTGGGAGATGAACAAGTGAATGTCTCCCCTACAAGAAAGCTGTCCTGGCAATTTTTTCCCTGAAATGCGACGGCCCAAAAGGCTCGGGATGCAATTCAAGATGGATAGTAAGGCCGGTCGGGTTCAAGAGGTATGTGGCGACTATAAATCGCTCGGATGAACCAAACCAGAACTCGATATAATCTCTGGCTTCTTTGACTTCACAACAACTTCTTTTATTTGGTCTACACAGACACAAACGACCTGCTGGTAACGGCGACAGGGAGTGCAAGGATGTTCGCGTTCCGGGTCTTCGTCGGGAGCAACGAGGTCGATTTGCGCGCAAGGAGTGAAGGGCAAGGAACGTGTTCCAGTTCTTTGGCCTGGGTCGCGGAGTGATGTCGGGCAGCGAAGCCTTTTGATCTCACACTAGAGAGCGAGCTCACGTCGCAAGACGAAGCTGTGTGTGACGATGGAGAAAGGAGAGGCGATATGCCTTGACCAGAGACGAGATGCGCAACGGCTTCCGAGTCTAGAGTGCAGAGACAAGTCTGGTGTGGACAAAGTGTTTGTCCGGAGTGTGTGGGGTGTGACGTCGTGGGGGGAAAAAATAAAAAGAGGCCAAACGTAAGTGGTAGGTACGTAGGGCCGTCGGTCGGGACTTCCGCGCAAGACTTTCGAAACAGGCGGGTGAGGGGAGGGCTGGCTCTTTATAATTTTGGCCGCAGCTCGCTCGGGCAGGACCCCCCAGGCAACAACACTGCTTGTGGCGTCGCCGCTGGCAGTCTTGGCGGACCCTAGTGGGGTGCGCTAACGCAGCTATGCCCAATCACAGGTCGTGTTTGCTGTGAATTTATCTCCTTTTTCTTCCATGCACCCCAGTACAGGCCTCAGGCCCCTGAAGTACCGCGATAGCAGATGGTAGGTTGTGGTACAAAGGTACCCTGGCATCAAGCATTGGTACCAGACGAGCCGCTGGGGTTCCCTGGGGCAGCAGCTGCCCGCACTGCAAGCTCTAAACGAGTGCCTTGGGTGGCCACTCTGTCCTCGTCAGGTCAATCTCCAGTGGAGCAGGTGGCTGAGCCCAGCTTCAAGCTGCAAGCAGGCGAAGCGTCGTCATCACCTGTCCCGCTCGGATTTCCTGCTGTCCCTCCCTCTCTCTCCTTTGTCAAACAAACCCACCATGGGCGACGGCCACCGCCGTCTCATCATCAACATCATCCACACCAGCGCGGAATCGACGAAAAACCCGACGACCGAACAAATCGACGACGAGAAGCGACATCGCCAGAGGAGACAGGGAGGACACGACGGTGAATATGACGGTGAAGACGACAGCTCCGGGCGATGCCGGCTCAACAAATGGACCAGTGGCTTGACGAAAAATGATGGGCAAACGAGGCCCTCAGACAGCGCAAGATTGCAGTTGCAGTGGTGGGCGACGGGCGCGAGTCGAGCCTAGGCTCGACTCCGTCACTGACCGACTTACTCCGACATGCCCTAACAGGCTCCAGCAGCACGCAATCCAACCGTGTCAACAGCGTCACAGCGCGTCGACGGCCCGGGCGGACTGGAAATTATGGACCGGGGCTGGGCCGACGGGCTGGTTGGTCGCATTTGGGTTTTCCTTGCCCCCTCCCTTCTTCCAAAGTCGCCTCCAGCATCTCGCCCCCCAAACCACACCCAATGGTTCCGACCAGCCCCCAGTCGACTGCAGCCGCGGTGGTTCTCCTCGTCGTGTTGGTTTAGTCGCCCACTCTTGAGCATATTCTAGCCCACACCGTCCTGTCAAACTCTTCCTCGGCCCCCCGTGGACTGCTGATTTTTTCTTCTTGTTCACGACCCAACCCCCATCCGCATCCCACCACTACCAACCACCAGCACCCTGAAACACGGTCTGCCCCCCTACTCCCTTCTGCTGACTCCAATATCCAGCTGCATTCATCGGCAACGCGTTTCCAGCCCACCTCCAGGAGATCCCATGCGCTCATGGGTTCGAGACGTGTCGCGACAAGCGTCTCAGCTTCGGAGACCAAAATTATGCGCAGACCAGGTGCTGGTTCACGCATCATGCTGCGAGTCGCCTCAAGCTTGGCTGTGGCGACAACAGACCACCCGGCCACAGCGATCGCGCAAACTTTTCGCCCCGAAGGACCACAGACTGACATATTAGGTGGGTATTTTTCCATTTTCTAGCCTTTGTGTGAGTCATGGACCTACGGCCAACCAGCGACAAGCTGGCATGAGCCTGTTTGTGCCACTAGGGAGGCTGGCCCTTTGCGGCCGCTCACTGGTCAGACGCCCAGGGTGCCCTGGTAGCGTACCCTCACGCGCACGCTCACGCTCACGCACACACTCTTCACGTCCAGCCCGCGTCGCGCTCGCTCTTGCTCATTTCTTTCCTCTTGATCTCTGTCTATGCTTTGTCGCATCAGTGGTGTGGTGCATCGTAGGAGTCGCCGCTGTTGCATCTTTTCAGGCCCGCCCTGTTTGTCAAGGGGACACGTTTCCGCGGTGTGCGGCGGTTATTTCTTTTTCTTTTTATTCCCTTGCGCCAAGTGGTGACGCGAAAATTTTGATAGACGATGGATCGTCCACTCCAACTTCCATTTCCGAAGAAGCGCCAGATACGGGTGGTGCTGTCCTATGTACCGCACTAACAATTATTTTGTACCGCAACATGGTATCCCTGTTCTGCAATCTCTTCTCGTCCGCCATACCGAACGGGCTCAGCGGCGCAAATGCACCAAGCAGGGGGGCATCTTCTCTTTTGCGATAAGAGACCGGTGGCTCCATCTCCCATCCAGCCTCGTTCCCCAGGATCCTACTGGGATTACCTTGCCTTCCCCTGTCTACCCCGCTGCCATCTGATGAATGCTCGGGCGAGAACGCTCTTCACAAATCAGAGCTTTTTATGTGCCACCGCCGTAGCTAGGAGCAAGCCGCTGTGCCATGGTCTTGCACAAAAAAATTTAATGCGGTTTCACATGCGTCAAAGCCACTCACTCTGTCTGACGCAAGGGTTCCGGTGTCGCATAGTCATTCCTCAAGCCATAGGCGGCTTAAAACAACCCTTGACACAATATAATGGTTGAGCAACATGACACTGCGCAGCGTGGAATGCCGTTGCGAATGCATAGCATAGCCTCACTTTCCATTTGGACGGCGTGCCCTGTGCGTATTGTTACCGTTCGTCTTCTCCGCAAGTATCCCCAACACACTCCACATGTTCAATTCTAGATCCTATTCTGTCTCCATTCACTCGCATTAAAGTAATAGGCCAGAGAGCTATGGCCTCGACCATTGTGGTCCCCAAGGAACTCACCCGCCAACGAAACAAAGCAAAAAAAAATCAATGTAAACAAAGGTCGCCATTTTTAGTGTGAAATATTCGTGGGAATGTTTATTTTTGCGGGTACCCATGATTGACTCCGATATACACCCATCCCAAATATGCTGTGAAGTTGACTCTTCTCCCTTGGTCTCTCGTTCTCTGCAAACATCCATCCCTTTTCGCGCCAAAGGTTATGCACGCACGCATCCAGGTATCATACAGAAATACAAAAGAAAAACAAACTCAAAAAAAATTCTCTTCCGAAACCACGGTCTCAGGACATGTAGTACTTGGGACCTTCGCCTCCTTGCGGTACCTGCCAGTTAATGTCCTGGTGCGGTGCCTTGATGTCGCATGTCTTGCAGTGGATGCAGCTGCAAGGGGGTATGTTTGTTAGCAAAAACAAAACAAAAATAACAACATCTCATAAAACGGTGATGGCGGGAAAGGGGGATGGGGAAGTCGGGCCTAAAGATAAAACTCACTTTTGCGCGTTGATCTGGAACCGCACGCCGTGCGGCTTGGTCTCATCCTCGACGTACTCGTACACGCCCGCGGGGCAGAAGCGGTTCTCAAGGCCCTTGTAGGTCGGGTAGGTGGACTCGGTGTGGGCGTCCCAGTCGGCAACCTGCAGGTGCACAGGCTGGTCCTCCTCGTGGTTGGTGCCGGTGCGGGAGACGCTGGTGAGGAGGTCAAAGGTGATCTTGCCGTCGGGCTTGTCGTACTCGATCTTGGGGAACTTGTCGGCGGGCTGCGTGTTGGCGTGGTCGGGCGTCTTGTGCTTGAGCGTCCACGGCACGCGGCCCCGGAGCAGGAAGGCCTCCAGGCCCGAGTACACGACGCCGCCGTACAGGCCGAGGGGCGTGTGGAACGAGGGCCGCATGTTGCGCACCTCGTGCAGCTCCTTCCAGATGGGCGACTTACGGAGCTTCTCCTCGTAGTCGTAGAGGAAGATACTTCCGTCCGAGTTCTCGTTGATGGCGGTCCAGGCGGCCTCGGCGGCCAGCATGCCCGACTTCATGGCGTTGTGGGTGCCCTTGACCTTGGGCACGTTGACGAAGCCGGCCGAGTCGCCGATCAAAGCGCCGCCGGGGAATGCAACCTTGGGGATGGACTGGAAGCCGCCCTCGATGAGCGAACGGGCGCCGTACGAGATGCACTTGCCTCCCTCGAGCACGTCCTTGAACAGCGGGTGCAGCTTGAGCTTCTGGAACTCTTGGTAGGGCGAGAGCCAGGGGTTCTGGTAGTCGAGCGAGACGACGAGGCCGATGCTCACCAGGTTCTCGCCAAAGTGATACATGAAGGAGCCGCCGTAGACGTCCTTGGTCAGCGGGTAGCCCATTGAGTGCACGATCTGGCCCTTTTGGAACTTGGCCGGGTCAATCTCCCAGACCTCCTTAATTCCAAGACCATACGTCTGGTGCTGGCTGTCGGCTCGCAGGTCAAACTTGTTGATGACCTGCTTGCTCAAGCTTCCGTGGCAGCCCTCGCCGAACATGGTGACCCTAGCGTGGAACTCCATGCCTCGCTCAAAGGCCTCCTTGGGCTTCCCATCGCGGCCAATGCCCAGGTCGTTTGTAGCAACACCCTTGACGGAGCCGTCTGTGTGGTAGACGACCTCGGAGGCGGCGAAACCTGGGTAGACCTCAACGCCCACCTCCTCTGCGCGCTCGCCGAGCCACTTAACGAATTGGTTAAGACTGACAATGTAGTTGCCGTGGTTGCTCATCTGCGGGGGTGCGGGGATGGGAATAGCGGCCGTCTTGGTCAGGAAGCGCATGCGGTCGGTGCCGGCAGGGGTCGCGTGCTCGAAACGGTCGGGGTTGTCCTCGTCGAGCCAGTTGGGGATAAGCTCGTTGATGGAGCTGGGCTGGATGACTGCGCCGGAGAGGATGTGGGCACCAATGTCGCCGGCCTTTTCGAGCACCAGGACACGGAAGTCTTCGTTGCCGGCCTCGTTGGCCAGCTGCTTGAGGCGGATGGCGGCGCTGAGCCCCGCGGGGCCGGCGCCGACGATGCAGACGTCAACTTCGTCGGCCTCGCGCTCAATGTCCTTGGGGTCGAAGGATTCGTCGTCGTCGTCGTTTCGTCTGCGGGCTGTGTTGCTAAAGGACCTTGTTCCAGCAACGGGAATTCGCATTACGGGCCAGGCGAGCCGCGAACCCCGCGATGACGCCGTTCTCGACACGGCGGCGGAGGGGCAGAAGCCATTCCTGGGCCGCCATTGAGCGCGGGCGAGGGCCCGCGAGCTGTGCTGGACGCACCGGGAGACGGGGCGAGGGGCGGACATGATGAGAGCAATTGGCAGGGCAAAAAGGAACCTTGGGATGCGGAGAACTCAAGCCCTTCTTGCGGCCCTCTGGAGGGGGAGATCGACGACTTAAAGGAAAGCTAAGCTAAGAAATCAAAGTTGGGGATCCCACACGAGCAGTCAATGGCGAAAAAAGCTCCCATGCCGGTGGCCGGGTCGTTGGTGGGGTTGACCGGAGCTGGAGTCTTTTGACAATTATCTGACCGGCAATTGGCCCACGGGCGGGGGAGTGGGCACCGGCACACCCAAATCTGGGCGCTCTTTTTTTATTTTGCTTGTGACGTGCCCTGTGTTTCGCTGTTGATAGCCGCGGGGTGAACCGGCACAGCCAATTCCAGCCCCTAGAAGAGAGTACGTAGAGCTTTCCCGAATTCCCGCTGTGCTATCCATGACGCCGTCTTATGGGCACCCATCCAGTAGAGTGCAGGGCCAAGCAGCCCATGCTCGTTTGCTGTCGGCGCTCGGGATTTCATAGCCGAGCTGGTAACGAGGCTCGTTTGCTCTGGTGAGGGGGGCAAGGTAGCTGGTACCGAGGAACCAGACCCTGAGATGCCGGCTCGCCTCGCCTCGCCCACGAGGTCAACTGGACTCGAAGCGTGGCTGTCGTGCCGCGCGCACCTGTAAGCTATCCAATTGCCACCGCCAATCACCCACCGGTCCAATTCCTGTCTCAGAACATGACTCCCTCCTGACGGCGCGGCGCAAACGCATGGCGCTCGCACAGCGCCAGAGCCCCATCACGAGCCTTAAGCTGAAGCTTGCTCTTACGTCAATGCCCTTGCTCCAAGCGTTCGGGATTAGTGTCGCCTAGGCCGATCGCCAAGCTCGGCTTCTTCGGTCTCTCCCCGCGGGGGACGCGGCTTGCTGGGCTACTGTCGCCTTGCTTCGGCCCATCAACCGGGGAGCCCCTTAGATCGGCTACTTACGACTCGTCGTTCGTCATGAGGCCATTCTGAATAATAAGAGTGCGGCTCAGTCCGTCTGCAGGTAGTCTATTGATAGATTTGTCGCTGCTGAGAGAGACAGGAATTTCCGCCTTAGGGCAAAGCCTGGCTTGTGAGTCGCTCGCCCAAAAGGTAATCCAAAAGTGGCGTGGCTCGCAAGAGTGGCGTGGACCCTGGATCGGGATTTTCTCTCCGACGCCGCTGCTCTCGTGTCGCTTGGCTCAGGGACTCGAAGCGTCCTAACACTGACGGAGCTGGGTAGCGCGTTCGGGAATGCGTCCGATTAGGAAGGATTTGGCGACGTTTGTTAATGCTCTTGCGTGGGTGTAGTAGATGAAGTCTCGCTCTCAGCTGGACGTTTGCAGTGGTCGCCAACTCTTGGTTCGCCGTCAGTTGCCGTTCACGGAACGTGTCATGACAGCACAAGTGCTGTTCAGCGCTGTTTGCAGCGACTGGGTAACATGTTGCATCGTGTGGGTTGGTCGTTGCAGTGTCATGCTGTTAGAGTCTCATTGTTGCCGTGTGTTGGTGCGAGATATGATCGGGGTTTTTGGGTATTCTTCCAAGTATCGTGCATAATTGGATATGTTTGCCGTCATAGCCCAACCGCGAAATACGTAATTAAGTAACCTAAATGGTGAAAAAGAATACAAAAATTTCAAAAATTAAAATAAACATCACATATCATAAAATGGGCATATAAATACGAAAACACAAATAATTACAGCGAGATCTAATGAGAGTATTCATTTGTACATGAAATGCTGCCCAGCTACCCTACATCGGTTCACCGCACGTGCATTTCTCACCGAGGTTAAGGATTCTCCACCGAGGATTGAGTTTCGGCCACGAACACGTGACTAGCATTGATCCGATAAGCGCCTCGGGCGGTCTCGGTCAAACTATACTGCGGAGCAGATACCACCGAGACAAGGTCGTTTTTGGGTGTCCCATCTCCAATATCTGACCAGTCTCAGTAAGCTTATTTACGATTCTCGTGATTAGTATAAATGTCAGATTGTAAGTTTAAAAAAGTAATAAAACCATTATTGGGCTAGGATTCATTTTGTCGTGGATCCGGGATTGATGCTCCCTTTCATGGCTGGGTGGATAGCCAGAGTCGGCCCGCCCCTTGTGAGATTCACGACGTTGTCAAACACAAAAGATCCAAGATGTTGAGGCCAGCCCCAAGCACGCGGTGGAACTTATTTGAAGTCTGAGACTACAATGAAATGAAAGAGCGGCCTGGGGGATTGCTTACCAAACTGGACAAAAGTATACTCCTTGACCATGCAGAGCTCATCAGAGGCCGAAAGTTCAGCATGAGTGAGTGATTTTCGGCCGAGAAATCTTGGATATGTTTCGAGATGGCTGTAGAGGACGACAGTTTGATCACTGCTCGTGTTAGATTGCGTGTGAGTTCTTGAAAACGTGATTCGTGAAAGGCTGCCGACCATAACCGTGTCTCGCGCGTGCGCCCACGAAGGACCCGGATCACGGCTTGCCGCCGGTGCGGGCGCTGCCTGAATTCTCGTTGAAGGCTTCCACGGGAAACATTGCAGGATATGGTGTTGGACCTTTGTGGATGGCTGCCTTGACAATTTCTGAACTGCTCTGGGATTAGTGATACTATTTATAGAGGAAGTCTGTGGCATCCCAGAGTGGGAAACCTGGAGTATTTTGAGTCGCTTTTTGCCCGATGTTGACATATATTGGGTTATGCGTGATGCATTGAAATGTATTGATAAAATATGCAATTCAATAATATTAATAATATAAATAAAAAGGGATCGGGGTTTTTATTTTTTATTTTGAATATTTTTATATACAATTTCATACTCTGGGTATGTGATCTCAACCCTCTCATTTCCCCATCTATCTTTGCCAATAGTGAGCCTTCCCTTCCCCACAATAATTGGTTTATGAAAAAGGTCCCCGAGATACGTAAACATATTGTAAATAGCCACATCCATCGACTCTTGCTCCAGACTAGCGTGCAATATTTGAAGTAGGCCATGCGTTTTGACAGACTCTAAAAACCCACTGAGCACTGTAAAACGAGGATTCTTCTCCACTAGATGTACACGACGACGCCTATCCTCTACATCCTGTAGATGAGCATCGTGGCTTTGCTGGTGCTTGGAGGACGAAAATGGGCAACGTGGTTGGGGCACCTGACTTCCTTCTCCAACCGCTGCATTCATTCCCCTTGGCATTGGCATTGGCAATGGCAATGGCATCGAAACGCGCTGTGCAGTTGATGTCTGCACTCGATCGCCGCTGGCCGGGTCATGCAGATTTCTCGTGGTTCCTCTTGATAGCGGTACCCGATCATCGATTTCGGCCGCTCTGTTATTTCTTATCGACGTTGTATTCATGTTTGAGGCCACTGGTGTTGGCTCTCGACGATCGCCAACTATACTATGAAGATTTATTCCTGTTCCCCTGTTTGCAGTCCAAGAAGACACAGGATCATGCAGAGTCGGATAGGAAGACCTGGGCTCAGCAGCGGTTCGTGGACGGAGAAGTTCGGCGGGTAGAGAAGGTAGCACATCTTCTGATACCCTTGACCCTCTTTGGTCGAGTGCTTTGCCGATATTAGAGAGCCGTGGCAATTTGGCAGGGCCACGTTCGTGCTCAGTATTATCCTCAACGTCATTCTCAAACCTCGATCGCTTCGTATTGGCTCTATTTTGACCTTGGATACCATCTCGGGTAGTGGGATTGCGATAAATGGACTAGAACCATGTTATTTCTCGTTCTGATATTGCATATATCCAGACATGCATTGCATGGATGGGTATGGTAAGGATGAATGATACAAACGGAAAGATTTATTCTTGATAGAGAAATCCCAAATAGACTTTACTCACAGCCCAACTTTCTTCTTCTACTCCACGGCTAACGTTATGATTTGATGTTTTGGAACAGCTGCAACAACAGGTATGGGCAGGGTTCTGAGTGGAAGCCATTTCGGAATGTCTTGCACAGCTAAACGGCACAGTTCAAGACACGGAGTTGATTTGTGGTTAGCCACACGCGGGGAAGCTGACAGTGAATAGATTAACCAAACGAGATTAAATATGTGCACACGCAGGACATACAGACAGGTACTTGAGCAAGAAACCTCAGAAGTGGCAGTATTTGTGCATATATGAGTATTGGACAAGTGATGGTTAGGTACCACGGGAAGGGGATGAGGATAACCAGAGAAGAGTAATGGCGATGACAGAATCACAACTTATAACGCGACGCGTTGTCAGCACTAAAGAAACACAAGAAAAAGATTGATCAGGTGACGTGTAGGACAATGACCTCGCACCAAACCAACCACGGGGATTGGACTTTTCCAAGCTTTGTTACTCGACGAAGGGAAAGAAAAAAGCAATGAAATAGACGATGCTGACGACATCGAGATTCTTGGAGCCACCAATTGCGTTGCGCAGTTCCAATGCACAGCTAAGACAACAGTGCGGATATCCCTCCCCAGATAAGAAGCCCGAGAACATCATGAATGACCCCAAACATCTTACACAAGGATATTTCACGACAGGCAAGGCCAGAAACCTATATTGTAAGGAATTTAGGGAGGACTAGGCAAAACTCCACGAGGAAGGAATGCGCCTCAGTGCTAGTTTCCCAGACTGGAGAGTGCAGCGTCGATGATTTATGTGTGCTTCTCGAGGATTGAGGGTTTGCCAGAGTAGGATGAAGGCGTTGCTCACCAGATGGCGCGCCTGGTATTCGGGTTTGATGCTCAGAGAATCCAGCCAGTAGTACCTTGATGGTTTGTTGTGCAATTTGACACAGCGGTATTGTGAGGTGGGTGAAAAGAAGAGAAGGGAAGGCCATTGGTGTTGGCAACTGTAACTACCTTTGATGTGAAATAAACAATGGACAAGAAAGAGCACAGGTACATGGAAGCATTGAAACAATTATCTAATGAAGCCGTCGCGACTAATAGATTTGCTCTTCTGAGGGCTGGCCGTGTCTGCACTCGCTATTCTACTTTGAACCCCGTATGACCTGAGATGTAATATTCGGATAGGCATTGAGTTATGTCGCCATTGCGCCATGGCCGATTCGCTTTTGCAATCACCCAACTCAATGGTTTATAGTATTCGTTGTTATTCCACCCCCTTATTCTAGCTTGGATGATAAAGAAAGGGCGAATCTTGGAGATTCTGTTCATTTCACCCCATGAGTTGGATTGTGCTTGGGCCTGGGTATAGTTTCTTAAATTTAGATGAGAGTGTTGAGCATATTCTGGTGCTTGTCGCTGATGCTTGCGAGTACAGGGTCGTATCGCTTCACCGGTGGTCGTAGGTCTTCGATCTCTGTGTCCAAGAAGCGTTGTCCGAATTGCCTTTGGTCCCATCGATAATCCAAGGGATGGTATTGTCCACGCCCTGGTGGCCTCGGACAAACGCAACAATGGCAGGTTGGGCTCCTTTAAGACCTTGCTCGGTAAAGTTGGATGCCAAGACCACTCGCTATGTCATCACCGAGAGAGATCAATTGTAGTTACTCGCTTTGTCATCCTTTGCTTTTATTTGGTTTGCCAGACCTGATTTCCTGTGACCATAATGAAGCCAGTTGGGCATTGGAAAAATTCGGTTAACCTACCGCTACGTTTTGCCAGAATGTGGGCTTCGAGCTTTGTGCGATTGCCCTTAATGAACTTCAGGCACTCGGGGCATTGGCTCCCACGCTGATTCTCATTCAGCACCGGCATCTTGATCCTAGTCGCATACAAAGGATTGTGATCAATTAGATGGGTACCGGGAAAATCAAAGCAGCTTTTGATTCAGCCGTCACATGCCGAACACCCTGCAGGCAGCAGTCAGCGGTTTGCGAGCTGGCGGAAGAATATGTGGCCGCTCTGTGCCAAGGGAATAAAGAATATGTGAGGCGAGAAGGTTTCGAAAGGTATGGCATCGTTTACTGGACCGACCTGGTTGTGAAAGGCAGCAGTGCAGCCAAGGACACCAGCATTTGGATCAATCCTAGCTACTTCAAACCAGTCCCTGCCAAGACGCAGTGAGCTTGAGTCAAGATCGCGTGCGCACGGAGGAAGGGGGATATTGACGGCAATGCAGAATTTGCGACGAGACAAATGTGCCCTTGTACTTTGTCAACTGGTAGGATTGATTGCCGACGGTGACAGGGTATTTGGGCCAGGACGAGAGCCGGAGCAGGAGGATGCTGGTCTGTTCGTGACGCGGGAGCAATTTGTGGGTTTGGGCATCAGCTATGAACGTATCGTGCTTTTTGATGTTTGGATGGATGCAGCGGAGGAGTGACTGAAGCCTGGCCGGTCTGAAAATGCTCTCGTCCACAGCCTCGTCGTACTGATTGAGACGTAGGAAGTTTCTGAGGATGGCTTTGAGCGACTTGTTTGATGAGTAGAGGCCGGGTTCAGGTTCGAAGGCCAGATTGGGAGCAAGATCTTGAAGCAACTGGCTGTGAAATCAAAGAGATCCAGGCCATTGACGAGCTTGAAAGCGGAACCCCAGCAGCTGCTTGTGCCTGCTGTTTATCCCTTCTCAATAAAGGGCCTTAGAACCGTGTTAGTAGAACGATGGAAGTGATTAGAAGTGGTCTCGGAATCGAGTTCAGATATGTGCTTTGACTTTCTTTCTTCTGTGAGCCTTTTCAGTCTGCCAACTCTGTGGTTGGGGCATGGCACACATGGCTATGAACACCCACAGAGTTGCGTAATCACTGGGGCCTCCATCATTCATTTGCGAACCGAGTCATGTATAAGTCGTTTTTATCAACATGGCACCAAGGAGGATCGTGGGCTCGGAATGGGCCGAACCCGGTAGAAGTAGTATACCCACTCTCGGTCATCCACGTATCCGTCGACAGAGTTAAAACCTTCCAAGATAGCACGTTCTCGGAACGAGTTGACGCGCGCACGGTTGTCTTGTCTCCAGGTGGTATTCTCGACAATGTGTTTTTCTTGAGGAAACAACCACTTGAGGGGAAACGTGTAATGGTGATGGTTTAGAGGTATCGTATCGTCTTGGAAAGAACTTGTGCATCCAAGGTACTTCCTTCAACTCATGAATCAATGCAGCCAACCCTTCTCGCGACCAGGCAAGGTGGCAGAGGATGGTGGTTCGACCGCTTGAGCGGCAGCCATGGGCCATTAATAGTAGTGCGAAAAAGACACTAGCTGACGGGGCCGTAACTGGACTCGAAAAAGATGTGCGCGAAAGGTTTATTTCGGTCTTAGTCTTGACATTCGCCTTAGACTCGTAGGGAGCACTGCTGAAGCAGGACACCATGTATTGGCCAATGGTGGAGATGGGCACGAACATGATGGCAACTGGTACTTCTACTCGCCTTCTGGCAGGGTTAGATGGCCGCTGTCAAGCTCTTGATGTTGCTGAGTAGCCAGATCCAGGTACCCTAAGAATGGTTTGCCGGTACCGCACTCGCCCAAGAGACGAAAAGATGGGCGGTCTCTGCAGGAGCCCTGCCAGTTTGAGTGTTACTGACTGCAGATCAAGTTTCCAACCGCACCGGTGTCCACAAGTAAGATCGCATCCTAGACTGAATGCCATGTGGATGGACTCTGTATCTGAATGGGAGGTGTGCCACAGACACTTGTTGGGAAAATAGAATCGCCTAGACTTCTGAATCGCTCCAACGACAGGCCATATTTGGGTGCTGGGAGTAGGTAGAAGATCTTTCTTATTTTCAGTGTCGGTACGATGAGGTTGCGTCAGTGAGAGATACCACACCCGAAGCAGTATTTGACGACATCTCACGGCCTGCATTGTGGTTTCGCAACGATTAGCTGATGTAATGTGCAACAGGTGGTCATGGTCAAGGGCTGTACTAGCATGTATTGGGCGGTGAGATGAAGGAAGGAAACACCACAACTGTTTCTCTGGGGAGAACAGGAGGTCTTCAGTCGGACGATACGCACAGAGACAAATGCGCCTCCGTTTGAGCTGCGTCAGATGGTTCGTGAAAGGTTGGATAGCCTGTAGTGCCGAGCTCAAGAGAATCGTCACGGCGCCAGCTGATGCGAGAGATATCGAGACAAGCAATGGTAGGAAGGGGATATATATAGGGATGATGGGTTGAGGAGAGAAAAAGAATGCTGGGGGAATAAGGAGGAGGAGGACTCTTTATAGACATTTGGTGAGTGCCGCTGCATCATCAGGCTTGTATCGTGTCTACGTATGCCTCGCTTCTTCTGCCCATATCGGGATTTGTTTGTGTTCCACGACTGGGTGATATCTGCGATGTTTGCTTGTTCTGTCGTGATGAAATTGTGTCAATCATGGTGCTTTTTCTCTCTCACACATGTAAGCGAGCTGGACCCATACAAAAACATACCGGATCACGGCTTGCCCCGTGTGGCAAACGGGCGTGGCGCGGGAGGATCGGAGTCCGACATGCAGTCCGTGAGAGCGTGAGGCTCGTGTTGAGCACCCGCGCGATGGCCATGGCGGCAAGTTAGTCTATAGATAGAAAAGCGCAGTGGATGATGTGCGGGCAGGATGGATCGGATGAGCAAAAGTTAAAAAACAACGTTAACGGGGAACCTTGCTCCCGCATGAGTGCATCGTCCATCACGACGCTGTGCTCCAAAATATGACGGGTTCCTCACGATGGTAGTTGTTTTTGGGTTGTCTTGGACGGTTTCAGTTATGCTTCACTATGCATTCTCAGCTTCGCACCATCCCTTCCTTGCAGCAGTGCTTCCGTACCATTGGACCCCCCGCCTGTGTGCTACCGGCCTCAGCCCTACGCCGTAGTCAATTGAACAGCACGCACACTAGCCTAGGCCCTCATCCCGCGCATCCCTCCCTAAGAGCTAAGCGACGCCGCCGCTACGTACTCGGTAGTTTAATAATAGAGGCACGCTGTCCAGTTTGCCGTTCGGTCGCGCGTGGCTTTCAGGGGAGAGAGACCCCGACGACCAGCGGGAAACCAAGGCCACTTCATCCGTCTTTAGCATCGCCCACGATGCTCCAGCAGCAGCTCCTCCGCCTCGCCCTGCTGGCTGCAGCGGCCTCGGTCTCGGCCGACTGTCCCAACTACGAGCAGTATGCCCGCCAGCGTCACGAACCCTACTCGACCGGCCGATACGCGTTTCCCTTGCAGCGCCCGAGCGAGCAGTGCCGCACCTACAAGGCCCCCGCCGTCGAGAACACCATCTACAAGGATATGACCGGCGCAATTGGCGATCCCGACCTGTACCAGCTATTCCAGAATGCCTGGCCAAACACGTTAGACACGACTGTCCGCTGGACGGGCGTTTCTGCCGACGACCCGGACGAGGAGGTGCGTTGCCATATTTCTTTTTTGGCATCACTTGAAGCTATTCCCGACGAAAGGAAAAACACGGCTAACATGTGAATTTGCCTGACGCAGCTGGCCTTCATCACCACCGGCGACATTGATGCCATGTGGCTCCGCGACAGCGCCAACCAGCTCCAGTCGTACAAGTCTATCATCTCCAGCAGCGACCCCAAGGGCAGCGACATCGCGTCCCTGTTCCGCGGCGCCATCAACCTCCAGGCGCGCTACATCCGCAAGTCGCCCTACTGCAACGCCTTCCACCCGCCCCCCGAGTCCGGCATCAAGCGCTTCCGCCGCGGGCCCCTGGCGCCCCGCGGCGACGACGTCCACCCGCAGTACGACCCGGCCGTCGTGTTCGAGTGCAAGTACGAGCTCGACTCCATCGCCGCCTTCCTCCAGCTGTCCTGGGACTACTTTGAGGAGAGCCAGGATGCGACCTTCTTTGGCAAGTTCGGCTGGGTCGAGGCCGTCAAGCGCATCCTCCACCTCGCCAAGCTCATGCAGAAGGGCACCTACGGCGACGACGGCACCGTCCTCGACTCGCACTACACCTGGCTGCGCAACTCCGACAGCGCCTCCGAGACCGTGTCCAACCACGGCCGCGGCGCCCCCGTCAAGGGCCACATCGGGCTCGTCCGCAGCTTCTTTCGCCCTTCGGATGACGCCTGCATCTACCAGTATTTCATCCCCGCCAATATGATGTTCGCCCGCTACCTGACGTCGTGCGCCACCATCATGCGCAAGCTGGACGCCTCCGTCGCAAAGGAGATGGAGGACATGGCCGCTGGTATCGAGATTGGCATCAACGAGCATGCCATTGTTCCGCATGCCAAATTTGGCGACGTCTACGCCTATGAGATTGACGGCTTTGGCTCTTATAATCTCATGGTAACTAACCAACCCATCCCCCCCTTCCCGTTCATGTCCAAAACTCGTGATGCTGACGACTTCTTCTCAAAAGGACGACGCCAACCTGCCCTCTCTTCTTAGTATCCCTCATATGGGCTACAAACCCGCATCACAGCACGTTTATGACAATACCCGAGCTTTTGTTCTGAGTTCCTACAACCCCTACTACGCCCGCGGCCACGTTCTTAATGCTACTGGCGGTCCCCACCTCGGCCCCGGCATGGCCTGGCCAATGGGTCTCATCATCCAAATCATGACGACTGACAACGATGATGAGATTGTCAGCGGCATTCGACAGCTCATGGGATCCACGAGTGGGCTCGGTCTGATTCACGAGACTGTCAACAGCCACAATGACGAAAAGTGGACGAGATCTTGGTAAGACTGCACTAAAGCTCATAATGCGCGGGGAAAAAACGACCATGTACTGACGGGTAATTTTAGGTTTGCATGGGCGAATGGTTTATTTGGACAGATGATTTTGGATTTGAAGAAACGAAAACCGGCATTAATATCCCGGAGTTATCAAGGCAACGCCAAACAATGAATTAATACACTACTCGTGCATCTGCTAGTACATGACAAAACAGTGACTCTTGCTTCATCATAACCATGTACAGCTGTTGAAACATCAAAGACCCCAATTTGATCGCTAATTTTGACCAAGACCCGACCCCGATTCAACTAAACCTACCACCCCTTGACTAACTCAAATCGAATCCTGCACCGGACGTGATTGCGTAGAGCAACTTTTCCCGAAGCTTATCCTCTGTTGTGTATCTTGGCAGCTTCAGAAGGTTTACACACGTACTGGTGCTTGGCAATCGATCCTCGTCGGTTCCTCCGTCGCGGATGCTGAATTTTGGCTTGAGCTGAGAGAAGCCCAGTAGCGGTGCTCGAGGTGTTGAGCTGACGTATTTGAGAACGTCGCGGCGCTGGGCGTCGCTGAAACCTTGCATAACCTTCCAGAAGAGCTTGATGGTGTCGTGTTCCTGTCCGTCATCGCCAATCTCGTACAGGCCGCTGTAAATAGTGTTTTGGCGCAGGTCTTCAATGTCAATCTCTGATGAATCTCCGCCTACAAGGCGTTGCAGCTCTGATTGATTGAACATGGAAAGCCATGACGGGCGGATGATGGCACGGAGACCTCGCAGGAATGCTGCCGTCTGGAGAGACGGCTGAACGACAAGGCGGTGCCGAGCAATGTAGGATATGTATAGCAGCCGGTTGTCGTTGGTGACGTACACCTGGTCGCCGTTGGCAATTAGATTCCTTGTAATCGTCTTGACCGGCTGTCCCGCTTGCGAGACCTGGTCCGTAACTGTAAAATCAATACCCAGCTCCGAGATGTCACCGGGATAATTCTTCAAACGAAGCATGCCCTTGTGTAGGTCTTCGTCCATGTCTCGTAGGTCGTTGACGCTGCCCTTGTAGCTGTTCTCATCGTTGGGGCCCGCAGATGTCCATTTCAAGAGGAAGAAGCCCGCGAACGCCAAATCAACGAGAATACCCTCGTACATGCATTTGCCAACGATTCTTCCCAGGAATTCAAACCGCTTCAGGAGACTGGCCATATGTTCCTTCCATTCTGGATCCGATTCCGTCAGCCCGCCCGCCCTCAAAGAATGGCGCAGAACATCAACTGCTGTTGGATCAGGGTAAAGAAGGCCCTTTTCGTTCGAAGTGAACATGCCGGGCCCCCCTTCCTGGTTTCCAAATGCTTCCGACGTCGCACTGATCAGGAACTCTTTGGTGACACCACCCCCATCAATGCCGGCTTCTGGCGCGCCAAATTGATCAACAAAGGTAATCTGTATTGGGTCTTTGAAACCTTCTCCCAGCTCGTAAAATCCTTTGTATGCGTCTTCAAAGAGGTTTTGCCGGCGAATCCGAGCGTGATGTCTGGCAAACGGTTGGTGGTGAGGAGGATTTTCTCCATCTCTGCGAACCCGATCTAGGTGGATAAATTGACGGAAAATGACAACACGGGTTTCAAAGGGGATGGCAAAAGGCATATGCTTGAGGATTTCTAATTTCGGACCCAATTCTGCCATTCGCCGTTCGCGTTGCGCCCGCCTTTGCTGAGCTTTTAGTCTCTCTAACCGCGCATGGCGAGAGAGTCTTTGTCCGGCGAGGGTAGAGTAAAAGCCACTATCAGCGCCCAAGTCAGCCTCAACATCAGAGCTTTCCTCATCACTGTCTTCGTCGTCTTCTTGATTCTGCCGCTGCTCCTCTGTAATGACCGCTGTGATGAAGTCTTCCTTATCCAGCTTTTCTGTCATGAGCCAATGGTTCATAGGAAGGAATTGTTTTCTTGAATCTCTCTCATACAACATCTTCATAGCCACTGTCACGATGCTCCGGAGACTGTCCAGGTCGAGCCGAGTCGCGGCCCTCGATAAGGTGGAGTTGTGTGTCTGTTTTGCCGACCCAGAAGAGCCAAAGTATGAGTCCATGCGAGATTTGCTGGCTGCTTCGAGAGCTTCCTGCGATTTAGAAAGTTCTTGGGCCCTGTAATGAAGGGTAAATGCGGTGTTTTTGAGAAACACTGTCAATGCTTTGACATCGTCCAGAGAAAGACTACATGAACGAATACGCGACGCTGATGAGTCTGATTGCAATAGCTGGGGAAATATGCCGCTGAAAAAGTCTTCGTCGTCGCTGAGACGGAGGATAAAAATGTACAGCTCAAGGAAAAGTAGAATAACTCGCCATTCCTGCTCCTCGATGTTGTCGCTTGGGGTATCAGAAGCAGCACGTAGGTATCTGCCAAGAACACTGATTGGTGGCTCTGACTCGGAGCTTAATTTTCGGAACACAGTCGTCTGCTTCATAATCTGCCAGAGAAATTTAACGGTAGGAACATTGCCAGATGGGCCTGGAATCTGTTCAAGGAATAGTCGCATTCGGATGTCATCGCCATTTGCTGGGAAACACTGGAGGAGGGTCAAGATGTAGCCTGCCAGTAGACTCGTCCCGCGAAATTCTTGAGTTGATGATCCAGCGAGATTGGTCGAAAAATCTCGTAGCAGTCTCGAGATACCCTCGCTTTCTACAAGAGAGAGTAGCTGTTGGGAGATGTAAGGGTGTAGTGGTTGCAATAAGTTCTCTCCATGAGCTTCATCAGAATCCCCCGAGTCTGGAGATGCTTTAATGCCAACACGGAGACTGATGTCCTGAGAGAGGGCTGAAAGCTGTGTGTACAAAGTCTCCAGGTAATTAAATCTATGAGATGCATTCAACGTGATGCTGCCCATGTCAATGAAGTGAGCGAGTAGCCAAAGTAGGCTGTCCTTTGAATGGAGACTAATCGATTCTGTTGATAGCTCTTCCAAAATAGCCTTAGCTAGTTCGGGTGCTGAAATAGCTTCTGAGAAGACCGCGGGGTTTTCTTCAAAGAGAACTAGAGAATCGCAAGTTAAAAAGGAAAAGGCATATGCCCGATAAATTTTGGACGCTATAAATCAATAGGTTAGAAAAGCGAAATTTCCAGCAAAAATATCCAACAAAAATATCCCAATTGTTACTCACTTTCTTCTGTTCCGATCGCAAATGGGGCCTTGAGTGCCACGAGGAGGAGATTGGACCATTCTCCAGTCGCATTCCGGGTCTGGCATAATCGAGCAAGCGCGCCATAGTATCGATCAATGGACGGTATTATCATTTGTGGGGACGAGGATATAATCCGGGCGATGAGCTTCAACATCAGCTGTGTTTCTGTCGTGACGCTGTAACCGTGGATTAGTAATAATGCCACCTGGAAGCAGTGCCTGAGCTGTATCCCAAGCAATCCGTAATACACGTACCCTTCTGAGGTATTACTCTCCACAGCCTCAATAAGCAATCGCACCAGGCGCTGCACTCGTGAGTGATGGGTACCTGCAGGAGCGATGGTTGTGAGATCGACGGAATCGGCATCGCGCGCGTAGATGGCAAGTCGTTGAATATCATCGGTTCTTCGGTTGGAAAAGAAGGAGAGAAGTAGCGTAAAGGCTTGAGGAAGTCTCTGAGATTGTTGCAATGCTGAGGATGAGCTGTAGAGCTCGTCAAAGCTAGCTCGTCGAGCTTGGCGGAGGCCCGCTCTCGCCCGATGACCCCTCCATGTGCGTTGGATCTTGCCAGCAGCCTTCAAACGAAGCCTCTCTGCTTGACGCTTCTCACGGTCGGCCTGTGCATTGGAGACGGTCTTTGTAGCATTCGATACAGCGGAGGGGGTCCAGGACGTGTTGGCAAAGGGATTCCCGGCCTGACCGCTGAGGTTGACGTTGCGTGGACGCCTGGAGCTACCGGTGAAGGTCGAAAACATGGTGGCAAGGAGCGGTCGGGCGTTGTTGGAGGGGGCTAAGGAGAAAACAAGAGCATCCTATAGCTGATGGCGGTCGGCGGACGACGGCGGTGGGTTCGATTTCTAGAAGGTTCAGGGTCGAGATCAGTCAGCGATGGATGGAGATGGACAAGATGCCATTCGTGGGGTGCTCCGGTCGGCTGCTAGATTCCCGAGGTGAGGTCACTCAGAAGCCAGGGTACGTCAGGCATGTACATGTGTTAGCGTGTTGGATCTAGTGGGAGGCGGCTCAGTCTACTGATAAGATAAGCCCTGGCCCTGGATGGGGAAGCGGGAAACGGGTGGGCAAGTGGGCGATGGAATATGACACGCCAGCAATGAACATTTAGAAAGTGAAAGAAAAGGCGAAGAAAGAAAAGTGATAAATATATACAAGGGTTATTCATAAATAGAACCAACGAGAAAATGTGAATCATTTTTCTTTCTTTTGCCTCACCTTTTCCTTTGACGAATTGATATTGCAGTTTGCCTGGTGCGCCTGCATTCAATCCGTTGCCCGCCAAACAAGCGAGCACAGAGTATGAAGGTACGTACTGGAAGCACTTGCACCGTCTCCATTTCCATCCACATCCCCGTCCTGGTCCTGGTCGCCTTCTCCCGTCGTTCGCTGTAGAAGTGCGTGATGAAAGTGGCCTGTGCGCAGCAGGCTTGAAGACCCTGTGTCTGTAGCATGTCGCATGGACAGTGTGCGATAGCAAAGACAAGCACTGTCCCACCGCGCCATCAACCTTGGTCATCGGCGCACCCGCATCAACGCCCGCGTTGGCGGCCACAGCCAGTGCTGGGCTTAGGGGCTTCCGGGACTACGGTCGGTCGGCTGATGGCAGTCGTTGCGGTGTAGGGATACCAATGTTACCCTACCCACAGGGCCGTCCGACGGTGTTGACTGAACGTCTGTCGCATGCCAAGTTCCTTTTTGCAATGCCATTCCTGTGGGCAATCTATGGATGGCTCCCCGCAGCAGCGCTTGCAGTGGTACCCGCAATATTCGACAGGTTTTGGTCTTGCGTTTGAGACACAGCACGGTGCGCATTGGCGACGATGCCCATGACGAGCGCCACCGCCGAATTTTAATCTGGGGATGGGGAATTTTTTTTTTCTTATCGCAGAAATGCAACGGGTTGGTGGGCTGTCTAGGCCTGTAGACCGTTAGGCTCTCCCACTTTCTCCTGTCCACTTCAGTTTTGTTAGACACGAGTTTGTGAATAAAATTTCTACACAGGTCCACTGCTGGGCTGCAAAGTACCGTGACAGCAGGCTAGATGGGATGAGGGGGGGTGGGCGGAAGCACGTGTACGCAAGCGCTATCGCTGGGCTATGGATCTTCGCAGCCAAATTTGTTAGCGTGCCATCCCCCCTCCTCCCTCCTCCCGCACCACCCTTAACACCTGTGTCGGGTAGCTACATGTGTTCAGTGTGGATCGTGACCAGCCCAACGCTACCCCCAGGAACAAAAAAGGTGTGTGTGGACTGTGCGTGAATCGACGATGCCGCCCGCTGCAGCACAGCACAGTGGCAGGCCAGCACTGGGCCAGGCGCCACCCACCAATGCCGCCACTCACAGTGGCCCTCCACCGCATGGCTAGGTCAAGCAAAAAAAATATCACCGACGAAATTTCTCTTTTTCCCTCCTCAACCGCAACACCAACCTTATCAACCAAACCCCCAAACCCATATAAGTCGAGTCAGTTCAGAGGTACGGTCTTCGTACTAGTTCTCTGTTTCTGCTCACTTCTTTCCCCAAACAAAATCACAAAAAAAACTTGAAAAACTCCTCAAAAAACCCCCCCTTCTCCCACAACCCACCCCTCCTCCTACCGACGTTCCCTCCTTGTCTCTCTCGCGACACCGCCCGAGCGACAAATCATCCTATCCTTACTTTGAGACCCTCGTTTCCACGACTCAAAGTATACTCATCCTCACGAGGCCGCCGACCTTTGTTCGCAGCCAGTCTTTGTTCGCCAAGGTCCGAGTAACCCCGCGAACTTGTTCCGCCATCGTCTTTGAAAAGGTGCGTTTTGCTGTGGCCCCTCTCCCCTCCACTCCACTACCCCCCCAACCACCGTTGTAATGATCAGCCCTTGCCCTCATTTATTTTTTCAAACTTCCTCTCTCGCTTCTCAAAACGATCTTTCCTAAGAGTCCACAACTAACAAGCTTGCCCACTGTAGGTCCTCTCCGAGACCCCGACAGTGATTCAAAATGGCCTCCAACCCTACCTCCGGCGCTGTTGACCAGCTCGCCAACGACCTCAGCAACACCTCGCTCAATGGCAGCGGCGATGCCAAGGCTCCCGCCATCGACACCACTGTCGCTGGCACTTCCGAGGATCCTTCTGCTCCCACCCCCAACTCGGCTGCCCCTCACCCCCAGAACTCGGCCTCTCTCTACGTCGGCGAGCTCGACCCCTCCGTCACCGAGGCCATGCTCTTCGAGCTCTTCTCTCAGATCGGTGCCGTTGCTTCCATTCGTGTCTGCCGTGATGCCGTGACCCGTCGCTCTCTCGGTTACGCCTACGTTAACTACAACTCCACTCCCGACGGCGAGAAGGCCCTTGAGGAGCTCAACTACACCCTCATCAAGGGTAAGCCCTGCCGCATCATGTGGTCCCAGCGCGACCCCGCCCTTCGCAAGAACGGCCAGGGCAATGTGTTCATCAAGAACCTGGATGTCGCTATCGACAACAAGGCTCTCCACGACACCTTTGCTGCTTTTGGTAACATCTTGAGCTGCAAGGTTGCCCAGGATGAGAACGGAAACTCCAAGGGATACGGTTTCGTCCACTACGAGACTGATGAGGCCGCTGCTCAGGCCATCAAGCACGTCAATGGTATGCTTCTGAACGAGAAGAAGGTCTACGTCGGCCACCACATCGCCAAGAAGGACCGCCAGAGCAAGTTTGAGGAGATGAAGGCCAACTTCACCAACGTCTACGTCAAGAACATTCACCCCGATGTCACCGAGGATGACTTCCGTGAGCTGTTTGAGAAGTTCGGCGACGTCACTTCCTCGTCTCTTGCCCGCGATCAGGAGGGCAAGGCCCGAGGTTTTGGCTTTGTCAACTTCACCACCCATGAGGCCGCCGCCAAGGCTGTTGATGACCTCAACAACAAGGATTTCCGTGGTCAGGACCTCTACGTTGGCCGCGCCCAGAAGAAGCACGAGCGTGAGGAGGAGCTCCGCAAGTCTTATGAGGCTGCTCGCCTGGAGAAGGCCAACAAGTACCAGGGCGTTAACTTGTACATCAAGAACCTCGATGATGATGTTGATGACGAGAAGCTCCGCCAGATGTTCGCTGAGTTTGGTCCTATTACTTCCGCCAAGGTGATGCGCGACACCCCCGCCGAGGGCGAGGAGGGCAAGGAGGAGAAGGAGAAGGAGGAGCCCACGGAGGAGCCCAAGGAGGAGGAGGAATCCGATGAGGGTTCTGAAAAGAAGGGTGACAAGAAGGGCGACAAGAAGTCCGGTAAGAGCAAGGGCTTCGGTTTCGTCTGCTTCAGCAACCCTGATGATGCCACCAAGGCCGTGGCTGAGATGAACCAGCGCATGGTCAACAACAAGCCCCTCTACGTTGCTCTTGCCCAGCGCAAGGACGTTCGCAAGAGCCAGCTTGAGGCTAGTATCCAGGCTCGCAACCAGCTCCGCATGCAGCAGGCCGCCGCTGCCGCAGGCATGCCCCAGCAGTACATGCAGCCCCCCGTTTTCTACGCTCCTGGCCAGCAGCCTGGCTTCATGCCCCAGGGCGGCCGCGGTATGCCCTTCCCCCAGCCTGGCATGGGTATGCCCGGTGCTCAGGGCGGCCGTCCTGGCCAGTTCTCTGGCTACCCCCAGCAGGGCGGTCGTGGTGGTATCCCCCAGCAGATGCCTCCTAACATGTACGGCATGCCTGGCCAGTTCCCCCCTCAGTACGGCCAGCCCGGTACTCCTCAGTTTATGGCTGCTATGCAGCAGGCCCAGCAGGCTGCTCTCGCCGGTGGCCGTGGTGCTCCTCAGGGCGGCCGCGGTGGTCCTCAGGGCATGCCTGGCGTTCCTCCCAACATGGCTGGCCAGGGTGCCATGCCTGGATTCCCTCCTAACAACCGACAGCAGGGTGCTGGCCGTGGCGGCTCCAACGCTGGCCGCAACGGCAACGCCAACCAGGCTGGCCGTGGTGCTGAGGGCATGAGCCCCTCTGCCATGCTCCAGGCTCAGCTCTCCGCTGCTCAGCCCGCTCAGCAGAAGCAGATTCTTGGTGAAATGATCTTCCCCAAGATCCAGGCCATTAACGCAGAGCTTGCTGGCAAGATCACTGGTATGCTTTTGGAGATGGACAACACTGAGCTCGTCAACCTGTAAGTTTCACTCATACTTTTCTGACCAAAAGGTGAACCTTCTAACAATATAATAGGATTGAGGACGAGGCTGCTCTCAAGGCCAAGGTCGATGAAGCCCTTGCTGTCTACGATGAGTACGTTAAGGCTCAGACCGGCCCCGAGGGTGCTGAGGTTAAGAAGGAGGAGGAGGAGACCAAGGCTTAAGCCTGGTCTCTGACTTTCCCCTAATCTCAAATTTTCTTTTGTTACGGTTACACGACTCATCGACCCCTTGCCGTGGAGCAACGTGCACCTCACGACGTTTATGGTACTGATTAGGCAACATTATTTGCTACTCTGTACTGCCAAAAGAGGCGGTGCTTTATGTACAGATAGACTTGGTTGCTATTTCTTCTCAGGAAGGGAGAAACAAAAGTTATTGGGGTTCTTTTTTTATTTATTACGGTGGTTGGTTTTTTTTTTTTTTACACTGGCCGAGAACCATTTTACAGCCAGAGGCATATGCTTGACAGAAGCCACCAGGAAGGCGTTGAAGGATTTCTGATACTCTGCCTGTTGGCCTATACCCCCAACAACGATTTTCGTTTCACAGGCATGATCAACACAGAGGTTTTATGCGGATTGAACGTCTAATGAAGAGATATGTTCAAATACTTTTATTGACCCTGATTTCTACGTGAATGTTTTACTAAGCTAGTCCTGTGGTGATGGGATGTAGATGTAGGGATTGTGAGATTATGAGTGGAAATTGAATCTATCCTAAAGCTTGCTAAACCTGAAAGATGCAATCACAGAGCTGCCTGCCAATGTAGAATGGGAAAAGAAGATCCAACGCCGAAAAAGTGCAACCAAAAATGCCTTTCCCAAAACAGACCATGAGACCTTTATCTAACCAACAGCGCCCCGATAGTGCTTATATGCGTGAAGGTATCCTGAAACATGGTGACAAATGGAATCGCGAACGAGAGATTCCCAAAAGTGGTTATTAAAATCTGCCGCCATGGATCGTCTCATGGCCCTCGTCGATCATGTACTTCTTCCCGGGGACGCTGGCAAAGAGCGTCTCCATGACCTTGCCTTTCTGCTGCTTGCGGACGTCGCCCAGATACGAGCTGACGTCGCTCAGACCACGGATCTGGTCCTCGAGGGTTAGGGTGGTGGAGTTGACGCCGCGGACGAGCGGGGAGACGAGCTTGCTGCGCAGGGTCTCGAGCGAGGCCTTGAGCGTCAGCAGCTTGCCGTTGTGCTCGACGAGGATGCCCTTGTTGCGGACCGTCTTGTCGCGCACGTTGCGTAGGAGCAGGCGGTTCTGCTCAAACTTGCGCAGCTCGGCGGCGCGGGTGCCGAGCATGCGGGTCCATAGGCTGGCGAGGAGGTCGGCGTGCAGCTCCTCCTGGGCCGACGACTCGCGGACGACGGTGCGGGCGAGGTTGAGAAAGTGAAAATCGACGGCCTCGAAGAGGGCAAACAGCGTCATGCTGTGCTGCAGCTCGGCTTGGATGCTGTCCTCGAGCACGGCGAGGAATTCGGTAAAGAGCAGCTGGACCATGCGCTGCTCGCGCTGGGGATTGCTGAGCCCAAAGATGTGCGTCGTCAGGCGGCCCAGCTGGGTGGGTGAGCCGGCGGCATCCTCAAGGATGAGTGCGCCCGAGAGGAGGTTGTGGAGGTTATCGTATGCGGATGATAGGGTGGAGGGGGCGGGGGAGGAGTTGAGGCGGTGAAGATGCATCTTGGCCCAATCCATAACGTTAAGGATGCTGGACAAGGGAGGCATTTGTAAGACACTGTGCCATGAAAAGAGGGGAGAATGTGCGCTTTGGACGCATCGGAGGCTTACCCATCAATATCACCGTCAACTCTGGCAAAGAACTTTGTCATCTCCACAGCCAGCGTCTTCATGGTCTCGCTCAGGGAGTCCAGGTCGTGCACGATGCTCGGCGCATCGCGCATATCGCTGGTGCGCACGCTCTCGCCAAGGTCCCAGACGGCGACGCTGGTGGCTTGGAGGTCGTGTACCTGTACGACTGCGTGTTCCGAGTAGTAGATGAGGGGTTCGAAGGAACGGGCGAGTCCAGCCACCTTGACGAGGTCGCCAACGGGACGGGTAGCAGCGGGCTGGAGGAGGGACTTGAAGGCTGATATTGAAAAGAGGGCTACGAGGAGCGTAGTCACAGTCGAGGACCAGCTGCGAGTGAGGGACGTATAGTGGAAGCGGATGAAATTGATGGTAGACTCGATGGGCTCGGTACGATGCTGGACTTCAGCGCGGACAGCGAAGCGAATGTCTTGGGCATGTTAGCTGGTGCAATGCGACATCAATGACGAGGCAATTTGCTCCAAATGCTCACAATTGTCATGCGGTTCCTCGCTCATGGGCACCGCTATTGGGGGGCTCGTATGCGCTCTCGGCTGCACCTGTAGGGTCCTGTCCTCGGTTCTCTCTGGACTTACACTCCTCCCCTTGTCGGGGCTTCTACTTCCTTGCGGCAACCTCGTGCGAATAGCACGCCTCAAGATCATGTCGTCTTCGCTGTCGTCATCGAACCCCGGCGAGCTCTCGTGCACGGGTGCTAGTTTGGTGAGGACATCATGGGGACCCCTCCAGAACCCGCTGCTCCGGTCGCCGTTGCCGAGTCTTCGCCACGCTGGTGGTGAGTACCCACCCGCGGAAGCGATCTCCGAGTCCTCGAGATCCTCGTCCGTCATGGCTGCTTCGCTGCGAAGAAGGGCTGAATGTGGGAGGAGCGGGCTTAGTGGGCGTTCGAAGTCCTGTAGTGAGACGTCGAGCAGATTTTCGAGGTGATCGGTCATCGTGGGGCGTTGTCTGGGGCGTCGAGGAAGAGCGCTTCTTTTCGGGCGTGCGAGGGAGTTCGCGCTCGCGGGAGACTAGCTTCTTCTGCGGCGAAGATAGCGGCGAAGTGAGGGATTCGACAGGATATTCGAGGGCGGGCGCAGACTGCTTGCGGGGGGAATCTCTTCGGCGCTGGAGGCCTATGAGTCGTTCCTGTTCAGCGAGGAGGAGTTTGAGCTCGAGCTCTTCGTCCTCTTGCTGCTTTTGCAACTGCTGCTGCAGTAGCTGGTGGCGGCGGCGAGCAAGGACAATGTCCTGCCCAGCAATGACAAGCTGGTGCTGGTCTTCAAAGACGAGCCGGGCGGATTTGGAGGGGGCCTCGGGGAGGGCCTTGTCAATGTCAGTGGACGGCAGGGCCCGATCGTCTGCGGCCCGCGATGTGAATGGCCGTAGGAGGGTTGATGCCGATGGTATTGGTAACCGGAGCCGTGGTAAGCCCAGGGAATAGAGACGGGGAATGTAGAGGGCGAGGAAGATGAAGAAGATGACGACTGTGAACAAGAAGGTGCTCGGTGCAATTGTGACGCTGATGAGAGAGACGTTGTTGTTGACGGTCAGGAAGGAATTCATGGCCCCTCGTCAAACGAAGCAAACGCCGAGGGACAAACAATCAAGTGAGAAGTCAAAAAAAAAACTCGAGTCACTTGTTTTTTTTTTTAATTGTTTGTCTCTCGTTTGCGTCAACAAGCAGGGGAGCACGGCGGTGAAAAAGAGGGTTGTTGCGCCCAAGGTGCACACAGACAGACAGAGTTCGAGATGGAGTTGGTTATTGTATGAGGCGCTCGCTTAGAGGTATGAGACAAAGTACCCGGGGTTCGTTTGGCTGCAGCTAACGCAGGTTCTAGGCAAGATTGGAGTGTGTTTTTTTGGATTTTGAGCCCACCAGGGAAAGCAGATACAAGGTACAAGAACAGGACGGGGCGGGAAAGGTAGGTTGAAAGGGGGAAGAAGATGAAACGTTTGTCGCATTGATCCGTGGCCCCCCCTTCTTTCTTTAGTTACTTGGGATTTCCCTTACAGCGATAATTCAACATCGGTCCCCCCCTCCTTCCCTCCACCTTGACCCCCCGCTGGCCCCTCCGAAATCAAGAGGTTGGGACGGCCGCTATGTCCAGGGCCGCCCCGAGATGCCCGGCCAATGGGAGCACGCCAGCGGCCAGAAACAGACCGTTTGGGAGACCCCGCGCTAGGCCCGTCTGGGGACCCCTGCACTCACTTTACACGCTGGTTGGGCGCGCGTCGCAGCCCGTGCGCGTTGTACTTGTTGTGGCCTGATGCGCAAGGCATCCCCGCTTTTTGGCGTCGAGGGGTTCGAGTGCAATTCCAGCAACTTAATGCAATGCAGGCGGGTCACATGAGGTGCGGGCTACATACATGCGCAGTAGGCACATAGCCATGATGATGGGCAGCAAGCGGAAGGAGGGGCAGCCAGCCAGCCAGCAGGCCCTCCCTTTGCCCATATCCAGCTGGTGGTCCCAGCACAGGCCTGCCCATGTGGGCGATGGTGTATGCTTGTATGCTTGTATCTACGTACTATATCTGCCCATCGCTTGCTTTCCATTCTACACCACTGCTCCCTCGCAAATGCAAATACCAGAAAGAGCGGCGAGGAAGGATATCACAAAAACCCGCATCGCGCGCAACACGCGAGCTAGGCAGAGGTGGTGCGGAGTCGAGACGTGTTTGTTATTGTCATGTGTTGTTTACCTCTTCCCTATCTGTTTACGCCCTCGTCAATTGGCCAAGACTGCCACCCCCCACCGCGACCACTGACAGCATCGGATTCGAGCCCTCTATTCCAGCAAATCAGCTCGCGGCGCGCCTCCAGGCCCCCCCGAGGGCGCAGCAAATAACTAGCTGAGACAGCGAATGTGTTGGGGCTCGCCATTCGCTTTGGCCCAGGCGTGACCGATAGTGTGATAGTGTGACTCTCCCTCTCTCTGCGAGTTGCCGAGCCGAGGCCGCTGAGGAGTCCAGTCTGCACTCGATTTCTCGCCCTCATCCGGGATATGCCTTGACACTGGCAAGGTTTGAGGGTGACTGTCGTTTCTCTTTCAGCCCGTGTTCCGTAGTTTCGCAAAGCCCTCTCCTAAGAATAATACCCACACGCTTATGTGTGTGGTTGTTCAGAATCCGTGCCAAAAGCCTAGCCCCCAAACTCGCAAGAACCTCGAGATAAGCTCCGGACCCACCAGAAACTCAAAGGCCATTGTCAAGTTTGTGTGAACGACCCAAACTTAGGAGCAGATTTCTCATAACTCGTCGCATCGGTTCTCTCAACCTCATAATTGGTCATCTCACTTAAAGGTGAAAACATGAACCGGAGGCGGCCATGGTGGAACATGGTGGATACTTGCAATGCTGAATGGGCTGTCATTGGGTCATTTATGCCTACATCTCTTTGGCAGCGGCTCCAGGAGTCCTTCCTTTGGAAAGATTTGAACAAGGACTATGTTTATAAAGTTGGCCAGAAATCAACATTGCATCTGTTTCGAGTCACTCCTGATGAGCGCAACTATTTGTACTGTTCATCAAACTAAAATCGTGCGTGATGGTAAGTTAGTGAGCTTGTGATTGGAGACTGCGAAATAATACAGCAATCATTGATTGTGCATGTAACGGTCGCCCCGTCTTGGCGTTCCACCTGTTGGCCCTGAGACTACGGTTACGTCCAAACCCACCCCAGCTGTTGGTTATGGAAACAAAGACCTGTTTTGGTACATTTTCTACCTGGAATATTCAAGGCCAGGTTCGTTATTCACTCTAAAGGAGAATCGTTTTCTTATGGGGTGTGGAGTCCTCAAGAACAAAGCGGCTAAATACATTGATTGAGACATGTTACACAGGAACAACAAGCTCTTGTTCACCACATATCGGGTTGAAAACAACAAAACACCAAAGATCCAGTCCCAAAGTTCAAATATGGACAATGATTCATCCCAGAAATCGGGACTGACATGGAGAGCCCTTGAAAGTTATAAATACGGCATTTGGGCTTCTGATCTGACCGGGACCCGACCAAGTCTATACGCACTTCTCTGCTTGTTCACCTTCACGATATTCACCCTATTGTTACTTTCACATAATTGACCAGCAGCATGCCGCCACATGCTGCAGGGACATCGCCGCTCGAGGCCCTGCCAAAGCTAGTGCTGGATGGAATCTGCGAATGCTTTGTTGCAGACAACGGAAGCTGGCACAACTTGCTGAACCTGTCCCTCACATCTACACAACTTGCCTTTGCGACTCGGAAATTCCGACTTCGCCGCATCAGCCTTCGCCTGTCGACAGAGGCGAACCTCAGAGAATTCCTGGACCGGCTGGATGCGGCCATCGAGGACGACGACAGGGCTCTGCGCTATGTTCAACAAATCAAGCTTCGGGGCGCCCTGCTCGGAGACCAAGAGATAATTCGCAGGGGCCGCTCTGTTGACTGGGCTGACTACGGCATAATTGCAGACAACGCAAGCCGCGAAAAGGGCCCGAAGGATAATGTTAGGGATTTCTTCCAACCACCCGCAGGTGAATGGTACAGCGAAGTGAGCGGTACTGATTATGGCCAACCCAGCCCTTTCGAGTTTGGGCTTGATGAGACGCAGAAGCAGCGACAGGAAGAAGCCTGGAAGCCACTGGTGGAACTGATTGGCAAGCTGCCCGCTCTGCGAGACCTGGTCTACGTTTGCCTGCATCAAGTTCCCCTCTCGCTGTTGACGGCCTTGCACAAGCACTCACCAACAGCGCGCCTGCATATCCAAACTTTCAAATTAAGAAGCCTGTCTGTGCCGGAAGGTCAAGAGCCCGAAGTCAACGATGGCGAGCTCGCCATTGCCACATCGCCCTGCCTTTACAGCATCGTGGTGCCGTTCGGCCAAGAGGGCTTTGGCTTCCCTGCATGGGAGGGCTACAACTACCATGCCATGAAGATCCTGATGGCCGGCGCCGCACCGAACCTGACCAAGGTCGAGCTGCGCGGCTGGGGCAGCTCCTACAACCAGCGAATCCCGGACCCAACTGAGCACCGTACATTTCGCCCCTTTTACGACAGCCGCGCCGGCATCACCAAGGGCTCCGGGGGAAGCGTCCGAGAGCTCAGGACGGGAGAGACTGGAAACTCGAGCATGGACGCCGTTGACATTGGCAAGCTCGTCTCGCTCGACATCAAAAGCCTGGTCACCAACATCAGGCCCCTCATCCCGCTGGCCCAGGACTTTGAAAGCCTCCGGTCTCTCCGCCTCAGGGGCAACGGCTGCACCTGGTTCACGGCCGACGGGGAGGACAACTTCATCTGGAACCTGCCGCCGCTCGAGACGATTGAGATTGACGGCGACATCAAGGACCACACGTTTGACGCGGTGCTCGCCCGCCACGGCAAGACGCTGAAGCGGTTCCGCTTCCGCTTCGCGCGCGCCCGGCTGCTGCCCCTGAACATACAGACGCTCGCGGCCACGTGCCCCGCCCTCGAGGACCTGGACATTGAGGTGGTCCGGCAGGACGACATGAGCCACGAGCTGGGCGTGTACCGTGCCCTGAGCGGGCTTCCTCGCCTCAAGCGCGTCAAGATTGGCGTCTCGCTCGAGAGGCTTCAGACGAAGAGGGACAGCCTGATGGCGATCCAGAACGAGGTTGGATGGGCCAACCTCTTGCGCGAGTGCGCCTTCGACTCCAGGTCTGCGCGCACCGTCTTCGACATGGCCAGCGGCGGGCGCGACGTCCTTGAATCGCTCGAGTTCGTCCCGGCAGAGTTTCCGGCCATCGGGAGCCGCAACGAGGCATCCTGGGATTTCATACTGTCCTGGGTCCTTCGCAAGTGGTACTGCCAGCGAGAGCCCGGAGCCGATCGAGTCGTGGTTGATGAGATTGAAACGTGCCGCCGGCCAAGCGAGGAGCAAATCGTCGCCTTTTTAGACTCGAGGGAACCGGGGAAAAAGATCTGGAAAAGGGCTTGGCCCAACTCTACGTCTTCGACACAAAGGCTGGTCAATGCCTGGTCGGGCTCCCCGCTTCCAACTGCATAGTAGAATAGCTTAAAACGATTATGTAGAGAAATACAAATGAGTTTACTGGCATACTCCGCCATTCTTCGTATATGTTGTGTTGTTTTTTTACATTAGAACCAAGCCAGTTAGGCACCTGTCCAACATAGCAGTATTCCAACCACCTTCCCATGCATCCAAACACCATCAAGATAACAACCTCTCCCCTGTACACATCCCTCTCTAATCCTCTATTTTAGATTTTAGGATTACATTGAAACTTGCTTTTTTAACGTAGCTATCGGTCCTTGGTACTCGACTTCCGAAACCTCGACTTCCATCTCGCACGCCAGACGACCCAGGAACTCGGCCCGTGTCATGCTGGCTTTTATTCGTACGCCGCCAACAACTGTCTCGGCCACGGGTCGCGCGCGCTGCATGAACAGGCCGATGACGACGCTCGAGATCATCGGTCGGCCGGACGGTGACGGTGGGCCCAGCTCCAGGCCGTCCTCAACGTCCACCACTTTGGGCACCGACCCTGTTAGCCAGGGCAGCCGGATCTCCTCGTCCAGAATGTCGACGGCTAGCTGCTCAGCCAGCTCCGGGCGGAACTCGGGCGATCCAGTCAGGTTAGACCACGGCTGGATGAAGCACACGGGGATGCTGTTGTCCCAGAGGCGGGGGGCCCCTCGGTCATCGTGCATCAGCGACATGGCTGTGCCCAGCTCAACAAGCCCCCACCAGATCAGGAACTCCCTCCCGCGGCCAGCGCTGAGGAACACCACGCCGTAGATGGGGTTGTCTATCGACATGAAGGCGATGTGCTCAGAGCTGATGTATCGCCGCGACCCTGTATAGGCCGCCCGCTGCACAACCATGGCATTCTTTGGTGGGAGGCTGAGCTTAAAGGGGAACACGCCCCGTACGCCTGGCCCGTCGATGGCGTTTTCCAGCAAGATGCTCTCCTTTTTGAGATCGCCAGGATCATACTCCACCGATTGAATTTCTGTTTTTTGCACAAACCACTGCGTTAGCATTGTCCCGCACATGGAGGGCAGCATTCCTCGGCAATTGCTTATCCAGCTGGGGCTCACTTACTGTTGCGATGGCCAGGCAGGTCTCCGTCAACCATGAGGAAGCCTGACCGCTTAGGCTCAATGATCATTATCAGATTGGGGTGCAGTCTTCTAAACGCAACATCCCCGCTGGCACTGGCCTCGAGGAGGATGGCGGCTCGCGCCAGCGTGTCCGACGACAAACTGCAGTCGAGCACGGCAAGCCACTGGCTGTCCTCTTCGCCCTTTTCGGTCCCGCCGGTTCGGGTAGAGTACGTCAACCGGCAGGGGCACTTCCAGACACGCACCTCGAGGCCGCTGCCCGTCATTTTCATGCCGAACCGCGCTGGGTTCTCTTGGCCGCCCACGGTCCGGAGGTTAAAGTGCTTGGGCGAGTCAGCAAAGTAGTGCATTTGGCGCGCCGCTTCAGCCCCCTCCGACGACGCGGGCGTCCTCCAGATGAGAATCGAGTGGTCTTGGGACGTCTTGAGGATCTCCTCCTGCAGGCGTATGAAGGCTCTGTCCCCTTCGCCGTACAGAATTGGCATGTTGACGCCGAATATGCCCATAAGCGAGTAGGCCATGTCCTCGCGGCGAGCCGTCTGGCGGTGAGCGGCCCACCCCATGCGGGTGGCGATGTTCTCGTGCTGGAGCAGCAGCGACACATTGCGAGGGCGGCGCCGTGTCGGATCCCGCCCCCTGAGAAGAGCGTCGCTGATGCCCGTGATGTGACCGATGCGCGGGGAGAGGCTACCCCGCGTGCCCAGTCGCGCCCAGTCGCGGCCGAAGAACTCGACCTCGCGGGGCGCAACGAGCTCCTGCAGCGTCCACCCTCGCGAAAACCAGCGGCTCGCATCGAAATTTTCAGCTGTGCCGTCCGAGTGGAGCGTCACGTCGGCCAGGTACGCATAGCACACGGCGGCCTCGCTGTACCAGCGGAACATGGAATTCAGCGCCTGCGACAGCTCGGCGCTGCTGCTCTTGTCGATGCAGCACGTGTCGACCCAGACATGGCTGATGCCCTGCTTCAGCGCCGTCTCGCACGTCTTGGACACTTTGCGGTATCCCTCTGGCTTCTTCCAGCTCATGTCTCGCAGGCGCTCCGGGTCGCGCACGTCGTCGTACAGCAGCTCGTCGGCGCCCCAGGTGTGGGAAAGGATGGCATAGCTGCCCGGTTCGTCCCCCGCATCCTCGAGTTCCAGAGTCCTGGCGTTGAGGAGTCTCATGCTGGCGGCTGCAGGTGCAGATGCAGATGCAGATGCAGGCGCTGTCACAATTCAATTCGGTCCAGCCAGGGAGGGAGGGAAGGAAGAGAGAAGAGGTTCGAGGATTGATGTTTCATCGCCTACGTTTCAGCGGCTGGTGGTGACGGTGGCCACTGACCTCTTACCCAGTTGGGCCGAGCCCGCTCTCGCCTGCTGCGAGCAGTCAGCCACGGGCCCTGCAGGGCTTGGACATCGACGGGATGATGTTAAAACTCAGGCGCTAAACTTATAAATAGATCTGTCACGCTCGCCATCCTGACCACTCTCAGCCCAGATGACCGCGCTCCCTACTTTATTCCCCGACGCCTAGCATGGTCGTCGAAATAAAGGACCGGGATCGACAAGGGTTGTACCCGAAACTACGCTATGCACCACATTTGACATCCCCCTCCTGGCCACCAAGCATCATCCCGCTAAGTCGTTGATTCATCAGTGAATTGCTATTTGTCGTCGAATCCAATCATGTCAAGATAACCCATAATAAAAAGAAATGCGAATGAGCGATGTCTCTAACCCCCATAAAAAAAACCCTCCTTCCACTCAGCCCCGGTTCTTCTCCCCCACAAATCCCGTCTGTAGTTAAAATCATGCATGGTGCTCCTAATCTACGCCCCGTACAGTACAACGGAAACAAGAGAACAGAAGCCCCTCAACTCCCTTTGCCGTGTTTGCAATCATCATCGTCGTCATCATGCCGCCCAGTCTTCTTTCTTCCCCCCAATTGCGTCCCCAGCTCGATGCCCTGCATCTTCAGCCCTGTAGCTTCGCACTAGTCGGGCCGTTTCTTAGTCGATCTTGGCGTTTGCCAGGCTCTTTGCCGTTGGGTTGCTCAGGTTGTTGACCTGCCTGACATCGGCCCTCTTGTATTTGCCCTGTTTCCGCAGCCTCTTTCTGGCCACCATGACAGGAACTGAGCTCTTTGTCACCAGGTAGTTCGAGAATGATCCAAGGATAACACTGCACACGTCTCGTTAGCAATTCGCGTTCCACATCATACGCGTCAGCACACTTACCCCTTCAATGCACTTCGCCCGCGACTTCCAATAACAACCAAGGTCGGGCTGACCAGGTCAATGACCTCGGTGATCAAGTGTTTGGGGTTCTTGCAGTGAATCACCTCCACGATGACCCGCACCTGCAGACTCGTCTTTCTTAGAAGACGCACGACGCGTTCAGTAATGTCTTTGACAGCTCGGCGACGTTCTTCGTCAGACTTTCCGCGGTCCGCTCGGCTCGAAGGTCCAGGGGAACTGTTGGGAGTGCTGGTTCTAGATTCTCCGCGCAGGGAATTGCGCATAAATTCGGGAACTGCAGTCATAGCTTGCGATTGACTCTTTGTGTTCGCAACGCTGTTCAGTGCAGCCGCCTGTTCCTTCATTGCCTTGGGGTCATCCGGCACCTCGCCCCCGATTCCAGACTCTTCGTCTACACAGTAGATGGCAAGCAATGTGTCTCCATCTCGTAAAACTGTACCAATTGCCCATTCGAGTGCATGGGTAGACTCGTCACTAAGATCCGTCGCCACCAGGTATTTTCGTAATCTGTGATGCTCGTCCTCGGCTGCTTGCGCAATCTTGTTGTATTCTCCTCGGTAGATGATGCGAATAGCGCGGTGAAACTCAGGGTTAGTAATAACATTGGTCATGGAAAATGACAATTTCTGCGCTCTCTTGATGTCATCCATATCGGCTTCCTCATCAGAGTCAATCATAGAAGCAGTGGTCGAGTTGGGCTCGCGGTCATAGCTGGTGTTGGGGTGCACAGAGTTCTTGGAAGGCTTTACATTGTCCCCAGCAGGGTTGGTGACCTTTATTTCAGGCTCCGATAACAGGGAGCGGTAGACATATTTGGGTGCCTTGCCGGCGACCTTAGTTCCTGGGCACACAGTCAGTCATTGTTATCAGGGGTTGGCCACAACACTTACGCTCTTCCTCGGCCGCTGCGAGCAGACTCATGGTCTTCCTCTCGCCCTTGCTTGACGAGCGTGCCTCATTCTCTTCAGTGTCGCTACCTTCACCCTTGGCATCGGGGTTCAAGGATCGTGGTGCCTTCTTACGACCTCGGTCTTCGTCAGAGGACACAGCGTCATCGTCCTCACTAGAACCGAGATGCTCGCCATCTGGCCCCATGTAATCCTTGACAAGTCTACCGGGGCCGAGCGAATCATCCCGCTTAGCTGACGGGAGTTTTGACAGACTTCCTCCAGAATAAGCAAGACGTGCATCGGAGAGCCGACGGTAGGCGTTGCTAAGGTCGACAACCTGCCCGTCATCAAGCATGGCCGTGCCGGGGTTCATCATTAGGGCGGGTGACCGTGATCGAGAGGATAAGCGGTTGTGGGGGGATTTGGATTTAGTGCCACCGCCGAGACGGCGGCTGCCAAAGGAGCGGCGGTCACGATCGCCAGGAATCTGAAGACCACTCAAATCGCCACCTCGGAGAGCCTCGGCGATGGCACCGACAGACTGTCTCTTGCCGCCCTGGGTATTTCTCTTGGGCAATTGTTGACCGCCGTTGTGGGTTAGGATCCCGGAGAACTGATAGTCGGCCGTGGGGTCACGGGAGCCCAAAGCCCGAGGCCCAAAATCAACGGGCTTCTGCGACGCATCGGAAAAGCTCCGAATATGGGCAGCGTCGCTGAGCTCTCGGGCCTTGGAGGAAGTAAGAGTAATGGGCGAACTGGGTGTGGTGCTGGTGCCAGAGGGCCTGGTGGGAGGGGTGTCGGGGTCCAGCATGCTTCTCACAACTGGCGGAGGCGGAGAGCTGGTGTCCAGCATGCTCCGCACCGGTGCTTGTCGTGGGGAGCTAGTCTTTGCAGGAGCGTCGCCAATATCCAACATGCTCCGGACTGGTGATCGCGGGGTCGTATATGGCGAGGCGGATCGCATGCGGCTTGGCGAGATACTGGAGTTGGTTTTGGGCACAGGCCTGTTCTCCAGCAAGGCAAGTACCTCCCGGCGCTCCATGTCGAGCATGGCCTCGATGCTCATAGGCTGACTTTTGCGCGACATGATTGCGATTTTTTTTATTCAGTCAACCAATTGCCTCTATGTCAGGAAAAGTTGTGGTTGCAGGATATGAGTCGGAAAACTAAATAGATGAAAGGAATGCGGGGGGTGTGGACCGGTCGCAGGGACTATTTTGATAACAAGGTTGGGTTGCGTAACGAGCAAAGGCAGGCGAAAGATCAGTCAGCGGTACGCGCACCGGCTGCGAACTCGAGTAGGAAGGCGCTGCAGTCGAGGCAGATCAAGAGAGCATCCTGGATTTCCAAATACTCGTGGGCGGTTCGCGGGGGGTGGCGGGTGCCGTTTAGATCATGGCGCAAATGATGGAAATGCGAAAGTTGTGGGTGCGTCGGTGCGTGCGGTGTCCGGAGTCGGGAGAGTCGAGGTTGAGAAGCCGCGCAGGACGAGGGCGAGGCGTGGGCGGAGGCGGCAAGCAGGTGAGGACGATTCTCTCTCGAGGGCTCAAAGGTTGCAAGGTGCAAGTTGCAAGGTGCAGGAGGCAACGTTTCGACGGGTGGTTGTTTGTAGGTTCTGGTCGGGTGACGAGTGTCTGGGAAGGGTTTGGGAGGAGAATGCGGTCTCGACGTGGGAACGTGGGGAGGCTGGGCGCCCCGGTGGAGAGGAGGGGCTGCCTCAGTGCTCCGCCGCGCCCACTAAGGCCTCTGCCGACTCATTTAGAGTAGTGATGGCCGCCTCGTCGCTCACTTTAACGATGAGCTAAATACGCCTACTTCTAGAATCTAGATGCGCCGACATGCCCTTGCCGAGGTCTCATGCCGTTTCGGGCCACGATATGAATGGCGTCGCCAACAATGATATCTGAAAACATTTCCAAACCTGCTAGCTTCTTCCTTGCTTCTTTTTTTTTTTTTCCTAATTCCCTGTCAAAATTTTGGTTTAGTTCGTCAATGCGCTGTGTCGCCTGTCCTTCTCGCCACACTAGTCCTCTACCGAACCACACCACCCGCCCGAACCACCATTAGAGCCTACGGATAGGTGTTGACCGCCGTCTTCAACCCGAGAACCGAGATTGAACATGATCCCTCTGTATGGCAACTTGAAATCGCGCAGCTCCTATTACCTCATGTTTCCTGCACACCCAGAGGTCTGAAACAAATACTCCCCACAATCGCGGCCACCATTCCCCGCCTCTGGAGAAATTCCATATTCGGAGACTCGGGGAGTAAGAGAACCGAGTAGAACCAGGACGCCCGTGAAGCTCCACTGCTATTCGTCATTCCCTTCCAACTCTAAAAACCCCCAATGGCTCCGAATTGTTCTAGGTTCAGGGCATTCAAACCATCAATTGGGTGCTTACCATTAGCAGTTACAGGTCGCATGTGCTACCCATCCTTTGTAAGCGGGTCTTTACAAAGAGACGTCATCCACGCTGGCCGCCGGTGTAGGACAGAAAATATACTGGAGGCCTCGCCATGTGAAAATACCCACTCGTCTTAATTGAGGCCACCCCCCACTGGAGAGCACTCTCTTGGTATCTGACCACAAAAAGGCAGTGCTTACGGCAGCATCCCAGTTTCTGGTCTATGCTTCGCCGCATCGATACTGCGAGTCAAGTCAGTCAGAACCGGCCTCTCTCGTGACATTCACCTTGTTCAGGCGGGCTGAGGCCGTGTAAACCAAAATCCCACTAAACCGCACTAGTTCCGGGACTATAGTTGAGGTACCCATGTCGACGACTGGCATTTTGACTAGATGACCAAGTCTAGCGTTAAAGAATGCTCGTCAGGCTGCTTCCATGCCACTGATCCAGAATCATATCATCTCTCTTAGCTCCATCGTATTTTCGCCCGTATTTTCCCCATTGCGTCACGCCAAGAGTGATACTGTAGCAACCCAATACCTGCTATCTCGGAAGCATGGGAGCATTTCCCGGAACACCCCGATTAGGCCTCCCCGCGCTACGGACGCCAAGCGCATAAACACATTCTACCAGTTGCCAATTGAACGATCCAGCCAAGCACGCTGACGGAGTGTTTGTTTCTGTGGAGCACATTAGAAGCATGGCGTCTTCTGCCGAACAATTCCGCTGCGTGATTCTAAGCTTGACAGACTGCACTCGACGTTGAAATAAGCAAATCATCAAAGAATTTGATAAGAGAATGTCATAAAACCTCGTCTTTCTATAAAAGGCTGGTATAGTTACACATTTTTTAAACACATCTAATGTACAGCCGAGATGTAATGGTTTCATGTCGTTTACATCTTCTTCTTGACCTTGAGCTTGTTGGACCCAACATTGGCTCGGGCCGCAGTGCCCAGCTTGTGGACCTGCTTGCGCTTCTCCCACACACCGGACCGTCCTTCCACGACGGCAACAATCTCCTCGGCTATCCTGACGGGGAACTGCTTACGTCCACTACCCTTTGAAGGCTTCTTGTTTACCACGTCGAGGATCCACTGGAAGGCAACACGTCGGCGTTGCCGGAGAGCCAGAGGCATTGGCAGCTCGAGGGCTCGGCCACCACCGCCTGCACCTGCCACATTTCGGACCTTGATGAGGGGGGCCACCGAGTCAACGGCAACGGTAATGTAGAGAACGGGGTTGAGGGGGAGATAAGAGGCCGGCGGGGTACCGGGCAAGAGGGGGAATTTCGGGCTGTAGATTGGCGCAGGGGCGGTTCGGAGAAAGTTCATCACAGTAGCCATGTTCTAAGTCGCAAGTTAGTTGCAATCAAATCATACTCGTTGAACAATGGCACATACCCGCTGCGCAGCACTCAGCTTACCATCCCGCATCAGCAGTCGCGTGATCTGCTCAAGAACGGGATGGTATCGCTTCTTCTGGTTGAAACCTTCGGGCCATGGTCCCTGGGGCAGACCAAACTTGTGGCCAGCACCTTCGATGCCTGTTTCCTCTTCCTCAATTTCCACCAACTCTGCAGCCTCGGCGGCAGCGTTCAATGCCTCCGCAACGTCGGGAGAAGGGATCATGCCTTCGCGGTAAAGGGTCTCCTCCTGGGCGGGTGTCAGGCCGCCTTGGTCGGGACTCGAAACTGTGCGGCCACCAAAGAAGAGTTGCTCGAGAGTCGCATCATCCAGGCCCGCATCTTGGGCTGCAGTTGTCACCTAGAAGACTCATACGTTAGCCCCACGCCAATCGCATGTCTATGTCTCAATCCGCACCTCAGCATCTTCCTGTGCAGCGGAACCCTCAGTTTCCTTGATTTCGCTCGAAGCCTGCTGCGATTGATGCTTCTCGGCGTTGTTGGAGTTGTCAATGGATTTCGAGGGTTGGTTGCCGCCTTCGTTTGAGTACCATCGGGGTCGGGGAAGCGAGTTGACAAAGGGCTCGGGTCGGGGGGCGGCAGGTCTCGACCGAATTGCGAGAGCTCTGCATGCGCCCCAGATCCTCAATCTTGGAGACATGGCTGAGCTCCGCGTCGCTAACAGCGTCTTGGAGCAGTATCTTTTACAGCCTCGTGGCTTCACGTGGTCGCTCGATAATTTCGTGATGAAAATTCCCAGTCGGCCGAGCTGCGCGGAACAGCAATATTCCGATCCACCACCCACTGAACAGCTCACTTATTGCTGCTTACATAACAGATTGGCGCCACATTTGCCAGCCAATCGCCAGCCCCCCTCCAGATTGTCACCCACCCACTTACACCCAGCAAAGGCCTACACTTATCAAACTGTTTGAAACACTTCGATAAGATGCCATTCGAGGCATAAGTGATGTTACATCGCAAATTCCCTGTGTGCATCACTGAGAGACTCCACCAAAATCATGCACCTAGCGACGTCCTGCCATAATCCTAGCCCAGACCTTCCGGCCCTGAAATGACCTGGATGCGCATCGACGTCACCTCGTCATCTACGTATTTACGTACTCTCGTCTGCCCTACGCCCCGAAGCTCTCGGTAAGACCCTGGCTCGATCAAAACGGCACACCTAGGGTATTAATTAGTTTGTTCGATAAACCCCACGCGGCTCCCTCGGCCCCTCATCTCCCAACACCTGGGACGTTGATCCTCCCGCGTGGTTGTTGGACTCACCGCATCTGCACCTCTGCCGTGGCTTTGTCCCAATCAATGCTTTGTTTTTTTTTTCGCTTCCACACGCCCATCAGTGTGGCTATTCCCGGTCTGGCGAAGACGATATGTCAGCTCATGGCGGTGACAGGGACCAATTGCCATCATGCCCAGTTGCTTTTGAACATGCGATCGCCCGTGCTCACTTCCGCTCTACCAAACTGTGGCTGTCCCCCGAGTGGGGGTTGACAAGCTACCAACAGCAGAGACACTGGATCATCTGGTGCTTACTTAGTCAAAGCGGCCAAGGTTGCATGAGACTGTAGCTCCTCGCAGGACATGGACATGTGACACCTAAAAAAAAAAACGACCGCCCAGGATGAAACTGGTCCTTGGCCGACCGGTCTGGTCCATGACAAGGATGTTCTCGTGATTACCATGGATGTGATTTGTCTCTTCGATTAGGCCGCCATCCCAGTTTCCTGTCTCGGACGTGTTCACTGCAGTCGATCGCAAGAGCCAAGGCATTTTCGATTGGATTTGAGAAAAAAAGAAGTCGAGACTCGAAGCTCGCATATGCCTCGTCCCGATGTATTGTCAATTCTGTCTGTTTCAATAATTTCACAAGTTCCGTCTCTCCTTCTCCCCCAAAGCAGTAAATAAAACACACTTGATCCAAACAAGCTCTTATCAGCCAAAGCAAAGCGATGAGCGAATGTATGCCATAATGGGCATCAACAAACCCCGACCATTTTCTCAAGCTTGGTACCGTGAGGCACGTTTTGTTCTTCATTTCTTTCCTCAGAATTGTGCTCCAAAGCCCATTGAAAAGGGACTTCCAGTCTGACAGTCGAAGCAATGCGCCCTTTTTGATTTGTCCATGTCCCTTTGTCCAACTCCAGATGCGAAACTCGCCAACGCAAAAAGAAAAGCGCAAAAGAAATCCAACAAAGAAACTCCAGCCATAGATTAAGACAGAAAAGCAAGACGTAAAATGCCAAATGTGCAATCTGAACAGTGCGTCGTCATCTGCCAAGATGATCATTGTGCCATAAACCAGGTGCCGGCACGAGCTCATTTACCAACCCGAATATGACTGTGTTGGGGAGCTGGAGGCGGAGCCACTCAACCAAGCGATGGCGCGCTCGGCAGCATCCTCCCTGGCGTTGTTCAAGTTCTTGCCGTCGTACCAGTAGCGGGCGGCAAGGGTCCGGCCGTGAACGGTAACGCGACTCGACCAAGCGGTGCGTCCACCTGTATTAGTTAGAGGCTGTCCGAAAACTATGATGATACCAGGGGTGATAGCGGAGGGCTTGAACATACCACGACGGTCAGAGACGATTTGGAAGACGGGGGGACGCAATTGAGCGTCTCGGCATGCGCCTGAATAATTGTTAGCCTGTTACCTTGGTGCGAGTGGACATGGATGGGCATGAGACACTTACACTCGAGGCGATCTTGCCAGGGGCCGGAGGTGGAAGCGCCGTGCATACTATCCATCATGTCGGAGGTGTGGGTAGGTATGGTGTATGAGTCGGGTTGCAAGCAAATAGCGTTGATGTGCCTTGGAGAGTATTGCGATTAAGATCGTGGAGAAGGTTGAAAAAGATGGGGATGGATCGAGTTGGTGTGAAGGGGAGCGGGCTCTAGACTTATAAGGTCCAGAGACGTCGAATCGGCAGCGTGAGAGAGGGTGCCTTGGGAGTGGTTGGGCAAACGCGGGGTGTGCGAGGAAGAAGGGAAAGCAGCAAAACCCTGGATGACGGCGACCAGCGTTTGGTTGACAGGTGGTCGTATGTGTGTGTCTATCCGAAGGGCCTCACAGTAGGACGAGGGCAAATAAATGGACGGCCTCGGGAGGGATTAGGCGTGTGATGTGGCAGAGAGAGATTAGGTACCGGTAAACGGGGACTGTGTAGGTTGTTTACGCGAGGTGAGGAAAGGCTTGCCACAGAACTGGGGAACAACTACTTTAATAGGTTGGCGAGCGGTTGCAGCAATGTATAAGTACTGGGGAGGGATGTGAGAAAATAAATTGCGGGAGAGAAAGGAAGACGTCAGGATAATAAAAAAGGAGGGACTGTCAGCCACAAGACGGCAAGTCTCGAGGTGGGAGCGGAGAGACGAAACGGATTTCACGAAAGAAGGAACGAAGCCATGACTAGCAAGCAACTACGGAGTACGGCGTACGAGGGCACAGTTAGGTAGGCCGGGCCCAGGGCTTGTAGTTGCTTTTTTCTACTTGCCCCTTGAGGGGAGCGAGTGGGATCTGGCACATCGGGTAAAGCTCGACGAGAGCGCGCAGCGGAAATCGAGCCCGGGGGTGGCAGACGCTGGAGGCGTGGATTGAGTTAGCTGGGAAAAAGCGCCGGGCTGCAGGGGCCGGTCGCTCGGGAGCGGGTACGGAGCGGGGCGGGCTGCCGTTGTGTCTGGAGGAATTTGGGCGTTGATGAGGCTCGCGGAAGCCAGCGTTGGTGGTTGGTAGAGGGCGCGGACGACGACATGGGGGAATGGAGCCGGATGGCTTGCCTTGGTTGCTTGGTTGTTGGGCTACGGCGACTGGGGGGGCGCATTGGACGGGTGCCAGTGTGGATTGTGTGGATGGCGGACGGCGGATGAGATGGGATGGGATGGGGATGTGTGACGAGACGGCGACGTACAGGATGTAATGTCAATAGGCTAGCCCATAGCCAGCCAGCCGGAAGAGCTGGGGGTGTGCAGGCGATTTGCCAGTGATTTCTGGGTCTCTCACGGGGCGGCGCAGGGCGTGATGCACCGCGTGCAAGGGGACGACGACGACGGTCCCAGGATGGTGTTCCGTAATGTGCGAGAGTCCATGCGCCGCCATGCGGCAGTGAGGAGCTAGGACATTGTTTGGGAAAGGCTGGCCAGATACAAAAAAGCAAGGTGGAATGGGACCTGGAGACCGGGATGGACCAACTTTTTTCACACGAGGAGAGGAGAAGGGGGGGAAGAAAGTACGTACAGTAGTACAAGGAAAAAAGAAAGGCTGCAAAAGCAAAGTGAGGCGGAAAGAAGGAATTGGAAGAGCGCGTGAGCAAGGAGAAAAAAGAATGACAGATGAGAATGAGTGCGAGGGAGGTTGCATTAGACACACACCACCACCTCACTGTAGGTCGCAGGTTGGGTTGGGCAATGATGATGTGCAGGAATTGTCTTGGGATAACCAGGTCGCACGTAACGCCTCGACATTGCATCCAACCCAGGCACCGAGAAGGGAAAAAAATAGACACACACGCACACACACATACACGTACACACGCACAGCACAGCACAACGTGTGTGATTGAATTGAGCGAGCGCGCAACAGGTATGTGATGAGAAGCGGAGATGGAGGGCGCCATTGCACACCTTTGCGAGCTAGTTTATCGATCCTCATCAACCCACCGCCGCCGCGGAGCTGAAGGTCGAGATGAACGACGGCCACGTCAAGCCAGCGAGGCCCTTTGGGGGTATGGCCGTGGCAAGGGCAGGGTATGCAGCGCAACGCAGCGAGATGATGCCAGCGCAATTTAGGGTGCCAGCCGGTGGGCAACGAGTCGTTGCTTTTCTTTTCCCCGACTTCCTTCTTTGTGCCTTCGCGCCATTTCCAAGCTGATTGCCATGGTTTCTTCTTTCTTGGCCTAGGTGGAGAGTGATCACCAGGCCAGGACCCCCCATCTCGCCCATTGCCGGATTACTACCAGGATCTTTTTATCAATGTGGGGGAGACGGCGGAGCACTGACCACACATCTCGCGAATAGCTACAGGACTGGGCGCTGCTAGTTGCTCCTCTCTCTCTCTCGCTCCCCGAGAAACAGGAACCTGCTGGTTGGCTCGACAGGGCAGCCGCCGCCTTCCCTGATTTGCTGCTACAGTTCGTCTCTCCCATTGTTCTCTGCAGAGCCAGAGTCAATATTGGGACTATTCTCACGACGGCAAACACCCAACCCGAGCGCACGAGCGCACGCAACGCAATCCACAGTGACACACGCCCCCTCCACGAATGAATGCATTCGCCGCCTCTTCTTTGCCTGCCTGCATCGCGCCCAGATGTGATGTATTAGTCACCAGCGGCACTGCATTCTTTGACGACGCGGGACGGCGGTCGCCATCCATGGACAACGTCCATTACGTATGTGCCGACCGCCGCCGCTGACCAGGGCCCTTTCCAACGGTATCTCGCCTAAGCGCGTCTCGCGACCACCATTTTATTCCGAGGGCGTTCGACCAAGGCAGGGATGGCTTGGACGCCTCGGGTGCGTGACGGACGGGGGGAGGCCTGGACTTTGCCAAGGGTTCAACAAGATGGAATTGGCCCTCGTCAGCCAGTGACATTCCGGCAGCGTGCCGGTTCACTTGCTGTTGGTTTCTCACCGCAGTTTTCTTCTCTCGGCTCGTGTGTCTGTGTCTCATCCTCTACCGGCGGACTAACCGACAGGGCCGACGCTCGTCGTCGTCGTCCAAGACATTGCACGAGCATGGCTGGCTGTAGGTAGCTAAGTTACAGCAACCGGACGGTACGGGTGCGGTACGTGCGTCGTGCAGTATAAACCTGCTTTCCCAACTGTCGGATCCCCAGACCAAACCAGACCAAACCTGACCTGACCCGCCGCCGCCCGCGACTTCTTTTTTTCGACAAGCCAGCCAAATATGCAACCTGGAGCAATGATGCGCAGTTTTGAGCAGACCCCCGGACCCTGGAAGTGAAAGTCTCCTCTTAGTGATAGGTCGCATTTGCACTCTCAGTTGGTTTGTCTTTGCCGTCGGGAGCCCACACGGTCATTCGTTCTGGAACTCGCCAAAAGCGGGACACGACCTTGGGCAAACCAACCTGCTTCCCTTTCGTGTGAAGCCACGTTATCTCGCCCTGCGTGGCCGCGGCCGGACGTCAGTGTTGTTTCCTCGCACCCCAAAAAACGGTCCAGGCCGAGCTGAGCTGCAAGGCATCAATACATAATCATTTACCCTGCAGCCAGGCTAGGTTCACGTCATCAAGACTATGCGTTGTTCAGTGCGAGGTGTCAAAGAGGAAGGAAAACCTTCCGGGTGTGAGTGCGAGCGTGTGCGAGTGTGTGTAGCCGTCTCTTCCCTCTTCTGGCGGACGCTCCCGTCAGCTCAGGTCGAGACAACACGCAAATAGCAAAGAAAAACGAGACATGAGACGAACAGAGTTGCACCGGTCGGCAACCCACATCAGCGTGCCTCCCATTAGGCCTGGATGCAGTCAGTTGAGTCGTCACCAGCCCCGACCGGTCTGCTTCTGTCAATTGCGACGGACGAAGGCCCCGTCCACCACACGCCCACTCCTAGGGCGTCTGCCAGAGCGCCGTCATATTTCACCATCGGGCGTGGCAGGCATCATCTCGCCCTGATCCACCGAGATCACCTCTGCAGGACCAGGGATGCCTGATGAAACCCGAGCGGCGCAGCTACCGACATCTTTCTCTCCCCAAAGAATGCCCTATAGCTTCCCTAATCCGACCCCGTCGGGTTGTCAACCGACCCTATCAGCGCGCTCACCTCCTCGAACCAGACCCAGGCGGTTTGCTGACCGTTACTCAGCTCCCCCTTCGTGGGCTTCCCTCAAGCTCAGACCTACTTCACCGGTCTGGGGAGTGGCGTAGATCCCCGATGTCAAAGCTCGGCTGATCTGGCCCTTGAGCTTGTCGTCTCCTTGCTTGCCCATGGGTCGCCTTACGGCCACGACTCTGTTTGACATGTGCGACATATCGCCGTTGTCAAGCGCGATGCGAACCTTTGTACGACTTGCCACCGGCACCTGCCCGTGCCCTGGACCGAGCTGGCTCCGGCCGGCGGGCCTGTGAACGATGACATTCCCAACTGCAGCGCTTTCCCACAACCTGCTCCGTACCCCCCATGTTGGCGTTTATGTGAGACGGGAGCTAAATTTTTGCCGTCCCGCTCCTCACTGTTGATCTGGCCCTAACCAGCAAGGCATGACGAACTGCAGTAAAGTACCCGTCAGTCGTGGTTTGAGGGACCTGGCCGAGATATGTATGTACTATGTAGTCCCATAGTGCCTCAGCGGAGGCGCCCGACGGATGCTTGCGCGAGGTTTGGGGGTTGTCGACATGCCGAGACACTCCGGCACGGCTGCTGCACCTCACCAGGATGTGTTGGGGGCTAGCCTCTCTCTGTTCAACATGGCACATAGTCCCGATATCGCTCACCGGATTGGTGCATGCCGGCGCTGGACAAAGCAAAATCTCTGGACTCTGTATTCAGGCCAGCTCAGCTCAACTGCGGGTTTCCGTCAAAACCCGGTTCCGTCCGCCCGTTCTCCAGTGTTGACCTGTGGTTGTCAATCGACGTTGCCACAGGACATGGGTGTAGCGCTTCTAAAATAAGCATTTCTTAAACGCTTAGGATGCCCAATCGCTTTCCGGCATCCCCATGAATGCAAGATGCCCCTCTGAGCGTAGGCGATGACCCCTGGCACGCCCACTCAACCCACTATCAGTGTGATTCAGGACCCTGGATCCTTGCCTATTTACCGCGGGTGTCCCCAGCTTCAACCAAGTATTTCCCTGCATTACCGATACAATGGCTGCAGCGACGATTGACCTAAGACTATGAAGTACAGTAGCTTCTGTCTGAATCGCGAATTTTTTTTTTATCCCGCTCCCTCGGAATTGGGATCGAGGCTCGCGTATCTCCGACCCACTAAGCCGCCAAAAATCCCTACCCAGACAGGCTGTCAAAGTCGTTGAAAAACTTTGACGGGTTTGTTTCCACTTTCTTTGTCGACGTTTGCAATGAGCCAATCGCAAGTATTTCTGAGAAAAAAAAGCAACTAGGATGCTCTTACTCCTCCATTTATAAGCACGCAGAGTTGCATTCTCCATTGTTTCCTGCAGGGGCAGTGTTCAAATCTGAGAAGTCTAGAAAGGGCGTGAGCCCTTTGGGTGATAAGTTGAGGCTCATAGATCGATTGCATACAGATCATTGGGCCAGGATCCAATGTGGGCTCAGCCCTTAGGTGATATAAAACACACGTTAATTAGTAAGTGACAGGGGCAGAACTGAGGGTCCCATCAGCGACATGCACAGAAGCACTCAGACGAGAAGGGGAATAAGGGTGAGATTGAGCCTCGTTCGCGCATTCGAATTCCCACTTCGTCCTTCCAATCGTATCCCCCCATTCTCGTGTCAGCGGTTGATGTGAGAGGTAAGACCCCAATATTCCTCCCAAAAAAAAAATGAAGGTGCGGCAGAGCATCATGAAACAAGAGATCCGCAATCCACATAACGTTTTCGGTCAAGGATGAAACAGAACCTGCGAGGTAAAATAACAGGTCTTTCAGTTTCCATAATTGAAAAAAAAAAAAAAGTAATCGCGGGCATGAGTATTGATAGTTGGCGGAGATGCAAGTCACATTGATTGCTTCTTCAGGCACATACAATTGGCGTACTCTCGAAACGCCTCAGAACCATGCCCACACAGTCTCGTCTCAAGTTTAGCTCAATGGAGCAACTGATGGATGCCAGAGCGGAGCTGACGGTGCATGAAAAGCCTGTCCTCTGAAGTAGGGCCTCGTGATGCTTTGAAGAATCGGCTCCTCGAAAATATTCCTACAAGGGCTGACGTCGGCCAAGCCAATGCAAACTGGCCATTCCGACCACAATCGTTAAACTGAACCAACGGGCCCAGGCGCACGCAAAGTAAGCCAGACACACATTTGCGGGTACATTGCTCATTTACCATAATCGGACGCTGTATGTGGAACCCAGCTCAGGGGGTGACCTTTTTTTTCTTCCCGGACCGGTCCAGGTCAGGTTCTAGCCAGCGCGGTGTCTCAAAACTTGACAACACCGAGTGATTGAAGATGAATGTAGAAGCAATTGGTTGGTCATTTTCCTCCTAGATGCTGTTCGGAAGCCGGCAAGGGGGATAAAAGATTCCTGTCACAGGTCCACATGTGACCCTGCTTTTTGGGATGTCATTGTCTGCATCGAAAAAGGACGTTGAAGCAATCGTGACAAGGCTCACGCGCGGAATGTCTTGAACGGCCGTCGTCGAATTTGTGGCTATGCATTCGCCACAGGTGATATTTGTCCAAATGAAGCAGCTCAGACGCGCAAAAGAGCGTGACAAGTGAGGTGAGCAATTGTTTGGAATGTCTCGGGGGTTGTGCTGTCTTGGTTGATGCATCTGCTTTGACGTCGAGAGTGCTTTGGCAGCTGACATATCTCGTCGGCCCGAATTCGCTTGGCTTACGAGTAATATTGAAAAAAGAAGGTCCCCGGAAATGAGGCAGTTGGGACGTCTAATTCGTTCTACGCCAGGTCTGCAGCTGTTTTGCGGAGCGCATCTCCACGTCATCCCCCCCCGGGCTTGGATTCGGCCGAGAGGGAAGTGTGGGTAGTGAAAAGGTCACTCACGCCGTCGACTTCGGGGAACAGGCTTCGTTGATTCACTAGGTTCCATAAAATGAGGATTTATTGATGGGCTAGATCAATAAGTGCGCATTGTGACCCTGGCTAACTAGTTAGTTCCTGTGAACTAGATTCGCAAACTCTCTCGCCCCCCGGACTATCACATCGGCAATAAGAGCTCTTTTCGCCTCATCATATCCGGATCATATTATAGTTTAGGGGAGTCGCTGAGATTGGTGAAGATTTACTCCAGGTGTGTACACTCACCAGAGTGTCTCGATCGCTCATGTCGGGAATTTGTGACATGTCTGATGGAAGGTTTCGCATTTGGGCGGGCCAGACCCCAATCTCTACGGTCGGTCTTACATGAGCAAATGCCGCGGTGCGTTGACAGGCTACAGCGTTGCTGTCCTTGTCTCAGCAAGCAACCTGTATGCGCAAGCCTGGTTCCACACGCCAAACACTGTCGCGGCCGAGACCAGACACAGAGTCACAGGTGCAGAGAAGCACGTATTGAAGCTTCACAGGGACGGGGCCTTCTCTGACGTATCCCATGCCAAGCCGTGTGATACGGAACCTCTCTTGCGCAAGGAACAGCACGTCGATGTCATTGAGGATCGATCCGGTGCTCGAAGGGGGCGGAGAAGGACGCTAGTCTAGTGTGAGCCCAGTATACTGGTTCTCATCAACCCCGACCTGCACTAGCCAAAAAGTCGCGATGCATCGATGCCCGAGCTCGGCTTCTACGTCTACACCCAAATCAAGGCTTGCAAATTGAGCGCAACACCTGTCCCGTGTGGGCTCCCCGCCGATCCTCCGCTCTCTCCGGAGACGTGGGGCACCGGATGGGGACATTACATCAGACTTTGCGACATCCATCGGCATCGTGAACCGTCCGTTGGCTTCGTCTCGGATAGAAATCCATTGGTGTCGGAGGAATTGATACGGGAACTGGTGAGTGGGAGAGAGTTGTCAGGTCTGGTCTTTGGCCGGGCTTTAGTGGGCGGTAGCGATCTGCGCAAAAATAAATAAATAAATAATAATAATAATTAAACAAGCCTTTACGGGTGGGATAATTTCTTTTCCTCCTGGCATGTCGGTAAGACAGAGTTATTGGATGTTGGTTGCAAATGCTCATTCTTCATTTTGTTCATGTCCGATGGGCCCGATACGGAGGCTCAAAGGAGGCGCTAGCTGGCTGGTAGCTAATCTGGTTGGTGGCTGCTTCGGGAAATTCTTACACTGATGGCCGCTGTCAGGATTTGGCACTGAGACCAAGCGTTCGTTCGTTGGCTCTCGGAGCCATAGGAGCCACCCTGTATCATATTCGCAAGCCACTTCATTGCAGGCTTATACCGGTCAGTTCATGATTATTAAACCAAAAAATACTAGTCGTAATAAGCCAGCTTTTCAAACGCCATGTCTAATACGTCTCCGATGTCTATCGGTCTGAAAAGAATGTTTTATCATGGACCAACAGGCATGCCGGGCTGGTCCCGAGAATCTGGTGACCGCAAGAACGACGACGCCATTTTGTCTCACTCCCACGTCCCCCCCCGGCACACCGATGTGGCGAAGCCGCGCAATACGCAGCCAATAATCGGATACTCAGTGGCTATGACTACTACGAATAAAATAAAAAATGAAACCGGCGAGGCCTGGAATACTCCACAACAAGCAACTCCGCGCATATCCTCTCTGATTGAGTCAATGCCTTCAGTGACGGACTGCAGGATGGTACTAGGATGAGAATTGAGTCGGGAAACCTCAACTAGAGCGGGTTTAGCTCAGTTGGGGTATGTTGCACACAGTTAACCCTCACTCGAAGCAAAATCACTAACCTTCACTGACAGAGAGCGTCAGACTGAAGATCTGAAGGTCGTGTGTTCGATCCACACAAACCGCAAACGTTTCTTTTTTGCTTCTCACCACGATTGGTCGATTCCCATCCCAGGTGGGACCTCTCTTTTTTGCCGTGACATGAGACTCACACTGACTGCGGGAAATTGAGTACGCGTTCCCATCCAACCAAGCTCACTTACACGATGGATCGGGCTGTGCCTGAGACATTGGCCAAGCCACCGTTTGGGCCGGTCCACGTCGTCCACCCGGAGGCGGAGCATACCCATACCGCCATCTTGCTCCACGGCCGCGGGAGTACTGGCGAAGAGTTTGCGGAAGAGCTCTTCGAATCCAACCTCTCAGGCGGGCACAGCCTCCGAGAGGCGTTCCCCCGGTGGAAATGGGTGTTCCCCACGTCGCGGGACCTTTGGAGCACCACCTTCCAGGAGCTTGTGCCGGCGTGGTTTGAGGCGCACTCCCTGACGGATATTACCGCAAGGCAGGATTTGCAGGTCGACGGGATCAAGGACTCGGTCTTGCATGTGCGCGGAATCATGGAGGGGGAGATTCAGCTGCTTGGCGGGAAGGCAGAGAATGTGGTCTTTGGGGGCATCAGCCAAGGCGGCGCTGTTGCTCTCTGGACCTTGCTCTGCGGGTGCAAATGGGACATGGGAAAGCTAGGCGCATTTGTTGGGACCAGCACATGGCTCCCATTTGCAGAGAATATTCGGCGTCAACTTTCGGAAAAGGGGGAGCCGCGCGCTGAGCCCTCAGCATTCGACTCTTTCGTCGAGGACATGATGACCCCTGGCCGAGGTGGGCGGGGAAGTGAAAACTCCAGCGACGTTCAGTCCACGCCGGTATTCATGGGCCATGGAACCGACGATGCGTACGTAGATGTGGAGCTTGGGCGAGAGGCGATGGGAGTGCTGTCCGCAGCCGGCTTTCAGATGCACTGGAAGGAATATACAGGCGCGGAGCAGGAGGGCCACTGGCTCAAGGTGCCTGAAGAAGTGGACGATATTCAGGGGTTTCTCCTGAGGGTATTCGATGTGAACGATTAAAACAATTAAGCTGCTGGCCAGCCAGGTACACCGCTGGACAAATTAGATGGCTACCTGGCCAGTTGTCGATGCCCGAACATCTAAAGCACCGATTCCGTTTACCAAAGACATTGAGCTATTGTCTCTAGTAGCTTATCTCTAGACTTGTCTCCTGGTTAACCCCCCCCCCGAATATGTAAGTCGCTGCTGGTCATCAATGTGCTGCGGTTTTCGTACATGAATGAATCTTGGCTCTTCAAGTGATGGTCTTAATTTGACTTTAGGCGCGCGCAACTCGCTGCGCAACACGGAGTAGAAATCACCCGGGCATGATATACTGGATCACAGGAAGGGATAACAATACGGATGAATTCCTTGCAAGTAAATACTTTGCTTGAGTTCGATTGATAAGCGGGAATTGTCCTGATGTTGCTTTCGGCTCTGCCAGCTGCGTAGTAACGAGCCACCATATTTGTGTGTGCCACTATTCATGCTCCCAAGGAGCAGTGCAAGGTGCTCCACGCCAAACTCCCTGACCACTACCGAGAAAATCGGCAGGTATTTACATTGGATGGAGCGCGGTGGAATGCAATTGGATAATTGGGTGGCTATTTGGTTTTTCATCCTCATGAATAGCCGTCTTCGTTTTCATGGTGAAAACGGTCGGTGCCAATTTGACTACGGCTCAACCCAGGTCATGAAACAACTTTAATCATGTATTATTGCCATCTAAATGTCATGATTCTATGGTTCTGTTCAAACATCATCATGAGAAGGGACTTTTTGGCGCTAAAGCAGGATTTGCTCAAGTTCTGCCACATCGTAGCATGCGTCATCGGAACTTGGAGAAGTAATGCAAGTTTCTGCACTCAGATTTAACCCTATCAAAGCAAACTTCAATAGCTGCTAGCTTTAAAGACTTTGTAGCATTATTCAACGCGTGGAAAAATATTCACATTCATATTGGGACAGCACGAGATGTTGTAACAATAAATTCCAAAGATGGACTAAAGCTAGGTTAACCCCACAAAGCCACCAGCAAATCTTGCATGTCTTGATCCAGTCGCCCCATGAATCTAGAATTCATCTAGAAATAATTCGTCAAGTTTGTATAAGAACGGCCAAATTCCCAGACCGATGTAGAATAGTGGCAAGTGCCACAAGGATGGTTTAGAAAAGAAAAAAAAGAGAATAAGGTGCTTATTTGCAGCCAGAGCAAGCGCCTGTGGGAAAGATATCATGTCAGTTTCACGCTCTAACACGAACAAGTATTTGTAGCGAATTGGCTCGGGCGTTACTTACAGCTAGAGCCGCAGTTGCAGCTAGAAGCAGAACCGGAGCAGCCACAGTCGCCAGCCATTGTGATTGTTGTAAGAGGGGTGAGTTAGGTAGAACCTAAATAGTTGTTTTTGTTTTGAGATGAATATTTGCTTGATGAGAAAAGAAAGGAATACTTTTTCAGCATCTTGATCGGGTTTATATAGCCCAAAAATCTCGGACCATCGGGGGGATGCGCGCTTTGTGCGACTTTGCGGGCTTTGTGCGTCGAGTCGACGATGATGCCCCACCTTGGCGATGAGGGGCACCGGTTAGTGTTGGGGGACCCCGGATGGTGATCTACCAATGATTCCGGGCTTCTCAGAGTTAATTTGGCTAGCTTCAGACGAATGGGGTCTCGTTCGCCCTGGTGGTGGTCCGATATGGATCGGGTTTGAGCCGTCTCGAACCTTCCGGGGGCCGGGCGAATGCAGGCGTCGAACCGCTGACGACATGCCGTGGCACGCGGGCGAGACGAAGCCGGGCTGGACCTTGTTGCGACTGCTATCGTGGCGATGAATGTTGGTCAGCTGTACAAGCTGACCGTATCACCAACTCTACCCTCCTATACGGTCGGGACATGTCTTCTCGACATGGTTGGGTCAATCCCCTGGTTTCGCTCATCCGAATTCCGGCCTATCTCTTAGCTGAAATCAACGACTGCACTAGCTCAACAGCTCGTCGCTGCGACGAGTGAGGTTGAAGCTGCTGTCAAACCCGTGACGCCGGCCTGCGTTTTACCTCAATGACACTGCGCAATGCTCCGGGCAAAATACTGCCCCTCTCACCTTTGCGCCGCTTCATCTGGCGGCGTGGCTTCGTTGCAGACGATGCATCGGTGGTGCAGGTTTGACATTTTGGTGTGCTTGAAGCGTTTGCACTCCAGTGCCTAGTTTGCGCAAAAGTAATCATAACGAGGTCTAAGAAATCATATATCACAATCGAGGCAACCGTAATCATTGTAAGTATTTTTAGGGGCCCCCCCTTTGTGGTATTGATCTTCGAAGAGTCGTCCTCCAGGAAAGCCACCGAAGAGGCTTTATCCAGCCTCCTGAGTAAAGGGATGGCTCCTGGTGTGGTCTCCAACAAAACCTCGAGTCTTTCACACGTGAACCAAAAAGACATCAGTGTGGCTGAGATACCTAGCGATGGGGATAAATAATCGTAAAAATAATCGTAAAAGAATGTCGAGGTTTTCGAAGTTCGGAGATGAAGGACCCCGAGGAGTGAAATGGAAAAAGAGGCGATGGACAAACGAGAGGACTTTGTAGGGGGCGGCTGGAATAGAAATATGACAGGATAAGGATTGTGAGAAAAGGTGAGACGAGAGGTAGGCAAAAGGAGAACTGGCACGAAGGCAGAACTCTTCATCCTGTCACCCCTCGCCACTTCATCTTCTCTGTTGACAAAACCGATAACAGCAGCCCTCTTGTCCAAGTTTTCATCCTGCATGTGTTTAAAGTTGATAGCCTGGAGTAATCGTGCCAATGAATTGGAAAGGATGATTTTGTTTCGCAGGTAACCGTGCTGAGCTGTTCCAGTGAGAATAGGAACTTAAAGAATTTGATCTCAATACATGAAGAGCGCCGCCAGCTCTGCCCATTCGACGAAGGCAGAATAATCCAATTTCTCTTTTCCCCACGCACCGCGAAAACCACAAACAATACGATGGCCATATCGAAGGGTAAAAGCTTTCTCACCAGGGCTGAGATGTCACTTTCAAGACATTTTGGGCGCAAGAAGGCACAAAATAGGCACTGCAATTTTGCCCAGCTGCCTACAGACCTAATCAACACCATCGCAACATACCTTCCAATACACACCCAGCTTGTCCTATCTTTGACGTGCCGGTCTTTACGAGATTCCCTAAATCTAAAGTATTCGATTGGCTGGCATTGTGACCTGAACCGGGAAGAAGTGGCCGAGTTTCTCTCTTGCCTCGCCCGCGACATGCCAAACCATTGGGTATGCGAAAAGTGCCTCAAGCTGCACGCTCGCGAACAAAACGACACTCCAGGTCGCCGCTTCTTGAAGTTATGCCCGAAGAGATCAGACCTTGCTCATTGGAAAATGGCGGATATTAATTTTACTCATCACCACATACAGCTCGCCCTCAAGTACTCGCGGATGGGCGAGATAAACAAGGCCCAGCAAAAATATCGCGACAAGATTCTGGCCCCTTATCACTTTTCGGACGAGTCCTTTTGCGCTCTAAACGGTTTTCCATCTCAGGAATACTTTTGCCCGAGAGTAGTGGGGGGGAGATTTCTTGTCCTATCGGTGGGAAGATTTGATGCGAATTCCAACCATGCCCCGAGGAGGTTCCCTTGTCATAAAGTTTGTGCGCATCATTATATCACTGAGCCATTTGAGAAAGTACATAACACATATCTTGAGGCCAGACTCGATCAGGGAGTTGAAAAAGCCGGCTCTTGCCTGTACTGTCCAACTGATTTCGCCATAAAAGTATCCGGTACCACGACAACTCTTCGGACTTGGGCTGATCTTGGGCCAGAGAATTCTCCTCTGAATCGCTACTGGATAGCACAGGTCAAAAAGGAGGGCACCATGAATTTTGATGCCGGGTTGGTTCGAAGGCTGTATGAGTCTGAGCCTGTGTCAGCGAGTGTGGCTGAGCAAAGAGTAACAAAATCTTGGAAGGATTCCTGGGCAAGACATGCCTCTTTGGAAGCTATAGATTTTGCACTGTTTCTGATGAAATCTCTCTGGGATGAAAACGACTCTACAAAAGCCGCTCCTAAAACAGTTGCTCCGAATCGAGTTACACCTACGCAAGGCGCCTCAGCGCCTGCCCCCATTCAGAAAAAGCACTCGTGACGGTTTATTCAGCTTCTCCGTGTTTCTTTTTTTCGGTCAACTATTCAGTCTGGTGTTTAGGCAGTTGTTAGTTTTATGCAAGTCGAATAGATTGTCAAATTTTGCTACTCCGTTTCATCCTCTGTTCTATTGCTCGTTTGATGAATATGCCGCAGATAGTCTCTTCACAGTATTGCATGCCCTCCAGCAAGAAATCTCTAATTTAAAGAGATGATCCTCAATACTCGTCTGAAACTAGAATCTTGCATCGAGCAAGATCCGACTGACGGGAGCCAAAGTTAGTATGCAAGACAAGAGAATTTTTAAGATGAAAAAAAGTGTTAATATTAGTAAAACACCAAAAGGCTGCCCTGGCTGACTGTTCAATCTCCTTTCACGCTTCAATAACGTGTGTTGTATCACTCCAGAATAGGGGGTGGACGAATTTTCCGTCAGCCGATCACCATTTTTATTTAACGCCTTCTAATAACTATATATCTAAACATGAAGAAAAACAAGAAGAAAAAAAGAGCAGTCAAATAGATGGACAAAGGAAAAACACGGCGGCAGCGTGCCCATGAATGACGAAGAAACCTGCTCCTTCACAACTAACCGAGAAAGAAATGATGTCAATGAGAACAAGCAAAAGGAAACGAGGGGAAAAAAAGGAAGAAAGAATGGAGGCAATCAAATTGCGACAGAGGAAAATTTTGGGCAACGCGAAAAGGGAAGCAAAATCAATTTGCTCCCTCTGAATAAGGAGGAGGGGGGCGTTCCGACTGGAACAGGGGCAAGATATCGTCGTGAGAATAAAGCTCCTCCAGAAGCTCAGCGGCCGATGGCCGCTCCGAAGCGATATCCCTTGCCATCCGAGTGACCATGCTGGATACGGCAAACTGGGCGGCGTCCTGGACAAAGAACTTCATCATCTCAGGCTGGTCACTCCGTCGGTCTCGGAAACCATCAACGTTGAGTAGCTCAAGCATGGTCACGAGGAGCGACCATATGTCGGACTTTGCGGATTGGTTGTCGATGAGAGTCGATGAAATCTCAGGGGACATGTACCTGTCCGTCCCAAACTGCAGACATGCTTGTCCGACCTTGCCAACCGACCCAAAGTCGGCGAGCTGGAAAAGGTACTCATTAATGCCTAGCTTTTTGTACAGGAAGTTTGAGGGCTTGATGTCGCGGTGGACTAGACCTTTTTCGCTCAGATATTTGATGGCCTTCAGACCCTGGAACATGAATGAATTGCTCAGATGGTCGTTTCCCACGAAGCGGTTATCGTCCAGCATTTTCTGGGCATTTCCTTTCATACGAAAGGTGAATAACTCCAGAAAAACATTTCCAGAAGTCCACTGGCTATTGTAGAACTGTACGATATTTTCCTGGGATTCGTAAGCATATAGGTCACGAGAAAGAAGAATAGCGCTTACATGATCCAGGCTATACAGTGTCTCTGCCTCTAACTTGAGGCTTGCAAACTTGCTCGTCTCGATGGGGGGCTTTCTAATTCGCTTCATTACCAACTGTGTACCCGTTTCAAAGTCCGTGACCTCCCAAATCTCGGAATCGGGGTTGCTTTGTATTAGCTTGTCTTGGGTGTATCGCACACATCCCCCGTTACTCGGGATGCGCACCCGGGTTATTGGCCCTGGCTGTTCGCACTGGGTTCCGATGATGGGACGCGTTCTATCACGTTCAGGATCACGGGCACGTTGCCGAAGAGCGTTGAACCCAGCCTTAACATTGGCCTTGTGCCAGAAGACACGAAACTCAGCGATATGACCTTGCAACTGCAAACTCAGTACTGCGTCCAGATTGGGGTTCAGTACCACCTGAGGCTTATCTCCTTCCGTTGTGAACGGGATTTCCTCATAGTGCTGCCCACCGGTATCTTGGGAGTATCGGGTCGTTCCCCTGCTGGATTCTTGGACCAAGAGTACCTGTTCTTCGGTGGGCTCCCATTCGAATCGCCAATGAATTCGGGAGGCGAAGTCTGACTCGCTCATCACGATGTGGCCATTAGAGACGCCTTCCACTCTGGGTGTACCCCGGCCTAGAGTAGCCAGGGTCAAGGAACTGTCGATGAGATGGGGCCCGATCTCGATGCCAGTCATTGTAGGGGGGCCTCTCTTCGGGTTACGAAACGAAGATACGAAATCGGAGTTTGACGGATGACTGACCACTCGGTGCGCTTCCGAATTCTGCGCGACCAAGGAAAGGATGGTCATCCGATTCAATGTGAAACTCATGTTGATACAAGGCCCAAATGAAGACCTCGTATGGAAAGAGATGGAAGGAAGTTGAGAGTTTAAATGCCAGTTCTAACCCTTGAATTTAGGGCAGAAATAACGATGAAGAACAAGAGAGGAGGGGAGGGGGATAGAAAAGGGGTAAGGCTTTAAGTATTTGGACACCTGCGGGAGACAGCTCATGACAAAGCACCGGAGAGGGAATACTCTTGTGCGGCGGGCTATGTCAAACAGTCCTCATGTAGACTTGCTGTGGCTCATGCCGCTTGCCGGTGTTGGCGACGAATGATAGGCTGTCCCAATCACTTCTCAACAACACTGCTTCACCTTCCCCTGTAGGCCTCCGCACATAGCGTCAAGGTGGCGTGTGCTAGCTTGACCGCCATGCCAGCTGAAGTGTGTAAGCCCGATGGCAACTTGGCAGGTGTTGAGATGGTTGCGTGGAATCAAGATGCACGCTTGGCCTGGGCGCGTTCTGTGACCACAAAATGTCCACGGGCGCACTTTTTAATCTCGTTTCTTTCATTTTTTGGACTGGTTTACTGAAAGAAGCCGTTCCGCTCAGATGCCTATTATATGCTGAGTATATAGTTGCGTGACCATGTTTGGCAGTCGACTCCCGTGCACTGTGAACTCAGCTATACGGGGGAAATGAGTGCCGCAACAGCCATTTCCAGTTGTAAGAGGGGTTTGATTGGCCAGGGAATTTCTTACGCGGCCCGTTCTTTGTTGGCTGGCTTGATGAGTAAGTTTGTGCAACGCTGCCCAAGCCCAACCCCTTTGTTTTGATGTGTGCTCCCCCATCTCTCTTTCTTCATCATTTTACTAACTAGCGATATTTCCAACAATAATTTCTTCTCTCAGCTCTCAGACTCCCTCGGAAAAAAGAAATGTCTAGGTGTTTTTCTCCTGTGAGCTGTGTCCTCCAGCCTTCCAACAGACCCGAAGGCTTCTTCTATGAGGATCTCGTCTACAGGCTTAAAGATTTGGAAGCGAATCCTTGGTTGATTGAGAGGAAATGGATCAAACTATCGCAGATTCCCGAGGTGGGAAAACGACAAAAAGGGCTGGTGAAAATCAAGTTCATCGACCCTCTTGAACCGTGCCCCGATGTTGCCTACAAAGTCCCAAGGGAACCACGCGATGAAGAATCCAAGCATGAACGCCGATATCAGTATGGTCTCAAGCACCCCTGCGTAGCTTCGACGCCCCATCAGCAGTTTGTCAGACAATACTGTCGGGAAAAAACACGCCTTCTCCTCCAAGTGACACAGCGTTCCTTTGGCCGCCGCGAGACATTGCCATGGGACGACGACTTGGACATTTTTGACAATGCTAACCAGAACGTTCGAAAAAGATGGATTGATCAGGGTATTTGGCAAAAGAAATGGAAGCGCTCTCCTGACCCTTTTGATGGTTGGGTGCCTCGGAACGAAGTTGCTGGGCAGTCACAGACCTCTTCATCCACTTCTGACGAAGAATCCGCTTCTGAGCAGTCACAGAGCCCTTCATCCCGCCTTGACGAAGCATCCGCTTCGCAGCCTCCTGCCCATGATACGGCATCCTCACGCCCCTATCGCCAGTTTCTGTATCAAATGGCCCACGAGCGCCGTTGGATCCAAGACGAGGTCAGCTTTTGGGCACCCAACAAAGTCATCGACATGGAACGCACCGTCTACCAGAGCCTCAAGCTCACCTGGATCCAAGACAACATCTGGAACAGAAAATGGGGCCATTTTTTCCCTGGCTTGACCTGGGCCTGCGAAGAGCCCAAGGAGGAGATCCAAGAGTTCACGGACGACGGCATGTCAACCCCTGGGTACTACTGCGAGATCGATTCGAGTCCCGAGCCGGCCAGCGCCCCCACGACAGTATCACTCGGCGACAGCCCAGCTCCCCTAGCAATTTTTGGCAGCACAGCCCGCCGCCAATCCCAGGAGACTTCCAACACTGGCAGTTCCAAGGTAGGCACTTGTCATTCCTATTTTGCTATTCGCACCTGCTAATCTTGGGCGTAAAGCGCCGCCGCGACAGCGAGGACGAGGACATCGGGCAAGCCGCGAAACGACCCAAACTCGCCGATGGCCCTTTCCTGGAAGCCCCCCGTCCCGACGGTCCAGATGAGGCTGTTGATGCCGCCGCAGAGCCTGGTGACCCAAAGCATTTGAAAGTCCTGCCAAACGAGGCCTTGGTGCCGACCGAGCCCTTCAGCAAGAAATCATTGGCACCCAGTCCGGCTAGCAAGAGGGGCGCTGATCCTTCTCCATCGCTGGGCCCTCGCCGCAGCGCCAGGGTGAAAGCCATAGCTGAGGCCAAAGAAACGGCAGGGCCTGGAAAAACACCCTCCCTTCCAGTCAAGGCGAAGTGAGGAGAGGGGGAAGAGGAGGAGGTAAATTGGTCCAGTAGATGTGCACCGATTCGACCGCGCTACCCAGCGCCTGTGCCCATTTTCCATACCATTCCACCATAGCCGGTCGTGTCACTCTCCTGTTTTCCCTCAGTCTAGAGTTTCATTGTTCTTTAATTCTTAGTTGTTTATTTATTCGCATTAGTTGGATATCCATATACGTATTCTTGGTGGACAATTTCTTTTGTCCAGATCATGACCTTCAAATCATCACGCCTTCAAACGGAAAAGTTAAGCCAGCGTCGGACTTTTAGTACAACTCTTTCAGTATTGATGAAGGCGAGAAGAGAAAAAAAGAAGAAGAAAAATGATGATGTTGTTTGTCTATTTGTCTGTGGGGAATGCCTTTTTTTCATGCAACAAATCTAGTAATTACCCTGTAGATAGCATCAATTTCTTGGTAAAGGCCGCTATAAAAATATTTGCTAGTTTAATCATTATGCATGTAGCCTGTGGTTCTGTTTAAATAGGAGGATGCTCTTTGTCTGAGAATACCGCATGGGTAAATTGCTTTAATGGGGTGTTAAAGGCACTGTGTAGATGGTTTGAAGCATAGGCTATTTCGACTTCAATGACGTATGGTAGTGTTGACAACATGTCCTAATGCTAATTTAGGTAGAAATGTTTAGCAGATATGATGATATTTAGTCTATTCTCTTCAGAATTCAATAGAAATCGTGCCACATGTCCCTCCCATTCTCATAATGTGAGTGTTCTTGCACGGTAATATTTCGCGCCCGCTCCCAGTAATTCCAATCAAGCCAATAAGACGCCTTACACTAATAACATACACTAACCCCATACATCTTCTAGCCACTTGCTGCCTTTCTTGGCCGACTCTGCCCAGCTGCGAGCGTCCGCCTCGCTCCAGCCGTTGTGCTCCTTCATGGCAGCCTCAACAACCTTGCCAACTTCGCGGGCCATGGATGCACGACCGCAAATGTACACGTTGGCGCCGCCCTTTAGTAGCTCGCAGATGTCGCTCTTCATCTCGGCCACGCGGTCCTGCACGTACTTCTTGGGCTCGCCGTCAGCCCTAGAGAAGGCCGGGACGATCTCGAGAGCACCATCCAACGCGGCAGCTGTGTCGGCGAGCTCCTGGCGGTAGAGGTAGTCTTCGTCGGGGCGTCGACACCCGAAGAACAGAATCATTCGTCCGACAGGCTTGCCGATGGCCTTGAGACGGGCCCGCTCAAGGATGAAACCCCGGAAGGGCGCCATGCCGGTGCCTGCGCCGATCATGATCAGCGGGGTGGCGCCCAGGGAAGGCAGCTTGAACTGGGATCTGCGAATGCAGGCATAGACCTTGTCGCCGGCGAGGGAGTTTCCGGGACCGGAAAGGGCGTATGAGGGAAGAGACTGGTTGGTGAGGCTGTTAAGGTTGTTGGAGAGGGAATAGAGGTAATTAGTCGTCACGCCACGAATCTCGGTTGACGGGTTAGCGGCGAGGGGTGTGTTGTCGACACCGACCGTAATGGCAATCTTACGGGCGGAGACGACGCTGGAGGAGGAAATGGAATAGTAGCGCGGCTGGAGCGTCGGGAGTGTCTCAACGATGTAGGACAAAGGCAGGTCCTTCCAGATAGCCCCGGGAGCCGCTAGTGCGAGTAAACGGCCAAATGTGACATGGTTTTTGGCGGCGAAGGCGGCGTACCCGTTCTTATCCTTGCCAAGTGACGAGAGAAGGCCTGCAGCATCCCGGTTGGGGGCGAACCGGGCCAGTTGGCCGACAATCTCGCGAGAGACTGGGGCGCTGACCTCAAGGTAGTGACGGAAGAGCGCCAAAAGCGAGGTGGGGCTGGGGATCTTGATCGTTTCACCCTCCTCCAAGGATTGGATGAGCAGGGGCTTCTCGGCTCGATCCTGAAGACCAATTGCCTGTAGTAGAAGGTGCACTTCCTCGTCTGGGTTGATGGGGTACACAGCGAGGTGATCACCGGTCTTGTACGAGAGCTCAGGCGTGTTGGAGATGTCGAGCTCCATGTGGAGACAGTTTCTGCCGGGGGAGGTGTACAGCTCCTCGGAGCGTTGCACAGCCAAGGGACGGATGGCAGAGTACGCCTTGACCACTCTGGCAGGGCCGCTGCGGTGCTCCTTGGGTTCACCGTGGTTGAGGTCGATGATGTCGAGCGACTCATCCTCGACTAGCTTGATGCTAGGGGTATAGGGGATGTCCTGCTCCTTGAAGCCAAGTTGGCTCATGAAGACCTCGTACAGATCATCTTTCCATGCGAGGAAGTCTTCTTCTGTGCCACCGTTGGCGTCATTTGCCTTACCAACGGGCATCAACCTCTTGGCGCCAGCCTTGTCGAGGGCCTCAACCACGACATCAATGACACGGTTGTAGTATCTGTAGCTGGTGTTTCCCAGACCAAAGGCCATGTAACGCAGGTTGGGGAGCTGGATGTCAAAGGGACGCTTGTGAATCCATTCCCAGAATCCTTGGGTGTTGTCACTGGGGTCGCCTTCTCCGTATGTGGAGATGACGAAAATGGCAAGCTTGGTTTGGGGGATGAGGGCGATAGTCTCGGAGTCATAGTCGCACAAATCTGCGCATAAGGTCTGGAGACCAAAACGGAGGTGGCACTCCTTGGCCAATCGGCCGGCGAATGTCTCTGCGGTTCCAGACTGAGAACCCCAGAAGATGACGACGTCTTTGCCCTAAAAATAGTGCATTAGTAAAAATGCCACGAGGTAATGATGGATGAGGGGCACGGATAATTGGGGTAGCTTACTGTCTCCTCGAGCTTTTGGGCAATGTTTCGGGTCGCCTTTGCACCACCGCCGCCGCTCTTGGATTCCATACGCTTGAACCAAACATCGTGATAAGGATCAGGTTTGTTCCAGGCAATTCCATTGAGCATGTAGGCGGCAGAGGCAACACCGACGGCAGCGAGGGCTACAACATCGGCCGCTGTCTGGGGCGGGCCCAGCTGGGCCAGCTTGGAAACAGCTTCCGTGGCAAAAGTGTTGGCCATGATTGTAAAGAGAGCAGCCCTGATACTGCAAAATAGAGTGTTTGTCTGAATCGACAACTTGGGGTCAGAGAAGGGTCCTGATATATTTCATCTTGTCGGGTTGCGGCGGCCACGGCCACGAGCGACGACGGCGTAACCCCGCGGATCCAAACATGGAAAGTCGCCAATCGGCGCGTGTCAGCCGAAACATGGTTGGTTGGAAACAGACAATCTAGATTTTTCTCTTTGGGTAGATAGGATTATGGATCCCTTTCGGCAGTGCCCTAGGTAGAGCTGGGAGCGTGGCATTCGGGCGATATTTCCGTCTTGGAGTGGTGCTTTGGGGAATTTTCCTCATTGGGACACCCAGGATAGGCAAGTGGCCTCCTCCCCAGCTCCCCACACACACGACTGGATGAACCAGCGTCGGCTGAGCCGCTTATGCCAGATCAAGCTACGCAGATTCAATGCGATCTGGGGCAGGTGCGGGGGCGGGGGAACCCACACTCTCAGACTGCTCCCCTCTTGCCCCATTGCCCCTCATGCCCTCACCCTCTCATCCCTCCGGGGCTAGCGGCTGTCACATCGTGAAGCCAGCTGACCACCACGTTTTGACGTTTGGACGCCCTCTAGCGATGATGGCTTTTCCCCCGACTTTCCCGAAACGACCCAGCACAATGCCTCGTCTGCTTTGGGGAATTCCCCCTTTGAATCCCACAAACTAAACGAGCGGAGCTAGCGGCCAAATTGGCGCCCACGAAAAAGTCAGCAATTGTCTCTTCTCTCGCTATTTAGAACACAAATGACTAGGAGTTCTGCTGCAGTCAGTGCGTGAATATAACTACGACCCTCTTGGCCGCCCTTTTCCTTATTCTGTCTATCAACGACTATCACACTCCAAGCCTGCCAATCATGTACGCAATAATCGTTGCTGCCGTCACCTTGACGGCATTCATCTCCTACTTTATCATTTATCCCGTTGTCGAATATCTCCGCGATCCCAAGGGACTGCGGAGATATCCCAACTTCCACCCACTAGCTGGCATCACCAATTGGCCGTTCATGTGGGAGGCACGAAAGGGCTTCCGCTCAAAGACTCTCTATGAGATGCACAAGACCCATCCCGTTATCCGCACTGGTCCCAACTCTCTGTCTTACGGCTCCCTCGAGGCCATCAAGGACATTTACGGCCATGGCACAAAGTGCACCAAGGGTGAATTCTACGAGACCCTCGCTGGAACCCACTTCCATCTTGCAGATGTTGTCGACAAGCTCGACCACCAACGCAAGCGTCGTGCCCTCTCCGCTGCCTATGCTCTCAAGAACCTCGAGAGCTGGGAGTTCAAGGTCGCCGACAAGACTGACCGCTTCATCAAGGCGGCTGACAAGCACTGCACGCTTCCCCTGAAGAAGGGCTTCCGCCCCGAGGCTGCCGATCTCAACTTTGACTACCGCGCCTTCACAAACTTTTTTACCCTTGATGCCATTGCCGACATCGGTCTGAGCGAGCGCTTCGGCTTCCTTGACCAGGGCCACGATCTCATCCAGGCTGAGCGAATGGACGGCACGCTGCACCATGTCAACTATCGCGAGTGTCTCCATTCCACAGCCCGCGCCCAGTCCATCCTCGCCTGGACTGAGAACTGGTACAACTTCAGTGTAGAGCTTTCCAAGTGGGTCTCCCCTGACTTTCGCAAGTGGTGGCACCTCAACGAGGGCTGGAACGATATTGTCTACCACCACGCCACCAAGCGTCTCAAGCGCTACGAGGCTGGTGAGCGTCTTCCCGATTTCTTCCAGGCCATCATGGACCACAACGATGCCAACGACTCTGGAATTGAGTGGGGTGAGGTTGTTGCCGAAGTGTAAGCATCCCTTTAAAACCTATTCTCCTGTTTTGTGCAAGAAACTAACTTGATCAAAACAGTTCCATCATGCTGAATGCTGGCTCGGATACCACTGCTATCGCTATGAACAATGTCATGTACTGGCTGTTGAAGAACCCTGCCTGTCTCGCCAAGCTCCGAGAAGAAGTCGATGCCGTCCTCGACGACGATGAGATCGTGGCCCCTTACGACAAGGTCAAGCACCTCCCATACCTCCGCGCGTGTCTCGACGAGTCCCTTCGTATCACTCCTCCTACCACCTTCGGCCTCCCCCGCCGCACTCCTCCCGAAGGCTCCAACGTCCTCGGCGACTTCATTCCCGGTGATACCACCGTCTCCATCTCGGCCTACGTCGCTCACCGTGACCCTCACGTCTTCCCTGACCCGGAGTCCTACTCCCCCGATCGCTGGCTGGGTGAAAAGGGCAAGGACCTCCAGCCGTACTTCATCAGCTTCAGCGCTGGCGCTCGAGGCTGCATCGGCCGCAACATCAGCTACCTCGAGCAGACTGTCCTGCTCGCCAGCGTTGTCCACCGCTACGAGCTCGCCCTCGCCCACCCAGACTGGGAGCCTGAGAGGCGTGAGGCCATGAACCTGGCCCCAGGCCCTATGCCCGTCAAGATCTGGCGAAGGGATCTTGGTGTCTCCGAGTTTGATGAAAAGCACTGATTGAGAGAAGTGACGAGAAATGAAGTGTTTGATTATTATTATTTTTCCTTCGTAGGGTATTAAGATAACTAGGGAAAGATCATTGGGAATGGAAGGCAAGCGAATTTTCATGTTGAGTTAGCAAGGGTCCGGGATAGAATGGTGGATGGATCAGATTGCCAAGCGCTGGCAATAATACTCATAAATTGAATATTGTAAACATTTTTTTTCTCACTCAAGACCACTTTTGCAAAACCTGTTGCTTTCAACGATAATGTGTTTTGACTGAGTATGATGATGCAAATTCGATATGCGTGTAGTGTAGAGTAGTTTTATGTTGTAATCTAAGTTACCTTCCTTATATATTCCAATCGTACATTGGGGGAAGAGAAGAAAAATAAGCCTAAAAAATCCAAGAGATTATCTTTAGCTAAGTATATTTATTTAGGCATGACGTTTATTTATTTTTAGCTAGAAATAATAAGGTATTGCGTCTTTTTGCAGGGGCCTCATGCGGCAAAGCATCAAACTAACAATCATTCAAGGGGTTGTATTGTGTCTGCAAATTCACGCAAAACAACCCGAGTTCTCCGCTTCCTGGAAAATGAGATGGCGAGCGATGTGTATCAACTGAGCCTTGCATTTTTGCTTTGGTATAAACACACTAACCTGACTCAGCTAGTCACTGTAAATTGATCGACAGCGCCTAAAGATAACCCAACACCACAAATGCGGAGACTATCAACTCCTGACCAAGCGCTAAAGCCGACCACACATTGCCGCCCAACCCATTCTATGCATGCTCAGACCCCCTCCATCACGCCACGATTGTGTCGTTAAGCCCCTCCCATAATTGTACAATATCGTCCAGGTTCCTACATCATGATAACTGTATTTGGAATTTGTTTTTGAGTCTACATGTCAAGCCGCTTGCGTGCTATTATTGAGTATATGTGTAATTGTCATGGAGTTATTGGGAGGCGGTTCCGGCCAACCCCAAACCTCTCTTAAATATTGTTGACTAAGGATCATTAGCAACAGATCCTCAGGTGCATAGAAAAGGGTAAAAGCTTACGTGGAGCCGGTTGGCCAAGCGTATTGCGTATCTGATTTGATGAGAATATTGTAAAGGGCCTCCTGTTCTTGTGGGTCCGTGAACCTATCACCGGCCATGGTAATGGCTAAACATACGTATCTTCAGGTCTGGTAATTAGCGAACCTTGATCGGAAATACAAAGAAAGAGATTGGACGTACGCATAGCATGTGACGTTGCGTGCGTTTGACTGCAGGAATATGAGTCAGTCATGGCGCTCAAGGGGGTGGGTTGGAACTGGTACCTCAGCAACTCCGCACACCATTCGGACATTCTTTTTAATCTCCTCATTGGTCTCTCTGAATGCCTTGGCTTGTCCAGGACCCAGCTTTGGGGTTTTAGGGTTGTGGGCCGCGAGGAGAATCTGAACCAGGTAATAATGCATGACACCGGTAATGACGGCATCGTTGAGGTACACAGCCTCTGGGAAGACACCGTTATCCTCGTTAAAGTACATGGGACAAAAGAACCACGGTCTTTCGGCCCACCAGCGGTCCTGGGTTTCTCGTAGCTGCTCCCAGATAGCTATGCTTTGTTCTTCCACGCCGTAGCAATAACGTACGCATGATGCACAGTGGAGAATAGTTAGGTTGGCAAAACTGCAGCCGTTATCATCCGGCACCACGAGACGCGATATGCTCTCCAAATCGAAGTTGGGATGTACTGGGCGGGTTTGAATAAAGGCCATGTGAATTTCCTGGCGGAGAGCGACCCAGAAGGCCGACCGGCGTAGACTGGTAAAATCACGCAACTTGTCTTGTGCGGCGATGAATACTCGCGTTCCCACAAGATGGGACTCGGAGGCCACCTCTGCCGACATGTTTGGAACGTCCAATTCCTCCATAAAGCGTAGAATAACAATGGCTGTTAATAGATTTTCGTCCATGACGGCAGCCGAACTCGATAGGGCGGGGATAAGGGCGTCGAGACAGTTTTGATGATATTTGTCGCCTATTAAGGGATCGAACTCGCTGATTCGACTGAGTCGCTTGGCCGAAGCAGCAAGGACGGCATTCATAAGTGGTGGGCACATGACGGCTCGGCGCGGAACCACAGTGGCAAAGTGTCGGTCGCTATCGCATAAGTCGAATAGGGGTGCCAGCTTTTGAACGTAGTTTTCGAACAGCATAGCCTCTATTGGGTCCGTGAGTGGCCATCTTGGTGTTTCTAGGTAGATGCCGGAGATCGCTTCGGCGCAGTCTGCCACAGGTGACGGCCCTGATACCCTGGGGCTGTCGACCCCAGGAGTACCGGCCTCGCTAGGAAGACTGAGGAGGCCTGCGGGGGAATGGGCGAACGGGTTAAATATACCATTTTCGTCGGTTACACTCTGCGAGCCACGGCTTGGGGTTTGACCCCCCTGGCTTGGATCTGATCGAGGGGTCGCTCTCCAGGATGTGAATGCGGAGTGACTGAGGGCGCGTTTCTTATGGGGACGCCCAGTGTCTGCAACCAAAGGGGACGAAGCTGCATCTAAATGCAGCTTGTCAGGCTTCTCGGGATCAGAAGATGGCTTGTCGGTGCCTCCCGATGGGCCAGATTGCGGCAATGGCGAGGAGTTTTGGCTGCGGTCATCCGCGTCAAGGACCAGGTCAGGGTTGTCAAGAGAGTCAAAGTTGCTTGTACCGGTACCAGAATCATGGATGTTTATGACGTCTGGGGTTTCATCAACGAAGCTCAACGTACGATTTGTGCGGACCCAAGGCTGGTCCTGGGCGAACTGGTAGTCGCCGCGTTTGGTGCTCTCTGGAGCTTTGCCAGAGCGAATGCTACAGCCATGTTAAGACGGGCTGCATGGAACCAATCAGACGAAACTCGCGGACTAACCTTGCATAACGGAACCGCACGCTGTATCCGCGTATGCACTCCGTTTCACTCTTGCGGCAGTTCGAACAAGGCCGATCAGAGTCACCTGTTTCGCGCACATGGTCAGCAAGCCTAGCGCAGCCGAGACATGACCACAAGCCGTGACCATTGAGGCAGATGCTATGGTTGGCTGATGTGGATAAGATTGGGAGATTAGGTCCTACATTTCAGGTGTCTAGAACAATGACCGATAGTTAGAAGACTATGTCTCTGGCTGCCAAGCGCCACCACCTAGGCGCACGGGCGATATTGCCCGATACCGCCATTGGGAGCAACATCTGCATCTGGAACGACTCACCTCTGTTTACAAACCTAGAGTGGCAAGATGAAGTCATTAGAACAAGTCCATTCCATTAAGGCGGGATAAGCGACATGGAGTGGGCCTACTTACCGTACAGGGGTTGAGCGGTTTGACAGTCGAGGTCGACGACGCCTGCATCGTTCATGGGCGAGGCGGCAGGGGGAGGGGGGGTGCCGAGGCGGGCGTCAGGCCATGGAGCGCAGGCTGAAGTGATCGGTGCGCACTCAGAGGGTCGGAAGACTGGAGACTGGAGGCTACAAACTGCTGCTGGACCTCCAAACTCAAGACCGGGTGCGAGGAGGAAGAGGTTGTGTATAGTAGACAAATGAGGGTTCCATGGCAAAATGCGGAAATTGCCTTTTTGAATCGCTTTGGGCAGGTCACGAACCCCGCACCTCGACGACGCGCTAGCGTGACCCCAGGGGGCCCCAGCACGGCCCCGACTTTGGAGGCGTAGGGCCCCGCTGCGCTGTGGCTAGTGTCGAGTGCTCTGGAGCGTGCGGGCTCTCCAGCGCATCTGAATCGACGCTTCCCCATGGGGCGTCTGCTCCCCCTCCCCCAGAGGGATCGTTTGGGTCATCTGGGGGCGGGTCCGATGTGCCGGCAAGGCCTAGATCATTGCTTCGGGGGCCAATCACTACGTCCAAATTACCATGCTTGTCTGCTTTCAGCGCCATGGATGTCATCTTAGTCGTAGCACGCGAGTAATGCTACACCCCAACTCTCGCCTGGCCTCCACTTCCCCGGGCCCCCCCTCCCATCAGCGGGCTTGATCCGAAAATGATCTCTTTCTCGGTTCTTGTGGTGTTCTCCTCGTTTACCGCGTGGTTTTACTTCTCCAATAACTGAGGTTCGGGGTTCGTCACCACCAACTGGACGCTAATGTGCCCTTGTCCTTCCAGAACCGAGTACTTGCCCATCAGCTTCTCTTGACGTTACCACCCTCCTCTCAGCTCGCAGCTGCAAAGAGGGACGTGCTTCAACGTCCGGCAAGCTTATAAGGGAGGCCTTGGAACGCTGATCCCTAGATTCGAGATCAGCATCACCTTCCTCATCATCTTCTGCCTCACTCACAACCCCCACAAGTTCCTGCGCTCTGCAAGCATCTCCTTGCTTGCTCACCGGGCATCGCCTCTTTGCACAAGACATCCTTGTTTTTTTATTTTCGTTTTAAAGTTGGAAATCATGTCGCACGACGATCTGAAAGAGGACATCAAGCACCTGGAGAATCCCACCTCTGGGGATTCCACCCAGGAGCTTGACTTGGAGGCGCTCGACACCATCGAGCTCACCAAGACCGGCAAGTTCTCGTGGCTCGTATCAATTACTGCTGCCATCGGCGGCATGTTATTTGGCTACGATACAGGCATTATATCAGCCGTGTTGATTTACATCAATGAAGATCTTGGCAAAGCCTTGACTTCTCAAGAGAAGGAACTCATCACTTCCATCACTTCTGGCGGTGCCTTCATTGGTGCCATCTTTGCTGGCGCGACTGCGGACAGATATGGACGAAAAGTTGCCATCTATGTGGGCTGCGTCCTCTTCACCATTGGTGCCATCCTCCAAGCTGCCTCCTTCTCGTTGGCTCAGATGACTGTCGGCCGTCTTGTTGTCGGCTTCGGCGTTGGCTCCGCTGCCATGATTGTCCCCTTGTAAGTTCCCCACAACCCGTGCCTCCCCCACACCAGCTTTAATCTTAACACTTTAATAGGTACATCGCCGAGGTGTCCCCTGCTAAGTACCGTGGACGCATGATTGGTTTGGATAACATGTCTATTACCGGAGGTCAGCTCATCAGCTACGGTGTCGGAGCTGGCTTTGCCCATGTTACTGGCGGGTGGCGATACAGTAAGTTCCCAAAATGGAAGTGCCCTCCTTATATGGACTTAGCTAACTCTTCTGAAAAGTGGTTGGTGGTGGTGCTATCCCTGCCCTTGTGCTCGGTTGCCTTCTTCCGTTCTGCCCTGAGTCCCCCCGACAGCTTGTGTACCTTGGCAAGCAGGAGGAGGCTGCATCGGTTATTCGACGAATCTACCCCAACGGCACCGAGGAGCAGGTTCAGAACAAGATGCGGGTTCTCAACTACCATGTGGAGCAGTCTAAGGCCATCAACGCTGGCAAGTCTCAGTGGTGGGTGTTCAAGCAGATGTACAACAAGCCTGCCAACTTCCGCGCTCTCGTCTCTGCTTGTGGTCTCATGGCCATTTCACAGCTCACTGGTTTCAACGCTCTCATGTACTACTCTCCCGTTCTCTTCTCTCTCGTCGGTTTCTCCAACCCTGTCGCTGTCGGAACCGTCATTGCTGGCACCAACTTCCTCTTCACCTTTGTCAACCTCTTGCTCGTCGACCGTGCCGGTCGCCGCAGAATTTTGCTTTGCACTGTGCAATTCATGAGTCTGGCTCTGGTTATTGCTGCCGTCTGCTTCCACTGGATCCCCGTTAACAAGGATCTTACCCTGGCCGATGATGCCAAGGTCGGCTGGGCTGCCATTGTTGTTCTCATCAGCATGGTGTTTTTCGTCGGATTTTACTCGTCCGGTATCGGCAACACTGCCTGGCTTTCATCCGAGTTCTTCCCTCTCGAGATCCGCGCCATGGGTACCATGATGCTCACCATGACTTGCTGGGGTTCCAACATCATCGTCGCCTCCACCTTCCTTACTCAGATGGAGAGCATGTCACCCTCTGGTACATTCGGCTTCTACGCCGCCATTTGCATGGCCGGCTACGTTTGCATTTACTTCTGCTATCCCGAAGTCAAGGGCATGACCCTGGAGGATATTCGAGAGGTGTTCCAGCACGGTTTCGGTGTTGCCAAGGCCCGCGAGATGCAGAAGCAAATGAAGGAGTCCGAAAAGGCTGCTAGCTCGAGGGCGTAAGGGGGGGGGTTGTAAATTTTGAGAAATTGGTCGGAGAATGTTGTGCTGGATCATCTTGCACTCCATCAATAGCCTAGAGTATCACAGATTAGCAAAGGCCTTTGGCTGCTAGAATATACAGTATATACCAAGATGCACGATTTTTGTTGATTTTCAAGTGATTCTCTGTGTTGATGTTCGAATGGCGATGCCCTTTTTCGAAACTCGTGGAAAGTCGGGCATGGTGTAGCGTGGGGGTGCGGTCAATGGTGACTACCAAGGCTCTAACTTAGAGATGATAGGTTTTCGTATTAAGAAACGCAGGTGAACACGTGGTTTTTTTTAAAGCATGAGAAAAGCAGTAAAGAAAGTGTAAAGCAATTGAGTTTATTATGAACTACTCCGTAAATTAGGGTATACGAAAAATCTTTCGATCGTGATCAGCTGCTTGAAAAAAAAGCCCCTGCATCGTGGAGATTTGGGGAAACACGCAGACGCGCAAGATAACCTTTGTTCCACCAACACGCGGCTATACTTGCCAGTGCAGACATTCAAATCACATCAGGGGGAAGACGACGGTGGTGTGGCTGCTTTGCGGGGGAGGGCCAAGAGCCTTCTCGAAGCAAGGGGCCACCCTCCTTCTCCTCGCGACAGGATTGGGAAACTACCAAACGGAGACGTTAGCGTCACGTGAAGAAAGCGGTACCTTGTTTGCGAAAGTCTAGCCGAGCCACCACACGAGGAGGCACGAGAACGCACGTCTCGCTTGGATTTGGGGCTCCCGACCGTTATGAGAAACCCCTCACCAGCATGGCCGTAGTGTGCCCCCCCCCAACTGTCAGACTTGGTCTCGCTGAGCTCTCCGACGGGCTTCTTTCCCAATCACGAGACAAACATCTGGGCGTGGGATCCTCTTGAGGCTCAGTGGGAGAGATTGTGGCCGCGCCGAGTCATGGGGTAGCGCCCCAGTCGGCCGGGGCATGCGGAGCATTTTTGCGGGGACCCCGAGGTTGGCAAGAGGCCACGAAATTACCCGATTGGGAAAATTGCACTCGGCGGTACTTGCTGTGTGTGGAAGAGCAAAACGGGCCTTGGGACGTCTCCACGCCCCCAAGGCGCCCCCGCCCTCGGCCCTCCACCACCCCCGGTTTGAGGCTGCACCGGCCACCGTCGCGGCTGGCCAACCAGCTTCCACCGCTCGCGGACCGGGGGAAGACATGGCCTTGATGAGCTTGCCGTCCTGGCGTCTGTCTTATGGGCTTAACCATTGGCTGGAACAGTCTCCGATCCAGGGCCTTGCCGATCTTGTGACGACCAAGATCCCACTACCGGCCTCTGTACGCGACTGGTTGACACCGCCATGCGCCCCTGCGCTGTCGTGGGGGAGGGAAGATTGATTTCCGAAAGCCGACTCTCAAGGTATAAGATTCTGGAGCTCGCTCATGACTGCTCTGGCCTTCTCATCCTCTCTCCAAGCAGTCAATTGATACCCGAGACGCTCGCACCTCTTCCTCCAGGCTTTACTTCGTGTCTCAGAACAAAAAGCCCGTCTTCCCAGTCGACTTATCTGTCCGCCCGCACTCAATTCTCCTCCCTTCAACCACTTTTCTCTCTCTCTCCCCCTCAGTCACAATGGCCAAGAAGCTTCAGGTCGCTATTGCCGGTCTCGGCCGCATGGGTGCTCGCCACGCCCTCAACTTCTACGCCCGCACTCCTCGCTGCGAGGTCGTCGCTGCTTTCACTCCCGTCGAGAAGGAAGCTCAGTGGGCCAAGGCCAACCTCGACGGCTGCACCGTCTACAGCGACTACGATGAGATGCTGAAGCACCCCGGCCTCGAGGCCGTCGTCGTGGCCACCGTCACCACCGCCCACGCTGAGGAGGCCATCAAGGCCATTGAGGCCGACAAGCACGTCCTGTGCGAGAAGCCCCTTAGCACCAGCGTCGAGATTGTGAGTTACACCCTCCTGCCACAGCCGACCCCACCTGCAAGGATCTTGCTAACACGCAGTCTTCCCCCAGTCGCAATCCGTCGTGGATGCTGCCACCAAGAAGCCCCATCTCAAGGTCATGTGCGGTTTCTCCCGCCGATTTGACGCTTCCTACCGCGATGCCTTCAACCGCATGGACGGTGGCCAGATTGGCCGCCCCTCCGTCTTCCGCTCCCAGACCTGCGACAGGCTCGACCCCTCGGGCTTCTTCGTCGCCTACGCCGAGTTCAGCGGCGGCATCTTTGTCGACTGCAACATCCACGATATCGATCTTGCTCTCTGGTTCTTCGGCCAGGACTCGATCGTCAAGAGCGTCGTCGCCAACGGCATCACCGCCGTCCAGCCCGAGCTGCGCACCCACAAGGACGTCGACAACGGCATTGGCCTGGTCGAGTTCTGGGGCGGCAAGATGGCCTACTTCTACTCCTCCCGCATGATGGCTGCCGGCCAGCACGACATGACCGAGGTCATCGGCACCGAGGGCAAGCTCGCCATCAACGCCAACCCTACCGGCACCCTGGTCGAGATGCACGAGCACACTGGCGTCCGCCGCGAGATCCCCCACGACTACTACGGCCGCTTCGAGCACGCCTTCGTCACCGAGGCCAACGAGTTCACCGCTGCCTGCCTCGACAACACCCGCCTGCCCTTCAAGCTGAGCGGCGCCGTCCAGGCTGTCAAGATCGGCTGCGCTCTCCAGGAGTCGCTCAACTCTGGCAAGAAGATCTACTTTGACGAGACCGGCCGCCGCATTGAGAACCCCAAGCTGTAAACAAGAAAAACCACCGGGAGAGGAAAAGACGGGAATAGGGAAACTACTATCATGTAAGGGAATTATAGAGCCTAGAGCTAAAACTGCGACGAATTCTTTCGACGATTAATGTTATCTTCAATCACATGCAAAATAAAAAGATGAAAATTTCTTCTTTGCATCTAATGCAATGCAATGCAATAATATCCTGTGAAAAATGGCGTCCGTCTGTCAGCCATCGGTGGAGGCGACTCCACAGAAGCTCCCCACTCTCAACGAAGCCTCCGTCCGTGCACACCCCAACGTCGGGGCCCGCTCCCGGATCATTTTGGGGTTTCATTGAGACGGGGCTCCTTTTCTTAGGAGCTAGGGGGCTGACGTCGCCGCATCACCGGTGAGAAATGTAAATGTGAGCTGTCGCGTAGAATGAGCAATACCATACAACCTTTGGGTGATTGGAACGGAGGTGCTTCTCAGTGGCAAAGGTACAACAATCCCGGCCAAAATGACCACTTCTGAGCAAAAATATCCTAAACAAAGAACCTAAGGGATTGTTTGTTAGGTAAATATCTTTATTTAGGTATTAATTTTTATTTATTTTAGGTAAACATGCTAAGAGCTGGGGTCTTTCGCAGAGATCCCGTGCTGCAAAGTGACAAACTAACAATCATTCAAGGGTTCTATTGTATACTCCAATAATGTGAAAATGGAAAGTGGTCATTTTGTGTCTAGTCATACCCAGCCCTCGTTTCGCCTCTGGCTGCGATGGTGGCCTGTGACATCATAGTGTTTGGATAAGATGAGCCGCGAAGACGCTAAGATGGTTGAGAAAAGATGATGGGCGTGCTTGACTAGCAATGATGAAGAAAACGGAGACTTTTTTTCTTCTCAAATTGATGCGCTAGGGCTCGGTTAAGTGATCCTCTGCTCCTCTCGACTCGCCTAACTTGGTGGCGTTGTTTGTAGCGATCCAACCGATCTACCGAGATACAGTCATACTGTGGAAGACAAGGGAGACGCGTGACATTGCAGTGAATACAGCGGCATGCAACTTAACACGATCATCATCCTCGAATATGGCTGGATCAAAGTGCTTTGAGAATGGATGGCAAGTGATAGGGGAGACAGTTATGGGATTTGTGGCACATGGTCATAACTCTAAATTATTGGAGAAATGCCAAAAGCGTTGTCTTGAGGTGCTAAAATTGCAGTGCTGTCTAAATGCTACCACCATTTTTGAACGCGGTTAACTGATTTCTTTTCATTGGCCTTTTCCACTCTGCGTGTAACAACACCCATGCCGTTAGATCATTTCAATACACCAGTCACTGCAACAGCTAACTACCGCGACAAAAAGTCCAGCAACCCAAAAAATAAAAACATACAACAGCGAGGATTCCCCGGTCGTCACCGACCCGAGTACTAATTCACCGCTTCTCAGCTTGACTATGGGAGAGCGGACGGGATCCCGTATTTTCTGAGAGCTATGGTCGTATGTGATAGAAGCCGGAAGTGAATGAGATTATATTTTGTTGGACCATTGGAAATGCAGCCAAACGATTTCGCAGTTTTGTAGGTTGCTCCATTTGGACTGTTGCCGATGTAATCAGACTACCTGTGGGTTCTGCCAGGCTTCTACTGAGGATTCCGTAGTATTCATGCACCGCGACTATGCTGCGGTATGTATCTGTATACAAGGTCTAATGGGGCTTTCCTAAATTTTATACTAATGGGCGTTGCAATGCGTCTGCAACACCCGGGTACACGTAGCTTTGGTAGGTTAGGATGACCCTGCCGCATCAACTTTTACTGCGAGTATTGGTAGGACCTGTGTTGTTTTCACTCGCTTGTCAGACTATGTCAAGATAAAATTATGCTTGGCTTGACACCCTCGCACCTGAGAATCCTAGGATTCTGGGCTTGCTGACCGATCAGTAATGAATAAAAATGGAGAATTTTTCTCAAGTTGATTCACTGGTACTCGGTTGAGTGATCCCCTGTCGTTCTTGGCTCACTTGGCTTAGTGGCGTTCTTCGAAGACATTCAACTGATCAGCGTCTTCGTGTATGCTTGCTTTTCAAAGTAATTTTGGACTGGATGGAAATGCACAAACAGGTGTGAGGGTAGACGCTTAGTATGGAATGGGTGGGTCTTTGTCCGTTGTCGCCTAGTTGGAGAAATTCTGTAAGCCTTGGAGATGTGGGGGCGCATCTTCCAGTGATTGACACCGCACATTTTGACCGCGGGTTCTCAATGGCCGTCCAGCTTTTCACTGCAATTTTAGCCACTCCAACTCACTTCAAGAAGAGGGAAGAAATACCGTCGGGACAACAAATCCGGCATCCTTAGCGTTGTATCATTAGACATCCGTTAAAAACGCATTCTGATGTAAGTATAATGCTTCGAATCAGACTAATATCATTGTGAGACGGAGGTTCTTTATCCGAGGTGCCTGTGCATTGCACCTCCCTAAAACCTATGGTTTGTACGAGTATTTCAAATTCGCTTATCGGGAGAAAGCTCTGTTGCCACCAAATTTTAGGACCTTGCGAAGATAACCTTCTGCCTGGTTTGGTGTCTTCAAAGCTAATAGCTGTATCTCCTTTTTCTTTCTTTTTTCTCAATGGCAAGTCGATTTATTGAAGGGACTGTGCCCATGCAGTGTTATTTTCTATTGTCACAATCAATGTGGTGGACAGATCGAAGACTCATGATCATTCTCTTTCATGCTTGGCCAACCAGATAATGAAGGAAAACGGGGAGTGCTTTCACTAATTGATGCGCCGGGGCTCGAGTGGATGATTCTGCTGCTCTCGGCTGACCTAACTTGGTGGCGCCGTTCGTAGCGATCTAGTCGATTAGGATTCCCAAACATGTCTACTTTTGAGAGCAATGTCACAATGAGTGGAAATTCGTAAATGGTAGGGAAAGCAGTCAGTATAGAATGGGTGGGCTCCGTCCGTCGTCGCCTTCTTGGAGAAATTCTTAAAGCTCTTTCTTGACGTGAGTGGGATGGGCCAAAATTGAAGTAAAAAAGCCAGACTACCACCGGGAGCGGTTTAGCAAAGCTAAACCACAGGAGTCTCTACTTTTCTAATTAAGCTTATTTGGGCATTCATAAAAGAAATAGAGGCAGAATGCTTTGAATCAGACCAATATAATCATGAGGCCGAGGTATTTATACCCAGGATCTCTCCCACCCATTACACCTTTTTCATTGCTGTGGCTCGTACGAATACCAGCTGTGAAGTTAAGATGCAGAGCTTGTTGTGTTGGCTTGGGCCATAATTCAGATATCACTATGGGTTGGGGCATCTAACTTTTGATCCAACAATGCCCCCGCTGCACGGTTTTGTGGCAAATTATACATGTAACGACAGTCACTTCTCGCATTGTTCACATCTTAATGTATTCTAGGAGAAGATCTTAGCAACATTCTGTCAAGTCCGAAAGGCAATTTATTCACAGCGAATTAATGATGCATTGACGCCCAGTTTGGGAGAGCATACAGAAACTCACATTGAATCATCGTACAAGAGCTATAATTAATAGTAATGACACTAAACGCGAATCACATTTCGCCCATGCATAGACACGGCATGAGCGGGCAATCAGCATTTATGTTCATTTTTCATATTCTTGGATGCCATTGCGGCTTATAATTTTGTATGTATTGTCTTTAATAGTGCTATCCTGATATCAAAATAAGTTTTCCCCCCACATCATTATTCATTCCACCACATCGTCTACCCATATCATACATCCAACGTCGACTTTCCAGGGCTCACCTCATAAGTCCTTGTAACCATTATACCCTCCTGGTTTCCACTCCCATCACTATTTGTACTCGCCCGAATATTATTTTGGAACCCGTTGTAATCTGGCTTGGTGGTGTACTCTGCTTTCTTGACAATGTGCTCTTCGCTCGAGTTTTCGCACAGGTCCGTGACCATCGTCCGATGACGGTTGGAGGTGTTGCTCGGACCAGCCGCTGAACTTCCTCCGATGGTGGCCAGTGGGTGGCCCCCGTAACCGCTCGACTTGTAGTTATAGTTGTCACTGCTTCCCTTGCTTGAACCGATCCAGCGGGATGCAGAGAAGAGAGGCTTGATGGCGGCGGCGTTGACGGCAATGATGCCCACAAACTATTGCATGTTAGACAAACCATATGCAAAAGCTTTTATTGCCGCATCACAAGGACGACTTACTGTTTCCCGAATGGCCCAGATTGTGCTGGTGTTGATACCCGAGATGTCCCTGAGGGACAGAACGCAACGCAAAAGTGTTGCAACCATGATGAAAACTCCAGAGCACAGCAATACTCCAATAATCAACTTTCGCTTAATGCTGAGTTTTACTTTCCAGAGGAGAGGCAAAGGGATGCAGACGATGACAAAGTCCGTGCTTAAGCCAGGGTTAGCGTGTCGCTCCCGGTTTTGCATCTTGTTGCAAAACTCACCAGAGATTGAGGACAACAAGTGTCAGATAGTTGGCAACCGCAAGCGTACACTGGTCTGCGCCCGGTTAGTTGCATCCAGCCAAAGAACATGATGCATCACACTTACCACCTGGGTACGGCCTCACTTGCCAATTCTTGTGTACAGGAGTGCAATGGCCCCAGATGACAGCGATTACGCCAACATAGGCCACCATCGTCACATATTGGGTCCATTTAACCACCTTCCGGTGCTTAAGGCCAATGCTAAACAGATTGTCAGCAAATATCATACCAACAATACAGACGTCTTACGTCATGCGGCTATAGAAGCACAGCATTGTGCCTTTCAAACACCAAATAAGTGTTACATAAAAGTTCCAACCGGCGAGAAGGCATTTCGAGCCAAACACAGCCTTCTGGATCTCTTCTTCTGTCATTGTCGCGCTGACGTCGTTCGTAATGCCGATGTTGGTTCCATTTTGGCCTAGGTAAGTCAGCGATACTATTTCGGAGTTTCCTTTTTTCGGAGAAAAAGCAATGTTGCGCGTGCGTTTGACGTGGCTTGTAGCGATCGTGCATATAGTGTTGGTTGTTGGTTATGGGGCATGGAACAGCACTTACCGATGAGCTCCAGCATGACCAGCTCAGCCTGCATGAAATACAACTGTCAGAAATGGCCAGTAACTGGCTCGGCGCATGGGGGAGAGAGCTTACAGTCCAGAACACCAGGGACAGGACCGCAAATAAGTCATCACCTTGCCACTCTTTGAACCCGACCGTTTTCCACCGCGCAAAGTATCGGAGAAGCAAAACCACGGTCCCAATGCCGTACTCGGTCCAGGCCTCCTTTTGAAAGGGCGTCGCGGCAGGCATTTCGGAGCTGGTTCTTCACCGACGACCCGATGAAGAGTCGTGGTGCAAAGTAGGTGTATGTCGAGAACTGCCAACGGTCGCGGGAAAAGAAAGGTAAGGAAGACGGGATGGATGTATAATAAGAGACCCCAGGTCCGGAGAAAAACCAAGCCTCAAGGGAAACTGAAACGACCAACTGCGGCTCACCAGAGACGAATTGGAAAAGTCCCTGGTTTATTGCCACTTCAAGTCCATCACTCGTGCAGGTGGGCCGGGACGTGGACGAGTCTAAGAGCAGAATGCCGATGCAGAGATGGCTGGCACAGACCATGCCGGCGCAACATCACGACAATCACTCTTCTCTCACCCGGCCGTCTCTCATCACATCATTGCACGTTTCCCCTGAGCTCCCATACAACTGTGATTGCCGCAACAATCCCATGCTAGCCAAGGACGCCAAAACCGATTCTCCCTCAGCCGTGTGAATAACGGCTCGACTTAATTAAGGCGCAAGGGTATTGAGTCAGGTCCGGCCTCTGCAGCGTTCCATTCCGGCGGCTCCCGGTTGGAGACTGCCAGGGGTCTCGGGGGTACGATGCAATAGGTTGGGGAAGCGGGATTGGGGATCTCGGCACATGAGTGGAAGAATCCGGGGCGCCCCAGTCGGTCTTTTGGAACACTGGGGGGTCTTTCGAAAAAGAGTGGGCGAGCGGGTCCGATATGGGGCGAGGATATAGAATGTTACCATATAGCTTCCCGTTAATGCGGCCACTGAGAAACTCGGTGCGCGGGCAACCGAAGACGGGACATGGCAAATATCGCGTATCATCCTAGCAGCAGTAACATGGGATAGAGATATAGATAGAATTGAGGAATAAATGGCGCAAGATAATCTCGATCTCGTATAGTTTGGAGTTATTTTATTTCGCATATCATTTGTTGCCTTCTCCATTTTCTGCTGTTGGTTGTGTTCGGATACCACCCACCCTTGGCCGCCTTGCCGAACCAACCCTTGATTCAACTTTTAGAGCACATCTGTCAAGGCTCAAGATGTCGTCGGGCTGCCCAAACAAGTGGAACGTGGCGCCAAGCTAAAGCGATGGCGCCCGTGTTTTGGTGCCTGTTTTAGTTGATAATTCTGGTTTGGCAAGTTGAAGAGCACGTTCTGCATGGAATGCTTCCCGCCTCACTCCTGTTGCACTAGCAAGGGGCGTTGGCCCCAATCCCTGCGTGGCTGTTGGTCGTGGTGTTGGTGGCTTGCAACCGCCTTCTCCTCTTGCGACGCTGCTGGTGAAGGTCGATGGTGGGATCGGCATCCGATTGGATCCCTCACCTGGCCAAGTCAAGCTGTTGCGTGTCGAGGTACGCGAATTGGCCAGGGTTTTGCACATCTTTCCTTGGGTGTCGTGATGTTCCTGGCATGCGTGCCCGATTCCTTTAGCCAACCGATGGGACCAGATGGCGTGTTGCAGTGTTACAGCTGTAACAGGATCGTTACTGTTGCAGAAGCTTAGGCCGAGTACGATGCTTTGAGGCCCGGCTAGGCTTCTTCTTTTGTTTGGGGCTAGGGATGCGAATGGCAAAGGCGGTGCCATGACTATTCCACTTATTCCCAGTCCCATGCTATAAAGTGCTCGCGCGGCCGGCTGTTGCATGGAACAATCCTCATTGATAGTCACAATTTTACATTCTTCCCCTTTCGTCACTAATAATCTTACCATGGCTGCCCAGGAGGCTTACGATTTTATTGTCTGTGGGTAAGTCGTTGAACCCGCCCCGCGTGCTCAGATACGATCGGCAATCCCAAACCAGTATCCCTTGTTCTAACGGTTTTCTTCAACAGTGGTGGCACTGCCGGTTGCGTTGTGGCATCGCGGCTTGCTGAGAATCCCGATAATAAAGTCCTTGTCATTGAGGCTGGCCAGCACAATGAGCATTTGGAAAACGTCCACATGGCTGGCGGGTAAGTCCATGGTCTCTACGAGGTTGGGCCGCCACTGACCCCCTTTCTCAGTTGGTCACAAAACTTTGACAGTGAGACGGACTGGAACATCATCTCAGAAAAGGGAGCTTCAGTCAACGGCCGCCAAGTTAAGCTGAGCCGGGGCAAGTTCCTCGGTGGCTGTTCTGGATGCAACGGTACGCTGTGTATTCGTGGTGTCAAGCAAGATTATGACGATTGGGCTCTTCCCGGTTGGAGCGGTGAGGAAGTCTTTTCCTACATGAGCAAGGTGAACAAGCCCCAGCCCCTTCCTCGTAGATTTCTTAGTCGTTGGCGTGGGATGTCCCGCTGGCTTCTTCTCAGCCTTAGCACCTTGCTTTTTTTTCTTCTGCAACGCTAACCTCAGCACCTAGGCCGAGACATTCAATGGCAAGCCATGGTTCGAGGAAAACAAAGATGCTCATGGTTATTCGGGTCTAGTCTCAACAGCGCCGCACGACCTCGCGCCAATCTCGGATCTTATCAAGGATTCGATGGTGTCCAAGGGACTGCCGCTAGACCACGACATTTTTTCCCACGGCAGCAACCCGCACGGATGCGGCCATGCCATTAGAACCGTTCACCAGGGTCTCCGCACTACTGGCGCCGATTTCATCACTAAGGCTCCGCCAAGAGACAACTTGCATCTGATGGTGGAGACCCATGTCGACAAAGTCATCATTGAAAAGGACACAGATGGTGAGCTGAAAGCCACCGGTGTCCGTGCCGTTCAGGCCGACGGCACTGTCATCAATCTCACGGCTCGAAAGGAAATCATCGTCTCAGGAGGTGCCTACTGTAGCCCGAACATCCTAAACCGCTCTGGTATTGGCGCCAAGGATGAGCTGGAGAAACATGGCATTGCCACACTCGTCGATCTCCCTGCCGTTGGTAAGAACTTGCAAGACCACCTTGTACGTTAGCCTCTTGCGAACCATGTGACTCCGCCTGCTAATCCCGTGTTTAGATCGTCTTCATGTTCTATGAGACAGAAAAACCTGGTCTAACCAACGATCACTTGGTGTACCACGGAGATGCGTTTGCCAAGTCGTACGCTCTTTGGAAGGAAAAGAAGGAAGGGTTCCTTTCCACTTTTCCCTTTGGCATTTTTGCCTACGCGCGCCTAGATGAGCGTCTCGCAGACTCTGAGCTATGGAAGTCCGCCCCCCGAGAGGAGGGTCGTGACCCAATGGGACTGGCTCCCAACCAACCAAACATTGAGTTCTTTACAACTGAGTGCTATGGTGGACCAAAACAATTCGACCAGTTCCCTGGTGATGGCCAACATGCATTCAGCATGATTGCAGAGCTTTTCGCGCCCAAGTCGCGAGGAACAGTGACGCTTCGCAGCGCCGACGCAACTGCCCTCCCGATCGTGGATTGCAACTACCTCGCTGATCCTTTGGACCTTGAGGTCCTTGCCGAAGCGTGCAGGTTCGGTAACGAAATTATTCTGGAGGGTGCTGGCACCAAGGATATCGTCAAGGGCTCTTGGCCACGAGACGCCAAGCACCACGAGTACAAGACCCGAGAGGACTGGATGCCCTACGTAAAGGAGCAGGCGACAACATGTGAGTATCCTCCTGACGAAGATCAGAAAAAAAATGGCACCACTAACATGCGCTCCACAGGCTATCATGCTGCCGGTACCTGCGCCATGGGAAAGGCCTCTGACCCTAAGGCGGTAGTAGACGAACAACTGCGGGTAAAGGGCGTCAAGGGTCTTCGGGTGGCTGACTGCAGCGTGATGCCCCTGCTCAACAATGGGCACACTCAGATGCCTGCCTATGGCATCGGTGAGAAGGCTGCTGATCTGATCAAGGCCTCATGGAGCGACGAGGTCGCCAAGGTGGCTGAGGAGATGTCCAAACTGTGAATTGACATGTGTCATGTGATTGAGTCCGGCGGCGATGGTCCGGTCTGTGCGTACATAAGGGTCTGCGATAGTGTAATAGAAGACAGGGCCTAAATTAGGCCATGACAAAATTCCATGCAAGGAAGTCAATCGGGAAGTGCAAGATTAGATCGACGGTGGTGAAACGAAGGAGACGAGACGCCACCGTCCATGTACGTAACGACATTGTCGTCGAAAGAAGACTAACAGCGTGTGGGGCTGGCCAGCACATCATCCCCTGGAAGATCATCAAATTACAGCCAATAGAGTAACGAGTTCCACTATATCCACTCAGCTTTGGAGATTCCTTCCAAGGGTCCATGTACCCGTTCCACCTCGCCAACCCCAGCCAGGGAATAACCAACCGCGCTCAGCTGCCTGCCCCATCTCTCCCCCGGAAGCCTTCAGCTGGCCCCCTAAACCCCCGAGGTCTAAGCCCTACCGCGGGCCTCAAGCCGTTGTCCAAGGGGAGGATGCTCCGCTCGGCGTGGTGCCATGTAGATCCCGCCCAATACGCCAGAGTGGGAAAAAGGTATTCCCGGATGGCAGGTGAAGCGCGCCTAGCGAAACCCTCCCCCGGCCAAGGCTCCGCGCTGGAACTCGACTCAACTCAAGACAAACTCGCTGCTAGTGCCCTCAAATGCCGAAATCGACCCCAGAATGCTCCGCGAGTCCCCATAGTACTTGACTCGGTAGGTGCCCGCCTCCGCGTTGCCTGCAGTCTCCCAAGTGATATCCACCTCGCTGTACCCCAAGAGCCAGTTGGTACGGCGCCAGGTGTAGACCAGGAACCAGTCGGCATCGTCCTTGACCTGCGTCCAGGCTCCGCTGCTGCTCTTTTTCTCAATGGCAGCAAACGTCTTCTCCAGGCGGAGGTTGTTGCGGGGATTGGCTCCCTGGAATGTTACATTGACATTATCACCAACACTGTAACCTGACTTGGCGTTGGACACGACGGCGCCGAATGAGGACCCGATCGGCGCAGCATCGTACACGACGCCTGTGATGAAGGAAAGGGATGCTGCTCGGTTGTCTGGGGGCAGGGTTCCCTGGTCGGGATGGCTGCTGGCATCTGGCGCAAGGTATCCCAGGTTGGACACAGTTAGGTTGATGTAGGCATCCAGTTCATGCCGGCCGTAGAGCGTCGATGCCCCCTCGTACCGCTGCACATCATATTCCTCAGGGGTGGCAACGTAGTGCGCGTACGTGTTTGCAGGCCCGCCAAGCACCACGATCGGATCCGCGCTGAGGAAACTGGATGCCTCCTCGGCAACCGCGCTCCTCCATCGCCGCCCGCTCATGGTGGTGGCTTCGCTGGGGCTGATGATGATGAGCAGCTGGCCAGCGCGCAGCACCTGGATGTCCACGATGTTGGGGGTCCATGCGTAGGGCTCTGAAATTTCGCCGACATCAAGGAGGATGGGCTTCGGTTGCTGACACGCCTTTTGCTCAGCCGATGGTGTTTTGAGGACACCTGAGACGACCGCCCACAGCGGGTTCGCGTCTGGGTCTCCCGAGTCGCTCTGCGTAAAGTCGAAGAAGCCAGGCCAATCGCTTGTTCCCGCGGCAAAGGAATATCCCAGCGCGGCAGGGCACGTCTTGGCGGTGCTTCCGTTTGTCAATCGGAACTCCCAAAACAACATGTCATGAAAGAAGTGGAAGCTCTTTACACTAGACCCCACAACGGGCGTCGATGATGAACTCATACTATCCTATTTTTTTTTCTTTTTGTTACCAGTCATTCGACTCATTCGTCAGCAGAAAACTTACATATGCTTTTAGAGCCCCAGCGTACTGACGACGCCCAATCTCATAGCAGCTCGACACACCAAGGTCAAGCTTCCTAAACTCGGGTCCTCGACCGTGGCAAGCCTGCGCCTTTCCGTCCGCACATGTGCTATTTTCAAAGCTACATTCGGCTCCTGACCCGTCGTCGCAATATGCGCCAAGTGTGTTTGGTGTTGTGTCGCCGACATTCGCTTGGCTAAAGCCGGCCACGAAACCGTCGGCGGCTGAGTCGTCATCTTCCATTGCGCTCTCAAACATCCACGCCGCAACTCCTTTGTTATCACCCGCCACGTGCGTGTTGTTTCCAAGGAGCGAGGTTCCGTGAACCGGCAGCCATGTAAGGATACCAATGTTTTTGCTATCGGAAGCTCTCTGGAACCGCAGTACTGTGAGAGTGGTATCTACTTCGGTTCCATATTTGGCGCGTTCCGCCTCTGGGTTGTGGATGTACGCATAAAGTGACCTGTTTATCGCTGCATCACTAACTTCTGCAGTGTCAACGTCCAAGTATCCCTAAAGAGTGGTCAGAGTCTCTGCGAAAAAGGAAAAGAAAAAGAAAAAGAAAAAGTCGAGTACGCAATACGTACTTCCTCGAGACTCTCGTGGGCACGCTTAATGGAGAGCACGGCACCATCAACAATTGCCTGGAGGCTCTCTTTGCTAAAGCCCAAGGTGGATATCTGAGGCAGGAGGTAGTTGAACCAGCCTCCAGGACCAGCATGAGAATGTGTTCCCGTTACGGCAACATTGTGCTGGGTATAAACCGAGTACTCGCTGCCGAGGGCTGCAAGTGCATCCATGATCCCATTTCGCACCGCTGTGTCGCCGGATTGGGTATCCAAAACCAGATATACAAAACGATCACTGGGGTTATCTACGTCTGCTACAATGAATGCTCTGCTGTATATGCGCTGTCGGAGCCCGGAACCGACTTGGTCCATATCGGCGTATCCAGCAAACTACTCATGTTAGCCTCGCCCGTCGAGAACGAATGGCGGACGGGCATACTGTCAGTTCGACCTTGAGAAGCGTTAGAATTTTTACTTGTCAACCATGGCAATATACTAACCACCGGGCCAGTTATATCTCCCTTTCCAACACCGATCAAATACTTGTCGCCTGAAGCTCTGGGCTTGACTTTGGGTGCTCCTCCATTCGGACCTTGCCCTGAGGGGGCTGGCGTCGCATCTACAATAGAGAACAACAACAAAAGGAGAATAACAAAGACTTGTCGAAGCGTGGTACCATTGTACCCTGCTGTGAGATTGAGAACCATAATGATTGGTCCGCCACCTCTATGTAAGATTGATCAAAGTGCGTTTCATCAACTCTCTACGAGGATACTAGCGCAGATCATACAGAAAGCGGCCGCAACCTTCAGATCCGAGGCGGGGAGCGTGCCAATTTATGCCATAATTGCCAACCCGTGTTCTAATGCGCCAGCGAAAGTACGCGAGGTCGACCATCAAGCAACCAGTCTATAATTACGGACTTATTGGCCCTCGAGCCGTGCCTTTTTTTTGCTTCCTGAGATGATGATGTGGGGCGGTGATCAGTTCCTCAATGGGACCAGGGCTGCGATAGCAGTGGCTTGTTCGAGAATGGGCGCGGCCCTGATGCAACCCCACGTCACAAGCGATGGCGGGTGAAATCCAAACGGCGATGCAGGCCCGCATCCTGATGGTGTCGTGAGGTCATGTGGGAGGGCGCTCCTAGGACAGGAACAGGGCATGCGGAGGCACGCTGGCCGAAACTTTTGTCGCGCGTAGCGAGGCCAATCAGGTTTTACCAACACACATCAACCAGGGATCATCCTGCGCAAAAGGGAGCGTCCTCCGTGGGGTGCTAGATAAGCTCGGCGACATAGATCCATGGGAAATCTTGGAAGTTGCAGCTTCACCATGCACTAGTTGGCTTCGCTTAGCTCAATTGATAGGTCGCGTTCGGAGGCTTCGCGGGCCTCGTAGCATTTATGGAATGAGGTGGGTGGTAGTATAAGCCACATGAAGAGACCGAGGCAAGAATGAGCACATGGAATTATTGATTTCTCCTCTCCGTGAGGCCATAACAGATTGTTCTTTCAGCGTATCCGGCCCTCGGTTACTTGACTTTGTTGATCGATTCATTCCCCTTTATCGTGGTGCCAGTATCACGCGACACTAATGGAGACTTGTCGAACCGACCCATTAATAACATGTCGAATAGATCCTTGGGTTCATTTCATTAAATACTATTTCGCTACTAGGGGAACCTAGTTTCATGATATGCGCTCTATTACCTAACTTATCAATTGCCGAGGAGCCCGCCGTTGTTTTGATAGATCCGCACGTTTCTTTTTCCTTCTTGGCAAACATCACCATCTCCATTCTATATGCACCCTCTATCGCATTTCGTTCTTCCAATGGACGGAACCATTGAGCCTATGGATATCGGATAGTGGGAAAGGTTCCAGGCCAATCAGCACTAAATGTCGCGTACTAAACTATCGAGATCAACACGTGTCGATGCGACATGCCCTCCACCAAAGTAGCTCATGAAGATAGTAATAATTCAAATATTTAGCCATGTACTACTGGCTGGTGGTATTCTAAATGACGGTAAACACTGAGGTATAATGGGTCCCAACTTCCAGTCCCTGCCTAAACCAATAAATATTCCAACGCCGCCCATGTCCACCCGTACGCCATCCCATGATGCATTTCCTCGCCTAAGTACCCGCCTACTCCATAATTCATTGGCCACGACTGCGGCTGTATTCTACAGTTACCGTGGTTGTTTGCAGAATGGCCTTTCTGCTTATACCACCCATGATTCCTCTCTCGGAATCGCTATCGGACCAGTTCGAAACATCCCCGTTCTGGCCGCCCATTATTCTCAAGTCGTTTTGAACACCTACAGGTCCCAGGGTAATAGAATCGCTCCCACAGCCCTCTTCTTCGTCAAACGGGTCACGGTGGTAGCGATCCCGACGAGAGCTAGATGGGGCCACTGTTGTTCGAGTCGGGAGCTTGGAGTTGTCTCCAGATCCAGACTTGCTGCCGTACCATGATTCTCCAATAATCTTAGGTGCGACATACTTGAAGAATTTTCTGAGCGTAGGCGTAGAAGCGCAGGTGATGATCAAGTTTGCCTCAACAATGCTGGGTTGGGTTAGCTTTGCAATGTAGCAAGGGTACAACTGTGACTCACATCCAGACACTAGCCCATGAAACTACCCACGTTGAATCGGGGTCTGATAGGAGTGATGGTAGAAGAGTAACACGAACAATAGATGTGACAACCGTCATGGATCCAACGCAAAAGATGATGAGCAGGCCAATTTTCTGTCGTCGCGGAATCTGCAGCTGGAGGACCATTCGGATCGGTAGAATGAACAGTATCACATCAGATACGATGTTTGCCACAGCAGTCGCAATGTACATTGCCGGTCGATTGAGGCATTTGCCTTTAGTGTTTGTTACGTCCCAGTTCATCGCCATTGGCCGGCAAGCAAAGACGAGGGGAAAGAAGAGTCCGACAGAGTAGCCGACAACCAAGACGATTGTGGCCCATGTTGCTATCTTGAACCATCGTTGGGGGGACAGTCGGAGGTAGAATATTAAGAGAGCAATTTTCGCACACGATCCGCAGGCGACGTAGATGAAGGCCGCTAGATAAACATCCTGAAACAAGGTTCGTTAGTTGCATGCAGACGATAATGCATCCACGGTGAAACTTGCCAGCAAATATATGTTGAATTTCTCAATAGAGATTTCCCAGGCATGCACTCCTCCAGCTCCCATTGCGAACATGTCTGAGGCAAGTCAGTACCAGACAACCCAAGGGGTGTCATGAAAAATAACTTACGGATGCAAAGTCCAATGGTTGCCAGTGCGGTTAACTATCAATCTCGGTTAGCCTTTTTCTTGTTATCGTTGATCAAGATCAACTCGATCAATCCCGCGGCTTTCTTCCAGTTGGGATGAGGAAGACACAAGCTCAACGCCATGCGCAAATTAACGTACGTAGGAAAAAATAAGGAGAACTATCCAATCAGTCAGCGATCTCAATTTCGAATCCATTGAGATGTCCGGTTCTTTCATTCCTTGCTTCCGCCGAGGTAAACGTGCTCAACGTCAAGGGGGTCACAAGAGGTAACGCCCAGAACGCGCCCAGTTTGTGCAACAACAATGAAAACGGTAAATTAACTCACCATCGTCGATTCCTAATCCTCCCACAAGGCAAAACTTTACATACATTCTTTGGGCAAAGCAGACCAAGGAAATAGCTGATAGGAAAGCGGTAATGTAGTAGACCTCGGGCACAGCAACCCTTTGGGGGTGGTCAAAGTCAACCACGTAGCCCGCCGGGGCGGCCAAGAGAGTTGTCACGCCGTCGATAACGGGCATCTTGGCTGTGAAAAGGGTGAACTTGTGAACATTCGAAACAGCCGTCAACTGTGGACGGATTGTCGTCGCATAAGGGTAGGCAACCGCGGCGCAAAGTAGAAAGAAACAACAACAAGACAATCGTAAATGAATGAAAGATGGGACGATGGATTAATATGAAAATGGGCTCACTTTTTTTCCCTAAAGCACAAACCAACCTGTTGAGTTACACTTCTCCATGACGTCGCTGCAGAACACCTGGACTTGCATGGTCTTCGGAACACAATGCCTTAATGCAGGCTGGCATCCAGCCATCGCCCATTCACAACCCTTGACCAGGCGCCCAAAGGCCGGGGTGGACGCCAGAGGGGTCGGGCTGCGCGGGAGATTGACACAGCGCATCCCGTTGCTCAAAGGTGCCAGCCGCCATTCGTCCGTATTCGCCTCCCTTCCTTCCTTCTCCCCTCCCTTCCTCCCAACTTCCGTAGTTGATACAACCGCTACAACCTTACAATAATAGCTAGCGAACAGGCGGCAGGCATCGCGTCTGCATTAACAGGCGCCAAAACGATGCGCCTTTTCGGATTAGCGGGCAGTAAAGCAAAGCCAACATAGCTCTGGTCTTAGCTTCTAGAACTCGCAGATCGACGCAGCCCTCGAGCGAATCTCGCAGCGCAGTTGGGAACCAAGCTTAAAAAAGGACCACTCCCCCCCATTGCCTCGCGGGCTCGTGCTTCTTGTGGCGGTCTAGCACAGCCAATTGGCCTGCGCGGTGCCGAGTTGCACGGCGCAACCTCAAGCACGAGGCATTTCAACACCGAGTTGCGCCGGGATGGGCGCTCTCCCTGCTGCAGCAGCTTCACCGGTAGGCCCGAAACGGCGCGAGTCACCCGGGCGATCACTACATGGACGTTATGCTCGCTTCGCACGCACCCCCCTGCCTCGGATCACTTCAGCTGCGGGCCATCCTGGCTGGCAGCAGCAGACACGAGGGCCACAGTCATGTGCGTGCCGACGGGTGCAGGCAGGCCAAGCACCAGCCTCAACGCGGGTCTGCGTCTTTAATTTTTCTGCACCTTGTTCTTCAATTTCTTTCCTTTGTTTCTTTTTTCGCCCCTAGTCACCCTGAATTTTACGCGCTGCGCCATGGAACATTTCTCTTCGCCATGAGGTGGTGGCAGGGATCACCGCTGATCAACAACGTGGTCCTGCCACGGCCATCCTGGGCACAATGCGACGTCGGCTGCCAGATGGAATCTCATCGAGTTCTATGTACCCCAGGAGATCGAGATTGCCAAAAAAGAAAGAAAAACAAGAAAGAAAAAAGTGATAGTTCAGGTTTTGCATTTTTTGGCTACTACTTTTTTTTCCCATTCAACGTCTGTCTATAACTAAACCATATGCCACTACAATACCCCTCTCCAATACACCATAGTCATCCCCTCTGCCAACTGCCAGCACCAACACCCCGCACTAACAAATGGTCCTGGCACGCCGCCGCGGAGCCGTCTCGCTAGCTTCCCCGACGCCAGGTCAGGACTCCCCAGACCGGGCCAACGACTGCTGCCAGGGATGCAAGGTGCTTGAGGTGGCATGCAGGATTCGACCCCGTCACCCATCACGCGCTGGGAGATGGTTACAGCTGTCCTCTCGCGTCCCCGGCCGCCTCAAGAGGCTCCGAAGGGGTGCATACGGGTGGTGATACAGCGCCCGCCGTCGAGCATCAAGATTCGTGAACCTCTTATCGTGATCAATCTACCAGAAACGAGGAACCGCGGCAAAATACCAAAAGTGCCCGCCCTTACCCCAGACTTCTGAGCGCTAGTCTCGTCGGTGGAATCTTCTATTTCGGAGAGGCGAGATGGTGGCTTCCCCACCCCTCCCTCCCTTCGAGCCGACGGCCCTGTCCGTCCTGATACAAGCCCGGTGGGCCAACGCGGGCAAGATTGCGGTCCGCTCAAGATATCGTCAAGCTTACTACATATGTGCCCAAGTCCGCCACAGAGAGAGAGAGCATGGCAATAGGATTGCGTCCCTCTCCACTTGCAACCAACAGACCTCGGGACGTGTCCGCTGTTCCGGCCTTGCGAGATGAAAGGCTACGTACTTCTGTAGACACGGCATGTGCATGTGTGATAAGTACAAGTAGCACGACAGTAGTCTTCTCCTTCAAACGCAGCTCCCTTGCCGTTCGTCTCGTAGCCGCCGTGAACCATTCCTCCTCCATCCTTCTCGCTCGTTGGCTGTGTGCTCAGACGAACCACGCTCGTTTTTATTTTCAGACTCCAACCACCACCACCAAGTCGTCTGTACCAATCATCCATCCGTTGAAGATGAAACTCGACCTCTCCCTCGCCGTCTCCGCGGCTATCGCCCTTGGTCAATCGGCTTCAGCCACTAAGACTGGTTGTTCTAAATGTGTACGTGAAAGCTTGCCGGCCCTTTTTGCCCCTTGTCTTGCCCTCCCGGTGGTGTCAGCCACCAACCCCCATTGACCGAGACAAACGCCCATCCTGGGCCTCCTCGCCGGCTACCCACATACCCGCCACAGGGTGTTTGACGATCGAGATGGCTTCATCCTTCGTGCGTGCTTCGTCATCAGTGCTGACGAATACTGCAGTGCGCCGAGCTTGCCAAGGCTGGCCTGGGCAACAAAGTCCTGTATCCCAACCAAGACCTCTATGCAGAGCGCCGTGAGTCCTACTGGTCCGTCTCGGCAGCTCTCAACAGTACCTGCTATGTGCTCCCTGAATCCGTCGAGGATGTATCTACGATAATCAAGGCCATTACCAAGAATGAATGCAAGTTTGGTATCCGAGGTGGTGGCCATGGCTCATTTGCACTATCCAATGCTGTTGAGGGTGGCATCACAGTAGACATGGGTATGTCAAGACTGAACATGGCTTTTCTTAGACTATTCTAACTCATGCAGGCTACTTTAACAAAACCACATATGATGAAACGAGGGATCTTGCCTTGGTTCAACCAGGCGGTCATTGGCAGGATGTCTATGATACACTCTCCCCCCATGGCGTCACCGTTGCTGGAGGCCGCGCCGGAACCGTTGGCGTTGGAGGCTTCAACACTGGCGGCGGCATCTCCTTCCACGCCGCTTCCCACGGCTTCTCGTGCGACAACGTAGCAAACTACCAGCTCGTCCTGGCCGACGGCACCATCACCAATGCCAACCACACGCACAACTCGGACCTGTTCCGCGCCATGAAGGGCGGCAGCGGCAACTTTGGCCTCATCACCCGCATCGACATGTACCCCATCGCCTTTGAGAACAAGTCGGACCCGGTCATCTGGGGCGGCAACCTGCTGTACACCGAGTCCGAGGGCGACGCCGTCATCGAGGCCCTCGTCGACTTCACCAACAACATCCCCAAGGACGAGAACAGCAGCTCCATCGTCTACTGGGCCTACGTGCCCGCGGCCGGCGGCACCATTGTCAACGCCGCCCTCGAGAACACGCGCGCCGAGGTCAAGCCCAAGGCCTTTGACGGCTACTACGCCATCCAGGCGTCCAACGACACGACCGAGGTGGACCAGATGTCGGCCATCACGAAAGCCCTGGGCGCCGGCCAGCCCTCCGGCTTCCGCAACGTCTGGTTCACCAGCACCTGGGACAACAACGCCGACATCATGAAGTACGCCGTCGGCAAGTACGCGGCCCTCAACGAGAAGCTCGAGGCCCTCATGCCCAGCAACCGGTCCGGGCTCAACACGCTCAGCATGTTCCAGCCCGTGAGCCGACCCACCGTCGACAAGAGCATCGCCAACGGCGGCAACGCCATGGGCCTGGATCGCTACGAGGACAGCGGGATCCTGTTCCTGCTGACCTGGGCCGCCTACGGCGAGGACAACGAGAAGGCCGCGTTCCCCGTCCTGAAGGAGTTCATGGAGGATCTCGAGGCCAAGGCCAAGGAGCTCGGGGTGCTGCGCGAGTGGAAGTTTCTAAACTACGCCCACCTGACGCAGGATGCGCTCGCCACGGTGGGCGACGAGGCCATTGCGCTTCTGCAGGCCGCCAGCAAAAAGTACGATCCCAAGGGCGTGTTCCAGACTCTGCGACAGTCTGGGTTCAAGATCCCCTTTTAAGTTATTGACAGCAATTCATGGTGTAATGGTAGAATGGGGGAATTCGTGTACAAATTAGATGTGCTTCGGAGTATAGAGGAGCTTCAGAGGCCGAGTTTTTAAATAGAGAGTTTTCATTTCTTTCTCATCTATCAACATTTCTAAACAATTTCCTCAATCCCCCCTTCCCTTGCTCCAAATTCCCATTCATCATCCAACAAAAATACAGGTCTGTTCAAGAGATTGACTGGCGGGTTCCAATTACTTGGATCCAAAGATCTGAGGCCAGTAGTTGTAGAGGACATACGTGTCCACGCAGGTGCCGACACCGAGGCCGACAACAACGTATCGGCGGGTTCGAGGAGAGAGGCTGCTCCACTTGCAGCTCTTGGAAGCAGGCGTGGCAGAGAGTGCATCAGAAGCCAGTGGTTTGGTGGAAAAGGCAGCGTTGCGGGCAGCCCGTGCAGTGGGGGCAGCAATTCGGCTGATGAGGGTGGGAGACATGATGGTGGCAATCATGGTAAAGTCTTGAATGAAGATTTGTGTGTTTAAAAGTGTTTAAAAGTGTTTAAAAGTGTTTAAAAGTGTTGAATATTGGATTGTTTGGTTTAATCATGGCCAGAGAGGCCTTCATTCATTTATATATATCGTTGTTACATTTTGCGCCAGCAAAACATAATACTGCATCCATTATGGTTAAACGTTAGGCCCCACATTATGACGCCTCATCCTTACACACTCACACAACGTCGTCCTCCGACAGCATAACAAACATTCCCGATTTTTTCCGATCGCTCATTTTCCTTGTTTCGGTGGTCCTTTCGGTCGACTAATCGTCAGAGGCTTGAAAGGCTTGTTCAGCCTATCCATCGTTGGTGCAGGGCCCAACCCAACAGGCCGCCTAGGCTTGACTGACGTAAACGTCGTCGAATGAAAACTCCGTATTGGGCGGTCAGCAACCGGCGCTGGAGGATTCTCTTCTTCCTTCTCTCCATCTTTGGATGCCGGGCGAGGTGGAGAGCTTGAAAAGCAGGAATAAGGCTTCTTTGGCCCGCTGTCTTCTACTTTCAGCATCCCTGGCCTATTAAGCGGTTTATTTGCACCCAGCTTGTGATGGGCCAATTCAGGTTGAATATGCGGTCGGGGCGGTTGCATATGGGAAGCGGCGGCCGGCACCAGAGGCCGCGACGGCGCAGAATGCTGTCTGGCTTGCATTGGCTTCTCGTCGGGTGGTCCTTGATTCGACTTGGATCGCTGTGTTTGTGTAACGAATCCAAGCATGCTCTTTTGATCAGCCCCTCTCTTTGTTGTCCCTTTCCTGACCGTGGGCTTTGGGGGCGGTGCTCTTGCTGCTACTTCCGCCGCTGCTACATCAAGCGCCACCTTATGGGCTCCAGCAGTCGTGAACCCGGGCAGCGCAGAAACAGTGAACCCAGATGACTGCTCCATTGTCGTTTCGTACTCTCGCTGCCATGGTTTTTCGTTTGGCTGTCCTTCCTCCTCATTGGAGTAAGATTTACGCTGTCGCTTGGGCGCACGAGAGTATTGTCCTGCAGAGTCACCCTCGAATCCGTCCGTGTTCCTTGGGTCAATAGGGTCCTCGGGGAATCCATCATCTTCGGTAGAAAACATGGGCGGCAGCTTTGCGAAAACTGTGGCCTCGCTTGGCGCAACTCTTCCCAAGATCTTGGCTGCACTCTCCACAACCCTCCGGTCAAAGGAAGGGCCTTTCTTTGCAAAGGCACTTGCGGCAAATGGCGACACGAAAGGAGACAATTCAACCTTTGAGCTCATCCCTTGAGATCCGTAAAGCGGGCAGCTCAAATAAAGAAGGGCCTTGGCTCGGGTCATGGCCACGTACAAAAGTCGTCTCTCCTCGTCGGTATCTTCAGATCTGGCATGGGGAATTGAACCAGTATAAACTGAAGGCACAAACACAATGGGCCATTCCAGTCCTTTGGCAGCATGGATGGTTGATATTGTGACCAATGATTTCTTGTCTGCTGTTCCATCATCCTTTTGAGCATCGGATGCGAGTGACACGTTAGCAAGGAACCGCCCCAATATATCATCCTCTTTAACTTGTTCGAGGTTTTCGATCTCCGGGAGAGCGTCTTCCTCTGATGCGCCAAAATCACGCATAAAATCGCCAGCCAGACTGAAGAACTCTTGGACGTTTGCCCATCTTTGGTCGTAATCCTCTGCGTACTCCTCCTCCAGATATCCTTTGAAGTTGAGCTGGCTAGCCAGTTGCTCAATCAAGTTAACAAGGGTGAGAGAGCCGCTCTGTGTGATTTCACCTGCCTTGTTGCGCAGTGTCGAGATAATCCTCAAGAGTTCGGTGTTGAGTTTCTGTTCCATTTTAGGTCGGATATTGGTGCTTGCTTTCCGGTCGCCCCTGCAGTGCTTCCATAACAATGCCCAGAGACTCATCTTCAATTTTTCTGCCTCTTCCAGGAGAGACTTTATGGTGGTCTCACCAATTCCTCGGCGAGGCACGTTTATGATTCGGGCTAGGGCGTCGTTATTGTCAGGTTGATATATGACACGCAGGTAGTCCAGCAAAATCTTGATTTCCTTTCGTTCGTAGAATTTGTGGCCCCCAATCATTCGGTAAGCCACGCCTGCTTTCCCTAGTGCCGATTCGATTTGGCGAGATAGTGATGCTGATCTGAGAAGAATTGCCACATCCTCGAACTTCAGCATTTCTCCGAACATCATGACAGCACGCTTGAGTTCCCGGACGATCCATTCGCCCTCTGCCGCCGAACTCTTCAGCGTCCGTAAAACAGGTCTTGCACCCTTAGTGTGGACCGGCAAGAGGACTTTCTGGTATCTCTTTTTATCCTGCTGGATGACGCTGAGGGAGACGTCGAGAATCGACTGAGAAGATCTGTAATTCTCTTCGAGGGAGATTTCGTCGGTTTCTGGGTAGTCACGCAACAGGCGATACAGGTTCCTAATTTCGGCAGAACGCCAGCCATAAATGCTCTGATCCGGATCTCCCACAATGGTGATGCGATTGTTTGCTTGAGCGAAAAGTCGCATCAACTCATATTGGATACCATTGGTATCCTGATACTCGTCAATGAGCACGGTTTGGATATTGGAAACGCAGCTCGGATGCTCTCGCAACAGCTCGACGCATTTTACGAGAAGGTCATCATAATCTAGCAAATTCGAGCGAGCCAGCTGCGCTTGGTACTCCTGGTAGCAAGTCTCGAGTGCAGGGTTTTCCTGGTTCTTCTTGTTCTTTTCCGGCGCAGCACCCACAGTGCCCTTTGCTTTCTTCTTGCTAATCCAGGATTTGGCGGTTGAGGGTTCTGTGTTCAAGTCCAATCTTTTGCAGATTCTTTGGATGATAGATTTGGAGTCACCGTCATCGGCAATACCAAACTTGGAGTCCAGACCAATCTTCTTCCCGTACGTGGAAAGATATCGGCGAGCAATGGAATGAAACGTTCCAAGGATGATTTTCTTTTCGAATTCTTCTCCGAGGGCCTTTCCTATCCGCTCTTTCATTTCACGGGCGGCTTTAACAGTGAATGTCGCGACAATGACGTCGCTGGGACGATATCCGACTCTTTGGACAAGCCATACCACTCGCGAGGTCAGAGTATGCGTCTTTCCACTTCCAGGCCCAGCCAGTATAGCGACTGTGTTCGAATTTGACGTGACCGCCCGGCATTGTGCCTTGTTCAGCGACCGCAGAAGGGTATCTTGGGGATTGTATGCTGCCGGCATGGTGGGAACACGGATGAATCGACGCGTTGCTTCCGCTCAACCGCGGGGAATAGTATCATTAGTTTCTCTTTGTGAACTTCGAGAAGTCAATTGGAGAATATCATCCGAAAATGGACAATATTCCACAAGCCTTTTACAGCTAGACCAGGACTGTCGTATCCTTCAATCCGCCCCGTGAATAGGCCCGCCACACGACAATCGCGTTGTCACGTGACGTGTGTTGGGAAAGTGGGACCCGTACTTTCAACGCTCTCACTTGCTCTAGGGTGAGTGCTTGCCTCTTTCATGTCAAATTCTTTCTTCGTTTTGTGTGAATAAATCACGGAAATAGACATCTTGGTACGTTTTATGGTATTGTATGTGAATTTGTAATGTGTTCGGTATTGTGTAGAAATTACGTATTGTTGTACCACACAACATACTACTACATATGAACTCGGGGTTAGATTGTCTCTGTGTAAGAGACCATCAAAGCGAGTTTGTAAAGCCTTGACGCTGCATACTTTGTCGCCACATTGAGCCAAACAAAACACTTAGCTTAATGTCAGCCCCTATAGATAGCTCGAAACGCAAAATGGGCTAGCGCTGAGGATGTTGTGGTCATCACATATTGTGACACACTTGGCGACATGGCTTCACATCAAGCTCCCAGCTCGCATCGTCACTTGCATACGATTACAGCCACCAGCGCTAGCCGCCACCCCAAAAACCATGTGTTTCATGTCTCAACAGACATCGGGGATGATGTTTGACACCGCTAGCTCAGGGCATGGTTTGTGCTAAGCATGGGGGTAGGTCAAGGAATGTCACGAGATGAGGTGAGCAATGTCAACCCACTTCAGGCGGAAGAATAAGATGGTGATGGACAGAATACAAAATTTTCATTCCAATCACGTCGCTTCGCGCGGCGAGAGTGATAAGCCACAAGACTCGACAGCGTCGAGACGACAAAGGAATCGGGGGTTGTGATGTGACACTTAGCCGGGCCAGGGCCGCACGGGACGATCCAATGCCGTGTTGGGTGGTGGGTGACATCGGCCCTTGGTCGTTCCACTACGGTCGATAGACGCCAGCAATGGCCATACCAAACGGTGAAAGGCCTCGCACAGGGCACGACAAATAGGGCAATGTGATGTCACAAATGGAGGCGTTCTTATTCGAAGATTAAGCAAGCTCACATGATGAAAGTGTGATGGGACTCCACCGAGAACGCACGGCTGGATGCCGTGGACTCATCGGGCAACCCTGGCAGCGCAAGCGATTGGGTGCTGAACTGGAACAGACTATTTTAGATGGCGAGTCGGATCGAAGAGCACAGGGTTCTCAAATCTTGCGCTGTCATATCACAGCAAGGGGAAGAGGGCGGAGAGCGGTCGGGACTGCGAGGTACGAGTGGTGTGGTGGATTCAGGAACAGAAACACTTGACCATTTCACCACAGGCCCGGTTACATCCAACCGCCGTGAGCGATGTGCGAGTCTGAGAACCCGCCGTTCTGGGATTTGAAGTGGCCGGCCCCGCACCCTCTCTATGTTGTCGGCACCGCCGTCCGCGCGCAAACGGTCCAGAAGGGATAAGAAAGCAGCATAAGTCAGAGTGCTGTCTCTCACCATGCAAAGTCATCAGCTGGATGCAGTTGCGCACTGCTCGCCGCACATACGTAGGCAACCCACACAGGTGAGACGTCCAGTTCACCTAGTGCTAGCATGATGACCCCCCTACAGCACCGTCACCAGCTCACAGGGAGAAGAGAAATGGCGGATTCCGTGGGCGATTGCAATGCAGATGCTACGGCGCTGACTGCGGAAGTGGGTATCGCGGCGGGGAAGAAAGCTGGTGGTTGGAAACTTGGCGTTAGCGAGCCCCGCACATCGCCAATCACAGCGGCCTCTTGGGTGACATGCTTAATGGTCGGCGCTTAACTGAAGTGACCGGAGCCAATCAGGCTCTTAGAAGGCAACTTTTCATCACGCCGCATCGCAATCACACCCGCCACGGGCAGGGAGCTCAGGGATCTATTCTAAGTGCTGAAGTTAATGCCCTCATGCATGTGCCGCCATTCATTCGACGAGTTGCAGAGACCGGCGCCGTGCTTAGTCTCGGGGGTCTTGCAAGCCTTGGGCGCCCAGCAAGTCAGCGTCCAGCCTTCAAGCCCAGCGGCTAGCGGTGACAATCACCAACCGCTATATACCCAACACGTTTGCCGCATGTTCCGTCTTGTGCGTGTAAATCTTTCCCCTAGATATGTTTCGTCTTGTCACTCAGGAGGTCGCACCTGCACTATTGCTTCCTTCATAAGACTGGTGCTTCGCCTTCGCCTTCACCACCATGACTCTAGAGGGTTCTCACTTCTCACCGCTGTCCACTCTGCTTCTTTCACTGTCCTTCCTTTCGCCTTGTGCCTTGGCCCAGCTTGACCCATCATCCGTGCTTGAAGCCCGAGCCGACGCTCCCATTCGCGGTGGTCCTCTGCTGGACACAGCTTACTTACCTGCCCAGATCGGTGGCATCGTTGGAGCCTACGCTGTTTCCTTGGTGCTGGTCGCCATTGCTCTGCTTGGATTCTCCAAAAGACGACGCGATCACTTGTCGGCCGGTAACGACGAAATCGACTTTGAACCAGTTCGCAAGGACATCGCAAACCCAAACCCCGAGCTTCCTGCCAAGTCGCTCAACCTCGTCACCTCTGGCCCAGCAATCGACAACGCTCCCCCAAATTACGAAGCTTCGCCAAACTCGGCCTATATCCTCCCATCGCCCACATCAACTCTTGGCGCCCCCGGTATCAGTCCTGCGGTTGATCAGAGAATTGTCGCCGCCGATAGAGTCATGGCTCAATCTCAGTTGGAAGAGATGTACAAGCACGTGCTGGAGCACGAGGATGCTAAGAAGCGTGGTGTCGCATACGAAGTCCCCATGACTCCCACTGCGACCCACCAACCGCGAGCTTCGGCTTCGGTGCATTCGCTCAGGTCACCGGCTTCGACTCTGAGCAAGAAGGAACGGGTCAAGCCTGCAGGCCTTAACCTCTCCCGAGATGACGAGAGACCGCAGTCGAGGACTTCCTCGCTCCTGTCAGCCCTGCGATCCCCTAGGAAGAAGTCGATGAAGGGCGTCAGCATCTCATCCCCCATCATGACACCTCAATCCGCCACTTTCCCCCGTCATGAGTCCCAGGAGATGAGCGCGATCCCTCCTCGGCAGTACGCACCCGCACCTCCACCACCGGTCCCCACCGACCAGGTCCCTTTCGGCGCCGTCTATACCAAGCCGGTCACACCACCTGACGCCTCTCCCGAGAGTTCCCAGAGCATTGACGAGCGTATCGGCTCCGAGCTCCCTCCGGTCTCCCAGATGCACACTCGCACCACGTCACTGGCACCTACCGAATACGATCCCCAGTCAGCCACTTCGGAGCATTCCCAGGCGGGCTTGGTTGGTCTACCCTCGACCCCAAAGCCCGGTGCTCGATTCCCTACCCTCCCAGCTTCGCCCAAGCCGGGACAGTCGTTCAGCCGGCCCAACGCTCCTTCAGCAGTGCGAACTGGCGGCTCCTTGCCTCTGCGTGCATATGAGCCTGCCATGAACTCTCCCAGTGTCATTTCTCACACCACTAAGCAGACCGTGTTTGAGAGGAAGGGCCCTCTGTCGCCTGGTGGCGGCATGACTCCTTTCACCGCGAGTGCTGTGCCATACTCGCCTTACCAGCCTTTCACTCCTTGCGTGCCAATGACTCCCTCGCTTGTGACCAAGGAGGATCGTAAGCGAATGAGGAAGATGGTACCCAAGACTCCTACTTTGGCCATGGTGAGGAGTGAGGATGAGATTTGGTAAATCGTTCGATGCGATGCTGGAGAAGACCTTTCTTTTATTCCCTTTTTCTTTTCTTCTTGTTACCGAATTTTTTTCTTAGATACCGTACTGGCCAGTCGACCAGAACGGCTACCCTCATGTCGCCACGACGATGGGTCTCTTTTTGTTTGTTCAAATTCCTTGACGGAAATTGTCGCGTATACCATTGACCACGGCCCTGGCGGAAGAGCAAGATGATGATTATGATGGAAGAACAGGCGGGGCAAAGGATCCGATTATTTAGTAGCGTATTTGTATATCATATCTTGTCTCCCTAGTAAACCGCTGCAGACGCAGTTTCAGGTTGGCAGGAAAAATAAGACTTTCTAATCTACGATCAACAATGGGTATGCAATCCGGGGTGCATCAGCATGCGTGACCTGCCGCACTTGCGTTCCAGGGATGGTTCGGGTGTCGAGGAAGGCCCCGATGTAACAGTATCTGACCTGGGGATAGCGGCTTGATGGGGACGGCACACGGCGGTCAAGCTTTCTGAATGGACACAGCATCTACGTCATTACCAAAAGGGTACATCTTGTAGCAGAGTGTGTGCTCGTTTGGGGAAGGGGTTGCATTCAGACAGCTTGGAGGGTTTCCTGGTTGGGATTGGTGAGGGGATCGGTAGTTTTGCGACGAAGATGGGGTGCGAGGGAAGCTCGGATACTCCGGAGAGTGGGCATCCAAAGTTCCGGGGAGCGCATCCTTCCCGGGGAATAGTTGCAGAGCTTGCATCTGGGGATTGCTAGAGTATGTCCCGAGCCTCTGGGGCGGAATAACCTCGTGGCAAACGGCAGAAACGTGGCCTGCCGTGCCTCTCAAGCCACCAAAGCATCAGAACGGGACGGGCCTGAAGGTACCACGGCCGGCAGGCACAGGTACCTTAGCACCTACCCACACCAACTTGGGCCTCCTCGGTGGCCGCGTTATTCCAGCCGTCAAAGCGTTTGTGGCTGGAATGCGAATGTCACTTTGGTGTTGGAGAGGTCTGGACCGGAGCATGGGAGCTAAAGCAGCATCAGGGGCGCCGGAACCTCCAAGCCCGACAGGCATCGCCGAGACGTAAGGCGACTATAGAACGCCTCGCCCCTTGAATGACAGGCCGTGGACGACTCTGTCAGTCACCGTAGGCGTTGGTGGCTGCAGTGAAGAGGCTGCTGATTGTCCATGCCTAGCTGAAATCGGTAGAGGCGTCGTTATCGGACCCTGGAGATGGGGACGGGCCACGAGGGCTGCTCGATAACATGGACTGGCACAGTTGCGCCATGTCGCTACCGCACGGAGAGGCGGGGCTAACGGGGAGCCACGGGGGGGGGCAGCGAGTGCGCCATAGGAAGAAAAACCGCGCGCTCCGTACAGTGGCTAGTCGCATGTCTCAGGGCACGGACACGGTGCGACGGGAAACAGGCTTGGGTGGGCAGCGCAGACAGAACCCCTCCCATCGCATCCGGCGACCCGGGACTGTGTGTATCCCGCTGGGCATGGGAGCGCGTGTATACGTATGAAACCATTCGCGACATCGGGCTTAGGGACCGGCAATGAATTCGCGGGGCATGATTTGCATGAAGACGCGGTTGACGATGCTTAAGTGCTTGCTTGGGGGGGGGGATCGACAGGTAAGCTGAAAGGACCAGGCTAGCTGGGTTCTGAGTTGGTGGCTTGCTGAGGGCGTTGAAGCAGATGCACTGTCTGTTCAGACTGTGCGTGGAGGTATGTCGCTGGCCGCTGCAGGTGTACCAGTCGTCGTGGCCGCCCCGGCAGCATGGCGCTGGCAGCCGCCGGGGACCGCTAAGTACAGTGAGCAAGGTTCGCGCCCGGCACTGTGCGGATTTGGTTCCGGGTGGAGGGCGACACAATACCTGCGCACTATATCCGCGACTCTGGCCCGCAACGTGATGGGCGTCCTCTGTCTAGCACCCACCACACAGCCCTTTTCCATCCCTGTACATCTTGTTTTCTCACCACTCGCGCGTCCCCAGTGAAAACAGTGGACCCTCGCACACTGGCTTGATCCGGCTCAGGACGCAGAAGTTGGTGGTACGACTGTGCCCGAAAATCAGCCCACCTTCCTGGTGCTCGCCCACCTCTCCCCAAATCGAATTCCCCTGCATGCTTTTCGCTCCCTCAAATCCCATCACAAAGCAACCAAAGCACTCTCTATTCTCCGTCAGGCCATTGCACTCTCGCCCCCAGCCCCTGGTCTTCCATCGAACGTTCGGCCGCATCCGCATCGGTCGATCCCACCTGAGCATCGTTCACCCTCACCCTCACCCTCGTCAAACGTTGTAACCCAGAGCCCGAGCTTGAGATCCGATCAGCAACTGCGCCGCGCAGCGACACACCAAGTGCGGCCATAGAGAGCAATAGACGAGGCAGCGAGCGTGTCATTGAACCCGCGAGTTGCTGCTGTGCGAGTGTGCGAGAGAGCGAGTCCAGCGAGCGAGAGAGAGAGAGAGAGATACGATAGGCTCACCAGGCAGGGCTCGCACGCCACTACGTCGAATACCCTCTCTCGTCGCCCTCTCACCGCGACGGCCTCGGGGACACCCCAACAACTGGGTCCCTCCGAGGTGTCCATCTAGCCCATCAGCCCATCGCTGCATGGTACCCGGGCCTACCACACCTGGCTCGCGCTTCTCTTTGACATGGCCGACCATGGCAATCAGAATCGCCTGTTTGGGCTCCAAGACCCAAATCTCGGCTTCATCGATGATGGATCGACCATGAAGTCAGACCCCTCCTCGCTCCCTCCCAACGACTCCTCCTCGTCCAACTCCCGCCCTCCACCACCCCAGCCCTACTACGACGCTTCAGTGTGGCAGTTCACGGGCACACCCCCTTACGACTCGTACGATCCGTCCAGCACTGGTCCTCCAACCCAAACCAGTTATCAGACTTCCCCCTGGCAACTCTCTTTTGGTCAAGATCAGCAACCGCAACTCCAGCAGCTACCTGTTGCTGCCGGCTTAGAAGGTCTTGCGCCTAACATTCTCAGCCCCGAATCCCTTTACGCCGGATCCCTCTCTTCGAATCCACCCGTGCCACACGGCTCACTACCAGAAGGCACCCTCCCACCGCGAGCCATTAGCTCCTTGACTCCTGCTTTGCAGGAGAAGCTCCGTAACATCGCAATGCCGCCCCATCTGCAGTATCAGTCCCCAAAGAGCGCCTCGAGTCCCGACTCGGCGACAGGTGAGGCCAAAATGGGGGTTCTCTCTTCACCAGACCCTGCTGAAATGTCCTCTAAAGCATCTCGAAAGCGAAAGTCTTCTGCTGATCCTGAGGATGAGGAAGAGGAGGACGATGATGGAAATCAGCCCATCAAGAAGACAGCCCACAACATGATTGAGAAGCGATATCGAACCAACCTCAACGACAAGATCGCTGCTCTACGAGATAGCGTACCCTCCCTTCGTATCATGTCTAAGAGCGCCAGAGGCGAAGACACAACCGAGGATCGCGAAGAGCTTCACGGCTTGACCCCAGCCCACAAACTAAACAAGGCCACTGTGAGTCGACTATGATTGCGACTCGAAACCGCTCAGGATAGCAAGGCTAATGGATTTTTTTAGGTCCTCAGCAAGGCGACGGAATACATCCGCCACCTTGAGAAGCGAAACAATCGACTCCTGGACGAAAACAGTGCCATGCAGGCGAGAATTGCGGCTTTTGAAAAGCTCTTCATGGCTGGTGCCATGAATGGCGCCATCACGCCTCTTCAGCAACCCCCCACCCCCATCCAATACGCTCAGGATGCACAGCAATTCGTTGGATCTCCGATTTCTGCCTCCCCCGATGGAGGTGCTCAACCAGCAGGAATGATCCAGGTACCTGACGACATGAAGCGAATCATCTCCGCCCAGATGGCTGCAGGCCAGCCTTACCCCGTGCCTCAGCAACCTTTCCGCGGCGGTAACCCTGCTCTTATTCGACAGCAGCAGATTCAGCAACAACACCAGGTCCAGCAGAATCGTTGGAACAACGCCGGCCCCTACTTTGGAAAGCTCATGGTTGGCTCTCTCGCTGGCCTCATGCTCCTGGAGGCTGTCCGAGAAAATGAGATCAGTAACGAGGAGCCCGAGGGACGTGGTCTCGCTGCTTTGCCCTTGGGCTTCCTGCGGGCTGCTGCTTCAAGCCTTGATATTAACTTTATGGGCTACCATGTCCACACTTCGCTCCGGATGCTATTGTTCTTGGGCACCTTCTTGTGGGTCTTTGTGCCCTCCCTCTTCATGCAGTCACAGCCAAAGTCGAAGAAGACACAGGTCGGAGTCCTGCAGGCGGCCCCTTCCCTTGCTTCTCCCATTCATGTGCGCCAGCAAGCATGGCTTACCGCCGTTCAGACTGTCTGGGTTCCCCGCCACAATTTCTTTCTTGAGGCGGCCGCCCTTGTCCTTAAGACATTGAAGCTTAGCGTGCGCAACGCGATTGGCGTTCACGGCTACCAAATGCTGACAGGTCTTACTGAGGAGCAGGAGACTGCCCGTGTCAAGGCTTGGTCGATCGCTCTGGACTCTCAGCTTGCAGGCGGTGACGTGGAAATTAACAAGAGCCGACTCGTTTTGACTCTGCTTGCTTCCGGAACTCTTCCCGACTCCCCGATCCGACTCATGCTCAAGGCTCTGCATATTCGTGTTCTCCTCTGGGGCTTGAGCCAAAACAGACTCCACCTTGGCGTTAGCAATGTTATCGCTTCTAAGCTTGCTCGCACCAAGTGGAATGAGGCCCGCCACCTTCATCGATTGCTGGCGCAGGCGCGTGAAGAGTCAGAGCAGCCCCACGAAGACGAACTGCCCGACCACCTTGCGATCCTTGTGGAACAGGACTGCGAAGATATCCTCAACGATGACATCATCCAGCGCGCGCACAACCTGGCGTTCAACACTGAAACTGACTATAACATTATGAACCCAATGGACGGAATGGATGCTGTGGTGGATGACACTGCGATTGGATCGCCAATGGATGCTGTTGCAGCTTGGTGGTCAACTCAAAGACTGCACCGCTTGCTGATTGCTACCATGGACAAGGACGAAGAGATCGTGGAAACTTTGGATACTGAGGTTGAGCTGGCGCTCAATGTTGCCCCTATCGGATCTACTGCACAGGCTCGCGCCATTGTGGCCCGCGCCGTACTGGTTGACAAGACTCGCGGCGCAAACATTGCTGCTGCTCTCCAGGCCATAGGAACCGACAAGACCGACAGCGTTATTGCTGCCTCGACAACCATTATCGACACAAGCCTACAGACTTCGACCCCGGACCTCCGTCTCTCACTGCGATGCGGCATGGCTATTGCCCACCTTCAACGATTTGCAAGCGCTCCTGGAACCCCCCACCAAGGTCTCCGTGTGATTGAAAGCATCATGACACGCGGAGCTGCGTCTCAGATGTCACTGCTTGGCTGCACCGCTTCCATCCAGCTGATGGAAGAGCTCTACAAGCAGAAGGATGCCGAAACTTTCCAATCATCACTGGAGCGACTCGCCGGTGGCCTCCGTCTCTGGATGGGCGGTGCCCCAGGAGAGAGGTGCGGAGTGGTCTCTGACGTCCGAGAAAAGGTGGTGGACCGATGCATTGCCATTACTAAGAGCATGGTCGGCATGGAATCAGATACCGGATATGGAAGCCTAAGCGAATGCGAAGATGATGGGTGCTGAGGAATGTAAAGAGCATCTCTTATCAACACTCCACTTGATCACTTCTACATATTTCCTTTTTTCAGTTGATTCTTCTGACATGACTTCTGTACGATCATGGGTATCTGTTTTCTAGATATATGGGATTTCTCGGGCTTCGGAGTTAATTGTCGGTAACGGACAAAATGGATGATACAGGACGCAGGGAGGGGGTATATTCTATGGATTGGATAGCGACTGGAACTTGTCGAGATGTCTTTTATTTTACTTTTATGTTTCATACTTTTTTCCTATTCTTGTCAACTCCCCTTGGAACCAAGGCTGGGTCGCAAACCTGAGCCGGGCAGGGAAAAGCGGTCGACTGGTTGACTGGTCAATCCTGGACCGTCCTACTAGGGATGTTGTCCAAGATGGCGCTGGTGGCCCACGCGGCCCTTTGGATTTTATAAGTCGGGGTATATTTAAATAATTCGGATCAAGCGAAAAGGGACATTCCATATAAAAATAGCCCATGATCAAATTTCAGCATTTTTTCTCTCACACAGAATCTTTCTATCTGATGCTTTGATTCGTGGACAACGGTGCATTGGGATTTGGCCTTTGAGCACAGTGGCCCATGATACATTTCAAAGCAAGTCTTGATTATGATACCTTGGAATTTCCATCCCACACATGCTGGTTACCGCACCTTGAAAAATTCCGCTTGTTATCCACCGCGTTCCGAGTTTCAGGGAGGTACGTCTCTGTGGTCGTCGTATTTAGCCAGATTGTTAGTTGAACCTCATCAGACAATACATGTTTGCGATTGAATCTTATTCTCTTGGCATTGGGCACATTTTTACGATCCCGCAAGGTTCAGCATGTCGTTGTTCCCTGTTACCACTTCGATAACACCCCTGAACCAGGCTCATCTAATCGCTCAAACAACGCCGTGATAACACCAAAAACTCTTCGTCTATGGATACCGTGGTTATTGATACTTAGTTGATTCACTTAGGCTATGGGGTTAGAACCAAAGGAGGGCGATATGCCACATCCCTCCCTTCAATAGGATTCAAGCCGACTTACAGAAATATTGCGAAAACGGCCAAAAAGAAATATTTGATGCGTGATCTGGGAATCGAACCCAGGGCTCCCCGACGCTGCACGAATGGCAACGGAGAATTTTACCACTAAACCAATCACGCTTCGATGGATGGAGGGCCAGGTGTGTGAGTCCAAGGATGGTCTGCAGAGGGCAGCCCCAAAAGAAGGAGGATCGCACAAAAAAGTGATCGCCCCGATTATACAGGACAGATCAGAGAGGCACATTGCGTGATCTGGGAATCGAACCCAGGGCTCCCCGACGTTGCTCGGATGGCAACGGAGAATTTTACCACTAAACCAATCACGCTTATTGGATGGAAGGACGTGAGAGTAATTGAGGCCAAGGGCTGGCACGGGAGTTCGTGGCGGGAGGAACTTTTGTGATCTGGGGATAGCATCTTTATTGCCACCAAGGAACGAAGAAAGACAATGTACAACATGATTTCTCTCTCGGAAACGTCTTCGGTTGATTGATTGACGTGAGATAACAAATGTACAATCTAACTCTAGAATGATTGTAACGGAAATACTTCTCTACTGCACCTCTTGCACAACCAATCTTCGCCAAAGCAATTACACAAATATCTAAAAGAAAATAAGCCTAAAAGGCCCTAAGAGATTATCTTTAGGTAAATAATTTTATTTGGGTATTATATTTATTTATTTTGGCTAAAAATAAAATAAAATGGGTTATTTCTTTGTGAGGACCCCATGCAGCAAAGTATCAAACTCACAATCATCCAAGCGTTGTATTGTAAGTTGCTGTTCAAGCGATAATTTGAGAAAACGGTTGGCTGTAACGAACAGAATTTCGATCCGTTAACGTAGGCTGAGCACCGGAGAGGAAATAGCTGGAATACGGCGGAGTTGGGATTCGTTCCAAGCATCCCCATTGATTCTTTTCTGATGCATGGTCGCTGGTAGTCGTAGATTTTAGGCCTCGTTGGAAACCGCACATCCTGACGGAATCTTCATAGTTACATACAAGCTCCGAGTCTCTTGGAAGTCTCGCAAACATGCCTAAGTCTTTTAATCCCGTTGAAAAGCTTTTAGTCTTGCTGGAGGTGTGGTCGCAGTTTACATATATTTCAGACCCCTTAAGGCACGAGCGATCGCCTTCACTATTGCTTTTAACAGTGCTTTCAAGATTGAGAGAAATAATGAATTCGACGTCCGATTGTAAGCTCAAGGTGCGGATTCTCGTTGTATTTTATAGCTGTAATAGATAAATAAATGACTCCGTAAACCATCTCATGACCATATGCCAGCACGCCTTTCCCAGTCCCCGAAAGACCCTCATTATAATCTAAGCTATCTAGCCTTTCTTTCTTTCTTTCGAAACTTTAGATATTTTCTTGCCTGCGCTACCAGTCTGGCGCACTTCCGCATCCACCATTGCCTGCCATTAGCTCGACTGGCTTCGTCATCTTATTGCCAGCGATGGGCCTTACTCCAGGCTTCTTGCCTCGGATTCCGACAAACTTGATGCGCTGATCGAGTTCGTTCATGGGAGCGGCGGCGTTGCTTTCGCCCTTCTTGACCATCCACTTCTTGGTGCCCAGGGCAGCATCCAGCTCTTCAACGGGAGGCAGCTTCAGGTAGAGCATGCCGTCGGCTCGGGCTTCCGTTGGGAACGTAGCGATGGAAAGGGCCGAGTCGGTCTTGCAGGATCCACTTCCAAGATCAAAGTTCCGCTTGTGGTGTGGGCATGACACCCAGGGGGATGCCTTTTCACTTGGAGTCCCACTGTCGCCGTTGGCTGATTTGTTGCATGGCTCTTGGCCGACTAGACCGTCAGAGAGGATAAAGGCACGTTTGTGTGGACACATTTGTTGAGTAGCATAATATGTGCCTTGGACGCGCCAGACTGCAAGCTGCGTGTCACCCCGTTTAATTGTGGCCGAAATACCGTTGGGAAGCTCATCGGCGCCGTCAAAGTAGGAAGTTTCGATGATGGGTTCCCAAGTCATGCTGGACCACCGATCACGGAGAGTTTTGAAATCCTCCGTCACCGACTCACCTGCCCAGAACACGGGTCGTTTCTGGCCGCGATCCTCTTCAAGTTCCATGTTGGGTGTGGTGTCGCTGGTGTTCTGGAATTGTCGGAACTTGGCGGCGATGGCTGGCGTGCGAATTGCTTCGGCCCACTCGTCAAAGAAGCTGTCGACAAGCTCCTGCATCTGCGCCTCGAGAGACGCGCAAATACCAAGTTTATCCTCAAGGATAACCTCTTGCAGATACTTGATACCGCCAGGTAGGTTTTCAACCCAACGTGCAGTGCGCTGGAGCTTGTCTGCCGTTCGGATGTAAAACATCAGATAACGATCTATAATAGTCACGACCTCAGCCGGTGGCACATCCTTGGCTAGAAGGTCCGCATGGCGTGGCTTGGCACCACCGTTGCCACCAACAAAAATATTGAAGCCCTTTTCGGTAGCAATTAAACCGAAGCTGGAAATTTGTTAGCATATGTCAAAGGGAGAGCTGGGAATGGAGACATACTCTTTGCTTTGGGCCTCAGCACACTCTCGTACACAGCCACTGACGCCACCCTTGAGCTTGTGAGGTGCTCGAACGCTCTTGTACCGCTCCTCCAGACGAACGGCCAGACCAACACTGTCACCAATTCCGAAGCGACACCATGTGGATCCAACACAGCTCTTTACAGTTCTGAGGCTCTTGGCGTAAGCGTGTCCGGATTCCATGCCGGCGGCGATGAGCTGACCCCAAATTTCGAGAAGATCCTGCTTCTTAGCACCGAAAAGGTCAATACGCTGACCGCCCGTAATCTTTGTGTAGAGGTTGTACTTCTTGGCTACTTCGCCGATAACGACTAATTTTTCGGGAGTAATCTCGCCACCAGAAACACGAGGAACCACTGAATATGTACCGTCTCTCTGGATGTTGCCCAGGAAGCGATCGTTGGTATCTTGTAGACCATGGCTCGTCTTGTCCATGACGTGCTTGTTCCAGAGGGATGCCATGATACTTGCAACGGCGGGCTTGCAAAGCTCGCAACCGAGACTCTCCTTGTCGTTGCCCACTTCGCGCATCACCTCCTTCAGAGACTTGAGGCGCTTCACCATTACAATGTTGTAGAGATCCACACGTGAGTAGCTGAAGTGGGAGCAGACAAAGTTGGTAACCTCATTGCCCATAGCAGTCATTGTCTTGTTGAAGATGGTTGTGACAAGGGGCATGCAGCCACCACATCCAGTGCCAGCCTTGGTACACGATTTGAGGCTGCCAATGTCTTTGCAAGTACCATCTTTGACAGCTGTGACTATGTCACCCTTGGTGACGTTGTGGCATGAACATATTTGTGCATCATCTGGGAGATCGTCGCCATCATCAGCTCCGTCCTTCTTGGCGCCCAGAATGAGCTCGCTCGGAGGCATGTCCAGTTCCTTCATGGACTTGACCATTGGAACGAGCTTGACGTAGTCCTTGGTATCGCCAATCATCATACCACCGAGGAGATATTTGCCATCCTTTGTAAAGATGTACTTCTTGTAGACGTTCAAGAATGGATCCTTGTAGGTGAGCGCCTGAACAGACTCAACATTGATGGCGCCATTTGCCGAATCGGCACCATTTCTAGTCTTGAGCGTCTTTGCGAAGCGAGGTGGGAGAGACTGTGGGCCGTTGACATCGGCAAAGCAATCACCGAAGCTTGCGACATCAACGCCGAGAAGCTTGAGCTTGGTGCTGAGGTCTGGTCGTTTGAAAGTTGCCGGAGAATGAATCTTGGCTTGTGTGAGGTTGAAGGCAAGGACCTCTGCCATCTCAACACCAGGACCAATGAGGCCATAAGACTGTCCTTTCCAGCTCGCGCACTCACCGATAGCATAAATGTCTGGAACGTTGGTGCTCAGGGAATCATCAACCACAATCCCACCGCGTGAAACACGTTCGAGACCGCATGTTTGAGCCAAGATATCTCTAGGTTTAACGCCAATGGCAAAACATAGAGTTGAGCAGTCGATTTCTTGGCCTCCTTCAAAAACCACGCCGCTCACGTTGTTGTTCTCATCGGTCTTGATGCTTGCGACTCCCTTGCCGAGCACAATATCCACCCCAAGCGCTCGGACTTGGTCAACAACCATCTTGCCAGCATCGGCATCGAGTTGTCGACTGAGAACCCAACGGGAACGTTCTAGAAGACTGATTTTGTTGAAGCACTCCAAGTCTAGCATGGCCTTGCCGGCCTCGAGACCAAGCAAACCTCCTCCAATTACGACACCATTTGTTCCCTTCCTGGTGTTGGCAAAGCTGATAAGACTTTCCAAATCCTGAATGGTTCGATAAACAAATACACCCTGTGCATCAGAACCAGGCAGGGGAGGTAGAACGGCATCTGATCCAGTGGCTAAGACTAAAATGTCGTAGGGAAACTCTTGGCCGTTGGCGCAAGTGACCGTTTTGGCATTAGAATCGATACTCGTGGCCCTGGTATTGACGTGGCAGTTTAGTGAACCATCTGGGGCTTCTTTATACTTTGACCAAGTCAGTATGGGATACTCTTGACATTTGTACAACTTTTAAACCCACCCAAGATGCAGGATTAATGTAGAGATTTTCCACTTTGCGGTGCTCAAAAAAGCTCGTGAGGCCTACTCGGTTGTAGGCTAGGTGAGGCTCTTCACCCAGGACAGTAATGTTGTACTCTCGTGATTTCGCATCATACTTCAATAACTTCTCGCTGCAAACTGGTGAATATTTTCCCTGGAAAGCGAACAAGGAACTTCACTTACATGAAAGCGATGCCGACCATGCCCAGTCCCACAACGACCAGGCGTTTCTGTGATTGAATCATGGTGGATGGATTCTTATCAAAATCCATGCACCATCAAGACCCATGCCATCAAAAGGGAAACGACTTCAGATCTAGGGCTGTGCGGACAGGGCTGCTTTTTAAAAGGGGACAACAACCAAAAAAAAAAAAGCCGAGGTCATCGGGTCCAGCCGAGTATTGCATGCTCCCCCTCGATCGCAAATTGCATCTCCGGCCATCTTGACACAAGATAGTGTGCTGTAAAACGCATTTCCGGTAGTACCATGATGTGAGCCGCCAGCATAGGTCGCTTAGCGGGTGATCTTGATAAGGAACATGGCCGTGTTTGGGGAGCCAATCACTGCAGGGTCTTTGGGCGTGTCGGGACGTGTGGCGTGGCTCTGGGCCTGCTGTTCCGCGGAGAAAGGCCCACGAACGTGGTGCTGAGCTCGGGACCGTGGAAATCAGGTGCCCGTCATGCGGCGAACAGGCAAAGACCCATAAAGACAGGGTGATTATGACAATTATTTTCTTCGCCTTTTTAATTGGAATGTTCTGATTGATGCGCTGGGTGAGTGCATTGAAATTATGTCACTTTTGGCCACTCGTAGTCTCCAAGCTGAGAAGCTATTCAGCTACTTCTGACCGTCACTGAACACCGAGAGACCGAGATACCGAAGAAGAGCCCAGAACGATCAAAATGATGTACTTCCATGGTGTGATTCCTGTAGGGGCCATTTTTGGATAATTTTTCAATTCTTCCGACAATTGTTTCTCCTCGGATGCAGACGCAACATGCTTATCTGGGCGGGCCTGATAAGATATTCAGCGGGCGGCCAGCTAGTGTGAGCTGGGGCTCCGACCCAATAGCCGCTGTCTGATTAGAAAATAAACTCGTTGACATGCTTTTGATGAGCATCGTTTATTGCTCAATCTTCATGTAACCCGCCTCGACACTGCGCCAAACGATGGGGCACGTCAATGTACGATGTAGAGATGCTGTTGCACTGGGCCCAAAGCCCATCGAGGAAATGGTGTAGCAGTCTCAGGCACCCAATTGGCACGTGTGCCCAGCGCCCGCTGCCCCTCCCTCCCCCACGCACGTCATGTCTGGCGCACCCCGCCAAAATCAACCTCCAACCACCAAGACCGTGGACGCACAATTAGCTTCCCCTTGGTGACTTCCCTCCCATCTACCGACCACACCTCTTCGGCCAATCTCCTTTCCCTCCTTGGCCTCTATTTTTTACCTTCCCTCCGTCCCGCTTGCAATGGCGACTGCATCAGCAGCCCCCACAGCCACCGGCACCCCCACCCCCTCCGAAGCCGCCTCATCCTTCGCCTTCCCCCGCGAATACCACTTCCCGGCCTTTTACACGCGCCAGACCAACCTCACGACGCTGCACGCCCAGCGCACAAAGTGGGCGGCTCTCATCCTCGCCTACGCCCGCCACCACCGCATATTCCGCCTCGCCCTGTCCTCCGCCGCCGACTCGGACCTCTTCTTCAACCGGCGCCTCGACCGACGGCTACACGCCGACGATATCCGTGATGTCGTTGACTTCATGCTCAAGGATGGCCGCGTCGAGTACGTAGGTGGTGGTTCAACAGGAGACGTCGTCTATCTCTACTGGCGCAAGCCTGAGGAGTGGGCAGGGCTGGTCGAGACATACGTAGAGGAGTCAGGTCAGAAGGGCAGCGTGCTGACTGTCTACGAGTTGGTAGAAGGAGACGGGACAAGAGGAACTGGTACGTTTTCTCCCTGGCAAATATCTTCACGTACACCTTTACACGAAATGTCGCTAATAAGAGCTAGATATTCATGGCATGGATACCGAGATCCTCCTCAAGGCTCTCAACATCCTCGTCAAGCGAAGTAAGGCCCAAATCTTTGGCCAAGACGATTCTCTGGGTGTCAAGTTCTTCTGAGCATATTCCCCCTTCTACGCTGCATAACTACATATATCCGACGGCCCCCAGCAAACCCGAAACTTGATAAACCGGCTCAACCATTCATTGGGTCAAAGACAAGCACTCCATCCCAACGCGCACCAAAACTCCGTCATAAAGTTATACCACATATCCTTTGTTACTTTTATGTCGCTTTGTAGAAGTTCTCAACAAGAAACTTGTCGTCGAAGCGCACCTGTTGGGCCATTGCCACGTCCAATAGCCAATCGGGCGCTACAACTCGAGGCTCCATGTTTCCCTTTCGCGCCATCTCTCGGAAACGGTCCCACATGGCCTTTTCATCCAAGCTGTTGCTGCTGAGGAGATAGACAGGGTCTGGTGGAGCATCCCCATCCTCTTCGGCGGTCGTGGGTCGGATCGTCGTGCCACTGCGCGCCCGGTAGATCTTGAAGATGGCGTTGTTTGCCTCGGCAATGGACTTGTAGCTCTCTGGTCCGTTGCGGATTTTCTCGGTGCAGTAGATGGGAATGCCCAGTAACAGCTTGCCCCGGTTTGATTTGGCGCGAGCGACAGACTTTTCCAAGCTGAAGTTGTATCGGGATTCCGTCTCCTTGTCCTGAAGGGTGAATTCTTCGATATCTGGCACCTTGCTCGTTTCTAGAATCTTATCGATGAATGTGGATGAAATCACAGTCGGCCCTCGAGCAAGTGCGCACAGAAACTTGACTGTTCGAACTACATGCGGGGCGGCCAAATAATCACATGGTTGCCCTTCCTGGACAATCTGGATGCCAAGATCACGTAGTTTTCTCTGGAAAGTTGTTAGCAGCATGAACAAAATAAAACATTCACATGAGAACGTACCCGATCGTGATCTTCCTTGTTCTTGTCCCCAACCCACCGACTGAAGCCGGTGAGAGCGATTCGCATTTCCACATCTGGGAGAGATGGTCGAGCCTTTTTGGTAGGTCGCTTGTCGTCTGCGGCATCATCGTCTGGTGCTGGGCTTGTGGATTGCTTGGATTTGGTCCTGTCGACCTCATCTGCTGCTCGCTTTCCGCCCCAGGGTGCATTGCCTCCCTTGGTACGCTTCTTTTCTTTCTCATACAAAGCGATGTCCGGGGCGATAGTTTGAAGCAAGTCGCGTGCTTTTGCTTTCGCACTGCGCCCCCCTGTTGATACCACGGATGGCGTCTCGTTCTCCTTGCCCGATCGGGGAGGGCGAGTTCGAATTGGCGTTGCTACCGCGCCCATTGTTTTCGTTTTTGTCGCTTTCTTGGTTGTCGTCTCCTTGACTTCTTCCTCGCTTGGCTGAAGATCATCCACATCCCTGTCTGCGTCCTCCCGGCCGATGACTACACCCTCTGCGGGTCCGTGATTGTATGCGTTATCCTCGGCAGCTTCGAGGATTCTACGCTTTCTCTTGGCCCGCGGTGACATGTTCTCTTCTCCGCCAGGGTAAAACAGATCCCGCAGCTTGGTCTCATCGAAGAAAGTCTGACCAATAATCTCGCCAAGGTTAGTGCGGGGGGGGAAATGGTTGTACTTTTTTATGTTGATAGGTTTCAGCTCGCACTTGGCATAACTCTCTTCGATCCAAAGATGGTTGACGACAGCGATGCCCCATTCGGGAGCAGCCTTGCATTTCTCGCTTGAATTGCGGGCAGTGATCAAGTGCGTGTTGTCCGACTTCATCGTCTTGGTGAACTCGGCGCCGCAGGCCTTGATGAGATTCTCTAGGTAGACTCGAGCCTCCCCACCATAGTTGGAAACGGTGATGCGCATGCCCTTGAAACCCTCGATGCCATTCTTGGGCGTGGGGTAGTGTAGGAGTCGACGAAGGGGCGAAGTCCAATCGTTGTGAACAATGAGATAGTAGAGCCAAGCAAGATTGCCCACCTCCTTACATGATTGCGCAGCCTGGACATACTGAGGTCCATCTCGGTACTGACAAATGAACATGTCGCAATCATCCACCTGCGATGCAAGCTTGCCGCCACCATTGATAATAATATCTCGAATCACTTTGCCAAGCCGAGGGGTAATGTTTAAATCCCAGGATAGCATAACCTTGTGATCTTGGAATACAGTGACTGGTGGGCGGACAACGTCTCCGTCCGGAGGTAGAGGTAGGTAGGAGGGCGTAGCGGATGTAGCACCCTCGAGGTTGGAGTTGACAGGGATCTTTAGATCATCTTCAGGGGACTTTTCAAGAATCTCAGGATCTGGTAGGCAGTAAGGAGTCTCATCGATGCGTTTTCCTAGCTTGAAGCAGTCGTCGAACCTGCAAAATGTCAGCAGCCAGCTCACACCACATATTGAAAGATGGCTTACCAATGCGGTAGAACTATCTTTCCCTTCCATCCCTTTTCCGTTGCTGCTTTAACCTTGGGGTGATCCATGGACAAGGCGCAAATATGTGTCGTCAACCGGGACACATCCTTCGACTCCTGTCCACCCAGGGCCATGGTAGCTCCGGCGATGCTCTCCTTGTCCGTCTCTGGCAGATCCGCGCAGGTCACAACGACCTGGGAGAAGATCATTCTGGGGTCGGGGGAGAAGGGCCGGACCTGGGCCTGCTTGCGTCGGGAAATCGAATTCGTAATCCACTGCGTCGTCACCACCGGGATCATCACTGCCTGCGACTCGGTGTACTGTGGGAAATCAATCGTGTTGGAAACAATGTGTGTCGCCCTTTCGATGGGAATCGAGCCGTCGCGCCTTGGCTCGCAGGTTGTAGCGCCATTGTCCTCTAGAATTATCGACAGCTACCACAGTTAGTCAGCTTCCGAGTCGATTTTGCCGTGCAGAGCGTGAATACCTCGCCGATTAGCTTTGGAGTAAGGGCGCTGCTGGGTACAAAAGCAACTGCGCACTCGGCGAAGATGCCAGAGGAACCTTCCGCTGCATCTCCCATGTTTGCTCGTCTAAGAATGGATATCGTTGAGAGGTTTAAAATAAATTCCAGTAGAGCGAAGCTCGCCTCAGTTGCGACATTTAGCTGGGGTCGCCGTGGCTGCCAGGAAAGTCCGGATGATAGTGGCAGCTCAACCAACTTTTGGTGTGGTAATTTGTTTGTCGTGACGCGCGACCACTAAACGCGAGGACGCCAGGCAGTCACATGACCGCGATGCAGGTACTGCTACCTAGGTGTGGCGGGGCACGCTTGGCGCAAGTGGGTAGCGCTACTTTAATTGGTAGGCAGCAGAAACATCTCGACGCGACTCGTGGGCACCACTTTACGCCACTTTGACGATGGTCAAATCATTTTTTAGGTAGAGGTAAACACAAGGATGTTTATTTACAGTAGCTAGTATGCCCCGCCCTTGTTTCTATGTACTGTGTGTGTAAATTATGGCCGAGAGCTCTCGTTTGCTTCTCTATCCTCCGAGACCTATGTGACTAGGGATTGGAATTATCCCAAATGATTCTTGCGCCCAGATGGAACCAAAATGCTGACCAACACCGTTCCGAACTCATATGCATCGTGACGGTCCAATGGACCTGTACGCAACCGAAACAACGCCTTGCAATCCCGAGGTTTATTTAAGCACTGCCTTCGATGGAGGCGAGGGCCACCGCAGCTCCCATCAGTGAGCTCTCCTTTGAAGCTACCAGCTGCACCGAGCGGGCGTTTTCGCCACTCTCGTGGGTGGCAACGAGATCGTCCAGGTACTTTTGGCAATTGGCCAAGTATCCTGGGTAGTTCTCAATCACGCTTCCATTGAAAGCAACAGTGGTCTGCTCAAGGTCCCTGTCAGCCTCCGCGTGGGGCCGCAGCGGCGAGGACTCTGAGAGAGCGTTGACAAAGTCGGTCTGAGTGTCGACGCGGAGTTTCCAGAAAGTGTAAACAGATGTTGCCACCAGGGCACTTGAGCGCCTGGAAACATATGACGCTAGCTGTCTCAGGAAAGCCAGATCAGACTTTGTTGGGGTGTGGTGGGGTGAGGGATGACGAAGGGCAAATTCCTTGCACGCATCGTCAAGCTCAGAACTTGTATCACTGCAAAGGATTAGCCTCCGAAACAAAATGATGACATAGTCTTGATACGTACCCTTCAATCTTGGACAGTGTTTCAGTGGCCAAGGAATACGGCTTCGACAGAGACGAAGGCACCACGCCGCCAAATACGCCAGTCGACTCGATAGCCTCGACAAGCATGAATCTGCAAATTTCTCCCAAATACATGCCGCTAACGAGATGCTCTAGTGGCTGGAAATCGGGACGAGCATGGCCCTGACGGAGGAGCTCATCCCACCTAGTCATAGGCAGGATGCCACGTCCGCACAGGCTGATTTCAGAATTTACAATTAGGTGAGTCCACTCTGCGGGCCGTTGCTCGAGCTTGGATTGCCCTATCGACAAGACTGGCAGGTAAGCAGACATGTTGACGCCAGTGCCCAGGATGAGTCCAAATCGAGTCGATGTGTGGGCGTAGGACTCGGACAATAGACAAGCGCTCGAGTCGTTGATGATGGCCCGGAGTTCTACGTGAAGACCTTGTTTACCACATGCAGTTTCGATAATCTGACCCAAATCTTGGCCAATCAGCCCCTTGTTTGCCATGAAGCCCTTGCCCATCATTGACAGCTTGCCACCGCTGAGTGATGTTTGCCTAGTATATGTTAGCCTTGGAGAAACATGAAAAAACCGGGATAGGGTTGGCGCACTCGATAGGAAAACTCCATGCCATAGACATCAGCAATGGCTCCTCAAGCGCCTGGCTCTCAACCTGATCCGCGAGCGTATCCTTGATCCTCGCAGCCATCCAATCAAAAAAAGCCATGCCTTCCAGACTCTTAATCTCGGGGGTAATGGCGAAGTTTCGTATGCTGACAATCCTGCTCTCCTCGCCATCTGAATCGCGTCCTCGGAGTTCCACCAGGGCGACTCTGAGTGTTGAACCTCCCACATCCAGGGCCAGATATTGCCCCTTCTCAGTTCCATTCGGCAGTTGGTGGTTGTAAGAGGGGAGCATGGACTCGGTGCTGGTTTGGAGGCGCTCGACGTACTGCTTCCTCAAGCCCAGTGACAGCTTTACAAGTTCATTGTAGCAGACGGGGTCGAGGAGAAGAGCCTCGGCCTCCTTGAGGAAGTCGTCCTTGGAACGTCGTGACGACGGGGCGGGGCGTTTCTTGCTGTCAGCAATAACGCCCAGAGATCTTGTCCAGTACGCCAGGATGGCCTGCAGCAGCGACTTGCCGCGGAGTAGGCTCTTGATAATGGCAGCGGTGAACTGCCTGGGAAAGGTTGCCATGGCAGAAACGAGTGAACAGACAAAAAACGATGGCTCATCAAAGGGGACGAGGGGGGAAGGGAGGTCTAGTCATGGACGTGAGGGAAAGTAAATACTAAAATCCCACGACTCGGTCTAGAGCGGTCACTCGCATGAGAGGGAAAACGGGGCGGGTTTGTCTGACGCCCCCAGGAGCCAGAACCCTAGCAGAAGCGGATCGGATGGACGAGTGGTTGGGCGGCAAGGAAACGATCAGGAGGATGAGACGAGACCAAACAAACGTAGTGGAATAAGACAACGGCCGGTCCCCAAAAGCAAGTCGAAGGGGGTGGTTGCTGAGCTTTCGGATGGACAGACGACAGGTCGACAGAAGCAAAAACCGCGAAGCCAAGAGCCGCTGGAGAGAGAGGGATCGACGAAAGACAAGACGTTGCAGGGCAAAAAGGGACTCAAGGAGCAAGGGCGGCCAGGACCAGGGAACATCAACTTTGTTAGCAGTCGCCGTACGCTACGTCGCACACAAGTGTCGTCTTAGCCAAGCCCCTCAGCAGGGGAGAGGGAACTTGGGCGGGTGAGCGACGTGCCGGCGCTTGGCAGAGTCCGGCGGTGCCTCTCTTTGGAGGGCATCGCCCAGTGCCTGTGCCTGTCCATGTCCTGTGCGCGGGTTGCGGTGCGTTGAGCCATGTGCAAATGCCCAATGTGCGCGCGCGTGGCTGCTTGGTTCGAAGGGTGAGACGGTCTGAAGCCGGGCTGAATGGGGTTGTTGTAACGTTGCGTGGAGGGGGCCAGTGAGCCCGGAAGGTGGATCTGGAAAGGCAAGGTACTTCCCTACCCGGCGACCAAAAAGACAAAAGTGACAGGTCCGGGACGTACCGGTCGAGGCCAGTGGCTGCTAGCGCTGCTAAGCGAGGGCGAATCGATCAATGTCCGAATCGAGCATCGCTGCAGAGTTTAGTTGGCTGGCTGTCGCGAGTACCAGTGCAGGTTGAATGGCAGTCACGTCTCAGGGTTGGTGGCGTCGATGCCAAAGTCCCAAAGTTACATCTGCTTGCAAGGAAGAGGAAGAAAATTCATGAAACCAAACAACTGCAACCAACTCGCCCCCTTGGCTCATCTTGGCTATCTGCTAACCACAGGATTCTTCTCCGCTAATTCCACGCACTGTTGTTTCCATTATTATTGTTCATTTACTTTTTTTTTCTTCCTGTACCACGTCGCTTCAGAGTCCCGCAATCCGATCAATGTATCAAACCCCACAAAACGGCTAGATCCAGTCTGGCGGCTCGCGCGGGGATCAGTGCTGAAAGGGCCGATTGTCAATGCGGCCGACGCGCATGTTGGACGAGAGACCGTGTTGGGTCCTCGCTGAGGATTGATACCGCTTGCGTGCGCTTGCTTTTCCGCTGACAAAGTGCATTTCTGCATGTACGGAGTCTGGCACAACGAATGGTCGGCTGCAAACTAGCCGATATGCACCTCATATTAAACGTGTAATCGGCAATGAGCAGGTCACAATATCGGCCAACCTGCCACCCAAGTACACCGGGCGGGCGTGTGTCCTGTGTCACCCCGGTCTGTCAAATCCCAACCACAGCCGCCAGCCCGTGATGTTAGTCAAACACCCGAATCGTCCGGGGACAACACCTGCTCGCCGTGCCTTTGCGCTCTCTTTGGGACAACAAACTTGCCAGCAAACCACACCACGGGCTGGTGGCAAGTCATATGACCTCGAGTTAAGTAACGTTGGGTTACGAGCAAGCGTCAAAAACGGCCCCGGGAGGGTCGGCCGCCGCCATCATGGTACATGGTGCTCCTCCTACGAGGTAGACTTTGGGCGGCACGTTGATCTCCCGCGTCACTTAGGCTCTGGGACATCAAAGACAGTGACGTTCCATCCCATCACGATACTGTCTGGTTCCGCCAGTCATGTCCCGATTTTCCTCCACTTAGACATCAGTGATAGCGAGAAAAGAATTGCGTAGACGTCACCGTGTTATCGTGGTCATGAGCCAAGGCACATGCTAATCTCTGGTGACGTCCCGCGAATCCGTCCTCCCATGATGCTCTTAAGCAACTGCCCTGACCCTCGACCCCCTCCAAATCCTAAAAGTCACCATTTGACCTCTTCATACTAAGCCCTGTCAGCCACGCTCGCAACTAAAGTGGCATAATTTACTCTTTCCTACTGCACCTTTAATACCCATCTCACCACTCGGACACGAGGCGTGCTAGCCCGTTTTCGTATAGATTACCCGTCTACACTGCCACCATGCGTCTGATCATTCGCGATGACGACCGTGCGGCCAGCATGTACGTGGCCAACTATGTTGTCGACCGCATCAAGGCCTTCCAGCCCACCCCTGAACACCCGTTCGTCCTCGGGCTGCCCACTGGCTCCAGCCCCCTGCTCATCTACGAGACTCTTGTTGCTAAATACAAGGCCGGGGAGGTAGGTGCTGCCTCGTTTTAGAAGCCGTCGTGGGGCTAACACGGACCGTAGATCTCCTTTAAGAACGTTGTAACGTTCAACATGGATGAATATGTTGGCCTGCCCAGGGACGATCCCAACTCCTACCATTCATTCATATTTAAGCATTTCCTGTCACATGTTGACATCCATCCTTCCAATGTGCACATCCTTAATGGCAATGCTCCCAACCTCGAGGCCGAGTGCAACGCCTACGAGGATGCCATCAAGGCCGTTGGTGGAATTGACCTGTTCCTAGCTGGCATCGGCGAGGATGGCCATATTGCTTTCAATGAACCCGGCTCAAGCTTGGCCAGCCGCACTCGCGTCAAGACGCTAGCCTATGACACCATCTTGGCTAATTCGCGCTTCTTTAACGGCGACCTGGCCAAGGTGCCGCGCATGGCTCTGACTGTCGGGGTCCAAACTGTCCTAGACGCGCGAGAAGTCGTTGTAATCATCCTGGGCGCTCGCAAGGCTCTTGCACTCCAGAAGTGTATTGAACAAGGCGTCAACCACATGTGGACTCTCTCGTCTCTGCAACTTCACCCCCACCCAATGATTGTTGTTGATGAGGACGCCACCCTAGAGCTTCAGGTCAAGACGGTCAAGGTAAGACTTATATCCTACCCTGCATATATGCAAATGTATACATGCGAATAGGTGCTAACATCTCAACCAGTATTTCAAGAGCATTGAAAAGGTCGCCCTCGAGGAAGGCTTTGAGCAAATTCTCCCCTCCAAGGTCCGCACGGGAAGCGTCACGATCCCTGAGACCAAGATCCAAAAGGTCGAGTCGCCTGTTCTCGTTGCCCCTGAGCCAATTGCTTCGCACTTGTTGCTTGCGGCCCCCACGAGCGTGCACTCTTCCCGCTCTGCCTCTCCGGACCTTGTACCTGACCGCATGGCATCGCGCATCCCCGAGCCGAGCCTGAACCGTAGATTGACGCCCAACCCCGAGCAGCAGATGATGCGAATGGGTGCTGTTGGAGCTTGATGGGGATTTGGTAAGCAGTAAACGTTATGTTTTTGGAGAGACAAAGCTGGTCTTGTCCGCTCGCTTCTAAGGTCAGATGTTAGATACTCATTATTGTAGAGTAGCCGATTGAGGAAAACAGGTACAGTCGTTACAGGTTTAACGCGGGAATTTCATGACATTATGATTAAAAGGGACTATCTAAAAAGGACATCTAGAACACACTGGTTTAGCGCGTGTTGGATGGGTATCGTTAGCGTTGGCGTTTTGGTGATAGGTATCGTTCACACCAATCTTAATATTCAGATAAAACTAATAAATTCGCTTCCGAAATCTATGGTATCTCAGTTGCTTCCGCCTCTTTGGTAATGCTAGAATATACTTGTATTCTCGCGTCTTGGACACGGCTCAACATGTTCAGGCCCGATGGCCGATGACATTACACAAATTGGAATGCAAATATGATAGATATACAAGAAAATGACACTCCGGGTTATCACCAGTTCATAACTCATTAGGGTACGCCCGCACTTCATCATTCCGCCGCAAAGTACCGCTTCGATTTACTCCTTATCTGCTGAGCTTTCATCTCAGGCGGGACAATGGTATGATGAACGACATGGGGTCTGTAGACGGCGTCGACAGGGGGCATCCTGTACATGGTTAGAATGAGGGGTTCGGTTTTAAATGGGGCGTGAAACTGTACCAATCGTCGACTGTCAAAGGGAAATACTCGTAGAGGGGATCCCCCTCCTCTCGAGGGCTATTCTCCGCATTTTGGCCCACAATGACCATGGCCTTCCCAGGTTGAGGGCTTTGAAGGTCAGAGCCTGAGCGGTTCGGACTTCTCTCATCTTCGGAAAGCGAAAGATTGATAGGGAGGGAGGAGCTGTGGCGAGGTGCTTTGGGCTGCGTAGGCATAGCTTTGGCAGGTTCGTTAGACCAAGCCGGGACAGGCGGCTTCGGGGGGTTCGGCGAGAGCGCCATTCTCTTGGAGGGATGGCTTTGTCCTGGCTGAGGGCTGGGGATTGGCTGTGGTACCGATTGGGGAGTTGCCCAATCATTCGACTATTGGGGGTCAGCTCAGCTAAGGCTATGTAGGATATGAAAGAGGAGGCTTACCATGGGAGAATATTTTGGCATATAGCCCTGTGAGCTTTCCCTTTCTATGCGCAACAGCGTGGGGTTTTCGGAGGCCGTTGTATTTCTCCTCTCCGGCTTCTTCTCACTTGTTAAGGGAACATCCTTCTTGTTATCAAAATTTCTTGGACTTCGACCTCGAACAATCACAGGGCCAGAGTGAATTTCGGTTATGGGAACAAGGTCGCCATTCTTGGTCTTGCCATGGACACCAATCTTGACAATGTAATGCTGCTGCAGACCCTTTCTACGGCCGTTGTTTGCAGTTGCGTGCTTGAATTGGAGCCTCTTCCATGATACTGGAAGGCTGACCTGGCGCGCATTAATTTCTTGCCCCGAGGAAAGATCCAGCGTGATATTGGGTGGCGCGCCGACGGCCTTGGATTCTTCACTGGGTTGCGCATTGGCATTCTTCCAAGGAATTGATATAATCTCGGTGGGCTTTCCGTCGATTGATTCGATGGCTGCAATGGTCGCGACCAGCTCGAATATCTGGAGGTGAACCCCTTGATCATTCACAATGTTTGTGACGATTCGAGGCAGCGTAATTTGGCCGGAACATTGCCAGAGGTTTCGGCGATAACATGTTAGCTCGAGCGGCCGTCCTGTTGTCTCACCACCAAATACATCCTCAGCAACGAAGAACATGCCATACAACTCGGCGCTCAAGTTGGTTTCGGCAAACTGGCCCGTTTCATCGATGACGGTCGCGCTGTGGATGGGAGCGGAGAAACCCAGAAGCTTATTATCAAGCTCCTGAGGTGACGATTCTTCCTGAAGCGCATCTTGGTGGTTTGGCTGCGGATCGAATTGTCGAGATGAGTATGATGAAAATGGGTCTTCGAATGTCGCAGAAAAGCCGTCGAGGTCGTAGGCGGGAGTAAAGGGAAGACTGTGCAATGTGGTTCCATCACTTTTTGGCAGTCAGCATTAAGATTAGAGATTACGTATGGGGTCACGCACAGTAGCGAGTCGTCAAAAGCCAACTCCTGGTCGAAGACGTCCATGTTCAAGCCCTGGGCCTGGCCGGCAATGTTCATCGTCATGGGATCGTTGGGAGAGGCGCTCGCAGAGAGCCCCGAAATCGAGTTGAAGGTTGCCATTGCATTGTCTGTTATCGCTTCATTGGGGCGGATGCGCGGGTGAGATCAGCGACGCACGAGCGCACCTGACAACGGTCGCAAGGCTCGAGCCTACCGGGGTTGCGACTGAAGAAGGCTGCGGCGCGGTGCGGAGGTGGACGAATCGCGAGTCGCTTGCCGATGCGCAGCCTGGGGAATTGCGCGCAGGATGGAAACGGCGCTGGTCGGGTTGGGTTGGTTTTAGTATCTTTGTTGTAGAGCAAGCGCGGTTGGAAAAAGCGGAGGAGAGGCGGAGGTGGAGGAGGCGCCGCGGAGACGACCCACGACGGCTGGGCCGACCTACCCTATCAAGAGCCCGGCTGCCTCAATTGGCTAGATGATCTCGCTGAGCACTGCGCGACAAGGCTAGAGGCGTCAGAGTCCCCCCACTGCACAGGTAAATTTAGCATCAGCTACAGCGTGTTCGCGAATCGTTTTAGAAGCTACAGTGGTTGATCGGCGCTGCAATGTCATCGTATTTGCTCCCGAGCCACGCGGCGCAGAAGAAAGGAGCTGAAGGGAGACTGAACACTAAACGCCTCGGTCCATTCGCATGCATGTCATCCCATCTACCCGCATATCATCTAGTTTCAGAGTCGTCCTTCATCTAAGACCCGTTACTTCACCTCCCTCTTCACATGATCAGGATCGGCCCGACGGACTTGCTGTCCAAACTTCCACACCTCTTCTAGTACCAGCTGGCGTAAGCCTCCCGCGCTCTGTTCGGAGAGCACAACCAGATCAGCGTCTGCCCCCACCTCCAGCGTGCCTTTGACCCCTTGGAGCCCAAGCATGGCCGCCGGCGTCGATGTTACGGCCCCGAGCGCCTGGGGAATTGTGGCACCCGCCCACTGGATGAAGTTGTTGACGCATTCAAGCAGCGTGATGGAGCTAGCGGCCGTTAGCCAGGTTTCACACACCCTCTGTTCTGGATAGCAACCTACCTTCCAGCGATTGTCTCGGATCCCTCCAAGAGCAGAGTGTTGCCTTTTTTGACAATGTTGCACGTTTGATTGCCGTTGATCCAAGGATATGCCCCGTCGGGGAGGCCAACTAAGTGCATAGCGTCCGTGACTAGAATGAACCCTTCGGGATGTGAGTTATAGGCAATTTTAACCGTCGTAGGATGTAGATGAATTCCGTCGCAGATGATGCCAAAGTATGGCCGGCGGAGGCTCTCGGCCTTACCGAGAACGCCAAAGATGCCGGGGTTTCTGTGGTGAAGAGGTCGCATCGCGTTGAAGAGGTGAGTGATCATGGTCGCTCCCTTGCCAACAGCTTGGGACGCTTCTTCATACGTCGCGTCTGAGTGTCCCGTAGAGTAGATTATTCCTCTCGAGGTTATATCGGGGATGAGGTCCATCATCCGACCGCGCTCTGGGGCCGCTGTAATCATTTTGATCGGAATTGGTCTATCGACGGATGGTCTCATGTTTTCGGCTCCGTAACATTGTTCGAGATCCTTCATCGATTGGGCTTGGATCAACACGCCGACGTTGTGCACTCCGTTCCTGGTGGGGCTAAGGAACGGGCCTTCACAATGGGCACCGAGCGATTCGGCCCCGTCGCCGGCCCTCCGCAGCTCCCCAGACGGCCCCAGGAACGGGAGTGCCTAGGATGGCGTTAGCTTCATGTACAATGCCCCACCGGATCGAGAGGGCTAGGGTATCTCACTTTTTGATACACCTCCGGCCGTTGGCTTGTGATTGTTGGAATGTACGATGTGACCCCAGTCTCGACCAGCAGGCGGTTGACTTGCTGTAGCTCCTTGCCATACTCGCTCATGTCACCCAACAGAGTCGAAAAGTTGAAGCCGAAGGCTCCGTTGAGTTGGCAATCAATCAGGCCAGGGGCGATGATCCGGCCACCCAGATCAACGGTTGTGTCGGGCAAAGCCTGCTCATCATAGAACGAGGCTTGGCTGTCAATGATCTTACCGGTGATGGAGCTGACCCAAAGGTCAGCCTCAACAAGAGTATCGCCCCTGAGGAGGCGACAGTTGGTGAACTTGGTCAGCCCACCGCTGGAGGGGACGGCGCTAGGCATATTTCTTTCTTTTCGAGAAATGGAAACTTCGGAAGGAGAGAGCTTAGTGCCTGTTCCGGCCAGAGGGTTCCGTGTATTGCTTCACGTCTTCCTCTCTGGCCGAAACGAATAATAACGCACCCATGGGAGAGACTTGGCGACTACTTAGTAGTCGGAGCGTGTTTCACCGTGGCGGAATCAACTGATTCATGGTGACGCTATCAAGGCGGTATCTCGGGATTGGCAAGCAAAGCCCGCCAACGGCCAAGATTGCCACGCCTATCTCATGTCACCGGGAAGTAATGTAGTTGAAGTTTGCCTTGGACCAAAGGTTACCATCTGGTGGATGGTTTCCTGGCTTCGGGCCGGGTCACAATGGGGCCACCTGCGAATACAAGAGGCTGGCATTCGTCCATCTGAGTCTTGACCCAACGTCCGTCCTTCCCTCCACTCGCCATCCACCACATCCACTCGTCGGGTTTTGGCATTTCAAAGTTTCAGGCGAGATACCACAGTGCCCTTCCATGCCGGCCCATGTAACGTTAACCCGGCTGCCATCCATCAACGAGCTCGGGTCCACAGGCTACTTGCCCGTTGGCGCACAGCCAATCACGCACCGCCAAAGCCACTTAGCCGAAGTTTAGACGCTGGCAATCCCACAGCATGGCCCCTCACAGCCCAGCCCGGTCAGATTCATCGTCGTCGTCGTCGTTGTCGCCGCCCCCCGACAAGCCATCTCATCGTTACCTCAAGTCCAAGTCCAGGACCGGCCGGCACCTGCACGGCAAACGCTCCCACTCCGTCGCCGGGTACGGGTACCATGCCACTAGGCGTCGCCAGCGCCACCACCGTCCAGCCATGGCCCTCTCAGACGACAGCGGCCTAGATCCACTATGGCAGAACCTCGATTGGTACGTACCGCGTCGCTTCCGCGCCCTCCGCCCTCCGCCATCGCCATGAGTCCACTCCGTTCTGTCGTTCCGCTCTGCACCGGTGCTCCGGCTCCGCGGCCTGCGTGCTCCGCTCTTGATGGGGCACAATTCATTGTGCTCGCTCGCTAACATGGCGCTTCCTCCAGGGCTATAGGCCAGATCCTGATCATGGGATGGGATGGCACCGAAGTCACTCCGCAAATCAGGAGTCTCATTGAGGACCACCACCTTGGATCCATTATCCTCACTGCCAAGAACTTGAAATGTAGGTTGTATGCGGCTAGACCGTCTAGAGTTTTTGTCATGGTTCGATGTTTCAAACCCAATTTGCACATGCGCTCTTTTACCCAGTATATCGTGGCGGTGCTTGGCACTAACAGCATGCAGCTGCTCAACAAACTGCTGAACTTGTCCAAGAACTTCAGACCATTGCCAAACGGGCTGGCCATCCTCAGCCTCTACTAATTGCCCTTGATCAAGAAAATGGCGGAGTCAACAGTCTCTTTGACGAGGACTATGTCTGTCAATTTCCCAGTGCCATGGGCATTGCCGCCACTGGCCGAGCCGACCTCGCCTATGAAGTCACCAAGGCCACGGCATCCGAGATTTCTGCTTGTGGTGTGAATCTCATGCTCGGTCCAGTCCTTGATGTATTGAATAACGCTCGTTATCAACCGCTAGGAGTTCGTGCCATGGGAGACGACCCCCAAGAAGTATCTCAGTATAGTCTTGCTGCTCTAAAAGGTATTCGTGATGCCGGAATGGCATCTTGCGGGAAACATTTTCCCTCTTATGGAAATCTAGACTTTCTTGGATCCAACCTCGACGTGCCAATCATCACCCAAACCCTTGAAGAACTCAGTCTAAGTGCCTTGATCCCATTCCGAAATGCCATTGCTTCCGGAAAATTAGACGCCATGTTCATTGGAGGCTGTGGCATTTCCAATCCGTCCATGAATGTGAGCCATGCTTGTCTGTCCGACCAGGTTGTGGATGATTTATTGCGCAATGACCTGGGCTTCAACGGAGTTGCCATTTCGGAGTGCTTGGAAATGGAGGCTTTGAGCCAAGAACTTGGTGTCCAGAACGGAGTTGTCATGGCTGTGGAAGCTGGTTGCGATCTGGTTCTGCTCTGCCGAGCATACGACGTCCAGCTTGAGGCTATCAAAGGCATGAAGTTGGGCTACGAGAGCGGCATCATATCCAAGGAAAGGATATTCACATCGTTGAAACGTGTTCTCAAACTCAAGGCAACATGCACATCGTGGGAAAAGGCCCTCAACCCTCCGGGCATTTCGAGACTTTCTCAACTTCATCCGAGCCACCTTGCACTTTCGCGCCGGGCATATGATGATTCAATCACTGTCATCAGGGACAAAGAGAAACTTCTCCCGCTTTCTGCGTCAATGCATCCTGGAGAAGAGTTGCTTCTCCTCACGCCTTTAGTCAAGCCACTGCCAGCGTCTTCACTAACCAAGAAGTTGCTCGAATCCAAGGAATCCCAGCACTTAGCTGGCACAACACATGACAAGTGGGTTCATGCTGACCGAGAGCGCGGTGCTATCATGAGCGGCGAAGGGGTTTTTAGAGAGTTTGGCAAGTCTCTTGCTCGAGCTCGCAACGAGAAACTGCTGCATACTAGCTACACTGCCAATGGAGTCCGACCAGGTAAAGGCTACTGCCCATCGAAACAAGAATAAACTAACAGAGACATAGTCCACGAAAACTTGATCAACAGAGCGTCTTGTATCATCATTGTCACGGCTGACGCTAACCGAAACTTGTATCAAGCTGGTTTCACTAAGCATGTTGATATGATGTGTTCCATGCTCCGAAGCCGTGGTCAGAAAAAGCAACTCATTGTTGTCGCAGTCAGCTCGCCATATGATTTTGCCATGGATAAATCTATTGGCACATATCTGTGCACATTTGATTTCACAGAGAACGCCCTGCACGCTCTCGCAAGGGCCCTCGTCGGCGAAATTACTCCCAAGGGATCACTCCCCGGAACTCTCAGAAAGAGCAAGAAGGTCCTGAAATCAAGACAGCACTGGCTTGTAGAAGAATACAAGGCGGAGCGTGATGGTTCGGGGCTAGAGGAATTACTGCGATCCATCTACCGAGCAAGCGCACCCGATCTCCCGTTCCTTCAAACCACGACTGCAGCAACTTTTAGTCTCAAGAGCCCACACATTCAAGAGAGCCATTTCGTTGTGAGAAATTCTAGCACCCAAGCCCTTTACGGATTTGCAGCTACATATTTCATCAACGGCGTCGGCATCCTGGGCTCAATTTTCGTCGAACCCTCAAAACGTGACGTGTCCATTGGCAGGTCTCTCCATCGCCGTGCCATGAGAAATCTTACTCAGCAACGTGGAATCAAAAAGATTCAGATTGGAACCGGATTCCCCGGCGTATTCCCTGGCATTCCTGTAGATGTTGAGGTGAACACGGTCAGAGATTGGTTTGGAAACAGCGGTTGGGATACGCAATTTCCCCGGCGAGTCACGAACATGATCATTGATGACCTCGCCAGCTGGTCCGTGCCAGAAGGTCTACTTGGAAGCATTCAGAGAGCCAATATCAGCTTTGATTTGATCCACGGACTGGACAATGCCGAAGCGGTCCTGAATCATGTGGGGTCTCACGCAAACCCTGAGATTCTCGAGCTATATCGTTTCGCTTTGTCAGAAACCAAGACTTGCGGTATTGTGCGAGCGAAAGATACCACCGGTAATCTATTGGGAACAATCATCATCTGTCGCCAAAACAGCCCCCTGGCCACTCACGTTCCCGCGCTACTTTCCCACACGGGAGAGGTGGGTGGCATCCTGGCCCCTGTAACCCAATCTATGCAAAATTCGTCCCTTGTTCTTCAAGGCTTGGCATTGATGGGTGTTCGCCAAAACAAGAGCCACAAGGCATCAAAGTCTGTCATGAGCTGGGTGAGTTCTAGGACTGAGAAGTATCCCAAGTGCTATGCTAACAAATGCTAGGTGGTCGATGATGGTACTGAGCCTTTGGCAGCGATGGGCTTCGAGACGCTGCAGGCATTCGACGAGATAACTAATTCCCCCGATAATGTAAGTGAATTGTTCAAGAGCTTAAAGACATATGCTAACTCCGAAAGCTTTCGGACCTATAATATTAGCACAGGCGCCACACGGACTTGGCGGAAGATTGAAGCACTGTAGTATAGTTGTCGTTTAGCATAGTTGTTGCGGGAGGCACCACGATTATTGGATTCAATTTTCAGCCTCCCTTTAGTTTTATTATAGATGTATGCATGCAAATTGCCCGTAACTTGAGTTCCGGCATTGTTTGACGCAATTAAACCGCTTGCTTGTGAACCAACTCTCTCCTTCCCGGCACTATGACACCATGAAGTTGAGAATTTCGATGAGGTCGAATATTTTTCGAAGCTATATTCTGCCTGGCTTCATATATAAGGATAGCTTTTTATTACATCACATTATCAAGTGAGTAGGTAAAGTATGTTCCCCGGCAATTTTCATATAAACACCAAATCTGTCACCATACGACTTGGCAGCCGGGCGTGTTTTGTGAAATGAAACTTGAACCAAATCTCAATACTTCATACCAAGCAGCAGTCTCTCATACAATGTAAACTTTGAATGAATGTTAGTTTGACACTTTGCTACACGGGGCCTCTGCAAAAAGATAATGGATGTTATTTTCCTTTCTTTTTAGCTAAAATAAATAAATAGAAACCCTAAATAAATGTACTTATCTAAAGATAATTTCTTAGGACTTCTTAGGCTTATTGTCCTTTAGATAATTGTACTTATTTTGGCCAAGGTTGATATTGTGCAGCAAGTGCGGTGTAGGGGTACTTTTATTACAATTACGTACGAGTGAAGGGGGGTGTCGTGGACAGCATAGGCGTAACAAAAGTGAGGCGCTGCAAGGTTGTCGAGGCCATCTTCAACGACAGTAGTGATGATTCGCTTGCCTATTGTGAAATCCGCAACGATGCAGAGGTGACCCTCCACATGGTCAATTAGATTCTCGCTAGCAAGGAACAAACAGCAGCACCCAAGGACGAGGTGAGAGTATCGGCACCAAAGAAATCACTGACCATCTCGCCACAACCTGTCAGTAATGAACTCGCGGACGATGATGGGCTCCAATGACAATGACAACAATAATGCCATGACGACGATCGAATCAATACTTCCCTCTAAAACCTTCCGTATTCTAAGCCAGACAGAAACAACACACCTCATCGACTTATTACCAGACGACAACGAGATCGCTATCCAACTCCATCTAATTCCCATAGACTCGAGCGAAGAAGTTTACCAAAAAGGCTACCGAGCTGACGCTGTCGAAATTAGCCACAGCTATGATGCTCTGAGAACCCTTGGTAGGCAAGGTGGTGGGGAGAATCGACTCGGAAATATCTGGACGTCATTTTTTTTTTACCTCGACCTGGGAACCGCTTTGGGAATGGGTTTGATTATTGTCTAATTGTGAAGAGCGCTACTTGGGTCGAATAAGTTGGTGCGGTCTCAACTTCACAAAACGAGCTGTGGGCACAACCTTACTTGCATCCAAAACACTTTCCTTCAAAATTGAGAGAGCCTGAAGTTTGTACTAACCACCTTGCTCTCGCTATCTGTGTTGGATGCAGATTGTTGAAGCTTGTACCGTCCACCCTATTCTTACCTATTCGTGTTCCAAGGCCCAAATGCAACGTTCGGCTGCCAAGGTATAGTAGAAAGAACGGTATGTGAAACATATCTCAAGGACCCTTGTTGGGACTGTGCTAGAATTCATGCTGCCTTCTTAACAGTCCATGGTGGTCATTGCGCAGATTGTTGACTTAAACCAGTTTTGTGAGTGCACCCATAGCCCCTCGCTCTTCTCCGCCTTAAGCACGTATGATATTCACAACCCGATTTTTTTCTAGCCTAGGCGACGTCGATAACTGCACCCAGCATCGAGTCTCTGCCAATAGTTGCACTATAAACGAAAATGTCCATCAGAAATCTGGAGATGTACTTCATTTGCTTGGTCATACTACACATGTTCAGTAGCTCATTGCAATTGACTTTAGTAACCCATGTTAACGTCTGTCGGTTCTGAAATGTAGGGTAGTTTTCTATGAACGGTTTTTTCCAACGGACCATCCACACTAAGCTTATGGTGTAGCAAGGGTGTGTCCGAAGATTCACAACGAAGTCTGAGCACCAACCTTAGTAGCAGTGTAGAACTCGCCGATCGAGCAACTCCTCGCCAAAAGAAAGCAAGCAAGGCTTTCCCCCCGCAGGTCGCGTGTTAACCACCATTTCAGATGCTCTGCCATATCAAGTGCAGATATAATAAAATCATGCGCACCTTGTCGTCTACTATCTAAATGAATTTTAGATACATCTTCAGCGTGTTGGCGAGATGTTCGTGTAGGGGAGTCAGCTCCCCCAGCCATGGCTGCCAATTGCCTTTCTCTTGGTAGGCAAAAACTCAAGATGCCCACGCTTGCACATCGCCATAAACATAGTGCACAGAAATCATCTTCGCGGTATTTAATTGGAGGTATTATGGTAAACTCATGTCGTTGGAGAATTTTCTATGGGGAACTTCACAAAGTGGTATGTATGTATTGTCCATGCTTTTGGACATGTGCTTGAAACTGATGTGCTAACAATTATTTCTACATATTTTGCATACTCTATGTGCGTCCGTGAAACAATTTTTTCCTTTCCCTGTATGTGCTTTGTGGTAGGCGCTTATGTTGAAACGATATTGCTTATCTGTGGTTTAGTACCTGCTCGGCCGGTCTTTTGTGAATCTCCTCTAAAAGATTTGCGCCGTAGCAATACGCTGCAGGTATGTGCAACTTCAGCATAATTATCGTAGGCATTCTACTAACCAATCCAAACAATACACATATTTCATTTCGTCATTAATTATGATTACCAATCGATTCAAATCGCGATATTGGCGTAAAGGAACAACAGTGGCACTAATGCGCATTATCTTTGCTTGAACACAAGACAGGTAGAACATAGTCAAGTCATCAAAACAGGAGATTTGTAAATTAAGCGAGTTAATAGTATAATAATATTGATTGTCACCCCAGCTGTGTTGACATATCCCCCTGACGCGCGAAGGTATTCAAGGGTTGGATTGTACAAGAGCCAACTCTTCATATTAACCCGCCAGTTCCCTTTTAGCGCGTTTACTCACTCTTCCTCGGCTCCTCCTCGTGGGCAGCCGCGCTGGTCTCTATGACGGCCTTCTTCTGTTTCTCTAGATCCGATGGAAGATTTCTATGTTCACTAAATAGCAAGTCAATTTCCTCAAGAGATAGACCCTTAGTCTCCTTGAAAAGTAAGAATAGAACAGGCAAAGTCACCACAATGTTCCAAGCTGCATCCCGTTAGCTGTGAGGAAGTAAAAGGAGCTGCATCTACTTACCAACGAATAAAAAGTAAAATTTCCATCCAAGCTCCTTCAGTCCATAAGGGCTAACCTGAGCCCAAAAGGTGGCGACGAGCCAGTTGCCAATACCGGTTGCAAAGGCGCATCCTTTTGCTCGGATCTGATACGGCATTACCTCTGACATGTACGTCCAACTGATGGGCCCATATGAGAAGGAGAATATGATGCTCACGGCGAACAAAAATGCAACGCCGGCGATGCTGAGGCCACGGTTGTCGCCACTCGTGTTCTGGCTGTTGATGGCACCCTCGCAGATCAAGGCAATGGTGATGCCGATAATACCGTAAATGAGAGGCTTCTTGCGTCCAATTCTATCCAACATGAGAGTGATGAAGATTAAATCTGCTAAATGTTAGCGCTTCCGTCTCAGCATTGAGTGTTTAGGCCGCAACTCACTCGCAATGGGGCCGACACAGTTGTAAAGGCCAGCCACCAACAGTTTTGTCTTTCCGGTGAAGCCCAAAGCCTCGTACATGACTGTCTGATAGTAGTTTATGACGTTGATGCCAGTGAATTGTGTGAAGACCTGCACCAATACTCCAAGAGCAAGTCGGTTTCGCCATTGGGGCACTTTGAACATGATCAACCAGCCCGGTGCTGTGGACGCCTTCTCGGCGTCGATGGTCATCTTGATTTCCTGAAACTCGGCCTGGATCCAGTCTTCATTACTTCCATCAAAATGGAGTTTTCTGAGGATTTCCATTCCCTCTTCCAACCTGTCGGTCGCAATGAGATGCCGCGGCGACTCGGGCAGCCACAACATGCCGACACAGAGCAACAGTGATGGCAAAGCCTGAAATGCAAGCGGGAATCTCCATTGAAAAGAAGAAGAATCAGGCATATGGTGGCTACCGTAGCCAACCCATGTGGACACGATAAATCCAACGCCAATCATTTGTTGTGCGATACCAACAATGAGACCTCTGATCTTGGGATTGGCGCACTCGGATTGGTATACGGGAACTTGAACAAGTAAGCTTAGATAGTGCTGTAGTTGTATTTAACCACATACCACTCATGGAAAGAAGCCCAACAGCAAATCCAGCAATAATACGACCAATAAGCATCATGGCCAAGCTTCAAGTCTGTCAGCTCCACTTCAGCTTGTCTCAAGTCCAGCACTTACTGATAGGCCGCAGCCTGCAACACCGCACCAACTGTACAAATAAGAGCGCCGATACCGATGGTCCTACGTCGTCCGTATTTATCCATAATGACACCTCCGAACAAAGCACCAAACACTGCGCCGCCGTTGAATGTGGAGTTGATAGCCCCCACGATGGAGGACGTGTCGTTGGTATTGAACTCATTTAGAAAGTTTTGTGAAGCAATCACGTCGGTCATGACACCGCTATCGTACCCGAATAGGAAAGAGCTGGATTATTTGCCATCAATATCAAGTTTGAAGGGTGGGAGACTCTTGGGGTGGTGCGTACCCGATGGCTGCAAAGCAGGCCAGGCCGATGCTGTAGGCCTTCCCCATATTGAAGACCCGGCGTCCAATAAGAGGACTGGAAAGTGGGGTATTATGATTAACAAATAATAAATGCCGTTGACACGCAAGTCACAATTGAACTGCTTTCAAGCAAGTACAGGGTGTCTGTGGGATGAGAGGCCCAACTATTTGTATGCACATGAACCACTTCTTGGGATTTTCAAACTCGTCTACAGGCAGGCGTGACTGGGCTTCATTCTGTGATTGACCCACCAATACTACTCCCCGAGGGGACCCCATGGGCATCTCCGCAAAGTCATGTTACTTCCAGGCAGGGTCGACGACGATCACGCAACGCCGCTTTCTTTCTCGCTTGTCTTGTAACCGAGTAAAACCTGGAAAGGAACATGACCAGCAGAAAACGGGCCGTCTCTCGGAATGCGTCCAGTTCTCACATTTCCAGGCCGCCATCAGCCGGGTTGCCGGGAGAGCCAAGGCCGTACGAGCGCCTCATCTGGTGTGTTCCTGAGACTCCCCTAGGGTGATGGAAAGATAGAACCGAACATCAGGAATGGCCTTCTCATCCACGTGGTTAGCGGTTATGCCCGACAAGTCACTGCTGACGGCTAAACAGACCCGAGGCATTCACCCGGCCTATGAGAGCACCCGCTGTGGACTGAAGCAGAGAACTCAACGCCACTGCGATTTGGCAGCTTGGAGATCTAATGCCAGGCCGTTTGCAGGGGTTTATGCGAGAGCCGACCACGATCGCGAGCTGACAGGGCCGCTTAGAACTACCCGCCGGCTAAATGCAACGGCTCCCTGGTCTATGCTGGTCGATTGACACATACTAAAGTAGACATGAAGTGATTATTTTCTCAATTCCCAGTTTTTCGTCGGTAGTTGTTGAAAATATGGACCGCTTGACGCGTAGGAGAGAAACCAGAAACTGTTGCGAGTCGATGGGTCGCTCTTTTGATAGGAAGATCGGCCCGCTGCAGCCATCTACTCAAGGGGTTCGTACATCAGGCAGTCGGACGATGCGTGAAGTGTTTTTCCGGACCGAAAGCACCCTTGCCACTCGGTTTTGTATCAGATTATGACTTGTTCCCGAAACCGGATCATGCCGTCGCTTCGTGCGCTGTCGGCACACGCTCAATCCCTGCCGTTCCTAAGGAAACCCGAGGCCTGGGTGTGCTTGAGAGAACCACCCAAGATACTACCATAACCATTCTTACAGAATCTTAAAGCCTCTGGAGCAAGATCCAGAAAGGCATTAGACCGAAATGCCTGCTCAAAACCACGTAGATAAAATACTTCAAAGAGCTGCTTGAGGATGAGGATTTCTTTCTCAGAGCAACATTCATTTCCTCAAGAGCTGACTTAACCTACAAGCTTCAGGAACAGAAGCCAATCATCTGCTGCGCCAGAAGATAGAAGACAGCAGGGTTTGTGCTTCAATCAACCTTGATAGCTTATTCACGTGCTCCCTACGGTCTACCACCAAAGCTCATAAACTAATCTTGCCTAGAGTCTATCAGCGAAGTAGCTCAAGAGTTAAGATCTACGAATAATTCTGTCCTAGAGTTTAAAGGGACCTTCGCTGTGGAAGGGGCCTGGGTCGAGTACCGGCCTTGTTCGTTTTTTTTGTTTCTTCCTATTTTCTCTCATATTCATGTTTACTCCCACAGCTCTCTCCCAAAGCCATGCATATATTCCACTATAACGATATGCGAAGCCTCATTCAAGACGCATTAAAGCCATGGCCCAATAAAATCATCAATTAAAACAATTAATCACCAATACTTCGTCTAATCATTTGAAGGCAGCATCTCTTGCGCCTCAAGGGCCAATTTACAATGACTCAATCGAGACGGGGGCATCACCCTCCAATTCTCGGCCACTCTCAGCGACTTTGAAGTCTCCTGCCAAGCCATCCGTCCCTTGGAGTTTTCCATCCTCGCCTACAGTGAGCTCGGCAACAGTCTTGCCCTCACCATTGACTACAGTTGTCTTTGCGCCAGGGACAGTCTGGTACAGTGCAACTTCGACATCCTTCCCGTAGTCATATGCAGCTCCGGTCTGTTTACGGTTACCCAGGACAAGAATGGTATTTTCGCGCACATAGAGTGGCAGAGTGCCAAATGCGTGCTTCTCCTTGAACCAGCCAGGTCCAGTTTTGACCTCATTTGTAAAGTACGAGGTCCACTTACCCTTTGGTAAGTAAAACTCGACTTCATCCGACTCCTCAAAAATAGGGGCAGCAATCAACTGAGATCCGACCATAAATTGGCGGTCGAGATACCACGCTGTAGGGTCTTCAGGAAACTCGAGGGCGACGGAGCGCAGAGACATTGGGATACCTCCCTCAATCGACTCCAGAGCTTGGGCATAAATGTATGGCATCAGTCTTGTCTTGAGCGCAGTCCACTTTGCCAGAGTTTTCGAACACCCTTCTTCAGTCTTGTCATCATCATCTACTGTCCAGGGAACGCGGTACGAGTTGCTACCATGCAGACGGCTGTGGCTGCACAAAAGACCCATAGCAACCCATCGCTTGTAGATCCATGGCGGAGGGCGTCCCTCAAAGCCGCCAATATCGCAACTCCAAAATGAGTAACCACTAAGTCCCATCGACAGACCACCACGGACAGACTCGGCCAGGGCCTCAGGGGTTGACTCGCAATCGCCGCCCCATACCAAAGGGAATCGCTGCGTTCCGGCACAGGCAGCACGGGCGTATAGCACAGCCTCATCCTTTCCGTACCGTTTCTGAACGGCTTCGTAGACAATCTTGTTGTACCAGAAAGCATAGTAGTTGTGCATTTTATGAGGGTCGACGGTGGGGTCGTGCCATTGAACATCGAGGGTGGGGATGCGCTCGCCAAAGTCGGTTTTGAGGGCATCAACGCCCTTGTCAAAGAGACCGTTCAGACACTCAACATACCAAGCCACGGCCTCGGGGTTGGTAATATCTACAAGCCCCATGCCTGCTTGCCACAGGTCCCACTGCCAGACGTCGCCATTCTTGCGCTTCAGCAGGTAGCCTCGATCGGCCGCATGCTTGAAGGCAGCACCATGCTGGCCGATATATGGGTTGATCCAGACGCAGACCTTCTTGCAAAGCCCACTCTCCTTGAGGCGCGCAATTTGTGCCTTGGGGTCGGGGAATCGTTCGGAATCGAAGACAAAGTCGGTCCAGGTAAAGGCCTTCATCCAAAAGCAGTCGTAGTGGAACACGTCGACGGGGGAGCCACGAGCCTTCATGCCCTCGAGAAACGAGTTAACGGTGGCTTCGTCATAATTGGTCGTGAAGCTTGTCGTCAGCCAAAGCCCAAAGCTCCAACTGGGGACCTTGTTGGCTTTACCAGTCAGGACGGTGTATCTGTGAAGAACCTCCTTGGGTCCAGTGCCGTAGATGATGTACATCTTGAGACGCTGACCCTCAACAGCTGACTGGACGCGGGTAGTCCGCTCACTGCCAATTTCCATTTCCACTCGACCAGGGTTGTCAATGAAGACACCATATCCACGATTGCTCATCCAGAAGGAGACATTCTTGTAAGCCTGGTCGCTAGATGTGCCACCATCGGCATTCCATAGAGTGACCTGCTGGCCAACTTTGTTCCAGGCACCGAAGCGCTCACCAAGGCCATGGACTGACTCACCAACAGAGAGCGTCGTCTGGAAAAACATGTAGTGCTTGAAGTCGCGAATATCGCCCAGCTGCATGGGCGAGCTGGGCGCTGGCGAGTAAGCAAAGCCAGTGCTCCGGTTTCCCAGCGCTGTAAGGTGTTTAGAGCCATCAGTGCTGTGAAACTTGATTTCAAAGTTGTGAGAATCCGGATGGATCGTAGCCGACAGGGAACCCGACTGCAGCGTTGTACCCTTGTCGCTCTTGACAATCTGACCCTGGACGGTCGGCTTGCCATCCGGGAAGAGGTCAAAGTGAGGGCCCTTGTTCTGGGCGCCAGCCCAATGGGTTGACTCGATGGAAATGATGCCGTCCGCCTCGGCTTTTATGTCGAGGGTCAGCGTCGGTTGGTTGAGGGTGTCGCCGCGGGAACGGATGTGCTTGACTGGGCACAGCAAGCTCAGGGCCTGCTGGTCTTCTGAGGGAGTAATCTCGTAGATGTCCTCAGCATACTCTGTGTGGATACCCTCAGCGGGCAACCACATGCCATCGCGAAACCGAACCATGCTGATTGCTGAATATTATGAGCAATGTACAAAGGTCTGTTGGTGGCTCAATTGGCCTGACTGTGAGGAGTAGATGGAGTAGCGAGCTGATGGAAGCTGGCCGTCTTTCAATGCCCGCAGCAGGTTGTAACCATGATGGATAGCTCCACTACATCATAGAGCATCATTCACGGTCTGCCACGAAGCGTAGCTTAGGTCAGGTCATGACAAGCAGAGACATTCACCCGGCGAGCTTCCCCTCCTCACCCCACCTCGACCTCCCCCATCTCATGACACTGCCACCTGCACAATGCCATGACGAGCAGCAGTGCCATTCGCCCAACGGAAACCTGGCTCGCGCAACCGTAGTGATCGAAGTATTGCGGCAGGGATTCCGGGGCGATCAGGGCCTCGATTGGCGCGTTAATAGTAGCACATCCGGTTAAATGCACATGGTGAAGTCTATTTGTGGACCGGGGCCCACTGTGGGAAGCGGCATGGCGATGACCTCCCCAGCCAAGCTCCACGGCCCCACGAACACCCGCATATCAAGACCCGCTTCATCGACTTACACCGGCTGCGTCCACTACGACACCTCTTGGTGCATCTGCAGCTTGTCTTTCTTGGGCCGCAGACTGCCGCTCGTGCTAGGAACTTCGGCGCGATACTCCAGGCCTAGACGAGTCTTCTCCTCCTGCTCATCTCCGGCGCCCAGGAATCCACACCATCACATCACCCTCTCGTTACCCCTCTGGGCTGGTCCAATTTCTCAGAGTTCCCCCAATTGGTGGCCTCCCCGCACTTCTCCGGAGGAACAGATACACCCCGGCAGTCCGTGACGCGACGAACCGTGGCGATGGTCTCGGCATCATCTCAGAAAGCCAAAGGCAGGCCACAGGCCATGGGGCCTAATGTCTTTCTCTGTTGCGTATGGCTCGGATCTTGGTTGGAAAATCCGGTGAGGGGCCACGGCTAATCTTATTTCATCTCGAATATCAGTATAATTGTCGCCGTCAAAGACCCTCGCCCAAGCTCAACGCAGGATCAGTCTCCTTGACAGCTCCGGGACATTCAAGTTTTTCACCATGAAGCTATTGTCGGTCCTTTGCGCTGCCGCCTTGGCCGGCGCAGGTCAAGCGGCCACTCCTGTGTACAAGGACAAGAATGCCTCAATCGATGACCGTGTCGCCGATCTTCTCAAGCGCATGTCGGTCAAGGAGAAAATGGCCCAATTGATACAGGGAGATATGCAAAATTATCTCAACATCACTGACGGCACCTTCAACAAGACGGGGCTTAAGTGGAACATGGAATACCGTGCCAACTCCGTCTGGACTGGTCTATACACCACAAAAGAGACGATCCAGAAGGCAGCAAAATTGGCCCAGGATTATCTGGTGAATAGCACTGACCTTGGTAAGACTAGGCGACCACATGTCTCCAAGTTAGCATGGCTGATATGCTACAGGTATCCCTGCTTTCATCCAAAGCGAGGGTCTTCATGGCTTCCTTGCCTTGAACGCCACCGTCTTCAATTCTCCTATTGGAATGGGCTGTTCTTTTAACCCAGAACTTGTTGAAGAGATGGGAAACATTATCGCCACAGAAGCCTTGGCACTTGGCGTCAATCAGCTCTTTGCTCCTCAGGCAGATCTCGCTCGAGAGCAAAGGTTCGGTCGAGTTGAGGAGTGCTTCGGCGAGGATCCCTATTTGTGAGTTGATTGACTTGATAGCTCGGTCAAAATCTCTAACAAGTGCAGGGTTGGAGAGATGGCGTATTCTTTTGCGAAGGGCCTTGAAGATAAAGGCGTGTCAGCCATGGTGAAGCATTATGTGAGTCAAATTTCTTGAGATTGATCTTTCAAAGCTAACCCTACAGGCGGCATTTGCTTCACCTGAGCAAGGAATTAACACCGCCCCAGTACATGGTGGTGAGCGCGAGTTGAGGTCCTTGTACCTTCCGCCATTCAAGCGAGCCATTATTGATAGTGGTGCCACCTCCATCATGTCATCTTACAACTCCTATGATGGTATTCCTGTTGTCTCCGACTCTCATCTTCTCGAAGATATCCTGCGAGGTGAATGGGGTTATGAATACTACGTCATTTCCGACGCCGGTGGCACCGCTCGCCTCGCTAATAGCTTCTACGTTTGCGGAATCGAGGACAACGAGTGCATTACTCTTGAGGTATGGTTGGTTCCCTCTGAGAGGTTAAAAATGCTAACCAATTCATAGACTCTGCCAAATGGCAACGATGTTGAGATGGGCGGTGGATACTACAGCTTTGAGTCTATTCCTGACTTGGTCAAGTCGGGCAAGCTCGAGGAAAAGGCGTTGGATACCGCCGTATCCCGCGTCCTCCGCGCAAAGTTCAAGATTGGTCTCTTTGAGCGACCATATTCAGGTGTTCCGGAGAAGAAGATTTATGACTACCTCAACACCAAGAAACACAAGCAGGTAGCTCGCCAACTTGACACTGAGAGTATTGTTCTCCTCGAAAACCACGACAACACCCTTCCCTTGAAGAAGAATGCGAATGTTGCTGTCATTGGCCCCATGGCACACGGTTACGTAAACGTAAGTCTCCTTGCGAGTTGTTTATTTGTATGGCTGCTAATCGCTATCGAAGTATGGAGACTATGTCATTCATACCGCTATGTCTCGTGGCGTAACCCCCCTAGACGGCATCAAGGCAGTCAGCAAAGGAAAAGTCACCTACGCCCAAGGCTGCGAGCGCTGGTCCAACGATGAATCCGGATTTGACGAGGCCGTTGCCGCTGCTGAGGCTGCGGATGTTGCCGTTGTTGTTGTAGGAACCTGGTCTCGAGATCAGAACGAGCTGTGGGGTGGCCTCAACGCGACCACTGGCGAGCATATCGATGTGAGCAACTTGAACCTTGTTGGCGCCATGCCCAAGCTTGTCAAGGCCATTATCGACACCGGAAAGCCCACTGTCGTGGTTTACAGCTCTGGAAAGCCTGTTACAGAGCCCTGGATCTCAGATGAAGCTGCCGCTCTTGTGCAGCAATTCTACCAGTCAGAGGAAGGAGGAAACGCCTTGGCTGACATTCTATATGGAAACGAAAACCCATCTGGAAAGCTCTCTATTAGCTTCCCATACGATGTCGGTACTCTTCCCATTTACTATGACCACCTCAACTCGGCACGCATGTGGCCCAACCCTGGTCGTGAGTATGAGAACGGCACTCTTGTCTTTGGGAGCAACTACGTGCTCGAAACACCGACGGCCCTCTATGGCTTCGGATACGGTCTCTCGTACAGCAAATTCGAGTTTGACAACATTTCCGTCTCCAAACAGAACGTCAGCGCATCGGATACCGTTACGGTTTCCGTGGACGTGACCAACAAGTCCAAGCGCGACGGCTCCGACGTGGTGCAGCTCTACGTCAAGGACATGCTCGCCTCTGTCGAGGTGCCACGATATCAGCTAAAGGGCTTCAAGAAGGTCGAGGTCAAGGCAGGAAAGACACAGACGGTTAAAATTGATCTCGCTGTCTCAGAGTGGGGAGTGTGGAACCGCAAGATGCAGTACGTGGTCGAGCCGGGCGAGTTCGCGGTGATGGTGGGCTATTCAAGCGAAGAGTTTGCCGGCAATGTTACGGTTACAGTTGCATGAGTCTAAATTTGGCACTATTACGTATTCAAATACTTTAATTTTTATTGTCTTTTTACACGACATCTCTGGGCTCGTGTTGTGATGCTCGAAATGGCGTTTGTTTCTCACCTTCCACGATGATTCGCCGATGGAACAGTACATGCCGCCCAAGCAATGCAACATTCCCATCAATTGGGGTATTATTCTCACAGTCCCTTTTCCGTAATCCAAGAACCGGTAAAATTTCGGCCGCTGCTTGGAGTCGGCCATCAACGAAGCTGCTGGGTGAGGCACCGACCAACGCTACTCCGTCCACGCTATAGATCGAGCTACTATACCAGCACCCATCCGCGATGCATGTCTTTGATTTGCCCTCCGAGCTGCTCCTCCATATCCTCCACTACCTGGGCGCAGACTTCTTTGCGCAGGATGTCGGGCGCCTCCTCGTGTCCAAGCAGTGGTATTGCCTTGCTTGGCAAATTCCCCTCCGTGACCTCCGCCTCTCGTTTACTTCGCTCCGGCTATTTTTAGCCACCTTCCGGGACGAGCAGCTGGCCTCGCCCATCCAGAGCTACACCAAGTCGGTGGTGCTCAAGTTCCCGTCCGTGGAGGAATGGCCGCCCTTGCAAGCCGGCATGAGGAGAGACACTGCGGCCAGCTGGACGGACCCCGAGGTCATCGAGGAGCGCAGCACCCAGGTCGACACGGCGCTGGTCGACCTGGCTGACATCCTGAACAAGTGCCCCAGGATGCGCTCGCTGCGGCTCGAGGCGCATCAAGTGCACTTTAGTGTCTCGCTGGAGCCGCCGCCGCGGTACTTTTTACGAGCACGGTCGCTTTTGAGCCTCCTGTCGATTGACCATCTAACCGCATTGGACTTCGACATCACCAACATGCCCTCCATGCACAGGGTCGGCGGTTCGCGGAGCATCCACTACTGCGAACACATCAATGCTTTGCTGCCAGTGCTGCGTCACCTCCGCTGCCGGATGGGGAGCGTCTGCGAGCGTCTCTTGCACCCGCCGCCGGGCGAGGCCAAGCTGCACTTGAAGACCATGCTCATCAACCTGAGCATATCAAACTTCTCGCAGATTAGCAAACCCTTTCACTACGCAGCCTCGTGCCAGCCCGTCATCAATTACTTCTTCCCGCAGCTGAATGCTGATGTGGAAGGCCAAGCGACGAAGTTGGTCGCTCGGCTGTCGAGCCCGACAAAGGTGCGAGTGCTGGCCCACACGTTCCCGCCGTCGGAAGTCCGTTCGTTTGATGCTCTAGTGGGAGTGCGTATGCGGCTAGGGCTTGACGCCCTCTGGGATGATGACGGAGAGGTGATAGAGGATGATAACGAAGTGGTAGAAGAGGACAATGATGATGAAGAGGATAATAATGATGAAGCGGACAACAATGATGATCATGAGTAATTCGCATCCTACGGCTAGTTGTTCCGGTTTCCTTTTTCGGCTGTTGGGTTTGAGCGACAGATTGTTACCATAAAACGGATGGTGCGGGTTCTAATTATTGGGCAGAATAAGGGTAAAGTGGCGGGTTTTATATGGGATGTACCGAAAAAAAAAAAAAGAAAGTGGTATCGGCTGGCTACACGCAGGCGGAGAATTGACGTTCTCTACAAAAGTTCAGGCAATAATCAACCAGTCAAAGCCACTCAAGTTTACCGTAAGGTGTATGAGAATAACAGACCTCTCATGGCAGAAGAGGCATTGATTCTCTTCAAGGGTATATCATAACTCCCAGCTAGTAAGAGCACCCGAGTTCTTGGAGGCATGATGTCTTTTTAATTGCAGAAGACATGAGGGAGAAGCGTGCGTTACAGTTTCATGAAACGGTTCATCTACCGCACCAGATAGGAGTCACTTTGAGCAACGTTAAAGCTAATATCGTGCGTATTCACAACGGCATAAATGACTCAGGGACCATGAATTTAAAGGACATTCGTGGACAAGCAGAAGATGAGCTTGCGGGCAAAGTAATTTTGGGGTTTAAGATATTCAATGGCTTCGCCAGCACATACAGTACAACAATTGAATGATTGTTAGTTTGACACTTTGCTACATGGGGCCCCTACAAAAAGATGGCATGTTTCATTATTCTCAGCTAAAATAAATATAAATAATACCTAAAGATAACCTCATAGGATTTTTTAGGCTTATTTTCCTTCAGATATTTGTAATTATTTTGGACGGGATTGATGTTGTGCAGCAGTTGCAGTGGAGAAGTATTTCCGTTACAATCATTGAAGAGTTGGATTGTACAATGAGCAACTGGTTTGACAAGGAACATGTGGCAAATTGCTTTTAAGAGAGCTTAGGTTTGCCTGAACCTTGGATCGACCTTTACGCAAACTATGAGGGAGTGTTTTTTTCTCTCTCGAATGAGCTTAAAGTGCGATGGGCAAAGTTTACCTATTCAGATCAAGAGCGTTTGAACCAAAATTTATGTCAACCTAGGGATTATCAAACTGCATGGGTGTGCAAAATGGACTAAATCCCTTTATCTGATAATGATTAGATAGAATCAACTGGCTTGGATGAAACATAATTTGGGAATGTGTACCTGACGATAACAAGGTCCAAGCCCTTATCATATAAATATGTTTTGTTGCGTGTGTACATATACGTCTTTTAGACTTGCTTTTGCATACAATCCAAGCTTAATTGTTGATTGTCGTTCCCTATCCGTCGCTAGTAACGGCGATAGGGATTCGGCGGATGTCCAATTCCGCACCCTGCGCTGTGCCAATCAATATTTACCGACAACTGTGGGGATGTGCCAAAATGAAACGTTCCGCCCCTGCAGCCAAAAAGGGCACGCACTACGCCCTTGTCAGCGGATCGGCACAATGTATTGCCGACATGTGGCCTCCTGATTGGACAGGCGCCAGAAATGTGATCATGGGCCATGGGAAGGCGGGCAGCCTTGCTCAGCAGTCTCCCCGTCGTCACAGCACACTCGCGCAAAATTGCAGTTGGTTCCTCTCCTCAGGCCGACTCGTCCCTCAACAATACCCCCGACAGGCCGCGATCCGTCTGGTACGTCCAGATCAAAAAACGACCCTTTTGCCTCCCAAACGAACCCCCGACGTCCCCCGGGCCACAGCCCGCAGCGGCCTGCCGCGGTCCTCGTCTCTCCACACACAATTGTCACCCTCCGGTCGGTCGACGAACCCACCTCGTGCCCAACATGGCGACGCAGCAGATTCTCTTCGCCGAGACCATAGCTGGCATGAAAAAGGCATTCAAGAGAAAAGCATACGGTATGTCGCCCTCCGATGCGACGTTGTCGCACGACTCGCCACTGACTCCAACCGCGCTCCAGAGTCCGACTCCGATTCCGAGATCGAAAGCTACAGCAATCGAGGACACAAGCTCAAGAAGCGTGCCCGATTCGCACACAAGGGGCAATTGGTGCCGACTGACGGCCCAAGCTGCTATAGAAATGTAAATTTGGACCCTCAGCTCTCACCCTCCCGAGGCTGTCGACGCTGACAACCACCCAGTATGTCGAGTACGGCGGACTCCGACGCCCCATCATCTACCGCAACCCCCCGTTGGTCGACGATGAGGGCTACGAAATCGAAAGCAGCGACGACGAAGAGCGCATCGAAGAGGCCGAAGCTCTCGCGTCAGAGCTGAACCCCTACACCAACATCCAGCTAGAGCGTACGTGACCCAGGAAGCCCTTGGTGAAATCCCAACCTGACAATAGCAGACATCCTCGCCCCGTTGACCTCAGCGACGGGTCTGCCATCTCACCCGACCCTTTCGAAGCCGTTTACATCCAAGACCTTGACCCGACTCGTCGATCAGAGCTGCGACATCATGCGCAAAGAAAACCGGTCGCTGTGGCAGGTCCGACACCTCCTGACATCGCTGTGTGGTGATCATACCTGGGCTCCATGCGAAATGATGGTCAGATCGACAGACGTCGAGCTGTACAGAGACGACCACGTCGCTCGACATCTGCTAAGTCTGTCCAAAAGTCACATTGACGCAATAAAAGACGCGCTGCCTGGCTTATCCCCCAACGGCATCCACAACACAAATGGGCTTGAACCTATGGCTATTTCCGATGCAACGGGCGACACCCTTGGGTCCGAGAAGAGCACTGCAGAAGATGCAGACATATCCATGATGGATGCAGATGCAGTTGGTCAGAACGGCATCCGGTCGGCCAGCGAGAAGAGCCCGAAGCACAACGGAGACACCAACGGCACTGCGTCAACCCCTACTCTAAAACATGAGGATGTCGAAATGAGGACCGAAGTTCCGGGCGACGAGAAGCCGAGTGATGATGCCGAAAACACTGTGGGTCAGAGCAAGAGTGGAGCCGACGGCCCTGAGGTTAATGGCGAAGGTGAAGTGGGTGACGATGCTCATTCAGCCAACAAAATTGGCCACGGGATCCAAGACGAGGCAAGTATAGTAGAAGCACTAGGGCCGGAGTTCGTCCATCCCATCTTCCTTGCACCTGCTCACACCACGGCGGACCGAAATGTGGGGCTACCGGAGCAGGAGGCGGAAGATATCCGACGACTGCTTGCCCTATATGTGCAAAAGCAAGAAGAGGTGTGCCGTGGTGCCAAGAAGCTGTTCCTGGGTCTTCTTCGAGCAGAGAAGCTCCGAAAGGACGTGTGGCACTGGTCCAAGGCAGAGGCACACTCAGGGCCCAACCGGGACATGTCTGACGGAGAAGACTGGTATGACAAGGAAGAATGGGGACTGGCAGAGGATCTGAAGAAGGGGCAGGACGAGGAAGAGGAAGATACCCAGACCACGGGGAAGAAGACGAGAAACCGTCGGACCTGAGGTTGTCTTTGTTTTGTGCGAATTTGTATAGAGACGGGAATGTATCACGGCACCATCATTGTGAGAGAGAGCCTGGGGGGACATACATGATACGAGTACATAGCTTGTTTGGCGCACGGCGTTAGGGCCAGGATCAGGATCAGGATCAGGATCGGGTTGAGCATCCGACCAAGAGCGACGCTTGTACGCTGCAGGGGACTAATTACGTCCCATGAGAGATCGATAGACGAAAAATACTGAATGGTTTGGTTCCGAAGGCAAGACACGGCCAGGCACAAGACGAGGCCTTTGGGTGGGGTGGTGTTGAAAGTGAATAGCGAAATAATGAATGATGACTGGGTGCTTGTGGGAATTAGGATCCCAACCCGAGACCAGTGCCAGGCCAGAGTCAAAGGCCCCACCCAGGCTGAATGGGGGCTTGAAGCCTAGAGCCCGGAGTGCGTGGCTGCCTCACTTTGCCTACCCGTTTAGTACAATGTACGGGAGCGGGCAGTAGACCAGCACCTGGATCAGCAGGTACCCAGGTACCTCGTAAATAGACCTAGTCCCTCCGCTGCTGTTACCCGCGTCTTTCCGCAGCTCTGGGCCATTTGCGGGGTGCGCCTACGGAGGCATTGCCGGCCATCCCCCCAGAACAGCCCAGAGGCTGCCCCGGCATTGAACGGTACAGAACTAACTACCTCTGCAGCAGCTCTGCCAGCTGTAGGTAGCTTGGACCTTGGGTCGTGGACCTGGGACCTTGGACCCATGTTCCCCCCCAATGACGCACAAGTGGGCTCCTGCGCTTCCGCCCTCTTCCATTCCTGATGCGTGCACATGGTGCTGTGACATGTGACAGTGGGCTCCAGCTCCAGCTACAGCTCTCCTCTCTCCAACCATTTCCCCAACAAACATTTCCCTTTTCCTTCTTCCACAATTCCGTGGCCGCGTCTGAATCCTGTGTCAAATTTTAGTGGCTCAAACCTTTTTTTCTGCTCTTCCTTCCATTGCTCCCCCGACCAACCAATCCGCTCATCCCTTCTCCCGTCCGCCATGGCTTCCTTTGTAAACGACCTCGTCAATTACGTTGACTTTGGCAAGACGAGCTTACTGGGTGAGTAGCCTTCTGGCCGTCCCCGCCTCTGCCAACGTTCGCCAAAGAAAGCTTTGCTCCCATGTGAAACGTGCGTGTTCTAACCGCTTTGTTCCTCCTTCTCAGTATCTGCGTGCTCCGTTGCCTTCAATCCTCTCTTCTGGAAGTGAGTCCCAGCTGCCAATCTCCCCGCATCCCATTGCCTGCCATACTGACCTGCATTAAAGCATCGCCGCTCGCCAAGGTAAACACTCTCCCAGGTCCCATTGACAATTGAGTTCTAATACATGTAAAAGAGTATCACAACAAGGTTATCACGAAGCTCTTTGGCGGCAACTCGCGTGCTGGCTGCTATGCCCTAGCTGGCGCCATCTTCTCCCTCGGTATTGCGCGCGATCTCATCTTCAAGTCTGCCATTTCCGAACAGCCCACACACCCGCTTCTGCTGGCACCCGCCGTCAAGGGCGCTTCCGTTGCTCTCTTCGCCGCTGGCAACATTTTGGTTGTCACGTCGACTTGGGCTCTCGGCATTACCGGTACCTTCCTCGGTGACTACTTTGGTATTCTCATGGACGAGATGGTGACTGGCTTCCCCTTCAATGTGACTGGAGCTCCCATGTACTGGGGCTCTACCATGAGCTTCCTTGCCACTGCCCTCTGGTACGGAAAGCCTGCCGGCATCCTATTGACCTTCTGGGTCTACATTGTCTACGTCTTGGCCCTTCGCTTCGAGGACCCATTCACTTCTGGCATTTACGCCAAGCGTGAGCAGGAGAGGGCTGCTGGCAAGAAGTCGAACTAAGCCTACTTGTTTTGGGGCCGACATGGACGTGCGTCGTGAGAATATTTGCATATCTTCAATGCTTTAGCGAGTGAATTGGTGGAAACCCGGTCTGGATGAATAATCTAATGAGCATGCATACATCAACAAGGAGTTCAAACGGGAAACCGCCCCTTTCAACAGGTTCGGTATTATTCAGGGACACGAATGAACGAGACAATCGGCGTCAACTACACGGGGAGGCTCGGGCATTTTCCAGCGTCAGGCATCCAGATTCTTACACTACATGACTCTATTCTTACAATAAAAACCACATCATGAGCGAAATCCCATCACATGCCCTTCTCACAACTCACCACTACAGCAGCAGACACCTAACGTCCGCCGCCGAACCACTAGACCCCACATTTCGTAAACCGTTCGTTCCTTCGATATCGATTCGACGATTCCAAGAGCAAAAAAAAGCATGATTGTGGCAAAAAAGGAAGAAGAAGAAAAAGGAGAAGCCGCCGAAATGCTTGTGCCATTTTAATGAATCATACAGTCATGGGAACTTCGTGTTCTCGAATACAAGGCGGCATGGACCGGGCAGAGTCCTAAATCACTGCCTTAATCGTGAATTGTAAGTCCCTGTATAGATGTTTACGGAGACAGGCTCTCTATTCTTTTAAGTCGACTGCGCCAGCCAATATCAAATCGACTTAGTAGATACATAAAAAGGACTAATTAGACCACCAAAAACATTAAAGAGTTTGGGCACACAATATCGGTCAAATTACCAGCTTCCAGGGGTATTTGCAGCAAAATCACCACATATATTTGAATAAAGCAAATCTCATCACCACGTTGCATTGTACATAATTCTAGAGTCTCTTTTAGTTCATCTAGTTCTCGTCTTAATCCGAGAATCAGCCCACTTTTACACTTCAACTCCTTCCTAATCCTAACAAAACTCCCTAGAATCCATATTGATTTTTCATACCGCCCCTTTATAATACCTCAGGTCAGAATACTCGAAAGACAATGAAAATGTTGGAGATCAGACATGTCATGTCGTTGGAGGTGTGTCCTGCGATGGGATATAATGACGGGCGGGCAAGTCTATTTATTTCTTCTCCTCGGCAGGAGCAGATGCCTCAGCGGGAGCAGATTCCTCAGCGGGCTTCTCAGCCTGGCGGATAGCAAGCTTCTTTTGCTTCTTCTTCTCCTTGGCGGCCTTCTTAGCGGCGGCCTTCTCGGCTTCGAGAGCCTTTTGCTTGCGAATCTCTTCTCCGCCAAAAGCCTCGCGCCACTCATCAATCTGGGAGGCAGGGATCTGGGTGAACAGCAGCTTTGGCTCTCCAATAGCCTGGCCAGGCTTGATGAGATCGCCAGTCCAGGTCTCGGGGACAGAGATGAGACCTGGGCTTCCAATCTGGGTGAGGATCGCCTCGGAAGTGGAAGGCATGTAAGGGTGAAGAATGCTGGCCAGGAGTTGAAGGTGGTTGATACCAAGACCAATTACAGCAGCACAGCGGTCAGGTTCGTCGGTCAGCAGCTGGTTGTTAAGCTTGCTGTCCTGGAGCAGCTTATTTCCGAGGCCGGAGATGTGCATGACAGTAGCGAGGCCAGCACGCAGCTTGATGTTCTCGAGGTTGGAGACATAGGTCTTGAGAGCCTCATTGGTCTCCTTCTTGTGCTCCTCGAGACGCTCGTCAGTGTACTTGGTGTAGTCGGGAACCTTGCCATCCATCTTGGCAGCGCAGAACTTGAGGATTCTCTGGTTCAGGTTGCCCAGGTTCTTAAGGAGGTCGTTGTTGTTGGCGTCAATAAACTCCTGCCACTTGAACTCGGAGTCGGACGACTCAGGGCGTCGGGACAGAAGGTAGTATCGCCACACATCCGCATCAACGCCAGTGTCTCGGGCTGTGTTTCCAAAGACACCAACACCCTTAGACTTGCTGAACTTGCCGCCCTCGTAGTTAAGGTATTCAGTGGTTGACAGCTTGTGAACCTTGGTCCATTTTCCCTTGGTTCCGAGTTGCGAGGCAGGGAAGATAATGGTGTGGAATCTTGAATAGGGATGTTAGCAATCGAGTCTGGTAGTCTCCATGACAACTGTGCCAGTGTCATTAATTAGCATTTCCACTTACGGGATGTTGTCCTTGCCCATGAACTGGTAGAGCTTCACATTCTCGGGGTTTCTCCACCACTTCTCCCAGTTGTTGCCAGATAAATCATCTCCATCGGTGTAGTTCTTGGTAATAGAGACGTATCCAATGCAAGCGTCGAACCAGACATAAAAGACCTTGTTCGCATACTCCTCATCATTGAGACCCTCGAGGCCCTTGGGGATGGGCACACCCCACTTGAGATCTCGAGAAATACCACGAGGGAGCAGACCCTTGTCAATCCAGGCCTGGGTAACGGCGGTACAGTTGGGGCTCCACTCTCCCTCCTGGCTGCTCTTCTTGAACCAGGCAACGAGCTCCTCCTTAAGAGCATCGAGCTTCAGGTAAAGGTGTTTCGTCCTTCGCTTCTCGGGGGTCGCGCCGTCGAGCTTGCAGCGGGGGTTGATCAGCCAGCCAGTAGCCTTGGCCTCGACATCATCGTCACCGGTAGCATTGGGGTCCTTCTCAGGCTCGAAAGCATCAAGGAGGCTGCCACAGGCATCGCACTGGTCTCCACGAGCACCGTTATCGTGGCAGATGCTGCACTCTCCTTCGACGAATCGATCGGCAAGGAACTTGGAGTGACCGGGAGTAGGGCAGAAGGGCTGGGTGGTCTCCCGCTCCTCAATGCATTCGTTCTTCCATAGGTCGGTAAAGATCTGCTGGACAATCTGGGTCTGCTGGGCAGTAGGTGTTCGGCCGAAAACGTCAAAGTCAATGCGGAACCAGTCGTAGATATCCTTGTGGATGGTATGATACTTGGCACAGAGGTCAGCAGGCTCGAGTCCCTCCTCGAGAGCCTTGGTCTCTGTGGCAGTTCCGTACTCGTCGGAACCACAGACGTAGAGGGTCGGGTGGCCGCTGGCCTTGCAGAAACGGGCAAAAACGTCGGCTGAGAGAACACTGCCAATGATGTTACCCAAGTGGGGGACGTTGTTCACGTAGGGCAGGGCGCTGGTGACCAGGATATTGCGTTTTCCCTCCTCGGGGAGGATGGGTCCTGAAGAACCCATGGTAGGCAGTATTTAGTCGCGTGTATGTATGGGGAATGATTCGGCGGCGGAAACAAGATTTGGACGGTTCTAATATGTCCTGGTGCTTTGGTGAGTCACAGAACGATGTCGCCTTCCTGACTCAAATTTGGTGGTGGAAGGCGGGGGCGGGGGAGGGGGAGGGGTTGTTTCGGCGGGCCTGCGGTATAGGGTAGGTTGGCTTGCTTCCAGAATGACACAGCAACCTGGTTGTTTGGCCTTGGTACGACAGGTTGCGGTATGACAACAGGTCGTTTGTTTAAATATGTGATCTGCAATATAAATATTGCGTGCCAGCCCAAGTACAAGACTGTATTGAATTTTCAAAGCAAGGACGGGCTTTTGTATGAGGATCAAGATGCTATCGACTGGTCTCCACACGTACATGATAACATCTTCTCACCGATTAAAACACCAAAGTGCCCGGTAACACCCCAAATTGAAAAGTCGAGTTTGAAACTAAGATTTCTTTAAGGCTCGTACACGACTAGATGTAGCGTTAAGGGCGCAATAAGGCGCAATAGGGCGCTACGGTGACAATTGGATATGCCATCACGTGATTATCCACATGAGGCCGCGTGCATCTCGCGTTCCTTACATGGCTGAATCAATGTATCAGGACGGATATTGTTTAAAATAGCCTATATTTGGTAGTTTTATTGTTCTGCATTTCAAAAACGTAGTAGAGGCTCGTGCATTGCAGGTGCGAATAAATGAATAGCTGATTGATATATGACTGACTGCATAACTCTTGTATATCCATATCCGGGCTGAGACGGTGTACTTGGACATGCTAAACAGAAGATGAATTGCGATCGACATGAACATCAGCACTCCCCCCCGCTTCGGCACCCAATAGACCCTCTTCTATACCTTGCTTTTGTTTCATTCCTACGTGTACCCAAGTCACCTGCCCAAGGGTGGCGGCTTGGCCCTCTGCTATCCAGTTATCTTAGCCCAATGTGTCGCACCCGGCTGACCTCTGACGAGCAGCGTAGCTCCACACTGCGCCTTACATGCGCCTTGGTTCCAGCGCCAAAGCAAAACAGCCCCGCGTCACAGCTGTGCTCCAACCCCACTACAGCCTATCTGCCTGCGAGCAGAGGACACCATAGTCTGGCATCGCATCGTCACAATATCGACTCAACAGTGTCGCTTGCTTTGCAGCATCTCTATCCGCATCATACCTTATCGCGGCGACTCTACTGGGCATCTTCTTGCCCCGCCATCATCCGCCGCTCCGGGTGCGCCTGGGAGACCCCCACTCGCTCATTCGCAGGCGAGATAGCATCATCCCGGAAATCAGGTGCTGCTGCTGCATCTGGTCCCCGCGAAAGCTCGTATTCGTCGCGAGGGCTGACAACATATTGTCAACATGTTCCAGCAGGTGAGTTATTCCGCTCCAGCCACATCTGAACTATATGCGGTAGACTATCTAGATAGGCCCTGCCTGAGCCATTTACTCTGGCCCATGCTCATACCTCTTTGTCATTTTGCCCTGGAAACCTTTATCCCTAACACCCTTAATAGAAGAAGCCGTACTCGGCGGTCACGGTTACCGTTGAGAATCTCACCTCGGAGTCATACGAGGAAGAGGATCTTAGTGGAATCCCCGACCTCGTCGAAGTCATCAAGCTCCAAGCGTCGGGTCCCGCCGAAGCTGCCCGAGCCCTTCGAAAGAAGTTGAAGTATGGCAATGTGCACCGCCAGCTCCGAGCTCTTGTTCTCCTGGATGGCCTGATCCAGAATGCCGGAGAGCGCTTTCAGCGCACGTTCGTTGATGAGCCCCTCCTGGAACGACTGCGTGTTTGCGGCACCGACGCTTTGTCGGACCCTGCGGTCAAAAACAAATGTAGGGTCCTGTTTCGAAGCTGGACCCAGTATGCCGGGACACCAGGTCTGAGCCAGCTTGCCAAGCTTCACAAGGTGGGTGGGCTGCCGTCCTGACTGGTGAATAGTAGCTGATTTTGTAGGAACTTCCCCGGAGGAAAGTCGCTGTCACTCAGGAACGATCCAAGGTCATTAGGGAGACTGAAGAGAATCCTTTTGTAGACGAGGAGGACGAAGCTGCGAAGAAGGCGGCTGCCCAAAGTGCAGCAGGTCCCTCGGGAGGATCGCAACCACCCACTCACAGCAAGACCTCCTCTGTATCCAGTTCATTCTTTGGCGGTTCTTCGAAGGACAAGAAGAAGGACGGCAAGCAGAAGGGCCAGCGAAAGCAGTTTAATCTTGAGGCCGAAAAGGAGCAGATGAAGTCGGTCATTGCCGACTCCTCCATTTCAGCCACCAACTTATTGAATGCCGTTCAGAGCACTAATCGTGAGAGGGAGCGAATCTCTGACAACCAGGCCGCTCTGCAGCATTTCGAAGCCTGTAAACTTCTCCGTCGAAAGGTGTTGCGATATGTACGTACACCTCCCAGCCCGCTGGGTTTCGGGGATGGACGCGACTAACATGTGTCAGATTCATCATGTTGAGCACGAGCAGTGGCTGGGTGGCCTGCTCCATGCCAACGACGAGCTCGTGCACGCACTCATGACTTTTGAGCAACTCGACCGTTCGATTGACGCCGATAGCGACTCTGATGATGAACTTGCTGAGCAGGCCCACCTATACCGAAGTAAGTTATAACGGGCCGGGATTGACAAGGGAGGTATAATACTGACCTGATATAGTGGTTGCCGCGAAAGGCAAAGAGGCCATGGCCAATGCCCAGTCGCCTACCTCTTCGCAGCCTCCTGATATCTCTGAGTTGAACATCACAACTGCTCCTAAGCCAGCCGCTCCCCCGCGACCTCCGCCCATGTCCAAGCCGAGTCACGCAACTCCTCCTCGGCCAGCGCCTCCCCCCGCCAAGGACGACGATGAAGATGACGACGACGATCCGTTTGGAGATGAGCATACGATCGATTAAAGCGCCGAAGTGTGTGTGGAGCCGGTCTGTGTGGTAGAGTTTTTACAGCGATGCGATGGGACAAGCAGCCTGTTTCAAGTGTTGGGTTGTATGATGACTGAGTCCAAGGCACGGGTGGTCCTTGAGACAGCAGCGTTAACTCTGAAGAAGCAATGCAATTCAAATTTTGACATGTTCCTTTTCCCTCTCCCGTTTCGTTTCGTTTCTTTTTTGTCAGGGGCATCTCTTTGACCCCCAAAATCATAGCAATCCTCACCCCCCTCTGCCTCCTAAACAACACAAAGTGCAATTGACAGACCGCAACTTGTCGCTATGATGTTCTTGCCTCCGCTTTCTTCAACCCAACCCCCCATTGGGGCCATACGCAAACGTATAGGGTAGCGGTCTGAGCCCAAGATGCTGCAATCGCCCAGAGCGCCCGCGGTGGTCGCCCACTTTACACGGCGCAAGGCCCATCCCGACACGCAGACCGCAACACGAGCGCGAAAGGGTTTCGCGAAACTAACGATATGCGCATAAAGCCCACCGTCAACCGGATGCAATCGTGAGCGTTCCGAACCAGCGGGCGCGGGCGGCGGCGCGCTGGCCTCGTCGCCCACCGTCTTTTTCGGACCGGTCCTTCAGCTTCTCCTGCCCTAGTTTCCTTACACTTCGTCTCCTTCCGGCCAACTATCTCGACCCGGCGGCGGTTGAAGAAAAAAAAAAACAACCCACGCCCGGCCGGGCTGAACCCAATCGGCAGAGCAACCAGGCATCCGAGATGGGGGGGAGCCCGACAACTATACTCTTTTCTCGCATCGCTGTCATGCCTACGTGCATTAGCTACATGTACAAGATCAATTAAACACACCCAATTGATGCATGTTAGGCTTGCGGCGTTGAAATGGGCGGTGTCAAAACGCGCGCTTTCCGTCGGAAATATTACTCTACTTGACAACTCTTTCGAGGGGAAAACCTCCAGACCGCCCTCTCCTCCCCCACCTCCACCGCTGATTTTAGTTACTATTTTATTTTTATTTTATACACACCCAACTCCAAATTGCCCCCAATTATGTAGCTAGGAGGGGACGGACAAATAACCCAAAGTAAAATAGAAAAGTTGAAGTCCTAGCGACATGCGGGGTGTCTGAAGCAAAATACGTCAATTAAAAATAATCACCACGTCAGTTGTCTTGGACGCTCGAGCATGGCAGACCATCGTTCGCCTAATCTCCACGACTGCATGCAAGCAAGGCAAGGCTTGCTGCACCGCATTCCCGTGGCGATTTTGACACACCCCCAGTTTTTTTCTTTTTTAACCCTTTGCTTGCGTCTGGGTGCGCGGGAAGCGGGTTCCTGAAGAAGCGGGCACTGGGGCTGGGGAAAGAAAAAAAAAAAAAAAAAAAAAAAAAAAAGAGAGAAGGGGGTTAGTTAGGGGGGCGTTTGGTTTTTTTGGGCACTCTTGGGTGGTTTAACGGGCGGCTTGTGCGCCCCGGGCACGCACGCGAGCAAAAAAGCAAGCCGCCCGGGGAGTCTTTGCTGTGCTTCCCCAGTATTGCGCGAGCCAGGCTCATCCCCAACGTCTTTCGACAGCGGCTCGGGAAGAAAGGCTCTCGAACTGCTGGAAAAAAGAAAGGAAATTGGCTATTGTGACGCTCGAAGGCTGAATTTTTTGGGCAATTTGTCACGGCAAACTCAAAACGACTAGTTGGAGCCTGGCCCCCTGACTTCATCTCCATCCACGCCCGTTGGGCCCAGGCTAGGCTGCTGAACTGTACGAAGAGCCAACGTAATGCGTTTAATTACCAGCGCAAAACTTGGTTATGCTGCTGGGCCATATGATCACCGCCATAGGACTATCCACCCGGCGAGCGTGGTTAGAGCCCAGTGACGAAATGCAAGCTGCAAGACAAGGACTATGACAGGAGGAACAATTTTTTCTTTCTCCTCCTCTGGGCCTCTCATCCAATGTGCCGGTGTGCAAACGCAGGTTAGATCGGGAGCCCTGAAGATCAATGGAGAAGAAAGGGCGGGTCTCTTCATGATAGGTTGGTGCTGGCCATGCGTTCACCGACACGTTCCTGTCGGACGTGCTCCTCCCGTCCGTTCCCCCCCCCAAGAGGATCGCCAGCCGAGTTTATAGCGAATCCAGCAGAAGGAATGGGAATGGATAGGATGCTATGGGCGCAGCGGCGACAACTCGCCCATCTCCCGCACCGCGACAGTGGGTGGCCAACGCTCTCTGACCAGCATATGCACCTCGCTCGGGTGCCGTCCGCACCACACGCGCGCACCCACAGCATACATACTTGACAGTGAGTGACAGCAAGGTGCGAATGGCCATGGGGCGGTACCGACGCAGATCCCGCCGGCCGGCATGACCAAGGAGATTCCGCACTCGAATCGCCCCAAATCAAATCAATCAACCAACCCACCCATCAACCAAGCAGCAGGCAAGCAGCATAGCAACGCCGGGACCAGGTTCTACAGCGTTTCGTATAGGTGCCGCCGCCGCCGCGCGCGACCGTGCCTCCACTCCGCTTTGCCTTCAGCTGTCAGGGCCCCGGGCGCAACACAACGGTCAGAGGCTGAGACATGCTGTCTGCGCTAGCCTTGTCCCCTCAAACGGCATCGACGGCAATCTCAGCCCAGATGGCTGAGTGCAGCACACCACATGGCCCTCCAGAACGACTCAACAACCGCGATCGACTATCCTCTTTCATCGCCGTGGTGAAATTGCCCTCTGTCGTCCGCCCTGGATCGGCCCCCACCTCACCTGAGGATAGCGCCGTGAGGCCCGAAAAGAGGGTGTGCTGTCTGGTGTCATGGTTGCCAGCGCAGCGTGTCGTCGGCAAGGGGAGGTCCCTTTTTTTGCCTTTTGGCCAGAGTCTCCCGGCGACCCTGCAAAAAGCATGAATGATATGGCCCGTCATAGGGCCGTCACCCGACTATTCATTGACAGAGAGAAGGGGATCTACTCCCGTTTTGAATCTGGTTTGCTCTTAGCGTCGCATCCGGGGAACACAAGCGACGAGGTTATCGCAGCAGAAGCAAAGGTGCATGCCGGCATCGAACGGTCCTCGTGGCAGCCACTGGCCCAGGACATCCCTGTCGGCACACCCAGGCACAGTGCAGCCCTGAGGGCCTTCTGAGGCGGGCCCCCCCTCTCCCTCTGCCCCTCCCAGCCCCTCCCCACTGCTTCTGGAAGCCTTCCAAATGTTGTTTCACGCTGCGCGGAAATGCCCGTGATTGACTCGGAGCCTGGTTGCTCGCTTCCTGGGGGGCCCTGGGGGAGCAGTGGGATCTTTTGGGGGTTGGGCTTGCATGACGACGGCCGCGATCCCGGTTGGTCGGAGCGTCTCGAGTTGAGTTTCCCGGCGGGCAAAACGGGTCAAAGGGGTGGGAGGAGTGTGCCTTGCAAGGTGCAAGGTGGTGGGTGGTGGTGTAGGGAGGCTCGCATGAACAAACAAAGGCGGTAGGAAATACGGATTGCAATGATATGCTCGATCAGCGCCCGGCTGAGTCTTGTTCGCCTGCATGTTGGCTCGGGGTGTCAGACCATTGTGCCCCCTCTCCCATCCCATCCGCCGCCGCCAGACGGTTACTATGTGGCCGGCTCAATAGGCTGGGGCTGAGGATCAATGGATTGACCTATTTCTTTGTTTTGCGCAATCCTTCACCCAGCTGGGGGAAAAACCATGTCGCGTCGATCATGTGAGATGCGGTTGGCCGTAAGCGCCCACTCCACGATCGGGATGCCTGTTTGTTTCGACAAAGCTTTGGGCAACGTAGAAATCGATTTCCCAGCCATCGGGCTCGCAAGGTAGAGGGGAGCTCGGATAGGATCGACGCGCGACGTTGCAACAGTGTCGCAACAGCCGGAAAGCCATGGCCAACTTGGCTGCCCGTGGCTATCTGTTCCTGGACCACCCGCTCGCTGGATCCTACCGTCGTGCTTGTCCCAAGCTCCCTGGACCATCTATTATTATTACAGCCCCAGCCTTTTTCCCCCCTCCCACCCAATTTCGCAACCTTTATTTTATTTTATTTTTGCTTCCGAAAAAAAAACTGGTCCGTCTCCACGGACGAAGCTTGGTGTTGCAGACGGCGCGCCGCAGGAATGCCCTTGCGCCAGTCGCCGAAGCCATGTTCGTTTGTTGCAGCCGTTTATGGTCATAGCGTGCCGCGAGCTGGCAGCCAAAATGGCGGCTGGGCGCTGGGATGCGTCTGACTGTATCTTGGCCTAGCACCAGTTGGAGACGATTGGGGGAATGAGGACGAGCTAGGGCGGAGGCCTAATGTTAATCGTTTCATCCATGGCCCCAAAAGCCGCTACCCCATTGGAACAAAAATAGCCGCTACGGCGGATTTGCATTGTTGGCCGTATTCTCATTTGATTTCTTAGGGGCTCCAAGTCCAAGTCCTGCTAGGCGCGTTGGCGCATCGCCATGACCGAAGTTTGCGTGCGGGTGACGGGACGACGGGCCCAAAGAGCAAAGCAATCTACTGAGGCGTCGCTCGGTTCTCAATAGCCCCCCTCCTCTAATGGATTCTGGTAAGACAGCGGGGGTGGAAGGGCCTTGGCTACATCCATGTATGTTCCTGATGACATCTCTCGGTGGGAGGACGTGCATCATCTACCTGCTCACACCTTGATGACGGGAGACGGGAGGTACGTGCGCCAGATTTCTAGAAGGTGGCTTGCGCAAAGGGCTTGTGCCAAGTCGCAAGTCGCACTAGGTTGGCCAAAGAGTGGTGGATGGGGCGCTCAAGTCGTTCGACGGCCTCCAGCCACATGTCTCAAGGGCGTTCGCAAGATCCATGACAATAGACAGCCACTCGGCTTGGGCGTATTGAGCTATATGCAACATATGCAGTGGCGTAGATCATGACCAACAGCCTGGCAGCAGTGGTGGAGGTCCGCAAAGAGCCGTGAATGGATGCGGGCAGCTGCACGGCAAACCTGCGGATCGCAGCAGCGAGACGTGACGGGACGCGATGCCATGCAGTGTGATGAATGGTACGTGACAGGCATCTGTTTGAAAGGCGGTGGCCTGTTTGAGTGGTTTCTAGACCATTGTCGCCCCTTTCCTGTCACCCTCTTAGCTCGCTACTCTGAGTCGTAAGATGGCGGTATCGAGAAGCATAATGCCTGCAGCTTCGGGAGCGGTGGCCCTGGTCTCCCGCGCCGGCACGGCAGCACTTCCCCAGCTGGTAAGGACCAGCTGCTGGGCGTTGACGGGCGGAACTGAACGTCTTCCTGGCGCATCGCGCATCGCGCATCGCATCGCATCGAAGGAGAAGCAAGCAACAGCTGTCAAGGGAGTGCCAGTGGGAGCCGTCCCGGAGCCGCACCCGCACAACGGGATGGCCATGCATGGATGCGAGGAAGGGATCACCACTCCAACTCCATGATGGCGAGGTTGGGTTTTTCGGATGACCGACACACCAAAGAGATGGTCAGATTTGACGCCACCCTAGAACGCATCTGCCACAACGTCCGTCGTCCCATTTTCGTAATCCCGTAACACGCCGGCGATCTAGCATCGGAGGCCATCAGAGGCTACGGAGTGCTCGAGACATGTTGAGACAAAGAGGCGGCCGCTACAGTTTCTCGAAGGCCATCAGAACAATGACAATGGGTGCGCCCAAGGGCCGTGCAGAGCCGGGGGGGGGGGAGAGGGACGGTGGACGCTGTACGCTGTAGAGCCCATGAGCGCTAGGCCATGGCGCTGCTGAGCGACAGAAGGGGAGGTGTGAGGCTGCCGAGGCGTGAGTTTAGGGGCAAAACGGACGAGGTCCCCGAGCAAAAGGATGGCAGGGTTCATGGGAGATGGGGAAGCAGGAAGACACATTTGCATGGGCAGGGGAGATTGGAAACACGGGGCGAGCTGGAGTCTACGTAAGGCGGTGCGCCAAGTTACAGCGAGAGTCCGGGCATGGGTCGGGTTGAGGTTGAGTGTGAGCGTTGCTAGCGACCTGCTAGGGAGTTCTCGACGTGCAACCTGCGACGTGCCTGCGGCAAGCACGGAGGGTGGATGGGACGAGACTATTCCCAAGCAGGCGTCCCAGTCGTTCCTAATTTCTAGAAGTCTTCGAGAAGCCTTCCGTGGCCAGCTAGCCTAATTTCCCAGTCGCAATGCATTGGCCACCGGCCTCTCCACCCAGCCAACCACACGTCAGATGGAGGGTCGCCACCCCTGCAGCGCTACACCTCGGGTGCCCTTTTGGGCTGCTGTTTGGCTGGCGAGCCCCCGCTGCACCGCACTAGTGGGCTTTAGGACTGTTATTGGGGAATGATTGCCATTGTGATGACTGCTAATGCCGTCCTATGTATTTTTGGTGACATTAATTATTGTGATTGTGATTGCGATTGCGAGCTCGTCATGTGCGCTTGCCAATGGTGCGGGGACGATAGAGGGTTGGTTTGCGAAGTGGCTGTGGGAAAGCCACGAATATGCAAGGCTAGATTGGCCATTGAGCTTTCTTAGGCGATCTTGATGTGCCACACACACACGCGTGCGCGCACTCTTCATGACAACTTGTTTGTTCCTCGAATCGGGGGGTGGCCAGCAGGGGGAGGGGGGGGAGGACTTGCACGGCTTCTCAAGTACCGACGGATGTACATGTATCGCGCACAGTGCACAGCGGCTCCAGGTCCCACTACCCTACCCTACCCTCCCAAGCGGACTCGACAGCGACTCGATGTGCACTCGCTGGGTGACCGCGGCAGTGCCCAGGCCATCCGCTCCAGATCCGATTGGGCGTGTGTCCAAACCTTCTGGGGCAGAGGGCCTGATCCATGTGTGAGGTGAGCCACAGTCGACAAACATCCCACAAACGGAAGACGTGGTGCGTGTTGAGTGCATTAAAATCCACGACCCCGTCGAGCAAACGTTCACTCGTCCCAGGGCTTCCGACACCCTGATCCATGGCCTAGGGTTCTGGATTTGGATTTACCCAGTCGCATCTGCCCAGTGGAATGAGCATCCCACCCAAGAAAAAAAAAAATACCACCCAGGTCCCCCAAACCAGGGGGCCGTGTTGCCAGCCTGGTCAAGCGAGCGATGGATTGCCCGAGTGCTTGGGACGATGTCCCGTACGACGCGGGTAATTGATGGACAATCAGATGACCCGTCAGAGTGACTGCCGCTCGTCGTTTGATTGCATCATAGCCTTTTCTGGAAGCTGTGCTAATTTACCTCTACGCTCTACGGGGAATTAGGGACTGGGGAGGGGTGGTTGGGCATTAGTGGTTCCTTGCTCGCAGTCGCCGAGATTTCAAGTACACCAGCCGCAGGTGGTCGTGATGGGAGATGAAATTTAGCAGCGATCGATAGCATCACGCAGGCCGTTGCAGGCCTGTCAAGCCGCCAAAACCTGGAGACAGAGCTGAAGATATGGGCCGTGCTGCCAGGGAGGTGGGCACTCAGGTGAGGCAAGCCACAGCAGGCGACGCGACACCGCCGGCGCTATGGAAGATGGACGGCCAGGGATCGAGGGGAGAAACGGCTTCTGGAAGCCACCTCAGATCTGCCACCCGCAATGGAGTGTACGCAGGCCCGTGGCCCTGGCCTGACAGCCCAGCTCCGCCGTGCGCTCAAAATGTCGGCCCCCGTTGATTGCCCAGGGCATTTTGGGCTTGGGGGGGGCGCACACGCCATCACCTCGGCCCTACAGGGGGTCCGAGGGTGTCATGACGTCGGCGATGGACGAGCAGGGGCTCGGCCTGGGGTTCACCGTGTGGTTTGGGGTGTTCGTTGACAGCGAAGAAAAAAAAAAAGAAGAGGTTTCTGGGGGGAGAGGTCAGAGAGAGGCCTGTTCGCCATCCCGAGCAAGAGGGAGAGCGTATCAGAGGGGCTCGAAGGGTCCTCTTCCTGAACGCTTGCATGCATCGGTATGGCATCTCATACAATCGTATCGGTATCGGCGATAGCCCACTTCCCATGGGCATGGTACGGCATGACCAGCTTTAACGAGGAGACGCAGTAGTCAGGAGCAGGAGTACTATGGAGCAACCAGGACTAAGGAGCAATAAGGAGTTGGTACGCAGGAGCAGGAGAAGGAGGAGCAGCAGCAGTTGGATGAGACCCTGTCTCGTTCTGCCTTACCACTTGGATGTGACGGCTGGTGACGGATCGCGTCCGGCCATTGATTAATTAATTCTCCTAGACAATCATGGTTCAAGATGCGACGACCAAGCATAGTGCATCGTATCGTATTATTCCGAGGCCGCATTAAATCAACCTGGAACCAACCGTTTGGCCATGGCAGGTCCAAGAGTCATCCCCCTAGCTAAGAGCAGAGTGTCTGGGGACGAGAGGCGTCCACTCGCATCATCAGCATAATATCGCCGACCCAACCTGCTCAAAGGTACGACGGCCGACGTACCAGGCTGACAGGGACAGGCCTGTTTCGCGTTTGCCTCGCAGACTCTGACCGGGGTGGCTCCTGATGCCATCAACTTACCAGGAGAGGTTAAGGCACCATGGCATGGATGGTTTGCTCTGTTGGAGTCCAAGGCTTTGTGCCCGGGTAGATGAGCAGGACCACCCGCTGGTCCCCGCCCTGCGCTCTCCGACGGTGCCCTTTCGAGCGAAGGCCAGCCCCCCGCGGGACCCCTAACGGAGGAGAGGGCTTCCCCTTGAGGTACCGTCTGCCTCCGCCCATTGCTCGATGGGGCGCCGCCGCGGCGACCGGGATGAGGGGGGGAGGGCACTGAGGGCACTGGGATGGGTAGGATGACGCTGGGCTCTGGGCGCAATGCTATGCTGAACACTGGGCTGGACCGCACTGTCTGCCGGCACTGTGCAGGGATACCTTGCTCGCGGGACGCTTGGAGTGCATCTTCTAGCCTCGTCCAAAACGTCTCCATTCTCCAACTTCCCCGTCGGTCACAGCACTGTCGATTCGCTCGGTCGGTAGCCACCCGTTCGTTTCAATTCGTAGCGTCATTTCCCCTTCTGCTTGGGCTCGAGGTAAAATCCACACCCGCCTGCGTCCACAGAAGGGAAGGGGTGGAGGGTCCCTCATCTTGGGAGGTGCTATTTTGATGCTGCTTAGTCTATCTTATTGAGCCCACCGTCTCGTGCATGCCTGCACGCCCTCTCCGGCGCCCAACTGCCACACCCCTGGTCCTTCTCCTCTCCTCTCCCCTCAATCTATGTACCTAAAATTTTTGGTTCCAATTCCAATTCACACCCCCAACTCGCTATGCCCACCTTCCTTTGCGCTCACCCACACGCCCACGCCCTTTCGCACTCCAGATTCGAGAATAGTACCGCGCAGTGTTGCGCTCGCGCGCTGAGCTGGCTGTCGCCTCTTGTTCATCCTCTGGGAGTTATAATAGTGCCCGGGAACCCCCCATGCCGCGTTTTGTCCCAAGCTCCTGTCTGTGATCAAAAGCTTCCTCATCCTCCACCATCATTCCTTTTTCGCCTCGACAATCCATCAACGTTTCTTTATTCCTCTGCCCTGCCTTGCCACTGCCACCCCCCGTCCCGTGCTTGGCCCAAGTCACCGCCCTTCCACAGAGATCTGCCGCATCGAACGAAAAATAAAAACGATTCCCCCCCCTCCAAACCCTTTCAGCATCATCCAACAATACAATCAATACAACCAACTCCAACGCCGTTTGCATCCTCTCCCGCTTCCTCTTCCGCTCCCGCAAACCCCGACTACCGGTGAGTTCAGCCAATTTCCTTTTCCAGTACTGGTGCAGTCGCCCTTGCGTTACCTTCTTCCTGGATTCCCTTGTTCACTTGCTACTTTCTTTCATTGCCGTTGTTTGATCCCTGCTCCATCGCGCCGCTGTTGGTTTGCACGGCGCGTGTTGGGGGAGTCCCGCTATTCACGCCCTCCACCCCCCCCATCCCTGCCCCGAGAAAAAAAAAAAACTCCCAAGCCAGGGCCTCCACTCCACGGCCACGGCTTTGCCTTGCCTTGTCACGTCCCGCCTAGAGACCCGAACCTGACATAAAGGCTTGGCCCCTACCTGGCCTCGATCGAGCATCAACTCCTTGACCTCCCCTCTCCCCGTTCCCCTCGATCACATTCCTTGGTTTACATCTCGGTCCGATCCTCTTGCGTCTTGCTCTCGACTGCCGCTGAAGATCGCCCGCCTGTTCACTCTCTTTGCCCTCTCATCACCTTCCCTCAGCACGTGTCGGACGTTCACGGTTCCTGCATTTGTGGTGAACAGACCACCCTGAGATCCCTTGCTCGCCTTACAACGTCGGCTGCTGCACATCCCACCTCGCAACGACATAAGAAAAACGTCACCGCGTGAATCACTCTTGACTAAACGTTCTGCGCCACTCAGGTCACACTCTCACACACCACACACATCCTCTCGCCCGCTAGCCGGCCTGCAAATTTCTTCCAACGCTCTTCGTCCCCTTTCCGCCGCTGCCTGCAATAAGCTTTTTTGCTTTGCGAATTTCGCGTCGCCCGAAACACAGCCTCTCACTTGTCGCGGGTCGACCTCTTTGTCTCCCTTGCCTCCTATCCTCCCTGCAAATCAAAGCATCTCCGGCTCTTGCAACGTGTGGTACATCAAAAAGGTACGTCGCATGGCTTGTTTGTTACATCATCCATTTTCCATCTGGGAGCCGGCACTCGCCTCCCTTGAATAGCCTTCTCCCCCCCTGCCTCGTCATCTACAGCCATGCCAATGCAAGGGGGCAAACTGTCTTGACTTCGGCACTTTTGCTCCTCTCCAATACCAGTTCTCAACTATGAAACATTCGAATTTGAAGCTGACCTCGCCGTCTTAGCCACCAACCGCTTGACCGCCTCCTCTTTCTCTCGTTCGAACGCGCTTAGCTTCCCAAATGTCAGTAATGAACGGCATGCGATCACCAGCTCCTACGGAGGTCATGGGCATTACGAATATGCTGAACCAAAAAGCTGGACAAATGCAACTTCAGAACTCTCTCCTCGACCACCAACACCACCTCGTCAAGACCGACCCCGGAATGGAGCGATCGGTTTCTCCCCACGGTTCCGAGCACTCTCAATACTCGACTCCTCACAGCATCGCCCGCGCCTACCCTTCACCATCCGCCATGCAGGCACCTATGCACATCCCCAACCCTATGCCCGGCGCCATGCAGCTTCCTGGCTACCCCGATATGCCCAACATGGGAATGCCGATGCAGCACATGCAACACATGGCTCCCCAGCCCCAGCAGGCTCCTCCTCAGCAGCCCGTCAAGGCCTACCCTTGCAGCACATGCGGAAAGGGTTTCGCCCGACGAAGTGATCTGGCTCGTCACGGTACGCAAACTCAGCGACTCGAACAACGATTGACTGCTTGCTAACAAGAATCACAGAGCGCATCCACAGCGGTGTTCGACCTCACGTTTGCGACTGGCCCAACTGTGGAAAGCAGTTCATTCAGCGATCTGCCCTGACTGTGCACCAGCGTGTGCACACTGGCGAGAAGCCTCACCACTGCGAGACTTGCGCCAAGGTACGTCGCGCGCTCGAACAACACACTGACTCCAATGCTAACTCATCTCGCAGCCCTTCAGCGACAGCAGTTCTCTTGCCCGCCACCGACGAACCCACTCTGGCAAGCGCCCCTACAAGTGCCCCTACGCCGACTGCCAGAAGACCTTCACCCGCCGAACAACTCTCACTCGCCACCAGAACCACCACAGTGGAACCATTGAGGAGGCCGCAGCTGCCACCGCCGCCGCGCTTGCCGCGTCCAAGTCTAAGGGCATGACGCAGGCTCGATCCGAGAGCGACCACATGTCCAACCACGGCTCTCCTCTCACCACTCCCTCGCCCGGCCAGCGCAACATGTCCATGTCACCCAGCGTGGACCTCTCCGGCGCCAACGGCATGCACCGCCACAACGATTTCCAGTACCTCCAGCAGAGCGGCTCGCTTCCCGTGCACCTCCGCGTCGGCAGCCCTAATTCCACCTCATCCGGTGGATACAACCCCATGCGACCTACTTCGCACCCCAACGGCTACGGTCCTCCTCCCATCCTGGAGCCTAGCCTGGAGCAGCACCAGTCCAGCGGCCCTGGAAGCGCTGGCGGCAGCCCCCACATGGCCAACGTTGGCTGGCAATCCCCCTCCAACGTGGCCTCGCCAACTCACCAGCCCGGCAGCTACGTCTACCCCGATCCTGAGGCCTATCCCTCCAACCCCGCGATGAACCAGATGTACTACGGTGCTCCCCACATGCGCCGCCCTCAGAGCACCGAGCCTGGACTCGTCAACATGGCTTAGATGGCCTATCAACCGTCTGCAGAGGTTGCGGAACAGATCGGTGACGGGCTCGGATCCGCAGCTCAAACTCTTTGATACCCTGTATTTTCACAAAGATGTGCCCTGTTTTCTGGGGCTTGGATGTTTTCCACTGCGGCGTTTTTCTCTTTTTGGACTGGATCCCCCTCTACACACCGCTCACAACTGCGTGGACACGGATTTACATGCTCGCGGTCACCTAATAATATCACGCCGACCCTGGGAGTGGGCTCACTCCTTGAAGGAGCATGTTTGGAACGCTCTCATCTCGCGTTGGTCATTTTCTTAATTTCCTTGGGGATTCCCATCAACCACATCGATTCATCTTTTTTTCCTTTTTGTTCAAGCTCGAAATAGACTGGTGGCCGGTTACCTTACGATGATGGACATTGTCTTCACGATATTCAAAGGGAAGGGAGTTAACTGGAACGCCACTGCTATGGCTTTCAAAGGCAGAAAGCAAAACAACAGGCATTATGGGAACACATAAGAGGTTTGGCCTGTTGGCATGTATTTAGTACTTTATAGAGACTTGGACTTGGGACTGGGAAAGCATTATAGACTTGTGAATTTTATGCAATGACAGCAAGATTTGGAACCTATTCTATCCTCTATCCTTTGCATGCAGTGACGTGATGTAGATGGCGATGGAAGCGCCTGCGACTGAGAGAGAGGAAGAGCTTGGACAGCCGCTAATGCAACGACCGGGTTGGCAGTGGACCGTTGGAGGTCGCTGGAGGGCTGTTGGATCGGGAAGTGATCTGTGCCAACTGCACGGGACTCTTCCCGTTCCCCAGATTCGCGACTAGCCAACGGCGCCTAGATATCGATCTGGTTGTGGTTGCGACGGGTGGGCGGTAGGACTGGGGTGCAACCAACTGTGACGGCAGCCGAGAAGTGTGCGCGCCCAGTCAGGCGGCTGGGTCGGATGGGCCGAGGTGCTAGCTTGATGGGCATTGCATGAGCCTCGCGGGCCAGGAGGGCAATGATGGGCATGTGCAAGCAGCCACGGTGATAGTACGCGGGACAAATGTGCGTCGAGAAGAAGGTGAGCGGCAAGTAGGGGCAGCAGGGCAGCAGGGGGGGGGGGGAGTCGAGCCAAGCAAGGTCGAAGCGAGAGAGTCAGGCCATCCAGCCAGCGCCCTCAGCCGCCCTCCCATATTCCCCCGTCGGGGACAAGAGGGGAAACGGCCGATGCGCTGAGCCGTCCCTCGTTTATTTTGTTTGGCTTCGGTTTATTATTTTTACTTTTTTGCTTCCTCACTTTTTGGCCCGTGAATGAACCTGAGTCGTGTGATTTCCTTGCTTTTTATTTCTCACTTGAGCAAACATATGTTCCTTTTTTGTTTTTGTTTTTTTGTGTGTGTCTGTTTTTATCTAAACCCCATTTGTCTCTTTCCCGTCGGACTTTTTATGTGGTTTTTTCGGGCTGGCCATGCGACTTTGGGGGGTGGGCATTCATGGTTATTTTTCTGATTTGTAATCGACGACATATCAAAAAATCAACGGCCTCAGCAACGCAACGGCATTCGACGAAGCCGGTAGGGCAGGCTGTCATATTGGCCCGACGGCGGGCTCCTCGTGCATGGCGCGCGAAGACATGGCTGAGAAAAAAAGGGTACAGCGATGATGCGTGAGGTTGCGGGTTGGTGGTTTGGCCTGGGTTTGCCTGCTGCTTAGAGGTGAGAGTGAGCGAGCGAGCGGGGAGGGGGGGCGCTGCTTGGCTTGATGCCGGTCGTTCATGTATGGGGCTGAGAAGAGGAATGGGAGATGAGACGACGGGATGAGCAGACGGGATGACAAGGAGGAGGAGAGGTTCATTATCTGGGCTTCTTCTCTTTCTTTTCCCTTTCTGCATACTAATAGTCGTGTACATCTGTCCTCCCTGTTGCGACTTCCCTGGCCGTCATCATAAGCGTACCTGCTGCACCTTGTGTGTGTTTACTGCTCCTTCTACTTCTCCTCGGCCTCCCCCCCTCCCGGTTCCTCTCTGGGGTTCTCTATTCCTTCGTACCTTTGGGTGCGCTCCATCCATCCGCCATGCTCGTCGACATCGTGGTCCACGCCGACCTCCTCTGTGCTTGGTGCTACCTCGAGAAGCGCAGTCTCGAGGCGGCCATCTACCGCTACAGAGCTATTCACCCAGACGTCGACTTTCGTGTTATTTGGAAACCGTATTTGCTCTATCCTACGGTGCGAAAAGGTAATACAAGTCATTCCGCGCCCACTCCCAAGAGAACACTCCTATGCTTCCCTCCACCACTTGTCAATCATGTCATTCCATTCTAGTTTTGATAGTATTCCATGCCCAAAGATGCCACTTCCATAAACATCATACAAATGAAACCACAGTAGAAATGGGACTGACTCGAAATCCTCCTTGTCTTGTTCGGCTCTATAGGTGACAAGCGATCCCTCTACACAAATATCATGAGCTCCGAGCGGCTCCTGAGCTTCACACGGGGCGTCCACGCCGCTGGTACCCGCTACGGCATCAACTTCGCCGTCCAGGGGGCCACGGGCCCGTCGCAGCGCGCACACCGGGTCGTCGCCCTGGCCCTCGCTCGCCTGGGCCCTGATGCCCAGTCCGCCGTTGTCGAGGCCCTCTTCCGCGGCCACTTTGAGGAGGGAAAGGACCTCACCAGCGACGCGTGGCTCATCAGCGTAGGCCGTAGCGTCGGACTTCTCGCCGTCGAGGTCCAAGACGCCCTCCGGAGCGACGACATGGGCCGCATCCTCGAGGCCGAGGTCCGGGCCGCTATGTCGGGAGGCGTCATCGCCGTCCCGAGCGTCCTCATCGGCGGTAGGTACAGCGTCGGGGGCTTCCAGGAGTCGTCACTGTTCGAGGGGGCCTTTGAAAGATACGTTGGGGACGAGAGGCGGGTCATGTTGGCGAGACCGACTATCCCACAATCACCCAGGTTAGCATTGGCAACGACGACAACACCAAGACTGGGAGTGGCCCTGGAAACAGCATCACCATCACCACCACAAATGTCACCATCACGGTATCCATCACGATATCCACCAGCACCAATGGAACCTGTAATAGCAGACCTATCCATCGACCCAATGCTACCAACAATTCTAACGATAGGGAACCCCAAGAACTCAGGTCGAGCAGACATCAGGACCGACGTGTACGTTGACGATGGAACAGACGGGCACTCGCGCAAAAAGAGAAGAAAAGGGGAATAATGTGTCTAGTTGAACCATGATGATGATTCGAAAACATATACTGACGCTTGATCTGTTGCGTCTCTTTGTCTACCGTTGCCTCCTCATGCTGATGACTTATACCTTGCGCTTTTGGGTTCAATAATAAACCGAAACCTACCTAACCCTTCCCCTCAACGCCACTTATATATAATAAGGGAAAAAAAAAGACTAAACCCTGTCTCCGTGTCCATTAAAAGGAGACGAGGGAAATGATCAAAAAACAATACACGCACAAGTACAACGCTCCTTCGGCGTCCTGTATATAGAGCCAGGACTCCGCCTACAATCTCTCTGTCCATCCACACATGCTCTTCCCGTTTGTAAAAAAAGAACATAAGCGGGTCCAGCTCACCGTCGCATGCCACTGTAGTCCTGCATCAGGTGGGCCATGTGCACGTTGGTCGCCTTGCCGATGCGCTTTCCGGCGCGCTTGCGAGGGGCCTTTGCCTTTCCACCCTGGCCCTGGTTGGCCTTGTTGGGGTCCTCGCTCGTGGGCTTCTGGCCGACGCTGACGAGCTTGCGGTGCATGTCCTCGACGCTGGGGATGGGCACGCGGTGCCACATGGCGCGGAACTCGTCCTGGACCTTGAAGTGCAGCGAGGCGTCGTCGGGCCAGACGTAGCGGGGCAGGTTGTCCTTCTTGGTGCGGACGACGAGGATCTTGTGCTCCGTCTCGAGGTGGGCCAGGGTGTCTTCGCAGTCGGGCCAGCCGTCCTTGAGGTCCTTGACGGAGACGCCCGAGGCGTCCGTCTTGCGCTGCAGGTGGGCGAGCAGCGACGTCGCATCCTTGACGCCGGGGATGATGGGCCGGTGCGAGTACTTGCCCGTCTCCCACGTCTGCTCGCTCAGGCTGGCGTCGGGCTTCCAGTCGATGCGCGGGTGGCCGCGGAGGCCCTCGGAGAGCTGCTGCTTGTGCTCCTCGGTGTAGTTCTGGAGACTGAGGTGGTCGATGATTTCCTGGATCGTCTTGGCCTCGCCCTTCTTCTTGAGCAGGTCGACCGCAAAGGTCATCTGCGTCTTGACCTCGGCGCCATAGCCCGTCAGCTGCGGCTGCGAGTAGGGGACCTCGGGCCCTGTCTCGCGCTTGCGCTTGGCGCTCGGGGTGTTGGGGTCCGAGGTGGCGGATGGCGAAGGCGAGGGGGGCGCGAGCGAGGGCACCGCGAGCGAAACCTTGGCCGTCGACGGGTTGGAGATTTTCGTCGCCGCCGAGGCCAAGGTGCTCTTGAAGGCGTTTGCCTGCTTGTCGAGGTAGGACATGACGGGCGAATGGAGTGCAGCGAACCGCAGCTGGCCTCACGGGAGACGCTTGCTACAGAGAGGGCGTTTGCGGCCGAAAATCAGGAGATGGACGAGCGTAGGAGGGCGAGGGCGGATGGCGTGGCGAGGAGGGGACAAAGGAGAGAGAGACGCTGAGGTCGAGGCGAGTTTGAGGCTCAAGTTGAGATTGACGTTGATCCGTGACCAGGGCGAGGCTGAATAAGGCCAAGTGTGGCGCTGCCTACAGTGTGTGGCGTCGCTGCCTGGCCTGGTTTGGCAGGACTTTTTGCCCGCTGACAAAGGACCCTTGAACCGAAAGCCATTGACACGTCTTTTGTTGTGTGGGGAGACCATCATCCGCTCCGAGGAATGATTTGATAAGATATCTCCTTTATCAGATAATCCGTGTCTTGTCAATGTACTAGTTTTGCCATCCATCTCGCCATACTCAGGATCACCGCAGTTCTTCTCCACATTGAATTTGAGGCTTCAAAAAAAAAATGTCATCATGATCAGGGGTCTTGAATAAGATGTAAGAGGCGCGCGGCCCTCTTTTAATTACATTAATAAATGCTTGCTTTGGCCCCCCGTTGTCTTTCATTATTCTGGCCCCATGAGTTAAAGGGGGGATTGGACCGACCGACTCTTCTTTATTTATTTTTTTCTTAAACAAAACACGAATGATAGCCCGGGGTCTTGTTTTATTACCCTTGGCTTGGGGGGGGGGGGGGGGGGGGGGGGGGGGGGGGTGCTAGCCAACAGGACCAGGACCCTCCCCCCACCATGGCCAATCCGTGTGTTGTTTAAACGGACCAACGGCTAACGCATCTCTAACAAAGGATCCTCGGATTTTAACTTTTGTAATTACAAGTAAAACGAAAACGTGTATTCTTCACAATGAAAAAATGTAAAATCTAGTTCGACAAGATTGATACAGTCTGAACAAGGTGGGCCAGTGAACATGTGGCTAAATTCCCCGAAAGTCCATGGGCGGGCGGGGCTCGGTGTGTTTCCCAGCCTTGTACAGACGTAATGGCCTGTTATCTAGATTGAGAGCATGGGTCTGAGAAATCATGTCAAAGTCGCATTGCATCGTGATCAATCGTTTTTACGTCGATTAAAAAAAAGAGGATATACATCTACAGTCCAAAATATTCCTCCCCTTGGTTCAGAAATGTCCCATTGCAACACCATGCTCCAAAGCCGTGCCTTGCGCGCGGCAGAAATTGTGCCCCTCGACAAGGATGAGATTTGACCACTCTGGCCCCCCCAACAAAAAAAAAAAAAATCGGGATGCAGGGGAGATTAGAACCGCCCGCTAAAATCGTCATGTCCAAGTCAGGATAGTGATGTGCGCGCGCCGTCTAATATGCCCTGTCCCGAGGCCAAAAGGTCAATTGCATTGACATGTGCCGGCCGAGTTGTTTGGCCGAGCTGCGCTAGATCCGCTGAAAAATCATTGCAATGTGTGATACATGCGGTACCTGGCCGGGTTGGTTTTTTTTTAATTCTAGGGATGCGCTTAAGCGCTCTGGGTCTCGGCAGCAGCCTGCTGCTGAAGGTACTGGTAAGCCAGGTAGGCGATGAATCCACCGGCAACGACGATGGAGTAAGTGCCTAGGCTGAGGCCACCGCCCTCGTTCTTGCCGGGGGCGTTGATGGGGGGAGGAGCGCTCTTGGGGTTGGGGTCGTTGGGCTGTCACAAGCACATGTCAGTATTTGGCGGTGGATTCAAGGCAATTGGGCTTTCTCTTACCGATCGCTTCAGCTCACCAACGTAGAGCTTCTCGAGAACCTCACGGGCCTCGTCACTGTGGCCGACATCCTCAAAGGCCTCGGTGGAATCCTGGCCAGCAACGTCGAGCATGACCTCCTCACCACCACTGTGTAAGCCGTTTGTTAGTAAGACAAAACCCGGTGCGCCGAGGCAATGTGGCCTCTCGCGGGAAGAGTTATGAGACGTACGGGTGCTCGTCAAGGAACTTGGTGCAGTCGTAGACCTTGTCGTGGATCACGACAAACATGTCATTCTTGGTGTTGTGCTCAGCAACATCCACGTAGGAGTAGACCTTTTCCTCTGACATGGCTGCGGTGTTGTTTGTGTTGGCGGGGTGGGAGTTGGTTTCGAAGAGGCGACGGGCGCGAATGGGATTGGTGAGGCTGGTCGGTTCCGGGCGAGGGAAGCAATGGGAGAGAGCTGAGTTGAAGAGGGAGAAGTCGACTGCAGAAGATGGAAGAGGGAAGAAGACAGTGGAGGAAGACGGGCTTAATGGATAACGGGAACGAGAGAGACGGAGAGTGCTGGGCCCCTGTCACGGCAGACAGGGACAGGTACCTCCCGACACAGTGAGCGCAGCCGGGACTGGGGGGCAGTTGGGGACTGTGACGAAGGAGGGTACAAGCTCGGGTACCGCCGTGGTACCGCCCAAGGTTAGCCCAGACAGGCGGAATGGCCACCTTTTGCCAACCCCAACGGCCTTATTAAGCGGGCGTTGTGGCTCCAACAGCGGTCAACGGTTGTCTACCTGTCCTCGATCGCAAAGGGGCCCACGTTGCGAGCGAAGTACCCAGCAGGTATCTGGGAACGGCACAGAGTTCGTTCAATGTTTGTGATGCGCAAGGGCCGACGCTTCTCTCTGGGATGGCCAAAGGCAAAGGCAATGCGCCGGGCCTGGCTGCCCACGGTACGACAGATACTGTACGAGTCGGTACACTCCTAGCCGCAGGAGTGACAGCCCAGGTTTATTAACCCGGCGGCACCCACTGGCACTACTACGAGGAAAATGAGCAAAAAGCTCGACGCCATGCGGACCGCGTGCCTCTTGCTGGCTTTGGTCTGGGTCGTGAGGGCATGTACTGGTGTGCTGGTACGATTCGGTGAGCACCAGTTCCGACCCAAGCTCGGCCACCCAAGTTTCGACCCATACGGGCCCATGAGTCCGCCGCCAGCGCCGCCCAATCAGCGAGTCAGCGCGGTAATATCGGCGCATGCCATTGGACCGTTGCGCCTGATGCTGCGTCAAGGTTCCAGGGGCTAGCTCCCTGGCCCTCTCTCGACTGGGAGATTTCGCTTTTTTTTTCTTCTTGACAATCTTGTTGCCGGCAGGTTAACAGCTGGTACCCTTATCGGATTCCCAGGTACGAATACGCTGCCTGTGTGCGTGCGTGGATGCGCTCCGCCCCGGCTTTTCCCACGCTCGACGAGTAAACGAGTAGTACGGCAACGATAATGGTTCGTTCGTCACCGTCATTTCACCCTTTTCTCTCTTTGTGTCCGTCTCTGCTCTTTCTTCTCTTGGCCTCCCCCCCTCCCTGCGAGAGCGAAAGCGAAAGGCAATGGACGGATACTGTCGCACATTGTTTCTTCATCGAACCCCGGAACCCGGAATCCGGAATTACACCCGAGGATATTTTTTTGCATTGTTGTCCGATTCCACTGCTTATTCTGGTTTCTTATTTCCGCTCGGCTTCGTTTATTTTCTGGATATGGTTTTGCTATCTTATCGTTCGACGGCCCCTCTATCGTAGATTAAACCAAAGGATCGAGAAGAAGAAAAAAGTCGGGGCATTGATATCCAGGACAATTGGCGATGCTGCAGCCCCCCCTCCCCAGAGCACCACCACCACCCAACCTGCAATTCTTTCCTTTGTGGCCTATGCGGATTTTTCCCCCGAGTTTCCGCCCCAGGAGGGAAATTTCCCCTTTGAGAAAAACCTCGGGCTCGGCCAGAGAGAACAAATAAGAAGAATATGCGTCGCGCCGAACTGTTCGGTACCCGGACACCATGCCGACTCGCTGATGACGCCTCGGTCACTTGCAGGCTAGGCACAATTCTCTCTCTCTCGTCCTCTGTCCTCCGAGGAAGCGACTTGCCGCCCACTCCCGCCCACTCTTGCAAACTCGCACTACCCCGCCTCCGCGGAATCCGCGAGGGTCACCAGGTTACTTGGCCTGCGATAGGTGGTGCCGTGGGTGCGTTGTGTAGAAAGAAAAAAACCGGGGAATGGAAGTTTGGGGCGAACCGATGGCTCCTCCAACCACTGTGGACAGCGTAGCCACTTTGCTTGCTGTTCTTCTCCCCGGGCCCGGGAAAGAGAGCCTCAAGCTAGCGCACTTGCCGACTCAGGCCAATCTCGCCCGTACACCTCTCCGATCGTGACAAGCGGACATGCCGATTCCCGGATTCCCGAGGGCCTGCCCCGGGTGGAGGAAGGCGGGGTTGTGTTTCCTGGTGGGCGGGCGCACTTGTGCACGTATGAGTGCGCGTGAGTGTGTGTGTGAGTGAATGTGTGTGTGCATACAGCGCTACCTTGAGCTCTTTCTAGGCATGATATACGGAGGTTTCCTTGACAAGGTGCTCCTCAATTGGTGGCATGAACACGAAAAATACCAAGAACTAGCTTTCTTGCGCCATCCCTTCCCACCCACCACCTTCCTGCTCCAACTACCTAGTCATGCAGCATCGGCTGTGGAGTTCGGGTCGCTGAGCATAGCGATGATGGATATTTATTGCTTCTGCTCGCACTTGTCTACGAACCTGGATGAGGCTGATGGCCTTTCGCATAATGTCTTGGCCGGTTTGGTACGTCAACCGTTATCGTGCCCCGTAGCCGCAAGAATGCGCTGTAGACTAGTTTCGGCCCCGGATCGGCTCTCTGCATTGTCCCTAGATCAACTGCATGTTTCGTTTTCCAAAAGCTTTCGGACAATTGCGACAGATAGCCCCCGCGAGTCCGCCGTATCAGCGTGTTTCATGAGAAACAATCTCCGTTAGTCGGACCCGGTGCCCGAGTGGACATCTGGCTCTTGGGCGACGACATGGATACCCCATTTTCTTGTTAAACTTCCCGGAGTGCCGCTTCCCCTCCCGCGCCTCGTCATGGCAGCTCCGTCGGCATTTGGCAACAAGTTATCTGCGGGATGGGTTGCAGTGAGGCAGGCAAACAGGTCTGCCTAACCGGCTGGGTTAGATAGAATGGCACCACCGCCACTCTTGATAAATTGCTCCCGAGGTGAAATAGTCTACCGGTCGGCTCGAATCCTGCCATCATGTGAATGCCTTGCGTGTTTCAAAAGAAAAAAGTGGCAGCACCCGCGGGGTCCTATCAGTTGTGCAGATGGGGAAATAGATTCGTCTGTGTGTTGCGATCGGGGTGTGACTGCAACCCCCACTTGAGTGTAATACATATGGGCCCCCGGGGAAAGAGAAACAGGTAGATCCTGTTCAGGCAAGTCGGCTGAGATCTCAGTGGGATTTGTGGCTGCAAATAAAAAGCAAACACCGTCAGCCAGAGCAAACTTGCTGCTCCGCAGGCCATGCTCGGCTGCTTGTAGGATGGGGTAATTCGGGCTGCATCTGCATATCGTAAATGGCGCCCACTGATAGCCTCGAATTGCCCAGAATAGCAACTCCACCATTTCACGAGCTACCAGGCCCCACAGTCTTGACTTTCCAAATTGGCACGGTTGCTATTCTAATCATCATTTCAAGTGCTACTGTATCGTCATGCCGTTCGGCTGTCAAGCTGGGTGGTGGGGATTCCCGATCTAAGCATGCCCACAAATCGATCCGCTTCCAGCTTTATTGGGACTGCACGGGATGAACCTGCACCAGTCACCCCTACGATCTTTTTTTGCCGGGTCCTGATCCAACTGCGCTGCTGCACCTCCTCTCATTGATGGCGGTCGGTCTATCGCCTTGAGCTTCCGCCTCCAATGTCCTGGCCCAGTCGGTAGCTCGTCACACGGTCCCACTCAATCTTCTGTCTCGTGACGGGCAGCTGTCGTCGCAGGGCCTTGAAGGCACCCTCGCTGAGCTCAATGAATCCACGGTTAAGATCGTCCTGATACTTTCTCTCCGAAGCGGAAATCTCCTTGATGATGCCGGCGCCGGTGCCGGATGAGATGGAGGCAACTGTGGGCTTGTTGGTCAACAGTCGCACGTTGCCGTCCTCGTAGTAGTGGACATCGACCTTGACGGAGCCGTCAAGGTTTCCTGTCGAGGGATCGAAGATGTACAGGGATCTCCAGCGGCCGTTCCTGCATGGTGCGTTAGCAACTCGGGTGGTCATGTCAATTGGTCATGGAGGCACGTACCAGAAGTTGTTAGGGCTGTACTTGTTTGCAACGATGATAATGGCGATCTTGGAGTCCTTCTCGATGGGGTAGACACCATATGAAGCGCTGGTGAAGTGCTCCTCGACGTAGGAACCGAGGCTCTTCAGGGTCGATTTCCTATTGAGTCTAGTTGAGCATCATGTCGGCAGCTGCTCTGCAAAGGAGAAGGACTCACACCAGGTCTGCTTGCGCACCCTCCAACACGTAGCTCTGCACAGCACTAGCTTTCTACTGCAGGGTTAGTACATTTGCGTGTTGCAGTTTATGCGGCACGGCTCTGCACCAACCTGGGTTGTGTGGTCGAACTCGAAGCTGGAGGAGCTCTCGACATCGAAGTATCGGCCGTCGCCGAGCGAGTTGTAGGAGCTGATGATGACCTATTCCAACCGGCTCAGCACTGCAATCCCGTAGACTAACAGAATATCCCTTCTCAGCCACGTACAGGTTCGCTGCTGCCAGGCAGCTTCACGGTGATAAACTGCTCCTCATTGTACTTTTCGAAGGCGGGGGCGAGCTCGTTGATGATGTTGGGCGACGAGAGGGTAAGGGCCTTGATGTCTAGCGGCGGGAGGGTCAATTTCACGGGCTCTGGACATCTGGAAACGAGGGACGGGTCGTACCTGCGACAACATCTGCGAGCTTCAGACGAATGTTAGCTACAGGCGACGGCGTCGCTCCCGGCGGAGGCGGGGGACGGTGACGGGGGCGATGACGAAAGTACCTCTCCTGGGGGGGCGCCCTCGACAAAGGCCGAGACGGTCTCGATGTCAGACATGGTATAAAGCAGGTAGTCCAGCTACGCAGGCGAACAGCAATCTTTTCGCGAGGGAGGGCGGTCGGGCGATGGCGTATGAGGCTCAATGCATGCAAAGTCCGAGACCAAAGGGGGGAACGGGGGGAGGTGGGCGTGGCGGGGCAGCCAAGAGCTCCGAGCTGATGAGGAGAGTGGGGCACCCGTCATGATCAGTGCGTCCACGGCGGATTGGGCGAAGAAATAGCAGGGAGAAGAAGAATAGGGCCAGGATAATAAATTTTTATTTGATCTCACAGGGACTTTTTATATATATTTATATATATATGGCAGTTTATACTTGCTGGTATATTTCACCAACCCGCAAGCCACGACCTCTGCACAGGATCAATTTCATGGACAAAATCTGACACCACTGTCACTCACGGGCATTTACACTATGTTCGTCCAACGATCTAAATAATGATTAGTTTTATAGATAATATGTATTGTTTACATTATATTATAAGACAACGAGCTTTTGGGAGTCTAGTTCATTTTATTTTATCTTTACAAAGATATTTAGTGTCTTTGCTTAGGGGGGAAGAAACATCACTCCATGTGGTGTCGTTAGACTTTTGTCCTGTGATTTTATGAAAGGTAAGCAAATTTTCAGATACGGAACCACTCAATGTGCATCTAAGGCGCTAATATTGCAGTGAACCGGAGCTACAAAGAAGCGGATCGTGAACGTAGTGCGCCTTACTAATGAGAAATTGAGAAGTCTGCAAGTGGCAGCGAGATGCATGGGTAGGTGAAATAGAACCCAAGCACAAGTAAAAAAGAATACATGAGGAGATTCTAGTTGAATTGGGTCCTAGCAATTTTCATTTACAGATCTTTTTGCGAACAGACTATAGATATTTGTTCGCCATCGCCATGCCTTTGAACGACCGCCAACAGACATGAGAGCACAGCGCCTTTGTCGCACAAAATATCCATGACATGATGACTTCAACTACTCTAGCACGAACATTGCACCATCTAGGGTGATTTGGATTCAATGGTTGAATAAAATGTATTAGCAGCACTTTTGCAAATGGCGTTGTCATGCTTGAGCAAATGAACGCGGACCTAGACAAGACATCTAGTCCAAAAGGTCTGTCGAACTCCAACACATCAGCCCACACCTCCCTTTCTCGGGTTCTGTTGTCGTTTAAACCAGTCACAAAACTTGCCAAGACACCTTTTTTTATTTCCATTAGTCAATTGGATGGACAGGTGAAGGTTTTGCTTCCGCAATTACATGCCGTGTAAGTGCAAATGGCACGGTGCCGGGGAGGCTGCAGTGGGGCCATGGACAGATCTGAAGCCAATCAAATCAGCCCGGGTAGTGCTGGGCCCGCCTGGGGAAGAGAGGCTGCGGCATTGACCGAAATATCAAGATCCCCCGTCTCGATAAATCCTTGATTTTCCCGTTCAGCTCCCGTTTACTCTATTGTAAGGCAATACAGTACAGCGCCACAAATTCACACATGGTCACCACACCGAGTCTCTATTTAATTGACAAGATGGATTCACCAAGTTCAGTTCTTTTGTATGCTCTAATGCTCAAAGATGTCTTTTTGTTTAATGTTTCGCCAATACATCTATGCGTCTTCCATTGTGTTATTTGTTGTTGTTGCTCACCTCTGATTGCCTTACACCTCATCCCGCCATGGAGCCAATCTTCAAGCAAGAGATACAACAGGTAAGTTTGCTCATTTTTTTTTTTTAATTATGTACTTGCAAAGAAAGGCAGGTTTCATTTCTGAGGATATGTTTTACTCCTCTTCAAGGCCCCGTATTCATTCACGGGAGACTTTAAGTCTCCCATTACACACACACGCTCTAAAGGCTGCTTCCACAATCATTTCTTCTATCGAATTTTGCATCGTGATTCATGATTCGACTCTTCTTACAGATGATGTACATTGCCGGTGAGCCATTGGACGTCTCAGCCCAAACCATCTCCTTCATCGAAAACATTGTCCATACTCAAGTAGTCGAAATAGTAAGGCAGCTCTCTCTAGACCACGACCTCGATTCTAAACCACCCTAGCTGACAGTGGCCAACGATCTCGCCAACCGCCGGGGGTCTCGTGCCTTTTCCAACGCCGACCTCATTTTTCAGATACGCCATAACACCATCCAGCTCGAACGCCTGCGCACTGTTCTCGCTTGGAAGAACGTCCGAAAAACAGTCAAGGACTCTGACGAGAAGGATTCATTCGGGGACGAGGCGGCTTTAGAAGCAGAGGCCAGCAACATGTCAAGCGATTCGCCGGCAAAGAACCCTGCAGTTTCGCCTCTCCCTCCGTCGCTGGGTTTGGAGTCGGTGTTTTCAGTCCTTGAGAGCGACCCCGGCCAAGATGGCGCGCAAGGCATCGTCCGAAGCGAGATCTCATTTGAAGAGCTGCGCCAAAACGACGAGCGGACGCGAAACATGACCCCGGCTGAGTATGCCATGTGGACCGAGTACCGCCACGCATCGTTTACCTGGCGAAAAAAGAAGCGGTTCTGCGAGTGGTCGGGTCTCGGGAACATTGCGCAGAACAAGCCCAACGACGACGTCTTCGACATCCTGGGCTTCCTGACGGTGGAGATGGTCAAGTCTTTGACCGTGGCGGCGCTCGAGGCCCAGAAGCGAGAGAGTCCCCGCCGGAACTCTTGCGCCGCGAATCAGCAAAGAAGTGAAAAGACGACCGGTGTGTTTTCGCAAGCGGCGGAATTGAGAAAACCGCTAGAGGTCAGGCATATCCGATCAGCCTACCAGAAGATGCAAACCAGGCCAAAGAAGTACAGAGCGCTGGGGCGAAGGAGAGGACTTTGCTAGCTCTTTCACACTAATTACCTGCGTGCCCTTGCCAGACAGAAAACAGTTTAGTACAGCGACTTGTTTGAACTTTTGCTCATACATGATGCTGGAATAGTCAAGGTCCTTGTTCTACAATTCATGTTGTAATTATTGATTGAAGATAAGTTGAAATAATATAAAAATAAAAATAAGATTTAGATAAACTTATTTAAATCTGCTTGTTTATTTTATCGCGCTGTGTTTGCTACTCATTTGCTTCCTTCAACTCGATGGGAGGTTGAGGATGACGAGATACAACACATCCTGTCGGCATGTTAGCAATCGTCTTGCCACCTACAATATTGCACTCACGCTTTGCAGCAAGTTCATAGAATTACTAGCCGACTTCCCTCTGTGGCTACTTTCCAAAACCTTAGCCTTGCCTTTTCGTTCTTTAGACTTCGGCATTTCGATATCTCCATCTTGCTTAGGACTAGGTCTTTCGTCATCGCTTCCAGAATTCGTCGGCTTCGGATGTCCGTATCGCCAACGTCCCCCTGTAAGAAACGCAACGATGTCGCCACTGGAAGCTGGGTGATTTGGGTCGGCATAGCGTGACCTGAATGTTGGCTTCGGCAGCAAGTTGGACATTGATGGTTCGCGGTTCTTTTCTATCCACTTTGCTTGAGCGTGCTTGTCGGAGGATTCATTGATCCATGCTTCTGTTCTGTCAATTGCATTCTTTTTCTTCCCATTTTCATCTTGGCTCGTCATTACAACCGTCTCGTTGAGCGACGGGAAGATCAGCGGCGCCGGTTCTGTCCACCCGAAAGCACCACTGGATGGTTTCACCATCTCACGCATTCTCTCTCGGGTCTTTTGCAGCGTCTCCTCACTCAATTTTACTCGTGATATCACGCCTTCTCTCTTTGGCGCGACGACCTTCGTGGAATCGCGCTCCGCCGATCCTCCTTCAAAGTTAGCCGCAGTAATAAGCTCCTCGTCGCAGGCCGAGGGCTTCCAAGTCGCAACAAAGCATATCAGCCCCCGCGGAGCGAAGAACTCGGAATTGATACGATCCAGGAACTTGTTGGATCGGACTCGACTCTGCAGCTCCATGATAACATCCGTGGCCACTTCGGTTCCGGTCCCGATGAGCATGGAGAAGGGGTCAGGTGCCGCCATGCCTGCAAACCCCGCCAAGTTAATGGCGAATAACCATGGGTTTGGCTCCAGGGCATTGTTGAATGTATCGATGAAATCGAGAAACGTCTGCTGGTCAATCCCCACATCGGCCAAAACAGGCGCATATGCCCGCACAAATCCCCGTGCCCGTTTCTTTGGTCGCCTTTGAACTAGGATGACTGGCAGCGCAAGTTTGTTCTCTGAATTCTCATCACTGTGGCGTGGATGTCTACTCAGGAAAGCCTCAACGAGATTGCTCGGCTGCTCTGGAGACTCTAAGGTTGGAGCTCGTGACGTTGCCTCCTGCGCTGCTTCGTCCAACTCCCAGATGGCCTCATTGATTTGTTGGGGAGTGTCTGCTTCATTCAACATCTCAACATTATTCACAGACTCTTCTGCTTTTCGTTTCTTCTTCTCTTGACGGTAGTGGGAAGCCTCTGAAATGAATCCAATGCCCGCCGCTGCCGCTCTAATTAGCGAGTCCACAGGATCGTCCTTTTTCTTGACAGCTCCGGTAGGCCTGCTAAAAGTGTTGTCTCGTTCACGGATGACATCTTGGACAAGTTTTGATGCCGATTTGGATACCGATTCTTTGGTGCCTTTGATCAGACTTGAGGGATTCGCCATTGGTGTTCGGTTTAAAGTAAGGGCGGCAACTCCAACAGTATAAGTTGGCTTTCACTTCTTTCCAGGAAATAGTCAAACTTGGTCGATATTTGAAGTAAAATTGGCTGTGAAATATGGAATATCGAGACAGATTCATATTAAAAAGCACATTTAATGTAGAATGCATTGGTCCCCGCCACTCGCATTCGACTAGAGGCCTCCGCTCAATGTCGTAGGAACGGAGACGAATCCACCTACAAATCAAAACCCATCGTTGCAAGCGTCCGCGGGCAGCGAAACGCTTGGCGTAAGCCCAGCGCATCATTGCCATAACATCGCCTTGCGCTAACGTGTGGAAGGCAGCCCGCGGAGAGCGAGATCTTGGCGTAGGATCCAGGCAAGCAACAGAATTCATGGGGATTTGATAAACATCAATCATATAAGCTAAATAGATGGGGAAAAATACACATCCTGACCACATACGCCTTCTGTGCACCAACCAATGATTTAATCCAAACTACACGGGATGGATTTTGCATTTACTACATGTTATTCCGTGCTGTCTCGCCAAAAGCATGCAGATATCTCCAATATCATGACAGAAACATCTAATTTACCAAGGATATCTCTCTGCTAATAATCAAGCACTTTTTTGATACCGTCATAGATTCCTGTGATAATTGTAAGCAACCGCCCGCACGCTCTGACTCTTGTGGATACTCACTTGCGACGTCTGGAAGATGAAACCTCTCATATAGCAGTGGGTTGTGAATGCTCCATCCCGCAACCCGTGAAACTGGCGCCTCCAGTCGTAGAAACGTCTCTGGGTCTTCTTGAATGACTGCCGCGACCTCTGCGCCAACGCCAGCGTTGACCATGGCCTCATGAACCACCATGACGCGTCCAGTCTTTCGAACGCTCTCGAGGACTGTCTTTTTATCCCAGGGATATATTGTTCGCAGATCAATGAGCTCTACAGAGATGCCCAGATCTTGCTCGGCCTGTTTAATGGCCGACATGCACAGGTACAGAGGCTGCCCATATGAAACGATAGTCACGTTGCTACCCTCCTTCAATACCTCGGCCTTTGACAATGGAAGCTCGTAGGATGCTGTTGGCACTTGCTCAACAGCGGCTCGGTAGAGAATCTTGGGTTCCAAAAAGACACATGGGTCGTTGCTGCGAATCGCCGCGAGTAGGAGACCCTTGGCTTGCGATGGGGAGCGCGGCATGATTACTCTTAGACCCGGAATGTGCGTAAACAGACTTTCGGGAGACTGCGAATGGTACAGACCGCCGTGGCCAACACCGCCGCACGGCATCCGTACCGTCAAGCCCCCGACACTCCGACCGCATGTTCCATCGCGATATCTAAACTTGGCTGCTTCGTTGACGAGCTGATCAAATGCCGGGTACACGTAGTCGGCGAATTGAATCTCGGCAATGGGTCGCATGCCCTCTGCAGCGAGACCAATGCCGAAGCCCATGATACCCTGCTCCGTCAACGGCGTGTTGAAGACTCGGTCGGCGCCATGGGTATCGGCAAGCTTCATCGTGCATCGGAAGACACCGCCAAACGCCACGTCTTCGCCAAAAACAACAACCGACTCGTCCTCAGCGAGGGCGGCGCTCATCGCATCGTTGACGGCCTGGAACAAGTTCATCTTTTGTGTAGTTCCATTGCGGACTTCTTCGGAGAGCTCCTTGTTGCTCAGAGCAACCTGGGAGCTATGTGCGAGGAGAGGCGTCGTGGCATAGTCAATTGGGATGTTGAGTCTAGCATTGGGAGGATGTGTTGAATAAGACCGAGCCAAAGGAACCGAGAGTCTAGCAGCAGACTGGCGCAAGAGAGCCCTTCTCAGCTGGTGTACTGCGCACTGTTTCATGTCGGATCTTTGCAGCGAAAGGGGCGATGAATTGGAGAGATTGGGGATGGAAAGGAGGACGGGAGCGGCATGACGGGAGCGGTACACATACCTTAATGTCCGGCTGATTCAGATTAGCTTGGTGCTGGTTGTCCTCGGCGCTGGTGATGTCAAGCTCGGTTTGTCACGGCCTCAGCGGGGTGTGGCGGCAATCGTCGCCTCGGTCGCAGCTACAGCCACCCTGCGCCCCCGATAAGATTGTTGCCCCGTCGACGAGCCGATTTCCCAAAGAGGAAGTAGAACTCAAAAACTGGGCAGGGGAGTCGTCATCTCGATCGACGTGGCAGATTGCCGTTTTGTATTTACTGGCTCGATGCATTCCGATATTGAGACCTTGATCTAGCCACACGGCCGCAGCAAACTCAGTGCAACAATGGCCCCGCGAGAATCCTCCCGCGCGGCAAACGGCCATCGACACCGGGACCGAGACCGAGATCGAGAACGACAACGAAATGGCCAATCGGCCAGGAAAAGCGGACACAAAAAGAAGGCGTCGGGGAGCCGGCGGCCGGTCTCTGCTGAGGATGAGGCCGGAGCTGCGGGGAGCTCCAAAACACTCTCTGCAGGAGCTCTGGCAGATCTGGACAAAGCAAACGAGCGAGACAAGCGACGAAAAGAGCGAGCGGCCCGAGTCGCAGACAAGTCGAAGCGAGGAGAGCGTTCGGAGCGCGCAGAACGAGCAGAGCGCAAACGAAGACACACCCGAGCCGATGACAGAGACTACGAGGAGTCGAGGCCGTTGAGGAATAAAAGAGACAAGAAACGAAGAGTGGTCAGCGGTGCCCTCATGGAAGAGGGAGCCGCATCGGGAATCAGAGGCGGGCACAACAGATGGAGCGACGACAGTCTCGGGGAGAAAGACTATTACCGCCAACAAAAGCCTAAAAAGAGCAAGAAGAAGCTATGTGGGTTATGCGCCGGCTGCGAGTATGTTGTAGAAGCTAACAAAGAATCCCAGGGATCATTATCGGTGTTTGTGCTGTCGTCCTTCTCATCATCATCATTGTCGTCGCCGTTGTTGTCAGCAAGAACAAGAAGAAGAGCTCGTCCGATGGCACAACCTCGACCTCGTCAGACTTGGATGGAATGAGCCACAAGGATATTCCCGCCAAGTGGCAAAACACATACCTAGACCCTTGGACCTGGAAATCGACAACCGACTTCAACGTCACCTTTACCGACGAAATGGTGGGCGATCTCCCCGTCATGGGTCTTTACACGGATTGGGACGACTCGACGCAAGCCAACGACAACGTCGCAGCTCTCAACAAAGATTGGGGATCGTACGCCAAAACGCCAGCACGCGGTGTGTGTATAGGAGGATGGCTGTACTTGGAGCCGTTCATTACACCATCCTTGTTCAACTACGACACAAGTATGGGCATCATTGATGAATATACCCTGATGCAGCATCTTGGATCCGACGGTGCAAGCGTTCTCGAAAACCACTACGCCACATTTATTACCGAGGACGACTTCAAAAACATTGCCGCGGCGGGGATCGATCACGTTCGAATCGGCTTCTCGTACTGGGCAGTGCAGACGTACGATTCAGATCCTTACCTATTCCGTACCTCGTGGCGATACCTACTCAGAGGCATTGAATGGGCCCGCAAATACGGAATTCGAGTTAACCTGGACCTCCACGGTATTCCGGGAAGTCAAAACGGCTGGAACCACAGTGGACGTTGGGGAGCCATCGGCTGGCTCAACGGCACAAACGGCGCCACCAACGCCAACCGCTCCCTGGAGATCCACGACCGCATGTCCAAGTTCTTCGCGCAGGATCGGTACAAGAACGTCATTTCGCACTACGGCGTTGCCAACGAGCCGCGCATGACATATCTCTCCGTCAGCGAGGTCATCAGCTGGACTGAGGAGGTGTACGCCAAGGTGCGCAAGAACGGCATGAATGCGCTCGTCGTCTTTGGCGACGGCTTCATGGGTCTCGATAACTGGCAGGGCAAGATGACGGGCTACGATGACATGGTGCTCGACGTGCACCAGTACGTCGTCTTCAACGAGAACCAGATCGACTACACGCACGCGGAGAAGATTAAGTACGCGTGCTCGGGCTGGACCGAGCAAGCTGTGAACAGTATGAACACCAGCACGGGGTATGGCCCAACCATATTTGCCGAGTGGTCACAGGCCGACACCGACTGCGCCGAATACTTGACGGGCGTGGGCTGGGGCAACCGATGGGAGGGAACCTACGACACGGGCAACACGAGCACCTCGATCTTGACGCCGCGCTGCCCGGCCAAGAACTCGACGTGCTCGTGCGACGGGGCGAACGCATCCCCGAGCTCCTGGAGCAGCGATTACAAGAAGTTCCTCAAGGTCTTTGCCGAGGCCCAGATGCACAGCTTCGAAAAGGGCTGGGGCTGGTGGTACTGGACCTGGAAGACCGAGTCGGCCTACCAGTGGAGCTACCAGGCCGGCCTCAAGGCTGGCGTGCTGCCGACAAAGGCCTACAGCCGCGACTTTGACTGCGTTGAGTCTGATATTCCCGACTTTTCGAGCCTCACAGAGACGTACTAGGGATGTCTATTTGATTTTCTTTTGGGAGAAATTGGTGGACTTGTATATATAAACAAGGTTGTGCTGGACCCCCTTCGGTCAGTATAGGGTGAGATGGAGATGACTTGTCTTTTATTTGGCTGCAGGGCTGCCGGCGTTTGGATTTAATAGCCCGGACGGTTGAGGGTTTAGGAGTGACACTGGAAAGTGATATTAGAAAGGCGGGTGTACGAGGTTGCTTTGCTGTTTCGACTGGGGTTTTACTTGATATCACGTCTGCATGATTCCGGCCGGTTTAGGCCAACATAGTATACACGACTGAGATGGACGATATAAGCTTTGCGCTTGCTTTGTTAGATAGAGACCACAGATAGCGTATGTGCGATGTGCAAAATGTTTGTATAGGAACAATCAAGATATATATCCAGCTCTACCTTGTGCCTTTCTTTTTTGTTCCTTTCTCATGTGGTGCTTTTAAGCTTTCTGCAATGATTTTGGTGGCGACGCACATGGACCAATGAGTCCCGCCACCATCTGCCGGTCAGGAGTTATTCAAAGCCGAAACTCAAAAAAGGACCTCCCTAAGCAATGAATCTATATCCGTTCCCTGATTGCTTCCGGATCCCTCGCTCCTAACGCCGCGCCGAATGGTTGCCGAACCGAGTCCCGGCTAACTCAAGGGTTCAATGTGCCTTCAAACTCAGTGTTTTGTACGTGATGCCATGGATGCAGATGCGCCCGATTGTGCGGGTCAGATGTGATGTCTATGCAGAGAGGGGAGAGAAGCGTCCTTCTATTCGCAAAATCGGGTTGACTCAGCATGATTTGGCTTTTACCCCATGCCAAGAGCATAACTCTATCTCTGATGATTTCACCATACAGAAGCGCCCTTTAGAACGCCCGGTCTTCGAATGAAGCATAATCTGGTTCGACCATGATTGGACAAGGCATCCCGGTGTCTAGGAATACGCTGGGTTACCGAGACATGAACCGTCATGATACAATCAGGGCTATTCTGCCACTGTTTGAGCTTTGCCAATTACAAGTCCTTTCCGTCGTGAGCAGCAGGCAGTGCTTGGTATCAACCTCACAATTCCCAATCTGAAACACGAAAAAAACAAATATGAATACCGATCCAACCAGACACTCGAATAGTTGGACTGTTAGGCTATACGTCGCGAACAGATAAGACGAAAACAAAAAAAAAAGGGGGATGGTCAAATTTGCCACGACCAACTTGGCTGCTCATCCAAGTGTACTTACAAACCGTTCTCGGGCGAGTTGAAGACCACGATTTTGACTTTGCCAATTTCCAGGATATGTCTGAAAATGCCCAACGCATTTCGTAAACCACGTTACGAAAGTACTGGTAAAATGCTGGAAACCCCCAGATTTTTGAAGGGGATTGATAATATCCACAGTACACCCCGTGCCGTGATAACACTGTGCCGTTCCCTCCATCCGTCTATCCGCCTCCGAACGGGTAAGACCGCTCAAAAAAAAAAGGCGATAGGGAATCATGGGGCCGCATGACATCAGTGGGTTGCATCCACAGTAAAGCGAAAAAAAAGTCAAGGGGAAAAAAGGTTCTTAGCTCATCCCAAGTTTTATCGGGAACCCCAGCGATTGCTCGTCTCGTCTCAATCGGCGCTTCGGATCACCGAAAGTGTGAATTTTTGTTGACAGCTTGGCGCTGCGCTGCTTTGTCATAGTCGCGGCTGTAGAGCTCGAATGTACGAGGGAAAGGGTCCAGCTGTGGCTTTTATGGAGACGACGCGCAGGCTCGTTGTTGAAAAAGCCGTCCTCGGCGACGGGGCCGAGTGGGTAAATGTCGAAAGGGCTGCAGCGCCATCGAGAGCCTTTTCAGGTGCTAAATCGACTGTGAGGAACCAAAGGGGGGGGGGGGGAATTGTCCTCTAACGCCGAGTCAGCTCCGTTACGGTGTTTGCGTGGGCGCGAGCGCGAGCAACGGCCGGCATCACGGCGCCCTCTCCCCGCCCAATATCCGAGCAGACGTGCCGGGATGACATGCTATAGGCCATCTGCGGCTTCGTGGGCTCCACTGCTCGCTAGATGTGAATGGAGAACGATGGCGTCGAGTCTCAATGAGTAATGCGACCCCGATTATCAACTCCAGTTGCTCCACGGAGTTTGGGGAGGTGTTTCTCTCTGGCTGCAATTGCCTCTGACGACACCAGCCCAGCCCACCATGGTTCCAGATATTTGAGATCGAGGTCCCGCTGCTGCTTGAGATCCCATTTTATTGCTTGGCATCAGATCACTATCATCGTCCCTTGTTTTCTTCCCGTCCCCGTTTAATTCCCTTGGGCCCGCCTGTCCAAATTAATCAACGAACCCGCCCCTAACTGGAGACGAACCGGAGCAACCAGAAAGGGAGAGAGAGAGAGGGAAAAAAACACGAGCAAAAACAGAAAGACTCCAGCAACAACGATAAACCATGGAACGGGACCTGGAAAAGTCCTCGTCGCATTCGGGCGACGTAGGCGATGATGCGGAAACCATCTTTGCGCCAATTCAGTCAGGCGCTCGACGAAACTCGACGACTCGAAATTCCATCTCCGAAAGCCTGAGCCGAACTCGCTCTCAGAACGGCTACAGCTGCGATGATGCTAACAACAGCTCAGACACGGCCGACGTCGTGGCCCCGGCGAAGGACCCCTTCGAGGTTGGTTGGGACAATGGCGATCAAGACTCCCTATGCCCGCGCAGCTTTAGCAAGTTGAGGAAATGGACCATTGTTAGCATTGTTTCCATGGCCAGTTTTTGCGTGTAAGTACTGTCGCTTTCCCTCGTTGGCTCGCGTGTCTTCATCATGTCTTGGCGAGATGGGCCGCGCCGCGCTACGCCGCCGATCTCTCCGATGATCAGGGTCTAAGACAGCCTCAGACACGGCAAAGGCAAAAGAAAAAGTGACTAACAAACGTTGGATTAAATAGAACTAGCGCTAGTTCCGTCTATGCGTCGACATACCAACGCATGGAAGCGGACTTTGGCAACTCTAGAATTGTGTCAACTCTGGGCCTCTCATTCTTTGTCCTTGGTATTAGCTTGGGACCCATGTTAATGAGCCCGCTGAGCGAGTTTTATGGTCGCCGACCCATTTACATCGTCTCTTGGTCGTTTTATGTCATCTGGATCATCCCGCAGGCCGTTGCCAAGAATATCGAGACTATGATTATCTGTAGGTTTCTTGACGGTTTCTCTGGGAGCGCGTTCCTGGCGGTGTCGGGTGGCACCGTAGGAGACCTCTTTGCTCGCCATGAGCTGCAGGCACCAATGCTCATGTTCTCCATGGCACCCTTCACTGGTCCCTCAATTGGACCTGTTATAGGTGGTTTCATCAACTACAACACCAGCTGGCGATGGACGTATTATGTGCTGCTCATTTGGGCGTTTGCCATTTTGGTGGCTATCGTTTTCTTTGTGCCTGAGACCTATCGTAAGTTACGAAACAAATATCAAGTTCAGACAGGAAGGGCCACTAACATGAGTTTATCAGATCCTATCCTGCTTAGGAACAAGGCAAGAGAGCTTCGAAAGAGTACCAACGACGACCGATGGCAAGCACCAAGCGAAAAGGTCCAAAAGTCGGTTGTCGGCGCTATCAGCACCTCGCTTCTGCGACCTTTCCAGTTGCTCATGTTTGAACCCATGTGTCTCAATCTGTGCATCTTTGCTGCCATCCTTCTTGGCATCCTATATCTCTTCTTTGGAACATTTCCACTTGTCTTCCGAAACACGTATGGATTCAACCTGTGGCAGAGTGGTCTTACCTTCTTGGGTATCCTCGCCGGCATGTTCTTTGCTGCAACCCTGGACCCCATCTTCCACCGCATCCGCATGCGTTTGACGGCCAGGTTGAGCGCCGAGACGGGTGTCGAAGGGGCCAGCGAGCCCGAGTTTCGCCTCCCGCCAGCCATTGTGGGATCCGTACTCTGTCCCGTGGGCATCTTTATTTTTGGATGGTCCTGCTACCCCTGGGTGCATTGGATCGTGCCGGTCATTGGATCTGCCTTCTTTGGAGCTGGGTAAGTGCTAGTTGTTTGCTTGTTGATATGCATCCACACGCGAGAGTCACATCTAGAGTGTGGCGGTCCTCGTTTCCTCCAATGAGCCCGCTTGCTTTGAGACCGTGAGGCCAGAAAACCAAGACTTGGAAAGCTCCCTGGGCTTGACCGAGGTGGTTGGACGAGACGTGGTAGTACCAACTTTGTTGCCATTGATACACAACTGGCCCCAAATTTGCTCGCCCCCGCGTTCCTCAAGACCCAGCCGGCCCTTTAGGCACAGCTTGGCAATGGCCGCGACGTCCTGAAGACTCACCCTGATCTCGTATTCCCTTCCTGCAAATGTCCGTCTGTGGCTAACCGCCATGTTTCTCAACAGAATCATCCTCGTTTTCACCGGTATCTTTACATTTCTGGTGAGTCTCCCCTCTGTCGCACGGCTGTGCAGGCATGCCGTCATCGTCATCCGCCTTCTCCTCGTCTGCGTAACCCATACAGCTGGGAAATGCATTCACAAGGGATGACAGCGCCCGTGCCAAATGTGCACCAATGCTAACTGAGGCTGTCAATAGGTGGATGCGTATCCGCAGTACGCCGCGAGCGCCCTGGCCGCCAATGCATTCGTGCGCTGTGCATTTGCAGGTGAGTTAGGATCTTCTCTCCCTCTTTTCTACACCTTACCCTGCGCGGCCTGCTGCTTCACCCATCCATCTCGATCTTAAACGGGCCTCACCGCCGTGCGTGGCTGCGTCCTTTGCTCCGGTCGGTGGGCTCGCGTGTGCGCCCTGAAAAGACAATTAGGCTGGATGGGTGTGCGCTGGGGTCATCTTGAGTCCATCGCATTGCACAAGGGCGGAAACACAACACACACACACACCCAAACATGCATATCTTACCAGGTCGGAGAGGGAGAGAGAGACAAGAGAGCTAACCGTGTATTCCACAGCCGCATTCCCCCTGTTTGGTACCCAGATGTACAACAAATTGGGCTACCACTGGGCTTCGTCGTTGCTGGCCTTCCTGACGCTAGCCATGATGCCTTTCCCGTACATCTTTTTCCGGTATGGCAAGCAGATCAGAGCTAAGAGTCGATATGCGAAGTCTTAAGAAGTTGTGGCGTCGGATCCGACACCCGGCAGATGATCCCTCGGCTTTTACGGGCACGGCCCGACGACGGACATGACCCTAGTTCCAGGGTGTGTTTGCCGCCCAACGACATCCCATCCCCGATGCACGAGGCCGTCATTTCCGCCAATCTTTTTTTACACGCCATATAGTGCTGTGCATTTGTGTGAGGCAGGCGGACATGAAGTTGAAAATATTCGGGCGCCCCGCAACACCGGATCAGGCACCGCCGAACCGGGTCGCGCGGGGACGGCAGAACAACAACATGTGTCTAGCTGACGACACACCAACTACACAACTACACACTGGCGACACAACATACATAGGGGCTACTTGGCAGCCCGCCGACATCAATGCAACGCCCGGAGGTCCTTCGAATGAGATGCTGGTTGTGGGTAGCACGATTGAAGCTGACTGGTAAGGAGGACCAGCAGCCGCGTGGGGCCGGATATTGGGCGTTTCTGTTCGTGTTGGGTTTTGATCTATTGCATTCCTAAAATATATCACTGGCGGGTCTTTTCAACTTACATACAGCAGCATGCTGGGTACACAGAGCGAAAAGGTACATAGGGTACCAACCAAACTGGGCAATTAGCCGCAGTTGTCATTTTGCAGAGTCTCATCGAGATTGGACCAGGAGTAATGCGGGTAATCGATTAGTTGCAGCTTCAAAAAAGCACATTTTGTTGAGATATCGTTTTTCACTTCTCTCCCAGGCCGACGGACGCGCCTACGGAAGCGGGAGGCCCGCAGCAGCCAGCCGTCTTGTGGAGAGTTTCAATCACATGTGACAAATTAGTATGATCTTCATCCAGGACTTTGCGTATCGGCATCGGCATTGGTTTCGATGACCGGATGCGAGTGATTTGCTTCCGGTCCCCCCAGAAAGCTGCAAGGCAAAGACTAGGGTGTGTAAATGCTATCAATCGGAGCTGACAATGTCCCATTCGGACTGAAGGGAGTTTGCCAAGTCATCAACTTTGTTTTTGTTTTTTTCCTTCTTCTTCTTTAATCCCACCTCTACGACGGAGATCTCGCATCCCATGTCTGTATGTAACCCACCCGGCTGGCCCGGGGAATGAGTGCGCCACCTTGACACGACGCAACCTCCCAGACCGCCACTGAGCTAGCCTGGGTCATCTGCATGACGGAAATCCGGGGAGATGGAGGGGTGCGATGAAGGAGGGGAGGAGAGATGGACCAGAGCCGAGGATGGCGATGACCCTGCAACAAAAGGTCCCCCCTCTATAGCAAAAGAAAATATACGATCCAGCCATGTCATTTTGGGGGCCATACAGTGACATGGACCAGGCGTTGAAGTATTGAGCATACGCCACGCATAATGCCCATCTAGTTTGAAATGAAGGATAACAAAAAAGAAAAGAGCCAGTAGCATGCAGATACGTATGCGTCGGGGGGGCAAAAAAGGCTTTTGGAGGATATGTGCCCAATTTCGGTGAGCGAACAGTTCACGGTTTCACAACGCGGAGGGCAATATGCAGACATGCGAAGTGCCAGCAGACAACAACCCAACACTAAACGCCACCATTCAAGAGCGACCAGGATGACATGGCTTCCAAGGCGGGAAGAAAGAACCGCAGATTGACTGGCCCCTCTGTGTTGCAGCCGCAATCCATCAATCGATCAGATAAAGTTGGAAACTTCGAGATGAAGGATTTGCCGACAAGGGTGCTCTCGGTGAGAAAGTGGAATCGAGCGGATCACAAATCAAGATAGGATCCAGGGCAAGAAGCAATTCGCAACTGGAACCAAAAGCGGACTGGGCTCTACCCCATATTGTTTCACCTCAAGGAGCAAAGTCAATCGCCAACTACGAACTGGCTGAACGGAGTCCTTTTTGGGGTTGCCATTGAATCAAGGCAGCCGACTAGGGGACGTGGATAGGTGTTCAGAGATGGCCCCGTCGTCCAAAAACGGACCAACCATATACTGGGTGGGAAAACTACCGTTCAAGTTGACAAGGGTGTCATTGAGCCTCTTGGGAAACGCCAACTGCGAAACCCAACCGCCCCTCCAAGGGACCCCCATGGGGCCAAGACAGGGTCAAGAGTTGACGATAGGACGAAAGCGATGCACGACGCAAGACGCCATGGCCGCCATGGGGTCCTCGGTTATCGCATGCTGCAACTACACCTGCTTCACAGGCCTCGTCTCCATTCCATTTGAGGTCCATTCGACCAGAAACCCGCAGTTTGCCATCACCGCCAAGTTGTCGCGTCTCACGCCAGATGCTGCGTGCATTGCAAGCTCAATTGGCAAACCGGCCATGGTCCCGGAGAGAGCGGTCACAGGGAGTTGAGGCTGGATCGCCCAATGATGAAGCTTACCGCGGTGGCCATGGGATCCATGACCAATGTCGCTTTCACTACCGCCGCCTGTCATGCAGGCCGCAGCCGCAGAGCCACCCCAAATGGCAACCGGAACGTAACGACAAAACAAAATGCTTCAGGTCTGACGCGAAAAAGAAAAACTACCTTGACAACACAAAAAGGCAACCACGAAACGTGGAAGCGCAGTGGGAAAAAGCAACCGCGGGGCTTATGCGCTAGCCGGGGTTCGCGATCGACAGGCCCGGTGAAGCTGAAGCAGAAGCTGAAGACGGACAGAAAAGCAAAGCCTGCCTGACCCCACGATCACCATGTATGCAACTGTGGCCCAGCGAGGCGAAACAGACGAAGCTGCCGGATCCAGGTCGTTCGTTGTGCAGGGGCCCGATATCTTGTCCAATTGGGTTAATCTTGTCGAGATTACGGATATACTGCCAATAGCCTGAACAGTTTGGCGACACGGAAAAGAAAAGTTACATGCCAGCTGGCGCGGATGGCCAGTGCGGAATGGCTGCTAAACGAGAGCTGAAAGACGGCGATGCTCATGTATCGCCAATCCAGTGCTCGACTGAATAATGGCGGACCAACCCAAGGTGAGTGTGGGTGGGTGGACATGAAGCCGACGGGAAGCGGCGTGCAGCGCGCAAGGCGGCCTTCCACCTCCGGGCTACAACCGGGGACGGTCCCTACCTGTCCGGGCCCCCATCCCCGAGACCCCTCACCATCTTGGGTGGAAACATCACCCAACTATTCGCCGGTTCGGATGCTGAACACAAACCAGCCGAGGACTGATCCAAGCTGGACCGTCGCATTTGGTGACGGTCTCACCTGTTTCATCCTCTCATGTCTCGTCCTGGCCCTCTCTCGGCCAAGGCCCGTTCCCGCTCCCATGTCTCCGGCAACATCTTGATTGGGACGATGAGCAACAGACCTTGGCAACCTTGTCAGCGCCAAGTAGCCATCCCACTTGTGACCCTCGGAAGAGCCTTGGCCTTGCCTGGCGCGCATAAGATGGTCTCGATGGTGCGCATGTATGTCTCATTGGACCAGGGTGATGAAGAGAAGGCCGGACATCAAAGCCGGGCACCGCAAGACTGCGAGTGCGGGACCCGGGTACCTTACCTTGACGCTGCCGGTCATAGCCCGTAGTAGACAGACGGCTCAACGTTCCAGCGAACTTCATGACAGTCCGTCGCCTAGCTCAGCTGCCCGTCTTGATTCTAGTCTACTGGCTTGTCGCAACGGCGCTGCAGTCGCACGGCACTAAAGCCGTCGCCCATGGCCCCGGTCTGTGACGGGACACGAATCACGCACCCCTCGTTGAATGATGACGAGATGTGATGGCATTTGTATGAGGGGACACTCAGCGGCCTTCCAATCCCACTTCCGATACTCACTGCCGCGTTGCTGGAGCGTTTAAACAGCGCCAACTTCAATCGGGTAAAACTGGTGGGTGGCTGGCGGCAGCGAACCGCGCTCCTGCAATTCCCAATAGAGGTATCCATGGTGGTCTCTTGCTTTCTTCCCATTATCCCCAGATCCATGCCGTTAGATGCTGGAGGGCCGCACAACCCGTAACCACAACCCCCCTCCTCCACTTTCCCGGGCGCGATCCACGATGCAGGCTCACGGCGACAGGCGGCAGGCTACCGGCGGTGACCCTTCACAAGCCTCAGGGATTGAATGGGGATCCAGGATGGCCCAGGACCAGGACCCAGGCCGCGACCCAGCGGGGCTCTGTGTAAACACTTTTTTTTTCTTCTAGTTGCTTGCTTTTCTCTGCTGAATTTGCTGGTGGACGAGTGGAAGGTGGTTGGGCGGCTCAGCGGACCAGGGAGCCCAAAGCAGTCTCTCAAGGTGCAGAAGTAGTGTAGACAAGGAAGGGAGCTGGCCAGTCGCTGGCCATTGCGACTGCTGACCAGTGTCCTCGGCTTGCTCAGCTTGAGAGTCGCGAGGGCTTTTACCACGTTCAGCATTAATTAACTAATAGATCGGGCCCTAGCCAAGCCGAGGATTTCAAGGAGTCCTAAGCACAGTCGTCATCGGCATCGGACCAATGGACGGCACACAGTTTTCCCCGGGGCGGGCCATTCACTCCACTGGTACACCCCGCAGTCAAAAATTCTTCGTGTGTGTTTGCGTGAGCTCTGTGTCTGTCTCATCTCTCGTCCTGGTCCAGGAGCCGACCTGGCATTGGCCCTCGGGCGGAGATTTGTTGGCTGCTGCGCGTCGTCCGCACTGCACCGCATCGCTACCCTCGCTCGCTGTCGCCTCTGCATCCCGCCTCTTTTCCGGGGACACTTGGGGATGCCTGGTCCCTGCTCCTTCTTTTCTTTTGCCTCTGCTGCAGCTGCGGTTGCATGTGCTGTGCATGTGAGTGCGTGTATGTGTGGGCGTGTGCGGCTGCAAGGTGAAGAGAGATTACCCACATGCCATACATGGTCCCGGTGGGGCCTGGCTTGTACCCGGACCCTGTGTCAAGTCTTGGAAAAGTGATGTGCCGCCAGATTGGTACCTCAACGCCCAAGGTGTACAATACTTGGCGATGCTGTCGTGGGCGCAAACCGGCTGGCAATCACCAACGCCATTCCTAAATAGCGCCTAGTTAGTTCTGCGTCGCGGTGGCCTTCTCTCTGTTTCTCTGGCTTGTCTTGTTTCATCCGAGAATGCAGCATGGGTCACTTCGTCATTTGGTGATTCTCAGGCGTTGCGCTTCCATGGTCCTGATCCAGGTGCTTGCGATGACTGATTGATGACTTGCCCTGCCCTGTCCCATTGCCATTATTACCATTTGCTCCACCTTGGACCTCTCTGCTCCATAATTGCCTTTTCTTTCCCCAATCCTATACCCCTTCTTCTTATTTTTACCCCCCTCTCCTTCCTTGCGGCCTCCGCTGGCGAAGAAATAAAAATCCACCATCCCCAAAACGCTGTCCTGGGGACCAACCCGGGAAGGTACATCGTACTACCACTACTGCCAAGGTACCAGCGCTGAACTGCCACGGCCACGACCACTGCTCCTGCTGTCAGCACTGGCTCCAGCACCGCCAACCACCATACCCGCCGCCACCCTTCCATCGCTCCTGCCCTTGCTTGGAGCACCATAACCATATCCATATCCGCACATCCACACGCAATCCACACAATCCACGACAACATCCACACATCCCACCGCCTCACCTCGCACCTCGTCGCCTGACCTCCGCCATCCGACCTCTTGTCGTCTACTCCCGGGCTACTGACCGCCGCCGGCCTATTTTGCGAATTGCCTCCCTCGCGCGTCTCCTATATCCCCGACTCTCCCCTCATCCTTTTTTCGCTCTTCTTTTTCTTCCTTTTCTCTTCCGCCCGCTCCGCTCTCTTCCTCCCCCACCCCTTCTCTTGCGCGCCGCCGCTGGTTCGCATGCCTCATCTCTGCACAACACTACGCTGTCGCCACAGCCTGCAGTTACGGTCGCCGACGCCGTGTAAGCAGCTGCTGTAGTGTGTGTTGCCGCCGGGCTGAGCGCTAGGTTCCGCCAACCCTCATGGCCATCGCGTAGCTGCAATCCTCTCCTGCTGCTGTCGCCCTACTCCGCTCCTCACGCCCGTACAATCGGCTTTGTGCTGTCGCCTTGTGTTGTACAGTCGCTTCGTGTCGCACTAGGAAGCTCTACCTTTAGAATTTCTTTGTCCGTGTCCCGCCCCGCGACCCCTCGGCTTCGATTCCGACAAATTAGACCCGCGGCCCCGAAGCCCATATACCTCGGTGACGACATCCGCAGCTCTCTCTTGCTCAACACCTGCTCTTGACTGCCCTCACGTTGCACGAGAGCGCCTCTTCGTACTTCGTCGCAAGTCCATTGGGCCTCGTCCGAACACACCCCATCCTAAATACGAGCTTCCCCGACCAATTTCGGTCAAGGCTTGCCGCCATCCTCTCGGCATCTCACAGCTTTAGCCTTGTTCTCGCCCAACGCTCATATTGCACAGCAGCCACCCGCTTGCTGCAGCTTCCAGCCCAAATACATCCATATACACGCGCCAGTGGTCGCAGTTTCAGGGGGTCTTGTGCGCATCCCCACGCCAGCGTGAGTCTCGTTGTCCTCGTGAGCAGTGCACATCACAACTCCAATTCGGCGACTGTCCTGTCCCTGCTTGGCTGTGCCACGGAGGCTTGAATAGGTGTGGTTCCGCAAAGGTATTGAGTAGGGTGACGAGAGACAGGTATTGGGGTGTTGGATATTGCAATTCCGGGTCGCTTGTGCTTCAGACAAAGCCCAGGATTTCCTACTAGCTGAAAAGGGAGACTCCCAACAATTACTGTGGTTGCGTCACTGCCTGAGCCTGTATATAAAAACTAAGACACCATGCCGCACGAAATGGAGGAGAATGGCCCTGAGGTCTCAGATCCTATGTCTGAGAACGACGACGATACGGAGACTTTTCTCAAGGGCGACGAGAAAATGACCGACCAAGGCACAAACGACGGCACGACCGAGGTCAAGAAAAAGTACGACCCAAAGGATCCCCTGCGCCCAAGAAGAAAAAAGGCGCGGCGGGCATGCTTTGCTTGCCAAAGAGCTCATCTGACATGTGGTAAGTCATCTTCTATTGCAAATCACCCTAACCGCCCGCACTGTTCCCCCCGTGAAGATTCCCAACCTGTCGCCAAGACACCGTTTGATCATGTCGATCGCTGGCAGACATTATTTCCCTTGGTGCTCCCCATAATGCCCACCCCTTGAGTCGCTCCAGACATGCTCGTCTGCTGAAGGTGAAGCACCCCAACTAACGTCTTCATTAGGAGATGAAAGGCCCTGCCAGAGGTGTATCAAGCGCGGTCTTGCCGACGCATGCCAAGACGGTGTTCGCAAGAAGGCCAAGTACCTCCACGACGCACCTCCCGAGGCCCTTCGTCCAGTTCTCGGGCCCAACTACAACCCAAACCCGGCACCCACGCGGCCTAATGGTCATCGTCAAAACTCAAGTCAGTCCGACAATATGTCAACGACGGGCAGCACTTTTTTTTCTCAAGCAAGCACTACTACGTTCCCCGTCTACTCGGGTGGCCAACAGACTCCGGTTGCTCTACATGACGGCATGCCGCCTTTCAATACCCAGACATCTCCCACCGCCTTCCAGGGCCCTACACCAAATACCCAACCTCCGATGAGTAATATGATGCCTGGCAATGCCATGGACTTCAATGCCCTCTTTGATCCAAGTAACCCGGCTCTGTACAACTTTGATCTTGAGGGCCTCAACTTCGGCAGCCAGTACGCCGGTTGGGAGTTTGGCATTCTCAACAAGATGGGTCTTGGAGCGGAAACGCCCCCAAGAGAAAACTCACTGTCGCAAACTCCCACAACTGAGGCTAACTACGCCGCCCTGTTTGGAAATGGCAATGGTCCAAGTTACGACCACCCCATGCTTGGGGCTGACTTTTCTGGGGTTGAAACCAGCGCGCAGCCATTATACGCCCAGGGCAACCTCCAACATGGCCTGCCCCACGCGTTTGCGATTGCGGCTGGTCCAACGAGTCTTCACAGCCCCAGTACCGATACCACCGCAAGCCCTCATTCGGGTGGCGGAATAGACGGGTCTCCCAACAACTTTACCGGCATGCCTCCGGTAGCGCCCCGCGTCAGACAAAAGGCTGCGCGGGGTCCCCAGTCCATTCTCGGCAAGAGACAGCGAGACTCGGCTGCCATTTATGAGAGTGTCAAGGAGCCATATCCATATACGACCGGGTTTCACAATATGGTTGCCGTGCTGCGAAAACGCTTGCCCGGTAACAAGCTCCTCAAAATTGCCAAGGCACTCGGCGAGATTCGTCCTTCTTTCATCTCGTGTACCAAGGACCTAACTCGTCAAGATCTCGTCTTCATGGAAAAGTGCTTCCAGCGAACGCTGGTCGAGTACGATGACTTTCTCCAGCACTGTTGCGCACCAACGGTGGTTTGCCGAAGATCAGGAGAAGTCGCAGCGGTCAACAAAGAGTTCACAGCGTTGACTGGTTGGACCAAAGACGTACTCTTAGGCAAAGAGCCAAATAACAACGTTTATGACCGGGCAATAAACGGCAATTCATCTCAAGACGGCAGTTCGCAGGGCGACATGTCGACACCTCGCCCACAATATGCGGCGTTGGACTTGGGTGGCGGTCGTCCCCAGCCTGTGTTTTTGGGAGAGCTTCTCGATGATGACAGCGTAGTAGAATTCTACCAGGACTTCTCACAGCTTGCCTTCGAGGACAGTCGGGGCAAGGTGCAAAGGAGCTGCCGGCTGGTCAAGTACAGGACTCAGCAAAGCATTGACTCCAAAGACTCGTCACCGCAAAAGGAGAACAACCACACAAGTATCCTTAGCAACCGAGTCACGCGGATTGATGGTGAGCATGGCATATCGAGAATCGAAAAGGATGGCAAGGTAGAATGCACATACTGCTGGACCATCAAACGGGACGTTTTTGATATTCCCATGATGATCATCATTAACGTAAGTGAAATACTTTTCTGCATATTTGCATCAGAGAGACTAATAAATATTCCAGTTCCTACCACGATACTCTCCGGACCAAGGTCCCCAACAGCTCGCAGTATAAGTATTGCGAGAATACATTTGATACGTTCCTTCTCCCTCTACTTTGCGCATGGGAGGCGTTTTCTATGAGCATTTGCATCTCTTCTTAATCTCTGGGGGGAGGAAGAAGATAGAGCAGAGCAGAGCCAAGCCCCCCATTTCCCTTGATGGGTTACATGAGCATTATGACGCGATTCATTTATTGTACATGGTTGGATGACGACAATTTTTGTGTTTTTGAATAGGCAGTGGACGAAGGCAAGGAAAAGGTCAGGATTGGAAGGGTTTCGCACGATACCCGCATAGTGTTTAGAACGAAATGCGAAACGAGAAGAAAAGAGTTGTTGATTTTTTTCTAACATCCGTCTATCCCAAAACTCCCGCGCCCTCGCTTTTGTCGACTGTAGCATAATATTCGACTGCTTCGTGTCTACATTTTAACCATATTTAATCGGGCCCCCAAGCTCAAACCTAGAGAGGTTGGGTAAGCCAATCGACATCAAGCTTGCCGTCGACGTCAGCGCCACCAACTACGAGGCCCTTGGAGGGAGCCCAGCTCTCGCGTGCGAGGCTGTTCTTGGCAACTTCACAGTCAAAGTTGATGTCCTCGATCAGAGCCTCGAGGCTTGTGTAGTCCAGCTCCTTGCGGATGAAACCGAGAATGAGGAGGCGCATATGAGCGTCATAAAAGTCGGACGAGAACTTGTGAAGAACGTGAACCTCGGCGCTACGAACAGTGTTTTTGTAGAAAGGGTTGTATCCGATGGACATGACCATGGGGAAGATGTGGAAGGGGGCGTCGCCGCTGGGTCTATCCGGGTGGTCGGACGGCAGGGCTAGCGAGGCGTAGCCAAAGTAAACGCCCGAGGGGATCGCGGCGATCCAAGGTGTAAGGGCATCGTCAACGGGAAGATTGGCAGTGGGAATTCCGAGCTGTGCGGCTGCTGTAAGCTTCTATCTATATCCAGGCGGCTTATTTTCTTCTCTCGAGGGAGGTGGGAGGGGGGTGTCGCGATCCCAGCTACAGATGCTCAAGGTCCAACGTGCGATGCAGAAGGAACGGGAAAAGGCGCCCATGTCTCAACATACCTCTTTTGAGCCTCGCCCGAAGCCAGAAATGACCTTGCCTTCCATCTTGTAGGGGTAGGGGCTGTCGGGACCAGCCTCCGGGCCGACGACGGAGGGACGAGAAGACATGACGAAGGATTTGCGCCTGCGAGACCGAGGAACGATGCGATCTAAAAGAAGCACGCTAGAGAGGTGTTTCCAAAAAAGCACTTCGCGAAGCTGAAGCAATCCGAGGGTAACGCGACAGGACCGAACAGGGTTGGACGTATGTGGTATGGAAAAAAGAAGTAATGGGATGGGTTATCGGAGGGGCAGGGTGCGGTGCTAATTTAATGGCGGGGTACTCAACATGACGGAAGTCAAGGAGGGGCAGTTTTGATAGGCAAGGTACCTCAGCTAGACTAGGCAGCTCAGCGCGGGGCAGCAATGTTGCCGAAGTGCGAAGGCCGGGCGGGCTTTTTAGCTCCTTGCTTACCAACTCGACAAAGGCGACGTGATAATGTGGGCTCTTTGTTTCGGAAACTAGCTTGCGACCAGTCCTTGAGCTAGGTCCTAGCTCAAGCTCACAAGTCGAGATGTGAGTGAGGGTCGGATCCAGCTAGCATGTCCGTGTTCACCACTAGTACCAACCCCAGGTGTTCGCTACAGGACTTTTTTAGTCCTGTAGCACGTGCCATACGCGAATACAACGTCGAGTAAACGATATACATTCTTCAAGCGTTCCAATAGAGTATCATTCATTACATACAACCCTGGGTCAAGGCAGCAGTCACAAGCCCGAAGAAGCGGGTTTGTGATTCTTCCTCTTAAACAAGTCATAAGTCGTCCCACCCAGCATGTTGCGCAAATCCCCCCACTGTCTCACGCAATCCTGCCCACCATATCATCTCCCACCACATCGAATATGCAACAAGGTAAAAGGTGGTTTGATTCTCATTCAACCGGGTATAGCTCCTTTTCGCACAAAACATCCAAATCCTTCGGTATCCTTGACCATCTTTGACTCAGGGAGGTCACAGTGATATAAGACTCCTCACACAACGAAACCGCGTAAACTGAACCTGGGAGCTCAGGGGCACCAACGAGTCCAAGACATTTACCGAAGTGTTTCATAAGCTCAACGGTGGCCGCCAGAAACGTTCCAGCTCAGCGAATCGCACCAAAGCATCCTGTGTGACCAAAGTCCGTCATTTTCTTACTGGGCCGCTGTCTTGGCTTCCTCGGAGGTAGAGGCAGCGGGCTCCTTGTCCGCCCATTCGGTCCGGCCCAGCTTGATAATCTCATCTGCCTCGACGATCCAGTACTTGCTAGGCGCCTTGCCCTCGTCGGCGAGCTGAGCAGCACGCACGGCAGCCTTGGCAATCACGTCGGCCTCTTGTCCGAGACGGTCCTTGATACCGCCGCTGAAAGACCCGATCGACCTGACGATGGACTGGAACTGGCTCTCGCCGGCACGGTCTTGCTCCCGCTGACCGAGAATGACTCCGGGTCTCAAAATAATGGCATGGTCAAACTCCAGGTCCTTGATGGCATCCTCGACGCCATTCTTCATCTTGCCGTAGGGAGACCTGCTGCCAATGAAGCCCCGGGTGCTGCCACTGGAGATGAAGACGAATGTCTTGGTACCAGCCTCCCTGGCGGCCTTTGCCAGCTCGATGTTGAGGTCGTGGTCGATCTTCCATTGGTTCTCGAGGCCACCGGCGGCAGCACGGGTGGTACCGAGGGCGGAGAAGACGGTTGCCGGAGCCGGCTTCAGGTCCCTGAGGGCGCCGGCCCACTTGGTCGTGTCGGTGTCAATCAGGGCATTGAGAAGGGGCGAAGTGGCCTTGGGCGCGCGACGGGTGATGGTGTTGACGGGCTTGTAGATTTCATGTGCGAGGAGGGTGGTGAGAATGTTGGAGCCAACGAGGCCAGTAGAGCCGAGAATGGCGGAGGACGAAGCAGCCATGGTGATGGTAGATCCAGCAAGGGATATTTATAGATCAAGGTAGAATGGGGAGTGGAAACGGTAATGAGGCAAGCTCCGCAAGATCGGTGAAAGCCAGTTGGGATAAGGTTGTATGGTGAAGCAAGAGGGAGAAAGGGGTATCTGAAAGAAGCAAAGGGATGGATATATAAGGGAAAGAGAAAGGCCAGGCCAGCTTGATAGGGATAATGTGATTACTGATAGCAGTACGACCAAGCGAAAAACGAACAAATTTTGAAGCGCGGCATACATAGCACAGGTATAAACTTTTTACCCTAGTTCCATGCTATTCCGCGGATGTCACGGACTCCGCTCCACTACACGCTGTGAGAGGCTCGCGCCTTGGCCACAAACAACCCAGTGACGCCATACCTTCTGATGGGACCCCAATTTTTCGCCGAGCAGAGCCTCGGCATGCCCACTAAAAGACGGTTGGCACGATGTAGAAAAGGCTGGCTATGTGGAATTGCTGATAAATGCCAGTGTCGGCATGCCCACGAGTGGGTTTTCCGGCCGTGTAAGTGAGGTTGTAGCGATGTCCGTAATTGAGTGCTGACAGCTCTTCCCTCGACGTACGTCATGCCCACGCATTCGCTCACTGCCCTGTAGCGGGGCTCCTCGCTGAGACGACCCCGGCAGACAAGCTGCCAGCGACCTACCCTGGACCCTTGCTCCACTGCGCTCTGCCCTCGCAGCATATCCATCTGTGCTACCTCGAGCCGCGACATCTTGCCCCTGCCTGGAGCTGACAACCACCTGCGCAAGCTGCGTAAACACCAGAGCTGCCTTCTCGCCCCCTATAACTCGCGCTCGTTTCGCAGTTCCCCAGCTTCTCCCGCAGCCCGCATCTCCACCCGCAGCTCACAATGGCTACGCAATACGAAAGTTGGCAGCCTCCCAATTTCACCCCGCACCTTAAAAGTACACAAGCGTTTCTAACCGCAATCAAACTGTCACAGTCGAGCACAATGTCAAGTTCAGCGAGCCCCGTCGCACTGGCCGCCGCGTCGACATGGCCTCCTTCTTCTCGCTCCTGAACCAGCTCAGCGAGCCCTCGGGCGACCAGACGCCGCAGCAGAACCCGCACGCCACGCCCACCCCCGTCGACACGGCCGCGCTGTTCCGCCTCCTCCAGGACCAGCTGCAGACGCTGCACACCACGGCGCCCACGACCGACAACGCCGACTTCCTCCAGGGGCTCATCGCCGCGCTCGAGGACGACATCCACGACCCGCCCACCCGCCTGCGCGGCGTCTCGCAGGAGTTCCTCGACGCCCTCGACCGCGTGAACCGCAAGAAGCTCTCCAAGGACGACGACTGCGCCATCTGCAAGATCCCCTACCTCGAGGACGAGTACTGCCTCGTTGTCGAGCTGCCCTGCAAGGGTCGCCACCAGTACGACCTCGAGTGCGTCGGGCCCTGGCTGCGCAGCAAGGGCACCTGCCCCATGTGCCGCGAGGAGATGAACAAGAAGAAGGAAGTGCCCGTTGTTGATGATGATGAAGAGGACGAAGACCCCGACATGATGTATGCTTGAGCGTGGAAGAGGCAAAGGGGAAATGGTATGCGAACGAGATGAAATGAAGATACGTGCATGGCTTCGGCGTCTAGGAGTTTTATGAGTGGCGGTGGTGGGTTGGCTTGTATGTTGGGGCAGCGAGCGTGAAGGTCTCGTCCTGTTCTATTCAACACATTAGATGTGTTTATTTATTCATGAGGAATTCAAGGCCAAAGGCGATCTTGGGACCAAAGGTCCAACTATACATTTTGCTCTCACTTTTCTTTTCATGCTCGATATAGTTGCCAAGTCTGTTCGGTTCGGCAATGTCAACCCTAAGGAATGACAGGGAATTCTAATCAGTATTTTCGATATCCCAACTACCAAGAGAGCTTTTTTTTTTAAATACAAGAAAGGGAACAAAGTTGTCAGCTCAGGTCAAATAATTCCTAAATTCAGGTCGTGTTATGAATGCGTGAAGGTTAACGAGCCTACCCTACACACCAAAAGTTTTCAACTGTCACTGGAGCATTGAGACTTCAGTTATTAGACAGTTCATCAACAGATTTCTAAACTCGTCCGAAATTCGGATTGAATAAAATTCGGATTGACGGTTGTATTTCCAAACTCGCTTCGCTGATGAGATGAAGTGATTGGGTTCCTAGGCAACTATTTCCGAATCCTCAAAATTATGACTTGTTTTAGGTGAAGGAGCTTGACACGATGCGTAATACAAGTCTTCATGAAGGGTCGACTAGGTTATTTTCGCCCTGTCATGCATGAAAAGGTTGGGAACAGTAAAAAAATGTCTGTAGTGCTACCATGGCTACTATATGGAACAAGAAGTATTCAGCAACATCTCGAGGCATCCAAGCGTCTACACAAAAGCACATATCAAAACTGCTCGTTCAATATCTTCAAATGACCACTTTGATCGAGATAAAAAGTGTTCCCGAGTCCCCAGTTGCTTCCCAAGCCAGAGGTTGGCGTGATCTGATCCGAAAAGACTCCAAGTTGAAGGGCGTGAGAAGCACGATAGAGAGAGAGAGGGTGTAGCTTTGCTTAACCACCAAGTTTCTTCTTAGCCCAGCCATTGCTTCCAAGCTAGCAAGCTCCGAATACGTGGGAAACAGGACCAGCTACTCGAGAGCAGGCCAAAGGGGCACACGAAGCCTGTTTGGGGTCTTGTCCGAAATTTTATCTAGGTAAAGAGAATAAAGTATGATCGAGGTCGTTACAACACAGATCGCCGGCGGCTGCGAGAGCCAATCAAACAAGATGGAACAAATGTTCCACGGCATTATCCTGCCGCGGCATCACCTCAACTTTTTTTTTCTTTTGTTGCTCGGCTCAAAAGCTGGGGGGGGCGCTCAAAAGCTTGTGTGAAGCATGCCACATGTAGCCCAGAATTACACTACAAGGCCCCTCAACTCAAAAAAAAAGGGCAAAGCAATTGCCCTTTTCCCATGTAATAGGTTTTGTGCTAGACAACCTTGTACTCACCAGGCCAATGCAATGCCTCGCATGTCAGATGGTTGGTGCCGTGGCTGCTCTTAGTTTGGGGCTCGACATTCCTGTCACCGTTGACGGCCCGCTTCCCCCTCTAGTTAGCCGAGAATGAGCAGTTCTCTCTCTTTCTCTCCCCTTCTCTGTTATTGTCCGAGGGGGGGATGGGGGGGGATGAACCCTCTGAGACAACTTGCCGAAACAAGAATGGGTGTGGCGGGGGGCGCGAGGTTTGTTGGTTCAGATCAATAACTATGAACTAACCAGAGCTATTTGCCTTCTATACCCAATTGATACTCGATCAAAGTCTAACAAAACAGTATCAATTGCATGGGTTTGTTTTTGTATGGTTGTCAACGTCCACAAGGCTCAAAGAATTAGGCTTGTATTTGGAGATGAATTGTGCAATATGGCTTCGGCCGTTGGTTGGTATGAATATATAGAGCTAGCCAGTTCTTCGTCTTTTGGGTTTCACCCCCGGAAGTGGTGCGAGTGCCTGTTTGGTGTTCGCGCGCATGAATAACCAAACCAAAGTCATCTCAACCGAGTTGTATCCTGATAGATCGCGACTCTCGAGAGTGAATCTAACCGCAGCAACAACTCCGCAATTAATCATGATCCCCGTGCCATATTAGCCATGTTATCGCCATAGCCCCCCCCCCCCCTTTTGCCTGCTGCCCTCCCTCAATCCTTCATCGGTCGCCCCTTCTTCTGCGAACTTCGCCCCTTGCTCTCCTTGCCCTTCCTCACCTCGGTGCCGGGTCCCTTGTCGTCCGTGGGCCGGCTGATGTCCATGTTGGCGCCGCTCACCTCGAGCGGATCCGTCCCGCCGCCGGCCTTTGCAGAGCTCTTAGCCCTCGCCTCCTCAGGTCTCGACTCGCCCCGGCTAAACGCCACATCCGCCTGGTCCCTGGCTACGTCCTCGTCCCGGCCGGACTTTGTGTGCTCGTTGGTGCCCGGCTTGAGCGTCTCGCGGTCCTGCGAGTCCTTGTACGGGAGCCGGGTGCGTGGCGTACCCGACAGGCATCGGAAAGTGGGCTTGGGGAGTCGGCTAAATGTGCGGATCGGTAACGACATGTTTGTAAACGACGTCTTTGTGGTTTTGGATGTTATCTTTGCAATTTTGGCAGTTATCATTACATTGGATTACGATGGGGGAGCCCTTGCTCTTAAAGAGTGGTCATTGTTCCCGTACCCTATCCTTGACGTCATCTAGAAGTCAACACTCATATATAGCCGTCATCATTGCTACGACGCCAGGTCTCAAGGTGGATTCTATCAACACCAATTGAACTAAACGGATATCTAAACCCTAATAAACTACTTCTGGGTACTCAGTGTTTGATCTGACTTACTGGGCCGGATGGCGAGCTACCCTGCACTCCGCACACTCGCTCAGCCTTGTGCATATTAACCATGCTTCTAGCCACGACAGCCTACACGACGTTGATAGGGTTGCATGCGATGCCGGCGAAACACGGCTGATCACCCATCTCCCGAGGACCGAGCGCCCAAGGGTGACTTGGCTTTGTCCGTGCTCTCGGTCACTTGACTCATTGCTTGTCTTACCTTTCGGCAGGCATGACACGGCCGGGCAAGGCCAGACACTCAACGGCTTCAGGTCTTGTTAGCTGCCTGTTGACTCGACCACTGCAACATGGAAACCTCCATTGTCTGGCTTCGGGATTCCCGCTAGCCACACCGGAGAAAAAAAACAGAGTTGTGGCGTCGTCTGAGCAATGGCCCCCGTCCGTGGGTTCCTCGGCCCAAACCTCGTGGCCCGTGGTGCCGGGACAAAAGCCTGTGCTCAAGGACGACTCCAACCGCCTCAGCCGCGGGGCGTTGAGAGTCATCATCTTCAAGAGAAATTATGAAATTTACCAGCCGCCTGCCCTGTTCTCTGCCTGACCCATGCATCTAGCTGGCGTGGGTGATGGCGGGTTAGCTCCCGCGTGCCATTGATGACAGTAGAGATATTTCCTTCTTGGCTCATATGACTTCCCTATTGAGGAAGAAGAATGAGGAAACGTAGCCACCGGCACCATGCTTGTTGGAAGATCGGGAGTAACGGCCTCGCTGACCGGCTCGCGCTCCTTTTGCCTGCCGAAAAAAGAGTCTAGCAGTGAGAATGACCGAAGTGGAAGCTGACTGGATCCCTTGGCGCAACTAGCTTCATCCAGGAGGATTGCCTCTGGAGCATCTATCCAGGACACAGTCATTGCCGAAAAGGCCACCCGTGTTAGTGGCGATCGACCGCCGGCGTCTTGTCCAGCCACCAACTCAGGGCGCAAGGCGGCCAGTGTAGTCAGTGACATCTGTAGAAACTTGCTTTCTGCAATTGGCACGTTGGACGTCGAGCTAAGCCCGCGGGTATCAATCTGTATGCTTCCGTCTATTATCCAAAACAGTCATAATACTCCGAAGCTGCCACGTATTGCTGAACCCAAAAATGGAACATGGCATTTTGGCCCGGGAAGCCCGGCGGTTTTGGAAAGATGGATCAACATTGAAAAAAGAAAGTCATCATGCATGCCGTGCGTCGAGAAAATTTCAGAGACCCGTCGAGCTGGCTTAGCGGGGACATCACCCACGAGGTGCCAATGGGGCTCACGTCGAATTGGACAGGTTCTAGAACAATTCTCCCAGCGTCAAGATCAGCAACCAACATATTCCCGATTGGGTAGGAAAAAAAAGTACAAGGGTGCACATGGGACGAGGAAAATCTGGACTCGCGGCTTGTGACAGTCGTGAAAAAAAAAAAAGGATCAAGCAGGACATGCCATTGCGAGTGCGTCCAGAGCGGGAGCGCCGGATTTCCAACGGGAGCCATTCCAGAACTAGAGCAGCGAGAGGCAAAAAAGAAAAGAAAAGGTGACTCCTTCACGTGTCGGGCGGTTGATCGACCCCTTGCTTGGGCTAATATCCGGCGACTGCAGCCAGAAAAAAAAAGGAATCAGCACCGGCCTCCTACGTCAGCATACAAACGCGGCCACACCCCTTCGGTGCTCTGTTTCAGTCGCAGTTAGCCGCGGGTGCGGCGTCAAAGTAGGTCGAGGGGATCGACATCGTGGGTCATACGGGCTTGGATGGAGCGTTTCCTTGGCCAGCCCTGGAACGCATCCTGGAACGCGGCGGGTTGCAGCTGCGAAACGGAGCCTTGGAGCTGCACGACGGGATTTGAGGGGTGTTTTGGGGAGGTGGTCGCAGCGCCATGAGGCTGCACCGTTAGACCGGGGAACCAGGGCCCTGCGTTTTTTTTTGCTTTTTTTGCCACCCTCGCCCTCAGTCGAGTTAAACCATTTTCATATCTTTCGGTGCAGCAACTTTGCAGCACAAGTCCTGAGCGAGACGCAAAACATTGATGCGACTGCACGCACGCTTGGACGTGAGGCGTATCGGCCCCGTTTGGATGCATCCGTCTTTCCCGCGGGCACCTGTCGGTGGGAAAGTCTAACGGGGTGGATAGGGGGAAATGGTCCGTCGACCACGCCGCGTGCGACCCTTTCTGAATCATTAAAGCGGACGACAATCATGAAACGCCGCTGGGAGACAATTACGGCAATGAGATGAGGGTTTGTCGCGCATCTCCGTCGCTTATCTGCAAGTCAGTCAGTGTACGTAGCACAATGCAAGGGAAGGGGGGGATGGGGGACGAGATGGGGGACTCTTCTAGAACGGTCAGGGTCGCATTGCAGACCGCGTAGTCGGTAACTGAAGCGCTATGGCAGTAAGGCAGACACAGCACAGTGTCTGTTCGCGGGTCGCGTATATATGCGACGATCATAGTTCCTCGTGGACCAATCCAGGGTTTGGGACGAAGCCAGCGGTGTGGGGTATGGGGAAGGTCAAACTTCGTTTGCCCAATGAACCGAGATAGCTTTATCTGCCGGTATGTCGGTTGCTTGATGGTGACGGATGGCACGGCCAAGCCAGCTCCAAGCTACGCAACGTGTGTGGTTGACGGATGAGGCGTTGCCAAGGGGAGGGCGGCAGTGAGACTGCTTGCCATTCTAGATACCCGAAACCGATGCAACAAGGGTCGATGCTGCAGGGCTCTGAGTTGCTGCCCAGAGGTCTGAACCATCGTCATGTGCTCATCTACGGTTGCGATGAGAGATGAGAGGTGCAAAAAAAGAAAAAGGCAAGGTAACACAGCGGTGACGTAGTGGAATGGGGACGAAAGTTGGTCGAAGACAATGCACCGACGGCAGTCACGGGCAGCTGACGGGCTTTTACGAATAATCTGCATAGGCTCCTAATTATCTGCTACAATCAGGGCTGAGATCAGCACCATTAGGTTTTGTTTCAGTTGACGGATCGGAGAAATGCTATTCTGGGTTTCTTCATCTTGCACTGGCTTTGGAGATTGCAGGCAGGGAACAACCCCGTTGCATTCGGCTAGTCCACGGTTCTGATGCCAAGATTGGCAGTTGCAGAATGGCACCGAAGTAGGCGAGGACGCAGGATGCTGGGCCTGGTTGCCGTCTCGTCACAGAAGTGAAGGAATATTGGAGTTTGGCGGTTACATAAGTAGGTAGGCAGCTGGGGGGTTGAACCAGGACAGGAGTGGGTTGGGAAGGCAGCTGTGCAGCCTCGCACAAGCTGCGCTCACCAATGCGGCACGGGATTGGGAGCAGCCGAAGCAATGCACATCCTCAGCGTTGCAATGCTAGAGGTTCGCGAAGACGGACACAGGTAGATTGGGTTACACCCAGAGCGTGGTTATCTGCCGAGGGCGAGGATCATGGTCCAACTGATGGGCTCAGGGGACGCCATAGCATGATTGGCAGGGCAGCTATAGGGCGAGGGCGCTACCGGCCAGGGTCCAAGGGCGCTGTTTGGTCCACTTTCGTCCCAAGTCTTCAGGGGGGCCGGCTTGGAGCTATGTCCCTGCTTACCGCTGGGAGCCAGCGGTGCTAGCTTTGGACGGTGCCCAGAGCCCGGGTGATCGGGCGGTCGTCCACATGGCTTTCTCCAGAGTCTGTCCGGTGTTAGTTGGGGCCCAGCGGTGGGTGGGAGATGGGGGATAGCTCAAACGACAGCTCGTGGCTGGCGCAAGGGGCTGGCGTGATACGGAGTGGTAGCGGACGTGGGTGAATGTGTTTGGCGGGCGCAAGTGGCCGAAAATGGTGGCATCCCCTTTCGCCTCGGGGATGCCGAACATGCTGGGGAAAAAAGGGCCCAGTGAACCGCCGGGCTTGAAACGTGGCTACCGACGATCAGTCAGGAAAAGAAAGAAGAATTGGCCGACAAAATACAGAGACATGACATAAACATGACTAGAGAAAAAGAAAAGAAAATGAGATTCAGACAACTGCTAATCTTAGCCGAGATCGATCTAATAGACGAGCGTCATAAGGGTCATGATATGACGACCGTCATGTAGTTGGAGGTACACATGCCTTTTGTTTTTTTTGTTGTCTTTTCAGATGCGTGCACAAGCCACACAGAGATACTATTGAGCTGGGTGTAGGGCGGCCTGTACTTGTGTGCCAAACGCCAGGGTTGCGTGTGTCTGGACTTGGCTTCGGCCTCTCTCTATCTGTCACAGCTGTGTAATACGGCCGAACTACGACGGCGAAGCTGCCATGTGCCTTCATGCTTAGCGGTAGTGGTGCAGTGGTATTGTTGCCTTTCCGCGATGCGATGGGGGGGGGGGGCCTTTCCCCCTCGTAGTCGGAGAATGGGTACCTTTTGGGTAGTGGACGGGCTCGAGGTACCTTGCAGGTAGACAGCGACCCCAGTCAAGGCGTGATGGGTTCTCAACTCAAGTCTGAGCCAGCGCCAGAAGGAGAAGCGCAGTATGGGCCGGGAATAATTAAAAGACCCAGCCATTAGAGGGTGACAGGCTATGGACCTGACATGCCATTATTTCGTCGACTCCAATCACACGCCGCATCCTGCCTGCAGTGGTTCGCAACCAACTGCTGCATACCCATTAGCTCTTACACGCTCTTCAGACGCTGAAGGGGCACTTCTGTATCATGATTAATAACCTGCCCAAGTATACGCGCACTAGGCAGGCTCGACAACCAAGGAAGGGGTTCGTCGAGCTGGAGCAGCACCAACCGACGCTCGACCACAAGCGGCCGAGGCTGAGGCGGAGCGTGGAGCTATCCTCGTCCCGTCGTTGCTGGCAAGCTAGAGGAAATGCCATGGTCCACTGCCCATTGCTCGATATCCCCGATCCAACTATCGATGCATCCGTCCACCCAGCCGCCTACCACCACATGGCCGTGGGTGCGCCAGCTAGCGCCGTGGGACCAGCGTTTCTCGTCTCCTTATTATCGTCATTTCCTTGCTTGATCTTATTTACGGATACGCATGTCTTATTACTTGACGCCATTGATAGACAGCGGCCATGCACGCAACGAAGTTCGATGTTTAAGCTTTGGCAATGTCAGCCTCCTGGGCGCCGACTCGGTTCGCCCCCCCCCCCTCGCCCACGTCCACATGGAGCCCGTCGACCATCTGCCCATCCCTGAAAGGTGGTTGGCTCGCCAGGGGACCCCCTGTGAACCCCTCAGGCAGGCAGGTTCCTCGCCTCCCACGTAGGAGAAGGGGTACAAGCTCGTAGCCGCCTGGGAGTCAATCGCTAGCGGCCTACCGCCCATCCATGGTACAAAGTTACCTGGGCACGCTTGACAGCCCACTTACACCTCCCCAACCCAAGCGCACATACAGCTGCTGCTCTTGGGCGATATCAAAAAACACCTTGCACAAAGCTCACGAGTCGTCCTTTGGAGCTCTCTTTGCTCAAGCATCAAAAAGACCCTTGCCCCTTGCGCTCCCGTCCCCGTGTCCGTGCTTCCCCCCTCACCTCCTCACCTCCCCCCGCCATACATACCTAGGGTGGTACCTCAGTTAGACAGCAACCAGTCCACATCCACATCCACGAGCCCTCTGGTGCCCACGTCCCCCGTTGTACCGTGCTATAATACCTTGCCTACCCGGCCCCTTGCGCAAACTCGGGGTGGGATCATCGTTGCTTGACGGCGTGGCTTCCACTGTGGTTTTGAATGCCTCGCTTCACCTGCTCTCATTCCCGTGCAAGAAAACAAAAAAGCCACTTCTTCATTTTCCTTTTACCTTTCCCACTGTATGTCTAGGTAGCTCTAGTACCTCAACTGTACTCGGTACGGCGCCCCTTCACATTCCCTCCCCCGCGGTTACGGGTACTGCTACGCAGAGACCCTCCACATCCTCCTCACAGACCCTCAGACCCTCTAGCTCTTAGACCCTCTAGCAACTCCTCCGTCCCCTTCCCTCTTCTCCCTCCCTGCTCGCTTTTGCATTTCCATTTTCCCCATACTCGGCTGGCCATTGTTGCGTTGCGCTGCCTTATCCTCGCGTGCTCCACGTGCCTACGCATTCGTCACTGTCGACGTAAACGAACGCCAGGGACTTTCACGACATACCTTCCCACCTCCGCCCCCCCAGTCCTGTCCACCTCCAACTCCAAACCAACAACAGCTTGGCGCAACACCACCTTACCTGCTCACTCGCACTGGCACAGCTCTTAATCTCTTCGCTGCAGCCACCATCTTCCAGACTCCTTCTCCTCTGGCCCGCTACCCACAGACTCGAGGCCACGGACAGCACGCTTCCGCCGTCGTTCAGAGACCCGACCGATCGCCCCAACTGCGCTATCGAGCCGATCTCGCCCGCAGTTCCGCCGCCCGCCTCTACCAAAAAACCCACCCACAAAGGGTCCAGGCCCAGACCGACAGCCAGCAGGTGCCACAGCTCAACTGCCGTCCAGCCATCTCGTCGCCTTCTTCCATCTGTCCCTTAGGCTTCTGTCCCCTCCATTCCTCTACCTACTATCCCCGTCTGGGCCATTGCTTGAGTCGCAAGTGCTTTCCTCCCCCCCCCCGCCGCCCGATTTCATTTCTCCGGCTTGCCACTCTCCTCCCTCCTCCCCTTCCACTGTCCGTCCCGTACAGTGCACTCGGCGCATAATCACTACGGCGCTCCGACTCCACTCTTGCTCGCCCTGGCCTCAAATCTCAGCATGGTTCTTTGCTACCAGGCACGATAATTCTACCTCGTCCTCCGCATCGAGACATTCACGATGGGCAACGGCCAAGGAAAACCCGTCGACCTCAATGGTGAAGGTGAGTGCACGCTGATCTGGCCCGTCCGTCTCTTTCGTCAACCCCTCCCGCTGTTGCTGCATCGCTCGCTCGCCAGTCCCACGCCAACCATCCTGTCTCCCACGTGTGCCCTGCATGGTGCGGCGTCCTTCCCGCCCCCGCCAATCCACGAGAGGGTGACGGGAGCCCGTGACGCTGCCATGATGGGAGCTGCGACACCGACGAGGCGAGACGAGACGAACCGAGAGACCTTATTGAGCTGAACCACGCTGACTCTGGATCTTTTCCGCTGCAGTAAATCTTAATCACTTCCGCCTACTACGAGTCGTCGGCCGAGGCGCCTTTGGAAAGGTGCGCATTGTTGAACGCAAAGACACCAACCTTGCGTTTGCACTCAAGTACATCCGCAAAGATGAAGGTATGGCGCTCCCCTCGTCCTCTACGACTTCCTCGATGCCTGTTCCACCGCCTTCGTTGCTTCGTTTTCTGTCCCCTGCGACATTCCTCGTCCAGACCCCCCGCTCCTCCTGGCTGCACTGTCCTTCGTCCGAAGACTAATCTCTCATCCACAACCACAGTCGTACGATCAGAAAGCGTCCGCAACATCATTCGCGAACGGCGAATGCTCGAATACGTCAATCATCCCTTTATCTGTAACTTGAGATACAGTTTCCAGGATATCGAATACATGTACGCTTCCAGCGCACCTATTCTCGCCTCCAGCCGTGTGTATTGGACTCACATATTATAACAGGTACCTTGTGGTCGACTTGATGAGCGGAGGTGACTTGCGATTCCACATCTCCCGAAAGACTTTTACCGAAGAGGCTGTCCGGTTTTGGATTGCCGAGTTGGGCTGTGCTCTGCGATATATCCACGCCCAAAACATCATCCATCGAGATGTGAAACCCGATAATGTTCTCTTGGATTCTGATGGCCATGTCCATTTGACAGATTTCGTATGCTCACCTCTCTGCCTTTTCCGGCCAACTGGTTCTAACTGGCTATTTTAGAATGTCGCCTCAGATGTCGTTGTCGGAAGAACGCTGACAAGCAAGTCCGGAACCTTGGCTTATCTTGCACCCGAGGTGTACGCTGGAAAGGGATACGATGTTCGTGCAGATTGGTGGTCACTGGGCGTTCTGTTCTATGAGTGCATCTACAACAAGGTGAGTCTAATCTTAAGCTGGGATCACGCAATCAGGCGGTGAACTTGAGAACTCATGGCTGACACATGGAAAGCGACCATTTGAGGGTGGATCTGAAGGCACTCTGAGCCAGCAGATTCAAGCCGCTAACCCCAAGTACCCGGTCACCCAGCCACCCGTCTCGCTCTCCTGCCTCTACGCAATCGGCTCTGCCCTTGACCCTAACCGAGATACTCGAATGGGCTCGACCTGGGAGAGTTTCATTAACCACGAATTTTTCCGAGTCTTTGACTTTGAGCTCCTTGAGCAGAAGCGAATCGAGCCCATTTTCGTCCCCTCGTCAGAAAAGACCAACTTTGATGCCACCTACGATCTGGAAGAACTGCTCCTGGAAGAAGCACCCCTAGAGGCCCGGGCTAGACGCCAGAAACCAAGAGAACGCTTAAAGGAGGATGCCACAGACAAGGAGATCCGCGAGGATGAGCTCTATCGCATGATCGAGACAGAGTTTCGGCCTTTTGACTACACGGTGGCCGCCCTAAAGAGGTTAGTTGTTTGCTTGTCGGTCAACTTACCTCTATTGTGCTAACTGTTTCAGAATCACGGAAGCGGGTGGAGAAATCCCTGCCAAAGACGATAGCCCCCCAATGGAGCACGATAACACCCCCCAGGCCATCACAACCGACGAAGCTACACAGATGCCTGCCAGCAACGGATCGCCATACCACTCTTCACCCCTTAACCCGAGCACCAGCAATGAGAGCAGGCAAGGCCGCCAAGGACGGCCAGCCCCAGTGGTGCCGCCGCCATACCAGCAGGACTTCAGGCCCCGGCATCATCCCATCATCGCCGGCCAACGAGTCACGAGCCCTGCAGGAGGTGTTCAGGTCACGCTTGATGGAGGTGGCAGCTGGTCCGAGCTGGCTCGCCAGGATGCCACATTGCCCACCGATGCCAACAGCGCCGGTGACGGCAAGGGCGAAGGCTCGGGAGGCATGTTTGGCTTCCTGAAGTCTAAAAAGGGCCGAAACAATAGCCCGAAACCTAAGGAGAGGGGTGTGCTGGGCAAAGAGGGTGCAAGAGTTGTCATCGGCTAGTAGAGATCACGACTCTACCTAGCCCATCTTCGCGTCGGCAACGATGCTTTTACCTGATCTATCATGAAACTCGAGGACGGCGACGGCGACGGCGAATTTTCCTATCAACAGAGCGCCAATAATATGTCGGAAGAGTCAGAGAAACGTCCCGGCGACACCCTCCAAAAGAGATTGGAGGTTTGACAACGGCCATTGCCATAGAACCTGAGATGTATGGGGGAATTGACCAACTTGGAGGGACAAGAGAATGAAAGAAGCCAAACTGCGAAACGAAATGAGAGATCAACGACGAGCAACGACTTCCTTTGTGCGCTTATCAGCATGGCATCGGACCATGTTTTACGGCTACACGCCACACCGCTAAAGCTAGACCGAAACTATCTTCCCCGGAGCGGCCCGTCGAATTGTTGACCAAACTTGAGAGACCGCACCACACACGACATAGAAAGCGCTGTTTATCTGCTCCGGGCTCTTTTACACATACACTTGCATACATTCACAATGTACTGTAATGGGAGGGGCATTCCGCGCTGCTATCGAAACGAACACCTGGCCTAGGATGTATTTTCTCTATTTTATTTTTGGTTGGATGTCTGCAAGTTCGAGTTGAATCATCGCATGAATGGCCTTTTTCTAGGACCGGTGTGGGTATAAAGAGACGGGGGAAATGTAAAGACGAGGGCGGCAAATGCGGTCTGTTTATTTTTTGTTGATCTATTTGATCCTGAGAGCACAATAGGAACAATACCCCATTCAAACTCTTAAAGACTAGGATTCATTGATTTTGTGTGTGTTTTGTGTGTGCAAGTGAAATTGATGTGTCATTGGTTTGGCTTACGATTGAAGGACCCTGAAGGGTCCATACTTCTTGGCAATTTGCCATAGGATTGAAACATTTTGATGCCCGACTGTCTTACTTGAACAGTCACATTTGGCCACACACGCAAGCACTGGAACTGGAGCTGGCAGAATACAAGTGACGCTTAAAAGATAGAAGAATCCTATGCTCTTCGTTTCCTTCACTGATGTACAGACGGTCGACCTTCCTTCTCAACGACGTTGCCCGAAAAAATTGACAACAAAACTACATCCTTCACAATGAAGGATCTCTTCATCGTGACCTGAGCCTCATTCTTTCCTCTCCATCTAGCCAAGCTTGATAGATACCTAGGTCCCAATCCGTCGAATCCAATGCCCGTGGCTTAAAAGAAGATAACATCGCACCCTTCAAGACAAAAATTGAGCATCAAAGGAAACCAATAGAAATCCGAAGTAGGTTTCAGATCGTGAAATGAGAAAAGAGGAAAGAAAGTGCAAGCCATACGTCCATGGCATCTGATGAGCGAGTTGTTCCATTTGTTGGTGAAGGCGTGTTTGATGACATAAATAGTCCAGCCAGCCTCCGTCTTTCCCTATTGATAACGCAACCTCCATTCATTTGATCGTAAGAATAAAAATCAACCACCTGAAAATATCAAGATGTGTTTTCCGAATCCACCTTTCTGATGTAAACGCCTTGGTTCCTTGTTTGCTCCGCGCCTGGAGATTTGGTTTTAGTGTACAGCCCTTCCATCGATGAGATCATTGCGCCGATGGCGCCGACGGCAAATTTCGAGCATTGTCGTCCGACTTAATCTCGACGCCAAGCTTTTCAGCCATACAACTCTTGGACACATCCTTGCCCATATACTTGGCCAGGATTGTGTCAAAGTCTGTTTCTCCCACCACGGGACCGGTACCGGAACACTTGGCCTTCTTTGTCAGCTCCTGGCAGAGACCGTCGAGGTCGAATTCGCCATTCTGTGCCTTGGGGCAAGCCTGGAGTTTATTCCTGTGATGATGGTTAGAAGCCGGCGAGCCTTGCTGTGTCCGTTTGGGGCCATACCAGAGGTCGTTGCAGTTCATATTCTGCTGTCTCTTGAGAGGTTCCTCATCCAGCGAGTTCTGCTGGGCATCAATCTCATCAATGAGGTTCTTCTTGTGGCCTGCTGTTGTCTTGGGCGCATTGGGGCTTGGGGCCATGTTGTAAGGGGTAAAGAAGTCGGAATCAAAGGCATCGTTGAAGAAGTCGTCAAACGAAGGGTTGCTTAACACATTCTCCTGGGGCTCACGGTAGTCTCCAAACAGCTGTGGGTCGAATTGACCGCCGTTTTGCTGAGCGAGCCAGTCAAAGTTGGAATTACTCAAGTCGACATTGGAGAAATGTGACACGGCATTGCCAGCTGGCTGCTCCTCGCCAATCGTAGTAAGAGTCTCGACAGGCTTAAAGCCCATGGGGGACTGGTTGAAGGGTTCTGGGGAGGTGCCGCAGGACGAGCTTGGGCCAGTGTTGGAGTGGGATGATGACGAAGGCGAGCTGGTGGCTCCGTTGACGCTGAAGTTAGCCGAGTCGAGGCTTCCTCTCGAGTTGTTGGTGGCCGAGCTAGACATGGAGGGGCTCAAGATGCCAGAAAATTTGGTAAAATCGTCCTTGAACTGTCCCTGTGGAGAGTTTCCGTTGGTGGATGAGCCCTGCTGCTGAGGGCTTGTGGGCTGCGAGCTTCCCTTTCGTAGTCCGTTGGTTGGAGGTCCCGGAAGCATGCCAAACTTGGGGAACTCGAACTGAAAGTTGACGTCACTGAGGTTGTTGACGGCAGCACTACCAAATGGGACCTTCTCACGAGGGATGACCTTGGTGGCGGTGGTGGATGAGATCACGGAGATACGCTGCTTGTATTGGTTGAGCTCGGAAGTCATGCGTTCGACTTGAGCACGCAGCATGGTGTTTTCGTGGTTTGCGGCCTCGGAAGCCTTTTCCAACTCCTCGACCTTAGTCTCAAGGTCCTTCAGGTGTCTCTCCTTGCGCTCTCTGAATGCACGCTGTGCGGCTCGGTTTTGGGCTTTGCGCTTCTATAATCAGTGTTAGTGATGCAATCAACTATTGAAAGCTGAGCACGGTGTGAAACGTACCGAGCTGGGCTCCGAGGTGAGGGGCTTTCGACCGGGCTTCTTGGGGACTTTGTCTGTGCTCTCGCGGCGTTTGGGATCCTTGCCAGGGCTGCTGTCCTCGTCTTCGTCGTCGGGATGGCTGCGCTTCTCGTTGCCCTCTTGTTCTGCCGAGTCGGATCTTGCAGTGGAGGAACCAGGGAGGTCACCGATTAGCTTGGGGGCGTCCTCGTTGTTACCGTGGAAGGAAAAGTCGAAACTGGAATCGCCGAAGTCATAGTCGTAATTGTCGAGAAATGGACTTTCTTGGAAGCCTTGCTGGCCCTGAGGCGCCTTGGACTGCACAGGAGAATTCTGGAAGGAAGTTGGCGAGAGGGACAAGGAATTGGGGGCGTTGGAAGCAGCAGCAGCAGCCTGCTGCTTGTTGGAGTTGAGTGCAGCGAAGAGCAGGCTCTGTTGTTGCGGGGTCAAGAGGAAGTTCGGTGGCAAACCACCGTTGGTGCCAGCGGAAGCCATCGCGAAGGTTTTGTGTGACGGGTAGGGGAAGCGCAGGGGAGGAGAAGGTAATGGCGGGCCGCGACGAGGGAGAGCGAGGTCGAGGGCGAAGGCGAGGGTGGAATATCAAAGCACTCTCTCTTTGTTTCGGAGGCTCGGAGGAGGGGCCAGTGCAGCGGCGTCGGAGTGGGCGGGCGCCAGCGCAGTGGTAGATGGAGTGGGCAGATCAAACGAGGCGATGAGGCGATAAAAAGATCGGAATCCGGAGAGGCCAGGGTCGTAGGGAAAATTGACCTTGGCGACGGAGGTGGTGAGGGATTGGAGATGGCGAGTGGCCAAGGTTGATGTTGGATGATGAAATGACGGCGAGCCTCAGCGGCCTGGGCAGGTAGTAGACGCAAGACAGTGGGCGCGTGGCAGGGGAAACGGCCCCGTGAGTTTACAGTGAGCGGTCCACTGTACTGTACCGAATCGGAGCAGCCACTGTAGGTACGTAGGCCTGGCCAGGGCTGTGGCAGTCGGCAGGTCCCTTGGCTGGGCTGGGCGAATGCTGGGCGGGAGTCGGCCGGGGTTTGTGACTATGACTGGCTGCGACGAGGGCCCGGTGGGGGGTCCGTCGGTTGGAGCGAGACGGTATGACTGGGGAAAGCAAATTTCTTGCTGCCTGAGTCAGAAAAACGGCTTCTAGTTGCTTCTGCGCTGCACGGGGGAGGTTGGAAGGGCGAAAAAGAGGTTGCTTGGTGTGCTTGCAGAGAGGTGGAGGCGGATGGAAAAGAGGCACAACCATTGTCAATTTGTCAGCCGGAGTCACTGGGGCCCGTCATCGACGCACGATCCATCTTTGGAATCATTCGCACACCCCGCCCCCTCTTTGCCCTCTGTCCACCACTCGGCTTTACTGCCTGCTCACTGCATGGCCTTCTTGTGTACTGTGCTCACCCTCGCACTCACACTCACGCTCGCTGCAGCCGAAACAAGGCACACACTGGTACATGGAGATAGTCGCAGCGCCCTGCACACTGCTGCCGAGACAGGTGTGCAGTTCCTTGTACAGAGTACCATCGCATGCTTATACGTACTATGCGCACCGCATCTCCGCGCGCTAACCCCGCGCACATGCCACTCCCCCTCACTCATTCGCTCACTCTTGCACCGCACACTGTGTCTTCGGCTCATTCGGCCCTTGTGCTTGAGCCGCCAGAAAATGTTATCTAAGGGCGTGGACTTGTCAATTATAGCTCCTACCCGCCTCCCCTCTTCTTTACTCTGATCGACTGGTTCTTATTAGTGTCGCCACTGGCACTTGTGGCTCTTGGATGCTGTGCCCAACGAACTCTCTCCACCGGTTGCCCTTGATCTCTCGAAATCAGACGTCCTTTTATTTCAACCACCGTTCAACAAATTGGTCAAACACTCGACCCTCAATTAGTCCGGTTCTCTGCCATCTGCATCACTTATCCTCTGTTACCTCCCACCTGGCAGGCACAGCGCTCTGGCCGCCCCATGCGAATCTGTCTACGATGACTGCAGTGACGGCTTGGCCCTCGGGCTGACGGGCCTAAGCACTACAACTGACCCGTGCGTAATCGCTTAACGTGCAGAGTCTCTGTTGCACTCCCACCGCTGTTGTGTACCCATCCTGCGATTGCGATAGCTCCATTTATCTCCGAACCACCAGCCTGCTCCCCGCCCTATCGGACTTGCGGACTTAGCTCATCTCGGATTTTGCCACTCTATGTACGGCACGCTCTAGCCAACGGCCAATAGGCACCGCGCCGAGGCATTGCCCAATTCTGACTTCACTTTGACACAAGCATCTCATACTTTGCTGCCCCCACCACACTGCGTTTTTCCGAAACGGGCAACCTCGCCAGTTTCACCGAATATTTCCGTTCAGTCGCATTCACATTGTAGAGTTGGTGACAGGTTCAAAAGTGCAGATGCCGTTTCTCATTTATGACCGCGTGTTTATGCTTGCCCAACAATTGATAACAAGCTTGCGCGTCAGATCTGCGATAAGTGGTCCATATGCACGGCAAGAAATGTAACCTTTCGCGTGGCTATTCTGGGGATTTTTAGAGCCGTGTTTTTGACATCATATCTTGATTCGGGTCTATCTTCTGACTGCTCTTAAACCAACTCCTACATGCGCTATCATCTAACGTAATTGAATTACAAGACGTTAGGGAATACCATTTCCCTTCCGCCACTCATAAATTGATCTGCAACCTTTTTTTGTTCAAGCTTTTCCCCTTGCGCATGTTGTTGGAAATGAACCAGACACCACCAGCTAGTGGGGCAGCCTACATATGCCAAGCCACCCAATAATATTACATGGACTCCCAATGATGTATTGACGAGCCAATGCAACATATCAGAGACGATTATCAAGACTACGGCTGGACCATGGTGAAGCAATCAAAAAGGTATCAATTCATCTGCATGTCAAGGCATTTTGTCACAATCAAGTACCACAAAAAAGAGCGTAATGTTATCAGGTATGTATGCAATTATGTTGGCAGCTAAAGATGTAGAAGCCGACTCCATGCTATAATGTCTGTTCAATTCCCTTCATTCCATATCATTCGCTTTCAACTCGAGAGATTTAGTTCTTGGCGAGCTGCTTGTGGGCCTCAGCCTTGCCCTCGTGGCCCTCCTGCTCGATCTTGTCACCAAGAGCATCCTTGGCAGCACTGAGACTGGATGGGGTGTTAGTCAATTCATTGAGAACTTTGTAAGGGAATTGAACTCACCGAGTGGTGACAGAGGCATCAGAGTTCTTGGCGACCTCCTTGTTGGCCTCCTTGCTGGCACCGGAGGTGACACCCTGGATGGTCTCGGAGACGTAGTTGACACCCTGCTTGAGAGACTCCATTGTGAAGATTGGTAGGTAGTTGGTTTAAAGGGTTGTGAGAGGAAGTTGTTGTAGATTGTTGTAGGTTATTGCGATTGTTGTGATGATGTGATGATGATGAAAGAATGATTATGATGGAAGGGATCTCTCTGGGTTTATATAGGAAATTTGAGCCCGTGAGCCTTCACATGAAATATCGTGAGGCCCTCCATGGCGGTCCTTCTCGGCCTCTGCCTCCCTTTGCTATGCATTGTAGTACATGATAGTGATATCCATACGAATTCATCACTTTTACGCGGACATCACTATCAAGAGGAACTTGATGCCAGGCCTCTGGAGACTAAGACTAAAAGTGGTGACGTCAGAGAAGACTTTTGTCGCGGATATTAAAGATTTGCTACGTCATGACCCTCCACGATGGCGGCTCCCCAAGCCAGCCAGGGGGCCTAGGCAGAGCCGGCGGATTGGTTTGCGCCCTGAATTGGTCGTGTCAGGCACGAGCTTGAGACATACTTTGGTGCCGCCATTGGATCTCTTCATTAATCCGAGTCCGGGCGCGTGCAGGAGAGTTGGTGAGGCTGCGGCTAAGTATCGAACTAAATGTCTCCACCATTTCCCAGTGCCTGTGTGATTGGCCCAATTAAAGCTCCGGCGACGCATGATGACAACACGACTCTGGCCGTGGCTTGCATTGAACTGATGCATCAAACAACGGCCTTCTTGAAGCCAATCTTAACTGTTGCTACGCGGTTGATTCTGTGATCTGTTGGCTCATGTCTTACAGCTGAGATCGACAGAATCGGTCACTCGCATCGGGCTTCAATGTGCTGACGTGGTTTTTGTGTACAAGCATGTGATGCAAAGGATGCTGGACAAGCATATGGCCATTCATCTGCGCAATGCGAGCCCCGGCTTTGTCCATATGGAATGGTTATACAAACTCTCAGGGTCTTGTGTCCCAGACCCCTTAAGGGTCCAGCGTCGATCATGCCCACCCTTTTCTTTTTTACCGCAGCCCTCACCTTGCTGTTCTAAAAATGGACCCCAAGAAGCAAGTGGTGAGATCCTCTGGTATAATGACAGGGAAGTCATGACTAAGTAGAATCTGAGTTGTAAGCTGCGCATGAATCTTCAAAGGTTTTTCTCAATGAGAGAATCTACCATTCCCCCTCGGGTCGGTCCTTCGTGAAGCTATATAGTTTGTTTGTCTGCTTACGTTTCTATCATGCATATTATGTCCGAGCTTTTCAGAGCAATGTTCAGAGTGATACGAATGTCCTCCTCTCGTTGCACGTAAAGCTATATCACGGTAAAGAAGGTTGGTGTGGAGAGTGATACGCCTGAACCATCGAGCGTAAAAGCTCACGATGAACGCAGCAGGATCGAACAACCCAATTGAGGCCATTTTGCACTGAATGCAGCCATAAAAGACACTGTCTTGACGCAAGCGGAGGGACAGACAGATATTTATAAAGCCATCGTTGCACACGTGACCCTGGCCCGTGCCAAGGACCCCACCTACCCCGCGGCCCACGTATCAGGAGGTGAGGCTCCGAGTCGACCGACCGCCTGAACGTGAAGGGAGACAACGACGTATCTACCAACCTCAGCGTTCTCTCGAAGATCATACACCGGGCCAGGTTTTTATTTGGTACGGGGGATCTAGAGGAACAAGAACAACTCACTACAAAACCTTCTGTGTCCCAGTAACCAATCGTCATGGATCTTGCGTACGACCACATTAACCAGGACGCCTATGCCAAGAAGGAGGACCCCAAGGATGACTCCAAGCCTGAGCAGAGCAGTTCTACCCTGAACGACGATTTACAAGAGGCCTACAAGGCCTTCTCCAACAGCCCCTGGGGCGCCAAGCTTGGTGGCTTCTGGGGTAGCGTGGTTAAGCAGGTATGCTCACCGATATCAAGCGACAGGGCGCTATCTGACATGACTAGGGAGGAGAATTTGCCACTCAAGCCCAGAAAGAGTTGGCAGAAGTTGGAGAGGATGCTTCCAAAGGACTTACGGGGATCCGTACCTCGATTCTCAACCAAACCCGAAACCTCACACTGAACTCGGCAGCTGCGGCATCGAGCTCCAAGGAGGTAGAAGACGGACAGTCCACGCCCACAGCGGCACGGAGCGGAGAGGATGATGCAGGGCAGTCCAGCACAGTTCTCGAAAGGCTTCGAAATGAAGCCACAAAGCGCCTCAAGGACATTCAGAAAGCCGAGGATGCCGCTGACGAGGCCCTCCTCCGATTTGGCTCCAACATCCGCGACTATCTTCGTGACGCCGTCACTATTGCCCCCCCTCAGGAAAATGACCAGAACAACGCTGTCATGTTTGAGAGCAAGGATGCCCAGGGCAAGCGTGTCATCCATGCTTCGAGATTCGATGCTCAACTACATGTGATCCACACCTCGACTGAGAACTTTGCTAAGGACCCCACCGGTACTGAGTTTGAGTCGTGGGCAAAGACCTTTGACGTTGACAAGAAGACACCTGATATCAACACTGATTTGCAGAAATATCCTGATTTGCGATCTACTATGGAGAAGCTGGTTCCGGATCAAATTCCTTATGCCGACTTTTGGACACGCTACTATTTCCTGCGCCACGGTATTGAGACTGCTGATGCTAGACGAAGGGATCTCCTTAAGGGTGAGTTTCTACCAAATGTCTCTAAGATGAACTTTGCTAAATAGGTCCACAGCTGCCTCCGCTGAAGATGAAGTGGGCTGGGGTGATGATTCCGAGGAAGAGGAAGAGGAGGAAGAGGAGGAGGAGGAAGAAGAGGACGAGGAGGACGATGATGATGACGATGATGACGACGACGACGATGACGACGACGACGATGATGAGTCCGATTCTGATGGCGAATCCACTCCCCCAGTCCCGGCAAAGGCCAAGCCTACCAGCACCGGTTCAGCAGCATCCTCAACTACCATTCATCCCCCTAAGGAAGGCCTCCTCAAGCCGGCCGAATCGCGCAAGTCCAATGATGAAAAATCCCAGGCCGACAGCGAGGCCAGCTACGACGTTGTTGGTGCGACATCAGGCAAGACGACCCAAACCCCAAACAGCCCCAAGGACTCCAAGAAGAGCGACGAAGACAGCGACGATGACTGGGAGTAGATACTAAGCGGGGCCGATGAGCCGGTGCATATGTGCGGGATGATGGGAGTATTGTTCGTCCAGCAATTTGGCGTTTGGTCTTGTAACAACCCAGCTTGGCAGTTTGAAATAGCCGCGTGACTTGTATCTTTGTTTTTGGGTATTAATACCAGGCGCTCATTTGATTTATTCGCCTGCCATGCACTGCCAACGGTTATGTGGGACCCACCCTTTACCTCTTCTTCTTGGTGACCATGGTAAACCCGTCCTCGTCGACCTGAGGTTCCTCCTTTTGCTTGGGTACCAACGGAGGCGCCTCATCCATCTCAACATCGGCACCGCCTGACTCATCGTCGTCTTCGTCGTCGTCGCTTTCCCAATCAGTGTCCTGGTCAGCGTCCTCGGCCCGCTTGAACATGCCGTCAACCTTAGCGCCCTTGAGGTTGGACCATCGGGCCCTCAAGGCCTCAACAAAGTCGAATTGGCCGATGGCGCATCCTTGGCGGGCCTTAAGAATGTTTTCAGCGACTTCAGTACCAGAGTCGTCGTCGACGTTGACCTCAAACTCGTCAACCATGACTTGCAGCAGGACGGTTTCGACTTCCTCGAGATCGGGCTCTTCGGGGGCCTTGGCAGGCGGGTTGTCGACAAACTCGGGAAACAGTTCGACAACGGCACCGGCGAACCAGTCGCGCTTGTCTGCAGAGTCAGGACCACCCCATTGGTTGGAAACGGAGAGGGTGAGAGCAGGCCACAGGTGGAGGGAGTAGGCGACAGCCTGCTCAAAGCTGGACTGGCGAGTAGCTATAAAGAGGATGCATGTTAGCAAACTTCAGGCTTTAAATGAATGATTTGCAAATAGGATCAGCAAAAGAAAATACGTACCCGCCGGGGGAAGCTGCTCAGACTCTGAGGACGCCATGGCTGAGGAGAGTTGGCGGGGTGTGGAGGGGTTTGGAGGGGCAATTCAGAAAGACGGGCAGCCAGTGCACAAATTTTTTTGGTGTTTATTCCCAGCACACAAATCATCCATGCCCACTCACATGTTCTCCCCATCTCCACGCTCCACATCACTTCAAACAAGGGAGCCCAAATTTGGACGCACGTCTCGAGCGCGCACGGACCACGCATTCTTCACTGACATTAAGGCCGCCCTGACACTGCATGCGGAATGCGGATCTTGGGACCTGGGTCGCTCCCCTTGCCCATTTCAGGGGTGTGCGGCCGGCACAGCGTGGTACGTAGCCAGCAATTTACTGGACTTCGGGGCTGTTTTGCGTAGGACACATGACATCATGGCGACCCCTAGCAACACCCAACCTGACTGGCACTCAGGCGTCCTTAAGGTTCCTGATGGGCATTTATGTCAGACCCAATTCCTTCTGCCTCCCCGGGTCCTGAAGCTAGCCATCTTGATGAAGACATCTTGACTCGTTCAATCGTACAGCTTGCGGCTGTCGCAAGCAGAGCTCAGCCATGCCCCTCTTCAACACAACTTCCGTCTCCTTGGCTGTCACGCCCACTGTGGTGTCGACCTTGTTTTCGCATGTATGTTCTCCAACGGTCGACTGCTGCCAACTCAACCAACTTTCCCATCTCCCTGCATTTCTCAGCAGCACTTCAATTTTGCGCACCGCCTAACAGTCATGATCTCCTCAGTATCTCAACAGGAAGCCCCTGAGGCAGCGTCCGACGGCCCACCTCTCATATGACGAGGGTCTCCATCTCATCCGATCGTTCCTTGATTTCGCCTCGCACCACACCGTCGAGGAACTCCAGGCATTTACAGCGCAGTGGGTGCCACACCCCCAATGGGTCAAGGTCGAGGATGCCACAATCCCCGATGAGGAATTGGCACGCGCAGCCGAGGTGCTACAGGCCCAGCTTGGTGAAGATGGGCTCAAGCAGCTCGGCGGGCCCAAGTGGTGGCAGTGGCGCAAGCCCAATAGCCCTCTAGAGGCAGAGTGGATTGAGATGCGCTCCGATGCGCACGAGAGAAAGAAGCATGGCGGCAAGTGCAGGCGCGTCATGATGTATATCCACGGAGGAGCATACTTCTTTGGCAGCGTTGACGAACACCGGTACCAGATGCAACGACACGCCCGCAAGCTCAAAGCTCGTGTCTTTGCTCCCCGATATCGCCTTGCCCCCCAATTTCCCTTTCCATGCGGCTTGCAAGACTGTCTTGCCGCCTATCTTCATCTTTTAACAATCCAGCCCCCGGAGACCATTGTGTTTGCGGGAGACTCTGCTGGAGGAGGCATGGTGGTATCGCTGCTTTGCGTGCTTCGAGACCAAGGTCTTCCGCTCCCCGCAGGCGCCATACTCATTAGCCCCTGGGTCGACTTGACACACTCCTTTCCGAGTGTCTTGGGTGACGCGCCGTTGGACTATATTCCTCAAAATGGATTTCACCACAAGCCCTCCAAAGCGTGGCCGCCTCCTAACGAAGATGATATTGCCATGTTGAGAGAGGAAGCCATCAAGAGAATGAATGGGAGGGTCAAGAAAAAGCCCAGCAAGCTTGATCTGAAGGATAAGCAAAATCCTCCGGCGATCGAAAAGAATGACTCGAATATCTCAGACAGTTCCAGATCCAACTGGATCAATGGCGGTGTTCCCGTTGATCCTGACAAGTTATTGACGTGTGAAATTGATGGTACTCCAATGAAACTCAAGGACCAGATTCAAGTAAGTCTTTTACCAACACGTGTTCACACGGTGCTAACAGATCCAGATGTACACCACAAATGAAATGCTGGCACACCCACTCGTCAGTCCAGTGATGCAGCCGACACTCGGAGGTCTTCCACCAATGCTCGTCATGGTAGGAGGTGGAGAGATCCTCCGCGATGAACAAATTTACTTGGCGCACAAATGTGCAAACCCCCAAAAGTATGCTTTGCCAGACGATGCCATGGACGATAAGGCAAAGGAGCTGCTCGACAAATACCCACCGACCGACATCCAACTTCAGCTGTGGGATGACCTGTGCCACGTTGCTCCAACACTTAGTTTCACTCGCCCTGCCAAGTACATGTACAGGTCCATCGCTCAGTTTGGTGCTTGGGCACTTGCGAGGGCTCAGAAGCGCGGGATTGAGATCCTTGATGATGACGCAATTTCAATCATCTCAAGTTCTGGTTCAGATAGCACTGACCACCAAGAGGGGGAGAAGAAGAAAAAGGAAGTAAGGACAGAGGAGACAAAGTCGATCGCAACGGGCCAGGTTGGAAAAGCTGGCGATCCTCTGCCCGCATTTGACAACCACATGATTCGACAGAGAGTAACCCGACACGGTGAAACATTGGCACTTGACTCAGAAACTGAACTCCCAGCTTGCTGCGTGCCAGCTGACTCTGTTGGAGTTATCAAGGAAGCTACCGTCAAGAAGTGGATGGCAAAGAGAAAGCAATGGGACCAGCGCTACGCCAGCGCCAAGGCCAGAGTTCACAAAAAGATTGTAGACGACATGGTGGCGGGCTACCACGAATTTGGAGAAGGAGAAAACCCTCCCCCGGCGGCTCTGGCAGGCCGAAGAGTTGATTCGGAGCTGGTTGATGGCAAGAAGCGCAAGAGCTTGGGTCTGGCCATGTGGTCTCTATGGGGTTCTAAGCACGATGAAATGACTGTTGTGCGTGAGAAGAAGGCAGAGAAGACAGACGAGCCGCCCGAGGTGCGAGCTGCGACACCGGCTGAAGGACAAGGCGCGCGATCATTCAGCGAAATCGAAAACCAGGGCAAACCGGATTTCCCAGGTCCTGGTCCGCGAAGGCGTTCGCACCACAAAGTGGTGACGGATGAAAACCAGACAGGAAGCCAACCAGTGGAGGATGGGCTGGATGACAATACTCCTGTCGCCCAGCTCATCGAACTGAGGCGCGAACAAGAGGCGCAAGCCCCTAGCCTCTTGAGTCCCGACTATATACCAGAAACTGGAGCGGCTGGCAAGCGCCCGTTCCTTGACGGTATTGCTTTGCCATTCAGTCTCAACAAGGAGGCGGACACGGCAAGCATGATGACGCTATACTCTCATGTAACACCGTCACGGCCAATGACCCCAAGTGGCCTGGGTGGTGGCGAGGAGCCGGAAAAGGAAAACGGGCATACCAAAGAGGAGGAGAAATCAAGAATAACCGCCAATGAGACTCCAGGCGCAAAGGCGGTTGCGTAAAGCATATAATATCAACAGAACATTTTGGGTTATTGGGTTATCGGGTCAATTTGCGAAAAGGTCGCGAGCAGTATACCAGATTTACAGCACAGCAAAACAGTCGTTATTAGTTTACTTTGTAATTAGGCAGCAACATCATATTGCCAGGGTAGTTTTGTCATCAAACACGATTCATTTTTTTTTTTTTTTGAGATTGCGAGTACATTATCATACATGGTGGTACATTGTACAAAGTTATATATACAGTCATGCCAGAGGCTCCCAACCTCTAGTCCAGGAAGCATCACAGCTCCTCTGCTCATCGTCTTTTCCATTTTTATTTTATTTAGAGATTCATAATCGTTGGTTGCGGGTCGTGTCATCTGAGACTCGTTTAGTCCACACCGTTGTATCGCTTCCACTGCTCGACGTAGAAGTGAGGATCCTGAGGACCCCTTGCGAGGCCATGGTAGTCTCCCTTGTCTCCCTTGATTTCTCGGCTCACAAAGGGAGTGAGCTGTGGTCTGCAGCGTTAGCATCTCCAGATCTCTTAAGCCGTCCCGAATCGGGGTTTCCATTTAAAATAAAATAAAAAGCCCACCCACCTTGAAGTCCTTGAGGTTCTGCGGCACGGCGTACGTCCGCACCTTTTCCCACTCGATAACGTAGCCTCCGAACTTGGTGTGGCGACCCATGGAACCGGTGCGGTTACCCTTGTAGAAGCCGCGGCCAACATCCTTGGTGGTGAGCTTGAGGTGTCGGTATCGGCCGACGGAGAGGACTTGTGTAGGTCTCATTGTGGGCGGAGGGGGGCTCGGCGCATTCCCGGTCGGGGTCGTAGGGGTGCCGGTCGGCGGGTGGCGAGGCAATTGGGCAATGGGCGTCGTGGGGTGATCACGCCGTCGTCGTCGAACTCGATGGAGGTTGTGCCGTCGTCGCAAGGTGCAATTGGTGGTGGACCTTGAATTTTCGCGGAGGGCCGGCGGTTGGTGTTGTTCCGCTTCCGGAGCCTGCAGTGGGAGAGAGGCGTGCAAGGGTGCAGCACCGCCATCATCTGGCTTGGACGACGTTGCGCGGCGGGACCCGGCTCATGACATATTTAAAAGGAGCGCTTTGCTGATAGCTGGTCATTTGAAGCTCTGAGCTGCTACACACGCGGGCGTATATACTTGCTTTCAGAAGTTAGAAGAGCTTGTTTTTTATTTATTTATAGAGGTGCGGGCTTTGCAGCATTGGATTTTGGCTCTTTGGTTATGGGCGCCGTAAGTGGGCTGGTGGTGGTCCGCCGCTATGTGTGAACTGAACGAGGGGCACCATGGCTAACCCATCTCTGACAGCTCTGAACCGAACCGCCCACGACACCGACCCGACCGCCAGCGATCCATGCCTCTGAGGCGCCAGACCAACCACAATGGAGGGTTACCCGACGGGAAGTCTGGACCATAATGTCCCGTTCATCGTGGCTGCCGGCCTCAACTCGGAAACCAACGAGCTCCCGCTGAGCGCCGAGCTCAAGGACCAGGCCATCCTTTTGCGCTCAGAGCAGCCGCTGCTCGAGAGCCAGGAGGCCGAGGTCCTGGAGCAGCACTTCCGCGACATTGACGCCCAGGGGAGATCATGGAGCGGCGTCGAGAGGGAGGAACCGTACAGGTTCCGCATAAAGACTCTGGGAAGGGTATGATGGGTCCCCCCCCCTCCAGGGCTGCTGGTTTGGCATGGCTTGTGGTTCTGACCTTTTGCTGGGGTATAGTCTTTCATTCTCCCACCCCGAAGAGCTCGGCTCCCCGACGGCACCGAGGCCGTTGACGCAACGCCCATGCTGCACTCGCCGTTCTCGCCCTTGAGCCCCGTGTCGGCTCTGTACCCAGACGGACTCATCGACGCGCAATGGATAAAGAAGCACCAGGAGCTGGTGCCCAGCATCTACGTGTGCTTTTACACCCTCACAAGCGACCCGACGTCGACTACGCTCCAAGACAACCATATCAAGTCCGACATCAACAACCTGAGAAGCGCGCTAGCAAGATCCGGATTCAAGACTCGCCTGGCTGTCATCCTGCTGGGCGAGAGGGGCGGTGCGCCGCAATCTGTCACCGAGGGGATCGCAGAGAGGCTGGAAAACATTCGAAGGGGCACAGCGCTGGATCCGAAATCCATATTCTATGTTCCTCCCCAGGAGTCGCCGGGCGAGCTGAAGGGAACGATTAACAGCATCTTGGGCGTTTTATATACTTCAGCCATCGAGTACTACCGCGATTTAGGACGACATGCGAGGAAGAAGCGATCCCGCGGCATTGCACCGCAGCCAACGGTGCCTCCTACGTCTGGAACATCGCAAACGTTATCATTGCCGGATTGGAACTTTCGTTACGATTTCAAGTCTGCAATTTTTGCAGAGTTTCGCCAGGAGGTGGACGCGGCGCTGCGGTCCTTTGAACAGGCATACGAGGTGCTTCTGGGCCAGGATGTGTTGGATATAATCCCCAGCTGGAGTCCCCGGTGGAACGAAGCTCGCCTGTTATCCGACATTATTGCTATACGAATACTCCGCTGTCACATGTGGCTGGGTCAGCCAACGCTCTCAGTGCGACGCTGGCAGGCGCATCGAGATAGAATCGGCGATTTCGTTGACCGGCGCGGGCGAGGGACAACCAACTACGGGTGGCAGGCTTGGGAGGCGCGGTGGGCGACGGTCATGGCCAATCTCATTGAAAATATCGGAATCCCTAACTTGTCATCCTCATCGCCATTGCTTTTCCTGCAGCCCGAAAAAGCTGTGCTGGGTGAGCGACTTCACCCCTGGGAGCTGCTACACCATACCGGATACTGGTATCGCATGGCGGCCCGTCACACTATTGCGCGCCGAAAATATGCTCTCAAAATACCTGACGAAGACAGGGAATCGCCAGAAACCTCACCAGCGGCGCTCGCGGCGGGCAAAGGCTATGCATATGACACTTACATGTGCCCAGAACCATACAATGAATACCCTTTGCACGGAGAGGGGGTTAACCACTCGCAGTTAATTATCACCTGCCTCAAGAAGGCAACCACTGAGTTTCAGGCTCGCAAGCAGCTGCGTCTTGTAGCCGAGATATCGCTTGAATCTGCTAGAGAAATGATCATCCTAAAGCAGTGGGACGACGCAGTTGAGACGCTCCGGCCGTTGTGGGAGGACATGTCCTTTAGATCTCAGGGCTGGGTGGATGTTTCTGAGGAGCTTTGCTGGCTTATGCGACGGGCCGCTCGAGGAGCCAAGAATGCTGAGCTAGTGGTTGCTGCTGATTGGGAACTAATGAACAAGCGTGCGTGTGTCAACTGTAATTTGGTCAGAGTGATGCTAACCTATACCAGAGTTCCACCGGCGACCACAGTGGCATTATGACATTAACAAATCTCTCGAGGGTGTTGAGTTTGACTCCCCGCCCTCAATTACCCTATCGGATAAGACGACTGGGTCCTTTGTTACAGCATCATTAGTCTTCCGAAACAAAGAGGGTAAGGCGGGCGAGACCTGCAGCGCGCAGCTGTCACTCAAGTCTGAAACATTCAACGATGCTGCTCCAGTGCCGCTCGATTCCATCCAGGTGGAATTCAGTGGCAACCTGAAGCCCATCATGCTCAAGCATGCATCAGCTGAGAGCGATGAAACAAAATCTAGCTCTGGTGTTTCAATCGCCCCAGTGACATTGAAAGAGGATTTTGAAGAGGATTCAGAAGATGGGCTGCCCTCATTACTCAAGGGAGAGGCTGATTTAACACTACGACCCAATGAAACTCGAGTTATAGAAATGAAGATACCGCTGAGAGAACCGGGAGATGCCACGGCATCATCTGTGACGCTTGGCCACAAGAACGAGTCGTTTAGTCTGGATTACAAGCTGGAGTTCCGAGATACGGACCCAGTCACAGGGTGGTACATTCAAGGGTCCGCGAGATCGCGCCATCTTCGCCCCCAGGCGAGGAGCATTCACATCCAGCCTCGCCCGCCAAAGATGGAGATCAAGTTAGGCCATACCCTGAACCAATTTTACGCCAACGAGCCAATCGAGCTGGAGGTCGAATTGGTCAACGCCGAAGAAGAATCAGCCAGCGTCAAGCTGGATATTCATCTATTTGGCAAGGAGGTTCCAGCAGTCAAGGTACAGGCGGGCGAGCACAGCGGGGAGGCAGAGGCTGCAACGGAAGAATCCAAGATATCAGGGCTAGTTCTCGGGTCTATCGAGAGTGCCGCGTCCTACAAGTTCATGGTTCACATCGACCCAACCGACGCTCCGACAACGTTCGACTTACACCTGAGGGCATCGTATCATCTTGCGTCTGACTCGGCCACGCCAATCATGCAGATGCTGCCGATTCAACTGAATGTGGTAAACGCCTTTGAAGCCAACTACGATTTACTGCCACGACTGCATGCGGATCCTTGGTCAAGCCTGTTCGACTACGAGGGCGTCTCAGAGGCTCAGGATGGCGAAGCTAGCGGCGCAGCCAAGGGCTTTGCGCAGAAATGGTGCCTGGTGTGCCACTATGCCTCATTTGCGCAAGAAGACATCAAGATAGTGGGAGTAGACCTGAAGGTGGTCTCGTGTGTAGGCGGTGGAAGATGCAATCTGGTGCAAGGTCCTCAGGTGGCTCCAGACGGAGTGACGGTTGCGCCCAAAACAATGCACGAAGCGCAATTTGACTTGGTGGCACAAAAGATTAGCTTGGACGATCGACAGCCAGTCACACTGGATCTGGCATTTGTGATACAATGGCAGCGACAGAGCCGCACCGACGGGCCGGTCAATACGACGACGATGCCAGTTGGCAAGTACCTGGTTCTAGGAACGGAGCCGCGGGTGCTGGCGTCAGCTTACCACAGCTCCGAGGACGAACCGCAGCTCGTGCAGCTCGACGTGACGATTGAGAATCCCTCCAACCACTTCTTGACGTTTGGGCTTACGATGGAGCCCAGCGACCAGTTTGCCTTTTCGGGAGCCAAGCAGACGACGCTGAACCTCCTGCCTCAATCACGGCGAACCACGAGCTACCGAATTCTGCCGCTGGTCAAGGGCGCATACATACGGCCAGCACTGGCGGTGCGAGACAAGTATTTCCAGAAGGTGTTGCGGATCATCCCGACAGAAGGAATGAAGATTGATAAGGACGGACTACTGGTTTGGGTGCCAGGGCCGGTGGGGGATGGAGAACAAGACAAAGACGGTGAGGAGGAGGACGGCGAGGACAAGACATCATGATGATGGTGGGGATTAGTGGGCGTCCATGTAGAGGTGCTTTATTTTTTTTATCTGATGGGATTAGATGGCGACAGGCAAAGCAGGCTGTCACGAGGAACGGCGACATGAAATTATGGGTCAAAGTGTAAGCTGCTGTGAGTGTGTGTGTGTGTGTGGTTTAGTTCAGATGATGGAGGGCATAGCGCCATATTCCTGTTTGCAGATGTCGCCGAGTGGTTTTTGTCGCGTGTACAAAAGGACGGGAAGGCGGCTTCGCTGACGTGGGACGCGAAAACCAGAACGGGGGGGAGGGGGAGGAGCCGTCGTCATGCATCCCATCTAAGTCGTCATCCTAAGGAATAGTTCTGAAGGCAGAAAAGAATCAAGAGTGACGCTATATACAGTATCGCGAGAGAAGCATTGCACCGTGAAGGGGCAGAGGGCCTAAAGCTAGGGGGGCAAGAAGGGTGTGGTGATGATGTGCAGGCCGAGTCGAAAGCTTGCTAGAGTGGTAATGGTTACGCTACGGTGTAGGCAGCACATGCAGGTGTTGGGGAAGCAAAAGAAAGAAACAAAAAAAAAGAGCAAATTGACTTTCGCAGGTGACTCAGGCAGTTGTGTCGATCAGGCGGGGGGATGCATGGTTGAGCGAATGTCTGGCGTGTGTATCTGGCGTGTGTGACTCTTGTTACTCCCGAGACGGCCTCGGATCCGGACGACGAGTTCCCCCGACCTTAATAAGTCAAGTGGGGAGGCTTTCTTTTTTCGGGGTTTGCTTCCTTTGGGCGTCGGATACGTTCAAGGGCCAAGGGTAGCTGTTACAGGTTTAAGGACGGACCCTCTGGCGATGGAGGGACATGAGGGTGAGACGAAAAAAAGGAAACAGGCGACGACAACAACAACAACATGTGTGAATGTGTGCGGAATTGGTTGGGGGGAGAGGGAAGGGTGTGCGTGTACTACAGTGCATTGTCCGAGACGGGATACATGTGCAGCCAGCCAAGAACGAAAGACACAGAAAAAAAGAAGGTTGTGGGGGGCGTGACTGGTGAGCAGCCAAGGCAAGAGTCAAAATAGAGATGACGAGGGGGGGATGGGCTGTGACTGTGACTGGGACTACGACGCCAACGACGCGGCAGCGGGCCAACTCGACTGCTTTGTGGCTTCGGAACATTGAGCAACAGCGAGCCGCGTCCAAGCGCAGCAAGCACAACAGGGCAGAGAGAACCAGATACGGGCACCGCAGACACAGATCGCGAGGGAGCTCTTTCAGCCGCGAAAATCGAGACCCCCAGCGGGTGGTCCGACGGTCTCGAAGCAGCGAGCGACAGGGGGGGCAAGCTAGCCAAGCTAGGTGCCTGCTTAGCGCTGGCTCAATCGCCCTGGGGTGGAACCCGTCCGTGAAATGCCAATGCCTGGAGCGGCGGCGATCCACCTCGCTGGGACCTGTTTTGTTAATCGGGACTTGCCCTGTAGGGCCAAACGGAGGAAGGGCCTCTTTTTTATTTTCTTCTGTCCCTTATTTTTATATGTACTACTGTTATTACAGTGGATTCAAATGATGTGCGGCTTCCGTGAAAGGCGAGGAGGTCCGTGTGGCCAAGACGGCCAAGACTGGGGAAAGAAGAACAGAGTGATGATCAGCCGTTGAAAGATGAAAAAAAAAAAAAAAAAAAAGACCCGAGAATTCATCGTACACCGTACACCGTATGCAGACAATTTTTATTTATTTTCAATACGTATATTACCGCTTTTCACACCTCCTTCTCCACCACCACCACCACCACCCCAAATGCGCACATTGCACAACTCAGCCAGCGCAAGCCAAATCTTAAAACATGACTCTTCTGCCTTGTCTCTCTCACCATTGAGTCACCCATCTCCCCCCATCTCCTCCCGGGGGAGCAAAGCTCGCGACGCAGCCCGCTAATTGGGCGCCACGCGAAAGGGTACACCACGCACACGCCCCCCTTTCGGACATCGGCCTTGTACGAAGTCCGCGATTTTTCAAAGGAACGCAGCCCTGGGTCCTTCGACCGTCCATGGTCCAGTTTGTTGTGTAAGCTTGTGAATGGTTCCTCGCTTTCGTGCGCGAATCACTCACACCATTTCTCCCCACACACCCTGCACCCCCGAGCTCCACGCCTGTCAGCACGTAGTCCTTCCATGGCAACACGAATTCCATCCCCTTTCGTGAGAAACGGACGAGCAGAGCGGAGCGGAAGTTCTTTTCGACAGAGAGGGAGAGAGAATATGGGTATGGCATCTTTTGATAGGGATGGACCAATTTGATATCCAAAATTCACCAGCTTCTTTACTATTTTTTTTAATCATCATCTTCTCTCCGCCGTAGAATAAATAATGGCATTCATCATTAGCCAATTCCCAGCACCACCGTAAAAGAAAGTAAACACCCTAAACAGAAACCACCGGTAGGTACTCTGCTCCGCATCGTCTGTTCGTCCTTTCACCACTCCCATTCTCCTCCGCCGCCGCTGGCGGAGTTAAGGGGGCGTCTCCGGGGGACGAACGACGACCCAAGCAACGTGCAAAGAGCGAAGTGCGAGGTGCGAAAATGGCCGGGCCAAAAGCGGACCAACCTAAGCCCTTCGGGGGGGCCCTTGCTATTTCTGAGGGACGACGCTAACGTGCGGGAGGCGGACCTGTTTGATTTCCGGCGTGCGCGTGTGAGATTTGCTCGCCTACTCTAATCTTCTTTCTTTGCCTTGTGTTGGTTCGTTCTTGTTTTGCGTGGGTCGTGGGCTTTTTGGTCTTCGTCGTGGTATTTAACTTGGCCCGTCGTCCATCCACATGTTCCTCGATCTGTTAAACGCCACCCCGGTTCCTTCTCTCTCCCTCCCTCTCATACTTGATCAGACATTCTCATCTCTGAGAATCTCTGTGCCTGTTCTTATCTTATCTCTCTTATATTTTAATAATCCCTTAGAGACTAGAGAGTGTGTGCTTGGTTTGTTTTGTTTGTTTTAAAACCCGGCATCTGATAAAAGCAAACATCTCATCATCATCCATCATCCGACTTTCTCACCTGGAATTCTCTCAACAAACAACACCATGGCAGTCATCGGTGACGAGAAGCGCAACGAGCGCTTGTCCGCCGACGAAAAGACAGAGGTCGGCTCCGGCATCCTCGACACCTCGGCCGACACCAAGCCCAGCCCGGAGACCAACAGCAACGGCGACACCCAGAACGATGACGAGCCCCAGTACCCCGGCGCCGCCAAGCTCACCCTGATTCTCTTCTCCCTCTGCCTCGCCATCTTCCTCGTCGCCCTCGATCAGACCATCATTGCCCCCGCTCTGGGCGCCATCACGGCTCAGTACCAGAGTGTCAAGGACATTGTAAGTTCCCGCCGTCTCGGAACCGTGTTTCACATGCACGCAATATGAGCCTCAATTAACGTACCAAATAGGGTTGGTATGGCTCGGCTTATCTGCTCACCACAACGGCTCTGCAGCCAATGTACGGTGCCATCTACAAGTACTTCAATGTCAAGTACGCCTATCTCGCTGCCGTCTTCATCTTTGAGATTGGCAGTCTCATCTCTGCTGTTGCTCCCAACTCGACCAGCTTCATCATTGGCCGTGCCGTCGCCGGTGTATGTCACTTCCATTCATCCTAACTGCAAAAAAAATAAAAATAAAAAATGGGTTACTGACTTTGATATCCAGATTGGCACGGCTGGTCTCTTCTCTGGTTCTATTGTCATTCTCTCCCTCATCAGTATGTGGTCCACTCCATGTCTATTTCACCCAAGCTCCTTTGCTCACATTCACTCCTAGTGCCTCTTGAGAAGCGTCCTCTGGCTTTCGGTCTTGTTGGTGGCATGTGGGGTATTGCCAGTGTCGCCGGCCCTCTTCTCGGAGGTGTCTTCACCGACCATGCTACCTGGCGCTGGTGCTTCTACATCAACCTGCCCATCGGCGCTGTGGCCATGCTCATCGTCTTCTTCTTCGTCCAGGTCAACCGCAACAACGCCGAGACCAAGAGCCTGTCTTTCCTCGACCGCGTCAAGAGGCTCGATCTCGCCGGTGCCTTCATCTTCATCCCCGCCATCGTCTGCCTGATCCTCGCCCTCCAGTGGGGCGGTGCCGAGTACTCCTGGAAGAGCTCCCGCATCATCGGTCTCTTCGTTGGCTTCGCTCTCATGATCATCGTCTTCATTGGCATTCAGCTGTGGAAGGGTGACCAGGGAACTCTTCCTCCCCGCCTCTTCAAGAACCGTAATGTCCTGCCCGCCATGTTCTTCTCCATGTTCTTCGGCGCCTCCTTCTTCCCTCTCATCTACTATCTCTGTAAGCTTGATATTATCCGTCTCACATTCTCGCATTAGTAGCTAACCTCTTTCCTAAAGCACTATACTTCCAGGCCATTCAGGGTGTTAGCGCCGTCCAGGCTGGTATCAAGATTCTCCCCCTCCTCCTCTCCACCGTCCTCTGTTCCATCGTTGCCGGTGGCATCATCACTGCTATCGGCTACTACAGCGCTGTTGTCATCCCTTGCATGATCCTCAACGCTGTCGGCTGCGGCATGATCACCACCCTCGATGTCGACTCTCCCCTCCGCGAGTGGTTCGGTTACCAGGTCATCGCCGGTCTCGGTATCGGTGCTGGATTCCAGATTGGTGTGCTTGTTGTTCAGACCGTCCTCCCCCAGGACTGGGTCCCCGTCGGTACCGCTTGTGTTCAGTTCTTCCAGGCCTTTGGTGGTGCCATCTTCGTTGCCGTCTCCCAGACCGTCTTCCAGAACGGCCTCATTGACTACCTCACCAAGCACGACATCGGCCTCGATCCCCGCATCTTCATCAACACTGGTGCTTCCGAAGTCAAGGACGTGCTGAAGAAGATGGGCCGCGAGGATGCCTTTGACACCGTTATCAAGGCCTACATGTCTGGTCTGCGAGACACCTTCTACATCACCCTGGCCTGTGCCTGCTGCGCTTTCGTCGCTTGCCTCTTCCTTCAGTGGAAGTCTGTCAAGAAGAACGCCGATGGCAGCGACAGGAAGGCCGAGCCCGCCCTGGCTGTCTAGAGAGAGCCAATTGGTGGCATCGTGTTAAAAAGGGTGGCGTTTGTTTTAGAGGATACCCGGAAACTCTCCACACTGCACGGCATCTGGTGCCGCGCGTTGTTATTGTAGTACAAGCTTCACATGATATACCGCTTATAATAGAAGTAATTTACGTTGTCCTCACTGAGAGTCGTCTGGTGGTCTGTCCCATGATTTGCGAGTCTTTTTCGTCGTTGCCTTTGTGACTGAATCGCCCCCAACGAATTTGAGAACCCAGTCCTTGACCTTTCTCGCCTTTTCTGTCTGGGGCGACACGTTTTTTCTCCTGGCCATTAGGTCCCGGCCCGAGTAGCGGCCCGAGCCGTCTCGCCTCCAGAGCAGGTCCACCTTGGTCATGTTCTTGCGCAGGCTCTGCCCGTACGCCTTGCCGCGGAAGACGTGCATGGCCACGTTCTGCAGGAGAACCACGTCCTGGCGCCGCAGGTTGTGCAGCTGGGACTCGGGCGCCGTGTCCTTGCTCAGCCAGAAGCTTACGGCGAACCCGGACTTGGTTTCGTCGCCGACGAGGATCTCGACGAGGGAGAGCGCGGTGCCCCATCGCGTGGTGATGGTTCTCGGCTGCGCGATGGAAATGATGCCCACGACCAGGTTGAGCGTCAGGGTTTGCGGGTTGAGGAGGAGGATCTGCCGGGCTGGTGGGATATCTTTCAGGTCCGAGGTGTTGCAGGACGCAGGTTCCGATAATGCCGTCTTATCCATAAAAGTAGTGCTCATGAATGAAGTTTCAAGTGCAGATGTCTCGTCAAAACTGTCGAGCTGTGATGAAGGAACGGGGTTGTGCACAGCGAGCGTATGGTCACAGAATTGTGATAGGACATCCAGCCCGGTCTCGCTATCAAACGAATCCCCATTGCTGCTGAAGGAGACATCGGCAGTAGTGAAAAACTCGGCTTGGTTAGGCAACGAATAGTCGGCTATGTCGTGAGCCTGGTTGAAGCTGGCATGCAAAGGCTGTTTGTGCAGCGTTATTGATCGCCACGCTATTTGGGATGATGGAGGTAGGTGCGTTTGTTGCGACGGTTTAATAGGTAACCCCAAGAACAAGGAAAACTTGTCATCGATTGTATGTAGCGTGCATGATTCTGCGGTTACAGCTGAAGCAGGTGGAGCACCAGCAAGAAGCATGAGCCTCGGAGCCATGCTGGTGTTTAGGACAGCGTCGCGACGACTAAGAGGTTGTTGTATAGTAGTTAGTTTATTATGCCAAGCCAAGCTATGCCAAGAATCACATGACTATGCAAAACGATTGTATGGGTGTGTGGGCGAATGGGTGCGTCGTCGAGCCCACAGTAGCAGGGTCGGGAGATGTTAGCAGCGACTATGTTGGAGCGCGTAGAGCTTCCGTGGTGAAAAGCCGAGGCAGGTAAATCTCCACCCCACACCCGTCCCCACTATATGTCCCATGGCTCTCCAGATTGACCCACTTTCAGCTACGACCAGCGTGCCGAGGCGAATTGACATGTTTGACTTAACATTGGTAAATGTTCATCAACAACTCTCTCCCTTTCTTCATCTTGCGCACCTGATATCTATGTCCCGATAACATATCCCTAAACCCATCTCATCGCGTTACACCTAGTTGCGACATCGGGGGACAGGAGCAATAACAATCCCTCCCCATTCCTAACCAGCCGCCTCGGCTAGTCGCGCCGCCATGTCTGCCGTCTTTGACATCAAAGAGCACATCATTGATGCTGCACACATTCGCGAATACCATCGCGCAACCGCCAATTCTCAAGAGGACAGGCTGAAGCTGCATGTCAAGCAGTACATCCCCAAGGACAACCAAAACCCCCAAAAAGGCGACATCACTGTTATTGGTGGCCATGCCAACGGATTCCCCAAGGTAAGCGTTTTCGCGCCAACTTGTTGCGAACCGCATAGTTTGGCTAACACCGCCTAGGAGTTGTATGAACCTCTATGGGAAGAGTTTTACCATGAGGCCAAGAGCCGAAACATCCGTATTCGCAGCATATGGATCGCTGACGCCGCATGGCAAGGCCAGAGCGGCATTCTAAATAGAGAATCTCTCGGAAACGATCGTAAGGACCCTATTCTCTCACTAGCAACCCGTTTGTTTTCGCATTAACGTTGTTCTCCCAGCGGGTTGGTTGGATAATGCCCGAGATAACCTTCACCTGATCAACACCTTCCGCCCACCAGCTCCCCTCTTCGGTATTGGCCATTCCTTTGGGGCCAACACCCTCACAAACGTCGCCCTGATGCACCCCCGGCTACTGACCTCGCTGGTCCTACTTGACCCCGTCATCTCCCACTACGCCTCCAGCCCAGATAGCAAGATTGGCGGCCCCGCCGCCGCCAGTCTGACCCGTCGCGAGGTGTGGCCCTCGCGCGACGAGGCCAAGGCCTCGTTCAAGCGCAGCCGCTTCTACCAGTCGTGGGACCCCCGCGTGCTCGACCGCTGGGTCGACTACGGCATCACTGGCGTGCCGGGCGAAAAGGCCGTCACCCTCACCACGACCAAGCACCAGGAGCTCTTTACCTTCCTGCGCCCGAGCTGGGACGCCTACGCCGCCGACGGCAAGACGCTCGTGCGCCCGGACCTGGTGCCGGACCTGGACCCGAGCCTCAACGACAGGTGGCCCACCTACCCGCTCTACCGCTCCGAAGGCTCAAACACCCTGAGCCGCCTCCCCAACTTGAGGCCCAGCGTTCTCTACGTCTTTGGCGGCCAGAGCGACATTTCCCCCATGCATCTGCAGGACGAGAAGATGGAATTGACCGGCTCCGGCGTCGGAGGCAGCGGCGGTGCAAAGGCCGGCCGCGTGACAAAGGTTGTTGGGGACGAGTACGGTCACCTCATCCCCATGGAAAACCCCAAGTTCTGCGCCCAGGCGGCTGCTGACTGGATCAAGTCCGAGATGGAGAGGTGGTGGGCCGATGAGCGCAAGTATGAGGAGTGGACAAGGAAGCCGGCCGCCGAGAAGAACACCGTATCAGATGACTGGTACAAGCACTTGGGCAAGTCAAAGAACGGCAACGGGAAGGCGAAAGCAAAGATTTAATACCATATACAAACCATGCGTGTAATCAGAAGTTCATAGACAAAGCTAAAATAGAGTACGCTTTTAACAAGGGCTACCATTTTTGCGCTTCTCTGGTGTCATAACTAATTCGTGTATCTACCCATTCCTTTTCCTGGCACCTGTTTGGTGCTGCTCAATTTCGTTATCATCAATTTGACCTAGCGATCCTCAAATCCTTAAATCAAAAGCCATTCGTACCTCATGTCGTGTTCCGAAACCATTTCCAAGATATTTCCCCACTGTGTCCTGAGCATTGGGCACTTCAAGCTCTTTTCAGGGTGGCGTGATATCCACCTACCTCATATGTAGTACATGGAATCTCGTAGCCTTTCATGAATCTGCTTGCTACCTCCCCCAACGCTCGAGGCACCCCCAGAAGTCACCACACTTTCTGTGTCGCTGATGTCTGAGTAGTCGGGGCGGTGCGCCCGAGCTCGAGTGCAGACAATGTCGGCGTAGTATGCTGGCGGACAGATGCTGACAGCCTTGGTGGCGCGGCCGTAAAGATAGCAAAGCTCGTGTGTAAACTTCTCGAGCTCGTTGGCTGCATTCTCCTTGTACCGAGGCCGGAATATTTCATCAAGAAGCACCGTATAGTGCGCAGGTCGGGCTGTACCCTTGATGGCCGAGTGAGCTGTCAGGAAAAAGTCCCAGATGCGGGCTTGTGTGACACCGCGGTCGACAACAGTTCCATTCTGAATATTCTGATGCGGCGGAAGGTTCTCAGCAGTGGTAGGGTAGAATCTTGTTTGATGACGCTTCACCGAAACCACAATTGTCAGTCGGGGTATAATCTTTGTTGACATGGCGCTGCAAGCCTCACGAATGAGCGGCAACTCTTTCTCAAGAACCTGAGCAAATTGGCCCTCAGAAACACCGTCACGGAAGATGACAATATTTTCAGGAAGAAAGTTTTTGTTGTTCTTCTGCCAAAGTTGGAGACGGGATTTGAAAGCATCAACCAGCTGCTGGCCGAGCATCTCCTGTTTGGAGCTTTGTTCCCAAGAGATAGACGGCCACTGGCCCATGTCGCGGTCCACACTGGCAACGAGACCAACCAGGCTGGGAATCTCGTCACTTTTACCGGCTGGCATGTTGGTAGGGTGAGTGACATCGTAACCAACAACCATGGTTCTACCTTGTTTGGTAAGTTCGAGTTCCTCCGATAGTTTGTGGTTGACGCCGCCGGTTTTGAGATTCCACTTCAGCGCAACATTGGCGAAATAGCCAGGGCTGCCTCCGCCAAACAACTTGAACCCGCCCTGAACGCAGCTGGTGTGTATGCCATAGACGCAGTCGCCGAGGGTTTTGATCTTGTTGTAAATGTCCGCATCTTTGGTGCCCAAAATGACGAGGATAAATTCCATCTTGTTTTCTACAGCCCACTGAAAGAATTGGTCAATATATCCACCGTCTAGTGTATCCCTGTGGTATGTGATCTGCTCTGTGGGAGGTGTCTGGACGGTCGTGTTGACATTTATTCCCATACCACTCATGAATTGGGCAAATTTGTTGACAGTTTCCCGTGGAACTGGATTGAACCCTTGAGGTGTCACATTGACATAAGTCCAGCGATTGATCTTGTTTCCGGGTTTGAAGATTTTAACATCCCTGAGGTTCCATGACGCGCCTTCGGGCTTCAATTTGCATGGCTGAGCCATCTTCTTGTGCATGTACGTGACCTCCGGGCAGGAAAGAACACGGCCTTGGACAGTTAGGAGGTGCTTGCCAACTGAGATACCGAATCGATCGAGAGACCCATCATCAAGGCCCAGGGTCTCGCGGCCATCATTGGTGATCGAGAACGCGTTAGCATAGGGTGAGCGACAAGCAAAGTTGAGCATGGCGACAGTCTCTTCCGATAGCAATTTGGCTTTGACTGACTGGCCAGGTTGAATCTCGACAAACTCTGCGGGGAAGTAGGTCGGTCTATCGGCGTTGCCCAGGTTGAGAAGTGGGTAATCTGACAGGGTGACGTTGTACTCTAAGGATTGGTTTGTTAGTTGGGCACATGAATATGTAAAACAGACCGACTTACTTTGTTTGTAGTATTCAAACACGGAAATCCACTGACTTTCTGCGCCCTTCACCTCCATCCAAAACTGAACGTTCTTTGGTCCAGCAAACTCCCAATCTGCATCGAATCGAGGTGGGTTGATGGCCCGAGATCGACGAAGTTCTGAGGATGTTGCTAGACTATGGATGGCTTTTGTTCTGCGAATTTTCTTGCCATTAGAAAGCGTCATCTCAACCCAGACACGAGTCTTGGGTAAGAATTTGGAGAAGAGTCGCAACATCTTTGTCGCACGGTAGTCTCTTCTAGGAGCAGCACGGACGCCAAGGTTGTGGAAAATATCTTCGACCTTTCCAGAGAGCTTGAAGACGCCATGGGTGACGTTTGTGTTGAGAAGCAGACGGCCAGTGCCGAGTCGGGAAGACTGAAAGTATCCACGAACAGCTTGAAGAGGCCGACCCCTCTGTGTGAGATCGGTAGCTACGCCGCCGTCTTTGAAGAGAAAGAACCGGGAGCTCCCGACGGCACTGATATCGTCCCTGGACCTTGGCCCAAATCCGAAGATGACATTCAAAGCGTCGATGACTGTTTGGAATTTCGGAAATTCTTTCGCTTCTGAAACCGGCTCAGCGGAAGACGAGGTGATGGACTTCATCATGTTATCCACACTAGCCTCGGTAGGACCGTGGAAGGTGACAGTGAAAGTCTCCTGCTTTTCAGGGTCATTCGGGGAAGGCATGGATAAATTCAAGGGGTTCTCTGGAAAGTTGATCTTGCAAAGCGAAACAAGTTTGGACTTGAACTCGGTTGCCAGAATCAATTTGCTGTCGGCCTTGGATAGTTCTGCCAGAACTTCGCGTATGACAAAATAAAGCTTGCGGCCCTTGACTTCCTTGGTGCGAGGCCCCGCAGGTTCCTTAGACTTGCCCTTGCCCTTGCCTTTGGCCTCTTCCTCGGGGAAAACCTGGGTCACTTCCATGGTGTACGTGTATAGGGCACCAAGTTTGGCGGTGACTTGATAGTAGTTGGCCCAAAGGGTTACAGGAGTGCCGTAGGTACCGTAGGCAGGGCGCAAAGGAAATAGGTCTCCGGAAAGAGCAGAGGTCTTGGCCTTGGCTCCCATTTTTAGGTTTCCCATCTGTGAGACCAGTTCCTGCATCTCAGACGTCTGTCTGTCGACAATTTGTCCTTCAAGTTCAGTGACATATTTGTCAGGCTCGGGCACAAAGCCATCATAGCTATAATGGTCAGAAGTGAAAATGGATTGTGTGGGAAAATAGAATGACATACTTGAAGACGGATGGTCCAGAGAATCCTCCTCGACCTCCTCGGCCACGGCCACCTCTGTCTCCACGACCACGAAAGTCTCCACGACCACGGAAGTCTCCACGGCCACGAAAGTCCCCTCGGCCACGGAAGTCCCCTCGGCCACGGGAGTCCCCACGACCACGGTCAGGGCCACCTCTGTCTCCCTGAAATCCGCCTCGGCCACGACCTCTGGGCGCAGATGAGCCATCGCCTTGGTTGTCGCCAGGCTCGCTGCCTCGACCGGCCGAGTAGCCACCACCACGGCCACCTCTGTCTCCACCACGGCCACCTCTGTCTCCACCTCGGCCTCCTTGCCCACGGCCTCCACGCGGACCACCCCCTCGTGGGCCGCCTCCACGGTTGCCGCGGTTGCCTCTATCGGCCATGGCGAAACTGGCGAGGAGCCGCGAAGGTCGGCTTAGGATCTAGAGCAGAGATGAGAGAAGCGGGGTATGATGAGCTGCTAAAAAAAGAAATGTATGTGAAGAGCAAAAAAGGAGTCGGACTAAAGCGCTGTGAAGGGTAGAAATAATGGTGGTGAATACTGCAGGGAGGGGTTGTCTGGCAATGATTCACAGCTGCAGTGCCGCACGAGGGGTTATGGCCAGCTGGCAGGCTGGCACACACTGCGCATAAAGACAAAGAAAGTGACTGGCACCTGCCTCTGAGCCAACACGCCGAAGCAGCTGCGTGACTGGCACTATTGATGAACCTGTCGTTATTTGGCGATTGCCGGTTTGGATTTGGGTCGGTACAGAGAGCAGTAGCGTCGCTGCCCGCATCAACTGTGGAGCTGGTCACGCCAAGGTTGTGGCATGAAGGAGTCAAAATGCTTTGGGGGAAAGATTGGAGAGGGAAAAATGGCGGCGCCTAGAGTTTAAAAAATTCCAGTTGCTCCACGCTTTATTTATTTTCCAGCATTGGATTCGTATCTGCATAAATACTTGCATGGTATAATGGTAGGCCTCCCGTAGCGTGACTTGATGAGGTTGTGAGGCCGGCTTCGGGGCCATGTTTTGGGCCAGTCGCCTCGACAAAGTGGATATAAGTGCATCTCGGATGCATGGCATGGAATGCAGCCTGTTCCAGCGTCCAAATATCCTTCATAACATTTTTTGAAGAGAAAAAAAAAAGAAAAAGAGAGAGCCCGATACATAGCGCCGCCTTGATCTTCGCAACTACGTGCTAAAGGAAATTGCCTTCGTCGCCATCGCCACATTATTTGCTTCTTCGTGAACATGGCTCAACCACAGTGCAACCCCCCGCCCCTCCAATACCACCAATATCAACTGACATGATTGGAAGAACCCAAAAATTGCCGGCCAAGCTGCGCCAATGAGATTTGCCCGCATTCAGATGTGATTGCTCCATGTCAGGTATCGCAAAGACTTGTTCATTGTACAGATGACATAGGAGCGGGAAATTGGTGGCTGGTACAATGCATCAGCATAATATTAGTACTGCTACGATAAATCTTTTTGAAGATGTTCCCTAATCAAGGTAGTGCTCAATGTCGCGCGATGACCACATCTGTGATTGCTCAACAGATACCCACAAGAAGGAGAAGTCGAGGATTCCTTTATCAGAGGTTATTGGGATAAATCTAGGCGCAGAATGACGAAAATATGTATGTGATTATGGCTACTTCTATTTCCTGGTGTCACTTTTCCTGCCCACACATATAACAGGCGCGCCTATTGCTACTTTTCATAGTAAGGCAGAACCCTCTTCCCATACCCTCAATATATACCAAACTCCCAGCGCTTGACAACTCACTCACCGAAAATGTGCGAAGGTGATTTAATCTACCTTGTTTGCCCTTGCCGCAGTGCCGGCTGCCCAATCGGAACCGAGATACCCCCGTCTGTTCGTGGAGGGGAGTGCCAAGGCCATGTGACGGTCAACCGAATCGGTCATGAATGGGACTGGTGTAAGTGGTGGGAGGAAAATATGCCAGAGGATTGGATCGACAAGCACTGGTATATGCCGCCTCCCTGTCCGGATAGGGAGTACAAATACTACTATCGCATCATGGAGGACATATGTGGCGAGTGCTGGACTGTTTGTCGTGAGTTACCGTAAGTACGCAAACAATGATACGAAGGGCTTCAGCTAGTTAATGGCTGACATCAAGCTTGACAGAATTCGACTTGCGAATCATCAACGGGAGAGCTAACTCCAAGAAAGAGGGGCCGAAATAGACTGACAAAACCTTGTGTTACGCTCCATTTTACGAGTATAAATTGAAGTTGGATCCCTAATCCAATTCTTCCCCTCTAATCATTCTCGATGCTTGCTCCAACGTGCAAAGCAGGATTAACAAAACTAACACCTTAGCATTTTGATCCGTACACATCAAAACCCAGCCATGTGCAAAGGCAACGTCAGCCGTTGGGCTTGCATTTGCCAAAATCCTACCTGTCCCACAGAGGACGCTTGGTCAGGGGGCCACGGACTCGAAGCGGTGAGCCCGGTTAGATATTGCGATATCTGGCTCGGTTCAAAACTATACAGGCGAGTCGGCAATACCATTTATCCACCTTGTACTGTATGGGAGTGTAGATTTGGCTCTATGAGCGAGCTCTGCTACAATTGCAAAGGAACATGCAGAGACAAACAACCAAAAGGCCAGAAAGAGAGAAAGAAAGGAAAGGCCAAGGACCCGGGCGGCAAAAACGAAACTCTCCATTGAAAATGATGGCAATCAAAAGGAAAGAAACGTGAAATGGGTTAAGAGGAGATGACAGATTGGATGAGGGGGCATGGTGGCCATGGTGTCACAACCTGTGTTCGGGTGACGTCGGACTGCAGGCTGCTACCCTGAAGGGGAGTCGGTGAGGTATAGCTTCGCCGTGTTTATTTGGCATATTTAGGACTGTACTACATAATTTAATTTGCCTATTCATTGGTGATACAATGGCTAATCATGATAAATGTGGCCTTTCCACCGAGGTGCGACCGGGACTCTGTATTGTATTCTCCGCAGTCTCGGCAGCGATGAATGACAATGGAACGCAAACGTCCAACTTCAGCATCTTTAATAGCCGTTACTTTGAGGGAAGCCTAAAACGACCTTGCGAATCTTTAAACAGCTCTCCAATACGTCAGACACGCAACTAGGTGCGACAAATTGCGAGAGGCCAAAGTTGAGAGCCTTAACCAATGCTCATCCTCCAATAGAGGACGATTTTCAAGCCGCATATATCCGTATCACTACGTTCCAGCTCAACAAGACCGAAGGTCCACAGAAATGTGCAAGGTCAGAGGTGTTCGGACACACTGTGCTTGCAAAGATGACCGATGCCGAGTGCCCCGGGAATTTGTCGACTCGGCCCCCGCTGATGGAGCGAGCATAACCCAACGCGGTCACGGATGGCAGCTTTTCGCCAATCAAATTGACGAGTTGTGTCCTCATGGGAAGCGACTCATTGACGCAGGCATTATGGTCTGGGAAGATGCCGAGAAAACAAAGGTGATCATATTTGTCCCCCATCGAGGAGTGGAGATCACTTGGGAGTACCGCCAATTCAACGACCATGGGCAGGGGGTACTGTGCGACTATTGCAGAGAAAGAGATCATGTGGTGGCATAGAAGTTATACCTAGAGCAAACACAAGGAATAGAAGTGTTTCATTTTTGCATTTAATGTCATGCTATTGGGGCAGCCGCATTCGACTGTGATGCTCCTTTCAATCACTGATTCGTGGTAATTTGAGGGACTTTCCCTCCTGGCATAACCATCATCACATGTATGTTTAATAAAAGGGTGACACTCGGAGCTGTATTTCAGGTCGCACCATGCTTCCATGATTGAAACGTAACGGTGCGTTCAGAGAGTTGTAGTTGTGGCTTTCAATGTTCATGGTTGAGAATCATCGCCCTGCCTTAAAATAGAAACGTGACCCTGCCGTGAATATGAAACTTAATTTGCTATTGTATCTTGAGCAGAAATATTTTATGAAGTGACGTGTCCCGCCGTTGCAACCTTCAGAATCTCCTCCTCCAACCCGGTGACATGGTGAACTTCGATGCCAGCATTCTTGATCGTACCAATGCCTGTATTCTGGCCGACAAAGGTCTCTGGCTCCTGAACGCCAACATAGATCGTAGATATCCAGGACTTTTGTCGCATAACCCTCTCTACACAGGGAAGCTTGCCACTGAGGCGCTTGAAACACGGCTCAACAGTCGTATAAAGAACATGGGGCCCTTCCATCACCTCGGCCAGACCCTCTTCTGACGTGCCATTCTGCTCTGCAAGCTTGAGTAGACAGCACTCTTCAGCGTGCGTGTTTCCAGGAAGCTCAAGAGTGTAGCCTTCTGCAATGACGGCGTTGTCGCTGAGTCGAATAATGATGGCGCCTACCCGGAAGTTGGTTGGCTTTGGGGGTGAATTCTTGGCCAGCTCCAAAGCACGCTGCATGGCAGCCTTGTGATCTCCAGGAGTCAATGAAGCCATATTGTGCAAAAATTATTAAATTCTCCGGGCTTGCCTTGGGTGAGAGGGTGCTGGAACCGAACTTTGCGGGATTGATGAACAAATCAAGCTTGAGTGCTCCACTCGCCTTTTTTGATGCGCCAATTCCCCCACCTACCCACACATGCCGCTCTCATATATTTGCTTGCGAGTATTGTCTTTGAAACTACTATTTCTTGACCAATCTCTGAATCCTAAAATTTTCAATGTGATTGAAAAAAAGACACTAGTCAATAAATCCGAATGCTTCTGAACGCTAGGCTGTGGTAAATGCCACCAAGTTGTCATGATGGAGTTTACAGGCGAAATTTCCAGCGCACCTGGGCCTGTAAGCAGAATAAAGGACTGCCATATGTTGTATAGAAAGGATACCTGTAATGAATGCGCTCCAAAGAGCCCTCGCAGACCTAAAAGAAACCATCATAAGCATCATCATAATTATAGAAAAACCCAACAGATACATCGTCTTGGAAATGATATATTTTCTCGTCTTTTCGCGTCAGTATTCTCGTTGCTCCCCCGAGTGACGTATTTCCCCGCCAAGCCCAGGGTCCCATTAAGAGTCTAAGCTCCGGCCCCACATTTAGCCTGAGGCGCGTGTCGCAACGCGCTTCTGTCATGCTGGGGGTCGTTACAAACGTCGACTTCAACAATTTCCTCTAAACATCATCGCAAGCATCAAAATGTCAGATTATGAAGACAACGTGGAGAACGAGCCTCCCACCATTGACCCATATGAGGTCCTTGATCTTGAGAGGACTGCGACTGCAGATCAGGTCAAGTCGGCCTATCGCAAAGCAGCCCTCAAGAACCATCCAGGTGTGTTTGATCTCGCAAGGTTCGACCCCAAGCCATACTGATACGTGTCACAAACAGACAAGGTGCCTGATGGCCAGAAAGAGAAGGCCCACGCAAAATTCCAAGAGATCGCTTTCGCATACGCTGTTCTATCCGATCCTGACCGACGAAAGCGATACGACACAACTGGTTCGACCGCCGAGTCGATTGTGGACTCTGAGGGTTTCAACTGGAGCGATTATTACCGTGAACAGTTCAAGGACTCGATTTCTGCAGATGCTATCCAAAAGTTTGCCGAGAAATACAAAGGATCCGATGAGGAGAAGGATGACCTTTTGATTGCTTACGAACAATGCGAAGGAGATATGGACTTGGTCTATGAACAGGTGATGCTGAGCGATGTGCTGGAAGATGACGAGCGATTCCGAAAAATCATCGATGAAGCGATTGAAAATGACGACGTTCCCCGTTTCCGAGCATACGCACGGGAGTCTAAACAGCGACGGGCTGCAAGGGTCAAGAAGGCCAAAGCAGAAGCAGCAGAGGCTGAGGATTACGCGAAAGAGCTCGGGGTTCATGACAAATTATTTGGCGATAACAAAAATAAGAAGAAGAAGAAGAAGGGCAAGGAAAGCTCGGAGGACGGCTTAGCTGCTCTTATCCAGAAGCGCCAGCAAGATCGTTCTTCGGAAAACTTCCTAGATAAGCTGGCGGAAAAATACGGCGCCAAAGAGCCCAAGCCGAAGAAGGGCAAGAAGAGGCAAATGGAGGAGGAGCCTTCGGAAGAGGCATTCCAGGCGGCGGCTGCGCGTTTGAAGAGCTCAAAGAAGTCAAAGCGATAAGTGATGTTCTTGATTTGCAAAGAGTGACCACGCAGTGGGTTTTGGGCGGAATCATCTGGGAGCTGGGAGTACGGATCATGACGATAACCTGGGACAATAAAGCCTGCTGAATAAGAGGCTCATCAATTAATAAATTCGATTTGATTTTTGGCAACACACATTTACATCTTACGTTTCTTAAAAACATTACAGTATTTGATGACATTCAACTTTTCAGTATAGGCCTATAGGTATGGCCTATAGTCCAAGGGATTCATTGCCTTCAACATCAGACATCATGGTCGACCAAATAAAGGCTTATCGAAGCCCCTCTTCGTTTAATTAAACTCAAAATGGCGTCTACTCGTTATCGCCATGCAGAACGATGCCGAAGACGAGATGAGTTCCGCGAGAAACTCGCCCAACATATCAGTAAGCTAGGCCTGACTCTATTCTTAGTAACAGGCTGATGGGTGGATCACAGGCTAGGCATTATTATAAAGACTTCTGAAGTTCGCCTCACGCCTCGAGCGACCGACGTTTACTCATGCCAACCTGTGTAAGGCAAAGAGAAGATATTCTCCAAAATATTTGCTAAAGGTCTGAGTGATCATTCTGTCGGTACCTTTCGACTTCTATGCAGCGAGGTTGGGGAATCATTTGAGGGTAGCATGTGGGAAAAGGGCGACTCTGGACACCATTATGCTGGTGGGCGGATATTAGAATATGCCGTTCATTGAAACAATGATTAATGATCGTGCCAGGTGTTCAATCCATAACTCGCCTTCATCGCTATTATTGACCAGCTCCGAGAAGAGAATGCGAGACTCTGTAAACAGATCGAGGAGGTGACGAGGAAAGCAGACGCAGAATGCGAACGGAGAGTGATTGCCGAAGAAATAGTCCACCAATCATGTGGTAAATAAGTTGGTACAGAGACATAACTTTGGCAGTAAGCAGATACATTTCGAGGATAGTTGTAAAATGTGCTGCTGATCCAGATAGAGCGCAAGTGTAAAGTTCAATGTAGAGAGTCGAATAAGACAAAGCAGGGGATTAAGAGATACTGTTAAAAGGTTAGAGCTGAAGGCTGAATGTGAAGTCGAATCAAGATGACCTTCCTTCGAGGAGAACATCTAGCATTCTTATGCTTTTCAATACCTAGCTTCGGATCATACAGCGCGCCCAAGAGAGCAACATTTATCATAATCCCAGTCAACCCCCACCCTCCTACATACACACTCCATCTGACGAGCTGATGTTGAAACCGGGCTGCTATGCATTGGACTGAGTGAGATTATTTTGATGAGGAGGCATTGGCGATGGTTACGCAACCCGCATCATGCACGTTCATAGTACTCATACAAGCTAGAGGCTGCTTCCACCCAACACGAGTGATTATCCGGCTCTCCGGTACGCATATTTGCTATTCTACGTGTCTCTAATTATAAGAGGTCGGCACCGGGCCGCGATGCATGGATTTGCGTGCACAAAGTGATACCGGCCATGTCTTACATTAGACTTGTTGTTATGTCACTCCTGGATAGGTTTTCCAGGTGCCTCTCATGTGTCGTGCCATGTATCCTTCTGGAGACGAGAGTAATTTACATGTCATTGTAGAAGTATCTATGGTTTGATAATAGCGACCAGTTCTAAGGAGGAAATCAGAGTAGCTTGTAGCTGGAGGTACATATATGAGGGCCACGTCCCATTTTATGTTGAAAATAACATCTCCGGGTCGCACCCCTAACCCTGGAAATTGAACACAGTGTCACCATGAGGAAATAAGATGGAGTTATGGATTAGATAAAGCAGCCACTACCTATTCTTTAATCCGTCTTGCTATAATATTTAATCATTTTGACCTCCTTAACGGGGAAGAGGTGGAGCTTGTCTTCTGTGACGGTATCCGCATCCTGGCACTGCTTGCGCTCGCAGAAGTCCCTGAACTCCTTCTGCTTCGGGTCATACGTGCCCAGTGGATTTCTCGGCCTCGCATCCTGGATTATGGAGAGGATATGCTGCGTGTTAGCACAGAGATTGGCATTATTGCGTGCGTTGAGCTCGGCGCGACCGTGGTACCTGTAGCGGCCCCGGTCTCAGTAGTCGTTGCAGTGCTGGTCCTGTCGGTTATTGAGTCAGCCAACGGCCGTCGCCTTCCTCTTCATAGTCAGGTGTCAATCAAAGAGGTGGCAGTTGATCCCATCGATCGCATATGAGACCTAGAGAGTAGGCCGGCCTAGACAGGCCTGGGACCTGGAGGGGTAGATAATTAATTTTCAGGCCGTTCCAGCGCCAGATCAGGGAGCCCGGAGGCTCTTAAGGGCGCTGGAAGGCCCCTTGGAGCTCACTGAGCTTATAGGGGCCGATTAGCGATGGAACAAGGATATTCGCGAATATCCATGGTCTTCCAGGTGGCCAGCGTGGTGGCCCGCTGTGGATATACCGGAATACCATTGGCCAGGCGCCGTAGGCGCGAGGGGTTCTGGATCGGCCGCAAGCAGGTAGGCGGCGCCACACCTTGCTGCTGTGAATCAGTGACGGCTCAGCGGCGCCGTGGATACCACAGCATCGACCACCCGTCGATTAACCTTCATAGCCTACACCATCTTTTCTATCACTCATACGAATCTGTACGCCCAAACTCGGGGTGCAAACCAATATGCCCCGGAAGGTATGTTGCACATGTCAATTTGGACAATTGTCACTCACCCTGTACTTTGCAGAACAAAACCGCAGCCACTGTGGCAGAAAATCGCGAGGCTCAACGCAGGTCAAGAGCCCGACGGCAAGAGCTGATTACAGACCTACAGAGTCGATTGGACGAGTACGAACGGAAGGGCGTAGCAGCCTCTGTAGAGATGCAACGCGTTGCTCAGGCTGTTCACGTCCAAAATGAACGCCTGAAGAGCTTGCTTGGCATATATGGAGTCTCAGAAGATGAAGTTGAGCAGTATCTGTCATCCCCTGAGGAACATCATCGGGCACTAAATGCTCAACAACGATGCAAGATATGCGGACGCTTGCTACTTGGAACAGCACAAACGAGAGCCATGTTGGCGGATGACCCGTCCCAGAGCTCCTTTGAGTCTGCATTAAGCATGGTTGGAGACACGGTGCGGATCACCGCATCAGTCCTGTCAAATCCAAGCCTGCCGACACCTGTCCGAAAGCAACTGCCATCTGCCGAGCCGCCGATTGAATCGATACAACAACGGGAAGAAAATGAAGGAGTCTTCATACTTCGGGCAGAGGAACACAGATTTCACCATCAAATGCATGCGGCCGACGTGCTCGACAAGCCAACTGCCGACAGTTCCTCAGCCCCAACAGACGCGCCTTCGCCGCTCTCAGACTCTTGCGACCCATCAAATTCCGTCATTCGTCATCCTAACAATTCGGAGCTGCTGGAAACGTCGTGCGACAAAGCGGCAGAAATACTTGTCGAACTTCACAAGCATGCAGATCCATCTTGGGCTCGTTCAGCTCTGGGATGTCATGGGGATAACAGCTGCTTTGTCAAGAACACCAAAATCTTTCAGCTCATGGATAATCTCAACTAGGCGCACGTCGAGGATGTGGAGTTTTGCTAATTAAAAAAAAAAAACACTAGAAGCATATTATAATTACTCGATTCTTGGAAACCGCGCTAGGAAGACCGCGCGAGTCTAAATAATCTATCTATTGATACCCACAGAGGCATTTCCCCTTTATCCCTGAAGGCACGCTGTCGATGGAAGTTTGGTTCACCACTTTACTTCCAACCCCATCTGTTGGCCATCCAGCGAACAGTATACACCAAGCCCACCAACACCGGCACCTCGATGAGCGGACCGACGGTGGAAGCCAAGGCCTGGTCGCTGTTGGGGCCAAAGGTCGCCACCGCTACAGCGATAGCTAACTCGAAATTGTTGCTCGCGGCGGTAAAACTCTGCGTTACCACCATGGGGAACCGGAAGCCGAGGAGCCTGCTAATCCACAAAGTGACGAAGAAGATGAGCACAAAATATACAATGAGTGGTGCAGCTACCCGGATGACCGATACAATCTGGTGAACAACTTGCCGGCCTTGGGATGCGAATAGAACGAGGATAGTGTAGAGCAAGCCAATGAGGGACCAAGGTGCGAGAAACTTGAGAAAGGTCTGCTGGTACCAATCTGCCCCAGCGACCTTGCGAAGGACGATTCGCGTGATGATGGCTGCTCCAAGTGGGATGCCTAGGAAGACAGCTACACTTGTAGCAACGATGCTGTAGGATATATCAATGGTACCTGACTCGTGACTGATGATGCGGATGAAGAAGACAGCCATGGGGGCGAAGAGGACCATCTGGAGTATGGAGTTGATAGCAACGAGGATGGCGCAGTATTCGTCGTTGCCGCCAGCGAGACCGTTCCAAATGAGGACCTGGAAGGGAAGGCTTATCAGTGTTGCTCGTATGTGTCTGGATGTGACGGGAGCACGAACCATTGCAATACATCTCCCCAAGCCCACGAGGATAAGACCAGTGCGAAGTTCTGACTTGTCAGGGAGGAAAGCCCAAGCGAGAGCAAGCTAAGAGAGGCGTCAATATACGGTGGGAAAAGGGGCGTGTGCTGGGCGAGGGAGGCTTACCATAAGGAAGGGGGCGATTATCCAATTGACGAAAATGCTAAAACATATCTGCTTCCACATTTCCCTGTGGGAAAATAGCTCGTGCAGCGATTCATATCGGACTTTGCAGAGAATTGGATACATCATGACGAGTAAACCGACAGCTGGCGCGCGCGCATCAGTTTCAGATGTCAAAAGTTCAAGCCTCCAGGGCAAACATACCAATAGGCACCGAAACACCGACAAACTTGCCTTTCTGCAACGCCGGCCCCGTCTCGGGAACAAAGTTGCCCAAGATGATGCCAATGGCCATCGCCAGGAAAATCCACAAGGCGAGGAAGCGATCCAGAAGACTGAGACCTTTGAAGGCAGATAGCTGTTGCTTCGGTTGCTGATCGGGGCTCGTCTTCCCAGCCGTGGCCTCAGGGTCTTGGACGGACGGGCCTGCGCGAGACGAAGGAGGTTTAAGCTCGTGGCTGCCCAGCCCTTCCTTTGTCTTCAGTGCCATGTTGATGGTGGCCGTCTTCGGTGGTAGTTGTGAGCCCGCGAGGCAATGCGGCGTGTGAGTGGTGGGTTGTGGCGGTTTTGGTTGACTCGGCAGAGCAGAGGAGCCTATGGATGCAGATGATGGCTCTGCCTGTATGGAAATCACTTCACTGACGCCAAGAAGAAACGCAATCTTTATACGCAAATGACGGCGGTCTCTGCTTTGTGCTCGGAAAGGGTACTGAGGTCTCGAAACGAATTACAGGGCAAGGCGGAGGTGGCTCGTCAAGTATCCTCGCTGAGCTAATCATGATCAGGGTCTGACAGAGTGACCTGGGGGTGACTGGCGAGCAGAATTTGGCCAGGAAACTTCTGGGCAGAGAGTCACTTTGGGTAGATTAACTAACAAGATGCCGGGCATGACAGAGATCCTGCTGGGCAAATTGACCAATAGAGACTCGGGCATGACAGGGTCCGAACAGACGCCACCCATCCCGCTTTTTTCTCCAATGGCAGTGAATGAAAAGTGGGACCGCGGGTCTACACGTTCCAAGGCTGTCGCCAATCATGCTCCGGGTATGACACAGTCCCGAAAATGTCTGAATGAGAGTATCCATTCCCTTGACGGGTTGAAAATGCGAAGTGCCGTCCCTTTCCCACCCAACATGTGATGGACATCCCCAAATCTCTCCTCAAATTAGGCACTCGTCCTTACCGAGAGGTGGTATTTCAACCCGCACTCAAGGCCAACCGCAACCGCTGGTCTAAGAAGATGGCCTCCACTGATGCTGCCACACCATGGCATGCTGCCTACCCTCCTCCACGTAACAAGACCCCCGCCGCCATGACGCGCCAGGAAGTCATGGAGATGATCAGAGACAGTAACAACATAGCTGGGATGAACTACGTTCTCGTTGACCTTCGTAGAACAGATCGTGAGGTACCACCCCTTGCTTTTCTGGCAACACTCAAGACAGTCGTCAACAGAGCAGCGACTGACCTGGCTTTGCCTGTCCTCACGTCTAGGGCGGTAGCATTCGCGGATCCATCAATCTGCCCGCACAGAGCCTCTATCCGACCATACCGGCGCTGTACAGCCTGTTTAAATCCGCCGGAGTCGAAAAGATCATCTGGTACTGCTGTAGGTCTTGAATCACTGCCTCCAAAACTAGCAGCATACAATAAAGGGGCATGTCTACTGACTTTCCAGCATCCTCTCGCGGCCGAGGATCACGAGCAGCTGGCTGGTTCAAGGACCATATCGACGACCGAGGCGACAGCGATATGGAGAGCTTGATATTGTTCGAAGGCATCACTGGATGGGCCAAAGCCGGCGGCGAGTTCGTAGAGTGGATCGAAGAGTACGACGCGGCTGTGTGGGAGAGCAAGTAGACCTAACCCGATATGACCGGGACTCGGTGGTGAGAGAGCAATGAATCATGGCAGCTTAGAGACCTTCACGCTGGTGGCATCGTCTTGCTGGATAGGTAGCGTGGGTGACCCAACGTCCATTCCATGCCGTAGACTTTGTAATCCACGAACTTGAACAACACAATGAGCTTCGAGGCATCGTCATTGTACCCGGATCCCATAAGATTCCGCAGTAGGGAAAGTAAAGTGAATAGCACGTGGTGGGCAAAGGACGAATAATATGGGATGACTTCACAGAGATATATACTGCGAGAGACCATGGATACGCAATCTTCATTCCAGCAGGGAGCAGAATTGCCCGCGCCTCTCTGGCTTGAGGAACACTCGGTAGGTACTCCGTAGACACCTCGATGATCCAGTCGCCAGGGACGGCAGTGGGGCCGTCTATGCATGGTTGGCTCGTCGCAACGTTTGGCTTGGTTAACAAAGCCCCAAAAGTCCGCATCTGCACTACCCAAGCAAGGTCGGTAGTGGAGGTGATAATACATAAAGAGCGCTATTTTCTTGTCTGAATTCCCGCTTTGTGTCCTTGAGAGTCCGCAGCAAAGAAATGAGCCTTGTCCGCCACCCCCTTCTCGTTCGCACCCGCACCCGTAACCTCTACACAAGCACGACTTTTCGAGCGCTTCTTCAATCCCATCATTTCTCTGCCAGTACCCCCCCCCCCCCCCCCCCCCCCCCCCGGCAAGCCAGATACAGCGCCTTGGTCTCGCAATGAATGGGCACGGGGACTTGAACAACTCCCACGCAGGAAGGACAGCCATCACGCTTGCAGTCGATCCCGCTCACGCTCATCGATCCCTCGCCCTTGGCTTCGACCAAGATGATGTCGAAATACGGAAGCAGTATCGTCCGTTTCTTTTCGACGGCAGCCTTTCCGCCGATGACTGGATCTCGCAACTCGAGCTGAGTTCGGCCATCAAGATGGTGCAGTCGGAGATCTTGGACCAAGGGTTCGATCGCATCCGCATCCTGGTTCTCTACGGTAGCCTTAGAACGAGGTGAGCATCATAGGCAAAGGCGGAGGACACCGTTAGATCTTTTGCCCGTCGCTTTCACTCGGTCGTTGCCCTGTCTTATTCACCGCGCTCAGATCATTCTCCCGTCTATTAGCCTACGAAGCGGCGCGCATTCTCTTCCGTCTCGGTTGCGATGTTCGAGTGTTCGACCCGGCTGGCCTGCCTCAGAAAGACGACGTGCAACACTGCCACCACAAAGTACAGGAATTGCGTGAACTGAGCAAATGGAGCGACGGTCATGTCTGGGTTAGCCCTGAGCAGCACGGAAACCTGGTAAGTCAACCGACAGGTGAAGACCTGAGAGACTTGAAGCTGATCGGCATCCAAAGACGGGCATCTTCAAGCAGCAGATCGATTGGATTCCACTGTCCTCTGGCTCGGTGCGTCCCACCCAAGGGAGGACATTAGCCGTCGCCCAAGTCAGCGGCGGGTCGCAGTCCTTCAACTCTGTCAACTCACTTCGGATACTCGGACGGTGGATGCGCATGTTTGCTATTCCCAACCAGAGTTCGGTGCCAAAGGCATATACCCAATTCACGTCTGAGCTTGAGGGCAGCCGCATGCTTCCTAGCTCAAACCGCGATCGCCTCGTTGATTGCATGGAAGAGCTCGTGAAATACACTATCGTCATGAGACCTCATTTTGATTTGTTTGGTGACCGGTTCAGTGAGCGTGAGGAGCAAAGGACCAAGGAAGCCCAAGGGGGAGTGGGGAAGTAGATTGCACGGTATAGAACCTAGAGAGGCATATTTCACGTTAGAACATTGTCTGCCATTCAATTGCCGTTCAGCAGAAGGTGTTGCTTTCATGCCGGCATTGTCCTCATTTCTATTACCCGATGAACTCTGAATGCAAGGACGTCTCAGCACAACTCAGGCGCACACCAAACCAATACCGGTATTCGCCGGGCGCTGAAAACCAGCGAATAGTCACGGGGGAATGGCAGGGCCTGGAAGCACCAGGGATTGCTTCGGTGGAAAGATTCCAATCTCGTGCTTGGGATTACGCTTCGTTCGACTCCCTGGAAGCTAACCTGCAATATCTAGAGCTACAAGAATTTGAGATAAGTAATGATTTCGATCATTACTAATAAAGGCGGAGACTGAAGCGAGAGACGCATCTACCTAGTTCTTTTCGCGAGCCACAGAGGGCTTGGAAGAAACTTCTGAGCTCCATGAACCAATCATCTCTCGGATATGACACAGAACTGCCATCAGGAAAGGCGCAATGATCTAGTTGATAAAGATGCTAAAGAGGGTTTGTTTCTAGATGCCACGGTACGAGATGATCTTAGGCAAAGGCTCGTAACGTAATTTATAGGGCAAACCGTGACGAGAAACCAATCGCTACACGCAGGTATGTTAGCATATGCTGGCCTACAAATAACAAATCCTGAGGCTGTACCGATAGGGACTGAGATGCCAACGAAATTGCCTTTCTCCAATTCAAGGCTGGTTCAGTTTCAGGGACAAAGTTGCCGAGGGTGATTCCAGTGCCATAGCCTGACACAGATGAACAGCCATAGTGAAATCGCACTGGCAGCTAGAGCAGTCTGCTTTCTTGTAATGCAATCTAGCAGCCGTTTTTGCTTGTGCCACAGCCAGATTTCATTTGATGAGGAAGCGACAAATACATACACTAGCTACACCACGCCCTTGAAACTCTCATCTCGCAGACCAATCGCTCTCAGTTCCCACAGGCTTGACACCATACACCTGGAAGGAGCCTGTGAAGGATTAGTTGGCGATCTCCACTGGGCTGAGCATCTGGTGTCCTTACCTGCCCATTCGTTCAAGTCGGTGATCCCCAGTCGAGTAGCTAGTCTCTTTGCTTCACCTGCTATTGAAATCGTCTGGTTCTGGTAGGTACACGAGGACGATTCAGTTCTGCAGCATGACGCCTTTTCCTCCGGCTCGCAGCGACTCTCTTTCGCCTTTGCACTACAGCAAGACGGAGCCCCCTCTTCCTTTTTGGCGGCGCCTGTCCCACAACACGATGGCTTGGCCTCGGTGGCGGTAAAGTACACATTCAAGTCATTCTTGCTGTCCACGATGAGAACATCTGGCAAAGACTAAATCAGCCCCCATCATACTTTAGTGGGAAAATTCGTTTTACCGTTGAATCCTGCATTCTTGAGAAATGCGTCATACTCGCTGACCTGGCTAGCTCCAGCAACGCACCCGACGTACAGAGCAATGTTCTTCTTAATCTCCTCGGTAAACTCTTTGCGCGCGAGTATGTCGCTGATAGCAACCCGCCCGCCGGGCTTGAGTAATCGGAACATCTCATTGAACGCAAGTTGCTTGTCCTCTGCAGGGACAAGGTTGATGACGCAGTTGCTGATGATACAGCCAGCAATGTTGTCGGGTAGCGCGATGGACGTGATGGCGCTCTCAATGAACTGGACGTTTGAGGTTTTGGTGTGAGCTTTGTTGGCATTCGCCTTGTCGATCATATTCTATTACGCTGCATTAGATAGACGTTAGACTCTATCCGGAGGGCAAGAACTTGCGCACCTTGTTCATGTCCACTCCAATGGCCTTGCCTTCGGGGCCAACTATCTTTGCAGCCATAAACACATCGAAGCCAGCGCCAGACCCAAGATCAATGACGGTTTCGCCCTTTTGACTTTCAGCGAAATTGCGCGGCGCAGTGCATGGAAATATATACTTCTTTCAGCCCTGCAAGTGCAATTGGGTTACCACAGCTCAATCCCAGATTCGCACCCTCAGGAACGCCAGCGAGCTCTTCTTCTGTGTATCCAAAGGCCTTCGCGACTGTCTGCTCATACTGGCCGGTGCTGCTCTTGGTGATTGAGCCGTACCGCTTATTAACTTGGCCGTAGACCTCCTTGGGCTCCATTGAGAGTATCAAATGTTGTTAGTTTAGATTGAAAAGACTGAGAGATAAATGCGTTTTGGTAGGGTGGTGGACCTGTCACGTTCGCGAATGTACACGTACATATATAGTCCTTGTGAGCGCGTCGATATGTAATCACTTAGCACATCTAATTGGTATCCTGGATACTCAAAATAGAATCGGGATAATCATCTGATTAGAGAGACTGACTGGAAGCTCGCCCTGGGAGGGGTGGTTTGACTTGCGCTACCACCGTCGTGTATTGGAGACATCTCCGTCAACCTTTCCGGCATTGGTAAATACTTACCGCACACAATGGCCTGATGTGACGTATTCCGGTCAGAATCTTAAGCCGCGGCGTCCAATTATAGGCCATTTGTTGCTATTGGCATGTAAGGATCGGGGTAAATGCTGACTAAAACGTGAAATCGATATGTCACCATTTTGGACCAGAGATAAATGGAACAGGTTGAAGCTTGAATCCTATCGGTGACATATCGATGACAACAACTCGCCATGACTCCGGAATCACCTCCAGCGCCACGACACAGGACCAAACGGGTTTCAGCCCAGCACACGCTGGAGCGGGTCCGCAAAAATCAGCGTCTGCATCGTGCTCGTCGGAAAGACTACGTCACCGCGCTGGAACAAAAGCTTGGCGAAGCAGAACAAACTATTTCGACCCTCAAAGATCAGGTGGAGGCTCTTCAAGAGACGTTGGCACGATGCCGCCGGCATCCGCATGATCAAAACGAGGCAGCTTGTCACACGTTGCAGTCTCAGCGACCTCAAAGTCATGATGGTCCATCACCGCCACCTCTCATCGACACTCATGGCGAAGCGGTTCGGGCATACGGTGCGCTCTGTGACACAGAAGATCTCGGAGCTTGGGGACTGCCAGCCCCGGCTTTCACCGACCCCTTGGTTTCTGATGGCCAATTTGGATTGGAAATCAACGCGCCCATCTCTCCACCTACTGAAAGTCCTTCGACGCTTATCCCCATAGCTCAGTTATCTGAATTCGTACCTGAGCACCCTTTGCTTACTGAATCTACCTCACGACAGGCCGTTGCAGCGGCTGGGGGTCTGCTGCCCGCAATAGTCATACAAGACCTCATATTGACCCCAACAACACCCTGTTACTCTATTGTTCCCTCATCGGATTCACAACCGAGCGTCAACAAAACAAATAGAGTGGCGCTCGTTCCGAGTCAAGAGACCCCTTTCCTAACCCCTGGGTACATGTTCCAGCCAGAGATAGAAACCTCCTATCAAGAAAACGCATACGGCGAGTCCACAATGCTTTGCTCTGAGGCGTATGTTCTCATCGCACAGCAGAACTTCAGGGGTATGAACCAGGGAGACGTGAACATCTGGCTATGGAACAGTTTTCGCAGGCCACTTCAACAGGGTGAGGGATGTCGCGTTAACACGGATATGCTATTCAGTCTTCTGGCATTCATCAGTGAAACCTGGTCCTAAGTACTGACAAGTGTGATGCTTCAACATTGACACTTATTGATATGATTAGTGTTGACTCTTGCCAACATTCTTTCTATATTGCATTTGTCTTCCTCTCTGGCGAGTCAGCAGAGGACTGAAAGTGGGCGTTAGAGCACCTCAGGTCACTCTATCAGCGTAAACTTCCCACGGTGGTCTTGACTGATAGATGCCTAGCAGCGATGAATGCTGCTGCCTTCTGGTTCTCTTCTTCAAAAGTACTACTTTGCCTCTGACATGTCAACAAGGCCATTTTTTAGCATTTTCAACCCTTATTTGCGTCGAAGATTGGCCATAGGACGGATCAAGTACAAGATAAGGTGTGGGGTAAGTTTTATGCCTTCTGGCACTCGATCGTGGCTTCTCGAGATGAAAAGATGTTCGACAAGCGACTGGCTTGATTTGAAGCCAAGTATGGTGACGACTACCTTGAGGCTGTGGGATATATCAAAATGTATTAGCTTGAGCCATACAAAGATACAATAGTGAAAGCATAAGTGGACGATCACCTACACTTCGGCAAGTGGCCTGGGGTACATGACGCAAGAAAAGAAAAAATTGAACATGTATTAGGGCTGAGGGCATCCACTCGCTGATCAAGTCGCATATCAAAATTTCCACGCTTGACCTTTTTGATGTTTGGCAGACAATCAGGCACGCTATTGTGAACCAGTTAAAGGAACTTAAATAAGTGCGGGCATCTCAGCAACTACGCACGCACCTGGAAATCTCTGGGGGTTTGTTCGAGGCCGTGCGAGGTTGGATCTCTAACCAAGCTCTATGCAAGGTGCGAGAGCAACACCAGCTCCTCCGCAAATAGGATAGGGAGTCATGTAGCCAGGTGCTAAGATATTCGCATGGACTGCCATATTCTCATGCCTTGAAGAGACTGGAGGGAGCTGAGAGGAGACGATTGCTCGAGCATTTCCGTCCCCATTGGCATTCGAAGCGTGATATGGCGCAGCCACAACCCATACTGGAACCAAAACGAGCAACAGACCGGCTTGATGGTAGGCACACTCAGCCGAAAACAAGCACAAATCGTGAACCTTCCGGATCTAAGATGGTCGAGTCTAGCAAGAGGGCTCCCAAGACCTGCAGCAAATGCCACCCTCCTGGTCATATCGTGACCTCTAGAAGCTGGCCACTTAGGCCCTGCCTACGATCACTTCCAAGCAAAACAAGAGCTACAAATAGGGTTTAGAAGTGCTGTGTCCAGAAACTTGGATACGTATCGCGGAGCAGGGATCCAGGTACGAATGAGATCTCGCGAAGTATGGGATGGACCCAGTTGGTAAAGAGGAGGAGAGGCCCGATAGTGGTTGAAGCTGGGGAGTTGTGATCGATGAGAGCAGATAGAGCGACCCGAAAGTCTTTGTTTCATTCGTGATGCGCATGTCCTCTACCAGCAAAGCCTTGATGTTGTAGGTCTTGAGGCTTATCTCTGGCTTGCCTTCTGACGATAATTCGTTGGAGACTTGCGGTTGCAGCATTTTATGTCTAAGCTCCTAATAATAACTTGCGTTAAGGCCAGTGTCTGTTGCAAGCCCTCGACGTCTATCTTATATGTACTGTGGGATACAGGCCTGTTCTGAGCGATCTTTGACTCCCTCGCAAAACACCTTGTAGTGTGGACCACGGCCAGAATCTGCGTGGCATGTGGACTCATTGTACTCGCCTATACGTGTGGAGGAATAGACAATGGCCATGAAATCAGCCTAATCATACACTCTTGTCGCCGGCTTTTCGTACTCGATGCAGTCGTCCTCCCACAGCTGACGGCCAAGGTGGAGAAAGTAGGGACCGAGTGTGGTCGGCCGCGGCCTCATATATACTAGGAATCAGAGCACCAAACCCCGTAGCGGAGGCAGCAGGAGCAATTCGGCGACTGCGCGATATTCACACTGTGGAAGCCGAGCATCAGGCGCCGCGCTGTCAAGAGAATGAAGGGTGCCAGGAGCCGGGCTCATGAGCTAACTAGCACTTATCACCCCGCCCCTGGCAGCGGTGGCCAGATCCTCAAACATGGCGAAAGTCGCATAAAGTCGCATAAAGTCGACAAGAGGCGGTGCAAGCGCGAGGAGGTGTAGGCTGTGATGGACGGGTTCGCATACATCCTGTCGGAGTGGGGGGTGGAGGTGATTAGAGTCTGAGCATTACAGAGCCAGGGTGATCAGAGTGAGGAAGAGCGGCGTTGCTGACTAACCAGGCCAGGATGCGAGTTACTGGAGTTTCGTGGGTGACTACCTAGGGTAGGTATGGCTACAATTTCGCTGCGCATCGTGCACATGGAACATACACCTACTTGTCTCGACCAGTCCACCGTCGCGCACGCCGACATTTCAAAAACGGGAACGTAGTTTGTAATGGTTAGACGGTCGAGGAGGGTATGCCTGCAACGATGATGTCATGACTGACCCGGCCAAACCCCCAATATACCCTCGTTATTGTTTTCATCTCGCACCAACCGTGAACACCTGGTGCTTCATGCGTGTCGCTGATGTTCACAACTTGGACCAGCACGCAGGTTTTGAAGGTGATGCGACCCAAAAATCTAGGAAGCTTCCGGACTGACAATGGCCTAGGGGAAAACTTTTTCTTCTACAAGAATTTGCCAATCAAATGGGTGCGGGTTGTTGGTGTCATCGTCGCGATTGACGAGTTTTACGGTCGACGCGTTTACACCATCGATGATAGCTCAGGCGCATGCATTGAATGTACCATTACGACCCCAACAGGCACCAAAAACGAGGATGTGAAAAATGAGGATACAGGTGCTTCCCACAAGACAGAAAGCGCCGACAACCGAGGGCCCACTAGCGCTCAGGATCTTCGAGTTGGTAATGTTGTTGACGTCAAGGGGGGCATATCAATCTACAGAGACGAAAAGCAAATCAACGTTGAGAAGACGACCACGTTACGATGCACCGTCCAGGAGGTGGCGCTCTGGGAAAAGAGGACCAAGTTCAAGGCGGAAATTCTGGAGAAGCCGTGGGAGCTCCGAGATCGTGACGTTCGCAAATGCCGGCGTGAGGCTGAGCATAGCGAAGAAAAGGCTGAGAGGAAGCGAAGGCGGCTCAAAGCTATGATTGAGGGGCGAACATCAAAAGAGTCGGTGAATCAATCGCATGAGGATTCAAAACAGAGACCTAGTGGTAGCAGCATCAAGGAACCGACGAAGAGCAACAAAATGAGTCTCGATTTGAGGCAGATTCTCCAGCATGGCGGGAAGGGCAAGTATGATGCCCTAGGCTTGTGAGTTTGGCTAGCGTCTAGTCGCTTGTTAGTCGCCTGGCCTGGACGGGCCTGGACCTTTACCCTAGGACGTGTCACAAGACAAAGGCAATTGTTCTAACATGGAGCAAAATGCATTCTGCCATGTTCTGGAATGCGATTCCCATGGAGAGCAAAACATCCCACGTCACGAGTGACCATGCCATGGAAAGACAATGGTTTGAGCCGGGAGGTTTTTTCCCGCATTCCTAAGCTCAGTGTTTGAGTTGGAGACATGGGTAAAGCAAGGCGGTCATCTGCAAAGCATTGTCTCATCCTGAGTACAGCCACGTTGCTGAAGTGGTGGACAGATGATCTCAAGTCACGCAACCAACAGAGACATGCGCGACCCATGGACATCGGCTGAAGGTACCATCATATCAGTGCTGAGAGCCAAGGTTTGCATGAAGGTAATAACACGAAAAAAAAAGAAAAATAGTGGGATATATGCAGGACAAAGGAAACAAAAAGCGAGAAAAAACAATAATCAAATGCGTGAAATAAAAAACCAATCCAATAAAAGAAATAAGATTCTGCACCAACACTATTGAACAGTAGCCGGGTGCAACGGTGAGTTTCGAATTGGGTGGTGAGCACTTCAGCAGCCGTGATTCCGAAGTACGATTCGCCGCCTGCCATGGCAATGCAAATTTCCAGTGCTGACCCAGGCTGGACGTGGCGGACCCAGTATTTTGGACGACGCCATTGCTGTTGGGTGCACCAATAGTCCGGGAGCTAACGTGGGAGCTGGATCCCAACGTCGGCTCCTTGCCCCTGAGAGGCCATCAGGGCTGAGTGCGTGATGCCCTTTTCGTCCTGGCGCCAGGGCAAAAATGCGGCCCTGACATGAGTTAGCTGCACCAAGACCCATCAGCGCCTGTGAGTGAGACGCCAAGTTGGAATGTGGAAAGTGCTCTGCGATGAAGTCGACGCCTCATCTGCTGGCTGCATTGGGCAAGACAGGTTGATTATCACGACACGACTGACCCAAGCACCAGGCCGCGCGCTCCGTCTGCTTCACACACGCCCGCCTCCGCCACCCTCAGCGATCTGCCTCGACGCACCGCTGCTCTCGTCGCATTGCTCGCTTGTCCATCGGCATCGGAGACGACGTGGGCCGTCAAATCGAGACCCCATCGCTTACCAGCTTCTTCGAAGTTCGCCCTATAGCATCTCCGTCAGTGCCATCCCGGTCGTGCATCACAGTGGGACTGGGGTCTTGGTTCTTGGTGGAGTTGGTTGCTTTTGGCCTTGGCTGTGAGAGTCTCGATCTAGAGCTAGCCCAGGTAAGGAAACATGCACCTCCCTCCCGCACCCCGAGACACGTTCATTTTTTTCGACGCCGCAATCGCCTAGTGGCGTTCAGCCCGTGGGCCTGCAACTGCTAGTCGAACGGCTGTGAATGCCTAGAGCCCGACCCCTGGGCCGGCACAAATATTTGAGTAATGGACCCCCCTATCTGAGATGGGCTTCTTTAAGAGAGTTCTCGCCAGCACCGACAAGATTCAGTTTCTCCTTGCACAATTCGCTGCGGAGAGCCTTGAATCGGCATTACCATCATGAAATCGAACGCTCTTCCCGTGTGGCTGTTATGGCTAACCCAAGCCCAAGGCCTGTCGATCCCTGATCCAGCAGCCGCCGTGCTGCCCAACGTTGGCCGTGCCCATGCTCAAGAGAAGCGTGGAGATGCTGAGCAGTCGGATTATCTAACAACTTATGCTTCCGAAGACGTAATTCCTGTCACCGAGACGGTCAAGGTGACCACCAGCTCCGCTGCAACAGCGGCTGTTGTGATTCCTCCCAAGCTGTCCGATGTTGAGCCCCAAACCAGTGGTTTTGTTATCACCGAAGTCGACGCCTCTGGCGAGGAAACGCAAGGTCCTCTGTTGACCAAGCACATCCCAAAACCAACCTCATTGCTCCAGCCCCTGCCTCAGACTACCATTACCACCTCGAAGAAGGCTGAGGCAACCAAGTCATTGGCTAAGATGGCAGTCCCAGACAATGAGGGCGTTGACCCTCTTTTTGAACGGGCAGACAGCGATATCTTTGTTACTCCAATTGCCACAGGTGCTCCTCCTTCTATGTTCCCGGCGAGAACAGACCATCCCGTTGCTCAGAACAATCTCACCAAGACCGCACCTGTTGGTACCAACAAGTTTTACGACAACTTCTTCCTCGGCCAGCAGACCAGCCCGACTTACACATATCCCTATTCAGTTTCTTGGGCTGCTGGAGCTGGAGCTGCTAAGAGCTGGGGTCTCGCCATCTCCCATATTGAGGCTAAGCAACGGACGTACGGCGATGTCAAGTTCAACAATGCCGTGTCATTCTACATTAACCCAATGGGTATTCAATCCATGATCATTTCTGCCAAGGAACTGGGCAGCAGCACGGTTCTTACAATGGATTCTATGACTGCCTTCTCTGGCCGAGTCAACTTGAAGAAAGACAAAAATTCCTCACCTGCTATCCAGTTTCCTCTGGTTCAGGGCATGCCTTACATCACTGCCCAATTCAACGGTGCTACTCCCATGATCCAGACTGGTGTCTACTTTAAGAGCATGACCAAGGTGACAAAGGAGATCAAGACTGGCGTTACCAAGTACACATTCCTCCTTGAAGACGGCACTACTTGGCGCTTGTACGCTTATTACACTAAGGGCAGTGCCCTGGATCTCAAGCTCACCAACAACGGCTTGGCTCAATCTTCTCAGCCTTTCTACGGTGTTATTCAGGTTACCAAGGATCCCAAAACGACTGGTTCTGAGAGTCTACTTGACAACGGTGCAGCTATCTATCCTACCACCGTGCAGCTTTCTGGCTCTGTATCTGGAAAGCAGGGCACTTATGGCTTCAAGTTTGTTCGCGCCGGCCACTCTAGCGGAAACATTTACATGTATGCACTCCCTCATCATGTCTCTTCGTTCGATTCCGATACCAAGAGCCGCACCAAGACGCTCCAGCTGCAATCCCAGACCAAGGGAATGGCCACGCTGGTTCTGGGATCTCTCTGGACCATGATTGAGCCCAACATGCCTACTGCAATGGGCTTGGACCCTTGGACTCCTAGCAAGGGAGGTATCAAGACTCTCTCCACCAAGGCCAAGGCTGCTATCAAGGCTGTTGCCCAGGTTGAAATCTCGCAGGATATGGTCGCACAGACAAACCTGAATTCGATGTACTTTAGCGGAAAGGTAAGATTGTGCGCACTCAACTCGAGATAACGTCGATGGCTAACCCGTACTAGGCTCTGGCCAAATTTGGACAGATTGTGTATGTTCTTCAGGACATTTTGGGTGAGAAGGCTCTGGCACAGGCCGGACTCGCTAAGCTCAAGACTGCTTTTGCTACTTTTGTCACCAACAAGCAACAGTACCCCCTTGTCTACGATGGTATGCTATGTTTGCTCCAGTGATTGTTGATCGCGATTGCTAATTGTTGTAGCTGTCTGGGGCGGTCTCGTCTCGTCTGCCTCCTATGTAACTAAAAACTCCGCCGATGACTTTGGCAACACTTACTACAACGACCATCACTTCCACTATGGCTACCACGTTTTGGCAGCTGCCTACATCGCCTACTACGACAAGACTTGGCTTACTGCCAACCAGGCCTGGGTCAACTCCCTGATTCGAGACTACTCCAATCCCGTCGCTACCGACCCGTACTTCCCTCAGTTCCGAAGCTTCGACTGGTACCACGGCCACAGCTGGGCTCATGGATTGTATGACTCTTGGGATGGCAAGGTAAGCATCTGGATGGGTACGAGGTAGATGGCTGTGTTTGCTCACGCGTCAACAGGACCAGGAATCCAGCTCCGAAGACATCATGTCTGCTTATGCTATCAAGATCTGGGGCCAGGTCATCAAGGACCAGAACCTGATTGCCCGGTAAGCTTGCGCCAAGGCAGATTATGATACAAATGGCAAAGTTCTGACGAATATCTCAGGGGCAACCTGCAGCTGGCTATCCAGGCTCGCAGTATGCAGCAGTACTACCTCTATACTAGCGACAACACGGTGCAGCCTAGTAACTTTATCGGCAACAAGGTTGCTGGTATTCTCTTCGAGAACAAGATCGATCACACAACATACTTTTCTCCCAACATTGAGGCTATCCAGGGTATTCACATGCTTCCTATCATTGCGCCATCTGCGTACGCCAGGACGAGCACATTTGTTACCCAGGAGTGGAACACCTTCTTCGCCAACGGCCAGATTGACAAGATCGCCAATGCCTGGAAGAGCGTCATCTACGCCAACTACGCCCAGGTCAACCCCACTGCGGCTTGGAAATACTTTAACTCGTCATCGTTCAACACCGATTACATTGATGGCGGAGCTTCGCAGACTTGGTACATGACATACGCCGCAGGTGAGCCGCAGCATGCCCTTGAAGCAAAACTAGCTTGTGCGAAGAAAAAAAGTGTACTGACAATGTTACCCAGCTATTGGCAACCTCTAAGCGATCCCGAGAAACCCGTGGCGGAGCACGGCGGCTGAAGAGCAAATTGAGGCTTTGACCAATCCCCACAGCGACGGGTACAATGGCGGCTAACACAATACTTCATACATGCTTCGTTGGATATGCGATACCTATACCACTAGCGGCATTTTGTTTCGAGCATCAGCAGTAAGCACTGGTGCGCGTAAGAGGAGGAGCGTGGGATAGAGGATCAGACGGGACACGTGCGGGTGCGAACTCTGGCACCCGATTTGCTTTGTGCAAGGAAGAGTGGTTGTAATTTTTGGCTTGGAGTGAGATGTTGCTCGTTCCATATTGGCGTTTCGACGGAGGGGGGAAACGGGTATAATTGACCGACCCTTACATTCAAATCTCACCTACCAGTGGTGTATTTTCTTTTATCGCACGTACACTGTACATTAGCTACGCTAGCCACTTCACGCGGCTACCCTCCCAGTTTTCTTACGAGAGAGTTGATTATCTGAACTCGCATACTTGAGCGAGACAATTGAAATGATTGAGGCGCAAGTTGAAGCATAACTAGATGAGGCTGGCAAGCAGACCTTCCTGAGAGGGCAGGTGACGTCAGGAATGAGACTTTCCGTGGAGATTGCGCAGTCGCCCGCGTCTTGGCAGATTGGGCGGTGCTGAGCGATGAACGACGCTTTGCAACTGCGCCGGTATGGGCGGGACATGCTTATCCGAGGCAAAGAGCCAGCGTTGCCGGATTCTTGAGTCTTGTCAGATTCAACAATCACGTAGGAAGCAACGGGAGCGGCGGGGGTGGGGACGCTGAGCCAACCAGGAAGCCAGGGTGACAATGGCTTGGCTGGGCTTGGCCACGATACAGGTTGAGTGGTGATGGGGCAATGTGTTCTGCTGGCGACGAAGTACAGAGTCACAGTGACAGTCAGAGATCGGCGCTGGGGTGTCGCAGTCTGCTTGCCCTGCCTTGGCAGTCATGGCGCTCTGGACACTGCCCCTGGACTACACCAGATGCGGGATTGGACAGTCCGCCAAGGCTGAACCCTGCCCCTCGGTGGAGCGGGATAGAGATTTGAGGAGGGCATTACGCGGAGACTTACAGAGCTCGTATGGTCGGCGAATTCAGCGATCGCCGCCGGACATTGGCTGCATATGCAGACGACAGAGAGAGATACTCGGATACGTCGCGATGACGAGGGAGCGCTAGTCTTGCCATCGTGCTTGATGGATGCACCGATGGTCGTCGCGACAAGGTCCGCGGAAACTTTAGTTTGAACCCAATGGCTGACCGGTAAATTAGTTTGTCCGTATTGGGAGAATGCGTGCGAGAGTTAGTTGAGTGCCCGACTCGGATGATGCGGTGAAAGGTTGTCTTTTGTGATCCCTGGCTTCGTGTTTCTCTGATGCGACATGGTTGCCCGGGGGCGGAGGGGTAGAAGGACGAGCTCAGTTCCAGCGGTGTTTCGTATTGCGACAGAGCAGAGGTGTGATCGGATTGTGTGTGCGCGCGCGAAGGCGGCGCTGCTGCTGATGCGCTGCCGTCAAGAGGCCCAGCACAATGGCACATTGGTGCGAAAGCGAGGCGCGTTGTGTGGAATCATGGCGCTAAGCGAAGAGGCGCGCCTCCTTCTCAGCGGATTGCTCGGATGCTGATGAAATCTCGCATGACAGTGGGCCTTTGGACTTTGGATTTTTCCCCTTCCCTTGCGACCATGGGTTGATCGATCGGAGGGTATGGACCATGTCCGGTACGATGACGAGATTGTGGATACACAAATGGGAGCGGACCGTGTTTGAGCTGCAGCGAGACAGTTTAATTGCCCAGAGCCTGAAGAGAAAGCGAAAAAAAAAAACAAGCTTTTGGAATCCGATGCGGCCAAGGAATATGGCAAGACAAGATTGATGGAAACAAGCAGGGGAGAAGGGCGGCGCCTTGGACGTCAAAATTGAAGCAGAAACAAGGTCGCCCGAAGTGGTGCTCTGTATCTAGCCGGGAAGCTTGTTAGAGCTTGTCCACGGGCTAAGCCACCGCCCTGTCTCTCTCCTTTGAATCCTTGGCCAGGAGCCCAGCCTCGCCCCTGCACCCCCTTTGAGTGCCCCGTCTCCAATTGGCGCCCACCTGGCTCTCACTGCGGAAAGCTGACTGGCCGGGCATTTTGTTCGCGTCTACCTTAAACCAGATCAGTGGTACACAAAGGACTTGATTGCGTTCTTGGCCTCGCCTCTTTTTGCGGGGATGATGCCAGGGCGGCGCAGAGGCGATGTTGCTTGCTTCTTGTAGACGGCTCTGGTCATGTGCGTTCCGGGCGGAATCAATTCCCGGCCTACGCAGGTCGGCGGAGCGACGGAGAGGGAACGCCGGAGGTTTCTTTTGCCTGAAGGGGGGGATGAACCGGAGACCCTGCGCTGCGAAAAGGCGATGTCAGCGGCCTCTGTTCGAGACTCCAAACGTGACGATGGCCGGCGGTTCCATTCAGTGGACCAGCAGGGCGGGTAGCGGTGCAACGCGCAGCACTGCGCAGCGTTTGTTGCATAATCCCTGCATGCAGCACCAGCAGCAGACCAAATAGCGGATTTCTCTCCTGTCGGAGCGTCGGATGTGCGCGCCCGCCGCCATAGCAACTGTTTTCGCAGCCCGCAGTTGGCTGGTTGTTAGGTAAGGGTTGTCTTGGCTCTTTGGGGCTCGCGTGCTCTGGACCCACGTTCTAGCCCCACCAGCAGTGACATGCTGGTGGAGGAGGCCTCCCGAGCGAGGGACGTCGCTCCTGCTCCTGGACAACTCTACTCTGCTTTCAACCCGACGATTGGACCTGAGATACCAGCAAAGGGCTGTGCAGAGCGCTCACCAACCACAGCAACCACCTTACGCACGCTCCTTGTGATCTTTTATCTGCACCTTTTCCTTCTCCCGCTCCTTTGCTGCCCCCATTTCCCAAAACGCACCCCTTCTCCTCATTCTCCCGGCGAGTCGCAAGAGAAGGCTTTTGCATTTTCCCACTTCCCCCCCGTCTGAGACCACCTAAGACGCATCGTCACCACCATCGTCACCCTCAATCCGCAGCGTAAAAGCAATCCAACCGGCTCCGCTCTCGCAAGCTTGGCATTTTGAGGCGAAGGAAGGTCAACAGACTCGTTTTTCCATCGACCATGGTCTGTAAGTCACACCAAGCTTTTCCTTCGTCCATCTTGGCATCTTCTAGACTAGATACTGCCCCCAATCTGTCCCACACTCTCCCACTTCCCATCACAAGTCGAGATTAGCTTCATCGACCACGCCACACCTCCCAAAACTCTGCCTTTCTGGGGTCCTGCCCTTTAGGTACCACCCGACGCATCCCTCCCCAGAATCTCAGGACAATTTACATTGGGTCTGATGGGGGGCCTCGTACACACCCACCGGGTCCCGAGAGAGGCGCGTGAGTAATCTAGCAACGAGAACCAGCACCAGAGAGAGCTTGGCTAGCGGGCTTGGCCTGTCGCTGAGCGCCAACCTTACTTTGGGTATCCAGGTCCTCCGACCCTACTAGCTGTTTTCTAGTTCCGCTATCTGGTCCCCCTCCCTTGTCACTCTCATTCCTCTCACAACTCCTGCCTTCCTTTCTTCCATTACATATTCATCCTTTCTTCGTCTCCCGCCCCCAAGACGAACACCCCCAGCATTCTCGAAACACTGTCCCTGCCGAACGCGGACATTGGAACGGCGACTGCCAGAAACACACCTCCGTCACGCTGTCACACCCCCCATTAAAGCTCAGCCCACCTTGATTCGCCATCCCTCACCACCGACCCTTGCCTCTGAGATCTTGCCTTGTTCCAATATACCTAGCGTTCTTCGATCGCCCACCACGAGATTCATCTTAAAGCTGACCATGCCGGCGTCTTGATTGCTCTATCAACAGCTCATCCATCTTTCAACCACAAAGTTAGACGTTCAATGTCAGGAAAATCTTATCTACCGGACGAGTCCGCGCCGCTGCTCAACGGCAACGGCGAGGCCTCGTCCCGCTTGCGCGATTCGATCGGCCATGTTCACCCCAACGGCAACGGCAACGGCCACGGCCACGTTCATGTGCGTCACGGCAGTGGCGCGCTCATGTTCCTTTTCGACTCGAAAAACACTCCTGGCCTAGAGAACGACAACATGGTCGTTAGAAGCCTTGCTCTCACTTGGCACATCACAAAAGTCACATTGTTAAGCAGTACGTCTTTCTTCGCCCCCAACTTTGCGAGCTCGGATCGTGGAAGCTATCTTCCAAGAACCCGGCCGATGATGGTGTGAATAGCCAATAACTGACTGTTTCGAACCTGCCTGCAGACTATGTAAACTTTCTTCTCATCATGGTGCCCATCGGCATCGTGGCCGGTAAGCTGGGCTGGAACCCGACGCTTGTCTTCACATTAAATTTCTTCGCCATTATTCCGCTTGCCGCTGTTTTGTCCTTTGCGACCGAGGAGATTTCGCTCAAGCTGGGTGAGACCATGGGCGGTCTTCTGAATGCGACCTTCGGAAATGCCGTTGAACTGATTGTACGTCTTAAATCGGTCTTCTCCTTTGATGAAAGATGAGGAAAGAGGATGAAGCTGACTATTTACTCAGGTCTCGGTTGTTGCGCTTATGGACGGACAAATCGAGGTCGTCCAGGCCTCTATGCTCGGATCTATTTTGTCTAACTTGCTCCTGGTTATGGGAATGTGCTTCCTCCTTGGTGGCCTTGTTCACCGTGGCGAGTCTGGCAATGGCCGTGAGCAGAGCTTCGCTTCCGCAACTGCCCAGACTACCTGCTCCATGATGACTCTGTCCTCCGCCTCTCTCGTCCTACCTGCTGCTGTAAGCCTATTTTATACGCGCGACTCGATACGCGGAAAATGATGCTGATCTTTCACTAGCTTTACGCCGTTCTGGACCAGAGCTCCGCTGGCTCCGACGAGAAGAACAAGAGCATTCTCACCCTTTCGCGCGGAACCGCCATTATCCTTCTTCTGCTCTACGTCTTGTACCTCATCTTCCAGCTTCGCACCCACAGCAACCTCTTCGATGCCGAGAACCAGCCGGAAAGCGATGACGCCGAACCCGAGGAGCCCATTATGGGCCCCGTTGCCGCCGGAGCCGTCCTTGTTGTCACTACTCTTCTGGTTGCCATCTGCGCCGAGTACCTTGTTGGAAGCATTGATTCGATGGTCGAGAGCTCTGGAATTAGCAAGGCTTTTATCGGTCTTATCCTGATCCCCATTGTTGGAAACGCCGCTGAGCATGTCACGGCCGTGGTTGTTGCTGTCCGAGACAAGATGGATCTTGCCATGGGCGTTGCTATTGGCTCTAGCATCCAAATTGCCCTGCTTGTTACTCCCTTCCTCGTCATCGTTGGCTGGATCATTGGCAAGGACATGACTCTTCACTTTGAGACCTGTAAGTTTTCTTCTGGCGCCTTGATTGCGCTACGATGCTAACGTAATTTTCCCAGTCCAAACTGTTGCCTTCGCTGTCTCCGTTCTCGTCGTCACCTACACAGTCCAGGATGGCAAATCGAACTACCTCGAGGGTGCCATGCTCCTTGGTCTCTATGTCATCATCGCCCTGGCCTTCTACGTCACTCCCGCTGGTGTCATCGATACCACATTTTAAGCTCAACGCTAATTCTCTTATTGTTTATCGTAATCTCTTTTATCTCGACAGAAAGCGCAAAGGCGCAACCGAAATACGTTTTCCAACACAGCACTCTGAGTGTGGGTGCTGTGTCAACTTTGACGACTGTATCCAGATGGGCTTCTGTCCAATCGATCTGTTTTCCCGTGTATTACTATTAGGCGAGGTTGGGCTACCTGGGCTTGGTTGATTTTGGGACTGGTATTCGCAAGGCGAGCATCGTGAAAGGATTCTCGCAGATCGGCGAATAAGGGAAAGGGATCGATACCTTATGGGCAACCTCTGTCGGCTTGTTGATTCAGCAAGTGATAAAAAAAATCATTTTCTTTGTGTCTGGTCGTTCCGGTTTGTTTCTTGTTTGTATATTTGCGGTGCGGTAGGAAGATGGTACGAAGAAGGAACCTCAGAAAAGTGTTGCCGACGTACGAGGCTGGTCCAGATTGGTTGGCCGCTCTAGTCTTATTATAGTCTTCGATATAAGTAAGAATTGTCTTTTTTGAAACCATTATATGCATCAAACATCACTGCGCGTAGTATGGTGGGGTCTTGATTGAACATTGTTAATTGTAAACCATGAAAACACCATTGTCTATTTTTAGTACGATGGATATCCCAACTACATGATATGTCTTTCGTTCCTGATTATTACAAGCGGAACGCTAATCAACCTAGCAAAGCCAGCTTACTTTGCAACAAGCCACCGTAGGGCAAGTGGTAAAAAAAAACAACTTTTGTGGTGAATGTGCCACCAAGTGTGTGCGTCACTGCAGCGTTTATATTCTGCTTCAAATCATGGGCTTGGACATGGGCGCAATGATGCCCTGCTTCATCAACACGCGAGGCTTGGTGCTCTCCTGGAAAGTCTCCTTGGTCTGCCACTCGGGTCCCACGGGCAGGCGCAGCGAGCGCTCGTACTGCTCGCGCGACTCGAAGGGGTGCGGAAGCTGGGAGGCGAGGTAGCGGTGGTTCTAAGGGGAGGGGAATGTTAGTAAATGATGATGGTAACTAGGGATTCTCGTGGGGGAGGGGGGTTCCTTACCTTCTTGATCTGCTTCTCGTTGATGATGACCTTGTCCAGCTTGGCGTCCTTGCGGTTCTTCTTCTTGATACCCTCGACCTTGGTTAGGAAACGGCCCTGGTGGCGTTTCTTCTCGCGGGCGCTCACACCATCGCCAACCCATGAGCCCCAGCCCGGCAGAGTGTTGTCGATGACCTTGTCGTCGTCGGCCTCGGCAACGTCTTCCTTTTCACGCTCAAAGTCGCCTACGACATCCTCGCCGGCGAAAGCGCGAGCCACCATCGCCTGGTCACGAATGGCCAGAGGAAGATGTTGCTCTGTCTCCGAAGCATCTGAGTCATCGCCATCTTCTTGTGCAGCGCCGTTCGCCGTCTTGGTCTTTGGCTTTGACTTGCTGGGTCGAGAGGCGACGATGACGTTGGCGCTGAGATCGAGATCCTCGATGCGTGCGCTCTGGTCGCCCTTCTTGGACTTGCGACGAGACTCTCCGCGAGACCATGCTCCTGCCGTCGGGTTACCGACTGACTCGGACAGCTCCACAGCGGCAGTCTTGGGCGCGGCAGCCTTCGTGGTGATGGTGACTTCGTTGTCATCATCGTCGGGTTTGCGCTTCTTGGAGCTTCGCGAGGAAGACTCCAGTGTAGGTGCAAATGGCTTGCCCTCAGCGGCACCGTATTGTCGGCGACCCACTTCCTCCTTTTCTTCCTCCTCAGAGATCTCGGCGTCGCTGCCATCGAGATCTCGCTTAATCTGCTTGATGAGCGCATCATTGGCCTCCTTCTTTGCTGCTTCAGCCTTCTGCATAAACTTCATCTGCATCAGCTTGGACTGAGGCTCGTCGTCGTACTCTTCCAGCTCCTTGATTTGTCGCCTTAATGATGCATCGCCGCCATCTGAGTCGCTGTCAGAAGTAGAGTCATCATCTGAGCCACCGGTTCGGCCTTCTTTTCTCTTTCGGAGCTCTTCATCCTTGCGTGCCATCTCCGTGAGGCCGGCTCGGAAATCATCATCCCACACGGCTCGCTTCGCCTTTGACCCGATCTTGGCCCACTTGCTATCCTTGTGTCGCTGGCCAACACGTTCGAGGGCTCGTCGGCGATCCTGGGCCTCTCGCTCGTCCTCGGAGTCCAGTTCACCATTCTCTTCCATGGCTTCCTTGGTGGCCATCTCATCGCGCTCACGCTGCTTTCGGTGCACGCGGTGGTACGCCTTACTCTTGATCTTCTTGATACGTTTGGAGCGCTTGGCCTCTCGCGAGTTTAGCTCACGCTCCATGCGCTTGCGAGCAAGAACCTCCTTTCGTGTCAACTCATTACCCTCCTCATCAAACACTGCCTCCTTCTTCTTCTCCGGCTTGTCCAAGGACAGGCCGCTCTGTTGCATGATCGACATGATGGCTGATTCCAACTCATTGCCTGGTGCCTTGGATGATAGTGGTTGAATCTCAGTTGTATCGAGACCATACGTCGCCGAGTTTTGGGCCAGAGGGAAAATGAGATGATCCGCTCTGCGGTTTTGTTTCACCGTATCATTCCATCGGTCCAGTGTCTCGTTTGTCTTTTCGTAGGCGGCACTTCGGTCGATGCGGCCTTGCTCCCTCCTGGCGAGAGGGAGATCGAGCTTCTTGGTTGCGCCGGGTCGACCCTCCTTTTCTTCCTTGCTCATGAGCTTTAGAGACTTTCGCACATTCTGATCGGTAATTCCTGAAAGACCCAGATCACTGAGGCTGATTTTGGCCTTTGACGTGGGCTTCTCTTCCTCTTCCTCTTCACCACCATAGCCAGAGATCAGGCCCTGGAGAGCATCCAGCTTTTCCGGGTTTGCTTCATCGGCGTCACTGTCATCATCGTCGTCATCTTCTTCGTCGTCATCTTCTTCAGACTCGTCAGAGGCATCGTCGTCTGACTCTGACGAACCAGACTGCTTGTCGGCCTCTTCTTCTGATGACGATTCGTACTGGTCCAGGGCAGTTGCCAGGTCGATGGCATCGGCACCAAGTGTCTCTCCTTCGTCATCTTGCGAGTCATCCTCCGAGTCGTCATCGTCCTTTTATCCAATTAGTACAACCTAGGCATGATATGTTTGTTACTGCAGCGCGCACCTTGTGAGTAGACTTGCTACCGCGGAATGAATATCCTTGGAACTTTTCGTTGTCGCTATCTCCAAAAGCTTCGTCACTTTCAATTTCGGAATCTTGGTCGTCCTCACGTAGACCTCCCAGTCGCCATTCGTTGCCTTCGCTGTCGCTGCCGTCTTCCCCACCGTCGTCTGTAGGTCGGCTGGGTCGCTTGACCTTTTTCCTCTGGGGCTCGTCATCCTCCTCGTCCTCATCTTCGTCGTCGTCCTCGTCGTCGCGACCGTGCTTCCTCTCGATCTCGGCGTCAAGCTCTCGTGCTCGAGGTGTGCGCTTCTGCTTCGGGGCAAAGTTTTCCTGGGCGATGCCAAAGGCGTTGAGGGCATTCTTCTGGGAGCGGGCCTTTGACTTCTTGTTGGCGCTGCCCTTTGACTTGGGCGCCGCCATCAGCGAGCGCCCGTGAGCTTGCCGTCCACCCATTTTTGCACGCGAGGGCTGTTGTCGTGGGCAATTACTGGATTATCCCAATCCGTCCTGACGCTGCGACTTTCGGCCTGTGGTGGGCTGGCTACTTTTTTCGCAATTTTCTGCCGTGCAAAAAATTTGGCGGTGAGAGGTGGGTCCCTGAGGGGAGACCCTTGCGCAGAAGCTCAGCAGAGCTCAGTGGACATGTGCCGCCTATCAACGCTGTCTGACAATTCCAGGGCGGGCCAGTGGTCGTTCCAGGGTCTACCTTAACTGGACCGCCGCACGGGCGGACGCCGAGAGCGCGAGCGCCGAGACCCATCAGGTTGTTTGCTGCCACAATTTGTCGACAATCGTCGTATGACTTCTTCTTCCTCTTCCCCTTCCACGCCATTTGTTCATTCTCTCCTTTGCACCATCCTGCAAAGTCCTCTCAATCACAATGGCGTCCTTCGCCCCCGGGTTCCGGAGGTTATTCCTCCAGGCCTCGGTCTCGGCGCCTAAATTCTTCGTCTGCAATCAATGTCTCCGCCAGGCCCCGCGCACCACCACCACCACCGGCATGCCCTCGCGCATTCTGAGCGCCGTCCGCTCACGATCTTACGCCGACTCGGCCATTGCCAAGCCCATTTCTACAATTGCCCAGCAGGCTGCTGCCAGCTCCTCCTCCTCGAAAGCCTCTGAGGCGGCCAAGTCCGCCTGGCCCCAGGTTTCGTCCAAGGGTGTTGGTTACTGGCTCCTCGGAAGTGCCCTCAGTGTCTTTGGTATTGTCGTTTTCGGTGGCCTGACGAGGTTGACTGAGTCTGGGTAGGCTATCCCGAGCCAATTGGTCTGCCACGTAACCCTACTAACACGGGAGACTAGATTGAGTATTACGGAATGGCGTCCTGTCACTGGTTCCAAGCCTCCCATGACCCAAGAGCAGTGGGAATCCGAGTTCGAAAAGTACCGTGCCTCACCCGAGTTCAAGCAGCTCAACCCCCACATGAACCTCGAGGAATTCAAGCAGATCTACTTCATGGAGTGGTTCCACCGTCTCTGGGGACGCTTCATTGGCATGACCTTTGTTCTCCCCACTCTGTACTTCATCGCTCGTCGCAAGGTTACCCCCAAGATGGCCGCCAACCTGCTCGGAATCTCGGCCTTGATTGGCTTCCAGGGCATCATTGGCTGGTGGATGGTCAAGTCCGGCCTCAAGGATGATCTCTTTGCGCCTGGTGCTCACCCCCGCGTGTCTCAATACCGCCTCACTGCTCATCTTGGTACCGCCTTTGTGTGCTACTCCTGGATGCTCGTCTCCGCTCTCGCCGTCTTCCGCACCCACCGCTTCCTCAAGAACCCCGAGGCTGCTGTCAAGGCGATCCAAGCGATTAACAGCCCTAACTTGTCCTCCTTCCGCCGCTCCGTCTTTGCTGTCGCTGCCTTGACATTTGTCACCGCCATGTCTGGTGGTCTGGTTGCTGGTCTCGATGCCGGTCTCATCTACAACGAGTTCCCCAAGATGGGCACTGGCCTCTTCCCTCCCAAGAGCGAGCTCTTTGACAAGTTCTACTCCCGCAAGGAGGACGGCTCCGACATCTGGTGGCGCAACATGCTTGAGAACCCCAGCACCGTCCAGATGAACCACCGAATCCTCGCCGTCTCCACCTTCTGCGCCATCGTGTCTCTCTTCGTCTTTGCCCGCACCAGAAAGGTTGCTCCCTTCCTGCCAGCCAGCGCCAAGCGTGGTTCCGCCGGTTTGCTTCACATGGTTTCCTTCCAGGTTGCCCTCGGCATCAGCACTCTCATCTACATGGTGCCCATCCACCTGGCCGCCACTCACCAGGCCGGCGCCCTTGGTGTCCTCACCATGGCCCTCATCCTCGCCCACCGACTGCACGTCCCCAAGCCAACCCTGCGCCTTCTTGAGCAGCGCGTCAAGCAGCTCGCCAAGCAGCAGCTCGGCAAGTAAATGGCATGATGGTGGTGTGGCCTAAGCACGAAAACTCACCCGACTGTAAAATAGATCAGTGTATAATACTAGACGAAACAGCATGCGGCATGAGAAGTGGAATGATGGGTTTTTAAGAAGAGCCCCGCCCAGCAGTGCTGGGCAAGCATGTACAATACAGTCCTTGAATGATTGTCAGTCCTACACTTTGCTGCATGGACCCCTACAAAAAAAGACCACACATCTCAGTATTTCTGGTTAACATAAATAAACATAACTACTTAACTAAAGATAGTCCCTTCGGAATTTTCGGGCATATTTTCCTCCTGGATATCATAGTAGTTTTTTGCTCAGCATTCCATACTATTGTCCAGTGGTTACGATGGAGCAGCACCTCCGTTGCAATCATTCAAGAGTCGGACCGTACAAAACGCATTCAGGCATTTACAAAGCGGCCTTCTAAAATCAGAATATTCTTTTTATTTTTTATTTGTTTCTACTTTCTCATGAATCCAGAATCACAAATGAACTTGTGACTGGATAATACCGTGACCTCGTAACCGTTTCCCTAATTTTTATATCCGTCATTTCTAGGTTTTTCTTGTATCCTAGCTAATTTACTTGTGAGCTAGAACCGTTGTTAGCTTTCCCTAGTCCAAAGAGGCGCGAGTCAGCATTCGAACTTACCAATGCCCTCAGTGGGGACAGGCTCAATGCCAACCTCCTCGGCAGCCAGCTTCTCCTTCTTGGGCTCATCCTTCATAAAGGGGAAGGCCAAGACCTCACGAATGGTGTAGTTGTCAGTCAGGAACATGACCATGCGGTCAATGCCCATACCCCAACCACCGGTAGGAGGCAGACCGTACTCGAGGGAAGTACAGAAGTTCTCGTCAATGAGCTGAGCCTCATCGTCACCCTGATCCTTCTGGCGGGCCTGCTCCTCGAAGCGCAGGCGCTGGTCGAAGGGGTCGTTCAACTCAGTGTAGGCGTTGGCAATCTCCTTCTTGCACACGAAAGCCTCGAATCGCTCGCAGAGACCAGGAATCTCACGGTGGTACTTGGCCAGAGGGCTCATGACCTGGGGGTGGCCAGTAATGAAGGAGGGGTTGACACACTTCTCCTCAATAAACTCGCCAACCAGCTTGTCAATCATGCGAGCGTTGGTCAGAGGAGGCGAGCACTCAAGCTTCATCTTCTTGAGGATGCCCTTGAGGAACTCGTTGGTCTCCTTAGTGTGGAGCTGGTCACCAGGGGGGAACTTCTCGCCGGTGGCCTCCTCGAGAGTGGGAATCATCTCATAACGAGGCCAGGGCTTCTCCCAGTTAACCTCGTAGGTCTCTCCGCTCTGGGTGTGGAAGGTGGTCTTGTATCCACCGGTCAGGTACTTGACAAGGCCAGAAACCATGTCCTCGGTAATGTCCATCAGGTCGTTGACATCAGCGTAGGCCTGATAGAACTCAATGGTGGTGAACTCGGGGTTGTGGGTAAGATCAGCGCCCTCGTTTCGGAACTGACGTCCGATCTCGTACACTCGGTTCAGACCGCCGACGACCAGCATCTTGAGGTACAGCTCGGGGGCGACACGCATGAACATCTGCATGTCGTACTCGTTGTGGTGGGTGACGAAGGGCTTGGCGGTAGCACCACCAGCGATCTGGTTCATCATGGGTGTCTCGACTTCAACGAAGTCGCGCTCGTCGAAGTATCGGCGGATCCAGGTAATCATCTTGGATCGGGTAACGAAGACATTGCGGGACTTTTCGTTGCAGATCAGGTCAAGATAACGCTTACGGAATCGAGTCTCAAGGTCCTTGAAGCCGTAGTGGTCATCGGGAAGAGCGTGAAGACAGGGAGTCAGGAGAATGATCTCAGTGGCAAAGATGGACAGTTCACCCTCCTCACCCTTCTCGATCTTGGTCTTGGGGGCAGTTCTGTCCAGAGTCAGCAATTTCATTTTTTAAACCTCAATTGGGTGCCAAGTCCACCAACCTTCCGGGGTATCCAACAATACCGATAATGTCACCTCGGCGGAGGTGCTCGTGCTGAGCCTCGAAAGTGGGAGCGCCCTCGCGGACCTCTTGGGCCTGGCACATGACCTGGACCTTGACGCCTTCGGTTCGCACATCGTAGAAGACGAGCTTGGAGCCCGAGGATCGCTTGCCGTGAATTCGAGCACCGAGCTGGACGACCTTGTCCTTGGCATGCTCACCCGACTTGAGGTGGCCAAACTCCTCGACGAACTTGCGCAGGTCGTAGGTGACATGGAACTTGTGGGGGTAGGGGTTCGGGCTCTTGGTCTCGCGGAGCTTGTTGATGTTTCGTGATCGGATCTCGAAGTACTGGTTAGGAGTGAGATCCTTCTCAGCGGCCTCAGCACCGCCAGCCTTCTTAGCCGGGGCAGCAGCAGCGGGGCCCTTGGCAGCGGCCTTCTTCTGCTTCTCCTCCTCCTTTTGACGGGCCTTCTGGCGCTTCTTCAGCTCCGTCTTGGACACTCGCTCGCCTGTCACCTCGTCGAGGTGCAAGTTGGCGACCTGCTCGGTCGGGGGGGCAGCCGCGTCAGCCATGATTGCGTTCGTATCGCTCGAATGCGTGGTTTTGGGCGTCGAAACGAGGAAAACGAAACTGCCAAAATCCTCTTTTAGACGAAAAGAGTGTGTTTTAGTCTGTGGACAAGGGCACTGAGGGGCAGAAAATATTGGTTTGGCGCCACAATCGCGGGGTAAATTTTTGAGTCACAGCTTTTGATACGTGACTCAGCCCCTCCAAAATAAAAATTGCAGCCTCCTTCATCGGGCATGCATGTCGTTTATAAATGTTAAAGGCAATGCAAGCTCAGGTCATCTATGTCCAGAATAGTGTTTTCATATTAACACATCAAGAGCAAGCTAAACAACGCTCCCTGAGTCTTTTGATCATTACAATATCTTTCTTTGTGCAAATCTCCCCAATCCTGTAAACCTCTTGAAACGCCTGACAGCGTCAGTCTGTCTTATAATAACACACCACACTCTTATTCCATGTACATTGGATCTCCTCGTACTCCTTGCATGGCCATCCCCATGTCTGTTCCATGCATCGCACCATTTTGCATCGCCATGTTCATATTAGGCATCGACCGGCTCATCGTCATGGCTGCTGCTCTTGCCACAGGACTTCCTGTACCATTCGCCATCATGAATCGAGGATCCGGGTTCGGACGCTGTTGGATAGGCCCTCGAGTGCGAGGCACCTCGAGGGTAGCCTGCTGTTGCATTGGCTGCTGAGGCTTAACCGGGGACGTGTTCATTATCGCGAAGCTGTCGTCGTCCTCCATTTCGGCATCCGCATCCTGGTCGCTCATCTCCTCAATAGAAGGAGGAGCGGTGGTTGTCGCAGAACCTGAAGATTGTTCAGTCATGCCTCCATTTGTGCTTGCTGTAGAGTGTCGCTTGAGGTTTTGAGGCTGAATCTGAACCTGAGCCTGAGCTTGGGCGTGAGCCTGGGCTTGAGCTTGGGCCTGTGCCTGAGCCTGTGCCTGTGCCTGGGCTTGCTGTTGAGATTGTTGCTGCTGTTGCACTACTTGTGGCTGAGGTTGAGGCTGTTGTTGGACTTGGGCCTGGACCTGAGCCGGCTGCGGCGTCGGCACCCGTTGGACGGGTGTTTGAACCTGGGACGCAGGTTGGCTGTTTCCGTTCACCATGGGACCCGCTGACTGGTCGAGTGACCGTTGAGCACTCATGCCGGCCGAGTTGGCGCGTGTAGCTGTGATAACGCTCTTCCATCGCTCAATTGACTTCGAGACAATTGCACTTAACTCAATCTGCGAGTCCTCCAGTCCAAAGCCCATCCCTTTTCCACCACACATGGCACCTTGCTCAAGCAAAGCAGTAAGAACCTCGCGTTCCATCGGCACCGTCATTGGCTGGGTCATCTTGAACTCTCGAGGTTGTTGCATTCGGTTCAGTTGCTCGAGTTGGGCCTTCAAATTAGAGTTCTCCTGTTTCAACTTGTGCTGTTCTTGCTTCATCTTTTCGGTTTCCTTATGCTTTCGACCCACGCTTCGAGCCAGTTCCAAGACCCAAAGCTCCTGGCGTCGTTGGGCAGGCAGAGACTCCCACACGGTGTACGCCGACTGGAGATGCTCGGTTACTTGAGCTTCAAGATCTTCAGCCATCTGTTCAGCATTTCTGGCTGCCTCACGAACATCCCGGAAGGGCCCGCTGCCTGGCAGGAATGTTGACTCCTCCGCAGCAGCCGTGGTGGCCGAAGCACATGTCAACTTCCATGTTTGGAATTCATTCTGAAAGTAGGATCGGAGGGCATCAAACTCTCGCTGGCTCGGGGACTGGACAGACCAGGAGGTCGATGTAGGATGTTGTGTGGAGGAGAAAAGAGTAGGAGGTGGCTGAAGGCACTGAAGCGTCAGGGCAGGAAAATCGAGGGACAGAGGATCGAAATCGAAGGGCATTGAGTTGGTGTCGAGCTGAAGTCTAAGGTTTGGTTAGCACCATCCGAGACAAAGATTCAAAAAAAAAAAAAAATCCAAGCCACATACCTGGCGGCTCTCCAAGAACTGAGCAACTCTCGAAGAGCTAGCTCAGCTGCACGGGCGGTGTCCATGGCGTCCGACAATTTCTGCTTCACATCGAATTGAACCTTCTGGATGGCTTGTTTGCTAACGGTACGCTGCATATTAGGGCGTTTCATGGGTTCCGGTGTGGCATCTCCATCCCAACCATTTTTCTTGGGGATATCGGTCATTGCACCTGTCACGTCCCAGCCTGACTGAAGGGAGTTTTTGAAGTTGGAATCGCCGCCAAATTGCCCATCCTTCATCAGTGCAGGCGATTTGTGGCCATCGCTGTCGGGAGCGAGAAACTCTTTCTTTGCCGAGGGCTTGGGGGTGCCTGCAGGTGTGGAGGTTTCTCGCCTTCCACCGAGCGAACCTCGAGGCTGGCGTCGAGTGATGCCACCCCGAAGCTTCTTAATAGCTTCAACGTCGTGAATGCCATCCGGGGGCTTAGGGTTCTTTTCCTTGATGTACAAATCGAGATGTCGACCGAGCGAAGACGAGGTGAAGGCCTGCCCGCAGTAGGGACAGTTCTTGTCCTTAGGGGCACCGACCTTGGGTGTGGACGAATCGGTGGATTGGGGAGTGGCGTCGGCCATTATGAAGGAGATTCTCGGGATCGAGGACGTATATTAGGGGGAAACGAATGTTGGTGAGCTGAGGGCAAGGAAGAAAGGAAGCTGGTGGTTTTGCTGCAGCGGCAAGCTTAGGGCTCCTGTCGGGGAGCAGGAGGTCCGTCAATCATAGGGAGCGAGCGACGAGAAGCAGAAAACGAGTGTATCGAGGTCTAAACCTCCGGATGTGAAGGCGAAGAGGGCAGAGTGAGCCGCCAGACAAAGGGGGAACTAAAGAGCATAAGATGAAGAAGAGAAGAACAAAAAAAAAATTGACATGGGACTTGATATCCGCTGGGGGTCGGTAGAAATGGATAGTAAGGGGAAGCCGTGCAGTATCGCTGGGTCTAATTATTTTTTTTAATACAGCCTCCGTTCAGGGGCGGATCCAGCAGCCTCCCCAAGAGACGCCCCCCAAGCACCCCCCCAGCGGCCCCAGTGGCATCCAAGGACCCCCAGATTGGCGCCGCTAGCACCGGCGGATCCCTGAAGTCTAGTGGTCTTCCCGTTGGACTCGGTCCCTTCCATCCCATTGAATCCCGCCCCCTCCCCTGGGTTGTGACCTTCTTGTCGCTCGCTTAGCGTTGATCGACCGCTCTAAGAGGCCGTCCTAGCGCCCTCTTGGCCTGGCGATGGTTCTATTCTTGTTGAGTTCCGCAACGAACCTTCTAGGGGCACAATGGCAGTGGTGATGCGTTGACTGTCACTGTCACTGCACGACTCTGTCGGTCGACACACTGGCTTCTCCCCACCAAAAGTCCCCAGCTCCCTGCACTGGGGAATGCGTGCTGCGTTGACAGGGTTGGCCTTTGCACGAGGGCCGGCATTTTACTCCATACAGCTCTCCGCCACGCCAGCGGCCTACCTAAGCCAGGGACAGACGGCGGAAGCGGGTAGGCGCATGTACTGTACGTATCCGAGACTCTGTCAGGAGAAAGAGGCGTCTGGAACGGGACGAGACATGAAAACAGGGCAAAAGGAGATTGTTGGTGGCTACATCGGTGAACGCCCCAAAGCGTGCAAGATTGAATGTTTGCTGGGTGGTAATCCCCAGGGTCGAATAAGGCCAACACAGCGCACACTCGGTCGCCAGACAACAACAGTGCCAGCAAACCACGTCGACGTTGTCATCATCAATGCCGTCCCAGTCGCGTTCGGCCACGGGATTGGCTCGCGGCTGCAGGACCGTCGGTTAGGTCTGCATCTCGCATGCAGTATCTGGACATTACTTCACCGTCGTTGCTTGCCATTTTAATTCAACCCGCTGCATGGCGCCCAGTCCGGTCTCCTATTCATCTGCTGTCAGCTGTCTCCGCCCACTTTGCCAGATCAGAGATCGACCGTAGCCCACAGACTCTGCCCGGGGGACTGTTGGCTTCCCCCCCCCACAGGCTCAGCAGGTGACAGGATTGCCCATTCACGCACGGCGAGAAAAAGCTTCTGGTCAGCCGCGGACGGGAGGGAACAAGACCGCCACGGCCCCTGTAGGGCCAGCAATCACAGGACGCTGGCATCGGCAGTCTTGCGGCGCTAAACTCTCAGGATTGGCCATTGCCCAGGGCATGGGTGGCACCGACCACGGGGTCGTTCAAGAGCCAACCTGCAACATCCTGGTCCGAGACACGGTGAGCTTGCATGCCCCTTTATCACTGCAGAACAGTTGCCGTATTTCATAATTAGCCTCTGCAGCTGTGAAATCCCGCAATTGTGAGAGCTCTCAATTTTGGCTCGGGCACATTCGGGAGAGCAAAAGGCCCTATTGAAGCCATATTGTGTCTCTGTGATTGGTTGGTGGTCGATAACCTTAGGAGGATGCGAATAGCTCCCCCTGCCAAGTAGCGTGGGTCCAGCTCACTATAACAAAGTGGCCAAAGACCGGCGCCCACCCCTTCCCTCTCTACCCCTGAAGAAGGCCGCCAGAGGCGCCAATTAGCAAACAATAAGGGAACGCGGATACGGCAACTAGCCCGAGGGAGGCAAGGCATGACAGAAGTCGTCCAAATCTCGGCTTTCAATGACCAAGGTTTTGCGCTATTCCCCGTGGCTGCTATGGAGTGACACCTCGTTCAATTTGGGGAAAATGATGAAGCATAAGGCGGCTCTCAACAAGATCCATTCTACCTTTAGCGAATCTACATCGGCATCGGGATAAGGCCTTATCGTGTAAACAGATCCTCTTCTCATTCCCCAAATGTTTCTTTCTCTCAAAAAAGAGGTAGCAAAAGGAAAGTCCCGAGTTCCAGTCCAGTCACACTACCTCGGCCTCATTTATTCCACCCCTGCCGCTTAGTCCCAGGTTTGCTTCTGCTCTTTGACCTTGAGTTACCATCTGAACATGCGAGCCTCCTGGGATAATCAGGGGTAGATTATGGTTTGTGAAAAAATTTGCTGGAGAGGGACTCGTTTCCATGTTAGGTTACAAATCAGTCGTGTCTGGACGCTTTTTGCCCAGTTTGAGAAACGCTCGACAGGTCACGATGTGGTACTTCACGGAGGAGGCTCTTGCGTCACGTGATAAAGATTTGCGCCACCCTGGCTGATCATGCCCTAGCCACACGCCCTAGCCACATGCCTTAGCCTCATTTTGGAGGCGCGCAACCTTGGAAGGAGCTCTCAGGTGCTTCGCGTGCACGCAATTGTTTTGAGAAGGAGTTTTCGGTTGGTCGCTCGATCTCCAGCCAAATCCCAACAACGCCCCCTCCACGCAAGGAAACGGCATCGCTCCGATAGCAAGGAGATACCAGAGTTCAAAATGCCACCCGGTAAGATCCATTCCCATGTCTTCGTCGTACGGCGGCGCCCTCGGCGCATACACAACTCAGCTAGAACATCGTAGCGATCGCGCGCCAAACACCAAACTTCGGCTTCCCACCTATGTCGCACATTATTTAGGAATAAAACTAAGAATTTCGCAGCATTGAGTGATAACGAAGAGTCGGATCAAAGCGATTTCGCATCTCCTGCGCGCACGACACGCAAGCTATCGGCCAAGTCTCCATCTACGGACGATACGAACGGAGATGAGGACATTCTCAATGGCAATTCCGCAGACGACGGTAGCGAAGGCGAGGAGGAAGGCGAGGACCTTGAAGAGGATATGTACGGTGCTTCATGTCACGCACGACCGCTCGATGCTTATACTTCTCAGATTCATCGTAGAGAAAATCAACAAGCACATCATCGATGAGGACGTACGTGGAATTCGGTCGATCTCGGTTGATTTTTTTCCCTAGCTAACCAATGTCTAGGGTACCCTCAAATTCCAAGTGAAGTGGGAGGGTTACGAAAGCAAAAAAGACTTGACTTGGGAGCCGGAGGAGAATCTTCTGTATGCGCCAAACAACGCGTTTTTGATGATACGGTTACTAACTGATGCTTCTCTAGGGAATCTGCCTCGGAGGTCCTCGATGAATATTTCTCAAGAAAAGGCGGCCGGGACGCCATTTTTGAAGAGACAGAAAAGGCAGCCAAGGGCAAGAAACGCCGCCGAGCAACCAATGGTGCTGCGACACCTGTCACGACAACGAAGCGATCTCGAAAAAATGCCCAACACCCAGCCGAGACCACTCCACCCGTCACGGCTAAGAAATGGAGCCCTCCAGCGGGCTCGTGGGAGGATGAAATCGACACAATCGATGCATGCGAAGACGAAGGTAGTGGCAAGCTCGTCGTGTATCTGATTTGGAAGAATGGGCAAAAGACCAAACACGACACTGGTACCATTTATAAAAAATGCCCGCAAAAGGTTTGTCGCGAGCTATTAATTGGGTCACAACTTTCAATGTTCACTAACATGAATCAGATGCTTCAATTCTACGAGCGTCACGTTAAAATCATCAAAGATGAAAGCAAGGCGGCGATTGAGCAGGCTTAAGGATAGGATCTGACTGTATATGGTTTACCTTTTTGTCGGTCGGGTATGAAGGAAGGGTTCATCAGGATTCGGTTATTTCATTTCCATCCCTGGGTGTTGAGGCGATTTTTATGCACAATTGTGGGAATTTTGATATTGGAAGCAGCGCATACGTTAAGCGACAACGTGCAATATGCGAGCATTGGCATGGCTACCATGAGAAATGCGTCATGGGTTCCCGCAAACAGACGGAAGGACGTTAATGATAACATTGATATCTCCAATTAACAAAACAACTTGAAAGCATTTGGGGCATGTGTTAGCAAGTGAGGTTGTCGCATATGAACAAGCTCGGGTCACATTGAGCTGCAGCGTATAATCCAACTCTTGAATGATTGCCACATAGGTAATTCTCCACTGTGGCCCCAGCACAAGTCGATCCAGTCAATAACTACAATTTCTAAAAGTAAGGATAATCTTCAAACCACCAAGCTATTATCTCTACGAGAATTTATATATTTTAGTTAGAAATGCAAAGATTTATCGTCTTTTTGCAGGAGGACATCCCATGCCGCAAACCGTCTAACTGGCAATCATTTCAGGGTTGTATCGCAGCTAGGCTAGACCTGGGCCATTCAGGAGATGAGGATTCGTATCCAGGGTGTTCATATCCCAGGGCAGCTATCCACAGTCGTCAGAGTCCGAGACAGGGCGAGACGACCAGGACGCAAAGTGTTCGCAGATGACGCGGGAGCTTTGGCCCAATGGCAGACGGCGCAGTGACGTTTCCGCGAGGTTGGGAGGAGAGCCCGAGCTGGCCGCGACGCGTCGGGAAGACTCAGGCCCTTGCAGGAGGGACCCACAGTGGAGCCCTGGGCATCGGTTTTCCAGCGGCTGGGCGCCGGGGTGGGAGGTGTTTCCTTTCCGGAGTGCCTGGCGGGGGTCCAGTGGCCTGGGGCCGGGGGGCCGCAACGCGCGTGGGCACCCAAAACTCTTTCGTCCCAGCCTTGCCAATTTTCACCCAAGAAAAGAGGTGGCGGGGCAGCCTCTTATATCTGAGAGATGTCGCGGGAGCTGCCCAGGCACTGCATTCCTGTCCTGTTTCTTCCCCGTATCTTGTGAATACTCTGCAATACTCTGGAAACACTTTTTTTCTGTGCATCTCAGAAATTTTTTATAGGAGATCACAATTCGCAGTGCTCAATTGCGCAACAACCCCATCACGCACTACACCACACCACTGCAGCTACTTAGCCAAGCCACCTTCGTTGGTCGGTCAACTATCGCAACGTCACCCCGCCAGTCACCAGCATTTATCTCTCCTCCCCCTCGAGCTCCCATTTTCTCGGTACGTTCAAACCTCTCCTATCAACCCCCAACCATACGGTTTGTGTCGCATTTTTCATACTGACTGTGATCCTAGACTTTCCATAACCGAGTTTCCGGAGCACTCTGCAGCAGGCAAACCCCACACCGTCTCACAAGCTGTTCTAAGCCTGTGACACAAAATCTCACCAGCAAAACCGCACTTATTTCCAATCGCCAAATTCCCCCACCGTCACCATGAAGAAGAACGACGTTATCGCCGTCATCATCATCATCCTCTTCATCCTCCTCGCTGCCGTCTCCTTCGGTATCTGGAAGCTCGTCACCGTCGCCAAGACGTCAATGAGCGCGGGCTCAGGGACCAGCTCCAGCGGCACAGAATCGCAGATTGTCGACGAGCCCTAGTCGCTGCTGCTTCTCTTCCCCGCTCTTTTCTCTCTTGGTTTGATTCAACGTATAAACATTTGTTTGCATCTGTTTTTTGGGTTTTCATTCGGCGCAGCGTCTTGGACTTTTGTTGATATGCCTCTGCGCCACGCGAAAAATGACATGGCTAGACGATGAATGGTGATGCAGAATGGAGGTGGCTAATTTGTTGTCAATGCAACATCTTGTGATGGGATCTCATGGGATAATTCGATTGTTGACTCTTGATTCTTGTTTTATGGCATACGATGGGCAAACGGCGTTTTTATGGGACAAAGATTACGGCTATATATGGGAAATGGATCAACGACATAGCGATATGCGTCAAAGACGGACAGAATAAATTTGGGAATCTGAATGATATATCTGAGGTGCATGGCAAAGTGAGCGGCTTTTACGGGCTCTTCACTGTGTTACAGAGGATGTAAATGGGCAAAATCCAAAATGTATAAATTCATCTCAAAACCAAGGTTCGCTCGTAAATTCAAACCTATGTGACATGCTCTCAGTACCATCGCGCCGGGAACGTAGCGAATTGCGATCTATACGATTTTGCCGTCCATTTCAATCAACTCATGAATAAAACTATTCTATAGGATTGTGTCAGCATTCACAAGTTCTTGCTCTAGAGTAGGTGCTTCTTACGGCGGTTGTCATGTTCAGACTTGTTGCCTTTGGCCAATCCATGGGTCGATTGGTTTTCGGCGATTTCACTAGTTTTCGATACCCCGTGGTTACCCTGGACAGGGTTGTGAGATTCGGCAGCTTTTGTGCTGGCCCAGAACATGTCTCCAAAATCTCCTAAACGACAGACGTTAGACATCGCTAAAACGAACCAATATTAGACCTCATAGGCTTACCATTGACATTGATCAAGTCAATATACTTCATTTCGTCCGTTTTTTGGGTAGATCCTGACATTCTTATAGCTTTGGCGGTGGGTGCTGGTGTTGCTTGCGCTGGTACATGTCAAGGACATGAAATGACAATCATACGGGGTCACTTATAGTAAAATTATCGTGCGAGTAATCAGCTGAACACCCTTAGATAATTAAAGGCCTCAACTATGATTCGCATAGTAAATTTCAGCACTGACACTAGTCTCGCCGTGGTTGGGTGGCCTTCTTCGCCATGTTGAGAGAGTGGCCAGGGTCGGCAGCATCCAAGAAACTTGAGTGCGTTGTGCTGCTCTCGCATTCGGGCCCAATTCAAACAGCTGAGACCAGGTTCGCTCTTCAGCTGCGCCATAACATGATTGGGTATCAGAGCAATCTAGTGGGTATATACACTAGCACTTAATTTGCTAATCACATATCTTCTGCAGCCAAGCGATCCATGCAGAGTTAGGCCAGGTCACGCAGGGTTGTATCACACCTGATTCGATGCGATGTAAGCTTCGCCCATTGTGGCCGTGTCTGCCTCGGTGGTCCGCCTCGGCTGCAAAGCCAGAGAGAAGCAGAGAGACATGGCCACTTGGGGGCGAAAAGCGAATGCGCGCGCTCGAAAAGTGCACTCAAATACGCAATCTCCCAACGCGGCACGCAGAGTAGCATATGCTAACACACTCGTGGCCAACGACTAGGCGAGGGGGCTCAACTTGATGCGTTTGGTAAATTTCGGTATTGACACTCGTCTCACCATCCATGCTTAATGGCCTCAATATAGTTAGGTAGCCTTTGACGTCGGTGCCAACATCAGCATCTCCAAATAATTAATGACCTCAACTATGTGCCTTATCATGCTACTGACCTGCATAATTCTTTCTGAGACATCCCGCAAATGCCGCCCTGGGTTCAACATCTGGCGGCTATTCCAAGCACTGCTGAGAAGCCCTCAACCAATGAGCATTATGGCCTCATTGTAACTCTAGAATTCCAACCCGATGTCTAGTAAAACCCTTGCGTTAATAAGAATTCAACGGCAAGTAATGACATTAATAGGCGAGTCAAGTGCAATCTGTAAAGGGTCAGTACATGTTGCCGGTGAACAATTATTAATGGACATGGTGAAAGTGCAGGGTTCTTGTCTCAATCTAGAGAAATAGCCAACATCAGGAAGGTGAATTCAAGCCCTAGGCACAGTACAATCATAGAGATCATTCCACCACATAATTTCTTGAAGTCCCTGCTCTTTCAGGTTGGCCTTGGCAAAGTGCTCTCGCTGAGGACTCCTGATCCGCCGGTGGACTTCAGCTGCCCTTTTCCAACCAAAATATCCAGCCATCTCTCAAACAACCAATCCCACAATCTTGTCATCATTGACTTCGCAGTTGGACTCATTAAAATCACTGTTCATGAAACATGTATCCTTGTCGTTGGCTGAGAAGAGAGTTTCTGCCCCGAGGGAGCTGATGCGGCCATTTGCCAAGATATTTGGGTCCGGAACGACATGGCTGTGAACTTTGCGATCATTGGGGGGCTTGGTAACTCGTAACTGCTGAAGGGTCTGCCGTGCCTGTGCCTCGAAGGATACTTTCTGGTCCTGTGATAGATATGGCCGCGGCATTCAATCCAACACCAGGTAGTCTCTCTTGTACTAGAACTTAACGACTATTGGTATGCAGGGCGGTAAATAGCATGCACATGGACAATCTATGAAGGCGAATTTCTTTCGAAGCGGTCCTGGCGTTTCTAATTGCTTCAATCTCATTTGCATCCTCATACGTGTAGTCAATTTCTGCCTCCTCGTGCTGATGGCTCGACTTGATCATGGCACTACCAAGGGCAAATAGGTCGCCGCCACAGTCATCAGCCAGATGGGGTCTGATGGATTCGGTGCAAAGCTCAAGAACTGAGGCCCAGCACTTCATGGAATCCCCAGACGTGGAATTGACGTGCCAGTATCAGGGCAAAACCTGTCCAGTTTTGGGAACTACCTGCCATAAAGGCTTCCTTACGTATCAATGGGGGTTGTATGAATACCAAGGGTTCTGCTTACTCAAAATGGCCTCAACGAGGCGCACCGCATTGACCAACAGGTGTCCATACCCTGACCAGCCCCTGGTCTTAATGAGCCACTTGTACAGTTTATGCGGGGGAGGTACCCTCCCAGCCCAACAATTTGCTAGGTAATTGAGGTATCTAATGGCCTCAAAGGAAGTACAGAAGCTAAATTGTATCCGTCACCATGAAAGTACATCCGGCGGTCAGCATCAGCATTTAAAGAGGCCGCATGTCTACACAATTCCATGAAAAAGAAAAAAAAAAGAGTGAGCCAGCTTCATTCATCAGAGCTAGGGGGCTCGACCAGCAGCAGCTTTTTGTCCTGCTGCTGGTATTAGCCTACTCTTATTCAAGTCCTTTTTTTCGTCTCAATCGTGAGGGTCTTCCCCTCCTAGTCACCATTCACCAACATCATCAACATGGCCATACGTTTAGCGTAAATAAAAACAGCCCTTGGTGGTCTCAAGGTGTAGATCCTTTCTGCAACAACTGCCAGTCTTTCTACGAACCAACCCACAACCATATTTGCGGTCACAACATCAGAGATTCGATCCTTCCTGATGAGCCAAAGCCTCTCCACGACCACAGTATGTTTCTTGACCCCCGTCTCATTTGGACAGATGGTACGGATGCAACTCTGGCGGCGACATTATGGGATAAGGGCTTCTGTAAAGGAGCAGTACCGTCTTCAAGCCAGGCCTCATCCCCAATTCGTGAATCCGCCACAGAATCAGGTACGCCTTCTACCGATCCACCATCTTCCTCCTCTGACATAGGGGAACATGATGGGGGGACAACCAGCCCGGTAGCAAATACCAATGATGTACCAGTTCATGACGTACCATCATCCCACCGCCGAGATTTCACGCCGCCATCGCCCTCCTCCAGCAGCACGCGCCAGACCATCCAAAACTCAAGCTCAAGAAAGCGATATGCTTGTAAATTTACTGGGTGCAACGCAAAGTTCTCCTCCGAGAAGGACCGTCACAAGCATCACCTCTCTCAGAAGCATCGGCCGGAACTGCATGGATTCAGTATGAACGCACCCCACGACACTCACCAGTGTGGGTGTGGAATGATGGATCCCCGGGCTGACAACCACAAACGGCACGTGAACAAGTGCGAGAAACCCGCAATAACACAGTTCAAATGCGACAATGGTCATTATCATTCGTCCAAAAATGACCATTTGAATAACTTCAAAGACCGAGAAAATGGGTGTGGAAAAAGACGTGGTCGTCCGTTGCGAGTGTAGGCATTTTCATAGAATTTGTACAAACTTTTTTTTTCCTTTTTAAAAGGATGCACTACGTTCCAACCAGTTGCAGAAGACCAAGGTTGTTTGAGATGAAATGCGATGATTAGGGGAGGAAGGCGTACAAGAGCCATCCCAATTGGCGTTAAAGGTTCAGTGAACTCGATTATTAGACACAATGCTCTAATATATTCGCTTACAACGGTTGAGTTGTTACTGTTGCTATTATAGTATTTTCGTAGGGTCTTAACTGGCCCTGATAGGTGCTGTAATCACGGTGTTTATGTGCTCCGATTGACTCTTGACACCATTTTTCATTCCTTAGGACTCACAAGAGCTTCTTCAGTGAGATCAATACTTCTCTTGCAGTCGCAAACTATCTCATCCAGCACTTGAGAATAACATTTCCTATAGGGAGGTGCTTAAGTTTGGGGAACTTTTCCGCCTCAAAGTTCGAATACATAATCCGCTCTTCCCAGTCGAGCCTATCGTCAATCTGGTCAAACCTTCCTAGTGTTGTTTTATACGGCCACCCCCAGTAAGAATGACGTAGAAAATTGTACCCACCCCGAACATGTCTAGAAGCATGGTTGACTCATTGTTGAACACGGGGCTGGAGAATTGAGATCACTTTACAATCCTAGAATGGTGAGCGTGTCTCTTGAGGATTTGTCGTTTGACGAAACAAGAATTGGCAACCCGTTTATCAACTTCGGTTTTGCCCATATATAATCAGCTGTTTCACAACCACGCCCTGGGAAACGCGCTCGATGAGACATGATGAGCCAATGTCTCCGAACGAGTTAGTACTCCAACGTTGAGTCCACATCTGAGATCAATAACACTTCATTTTTTGGTGTTTTCCCTGCAACCTTGTACAACGTTAGTGCATCAACTTCACTCACTGGTGAATTGAGAGCTGCGAAACATGATTATGACAAATATACATGTGAAAATGGCATGTTTCACACACCGCCCTCCCTTATTTTTTTTCAATATCTAAGCCCAGGCGTTTTGTCACAGACCAGGTCAATTGCCCAATCACAAAAAAGAAATACAATATCATGCTTGGCTCGCAGTGATTTTTCGCAATCAACAAAGGCATTGATTTCTTTGTCACCAAGAGTTCAGTTAACAACAATGTATATAATGCTTCTTAGCTGCCTCCTGGCCAAAAGCTTATTCGCACAACATTCTCGGATATTACACTCTACACATTCGCTATTCACTGACTACACGAGAGTATAAAATCTAGTACGCCAAAGCTTGAAAATGGGCATTGCAGCTGGGTCCAGTAACACACAAGGGAAGTCCCCGTTCCACGAGTATCCTTATGGCTGTTTGTTCCCTCCGAACTTCATATATGATCTGCCCAACAACCCAATGCTAGACAAGTCAAGCCCCGAGTACCGAGAGCGATGCAGCAGAATCCTTATTACCCTAGAGGACGAGATTGCCAGGTATCATCGGGCACACGACAGTCTGAAGAGGGAGTACGTCGAGATTGTCGGCCAGATTGACCAGCTGCAGTGGAACCTGCACTACCTCTATACGCGCGGCGAACCGCTGCCTCTTGATCCAGCCTCCCCGGTGCTCCTCTGGGAAGGATACGGGCTCATTGTGAAGCAGTTCCACAAGCTGTTCAATGAGCGAGCTAACTGCGAAGAACAAATCCGGGTTTGCCGCGGCGCGATCGAGCAATACAATCGGTTGCTCTCGGCGGGCGTTCGCGACGTCATGCGCTCCAACAACGAGTCTACCTTCTCGCGGGTGCAGAGCTCGTGGATGGCGGCCGAGTTTGACGCTATTGAAAGGAAGCAGTACAACGACATCCGCTGCACGCCAGCCTGGGATCAGAGAATGTCGAATATCATGGAGAAACTTCGTGTTTCACCGTGATGCAGACGTAGTTCATGTCCTTTGGAGATTCCACTATCTTGACAAGAACCTGAACACTCTTAAACTAACGGTTCTAGTGCTTTAGATCTATCAAGTGGTAGGTAGGATCAGCCTAGGTAGTGAATTAACAAATTTAATTCGTGTTGGAAGCATGCTTGTTCAAAGTAGATTTACGAGTTGATAAGCTAATAACTTTCGCAGGTGATGATGCTGTGTTGTATTTTCAGTTGGAGCCTAACAACTCACCCGTAAAAGCGTAGAAATTTAATTTTGATTGTGGAAATTTAGTATTAACAACCTGCGCAACCTCCTAGTAGCGTGTTGATAAAGATGGATTGCCAAATACAAGTAATGTCGAGATTTTGGCGGCATACCCTATACCCAATCTTAACTAACACTACCTGCATTGATGCGTTTTACGACTCAAGAACCCAGCATCGGTCTATAATCGCTTAATTTTATGCCTATTATTAGAAATGATGAATCGTGTGATCGCCGTTTAGGTTTCCTTATGTCACTGTGAGATCGCCGCATCTGCAACACGACTGATTACGCAGCACCCCAAGTTTCAAATGTCAAACGAGTGAATTATTGCAGCCATCTCAGTCTATAACGTTTCCCAAATCAAGACAATCTAACCTTAGTATCCTTAAAAAAAATCATTGCAACGTAGAGGCAGCCTATTTCCTAATCTGTTGCCACCTGTCCTTGAGTCCATGGAGGTCCTTCGTGTGCTAGCTGGAACTGACATTTTGACCTCATTCGTATCCCATGCTTGGTAAAAAAAACTCTTGCATGTTTGGGACTAAAATGTCGTAAAAGAAGCGGTTTTACAACCCTTAGGCCCAAACAACCGTTCGACGGGGGATAAATGGCAATTTCATAGGCGCGATACCTCGGGTTTGTGGAATGCTGGTCTTCAGGTGTGTTAGTAAGAGAGCATCCGATTCCGAAGCACACATACCTCATTGACGGGCACAAAAATGGGCCTCGGGGCATCAGCCGGGAGGGTATCGTCGGTCTGGCGCTTCATCTGGCCCGTTCGGATATCGAGGGGAACAATGGCAACACCTGAATGTTGCTGTTAGCCGTTGCAGCTTTTGTAATTTGCTGTCGGGTTATTGACCATTGGTAGGCAGAGATGCGGTCAAAGAGGCAAGAGAGACGAGGAGGAAGCCAAAAACTGCGGTGGTCTTCATCGTGGCGAAGGAGTGCGTGAAAGTTCTTTAGGATTGATCGGATGATGTCTCGAATTGGACTCTTCAAAAGGTCCAGTTGATCGTAATGGGATTGTGAGCGCAGCTCTAACGGTGAACAAACTTATTTAATCTTACAGACTATAAAGAAACAAGCTAGAAGGAGTGAGTACAGATAAATGACATGTGGATGAACTCTCTTGGGTCAGATCGAGGGCCACCTATATATGTAGACTTCTTGTCCATCCCTGCTTCGAGGGTGCTCTTGAATACGCGGCCCCATCCCCCGGAGAATGCAACTCTGCGAGCTCCAGAGTCAGCCCTTGTAGTTGCGGACGAGCCCCTACTCTTGGCGAAACGTCGCGCTGCAGGCATCGTCGCAAATCGCTGCTGCACTCGCTGCATGAACCGCCTGGCTAAAAGTCACAGAGGCCATCGGATCTGGACCACCCGGGAGCCCTGCCCTGGATGCTCTGCAAAGCTTGGACTTGAAATATTTCACCGCGACCCGGGCTTGATGAGCCTTGTGGCTATTGGCGTTGCCGGCTTGTGGTTTCGCCGTCATATCCTAACCAGAATGAATCTTGGTAGTATGGCGAAGAGGCTGAGAACTAAAGGATCAATATCTGATTGGACGTCTATTTTTTTATTTAAACGATCTGTGTGCGCTTCTGAGAACCAAGGAGAGTGATAGATGACAGTCCATCCTCTTTAGCTTGTGAAGGATCATGCCACTTGCTGGCTTGATTGGTGCCCTCGACCCAGGCGAGAGGCAAATCGGAGCCAAAAAATAAGTCTATTTGAACTAAAAAAAGAGACGGGCAGCTCGCAAAGCCCTCGCGAGTATGAGATAGAAGTTCAGCCCCTCCCCCCATACGACGGATTAAGCTCCGCAATCCCTGCAGATCTCGCCCCCCCACCCCCATCTTACACGGGACGTTCCAGCCCGGTAGTTGAGCTACGCGAGCGACCGTCTCTCCCAATCAGTGACTCTGGTGTGCCACTTGGCTCTCCCAAACCGGAACCTGGCCCCGGGGCCAATCGCAGCGCAGCATCTAGCTCGGTAAGCCGTGAATCGAAACCGCCAGAGTTGAGGGAGGGGAGCTTTGCAAACGGCGTGTGTCGCCGATCAAGTCGAACGATGCTCACTTTGTGTGTGTCTGTTTTCTTCTTCCTGTACGGTTTGATTGACGGGAGCCGCGGTGCTCGCTTTGGGAGGCTCGTTGTTTCATCTTCCGAGAAGGGATGGGGGAGTGACGCGTTCTCACCATCAAGGCCCATAGCAATGATGATGAAGGCGGTACGACGTTTAATCATAATTTGAATTTTAGAGTAAGAGCTAACAAAAGCATATTATATAGCATCTAGGTATTGTTTAATTATTTCGTTATGTTTGGCGGTAAAGTTTGGCTGCTGCATTGTGGCTTTTGCCGCCTGCTCCATGCTGCCATCAGAACACAAGGCACACATTGCAAACATGTATTCCTGGATATCCTTGCGACAAATGACTACAAAGTGACCGAATTCTATGTGAAAATAATCACGCCGCGCTGTATTTTGCGTTGAGCTTCTTTGATGCTGTATCCAATGTCTATCAATGCCACCCATATCCCTCTTTTCTTTCTCATCTAGCTGATCAAGGTATCATGATTGCTCGCTCTTGTTGTGAACCTCAAAGCCCACCCCAGATTGTAATGCGTAAATGGCCAAGGAGTTTTTTTTCGTTGTTATGGCATCGTTACCAACTCATAACTCCGCGGCCTCTGTCAAAGCCTCCTCTTAATTGGCTCTCGGGCTTGACAACCTTTCCGCGTAGCACAGTGTACTTGATGAGGTTTTCACAGTCTTCGGGTTTCACACGTGCAAGCCATATGCACTGATCCGCACCGACAATGGTTTCTTCGTCCTTCTTTTCTGTTTCCTCTCCGCTGGCTTCTGATTTTTCGCCATTGGTCGTACCATTGGTACCGTTTGTACCGTTTGTACCGTTAGTACCGTTGGTGCCGTTGGAAGTCTCTTCGCCGTTGGTTGCCGGCGCATCCAGTCCAAACGCATTGGGTCGGCGATACACCATGACATTTGCCGAGTACTTGTGTCCGCCGACATGGTTAATGAAGTAGATGCCAACACCGCCAGGTCGCTCGTCGTCCATGTCTCGGAACAAACCCAAAGGTCTCAGGTGTCGCTCAAATTCCTTGCGTAGCAGCGGTGCGCTCTGGCCGCAGCGGGCATCTCGGGTCTTGTGGCTGCACATGAGGATGACGGCGTTGTGGGGGCAGTTGGCTGTCAACAGAGCGGGCACGTTGTCGGGATCCGGAGAGGGGAGCGACTTCGGGATGGAAAAGGGTGTGAGGGGATCGGTGCTGGTCGGGGCCTTGGAGACGATTTCGGAGACGAGCTGTGCGGCATTGCGAGGGTGGACGTTGTGGATGAGTGTAAAGGCGGGGAGGAGGAGGACGGTAGCGGGCTCGGAGTAGTCGCTGGTGCCGGTGGGAGTGGGCATGTTGGAGGCGGAGAGCTTCATGTTCTGGCATGTTTCGTTAGCAGCTGCGTGTGGTCAAAGTGGTGAGAGGGACTTACTCCGTTGGTGGGCTTGGGCGCCTTGTCGACAGCCTCCATGACACTGCCCTTCTCGTCGGCCACATCTCTGACCCAATCCGCCTTGTTTGTGCCTACGATCAGATGCGTGCCCCACGCCTTGATCTGGCCGTACAGGACATCGTCCTGCTCGATTTTGAAGTTGCGCGGATAACGCACCGTGCAGCCCTCGCAATCGTGCAGACAGTCGTCGCCGTCGACAGCAGGGTCCGTCTTGGGGAACAGGTCGGTGACGGAGGGCGGCGCGGGGCCCTTGCTGCCGCCGCCGAGCAGCGATGTTGCGAGCGATTTCAGTGTAAAGGCCATTTTCTGCTTCACCGGCATGCGCTGGACCGAATTCGGAGGTTGTGAGGTGGAAGTCGCCATCGTGGGCTCGGCACCGCCTAGTGGGGGGGCAGTTATATAAAGTTCTGAGGGGAGGGACCACCAAAAACTTGGCAGATCGGGGTTCCGAATGGACTCCGAGAGCTATCCACCTGTGTCTCTGCCAGACCGGCAAGGGCCCGGGAACAAAAAATTCGGTTCGGCCGGCGGGATGCCGCTGGGATTTCTCTGTGCTGGCTGCTGTGCGCCGAGTAGCGCGCGCGAATCAATGTGGAAATGCGCGGCGGGATCCGGCAAGTGGGGGAGAACTGATTGGCTCGATCGTCGCAGATGAAGCACGCCAGAGGAGGAATGCAAGAAAAAAGCAACAATGTCTGATTGATAATGCAGGAGTGACAGGGTCGGGGGAGTCGAGGGGGCAGCTACGAGCAGTCTATTTACGTCTATTCCACGGCCTTGAGCGCGCGCGCACCGGGCTCGTAATAAATACTAAATGATTCTCCGTCGCTAACAATAAGCCGAGAGACTTTGTATATGCCCGTACCCCTTCCTCGCTGTTTTTCGCCCTCCTGCATGTTAATTTACAGAAGCCGCCTATCTCCGAGACCGAAAAAAACGGCCAACGCGCGCGCGCGCCATTACGTCGGTCAAGCCCCTCGTCCAAACCTTGGGTAGTTATCAGATCTAGGCCCTTCCAGCCAATCACGGTGCGTCCTTGTCATGCTGACTACCACTGCCGGTGCCGACCCCTCCCCCATAATTTAGTGGGCCGGCCTCGCTGCGCGAGTCCATGGCGCCTGGGTTGTCATGATGCCGCAGCTACTTACGTAGTCCCCCGCCTTCACAGCCCCTGCGGCTACTGAGCACTGGCCAGAGGGCCACCAGGGTGCCTATTCTGTATTATCTCGTATGACGACGCGCTTGTCAATCCGCCATTGCTGCCTGCTCCATTGGGCAGCCTTACACGTCGGCGTCGGCCTCGGGCTTGTGAATCCTACGCCATGATCCGAACGTTGCATTGCTAATGGGGGGGTTCTTGTTGTGAAGGATGCTACGCGTGACGTGACTGGGCGGGGGGATGACTCCTGCCACCCAACATTTCTTTACTCCGCGAGCATCTCGGAGTTGAGTTTCTCCTTGCTCACCATTTTGCTTGACAGAAGCATGAGAGTGAGAATATGCATGACGTAGAATAAAAATTGGAGAATAAAATCATTAACCTAACCCATTATTTAACTTTATATAGATCCATTTCTTCTGATCTGACGAAGGGATCTTGTTGGGTGCCCAATGTGTGCCTGGTACCATTTGCTACACCCGTCCATATCCTGTTATTGGACATTTCAGACCACCAAATATTTGAGAATAAACTATTTATTATAGTGCACCTGCTCGAACTTAGTACAAGTGATTACCGACCTAGAAATTTTGATTGATCTTTCATCTATAGATCACAACAGGCCCACACACCCGTCTCCAGTGACCCACTTCAAAACTTTTCATGGTCCCAGCTGTGGGGTCCGTCGTGATGGCTTCAAAATGAAAAATATGGACTCGCACCGTCAACCAATAGGAGCAATTGGTCGCATGGCCCAATGGCAAGGCGTCTGACTACGAATCAGGAGATTGTGGGTTCGATCCCCACTGTGACCTCTCTAACCTTCCTTTTCTTTTGCTGCGAGCTGCTCTCGTAGGCTGTTCTTTTTGTTGACGCTGCAGATGACGAGAACGTCTACTGATTCGCTCTTTACCCAATCACATGCGAGCTACCGAAGAGGAATAGCCTCTTGATCAATGCCCCACTCTATATGCTGGCGACATGAGTTCCTACCATTCCTTGTTGACTTGGGTCGCAGTAATCAGCTTCTGCATTAATGCCCGAGTTTCAATAGCTCGGGTCCTTTTTGTTCATGTACGGAGGCGCTTTGAATGTAAATACAGCCAATATGGAACAACCGTCTCTGGTTTTACGTTTAACCGATTTCCGAAAACCCATGTATCGGGCACCAACTGTTAGGAGTTCGTAGAAATCGCCTATTGACACTAACACGAAGATTCTACGTGAACGCTGACAACTTCAACTTCCTTGGCAATGTTGCCCGTTGAAAATGTTGCTCGACACACGCCGCTTTATTCCGGCGCCATGGGCGCCATTTGTTTTCCCCTTGTTTGCGTTCTGGGGATTTCTGTTCATTCATCGGGCTAAACAGGACAAATACCTTCCACCCCCTCCGGGACGACACGACAATAAGTCTGGCGAACCCACCGATTTCATAAATGAAGACGCTGCCAATACCCGTGGCACCCAAGACGCGTCGGAAAACTTCCCTCCCACAGAGGAGCAGCTGGAGGAATGGATCGAGACCTTCATTGATTCTATTGATGAGGATGTGGTCTGTCGTCTGGCTTCTGAACATAACGGTCAGAAACCCTGCGCCATCGTCAAACAAGAAAGAGGCAGCTTCAACGTATGCTTTTTCGTCCGCTTCAGTGACGATGATATGACATGGGTTGTGAGAGTCCCACTCGAGCCCGTCGTTCATAATATGTGGGACAAAGTACAGAGCGAGGCTGCCACGATGCGGTCAGTGTTTCTCCGATCCCCTTTTCTTGGCAATAACTAACAAGAATGGACCAATAGATACATAGAGCATAACACAAATATCCCCGTTCCGCATGTCCGTGCATATGGCGAATCTAGAGAGTTGATAAAAGGCGGCTCTGCGGCACAGGCCTTCTTGATCTACGACTTTATTACTGGCCAGCCGCTCAATATAACAATGCTTGCGAAGGCGAAAAAGGACCGACGAGACCAGTTTTACGGTGACCTCATCGAAATCCTGGCACAGCTTCGCAAGCTGGAGTTTCCTGTAGCTGGCTCCTTGATGCCAAACCCAGACAAGGAATCAGAACCTCGTGTGGGTGGTCTTCTGTCCATGGCTGCAAACGAGCTCCAGCGATGCCGCCGGGAACAGAGAGGCTTGAAAACCTTCACCTCTGAAAAACAGTATATGGATTATCAATTTCACATCCTATCCGAGACTTATCGCCTGCCCACCGAAGAGCTTGACCCTGAGCAGGTGCAGATGGAATTATTTGCACTTGACAGCCTGCGAAACCAGATTCGCAAGATGCCCGATTCAAAGCGGCCTGATGGCTCCTTTGTGCTGGCCCATCTGGACCTGAGATGCGGCAACATCATTGTCACCGAAGACTTGCGCATTTGCGGCATCATAGACTGGGAGTTTGCAGGCACGGTACCGCGGCATCTGTTCACGCCGCCGCCGTGGATCACAGGCTACAACCTTGCCGCAGTTGCGGCGGTTCCGCACATCCACACCGAGTTCCTCCGGGTCCTAGAGGCGAAGAGCGTAGCATCTAGGGACTGCGCCAATCTCAAGGACGGCTGGGAGCGCGTACCGGAGTTGATGCTGCCCATGGCCCAAATATTCCGCCACCCTTCCAGTCTCATGCATATATACTACAACTTCATTTTCCCCAAGCTCTTTCAAGGCCATCGCAGGAAGGTGGTCTTTGAGTTTTTCAGACGTCAAGACATAGTAAACACCCTTGGAGTGGCGGCCAAACATCGAATGGAGGAATCGGAGCGTTATATTCAGTATCTCAAAGATCAAGGGCTATTTGTTGATGATGAATAAGTTCAAGCGACCAAGGTGGAAGAACTGAAGAAGAGAGCAAAGCAATAAAACTACGTTATTCCTGTACCCATCATCCCTGTAAGTGCCACTCCTTTAAGCTCCGCTCTTGGATTTGCAGCTCGATTAATTTTTGGATACTGCGGTTGGATCGCCTCCCTTGTCCCTACGAGCTCCTGCGCTTCCTGAGCTGGATGCTTGCTCGACGAGGTCCACCGTACACTGCTATTCCTCTTCCTTCTTCTGAGTATTCTGCAAGAACCCGCTAATGCGCTTCTGAATCTCCTCGATCTCTGGGATCTTTGCCTGATGTTGGTTGATGCCCAACAGTCGCTGGCCAACCGGAGGCGAGCTGCACTCTCTCCGCAGCGTCGGCCCCCCACGTTGGTCGCAAGCGTCTCTCGGGTTGTCACAATGACCCAGTTATAACCGTCTCGATTGTCATTACCCACTGATCCTCCTCTCAATCAAGGACCCGCCATGATGCAGCCAGTTGTGTGAATGCGATTACTTATGTACCATTAACCCAATGCTACCTGGGGAGTTATTCCATGGCAAGGGAACAGCCGCTCCGGAGTCGATGAGAAGTTAGGACTGCCTTCTGAGAGAAGCTATCCTCCCTCAGTGGAAGAGGAAACCTCCAAAGGATGCCGATTCTTCCTTCGGCTATTTATATCACGAACTCCCTAAATACTTTGGCTTGTCCTCATAAAATGACTGCGAATCGTTGAACCTGATTGAACACATAAGAGTCATGCTAGGAAACCTAGCTGCATATTTCGCTATATAGGTATCAATCAGAGACTACTGAATCAATAATACAAATGAATACATGCATACACGCTATTTTCTTGTTCGTGCCAATGGCGCCAATTGTGGTTGCGCTATCATCATCGGCTCGGTTATAACCATTTAGACATTCTTTTTCCTTGCCTCGTTGTATTCCTCGTCTTCACTCTCATCGCTGGCATCCTCCTCTCCTTCCGTCTTGCGTCTTCGTACCTTCATAGCCTCCCTAATCTTGCGGGAAGCCTCATCGAAACCACCCGCCGAGTCCAACGTTGTGAACCCGCTGACAGGGAATCCTCCTGATCCAAAAGCACCACCAATGCTGCCAGAACGCGATCGACTGCGCGCACGGGACGGCGGCCGAGTCGAGAAGATGCCCACTCTTCCGATGTTGCTAAACGAGTCGTTGCGGGGCAGAGCACGGCTGGATTGCATGGTGCTTCGTCGAGATAGAGGGGGTGGTGTCTCGGGATCAAAGCCAGTGCTCGATTGGTCGCTATCACGACGTCGGCGAGCCTCAGGCGATGTAGGGTGACCCTCCGTCTTGAAAAAGTCGGGCACAAGTCGGGCCTTGTCAAAGTCATCAAACATCTCAGGTCCAAGCGTGTTGATGAGCTCTGTCACTTGAGAGCTCAACTCTGCTCGCCTCGCTCGTAGCTTCTGAATGTTGTAGCCTGATGATGGCTGGAGACACAGAACAAGAGGCCGCAACGACTTGAAAATATCCATACCGACCTCACCAAAGCGCAGCGCCGTAAATGTGATACCGACCATGAGAGGCCAGACCAGGATGTAAATTACCCAAAGAGGGACCCATTCAGGAACACGGCCCCAAAGCCGGTCATGCCATACCTTGAGGACGAATAGGATAGTGTAGAAGTGATACAGCATAGGGGCGAGACCCATTGCAATCAGAATCTTCCAGGTTGCCATGACATCGCGGCCTCGAATCTTGACAGTGGAACCCGCCAGCGCAGTCTTGGCCTTTTGTTGGCTGATAAGCTTTGTGGCGACGAATACGGGCGAGAACAGGAGCAGGCCAGGCACCGTGCCAATAAAGAGGATGATGAGCTTGATGGATCGGAAGATGAAAAGGAAGATGACCTTGAGAAGCGACATGCGAGCATACTGAACTTGGTGGTCCTTCAGGTTAAGGTAGCGTAATCGAGAATTGTACTCCTTTACGCCCTTGGAAAGTGCAGAGACACGCTCATCATCCTTGTACCGCTCGTAACCCATTGCCAGTCTCCTGTTGAGTTCAACTACAACAGGGAGGGGCAGCTTCTTGCCGGTGGGGTTGTAAAGGCGGCGGGCGGCCTGGATCATCATGAGGGTATCATAATCGGGTGCCGAGACAGTGACCGAGTTGAGCGCCTGGTACACAGTATCGAGGACCTGGCCAATAGCTTCACGACGCTGGTTGTTGCGGTACAGCTCAACGAGGTGGCGGGGAATCTCAAAGGGCGCACCGAATTCAACAACTGCGCGCGAGCGGAACTTGTGGGCGTGGAAGTAATTCATGCCCACAGGCACAATCTTGAGACCACAGTCTGGGTCCTCAGCTAAAGTGCCCAGCGCCATGATGGCGACACCAGCCTTGAGGGGCAGCAGCTCGGTGCGGTCATGGCTACCGCCTTCGGGGAAGATACCAATGCAGCCGTTGTTGAGCAGGCGGTTAAAGACTGCCTCGTAGACCTTGGTCTGGTCGATATGGGGTGCCAGCTTGTACTTGGTACCCTGATAACCTGGGGCGGAGCCCTTCAGCTCCTTGTTTGTAAAGTTGCCGTTCTCATCAATGTCGTCGCGGCCCGTTAGCTGCTGCAGAGCAAGCTTGCCCTTGAAAGGGCGCTTGATACGGAGCTCCTCAGGACCGAGAATCTGGGCAATATCAACACTGGCGCCTGTGGTCTTCTTGCCGGGGGGCAGGAAGAGCATGCCCTGGACCTCGCCCTCACCCTGACCAAACTTGGTGCCAATACCACGGACAAGAGTTGGGTCGTTGATGGGGTCGGGGAGGTAGACGGTACCCTTGGCGGGCCTGGCGGAGTCCTGGGCGCGGCCGACGGGGACGGATCCAACCTGGCGAGAGCCCCAGCCGATGAAGCCGTGGACAGATTTCTGGGCGATGAGGAGCGATACTCGACGGTTGGCTTCATTGCGGAGGGTTCGCTGGAGGATAAGGGCATCGACAAACTGCAAAATGGTGTTAGTTTACATTTTAACAGGCTATTGAAGCGACGCAGTCTTGGAATTGGTGCGCCAAGCTTGGGGGGGAAAAGACAGTTTGTGACTGACCTGATTAGCATGAGGGGCAGCAACGAACAGCACTGGACCAGACTGAGGGACGCGCCAGGCGCCGCGGGGCACGACCTCGCGGAAGAACATGTCGACAATGTTGCCGACGGTATAGAGAAACAGGTCATATTTCCAGTTGACCATGGGATAGAGCTCCTTCTGGGCGGCAGGACTGGTGACGGCCTGGGACGTCGAGTCCTGCGCCGCAGGGTCCTTCTTCTTGTCAGCCTGGGGAGCCATGGCGGGCGGACGAGTATAAGTCTAAACGAAGAGAAAAAGAAACCCCGGAAACGACGGTAAGGATGATCCAAGACGCAGACCAGGCGGTAGCAGGGCGACCTCGACTCGAGAACTCCTTTGGCTACGCGCGCGCAGTGCTGGCGTCGATGACGATGGTGGAGCGAGTGTGTAAACCCAGGTTCCAGGCGTGGCGGAGGACCGAGTTTTTGGGGGGAGGAGAAAGAGCTCGAGAGGAGCTGGGGCTAGGATTCCCTGGGTGGGAACCGGGCACCGGGCGTGGGACTAGGGCCTGCCAACGGCTGCAAAAGCTCAACCTGGAAGAGGAGGGGCGCGACCTCTGTGCCAAAAGTGCAAGGGGGTGTAATAATGTAATTGCGGCGACTCAATGAGAAGGTCCCAGTTCGCTGCCCGTGCAGTGTCTCGGCGCCTACTACATGTGTGCTGTACGGACTGGTGTGAACTGGATCGCGGCTGATTGCTGGACGAGTATTATAGGTAGGTTGCCGCTGATGGCTTACTTGTCACTCCCGCACCTTGGTCTGGCTTATTGTACTTTGGCCGCTTTATAAACAAACTCCGCCCGAAAACACACACAGTGTCTAATCAATTAGCCGCTAAAAGAAAATCTCCAGATAACAAAAAAAAAAAAAATTCTTGCCTCCTCCCTTTGGCTGCACCCAAGAATGTAAGGTGATGAGAGAGGAGATCCCGTCGAAGCCGGGGGCGATTGTTCCCGGCTGCTGTTTCTCGGTTCGGCTTTACGAACCATCATCACCCCACGCCGCCGGAGATCGAAGACGGATACAGGCACTGGATCCATTTTTGGCCCGCCAAGGATTTCTGAGCTCGGAAGTGTTTTGTTTTTCTTGTTGTCAATTTTCTAATTTTTCTCTGGCCACACGTGGAGACAAGCATGTGATGTTGCCAAGCGGGCGGCGAGATGAGCACCTGTAATTACTCGCCGCTCACGTTGCGCGATACCAAACCTTGATGGCATTTACACGCTCGCCATAGCTCCTTGGCGCCTCCGTGTTTATCAAGCTTGCCCAGACTACAACATCCCCCCCCCCTCTATCTGCCCTCTGTTTGGTGAGGAATGTTTCCTCATCCTTCCCCAACCCTCGTTTCTTTTAGACGACTCACATCTTTTGCAGCCCGCCAATCACATGCCCGCCCTCCCACCCACATGCTGCACCCGTCCCAGCTGTAACCCTGGTCTCCACGCTCAACACGGCCTCGCTCATTCGTCACATGCAACCAACGGCTGCATGTCTCTCTTTTCTTCATCCCTTCTGCACTCCAACTCTCTGCTGCGCTCTGCACCGCGTACCGGCTGGGTGCTGCATCTGGGCCCAGGCTGCAGCACCGCTCAAGTTGGGGAAAAAAGGTCTTGACCGGGTTGGCTGCTGGCAAGTCCCTCTGCCTATCAGTAGCCACCGCCCCTAGTCTGATGCTCTAGCTTCCCCGACTGTGGCACGGTGGCACCCGATGCACAGTCGCGTCCCCAACAAATGCATGCACCAAGCAAGTTCGCCTCCGGACTTTTTTTTTTTTGGTTGAGTTAACAGAGTTGTGCCATGGACGAGCGGAACTCCATGAGGGAAAACCCGCACCCCGTAGTATCCTAGGTCAAATGGAAGTCGCCCGAGAAGCGATTCCGAACATTGATGCCGTAGTTTACCGTCTGCCCGTTGGATGAGCTTCCCCTCCTCTGGCGTTATCTGACGTCATCGACGCTATTCGCACTGGCCAATAGCTTGAGCCGGTGCAAGTCCAGACATGCACAATCGTCTCTGATAAGACACCTGGAACTGGCGCTAAACACTATCCCTCAATTCATACAACACTAAAACTTGGCTATGCTGCTGGTGCTAGTCGCTATGCTCATTACGCCCTAATAATCCCGATAACGGTATTCGTCACTTTCTGCCTCGTCGCCGGTTCTTCTTCTCCGGCACGCTTGCAGTTCCTCCCTCAATTTCCCCTTCCTCTATCTTGCCCTCGTTCTCCAACTCCTTTAGCTTTTCCTGTCCCGAGATGAACATGCTCAAATCCCGATTCATTTCTTTGAGGTCTGCGTTTTCTGCACGGAGCTCTTCCACCTGTTTCACCATGGTCTCGTGGTCTGTGTTGAGATGTTCGATTCGTTTCATGAGCCCTTCATTGAGTTTCTTTTCCTCTTGAAGTGACGTGCCGAAGTTGCGTGCCAAGTTTTCGCTCTTGCTTGCTTTGTTGCGTTCCCGAGCCAAGTCCTTCTCCAATTGAGGTATGGTTTCTTTGCTGAGGGCATTGTACTTCTCCTCGAGGAGGACCATCTTTTCCAGCGCGGTTGTTGCTTGTCCAGCTGCATCCTCGGCCACGGCTGACGCCTTGGACGCCTTGTCTACCGCCTTGCTCAGCATCTCCTCGTAGTACGCCCGCTGTGATTCGAGCTGGCTTGTGATGAGGTGTGTATACTCCAGCCCAATGCTTTCAAGTTTTGCCCTGGGTACCACATCTTCATCTTCATGGTATCCATTCTGCCCGCTTCTACCAGGGAGTTCTACAACTTTGCCATCGCCCTTATCGCGGATGAGCCGATGAACCCACATGTCCCCGGCGTAGTCCCACACATGCTGTGTTTCGAGCTCGAGGGAAAAGCTGTGTGCTGTTTCTTTCCAGTGATCTTTGGCGTGGCCTCCTTTGTACCGCCCGCATCCCACGTAACCGCAAATGAGGCAGATCCATAGGTCATCGGCGCAGTCGCAGATGGTGCACAAGTTGGACACGTGCGACCCAAACGGTTGCGTGTAAGGATTCGAGGGATCAATGCTTTCTCCTGGTGAAGTATTTGTAAAACGACAAACCGGACATCCGGCTCCTTTCCAGTTCTGGAGGCAAGTGCAGTGAAACACATGAGAACATGGAATTGTCATCAATCCGTTCGTTTCATCCATTCGTTCTAGGCAAACGGGGCAGGTTGGTAGCTCGACGAGATCGGGGGTTGGCGGAGGGAATGGTCGGAGGCTGCTTGACATGCCGCCTGGGGACGACAAACCAGCCAGGTTCTGGCTGGGCCTTCTTCTTGTTGGAGTCTCGAAGGTGATTGTCTTGACAAAGACGACATGGCATATCTGGGGCTAAGATTGATTAGTATTAAGCGTGATATGCCAATAATGGTTGAGGGCTTGTATAGCTTACCTCCATCGCGTTGAATACTTTGCCGTCAAACTCTCGTCGCCATTGTTTCGCTCGACGACCCTCGCGAAATTTGAGAAGAACAAGATATCTGCTCATCTTGGAAGTCATAACCATCCGGCAGTGGCTAATATCATCCCTCCACTTCTCGCCTACGAATCCCAAAAAGTCGCCTGGAGTCATGTATGCCGGAACTGCTGGGATGCAGAGTGTTGTGCACCCATCGTCATTTGAGGTTTCCTCTCCATCATCTTCCTGCTCTGTCGTGCCCAGATTTTCCGTCTCTTCGCCATCCCGGTAAAAATGTACTATACCCCATCCCAGCTCTGTATTTTTGGTCTCCAAGGGCATATACTTTGCTTTTGTCGCTGTTCCAGCACCTCCGAATGTCGGCCCTAGCGCGGGCGCCGCTGAGGGCCCCGGCCGACTTCCCTCGCCAGACATTAGGATGCCAGTGCTCAAGTCAAGAGTCTCGAGGCTCACTCGCCCGAATCGCCAATCTTGTGCCGCAGTCTCTGGCCGTATCGCGGCGGCGGAAGATGGAGGTGGCGAGCTGTTTGCCCTCTGGAGCCACTGTCGTTCTGAGACTATCTCGATCTTGCGCTCGGCCTCCGTGGAAAGTTGGCGCGGGGCTGCCCCGCAGTCTATCACGCTTGGGGTGGAGGATGTAGAGCCGTGAGCGATCGGTCGCGCTGGTATGGGACGACTGTGGTGGGATTCCGGCGTATTCGTTGGGATTCGGTGCAGAGCTTGCCTATCGGATCGAGGGTGGAGGGGAAACTCGTCAAAGACACTGGCATCGGGAGGCGGCAGCCAAGTGTTGCCGTCAGCTGCGGTGGTAGGCCCGTCTGCAGTCGGGGTCGGGGTTGGATATAACTCGAACTTGACGTGGTAAAAATACGACGGCATGGCCTGAAGCCCTAGCCTGCGGATCAAGGGATGCTGGTTAGTAGTTAGGTCGTGTGAGCGAGGGTGCTGCTGGAGGAAGTTGTCTGTATTTGGTCGGTAGGATGTCAATAGGCCAGACAGTGGCGAAGAGATAGTACAAATATTCCCGCCTAGTGTTATTAAGGAGGCAGAAAAAGGTAGGCGCGACAAAGTTGAGGCAGGAACCCGTACAGGTTCATCATCTCCGACAAGCAGTAGGAAGATTCAGATTACCTGGAGGGACTCGATCTGAATTTGCGCTTCCACTGGGTACATGTTTTTGCGTGCGCAAAAGCGGCCCCACCGCCCTGGCCCTGGAAGTCATGAGGCACAATAGCGCCACCAGCCAGCCCCTCCTTTATCCACCTCTATCTCCACCTGTCATGAATCACACGTCACTGGTATCAAGTAAAGGCACAGTGTCTGATTAGACTGCAATAGAGTCTGTATTGATCATCGCATCGCTTCGCGTGCAAGAACTATCGTACTACATGGATATATCCATCATGCCAGGCAACTTCATTTGCTTGACAGTTCCCAAATAAAACAAAACGCCATTCTGTTCGTCATGCCAGAGTCGTCATGAACCATATTCATCAGATCGTTTACTGACCGCCACGAAGACGGAGGACAAGGTGGAGAGTAGACTCCTTCTGGATGTTGTAGTCGCTCAGAGTGCGACCATCCTCCAGCTGCTTACCAGCGAAGATAAGACGCTGCTGGTCCGGGGGGATACCCTCCTTGTCCTGGATCTTAGACTTGACGTTGTCGATAGTGTCAGATGACTCGACTTCCAGGGTAATGGTCTTTCCAGTCAAGGTCTTCACGAAAATCTGCATACCACCACGGAGTCGCAGAACAAGATGGAGAGTGGACTCCTTCTGGATGTTGTAGTCTGACAGAGTGCGGCCGTCCTCAAGCTGCTTTCCGGCGAAAATGAGACGCTGCTGGTCCGGGGGGATACCCTCCTTGTCCTGGATCTTAGACTTCACATTGTCGATGGTGTCTGACGACTCCACCTCGAGTGTGATAGTCTTACCAGTGAGAGTCTTGACGAAAATCTGCATACCACCACGAAGACGAAGGACCAAGTGGAGGGTGGATTCCTTCTGAATGTTGTAGTCGGAAAGGGTTCGGCCGTCCTCAAGCTGCTTGCCGGCAAAGATCAGGCGCTGCTGGTCCGGAGGAATGCCCTCCTTGTCCTGAATCTTCGACTTGACATTGTCGATGGTGTCGGAGGACTCGACCTCGAGAGTGATGGTCTTGCCAGTGAGGGTCTTGACGACTTTGGAGATGTTAGTGCCTGGAGTTGAAGTGCGATGTGATCGGGATCAAGCTTACAAATCTGCATACCACCACGGAGGCGGAGAACCAGGTGGAGAGTAGACTCCTTCTGGATGTTGTAGTCGGAGAGGGTTCGGCCGTCCTCAAGCTGCTTACCGGCGAAGATAAGTCGCTGTTGGTCCGGGGGAATGCCCTCCTTGTCCTGAATCTTCGACTTCACGTTGTCGATGGTATCGGAGGACTCGACCTCAAGAGTGATGGTCTTTCCCGTGACTGATGGATGGTCAGCAATGAGTTCGAGCGGGGCAGCGGTGGAAGAGTCGGGGGCACTCACGGGTCTTGACGAAGATCTGCATGGTGTCTGTTGTTTGATGTGTTCGAAGTGGTGGAAATATGTGATTGAATGGTGAGAGTGTTCGTTTCAGAACGGAAGAGTGGTTGAGATTATGAGTATGAGGAAAGAAGAAAGGCCACGGTGTGAAGGGGAAGCGAGGTTTAAGTAGAGACGAGACGAGGCAGGAGGCGAGGCATGCACCCGGCTGTCCAGGCCCAGGCAGAGGGGGCGCAGTGGTGGGCGCAGGTGTGATGAATCACAGCCAATTGCGTGGAGCCTGCCGGAAGGCGCTAGAACAGGTTTGGTGTTGAGCTGGTCTTAGGTACCTAGGCGGCAGCGGGTGCGGGGTGAGATCGGGGGTACTGGAACCTAGTCCTTATCTGTGGGTCCGGACCAACCATGACTGATGCCAAACCGCTCAGATAGTGGTTGCTCATGCGCTTCAAGGCCTTGTCCAGGGGACATGAGTGAGCGCTTAGCAATCCGGCAGATTGCATCAAAGCAGTGAATGAAAATTCTGCCGGATGTCACCTGGCGACAGCTGGGCGCGGGGGAAGGGCAGCTGGACAATGGGCAATCAGAACATGGGCTTCGTCTATGGTGTCATCTATCGCGGTTCGCCGTCACCGTCTTTGTTTGCCAGTCATGATCCGACAGCTGCGGCCAAGCATAGCATGGCGTGGGTCCAGTCCGCCCGCCCATCGGGCTGGGGGGGCGTTCGCCGGCGGACCCAACAGATGGATTTACATGCCGCCACTCCAGCCCGAAAAAGCCAAGATATTGGCCACGGCCATACTAGATTTCCGGCTGTGGCGATCTTGCCTGAAGCACAGAGGCCGAGCCTCGCTCGCGCCAGGAACGTGGAAAAGGCTCGAACCAGGCTCGAACCAAGCTTGAACCTCGCGGCCCGCTGCCCAGCGCTTCCATGTCTTGACTCTTGGGGCGGTGGAGTCCTCCCTGGCGCTGAATGCCAGTGCAGCCTGGCTCGCCGAAGCCGTCATTGACCATTCCCAGCCATGTCCGGCCAGTCAGTGCGGGGTCACCGAAGCCGCCCGCTCAATCCGGCTTCAGTTTGTTGGCGGTGACGACGTCATCGTTGGCCTGGATGCTACGCTGCGCAGGCATGTTCTAATCTTGGTCATGGTCGTTCCACTCCCTGGCGGCCACGCCGGACGACCTACGATCTATTCCAAAACTTTTCGCGTCTTGAGCGAAAATTCTCTACAATCATGAGCAGAGAATATTGGTGACTGTGATTGATTCCTGCATGCATTGTTAACTTGCAGTGCATTTGTAAGCCTATTTATTGAAAGGAATGGTCTAGCAGATGCTTTAGCTACTGCATTGGTCCGATTATGCAACACGCAACAGCCACTTCAAAATCAAATACTATGCAGAAATAGTCTTGAGAGCTGGGATCTTTCTATTGGTGGTTATGACTAGCACCAGGTGCAATACAACGCAGCCCTTGAACGGCTCTCAGTCGGACAATTTGTTCTATGAGACCCCTGTAAAAAGACCCTAGTTAGCATTTCTGGCCGAAATCAAGGAAAATAATGCCCAAGTAAAGACACTTACATCGGCACAGCAAATCTTTTTTTTTTTTTTTCATTTTCTGTTTTTTCATCTTTTTTTTTTCATTGGATCTCGTGGTTGTCTTAGCTAGGATTAGAGGGTTTAGTTGTATGCCTTGGTCATTTTGCCCAATGTCTCTAATCCAGAGCCAAAACGGTTTGCTCATGGGCACTGTCGGTAGCCACCATCATCCTGGAGGAACGGCAATCCACTCCTAGAGGATTAATTTCTGATTTTGGAGATAGTCAAAAGAAAAAAGAGAGAGAAGGCATACCTAAACCCCATTTCTAGCTTCAATAAGTGCGGCAAAGGTCCCGAGGTATAGAACATATTTAGTTTCGACCGAGAACCGTCGCCACCATGGTCGTTCTGCAAGGGTTCTTTTTCCAGCCTCATCCCAGGCAAGAACCAGTTTGTCGATATCAGCATCCGAGATGCGTATTTCAGTGCGGATGCCATTGATTTTAGGATTGATGGTAAGGTATCCAGATTGGCTCAGATGAGAGTTCTGTCGAACTGTCTGTAGGAATGGCCGATGTATCCTGCTGGACGGCAATAGTCTGCGCAGGAAGAGCGCAGTGAGGCCTGGTTGAGCCATTATAAAAGATTTGGAAGAATTTCTGAATGAAAAGTTTTGTCGCGATGATGCCTGGGGAGAAAGCAAATGGCCAGCACAATATGTGTGGGCTTTCTTATATATTTATTTCTAGAAAAAAGCCACAGTGGTAGAATCAACCGGGTGATCCAGGAACCAAGCCACACAATAGTGTTTAACAATAGCCTAGGTTGCGCAAATCTTTTCGCCTGACCAAAAGCACTTTCGCCGTAGATAGCACACATGACAAAGATCTATCGCGGACTACTATTTACCCATATGCGGGATGAATCCTCATCAAATGGAAAGAATTTGGATATTTACTGATAGATGCATGTCGGGCTGATCGAGTCCATCACAGTGACAGATTCCCTCTGGCGGGAAACCTAACACCACTTTCAGCCTCAAGAACCGCGGATGGTGTTCTGATGGAAATGCCTTTCTCGATTGCGAGCTATCATGTAGCAGAGCCTGGACTTTTAGAGAGGTATCTCTTTGATCCCACTTCGACTCTTGATCCCATACAAAACTCTTTCGACGTCGCGTGCTATTCAAATGTTTCTCGAGATTTCCTTCGAGCCAGGCTTGCTACAGCGCTGAATACGTTCATAATGGCAATATATAACAGCAGCATTATAACCGGCAGCGAGGGCAGATCCCTCGAGAATCATAACTCAATGTGGCAGAACGGTTCCGGAACATGGTCCGAGTACACGGAGAGTGTTTACACTATGAGGATATCGTGGTTAATCATCTTTGTTCTGTCAATGCTGGTTTTGTTAATTTGCGCAATTTCAAACGTCATTATTCGCCAATGTATCAAGGCGCCAGACTTTTTAAATAGTATCGTCGGGCTAACCAGAGACTCCGTTCATCAATGCTCCATGGGTGGGCAGCGGGGTGAGTGGGTCCGACCGGCTGCAAATACTGAAGGATACCAATGTCAGAATCTGTGATATCAAGCCTGATATGAGTATTGGGAAAATTGCTTTGACGACGGAGACCAAGAGTCCCAAACTTGATTGGAGAAGAGTTTACGAATAGTTAATAGGAATACAGAGTGCAATATAAGATCAAAAACTTTGAGTCTGTTAGCTAGACAAGAGCAAAAAAAAGAAATTGATATCCATCTATCTGGTATACAATCAAGAACTCTTCATGAAATCACTATGTGTTAACGCCGAACCCAAAGCTACTACTCTGTCTCTTCTTCTTCTTCTTCTTCGAACTCCCCTTCCTCTTCGTCGTCGTCGTCCCCCTCCTCCTCCTCGTCATTGGAGTCGGAGTCGTGGTCTTTTCGTTTGAGTCGGTTCATAATATGCCCCCCCTCCTCGAATTCCAATTCCACTATTATCTCCGCCCGTTCATTTTGCAAGTCGCTTGGGATATACATGGAAACATTCTGCGTGAACAACTCATAAAGCGCATCCTCTTCCTTGTATCTCGGGTGCTGCTCGATGGCATTGGCAACTACCAGCCCAAACTCGTCCTTCAAACACTCTCGATGGCAGTTGGTGAGCTGAAGTTTTGGCACCCCGGCAACAAGAGCATGTGATTTATCATCGCGAATGAAACAGACCCCATTTCGTTCTTCGATTTGCACCCCAAACAGCTCTCTGGCATACCTGGCTGTTGATTCTTTGCAGAGTTGAAAGCACATGCGGCATTGGGCTTGGCCGTCCTCGACGCCGAACTCCAAATCAACTGCGGCCACATTCAAGCTCGGGCGCTTGCTATGGGGCTTTCTCACAACCGAACTGGCCAGCCGTGCTGGCACCAGCCAGTTTATCACTGTCATGGGAATGTCAACCAATCTGACGTCGTCATCCCAACCGGGAATGTCTGCAGGCTCCACGAAAGGCCCAAGCCCATCCCAAACGTCATCCGGTGATGCCTGTGACGCTGCAGGAGATGGTTCGTTGGAAGCTGGCGGCTCTTGGGCCTCAATTTCGGGTTCTGACTCTTCCTGCGATGGTTCTCGCGGGCTTTCACCGGGCCTGCGGCGCCCCCGGGACCTCAGCCCGGGTCTTCTCGCGCTTGTAGGCTGTTGTCTTTGGGGCTGCTGCGCGCTCGCCTCGGCTCGTGGCTGCTGGTTCTCGTCGGACAAGCCCAGCCAAGTTTCGACCTTTGCCACTATTTGAGCGTCACTCTGCAAAACCACGCCCCATCCCCGAATTACCCGTTTTCGGTGCCGAGCAGGCTTGGACTTGAAGACTTGGAATTGCGCCTGAAACTCCCTGTCGTTAGGAAAGCGCTTATGGCACCTGTCCATGCGCAACGCAGTCTCGTACGCGACGTACGCATAGGGAGAGTTGGAAAAGAAGGTATTTGACCGGTTAATCCTCCAGCCACTATTCAGTTCCTTGGATTGACGGATCCCTCGCAGCCGATCCACGATGGCGTCGATGAGCATATCGGCCATGGTTCAAGTTGGGAATTGAAGTGGGTATTATATATAAAATAGAGGAATGAATAGTGAGGAGCAGTCAAACAGGCCCCATGCCCTCTGAATGATGGCGAAATTTCTGCATTATATAGTATGTTTGCTCAAAGAGCAAAGGGATCTTAGTGTTTTGTTCATATTTTCCGGGGGGGGGCCAGTCTTTTATCAAGAGGACAAAGGCGGGTGCCTTCGCGCCGCCGTCCAATGTTCGTTGCGGTGAATTACGGCCGGGAACTTGCATCGGTCTCTGAAAGAGAATCTATAGTCGTGTTTGTCGGCACATGCAGACAGCCAGCCACCTGCAGCTTGCCTTTGTTAAGCTGGCCTAAGCGAAACAAAGAAAAGGTTGCACTGAGAAAAGGCTGGCATCCGTAAGTGGAATCTAGCTGGTGGGTGGGATACCCAACAAAGGCTCTTTCTTGGCTCTGCTCTTTTGTTGCTCGAAGGTAAACCATCCATTTCAGAATAGCTGATGGTCATACAAATGCGACCGACCGCTTTACTCTTGGCGTCTTCCTCACTCTTTCTTAGCAGTGATTACCTATTTTCAGAACCACAATACTGAATATTTACAACCCCATAAAGGTAAAGCGGTGGCCTAGCGATCTCTTGGGATGTGAACAATGCTCGCGGCCATGGATTCCTCAACAGTGCCATTGTAAGCGACCAGACGAGGGTTTTTATTTATTTATTTATTCAACAAGGGTATGAGAATGTAGGCTTAATGTCTAGGACCTGAACCAAGCCAGTTCCTCTCTAGTTCACACGCTTCTTTCTCGTGGCCCGGAGTAGTCTTTTCTAAACCTCTTCTATGCCTGTTCCATAACTGCATTGCTTCCTCTTTGCTAATCGTATGAGCCTATGCTCAATTCACATAAAAGTATCAGGATTAGCAACACTCTACCTAAGGTTGGGAATGACTATAAAAGCTTTAACTGTAGAAAAAAAGAGGGCCCGTCAACGTTGTGGTCAGATTTCGTCGACGTCTAGATGATGCTATATTTTATCCAACCACATCCTCGAACATGTAGATCAAACAAACCAGGTTACATCGGCTCAATTATGTCTAATACCAAGTCAGTCTCGCTCCGTTGTATGCAATGCACGACATGATTTCTGTCTCAGCTTGCCTTCATTGAGAACTGATATCGAGGCTGCCAGTAACTAATAGCATGACAGGCAACATATGCCTGCATGGAGCTCCATTTTATTTCGACACGCCCGTTCATTTCATATTCTAATCCAAGTACAGGTTTAAATTCAGCTAGCAGATTCAGGATGCCATTACGAGGGCTGTGGTGATATGGAGTGGATGCCATGCTGGAGCCTGTTAGTCTCGAGGGGCTACTAATCGGGCCGGACCAACACTTCGACTGGGAAGGGCCTCAATCTCCAATATCCATCTATTTAGATTGTTGCCATTTTTTTTTACATGGTTTAATTGGGAATGTATAAATGCCAATTCAGGGCTATCCACCTCATCACGTAACCCGAGCTATCCGCGCCATCCGCACCCTCCGGCGTGCTCCAGCGTGCTCGCTCACAATTCGCAGCGTGCCTCATCGTCAGAAGCTCCTTGGCAAATGTCGACTCAACACGTCTGTCGGGCATCGTTGGCCAACAGGATCTAAACAAACAGGATTCATCCCCGTGTAAGTGACGGATTCGGCAGAGTGCCAGAAAATCCACCCACCTGAGACCCCCACAAGCATTCCTCCAGAAGTGAACCACCCACAGGCCGAAGCAAAAACGTGACTTGAAACCAACGTGTTTCCGCAGCAAACGTGTCTCTGATGCTATTTCAGTCTACTTTTTTCCCCTCTCCTCCCCCAGTGTCGTCATACACGCACGCACACGCGCGCACACACGCATACACGCACACGATGCTCGATTCGTGAAGCCGCGGGTTGCGCAACAAGGAGGCGAGGCTAAACCCACTCGCCATCGCCGGCCCCGCCCAGGCTAGGGCGATCTCGTCTCGGCGCCGGTCATCACGGATAGATCACCCATCTCCATCTGGGGAGGGAGGAGGCAACAAGACGCCAAACGAGGGAGACGAATCGCTCAAGTGGGCGCGATTACGACACGGTGCCACTGCGGAAGTCGGTCCGTCCAGACTAAGAGCCTGGTCAATTTCACAGCTGCATTCGCTTGATTCTGCAAAACCCACCGATTCGCACCGCCACCTCCCTGACCACCATTCGCCAACCTACGGTCAGCTCATCCGGTTCAAGCTTTTGCCTTCACCGCTCAACACGCCGCAGGCATTTTGCCCTCGCAGTTCCTACTGTGGCTGTCTCACCATCTCCCTGCAAATTCCTGCACTCTCCTGCCAGTACGGGAACCCTGCCTGTTCAAGCAAGGCGCCTTCAGTTGGTCGTGCTCTGCGTCAACTCTGCATTCTCATCCCGTCTCGTCTCGTCTCTCGTCTTGTTTTCTCGCCACATGCATGCATTCATCACCCAAGGCAACCGTCAAAAATGTTAGAAACCGTAAAATCCGATATCCTCATTGCTCAGTGCTACAGGCACTGTTCTAGCTAACTGAGCTTTTTGTAACTATCCGAGACATCCTCGATATCGTGCAAAAATCCGCCCCAATACGAAGGTCCGGCCCACTTGAGCTCGCCAACGCCTTGTAATCCCATGCACACCCCCCTTTCATTTAATTCTCAGTAACAATGCACAAAATCATTTCGTCCTTCAAATGCCATTTCATGATCCCATCAAAATCGCCCTGATCAGGGTCTGGTTCTCATCTGTATTCATCATCTTCCCAATAGCTTAAGAAAAAACAGCCAAATAGCAATAAAAGCTTTGTCTTCTTCAAGTCATACAATCATAGAAGAAAGTCATAAAAGGTCATGAGACACATTTCCCGTTCTTTGTCAGGTAAATTCGTGCTGTTTGGCGGTGACCAGCCGGAAGAGAAGGTAAAAAGTCGTCGTTGTGTTGATGCTTAGACCAGTTCTGGGTCTGTTGTCGTCCAAGATGCGTATTTGGAATCTTGCCAACGCTATATCGCTCAAAACAAAACAGAAAATCAATCAACAAAGGAAAAGCGGCAGATCACTGCCAATAATAATATGGGTGACAATCGTGTTCAAGCACCGTCGATTACGGAAGCAACTTTAGTTGGCCCGGATAACAAGCTTGGAGAGGAACTTGTTGGACAGTGAATCGAAGTCGTAGCGGTCAAACTTGGTCTCCTTGCGGGTTCGGAGATAGGCCTCTGCGTTTCGTTAGCGCTGCTTATGCTTTTCAGCTTTTGGATTTACTTACCGTGCTTGATGACGGATTGTCGTACTTCAGTCATGGCCTCGCAGACAGCCATGTTGTTGTGGAGAAGGTGGCCGTGCTTACGGGTGTCCCAGTCGGTAAAGGCAGGGAGCTTCTGGGAGATGGCGTGGAAGAGACCAACGATGACGCCAACGGGAGTAGTCTCCATGTCGGTACAGAACTTGTTGACGGCAGCGGGGTCAGGAACACGGTAGTGGCAGTCGAACTGCATCTCCTCCCAGACAGCGAGAAGGATGGAGGCCAGCATGAAGATTGTGGGCCAGTTCTTCATCTTCTCACCACTGTAGACACCAGAGTAGAGAGCGGAAAGCTCCTCGAGGATGTCCTTCTGGAGCTCACGCCACATGTCGGCGAGGGCGCACTTGATCTGGAAGTTGATCATGACGGGAGCAACAGTGCGGCCGTAGAACTTAGAGTCCTCGTCGTCAATCTGGCCATCCATGTTGACCTCGTCGCCCTGGCTCTCGACCATGGTAATGTGCATGGTGAGGTTGTAGGCAAGGACGAGCTTGAGGGCCTTGCGGATGACGGGCATCTTCTCCTTGACGTAGTAGCGGTGAGCGGTCTTGAGGATCTCGGTGATGAAGGGAGTGCCCTCGAAGTGGTCATCGATGAAGTCCTCGAAGGGGCCGTCAATGTGCTTGTCAAGGTACTCGGAGAGAGCATCCAGACGAACACCCTCGGCACCAACATCAAGCTTCTCAGTCTTGGTCTCAAAATCAATGGGCTCCTGGTCGGTAAGGGTAGACTCAACCCAGTCAACGGAGAAGCAGCTGTCGTCGGCGACGTAGACCTCGCGGACCATGACAGGGAGAGCAAAGCCGTAGCCGTGAGTGATCCACATGAGAGTCTCCTTCTGGGAGAAACCCTTGACGTTGTAGACGGAGACGCCGCGGTCCATGTGGCGCTCGTAGTCGGCCTTCCAGTCCTTCATGAAGTAGCCAATATCCTTGATATCGATACGAGTGCAGGGAACCTGCCAAAGACGAGCATGAGAAGGCTGGCAACCGGCACATGGCTCACCCTTGTCGCAGGTCTTCTTGAGGAACTTGCATCGCAGACAAGCGCGCAGCTTCCTTATCTCGCTGGCTTGCTTTCGCTGCTCAGGCAAAAGAGGTCCCTTTCTACGACCAACCTTCTTCTCAACAGTACCATCCTTCTTGCCATTGGAAATGCGTCGCACAACGGGCTTGGTGGCCTTGGAGATGGGGCTCTTGCGAGGGCCCGAGTTTCGGCGGTTGGTAGTGGTAGAAGGAGGCGAGGTCGAGCCAGCACCGCTTCCGGGGCTGTGGCGAGTAGTCGAGGACGATGGCTCCGACTTGATGGGCACAGGAGCGACTGCAGCAGTGGGGCTGACGATATCGTGGTTGTGGCCGTGCTCTCCGGAGGCGAAGCAGTTGCGGTGGCTGTTGCCAGCGTCGACGTATCCCTCGGATTCAGGAGAGAAGGGAGAGTAGGGGAAGGGAGCAATCTCCTCGAAGCTGCCGAAATCCATCGAGTTGGCGCCATCGGATGAATCCGAGTTGGTCCTCAAGTGGAGAGTCTGGGAAGGGTTGAAGATGGCAGCGCCCTGGGCGTGGGTCTGCTGAAACTGATCAAAGTTCGGCTGGTTCCAGTCAACCATGGCCCAACCCTCGCCGGAAGACGAGGGGAGCGATAGGACCTCAAGGTAGGTGCCCGTGGGCGAGTTGCTGCCGACGCTATCAAGGCGGGGAAGACCATCCATCTGCAGAGTGCTTTGGAACTCCTGCCAGTTCTCCATTCCGGTGCTGCCCCACTGAACCGCATGGGTGGGATCATCCATTGAGGGCATAGCGTTAAAGGTTGACTCGAGCAGGTTGGCCTGCAGAGCCGCCTGGGTAGTCGCGGGAAGGTAGTCGAGGGGATTGGGCTGGAAGTTGGCGGGGAAGGCATTGAAGCTCATGAGGGCGGCGTCCTGGATGAATTGGCTCATGTCGGGAGCTGCTGCGAGCTGCTGCTGCTGGAGAGCCCAGTCGGCGGTCAAAGGATTCGCGGCGGGCTGGAAGGGCGACTGTTGTAGCGGCGAGTGGTGGCTATGGGGGCTGGAGGACTGAGAAGGAGGGGAATTGCAGAAGTCCTCAGGGCTCGTCGCATGCCCTTGAGGGCTTCCCGTGAGGTCGAACGGCATGTTCCAGGCGCGAGTGTTTTGCGGCATGATGTTTGAAGCTGCCGAGGGACTCGAGTGGGTTGTGGCCGTCTGGTACGTCTGGTAGGCTGCTGTGCGGTCTCGGTGGTCAAAGGTCAAATCGAGCAAGGCATCACCCCCGCCGTTGTTGAAGTCAACTGGATGTGTCATTCTGGGCGAGAAACAGAATGAGAATGGAATAAAAAGCGAACGTTGCTAGTATTGTAGAAGATGAGCGGATGACACCGCTCTTTCGTCGAATCCCTGGTGAGGTGAAGGGAAGAGTTTTGGGTGCGGTTGAAGGAGGAGAAGAGTGCTGGAGGTCACTGAAGCACGGCCTGTCCGCGCTGCCGTGGGCGGTTGTCGATGGGGGTTAATGGGGGGGAAGAAGCGGTGAAGGTCATCCAGCCCCAGCCGGGACGCGCAGCCAATGGGCGGCGGCAGGGGGCGCCCACTGAGCATCCACTGGACCGCTAGGCCACTGGGGACACCCGCTTAACCCGCTGGAGGGCGTCGCTGGCGCCGCTGGGGGGGCTCGTCGGGGAGTAGTGGTAGGGGGGGCCGCTGCTGTAACCTGCGCCCCTTGTGGAGCGGGGCAGCCAATCATGGCACAGACGATAGCACCGTTCAGGTCGCGGATGCACTGTGGGATCATGGTGGAATCACAGTGCGAGGGTTGGAGAGTTTAATGCTGCGTCACCCGATTCTGCAGGCGCAGCCCAGTAAGAATTCCGTGCTCAGCAGACTGCCAACCCACCTTTTACAGTATGTCTTTGGCCACCGCACACATGGTCCCTCCTCACCCCACCATCACCAGCAACGGTGCACACGCTTCTGCTTCTCACACCCAGGACACAATGACGGTCTTGATTCAGTCCGGCGTTACTTTATGCAGGCCCCTCGATGGCCTTGGACTGACTTGGAGAGCCAAGGGTTCACTCGGCCACTACCACCACGACCACCAGATACAGGGACCAGGCCTCGACGCAGCCAAAGCCTGCGCTATCGTCTTGGGCCGACAACTACCAAATCACGATATGCAGCGGGGCGCCTCGCCAGCAGATCCGCAGGCCCTCCTGGCCACTCTGTGCAGCAGGCGCGGGTAGTTTGCAGATGAAGATGGGGCAAAAAAGACGACCGTTCTCTGCTTGTCTCTCGGCAGCGCGACCGACCTCTACGGCAGAGGAAATTGTCGAGATGTCAGAAGCAATTGTGGTTGAATCTCACCAAAAGACCCTGTGTTTGCACCGCCCGGATTACGCTGTTCCCAGCCACCGATGCCAACCCCAGCCTCGGTCCATGGCTGGGGCCCGGACCGGACTCGAGCACAGTGCACAAGCGCCGCGGCAGCACCCATAACGAGTCAGACCCGCGGGGCAGAGCAGCACCAACACGGAGCGCGCACTGTCCGGCCGCACCGTCCGGCCCCCCTGACCACCCGCCATCCACCATCAATCCACCACCAATCCATCCCGCCCACCTCACCGTGCATGGCCCATGATGACACCCGGCAGCGCATAGTTGCAGTTGGCCTCCTTCTCTCTTGGTCCCGTCGCCCGCAACGCTCGTGCTATCATCAGCAATGGCAAATGGCGACGCCGGCGTCTCGCCCTCCATCCTACCCTCCCACTACTACCGCAGGTTCTTGCATGGGCCCTTGCTGTATATCATTTCCTTCGTCTGCGCTGTTGCGTGGCACGGCTGGTGCAGCATCTTTTTTTTTTCAACCATCCATCACGATCCATCTCCATCGGCCACCTCCACTATACAAACTAGCCGCTACCGTCGTGCCCCATTCGCGACCGCGTCTACCATGATGAAAACATTGATGCCACCACCATTTTTAGCCAACCCGCAATGTTAGCCCCTCGATTCGTTGCCCCTCGCCCCTCGACCCCTCCAGAGCGAGGGACCGCAACAGACAAGTCATTGACCTGAACCACGGCGGCACGCCACAAGACTCCGCGGCTAGCGAATGGCCATCTTGACTCGCTAAGTAATATCGGAATGCAACACCCAGCTGCACGTGCGAGGGTTCGGCGCTCGCTCCTGTGCGAATGCCCAAGCAATTCGGTCCTCCGTCTGGCACGGCACTTGCGGCCTTTCAGCTCCGTCTGCGGCACCGAAGGGGCCCAGAGCATGATGGCTGACTTACAAGGATGGAACCGCTTTGGATTTGGGAGCAGGGGAACGGAATCCGCTGGGCGTTTCGCAACTCAAAGTAAACGGGCTCACGGGCCTTCCAGCCATCTCGCCTGCCAGTGTCATTATCCGTAACTTATTCGGCCAGCCTCCTCGCCTTCCAAGGATGTGTGCTCTTCTGCCAACCTTGGTCGAGCACAGTGTTTTGGCTCGTCTGGCCTGTTCGCACGCCGATCACGCTCCATTCTCCCAACCCATCTGTCTGTCACCTTGGGTGTCTGAGACCTGTAGCTCGTGATGCACTGCCAGCGAACACGTCAAAGGTGACAGCATCCTAGCTCAGCGAGACCAATCACACTCCGTATCCGAACCCTACCGTCACCCAGATCTGGTCTGGATTCTGGCTCGGGTCTGCACGACAAGCCCGCGCAGTGCGTTAATGCGGTCGACGGTTCCCTCCCAGTCCGGCACCGTCTCTCGCCGTAACGAGCGGCCCAAGGGGCAGCAGATCAATGGTGCGCTGGACAGCAGAGCCGTCGTGCGAACTTCTGTCCCGTGATCCACAGCTGCTCTCTAGTGGAAACACGGTAGAGTCAAACGGTCTTGGTTGGGCGGCATACCAGAGGTTCACATTCTGATGCACTTTAAAGTGACACATTACCACGCGTCTCCGGGGTTTCCCGGCCTAGGAATGCGACACTCATGACGTTGCACTACGAGAAGCCCGAGCGTTGCCCATCATTTATTACAGTCTGCGAGAGCAGAGGTGGTACATGCATGACTATTGATGTATGGTCGATGTATGGTCGATGCATGGTTGATGTATGGTCGATGTATGGTCGATGTATGGTGCCAAGCTTGGTGTAGTTGAATGTCGTGCGCCAAAAAGTGCTTCTTCCGCCTGCGGCCATGCGATGCACTCTGGCCTCTAGCGCCCCCCCTTGCGTGTAAATGGGATCTATCACCTATCGCCCACGCAAGAAGACAACACTCTTACGAGCCACGAGGTTGCTGGAGATTTGTCGGCATATCAAGCATGATCAGGAGGGGACACAACGTGTGTAGTGCAACTCAAGCCACGATGATGGTCAACCAACGCCTTCTGCCCGCCCCCCTCCCCTCCTCAGCTGGGCAAAAAACGCCATGACCACATAACGGTGAAGATAGGGCAGAGTGAGGCGAAGCAGTTAACCAGGTGCACAGTCATCCTTGTGGTCCGTTCGGCACAACTGCCGGCGAACAGAGGGAGAGTGTTTATGTCAGATTGTCGGCCGCTCCCAACAAAGTGAGGGATGATAATGCAGCGTAGCGCAGCATCGCCAGCTGAGCATCATCTCACTGTGACCCCCAGGCTTGTCCGATCATGCCCTTAGCCATATCGTATCGCATGTAATTTTTTTTTTGCCCCCCTAGGTCGCTTGACCGCATATGACACAGTGCGTCTGCGTTTCCGTCGCCATCCTTGCCCTCACCCGCGTGCACGTCTCACTAGACGGTCGCTTCCCCTCGTGCAAATGAGATCTACGGTGCTTATTCTTCCGACTGACTGCCATGCCTGAATTGTTTGATGGAGCTATCTCATAGTGTGCAGTAGGCCCAAATCAAATCAGACGAGGACCGCGTTTCCCGATCGTGGGCACTGAATGGAACGCAGCGTCCTCCCTGTTGACTGAGGCCCAAACCTGGCCTGTTTCGCAGTAAACCCTCAACCACGGCCTGCGAGCCAATGGCTCTCCTACGGGCCTCGCTACGAACCATGCATCCCTGGAGGAGGACGCTCATGGCTCGGGCGGGCCACATTCACGTCATTTTCGGTTAACAAGAGTTGCCCTGAGCCAGAGCCTCGCCCGCCGAGCCCAGGTGCTCCTTGCCTCGGTGTTTAGTCAAACAGGCCTGATGACAACGGCGGCGTTTCGACTCCGTTTGGTGCTGGCCATGACGCCGGATTCCCTCTCATCAGGCCATTCCCGCTCAGGGTCCTGGGAGAGCCCCGGAGAAAATCATCCTCCCGGGATCAACCGCCTGCGCTGCGCTCTTTCGGCCGTCGCCCGTGTAATCCTGGGCGAGACCCAGGGCCCCCTCCCATTCCGATCCGAAGAAGCAATGTAACGTCTTGACTTTTTTCCTTCCTTTGCAACCAAATAAATCCCTCTCTGCCAATACGCGTCGCGGGTTTCCAGCGCTCCGACTTTTTGGCGATCCTACTGGTGGGCCAGCCTAGCACCAATCTCAACTATTACTGCATACAGGACGGGGGCGCCTACTCCACCCCAGATGGCCATCCGCCGTGTCAGCGACGACAGGCTCTTCCCCGCCTCGACTTGGTGGGGCTCTTGGCTCTGTGGGAAATGCGAAGTCTGTTGCTTGTCATCCGGCCCAAGGCAGGATTAAATCGGGGCGCACGGGGTTTTCGCCTTCAAGCGCCGATAAGGGTATCACGGCCTCAGGTGGATGAAACGTTTCCCTACCTGACGAAGCTCGGCTCATCCAAAACCTAATTTCCCTGAGGGGAGGGGAGGGAAGCGGAGGCAAGGCGAGAGAGCCAGAGCCATCAATCACATCATCGCCGATTTGCCGTAGAGGGGCGTGGTGGCCAAGGCGTGGTGTAGTAGTCTATTTCCATTCAGCTATGGACGCGGCCTAGGCAAAGGCCGTCCTGAGCCTAAGCAACCCATGCCCAACCACGTATCCAACGTCGTAGACAGATGTGGAAGACGATCGAATACCCTGCGTACGTGTGTTCCGCTCTGGTCCTGCCGATTGTTTCCTTGACTCATCTTGTCAAACTCGTGGCGAGATCGCAGCAGCTTCACAATTGAGGGTCGAGTCGAATCCCCAGTCCTCACTGTTTTGCTTTTTTTGCCCAACGGTCTGCACCCCTCCTGGGGTCTTATTTTAGATAAACGTTGCCATGCTTTTTTTGGTTTAGTAGCTCGATGATTGCGTTGATCCACCACCACCACATTCAATCGCCAGGACAACATACCAAACAGCTATCCCATGCTTCCCAGCTCCGTGTCCAGCAAGCCGTGGCCTAGTCCTAGGGGATTCGTGTCGCCCTGTTCACGAGTTGCACCACGTATCTGTAGATTCCGGCCTCATCAAAGCACAGATCATTCAGCCGCAGTAGAATTTGGTAGCCTCCCTCCAAAGCCAGAGCTTGGTGGCAAAAGGAGATGCCTTGGTCATGATTCTCCCTAAGGGATTAATCATTCTCCTTGGGCTCCCATCATCTATGCGTCTCAAACTACGCATATTCTAGTTGTCTGTTTTCTAGTTGTCTGTTCTGAAATATTTTCCCTCGGTCTTCTACTGTCTGTCATCTTCACGCTTCTCGCACATGTAATAAGACAATCCCAAACGATGGATCGCCGTAGCTCTTCGATCACTGTCTCCAAGTTCACATTCCTCAGCACCAGTATTTTTCTGTTCGAGTGTGTTTTCTGTAGCCTCTTTGCTCTCAATTATTCCTGCCACGTATTGCACTATTGACTCTTAAGGATGCCGTTCCTTGTGTTGATGGTAACCCTCATATCGAGTCTGTCCATCTCACAAAATGAAAGGAGCTGGTTTCTATGAGCCATTTTAAGTCACAGTGCTATACGATTCAATCATACATGCTTTCCAGAGCGAAAAATCCGCATCTTAACGGAATTGCATCAACATTCTTTTACGTCGAACTCCTCATAGCAACAGGGATGCCAACCGCAATCTCCTGATTGAGAAATTCATTCAGACAAAAGGTCACGATGGCCAAATATCCATTGCCAGGCATCAAGCGATTCTTCTTACATCGTAACACCAAAAGCATGTGACAACTGAAGCGTCAACACTCGTACTGTCTCAGCCTTCCGATCAACAACGAATCCAAGACACATCTTCCAGCACGTAAAAGCTGTTGAAGGGCCGAATAGACAGACTATGCGACATGCCATAATGATCAATCGATGATTAAGGTCCTCTAAGATCCCCTCGGGACACGTCACAAGCCTCCCACCCACCCCGTGCCCATCTCATGTGCTCATATCTAGGTCCATCTGTGGAAATTAATACGTCCTCAAACGACTCTGGGAGGTCCTTCATCACTATTTGAATGTATTCTAGATGAATTCTATGACTTTAAAGATTATTCATTCCCGTCTATCTGTCTTTATTGTAACAAAAGTGCCCATGCTCCATCTAGGGCTTTTTTCACAGAACTCCTCCGCCCCACTTCTACGTTTGCCATGTCAAGACCGGATGTTTCCGATCATACGATGTACCATACCCCAGGAATAAAGTAATTCCATATAGAGATGCCCTCAATAAGGGATGTATATTGAAGCCGTGAAGCTTATACCGTGTGGAATCTCCCACAGGTCGATGCCCTAATACTACGTAGCTCACCCTGTGCCCCTACAATTTTTCGTCATTATGTAACAGAGTCGACTTCTACCAACGGCAACCTCGACAGTCGCACTCTTGTCATATTACTCGGTGCTCTGTTCGTGCCATTCTCCCCAATCCATGATATATCAAGCATGTGTGCATGTCACGGCAATAAAGCAACACTGCCAGCAGTTCGTACGTCCAAAGATCCCATGCATGCATTTCATATGCTCTACGTAGTTTTAGTCACCTTTACATTGGGGATAAACCACTTCTGCATGCTCCCTAGTCCTAAATCTAGTAAAGTCAAGTCCTTCACAGATCTCGCAAGTTAGGTCGAGTTGTTGTAACTTGGATTTGAAGTAGGACAGACGTGTGCGTGAATCGCCATGGCAGTTGATCTCATCACTAAAATTCATATGATTGGGAGCATCAATCCATTTTGAGCTCTTATTTGTCGTCATATTTTTGCTTAACTTGGATGTAAATGCTGCTGTCAACCATATGCATTAGACGATTTAACTATGACTAAAGACCGACACCCTATATCCCTCCCAACTCCAATTTATAACAATAATAAGACAAGAACTATTTTTTGATATCGCACTCAAAGACTATTGTTCAAAGTATCCCAGCTGAATGGCCAATAAAGACCACAATTAAGGGCTTCGTCTTCAATCCAAGTCTCGGACCCTAAAATAGCCAGCACCACCCTAGAGTGCCACACTCAGAACATGACATATACAGGGAATTTTGGACAAATAGATCGGAGTTCTATCAAAGAATAGATTCTATGAGAATCCTACTGTAGAAACTCCCGCTTTCATATCTCTCATCCTGCAAGGCCAGTCACATTCTGTAACCGCCGCTCGTAGATAGATTTCGGGCAGTCGAGAGACGCGTCATTCAAAAACCGGCTCTTCTCCTCTTGATTTACAATATAACCCAATTTTCTCCCACAAGCGAGGCTCCACATTGTTTTTGACCCATCTAGCATCTCCAGGATTACTCTTTAAGAAAAGGATGTCGTCATCAGTCATGAGCATATTACGGCGGAGTCTCATTTGAATGACTTCGCGAAATCGGGAAGGAACCCATGGAGGAGGCGTTCCAATTGCTCTCCGTTCGACCTCAATTTTCAGCGGTGGTGTAAATGGATATCTCAGCAGTTTCGACTGTATCTTCGCAGGGAGTGGCTGGTTAATGGTTACCCTGATGATTATTATTAGTGTATATGTAATTATGCAAATCACTGATCTCACAAAGACTCTCCCGTCCATCGATACCATTGAACCGGCGGCTCAGTTACAGACTGACCGCAGTCGACGAGAAAGAAGCAGACCCGATCGTGGTAAGCAAATTCTCCACCGTATATGTTCGAACGATCCTGTCCCCAGATGAAGTCGCGATTCCACAGATGTCGACAAATAGCGTTTCGCATGAGATTTATTCTCTCTAGATAATCATCGCCTGGTACAAGATGCGTTCTAGTTTGCACCAGTATTCGCTCCGGTTCCGCTGGGGTGACTGAGTGTGGAGAAATGCTTAGTCCGTTCGTATGTGTCTTCATGATGACTTCTCATATACAAAAGGCGTGCTTTCCCAAATCTTGTAGATCGCACATATGCTGTTATATATCAAATTATATTCTCTACCTCGTGTGAAAATCAAGGCGAAACAAAATGACTCGCCCAGGAAGTCACTGTGCTTACTGCCCATGACTGAGCGAACTAGCTAGCCGAAATGCGAACTTGTATACAGTCAAGTTGCACAGTGCGACATGTCTTTGAGCTGTCAACTAGCGAAATATCCACTTCGGTCTCAAGGGCTCTCGGTGGGTACAATGCCGCGTGGTCTTGTGAAGTTTGTTGTAGGTTTCCTAAGTGTTCGGTGTTACATTAGTCCTGTGGCTCACATTTTGTGAACAAAAGGGAACTGTGGTTTTCCAGAATAGGTGGTTACTGAGCTCGCATCCGTGTGTCGTTAAGTGTATTCAACTGAGAAGCCGAGAAAGATGAAACGGGTCTGCTCTTTCATATCAAACCGCTACATCAATGTTACTATTGCAAGACCTTTCGTACACTATGCTCTGATATTTGGCTGGGAATCGTTAGCGGGTGTTTACAGGTATAAGATTCAAATTATCTACCTTCATATGTTCCTGAAAAAAAGACTAATACTTCATGTTTAGCCTAGCGGGTCGTTAATGACGAGAAAGAAAGGCATGTCACTACACATCACCCACATCCACAGGTCATTCCTAGGTCTCTTCCAGTAGTATCACAATATTTTATGATTAAAATTAATATTGCAACGCTCATAGTTTTGGAACACATAGGTTATCTAGACAAATATTCTTTGCCATACATCATCATCACTAGAGCGATTTCTGGCACTACCAGGTTGGTGTGAATAGCGTTTCCCAACTTCGGGAATCCACAAATCGAAGCGTTTATTTCGTGCACTAAGTCAACGCGAATGGGTTTATCGCTACGCAAATAAAAAGAGAGAAGTGAAAAAATTGCCATCTTTTTATGCATTATGGCATATTGAAGCGGCCTTCGATGCATTTGGCAAAAGCGTGGTCGTGGTCCTTGGGCAGCATTGAGCAAGGATCATCATTTTCACCACTTGATCAACCCCGCTATTCAAATATTCATTTTCTGGCCAAAACGTTCAACCAACTGATGGGAAAATAATTAATTCATACTGGTAACAAAATTTTAGAGTAAATTTGCCTATAAAAGTGTGATTTAATTGTTCTTGCTGCGCTGTGCGCTTACAATCTATTGGGCGGGTCGGAAAAATATTGTTGCAACAGAATTATTGTCGAAGCTGCATGGAGCTTTTTGAGTGTGTAGTCTGCCCCTCCCCCTCCTTCACCACTGACTCACCGTTTCGCGACAACCGTTTTCCAGCAACACAACACAGCCGCGATGGCTCCCACGGGCACCACTTCAGCGGAGGATCTCACCTCGGAGGTCCTCCTGGCATTGTCCAAATCGGACCCTATTTTGTCCGCCGAAGCCTTCCCCCAAGTTCCGTTCGAATCTATAAAGGCTGCCCTCGATCGCCTCGCTTCCCGATCCATGGTTACCTATGAACAAATCGAGCGCTCTGAAGCTTTCCTGGAGCCCGAGGCTGAGGTTATTGTTACCCACGGCAGTCACGAAGCCCGTGTTTTCGAGGCTGTGCGCAAAGCATTGGATGGTCTCTCAATCCAGGACCTTGAAGCCGAAGTCGGTGATAAAAATGTCACCAAGGTCGGCCAAGGCAAGGCCTTCAAGGAGAAGTGGATTAAGAAGGAGGACAACAAGCTCGTTGCTCTGGTGGGTTTATTTTTTGCCCTTGCCAAAAGCTGCATACTGATATCATGACTAGGTCGAGACTATCAACGATGTCACTCGAGAGCAACTGCGAACTATCCAAGAGACACGAACTCACGACAGCAAGATTCTCGCCGACTTGAAGAAGCGCAAGCTTTTGACACTTCGAAAGGCCATCTCCTTCAAGATTGCCAAGGGCGAGAAGTTTGCGCTCGAGATGGTCAAGGAGGAGACAGATCTGACGGCTGACATGCTGGCCTCTGGCTCTTGGAAGTCGGCAACCTTCAGTAAGTAATGATTGGGGACGCAAACCACATGAGACGCCAATAGAGCGCTTATGTTAATGCTTTTGTGGCCCAATACTTCTTTGCGCAAAGCAGGAACAAGACTAATACAATTTATAGAGCCTTACAACTTCAAGGCTTTAGGCGCAGACCAGCACGCTGGAGCCCTCCACCCCCTCAACAAGATGCGACACGAGTTCCGGTAAGTCAAGAAGTGCGAGATAATTATTTTGCGCCTATACAAACAGCTCATGACACCTTACGTCTAAAACAAGCCCCTGGTCAACATATTAAACCAATAAACGCTAACACTTGACGTTTGAACCCTGATAGACAAATATTCTTCGAGATGGGTTTCTCTGAGATGCCTACTAACCAATACGTCGAGTCCGGATTCTGGGTATGTCACCTTTTCCCATCTCACTCAGACCCCTGTGAATGTGGCATATCATGACACTCTACGGGAATCCTGCCATAGTCAACCATTAGCTAACTCACAATGATCACTAGAACTTCGATGCTCTTTTCGTGCCGCAACAGCACCCTGCCCGTGATCTGCAGGATACCTTCTACATTTCCGACCCAAAGATTGCTTCTCGACCTGGCCCAATCTCTCCTGACGACAAGCAGGACTACGCCAAGTATTTCGAGAGTGTGCGACAAGTCCACGAGACCGGAAAGTTTGGTTCAATTGGTTACAGATATCCTTGGTCCGAGGAGGAGTCACTAAGGTATGTTCCCTCACTATTCCTAACTCAAGAAGTGGTTGAAACCAACTCTATCTAGACTTGTCCTGCGAACACACACTACCGCTATCTCGACCGCAATGCTGTCGAAGCTTGCGTCTGACAGCCCTGACGGCCGCGTTCAGCCCGCCAAGTACTTCTCTATTGACCGAGTCTTCAGGTATGACTCTCCAACTCCTAGTATGGTGCCGAACACTGTTGAATGCTCATACTCCATAGAAACGAATCGGTCGACGCAACCCATCTTTGCGAGTTCCACCAAGTCGAAGGTGTCATTGCTGACTACGGATTGACTCTGGGTGGTCTCATGGAGTTTATGGAGAAGTTCTTTACCAAGATGGGCATCACTGAGTAAGATCCAAATGACCCCTGGTGTCGTGCGCAAAACACTAACATGAAGTTTTACAGTCTCAAGTTCAAGCCAGCGTGAGCTTAGCTCCTTATCAAATTCATCTGTGTAATACTGACTTGAAATTATAGTTACAACCCATACACTGAGCCCAGTATGGAAATCTTCAGTTTCCACAAGGGTCTTAACAAGCTTGTTGAGGTAGGAATTGTCCCTTGATCTTTTCGTTGTTCGCGGTCTTCCTTGACTCAAGTCCATGAACAATCCCCCATCCCTTTGACTTCGTATTCCTTGGTACTAGTACACGCTGACATTCTTCACAGATCGGTAACAGTGGTATGTTCCGACCTGAAATGCTGGAGCCCATGGGTCTGCCAAAGGACCTGAGAGTCTTTGGTTTCGGTCTGAGCTTGGAGAGGCCGACCATGATCAAGTACGCCATCTCCAACATCCGAGAGCTCCTCGGCCACCAGGTAGACCTCAACTTTGTTGAGAAGAATGCCGCGGTGCGACTGGACAAAGACTAGAGACGAGGCATAAAAAGTTACGGATAGACTAGCGACGATGAAAAGACGTAAAATTTCTCGGGGAAGTGGGAGCATCATTTCCTTTGCGTCTGTTAGACTTGCGGCCATGGACACCTTTGGCCAACATTATCCCCACAGCCAAGTTTTTTCGGTGAGCGAGCGACCCTAGAGAGGCAAGCAATGAGCCTTGCTGCCTGCGTAAAGAGGGAAGTGAAGAGTCTGGCTCTATATGTCTTTATGGTAGTTACGTTACGAGGTTACGGAAAGAAAAAAAAAAAGGTCATGGGATCACTTAGATGAAGGTAATGAATTTGTGCAGTGACATGTTCGTCTCTACAATCATGTATACTCAAAACATGGCGATGTGGTTCACTTCAAGCGCCGTGGCAAGATCGAAGGGGAGTCCGTTATGTTCTTCCTAGTTGGAGATGCAAACCACGCTATACCCAACGCCCATCTGAAAAAGAAAAGGGTGGCAATCACGTTCTTGCGACTTCGCTCCACGGGTAAGTCTACCTAGGTTGAAAGGCAAAGCGTTGGCAAATGGAGATGTCCTGTGAAGCAGGAAACCTGCCATACCCCTATCTATCCTAGATTGCGATTGCGGACTTGTTCTCCAAATTCCAGCTGTAGAAACTACCAAGCAAGCACAAAGCAGCCATTCCTCTTTCAATCTTCCAAAACGGCACGTAGTTTGCATCATCAAATGGTTGGACAGAGACTCGCAGCCCAGGTGACGAGGTGTCCCCTTGTCCAAAAATGCAGTTCAAGGCGCTGTTGGCTCGATGACCAGCACCGGTGTGATGCTTTCCCAGCCCATAGGCTGCAGGCATCGGTGCGATGATGGCGGATCTACATGGAAAAAGCATGTCTAGTGGTGTCTTGGGTGGGCAATTGTCGCATCCTTCGTGACATGTCACCCGCCTCTAGTCGCTCCACCAGACCAGACGGACACTGTGATTTTGCATTTTTTGTCTCCCCCTCCCCCAGCGAGTTGCCACCATGCACCGTTTCAGCTCTTCACCACGCTGGAGCATCATCTCCCGCCAAGGGGGACAGCCAGTCCACCTCAGATGGACAGCGGCCCAAGAATGCGGCCCAGGAGGATCCATCTTGAGCCTCCCCACTCCCCCTTTCGGCGCGCGCCAGTCTTGCAGCCAAGCAGGTCATCAAAACCCACCGGGTACGAAGAAAAAAAGGGGATCACCATCCCAACGCATCTAAAGATGCGGTGAGATCAACGTATGATTATTTGATGACACTTAGTTCGCTTGACGCAAGCAAGAAGCAAAAGGAAAGAAAAATAATCACGGAGGCAAGAAAAAAAAGGGTGCGTGCTGCAACTTGGCCAACCGGCTCACCGGGGCATGTAAGTGCTCACTGATGCAATGCACCCCAAAGACAAGACATACATGCATATGAAACAACTCCATCCACACACGCACGTTTGGACGTCGTAAACGAGCGGTTTTTAAGGTTGGCCTGGGACTGCGGGGTGCGAGTCAGAGCTGGGGCAGAGCCAGACACGCAAATATCTCATCAGCTCTCAGCTCGGCGGTATTGTTTCCGCGTAGTGGAGATGAGTCCTTCGATCGTTGAGAAAGAGGCAAGAGGGGGTGTTGCGCCTCCGCGGAGTCTTATCTTACCACGGGTCGGTTCTCAACTTCACCTAGTGGGCTCCATCGTGAAGTGTGCAGTTCCAGCTGCTTGGTTGGCGAATCTCCAGCTTTTGATCGGATCTTTGTGTCCGAACCAAGCGGAATTGAGACATCCAGTCCAGCATAGATGGATACACATGCAAGTTGTCGGATGTACATCCTCAAGCAGGAGACATTTCGAGATGTCCATGTTCCAAGACTAAGATGGTCGTAACTGAATTCACCAGAATCCAAGAATGCTCAGTCCCCGTCGGTTGTAAGTCCTGTAATGGCTGAGCAACGACTTCTAAAGCGTAAGCCTTTGTTGTATTGTGTGGTTAAACATTAAAGTTGACGGGAGTCGTGTATAAATAGTTGCGAATCCTGGTACAACATTGTGGGTAACTGAGGGCGCAATTAAATCATGGTGATGGTGGTTGAATCAAAAAAGCAATTGCGACATAATTAGACTGTTCTGTTTGAGACTTAACATAGGTGAAGGAATCACCCACCCAAGCAAAGAAAACTCGAACCAAAAAATAATAGATATTCATTTTTTTCAACAGCCCTTTTTTAGGGGGGTTCGTGATCGGTTCGTTCAGACTCACTTGTGTGGTGACGCAACTTCATCGCCAACTCTCTAGGGTAGCATTTGCCCGGCGGCAATAGTGCATCACCAGAACACCACTCGGGCCGTGCTTTTTACAAACAAAGGCTCGTGAAATTCAAGATGGATCAACAATAGCAAGCGAAATAATTAGCTCCAGCTCGGTCCCTAGACGCCATCGTCGTGATCACAGTGTGGCATCTGCGACGGCGTGGCATGTCGTTGGCGAAAATGCTAACCGATTAACAGCCGACGAACAATGCTCACACGACTGGTGTCGGGTTCCTATTGTGGGGTGGGCGCCCCTCCATATCGCACAGCGATGGCACAGAGAACAATATCAACGAGATGAGGGGATCTCGCTTTGACGACGACATTAAATGCGCTGGTTAGCCCGCCTAGCTGCGTGATGAGATCTCGACCTCGCTTGACCCGCCCTCGTCCGCGCATTATATTCCGACATAGTAACAGCAACAGCGTCAACAGCAGTAGCAATAGCGATAGTTTCACCAACACCACCACCAACGCCCGCGGCAGCACCACAGACAAAGGCAAAATGGCCGCCACTGCAGCCCAGAGCGAGGCGTACTCCCCGGGAGGAGATGATGGATGGGTAGAGCCTTCTATCCCGAGACTCTTTACGTCTGAACCGCCCATCCGTGACAGCCTCGTGACTCACTCATCCACGGTCCAAGACCAGACGGTCGATGAGTGCCTCCCCTTTCTCACGGCGTACCAGCACGCCGACTGCAACGCTCACGGCCTGCCCCATCTGGACCGCAGCCGCCACATCAACTTCCTGCACAGGCAGCTGGGCAAGTTGCCCGGCGCCTTCACCTCCGCCGATCCAAGCCGGCCGTGGTTCTTCTACTGGTGCCTCGCCGGCCTCAGCCTTCTAGGCGAGGACGTGTCCCCTTACCGCCAGAGACTCATCGAAACGGTCCGTCCTATGCAGAACGCGCAGGGAGGCTTCGCCGGCGGCTTTGGGCAGACGTCGCATCTTGCCACCACGTATGCAACAGTCCTGTCGCTGGCCCTAGTCGGCGGGCAGGATGCCTACGACGTCGTCGACCGGCGGGCCATGTGGAGATGGCTGTGCTCCCTTAAGCAGCCCGATGGAGGGTTCCAGATGGCCCTCGGGGGCGAAGAGGACGTCAGGTATGTCATGTTTGCCCTCCTTCTCGCGCGCCGTGCCGTCGAGGCCCGCTTGTTCTCCCCCCATCCCTGACCAGCATGCGTTCTAGGGGGGCCTACTGTGCAGCCGTCATCATCTCTCTACTCAACCTCCCCCTCGACCTGTCACCGGACTCGCCTGCATGCTCTGCTGGCCACACTGGCCTGTTCACTGGTCTGGCCGACTACGTCCACCGATGTAGGTTACCCAAGGCCCAGTGTCGTTCTGATCGCTCACCAATAAGGCCAAACATACGAGGGAGGCGTGTCGGCAAAGCCGGGCGTTGAAGCGCATGGTGCATACGCCTTTTGCGCTCTCGGATGCCTCTCCATCATAGATTCTCCACATCGAGTCATCCCGCGGTCAGTCTCTCTCTTCCTCTCCTTGAGTTGTCCACTGAAGACGTGACATGAAAGCATTGCATGCTGACTTTGTCCCAAAAAAGACATCTTGATGTTCCACTGCTCATTTCCTGGCTGTCCTCGCGGCAGTATGCTCCAGAAGGCGGATTTTCGGGTCGCACCAACAAGCTGGTCGATGGTTGCTACAGCCACTGGGTCGGAGGTTGTTGGCCCCTGATCGAGGCCGCACTCAACGGGCCCAGAGGGGCAGCGGCCAGCTCTGAAGGCCACACGCTCCCGGACGCGACGGCAAGTCTCTTCAGCCGAGACGGGCTGATCCGCTACATTCTGTCTTGCTGTCAGGATCAGAGCAAACGGGGTGGGCTGAGAGACAAGCCGAGCAAGTGAGTGACCACCCCCTTCAACCCCTTCACCCACATTCAGTGAGCCATGCCAACCTTAACCGATAACCCGTTTTAGGTACTCTGATGCATACCACACTTGCTATGTTCTCTCCGGCCTGAGCTCAGCCCAGCATAAATGGGATCTGGCTACCCCTCGTGCTCACGAGGCAATGATGGCGGGAGATGCATGGACTGTGTCACCCTACCTGGAGGGCGAGCAGATTTTTGACGAACAGGACCGCGTCTGCACGGTTCACCCAGTCTACGTGATCCCGCAGCAGCGGGTCGAGGAAATTCAGACCTACTTTGGGTCCAGGACTGGCTTCTAAGCCACCCATGCCGGGGGCGGCTCCTGGGAAATATTGACTGCGGCCATTTGGAAGGCCGTAATCAGAATGAAACGAACATGATTGTCACGTGTCAATGGCAATGGAAATGGCAGTATCAAGGGGACATGGGTGTTGGAACGTTTGATATCCAATATTCGGATCAACCCTTGGCCGTGTCAGAAATCTACTCGTTGCACTTGGCCCAGGATGTGACGGACCATCTGTACTGTAATTTTTCCCTCTTGGTGTCCGATCCGGCATGACATCTGTGTCGTCGAGGGGTATTAAGATTGCGGCCTATCCGTTTTCGAATTCAAGATACAGCACTCACACACCGTGCACCATCCAAGGGAGAGCGGCAGCCGACATGCATGTGCCAGTGAGCTCCAAAGTAAGTGTGTGCTGCCGCGCGGGCAAGCTCTGATTTGAGGGGGGAACACTATCCGGCCCATGGGTCGCCAGCATGGTTCGCCCGAAGGCGGTGGACGTCCGGGTGGGATGTCAGGGTGATTCGCCAATCCAGCGAGAGCTTCTATGGCGCCATGTCGTCAATGGACATGGGAGAGAGCCAGCTCATCGTCTGGAGAAGCAGGGATGTCATCAATGGACGCAAGCACGGTAGTATGGTATGCACACAGCTTGTTGGAGATGGCTGCTTCAGTGAAAATCGGGAGGGGTAATGGACGGCTGGCAGGCTTGGGGAGGGGATGATCCCACGCCGCACAGTCGCAGCAACGCAGTTGCAGGGTCTGCACATCATCTCGGACTCCAGGGCTGGGGGCCCGGCAGCCAGGCGAGAGGCGGCGAGGGACCCTTGACGGCCTGGACCAGAGCCGAAGACCTTGTGTGCTTATTGTTGTGATAACCATGGGCGTGCTTTCTTTTTGCAGCTGTCGACGCAGAATCCAAGACATACATAGCGAGGCCGGCAGTCAAAAGAGGGTCCATCCTTATTGCCATGGCCAACGCAGGATGATGAGTTAGTGACGCAGCCGTAGTGGGCTTTTGCCGTTGAAAGACCTAACCCAGTGCAGCCCGCATTGCGCAGACCAGACCAGACCGCAGACCGCTTCGCTGGCAGGGCACTTTGTACAGGTCGAATGCGTCCGACGGGCTGCGAGGGCTTGCGTTGATGCCCGCAAGCCCGGTCCGTGTATGGCCACAACAGCGTCCTGCCCCCGCCCTTGCCTGGCGGCCGCATTATAGGCGGCCAGGTCCTGTGCTCACGTACATACAGCTCTAGCAAATTCAAACATGGCCGGCATGCCCTCCAAGACGTCAATCAGAAAGCCCGGGAAAAAAGAGGGGCCGGGGAATTGTGTCTGCAGATGTACATGTACAAGCACCGCGGGATTCCAGACGGATCCCGATGGTGGCTTGGACGGGGGAGGAGGGGCAGCCGAGACATGGGACGGCCGCATCCGTAGGTAGCTGGAGTATAGCTCGGAGACCTGATAGAAAGTTTACGGCGAGGTAGAGATCTCACGACGGCGTCCTGTTGATATTTGTGACGTGGGAAAAAAGTAGTCCGTATCCACCACGACGAGTGGGCCAGAAAGCCAGGGTCTTGCAACGGTCGGCAGCAACAGATTTTTTAGCTCTCGATTGAAGTTGCCACTATGCCTAGGCAATTGCGGGTTGCTTGTGTTAAAAAGCTTTTCTCCTTTTTTTTCTTCTGCCCCCTCCTAGGCCACGTTGGTATAGGTAGCCATGGTAGCATTGTCCAGGCATGATCAGACAGCTGTCTAAATTATGCCTCCCACAATGGCACCCAATGTTGCGAAGGCGAAACGACCAATATGCGACATGAGAGCACGTCCCCTTTGAGGGGTCTAAAACCCTTTGAGATCAGCCGCCAGGGAGCAGGCGAGGTCCTTGCTTCCGATCGTGAATTGCTGGAGAACCCAGGATTCGATTACCGACGTGTCGGGGCCTGTGTTGGCAGCCAGGGTAATCCAGGCTTCAATTCAAGGAGAGCCACGCCCTGGTCTGTGGGCTAGTTTTTATCTTGAAAGCACATCAACAATATAGCTCATGTGAGCTGTTCATTCGCTTGCCCTCAAGTCCTGATGGCTTGGGTGGCGCTCTGATGATAGACCCAAAATACGCTGCTACATGAGGCGGCGTTCAGGATTGTCCCAGAGAGGAACGGTGGGGGGCTGATCGTTGAAGGACCGGATACCATGCCCTCAATACATGTAGAAAAGTTGGTGGCGAATTGGTCATGCCAAGAAATTTGCAATCTTGCTTGCATCTGGTCCTGGTTGGGCAGGAGATCGCCAGATAATCGACAGTCTCTCCCGACCGGTGCTGCCTTGAAGACAGCAATGATGTCGCTTTGCGCAACTGTGACCGGGGAATAGATCCAAAGGTAATTGGTGCAGCCCACAACCAGACCACATCGAACGACAATGTCCCGTGACATTGGACCCAGGTTACTAGGTGGGGATATTCAACAACATGGACCCGAGTTACACCCTGCTCGGACTAGGGAAAACGGCCAGGAATGGGCCATTGTTGATTAAGGACACGACCCTGTATCATTCATCATGACAAGTTGCGTGCCCCTCCCTGCCCCTCACCTGGTCGATCCTGTTTTGGTCAAGGCACAAAGCAAGAAGACCAGAAAAAGGAATAAAAATTACGGGCTATGCAATCGCGGCGCCCCGAAAAGCGGCCGCAGGGCCGAGCCCTTATTGCTTGACGGGGCAATGTTTGCGCTGGACAAATAATGTTGTTGCCAAATCCTAGGGCAGCACAAGAAAGGCCGGCAGCATCGGAGTGATCAGCTCCTTGGTTGTGGCTAACTAGTTTCTGTGGACTGCTGGCGCTTATCGTCATCTGCTTGGCCCGAAAACGATGGGATCCATCGGTGGACATCGGTGGACTATTTTGGGTGGCATCCCTAGGCCGTGGCCAGGTGCCGGGTGGAGGCGTCTTTGAAAAAGATGCAAAAAGATGCAGTTGTTCAAGCCGAAACCTTGCTCGATGTTGTGCGGCACAAGGAGGCGGAATCAGAAACTTGTGGGCATGTGTGCCATGGGATTGCTGTGGCCGTCACGTCAGAGACTTAGCGGCCCCAGCGTCATTCTGGAAGAGTTCCAATTGTCGAATCGCTGTCAATCAGGTTGTGGTTCTCCCCACACGCCAAAGAATCCACACACCCACAGGCTTGCACAACCTTGGGGTGTGGGCTTAACTATGGCGTCGAGCATTTTTGGAGCTAGCGGAACGTCTGCCACCCCGGTCAGCAAGTTGTTGTCCCTCGGCGTTCAAGTTACGGTACCATCGTGCTGGTGACGGCCAGCGAGGCCCTCTCGATAGCAGAAGAAGATGCATCGCACCCACGGCCGCGGGGATCCAGAGCGAGGCTCACCCCAGATTGCCTGATTCATCGACGGGCACAACGGCAACAGGGACGCGAGCACAAGCACAACTTTGGTGAGATGGGACGACGTGGAATTAGTCCTGCATGTAGCAATTAGCAGCCAACTTAGGTGCTGTAGTGTAGGTAGTCGACTGGGTCGAGTACCACGGCCACAGAGCAAGGTACCCCGCGCGCCCGGCTGGGTCGAGTACGTCTCGCTACATTGGGGACATTTCCCGTTGTTGATTTCAAAAATCAACAAGAAGCAGTGCCAACTCATCATTGCATATGGGTTGAGGGCTCCTAAGGGCCTGCCTTTTTGCCTAGTTGCCTCGCCGCACGCCTCTTTTTGCTTGTGCTCGTGCTTGTGCATCATCCCCCTCCCCCTCCTCTTTTTTGTGCTCCAGGTCTGCTTCTTCTGCTTGTGCGAGGTACCTGCCGAGGCATGTCGAGAGCAGACAGGGAGGTACCTCCCCACGTAGCACAGGCGGTGCAGTACATACTTTGTGGCCACGCTTGCCTCCGTCGCACGCCTTTGCTGCGTCCTTCTAACCTAGCCCCTACCCTCTTTCCCTCTCGGGGCAGGTACCTAGTTGCAGGGGAGTTAGTTGCGAGCCTACCTAGGCTGGCGCCTCCAAGGCCCACCCAGAAAAACAAAAACATATTCGCCAGGTACCAGCTCGCAACGGCCACGACGCCGTGACAGGCCTACCACTCATTTCGAGTTAGCTGCAGAGAGAGGCAGTACGAGTCTCGCGTACTACGTTGCAGAAAATTAGAAGAAAAAATGCAAAGGAAAAAGAAAAAAAACCCAATCATTTCCCTCTCTTCTCCTCACGCACTCGTAACGCAGCACAACACTACTTTACACAACCTTCAGCCACCTACATCGTACAGACGCCCACATCATCTCGACGAGAATAGACCCCTCCATCATCTCGCAGAATCCGACCAATCAATCCTGCCACATTCACCGGTTCCTTTCACCACATCCCATCCCAGACTGCAGTGCTGGGGAGCCCTAACGGCCGGCACACCTTCGCCCACGGCCACGGCCTTGCCCACACGCAGCCAGACGCATGGCCCAGGGCAGGGATGTGATGGAGCATGGAGTGATCCACTGGGCCAGCCACTGACTGTCCTGTTCATGCACGTCGTCGCGCTGCTCACCGACCCTTTCCAAAGTAGACTCGTTGTGGTGGTGTTACTACTGCGCTATAGCTATTAGCCATGTACTGTACCTGCTCTGTCCCGTCCGGTCTGGGCCTTGACGCGCCCCCTTATCCAGCATGCCTGGAGAGCCTGCGATCAACCTGCTTTGCCGCCCGTCGTCGTGCTCTTTAACGAGAGCACAAAATTGCTTCCGCCTGGTTACGGCACAGCTCCCGAGCGCCTAGTTGTGAGCCGTTTTGCCCATTCGAGTGCAGCGCAGAGCGTCATGCCCACGTCGTTCGACTTCCTGGGCCTCTAATATGCCTCAGCGACCCGCGCGCTCTGGCACGCTGTGCGAATCACCCACGTTCCCAGCCGCCACATGGCGATGAGAACGTGGCCCGCTTTCACTGAGTCGTTGCCCGTTGGCCCCCAGTGCAACGCTCCGGTCTCCCAGGCTCCATGCTAGGGCCGCCCAACACGGCCGCCCATCTTCCTCGACCTGACGGGACGAGCACCAGAAGCCGGCTTTGATACTTTCCGCTCTGTCGGTTGCGGTCGCAGCAGCGAATCGCAACAGCCGGAGCGTGACAGGCCCCTAGCTTGACATGGCTCTTCCTGCATTTCCGGGCCTGGGGCTCGGCGTCGAATGGGATGGGCGACCTGGTCCTTCCGAGCTCCTCTTGTCCCCCTGTGGTCCCTTTGCTGTCCTTGTACGAGACGGTACTTGGGTCGTCAAGAAATTGTGCATTAGTGGCCGCCAGAGGAGAGATCTCGGAGGTCCAGATGGTGGCAGCGAACCAGGCACATCCTGACTCTGACACTGTCGCGCAGCCTGTGAGAGTGTGCGAGGTAATGTTTCTTCCCTCGCCCCCCTTCGCCGTCGGGTCACCACCACCATGCCTGCCCCTCGCCCCTCGACACACTCGCGCCCTCCGCTTCAACGACAGACGAGGTACCCGCCCCTGTGCCCAGTGTGGTCTCCTCTTTGCCACTGGGCTAGACTGCGAGGAAATTACCATGCGGCCTTGGTCTGCATGGGCTTCGGACGCCAGGCCCTTGTCTGCGTCTTGAACGGGCCTAATATGCATCTCCAATGCTGATACCGTACCCCTTCTTACGAATTTTGGTACATGTTTTGTACTTGACCGCAGGGTGCCCCCGTTGTCACTGCTCTAACCACGGCGGCCGCGGTCTTGACCTCGGGGCGGGGGAGAAAATATGCGAGGCATGAAAAAGGCGACTACTATGGTCGCAGATGAAGGGCAAAAAACAAAAAACAAAAAAAAACATAGAAACCAAACCAAGAGGGTCAAAAAACAGACTAGGTCCCCTCCGCGGTAAGCCGGTGGCCGAGGGCGTTAACTTTGAGACTTATCAGAGATCGCCTGGTTGCTGCATCCATGTGTTGCGGTGGAGTGGCCTAGTCGCCAGCGGTTTTAATCAACTGGCAACCAGGTAGGCCAGCGCATCAAGATGGGTCACACTCTTTCGAGAGCCGCATTGTTGCTTGCATCTTGCCTCCATTCGCGCGTCGACCTTTGTCTCCAGACACCCCCGGTCCCGCGCTAACATGTCTGTTTGCAATAAAGGCACATGTCTCGCCGTCCGGAGCATGCTTCTCTCGTCCACACCAAATTGCACCAAGTCTGCAATACGTAGTCCACCCTACTACTTCAACGCACTCCCAAACCCCCACACGACTTCCTCTCATTCTCTCTCAACTAAGAACGACTTGTCACGACCATTTATTCTTGAAATTTCTTCCTTCTTGTCTACCCAAGCCTGATCCGAGCTCTGCTCACGCCCATTCTCGAACCATTCCCCGCCTAGCCAAGCCAGTCCTAACCGTCCACTTCCTCTCGTTGGGCTCAATTGCACACCAGCCACCATATTCTAAACCCTCTCTATCCTCATTGTCTTCTGCCCGGGGCTCCTTTTTTCACTTCTCCTGGTCGCGGATTCATTTTATTCCTGAATACCCTCGCCGTGTCCTTCGCTCTGGCTTGATCTCTAGACTTCAAGCCGGGTTACACGCTTGCTCCTCCCCACGTCGGCCGTAAAAGTTCTCGTCGCCAGACCGACACGTCCGATTATCACCACCAAAATGGGCGGTTTTTACATGCAGTACCTCGAGAGTAAGTGGCAAGCCGATTACAGTCCATCACAGAGCAGCACCATCTCGCCGTATTAGTCGCCATTGAAGAGTTATTCGTATAAGTGGGGTGCCACCCGTGGAGAGGGGCAATGGCGCCCCCTCCCCCGTGCGATGGCCCTTGCATCACAATGGCGGGGAAATCAGCCGTGCAGCGGTTTAGCGACTCACTCGTGAGCATCACGTATCCCCTGGTTTGGAATATAATCTTCAAATGGCGACTACGGCGGTTCTCACTTGAGAGGCAGAGATGGCTTGCTTCATGATTCGGTACCTTCGTTCTACGCAGCCCGAAAAGTCCCCAAAACACTTTATATTGTTCTCAATTTGCCTATCGACATGACCTCAAAACTAACCAATGGCTTCAATTAGGCCTCTGCCGGCGCCGAGGGTGGACGGATCCCATGTACGAGTGTTACCGCGACCACGCTGGCTACACATGTCTTGTTCTTGTCAACGGTCGGGAGTACCAGACGGACCTCTCCTACGAATCGGACACGCTTGCCCAGGAAAACGCCGCCATGCGTGCCTTCATGGTGTGTCGTAACTTTTCCGTCAATGGAGGCATGCTTGCCCGCAATGGAATTGTTCAAGGTCTGCCTGCTCAGGAATCGAGCCGTCGCCGAAAGAGCCGCCACACTTCTTCCCGGGACAACCACAGCCGACGATCCGGGAACCACTCCAGCAGCAGCTCAACCGCATCGTTTGATTAACCTACATGGAAAAACAGACAGAACTGTGATCGATCCAAGCTATTCTGGCTTGGGAATCCGAGCAACGAGAACCGCTCGGCGGCGAATAAGCCCAGGAGTAACGGGGCAGCCAAGGGCGCACAGCAAGGCATACAAGCGGTTGAAAGGCTTCACAGCGATCCCAAGGGATATACCCAAACCACCTCCTCGACAAACCTCTCGCGAGATATGGGGAAGGAAAGGTTTCTTCTTTCTTGTTCTTCCTTTTCTTCTTCTTTTCTTTTCTGCTTTACCCTCTGTTATTTGGCAGAAGTTGGCGGTGCAACATCTTTTTTCTGATTTTTCGTTATTCCTTTTTCCCTTTACGATTTACGACTTTACGACACGACCGCTTTTTTTCTTAGATGCGACATCATCTTCACTCAAACGGCCGGCACCTTGCAACTTGTTACTTTTACTGTTGCTTTTTGTTCTACAACCGAAATTGAACGGGATTTTAAGCTAAGCGTGATTATTTCATATCTTTGATGCGTACTTTGAAAGTCCACTTTCATTATCGCCTACAATTGGATGGCTTTGGCCTCTACACGACAGGGGATGGTTGGGCTTGAACAGCATTCATTGGCTTCTGGTCCTGGCGCGTTCTGTGGTATTGTCATCCCGCACAGCGGCTACTGAAATATGACTGGAACACTATCAAGAATCCCAGACCAGGCCCGAGCGAAGCACCTCGGGCTCCATTGTGTTATCAACCTGGGAGGCCATCAGCGATTGGTTCGGGTTCCACGTACTGGAAGAGCATCGGAGTCATACACATGAGGCCAATTTTTGATTGGTTTGGGTTTACTTTTTGCGACTGGGACGGCAATTTGATCACTTTTGACGACGAGAAAAGAGCGAATAAGCAACCGAAAAAAAGCGAAGCATCTTTATTTACTTTTTACGAGGATCCTGTTACCCTCTCGAAATGTGCAGGCGGTATTTGGGCCTGGCTGGCTATCTGATTATTTCTTCGAAAAGAAGACAAAAGCGAAAAGATTGCGCGACAAGAATTTGATGAGAGACACGATGGAAATGGAGACATGTCACGACTACAGGGGTAAAAAGTTGAAGCATTGGAGGCAAAGCGATTCTTTGGCTAGGAATGGATCCGAGACGACAGGATGAGATGTGATTGATGAGGGACGAATCTGTGTGGTTGGATGATGATGACCGACAAGACACTTATGATAATGATAACGACATTTTTTTTTCCTATGCCGGCACAATGATACTATCTCATCCCTGCTCGTGACTTTTACCACTTTTGCTGCGTAGAGATCTTGGTCGGGACAGCGACAGAGAATCCGACTGGCTGGAGGGGAAGAAATCCTTCACATCGGCCGTCGATCAGCAAGTCAAGGATTGCGGCATCATGTGCTGACACGAGACTGGCTGAGGAGATCGCTTACTGGAGGGCGGTTTAGCAAGGGAGATTACACGAGCAAAACCTTGGCTGTGACCAACATCCCAACGGTTCGTTTTGCCGCCACCTCGGCCTAGCCTATGGGACGCCTTGTCCCAGGATGACTTGGCTAAGCAGGTATACAGGTGATCAACTGCCGAAGAGCCACTGTGGATCAAGCTGGACGCGCGCGCAAACCGAAACGTGGGGAAACCTTCCGAGCATAGGCGCACTTTCAACCCTGATGACGGGCGAATTGCTTTTCTCATCCTAACTGTTGCTTCCTACTGGCGGGCGCCATTGGGCTGTGAGGAGCTCGGGCGACAGGCCCGATGAGCAGCCAGCATGGGGGTGACGCGTTTGGCTGCGAATATGTCATGCCGCAAAAACCCAACCATGGCGGCGGGGCTGTGTCGTGTGCCAGCGGTGTGTGATTGTGATGTAGAGGCCATGTTGAAAGCCAATGGCGAGATGCATCGGAGACGTTCTAGCTTGAGCGTTGGGCTGTGCTCTCCAGCCGGGATCAACGGAATGTCTTGATGGCTTGTCTCGGCGCCGGGTTCATCCCGGCGCATTCGCATACCACCTCTACCTCGAGCGCCTATGGGGATTGAGCATCCGTTGACATGATTCAAGTACCGCTACATTCAATTGACAGCTGCCAGCCCTGTGATGCCAAACCCGTTGAAACCCGAGCCTGATTTTTGAGTGAAGAGACATGACGATCGTGGGGTTGGCGTTTTTTTTTTGGCAGGTATGACGTTGTGTCAATCTAATCTCGACAGCAATGGACCCCCACTGAGATTGCTCATGTGGTGACTCAGAGTAGTGCCAAATGTCATATGGACTGAAAGCAGCATGTAAAAAGAGGCAATTGATGATTTTGACACGATGGCGGGATTTGCCACGGATACAAGTCGCGGCTAGATCAAGCAGTTGCGAATGAGCGACAGAGATTCCAGCCCGTGGTCATGAGAATGCGACGAGAAGGGTTCTAGACAGGAATTTGTTGGCGACAGCTAGAAACTATGCCGGATAGAGAGGATGGAATTGAGCTTCGCCCCGACCCCGGTGTCCCGTGCCCCCGTGCTGGGTCGTCGGAGAGCTAGACGCGGCTTAGGCGGGACAGGGCCAGTGCCAATTAAGAAGGGTAGCACATCATTTGAGGTTGTTGGACATGATTCGCCGCGCGGTTTTTGAACAGTGACAAAAGGCGTTTGAGAATGATGCAAACGGCAGCACCAGCCAACAAGCCAAGCGGTCTCGAGATGGGCATCGAGATGGGCACATGTGAACGATTTCCCCAACATTATGCACTCTGAGCTGAGGGGGAGCAAGAGCCCACGGGGTACGGTACACGATGCTACGTACGATACTACGATATACGTGTCAATGTAACATTAGATGCAGTTAAATAGCTTGTGTTTTACAGATGGGCATGCTTGGCCTGACTTGCAGATCGCTCAAGGGAGCGTTTTTAAGGTGGTACCTTACATCAAAATAAGGGGCCCCTGGTTGTCGAGGCAAGGGACGAAATGCCAGAAACACATGGGACCACACCTACTGAAACCCAGAAACGGCCAATTCGCCAACGAATGCGCCCCGTGCAGGAGGGAAAAAACACGTGAGACAACGGAGGAAAGGGAATAAGCAAAAAAAGGAGTCAAGGGGGGCAGAAAAGCAAGAGCAACTGATTCCGTTTGCGCCAAGACGGGACAGAACCCCATCGATTCGTCAATATTCGTCAATAGTCGGCCACATGGGGTTTGGGATTAATTAGGCTATGGTCGGCTGGGGGGCGGGAAGACGGATTCGATCGATTGCGGGAGCTTCCAAGACGTCAGACAATTAAAATGGTGGTTGACAGTTTTATTGCGTAAAGGGCTAACGGCCAGGGTCCTAGCCGCTATGGGGTTCTAGGTGCAGCATCCAAATATGCCCAGGGTCAACGATGATGCGGCTTCGGCGCGCATGATCCGGATGGGGGAGGGGGGAGAGACAACGAGCCATTGAAGGTGCGCAAGGACGCAAAGAGAGCAGCAGATCGATCCAAAGGGGATAGCTGAGCTGAGCCCCCAGCCTTCGATCCTCCGCGCGCAGAAAGATACGAAAAAAAGGTGGTTGAGAGTGAATACGGACGCGAACGCTTCCAACGTTTTTTCGCCTCGATGAGTCGAGATGCGGCTAAGCCCAGGGGGTTGCCGAGTTGGGACAGTAAAGTGGCAGCACCCAGCCCCAATTTCGCCAGGGGAAATTTTACGGCCATGGGAGTCGAGCCACATTCGCCCCTCCGCGCGTACGTGATTGGCTGTGGCGGCCCCTTTCCACAGTCTTCATCACGGGGCTTCGTGTCGTGGATCGGGTGGCCCGTGTGCGAGTCGGGCTGGGTGCGTGGGAGGCCAGTTGGTGGGAGGAGCTGCCAGCTCTACTGGCCGCAATGAGCACTGAGGTGGCAGCTTTCCAGGGCGCTTCCACCCCGTGCCAGCCTGCTAAATGGCTGCTCCGTAGGCGTCGTCAGTGGCCGGAGCCGGCACCTTGTCCCACTCAGGTTCCCTCTCGTGAACTCTCAAAGTTCCCACGTTGGCCTTTCAAAGACCCTCCGACTCCTGGACATCTAAACTCTCCTTCCTCCTCCTCTCTCCCTCCTTGCGCCTTTCCGCCAGACATCCTCCTTTCTTCACACTGCCCGGCCCTCGCTGAGATTCTGAGATACCCTTTCTAATCTAATCCCATCGAGGTTGCGCCTTGTTCTATTCTCTGGCCTCTTGTTCTTACACACTCGTTGTGACCGCACCCCTGCACCCTTCACCTTCTCGACGCATACGTAACCTCCGCAACAATGAAGGGTACGTGTTTGCTATGCCTCTTCCCGACATGCGCACCCGCCCGGCCAGGCGCATGCTCGTTGAAGTTTGCCCACTGACCGCATCGCAGGACTTATTCTCGTCGGTGGCTATGGCACCCGCCTTCGCCCTCTTGTACGTCCGCACCTCGGAGCTCCCTGACAGCTATCCTTTGTCGCTCAGAGAGCCCCCTGCACCCTCCAGAATGACGAGCTGACGCTTTCTTGCCACCTCTAGACCCTCACTCTCCCCAAGCCTCTCGTTGAGTTCTGCAACAAGCCCATGATTGTCCACCAGATCGAGGCGCTGGTCGCAGCTGGCGTGACCGACATTGTGCTCGCTGTCAACTACCGACCCGAGATTATGGAAAAGTTCCTAGCCGAGGTACGACTCCCGCTCCTACAATTACTCTCCCTCAAGCTCTGGACAGCCAAGCTAACAGATTGCCCCAGTACGAGGAGAAGTACAACATCAACATTGAGTTCTCCGTCGAGTCTGAGCCCCTCGACACCGCTGGTCCCTTGAAGCTTGCCGAGAAGATCCTTGCCAAGGATGATTCGCCCTTCTTCGTCCTCAACTCCGACGTTATTTGCGACTACCCCTTCAAGGACCTCCTCGCATTCCACAACAGCCACGGCAACGAGGGCACCATTGTTGTCACCAAGGTTGAGGAGCCCTCCAAGTACGGTGTGGTTGTCCACCAGCCTGGCCACGCCTCCCGCATCGACCGATTCGTCGAGAAGCCCGTCGAGTTCGTTGGCAACCGTATCAATGCCGGCATGTACATCTTCAACACTTCCATTCTCGACCGCATCGAGCTCCGCCCCACCTCGATCGAGAAGGAGACCTTCCCCGCCATGGTCCGAGACAACCAGCTTCACTCGTTTGATCTCGAGGGCTTCTGGATGGATGTTGGACAGCCCAAGGATTTCATCAGCGGTACCTGCCTGTATCTCTCTTCCCTGACCAAGAAGGGCAGCAAGGAGCTCACTCCCCCCACCGAGTCCTACGTCCACGGCGGAAACGTCCTGATTCACCCCTCTGCCAAGATTGGCAAGAACTGCAGAATTGGCCCCAATGTCACCATTGGCCCCGATGCCGTTGTTGGCGATGGTGTCCGTCTGCAGCGTTGTGTGCTGCTGCGCGGCTCCAAGGTCAAGGACCACGCTTGGGTCAAGTCCACCATTGTTGGCTGGAACAGCACTGTTGGCCGCTGGGCTCGTCTCGAGAACGTGACAGTTCTTGGTGACGACGTCACCATTGGTGATGAGATCTACGTCAACGGTGGCAGCATTCTCCCTCACAAGTCCATCAAGGCCAACGTTGACATTCCCGCCGTCATCATGTGAGGAATTGAAAACTTCACAACCTCTCATCTGCTCGTTGGAGGTCACACCAACAGAGCCCAAATACCCTTTAATCTCGAATAACGTCTAAAAAAAAGTGCAAAACTCGCCACTCTCCAACAACGTGCAGGCACCGTCATATTCCCAGGGGGCCTGGTGCGGGATTTAGAGCCTGCCGCTCTCTCTATTCTAATGCGACTCGCAAGTGTCTGATGCCCCTTTTTATGCGTGTTTATATGGCGTCCGGGGCGGTTTTTACAACAGGCAGGCTAAGGCCATGGCAAGGAAGGCAGGCATAACGGTTTCAAATGAGGAAGCCCATGTATGAAAGCTTATAGGTACCGAATCGAAGAACGGGTGGTTCAAAACCAGCATAAGAAATTCCGCGTATCGTGACCTCGTGATGATGGTGATCTGTCTCCAGTTGAATCAGTGTCTGTAAAATTAGTGGGGCCTTTGTCTTCAATTATACTTGGTACGTACCACATTCTCGCTCAACGTTGATTGTGTAGGTTAGTGATTTAGGTTAGGTTACCAGTATACCTACTGGTTTGGGAGGCGCCTCGTTTTTATGGGTGATACTCAAGCGAACTTATGTCGGGATCATCCTGCACGGTTTTCGCTTCACGAAGAGCCTCACCATCGTAGATGATCCACAACGCCCACCCTTGAGCCGAAGCAACGCCGTAGATCCACGGTCAACGGGGTTGGATAAAATGCAGGAGACCACTAGAATTCAAATTTTAACAGGATAGAAGTCGAATAAGTCGTAAGCACTGGCTTTTAGCTTAGAAGAAGGACTTAGCGTGCAACTGGAGAAATATCACCAAGCCGTCTAAATTCTTAGTCTCCATTGGTTCTATCCTGCAATGACTTTGAGACAGGTGTTTGATCAAGATTTTAAAAGCTTACCTACTTTCTTACTTGGATGATCTAGGGTGAGTCTCTAGAAAGAGTCAGTCTCAAGACATATGACTTCAAATCTTAGACTGCATTCCTCTCGAGGTAAGGTCTTACCCAGGTTAGAACAGAGACAGACAACATCGAAGCGACAGATTCCGCGTTTGAGAAAAATCGATTTCTGTGGGGGGTGATGTCATGCTTTGGTAACGGGTGATTTGTTCCCTCAGTAGTGGGCGTCGCGCGCCTGGTTACGAAAACACCCGGTGGCGTTAGGGAGCCTTATCCACAAACTAAGAGACGAGGTATCCATCTGGGTTTATGAGGAGTGCCCACGAACAGCATCCTGGGGCGGCTCCGCGAACTATTCCGGGGATGGCCTCTGATAGTGGAACAACGGACGAAATGCCTGAGTGGGCTCCTGGCATGTGACCTGCATTGACATCGGGTTTGGGTACAAAATGGAGAATCGGGCCTTTTTTGACACGGGGAGAAATACAATAGCGAGAGAATGGAGAATTGTGAGGAGATGAAAGTGGTCGACATGTGGGGGATGGGGCGAAGGAGCTCGGGGTGCGCTGGAGGGGATGGTGGAATTGATCACTTCCTGGAGGCTGGACTCGGCCACCGATGAATTATACCGAAGGGGCCGAGAAATAGTTACACCTGGCGCGCGAGTGGTGTCTGCACCTCTGGGTAGCACATGAGATCATATGTGGTGTAAGACCTTGGCTTTACGGGAAGAAGCGAAAGCTTGCGACCTTGACAAGGATGGGCTCGCAGTCACGTATACATGAAATGAATACCCTATTCCCGTTGCCGGATTCTGCCTATCACCGGGTCGTAATAGCACCCGGTCAGATCAAGAGTTCTAGAATTGGTGTTGAACCTGGAGAAGTGCCAGCCCTCAGTCGAGCCCCGGTCCTGGGCGGTCTCTGGGGGTGGGCGATGCGGCACCATTGCCCGGGGGCCCCAGTTGGCGGTGGATATCATCGAGCTGGTTGGTGAGCGTGGGGGAAGCTCGGTGATGAGGTGGCCTCTTGAACAGGTTATCGAGAGCCACTTGTGTTGCACACGATGATGATGCTGGGGGATTGATGTCATGCACGCGAGGATGCTGGAGAGCTGGCTGGAAGAATGGTGTGTTTCTCAGTCATGGTCCCATGAGGCTGTCACATCATGGAAGCCAAGCCTCGGAAGCCGTCGTGCATGGCGTCGTCACAGAGTAGCGCCTCGCTAGGAGGTCGGCTAGGAGGACCCTCCCAGAGCCTCTTTGTTTCAATTGAGCAAGACCGCCGCTCTGGTTTTCTCAACCCGTGTTCCTCTTCGCGCGCTGCCATTCGCTTGTACCAGGCAAAGTCAAAAAAACAAAAGAAGGAATAAGAAAGCAGTACTGGGCAACGATGATGCCCTGCTAGCTTCAAATGTAACCAGCCACTTTGCATTAAATAGAAAATAGACCTCGCGTGTCTTTGACCGTTTTTTCTGCCTTCTTTTCTTCTTTTCTTCTCCATGGTTTCATGATACCTCCGTCGTCTTCCGACCAACAACGAGCACGCCCACCACACCCGACACCGCCCTGGATCGAGAGCTCAATTGGATTTGCTGGCAAATATTCGGGATCTCCCCTGGAGAGCGTGACAGGGTCTGGCCAGTTCACGCCCCCCATTCCCCGATCAATTTCCTTGGGGTCGAGCCCGTCCAACTCAATCCTCGACTGCCGAAGATTCACCTTGGGCCTGCATATTCAAGGGTTATTTTCAGCACCTGCTCCAACGTCCACACGCACCCGGGACCGTTTTTGGCGCACGAGAGCAGAGACGGAGGAATTGACCAATTCGAATTGACGCAAATTGGATTAAAAAAAAAGCTTTGTCGCATTTGAACTGTGCCGCTGAAAAGAAGTTCTGAGCGGTTCGTTGAGTGAGTTACATCCACTGCACGTGTTCTGCCTGCTCCCGAACCATCCCAACATCGTTGCAACTGTGCCTGCATCTTGCGTCCTGTCTGCGGTAGCAGTCGACTGGAAACCACTCAGGTGTGCATCTGCTGCAACTCGACGAGGCGCGCCGCCGTCATCACCGTCTCGCCGGTGTGTTCCCAGTTGACGGGCAAAGCCCACCTACAACCCACTTGGGGATATCCACAGCGCGTCACCACACCCACATGCAGCCCACCCGCTACACCTTTCCAGGAAGGGCATCCAACCAAACGCCAGCGTCGCCTTCAGAGCACACGGCCGCATATACCGCACACCACCCAGAGAAGTCATAATTAAGCGGCGGGACTCCGTAAACTCTTCCCCTTTTACCCCGAAGCTCACCCGCAGCCTGCCGGCCCCTCCCCAGACAAGGATTAACGGGATTATCGTGGCCGTTCCGGTTGTGGTGGAGGCCCGTCACAGGCACTGCAAAGCCAGAGAGCAGGACCGACTCTCTGTACAAGTGGTTTCACTCCCACTCCCGACTTTTTTTTTCACCAGCACGAGACAAGACGGGCCGTTTCCATTCCAGCACCCTTGGCGCCGGGGAACCAATTGTCGAAGAAATCCCTCGGCTGATTGGCACCACGACTCCGCCGTTTGGCCGTTTTGCCCCAGAGTGAAGCTTGAAAGGCAGTTGGACACGAGATTGCGCACCTTCAACCACGCCTTTCTAACAAACACCACCGGATTCCACACTCCTCCCGCCGACGGGGCCCAGCGCCGCCTCGTGGCGCCAGAGTCTGGGGTTACAGGTGGCGAGTAACGGGTAATGGGGGAAAGATTGGGTGAAATGGGAGCAGGAGCACATGGTCTAGACGACAGCAAACGACGCATGCCAAGGTTGTGGCTGCTCGTGGTCATTGTCGTCGTCTTAGTGGTGAGTTGCGAGTTTCCCGAGTACTCTGTCCCTAGCCCGCCGGCCCCGAACTTCATCTCGGTCTGGCAACCGCCCTCCCGCTCCCCAGCCCGGGCCCCCGTCTTTGCTGTCCCATCCATGCCCGCATTGCCTCACCTATACCCAAGTCTGGGCTCAGCGTGGGCGAGCATGGCCTGACCGAGACGCTTCCCCGGCGCCGGTGCCATGTCAATTTATCTGCATGTTGTTTTGTATTTTTTCCCTTGTGAAAGGGGGAAACGAGGAGTCCGATTCCCCCATCCTAGCTGCAAGTGCATCATCACATCACTCATGTCCTCTTCGGATCCCAAGGAAAGGCAACAGGCCGTTGGGGTGGCCCAGCTCGGCGTATTAGCGGAGCCCCAAAAGCTTCCCCGCAGAAGCTCCAGTTTACCTTCTGTACACTGCGGCTCACTGCTCTCGATGTCCTGAAAAGCCACCGAGCCGATGGGCCATCTCCAGGCCCAGTCCCTGCACACACCCCCATGGAACCCCCCATGGCACACGACATGCACCCCTGTCATACCCACTTCGCCCGCCATTGGAGTGTACCAAAGCCACTGACACAGAATCCGTCAGCTCTCAAAGCTCGTCGTCTTCGGCGACGCCAAGGTCCAGTTTCTCTTTGCCCAGCTGGTCTTTATACCCTCCTCCTCGCCGCTCTCCTCCTCCTCACCCTCGCCTTCTCCTCTCTCTTGTCCTCTCACTCCTCCATCACTCCTGTCGCCTGCCCTCGCCCGCTTCGATCCTGTCTGCAAACCTCGCACTCCCCTCCAAGCTACTGCGCCGCCGTCTCGACCCCTCACCATGGCTCTCGCCGAAGAGACCAAGAGCATTGTCGCTCAGTTCGACTTTACCGATGAAGACCTGAACCGTCATGTGGACGAGTTTTTAAAACAGATGAGTATGTTTCACTCCACACCTGCAATGCGCAATGCGCCGCAATTTTCTTTAAGCTTCTTACCCATCATCGCCATACGTCATGACACCCAAAAAACTAATTTCCCTCTCACAGGCGATGGCCTCGAGTCCGACAAGGCCACCTTGGCTCAGATCCCAACCTATGTCACCGGTGTCCCCAATGGTACCGAGAAGGTGAGCAGCTGCCATTGAGCGCTCCACGGAAAGGACTCTCAACTGACATGTGAACTCGCTGCAGGGCCTTTACCTGGCCGTCGACCTGGGCGGCACTAATTTTCGCGTGTGCTCCATCATGCTCAATGGCGATACCACCTTCAACCTAACCTACAACAAGGTCGCCATCCCCAAGGAGCTCATGGTGGCCAAGACGGCCTCGGACCTCTTCTCCTTCCTCGCCAAGCAGATTGAGCTGTTCCTCCGGGAGCACCACCGAGACCACTTCGAGAGCCACATTCGCCGTCGCAACACGCGCAGCACCGCTGAGGGATTCCGCGACGAAAACATCTTCCGCCTCGGATTCACATTCAGCTTCCCCGTCCAGCAGCTCGCCATCAACAAGGGTCTGCTGATTCGCTGGACCAAGGGCTTCGATATCCCAGATGCCGTCGGGAAGGATGTCTGTGCCCTTCTCCAGACGGAAATCGACAAGCTCCACCTCCCTGTCAAGGTCGCCGCTTTGGTCAACGACACTGTCGGCACTCTCATGGCTCGCTCATACACTTCCACTGGTAAGAGCAAGTCTGTACTGGGAGCCATTTTCGGTACCGGCACCAACGGCGCCTACATTGAGAAGACGAGCAACATCAAGAAGCCTATTCCCGGCGAGTATGACGACACAACCGGCGAGATGGTAGTGAACACTGAGTGGGGTTCCTTTGACAACAACCTCAACGTCATGCCCTCAACACCATGGGACAATGCGCTTGATGAGCAGAGTGTGAACCCTGGGTTCCAGATGTTCGAGAAGCGCGTCTCTGGAATGTTCCTTGGAGAACTTGTGCGATTGGCTGTTGCCGACATGATCAAGGACGAAAGGACGTCGCTATTCCGCGATCTCAACTCGAGCACCAACGATTGGTCCACCACCACCAACATTGCCGCCGACTCTGGATTCCTCAAGCCCTGGGGACTGGACAGCGCCATCATGTCAGTCGCCGCCGCCGACAACACCCCCGAACTCTCCACCTTGCGCCAGGCGCTCGAGGGCCTTCAGGTCTACACCCCCTCGCTAGAGGATGCGCAAGCCTTCAAGTCCATCGCCTATGCTGTCGGCCGCCGAGCAGCCAGACTATCTGCAGTTGCCATTGGTGCTATTGCGATCCAGTCCGGCAAGCTGGACGACCCAGATGAGGAGGTCATCGATATTGGTGTCGACGGAAGCTTGGTTGAGCACTACCCCTACTTCCGAGACATGATCCACGAGGCTCTCGCTTCCATCGAGGCCATCGGCCCCAAGGGCGCCGAGAAGATCCGTATCGGCATTGCCAAGGACGGCAGCGGCGTTGGTGCCGCCCTGATCGCCCTCGTTGCTGCCAGCCGAGAGCACCCCACCGATTACATTGAGGATCTGCGATCTCAGGCCAAGACCTCGCGAAGACCCAGCGACGCATTTGGTATGTACTACTATTATCCCAACTCGCTTAACATCGTTGCTAACTGTTTTTTTTATTAGCTGAGGATCTCCCCTTTACCAACAGAACGCTGCTGGTCGGCGGCATTCTTGGCGTGGTAGCAGCCGCTGCTTTCTGGTGGGCTAAGCGTCGTTGAAAGAAAAATGAAAGCATATCTTTTTTATTAGCCTTGTTATTGTTTTAGGGTGGTTCTAGGTCTGCATTATACTGCATCTAGGAGGTTATTCATCGTCGTTGGGTCTCGGCGTCTTCGTCTCTGTACTTTTTCCTATGACGAACAAACTTGTATATATCATCCATGGAGGGTTTATGAAGCGCTGTATGAGCGGCATTTGTCGACGAAGTGGTTGGAAAGTGATTCCGATTTGTATGAGATGATGGCATACATGAGATTTTTTTCATCATATTTTATTCATCTAAAAAAAAGCTGTGATGTGTGTAGATTTGAAATAGCAAAAAGTATGTGATTTCTTCGCGATGATCCCTTCTATAAAACTGATTCCATTCCAATTGATAAACTATTGCATTTCGTCATGATTCTTTATTAATGCATATTCTCTCCTTTATTGCCTGTACAACACTTTACTTTACATGTCCATTCACATGTAGTCTAGTTTCCAAAGGCGGCGGCCGGGTACGAACGATCCCGCTTCTTGCGCGCGGCGGAGCTGCTTCGCGAGCTCGTAGCGGATTCGGAGATGAGGGTGCTGGACGGGGACTGCTTGATGCGACCGGGAGCCATGTCATCGGGCAGGTCATTCCACTCGGTCTCGGCCCTCTGGTTCTGGTAGGACTGGCCCGACTTCGTGCGAGGCAGCGGGGGTGCGTTTGGTCCCCTCGGGGGTCCGGACATGGGGGGCAGGTTGACAATGGCGGCCGTGGTGCTTGGAGGGACGGAGCGCGGGGGGGCTCCCGAGGTGGCGCTGGAGGCCGGCGAGGGCAGCGAGTTGCGGACGGCGGCGCTGACGGGGCGGGTGACGAGCCAGGCAGAGTCGGGACGAAGCTTCATGTAGTAACCGTTGATGGCGGGCTCCTCGCGCTTGAAACCGCGCCCTTCGTACCACTTGAGGCCGTCCTCGTTTTCGGTCCAGACGTGCGCCGTCACAGTGGTCACGTTGACGTCCGAATCGGCCACGGCGGTGGCGACGATGTTGTCCAGAGCGGCATTAACCAGCCCCAGCGAGCGGTAGGGCGACAGCAGGCAGAGGGACTGAATGTAGAGGTTGTGGTTCACGGCACCGTCGTCGCTGGGAGCGCCATTGATGAGGGCGGGCTCAACACGGCAGACGATGCCGCCGACGACCTTTGCTTCGGCACCGTCATGAGCCCAGGTGATGACGCGAGAAAAGGGTCCCGAGTTGGCCGGGTCGACGGCGCGCTGGTAGAAGCTGTCCGGGTAGCTGACGGGGAGCAGAAGGGCGTTGATGCGGCGGAGGGCGTTGACGTCGTTGCCCGTGACGGGGCGGATGCAGGCTTCGCGGGGCAGATTCGCGGGGAGGGGCGGGATGGCGTACCCGGCAGCGGATTTGGACGAGGTCGGCGGGGGGTTGTTGCTGATCTCTGGTTCTTGGCTTTGCACAGCTGCACCGGCGGCCGGGGGAGGGGGGAGGGTTGCCGTCGAGGTCGGAGGAGCAGCAGAGTGAGCGGGTGTTGTCGAGGGCGGAGGATTGGCGAGTTTCGACGAAGGAGGCGGCGCGTACTTTGGTGTTTTGGCTTGGAAGAAGGATCTGATGGAGAGCTGTGCGGGTTTCGTAGTCGGGAGAGACATGATTGCACGATAGATAGGATGGCAACAAGAAAGAAGGAATGAGGAAAGGAAAGAGAACAGAGACACAGAGAGAGACAAAGAGAAGCGTGATCAGCGGGGTTCACTGAGCGTGTGTAAGAGGAAGAGAAGAGGCAATAGGCAAAAAAAGGAAAATGTTGAGGACGGACGGACGGACGAAGAAAAAAAAAAACACACACGACCGCGGTTCGTTTCAAGCTATCGGCCGGAGATGGCTTGGAGGTGAGGGCCAGAATTTACGTTTACGTCGAAGCTCTGGGACCGTGAAGATCCATTGGCCGCATGCCCAACTGCCATTTGCAGCAACTTGCTGTTGTGCAGTGAGCTGCTCGCGGCCGTCATTCGTCATTCGCCTCGCAGCCACAAGTGTCTCGGATGCCGCAATGGGCACCCCGCTAACCCTGCTCCCCCCCGGGAGCTGAACGGAGGACGGAGCAGAGAGTTGGGCCGCTGTGGCCCTGTCCCCTGAAAACCCGCCGGAAGAAGTCCAGAAGGGAAAATTACAGCGGGAAAGCGTGCTAGCGCAGCACAATTCCAGACAGCGTGTTAGTGGAGCTAAGGGGAAGTTTAATTAGGGGGCTCGTCCTCCCCCCAATTACCCTCTGCAGTGCGTGCGGTCATCCCCGTGTCTACACACACGTAGCCGTGATGGATTGGATCGAGGCACTACCCGTAGGGCTCCTCGCCCTCGGTGGGTGCACCTTCGGTCGGTGGATGTGTTTCCCGGGCATAGATGCATCCTCTTTGCGCGTTTACAATGGGGTAAAGAGCTGGCCTCGAGGAGGGGGATGCGCGGTGCGTGGCGCATCGCCACAGGAGGGTCATAGGCGGGCGGCATGAGCACCTGCAGACCCTCAAACGCAGAGGCGGGCGATCCAAGTGGCCGTATGGATGCTCTGCGCGCATTGAGCAATTGTTGCTCAGTGGTGGACATAAACTCGGCGAGGATAATTCCCTTGGTGACAGTAATGATCTTACATCATCTCTGGGTGAGATTTTTATTCTCAGTTGACATGGTCGTATTCCCGGCGGTGCTGTTGCTCTGTTCCATGTTGATGTTTTTTTTTCCCCTTCCAATGCAGTTCCGAAATGATCCCTGTGGCCGGTGGTGGTGCTCTTCTTATCTGACAGTCCACTAAAGAGTTTCCCCCGACCTCAACTAACTCAACAGGGGAAACAGTGGACAGGCGTCATCTTCCAAACCTCGAATGCCATTGTCTTGGTCACCTTCACGTTTACTTTTTCTTCTCCTCCATCCCTCTCTTACATCTGAAAATCCCCAATCACGTCACTACCCAAGGACAATTTTTTTTTACGCCCATGGGTTTGGACTTTGTTTCAAACAATGACAGCTAAATAGAGGAAGAAACAGAGGAACAAAAAAAAAAGGAGCCCTTGTTTTATCAATTTTACCTCACTTAGCCTTACCTTCACTTTTGCTTCACCTTTACACTTTTGAATCATCTTTCTTATTTAACTGCATGCACCAAAATTTCATGCAAGTCCTTGACGACTCTTTGTTTCCGCAACTCGCTATTCGTCGCTCTCACAGGCTGGGAGTGCTTTTCCTCTTTTCATCACTTGCCCATTTTCTCGCCCCGGCGACCGACCGGTATTGAACCCACACCCCCCCCCTCCACCCGGTAGCGCTACCGCCGCCCGTCGCTCCCTCGGCTTCATCACACGATTTCAGTTACACACCCTCCCGCTGAGAAATCCGTCAGCCTTGGCCAGGTTTTTTCTCCTTTGGCGACTCGGCGACAACATGAATGCCTCGACGGGCAGGGCGAGCATTATTCGCGCCCGCGATGATGCCGGCAGTATGGACAAGCTGGTAAGCATCCCATCTCCCCCGTCTTTGGCCAGCCTTCTGGTCTTCCCTTTTGTCGCGGCTGGCGCACTTGCTCGCGGCCCATGATGGCCTCCATCGTCATGGGCCATTCTGCATCGTGCCCCCATCACAACACGCCTGCATGCCCTCCTGTCGCACCGTCTCCTCTTATCCCGCTGCTTGGCCTCGCATGATAGCTGACCATTGTCGTGTCGTTGATTGGGACAGGCACATGCCATCCTCGACGATGTACTCTACAACGTCATTTCCGACCTCTTGATGAAGACGCACCGCGAAGAGAAGCAGGCAAGGGCCACCACAGCCGCTATCCGCGTCGAGAAGATGGCCTCCGATGCCTCCGACGGCTTGACGCCCGACTCCAAGCCCGAGGTGCGCCTGGAGACGGACGCCGCCATCTACGAGGACGGCAAGGTGCTCCTCAAGGGCAACCCGCTCAAGACCACGTCCGAGATTCTGTGCCCCAAATGCCACCTCCCGCGACTGCTGCACCCGACCGACGGCAAGGGCGCGCGGAAACCCGACCCGAGCATCATCTACTGCAAGAAGTACCCCTACATTGACAAGCCCGGGTGCGACATCTACGGCCAGAGCTGGGTCGGCCCCGGTCCCGGGCGCGGCAAGAAGAAGAAGGACATGGAGAAGAACGCGGACACGCCCACGCCCGAGCAGCGCCCGCCCAACGTGCTCTCGTTCCCGTCGGCGACGTGTAGCAAGTGCAAGCGCTGCATTCTCGTCACCCGATTGAACAACCACATGGGATCGTGCATTGGCAACAGCGGCCGCAACGCCAGCCGTGCCGCTGCCCAGAAGCTGAGCAACGGCGGATCGCAGAACGACACTCCCCCGTCGTCCCAGAAGGCCACGCCCACGCCTGGATCTCGCGCCGCCAGCCCCAAGAAGCGCGACGCGGGGAGCGAGGACGAGGACGAGTCAGAAAACAACCACAAACCCAAGAAGCAGAAGCTGAAATCCACGCCCCTGCCGCCCACCAACAAGAAGGTCATCATCAAGACGAAGCCGACCCTTAAAAAGGAAAAGGTCAAGAGCCTCTCTTCGCTGAGCCAGGAGACCAAGGCCAACTACGACGGCGTCTCGGTGCCCCCTAAGAAGGCCGTGGCGAAGAGCGTGAGCCCCATCAAGAAGCTCAAGGTCGGCAGCAAACCTCCGCTCGGCTCGCCCAAGCCCAAGGTCAACAGCCTCCGCGACGCCGACGGGGAGTCGGAGTCTTCAGGCACGCTGTCGTCTCCTCCCGCGCCCCAATAGAAGACGGGCGGGGGCTCGGGTGTCAGCCATCCTCCGCCTCCTCCCAGCTACACGAAACATTCCTGACTTTTGACTATTTTCACGGTACACATATACACCACACAAAACGCGGAAAATACCCCCTCAATTGGCACCGTGTTGCCGGACTTCTTTATTTTAACTATTGGGAACAGCGTTTTGCTCGCCAGCACCAGCCTGGCTTTTACTGGCTTCATCTCCCTTTTTTCTTTCGAGGCTGGTTGGATATGATAGAGAGGCATGTGGCATGGGGGGGTTTGCGAGAAAGGGAAGTGAGGAGCTCGTCTATTTTGCGTTAATGGCTTTTCTTCTTCTTTTGGCTTCTCTTTCGTTTGCTCGTTGATGCGTTTTTGCAGAGCTCCCTTCTTTTTTTTGGTCTGTTTTTTTTTTTCAACTTTATTTTTCTATCTGTATTATTCTCCCAAAACAAACACTGCATTGGTACGGGCGGTTTTTGGTTGGCCAGGGTCATTGGAGACCAGATCATTCACAGCATCCACGGAAAAACAGGTCTGGGGCGTTGGGCGTCGTTGTATGTAAAGAATGGATGTCTCGCCCAGAGCGTCAAGAGTGCATCCATCAGTTAATATTCTCCCACCTGTGACTTTGCGGGTTCAATGTGATGTGTGTGTGTCATTGCTCGTTTCCCTGTAGACTTTTTTGTTGAGGGGCACTCTATGGAACTCCTAAAAACGCCAGCCCATGCAATCAAATCCTCGTTCATGTATACGTTTTGAGCGCCAGTTTGTACGTTTCTGCTCTCTTTCGAAGTGCCAATTCTTCTTCCAGAGCCCTAGCCCAGCTTTATCTTCATGACTCTCCCTCTATTTCCCTCCCTCCCTCCCTCCCTCTTTCTTTCTTTCTTTCTTCCTTTCTTTCCCTCTCGTCTAGACCTCCTCGTTCTCGTCAACCACTCTGGCCTTGACAATCTTGACAGGCTGGACGGGCTTGTCCTCGGGCCCCGTGGGGACGAGGCCGAGGCGGCGCACGACGCTCATGCCGGCCTTGACGCGGCCGAAGATGGTGTGCTTGCCGTCGAGCCAGGGCGTCGGGGCGAGGGTGACGAAGAACTGGGAGCCGTTGGTGTTGGGCCCCGCGTTGGCCATGCTGAGGATGCCGGCGCCCGTGTGCTTGAGCGACGGGTCGATCTCGTCCTCGAACTTCTCGCCGTAGATGGAGGTGCCGCCGCGGCCGGTGCCCGTGGGGTCGCCGCCCTGGACCATGAAGTTGGGGATGATGCGGTGGAAGACGGTGTCGTTGTAGTAGCCGCGCTTGGCGAGCGTCGTGAAGTTTGTGCACGTCTTGGGCGCGTGCTGGGTGTACAGCTCCAAGGTGAAGGAGCCCTGGACGCGGGGCGCGCGCATGTTAGCAACAGTCTTCGTTTCGTCTCGTTCTTGTTCTTGTTCTTGTTCTTGTTCTTCTTTTTTTCTTGGCTGTGTGCATGTTGCACAGAAGGAGGGGGGGTTTAAGCGCGGTGCCATGGTCGCGCACTTACCATTGTCGTCTCAATTACAACGTTGGTCGCCATGTTTGCCTCGAGTCTGTTTTTTTTGGGAGGGGGGCGCGTGGTTCTGGGGGGAGCTTGGTGTTTGTGGTCAACGGGCGACGGCGGCGGTGGAGGGGTCTTTACAAGAAAACGAGTTGCGACAGGTTTGCGCTGGGAGGGGACCGTTAGCTTCCTAGCAGCCAATGGCAGGCTCCGATAGCAACGGAAAGGACCCCTGCAAGGGTCTCCCCCCACCTCAGCCCGATAGCATCTGGCCAGTGATTTGCAACAGACGTCATCTCCCACAAGCTCTTTTTTGAGAGTACAGCTGCACGCATCTGCGTTGTCCGTCTTGCCCTCGGACACTTTCTCTCCTTCTTTTATTTTCATGGGAAGAGGGGTGTTGATATTCTAGTGGCGCTGACACATCTTGAATCGCTGGAAATGTGGTGAAACCTCACAATAATTCCCATCCTGCCAACAACTTTGTCAATGTGCGTTTGAGACCACGTTGCGACGCCCCCCGAAAACCCAACCATGTCGGACCCCGTCGCGATGCCGCCCCAAGAGGCCTTGGAAGCTTCCCTGGAAGGTCTCAATTCTACGGTTCCGGATCAGGGATTGTTTTCCTACTTCAAGTACATCCAGGACCTTGACTTTCTTGTTCTCGAAATCAACCTCATCCTGAGCGCCCTCGGTATCATCTACATCGGAGCTCATGCAGCTCTCCGACGGCCGCCCTCTGCAGCCCAACCAAAGTCCGACGAGTGCAGCAAGGACTGCAAGGGCTGCAAGCATTGCAAAAAGGACCGCGAGGATGAGCGCTTCGCCCAGGGCCTGGAACCCTCGGACGCCATCATGTTCCCCGTCATGGCAGGCATAGTCCTGGTCAGCCTGTACTACCTCATCCAGTGGATGCAGGATCCAAACTTGCTGAACAAGATTATCCGGTACTACATGTCCACCATGTCCATTGCCAGTTTGCTGTCTCTCTACTCCCACGGCATCGAGTTTGCCACAACGCTGGTGTTTCCCCGTTTCTGGAGAGGCAGGGACGGCTCCATCAGGCAGGTCGACCAAAAGACTCGATCCGTCCAGGTTTGCGATGATGTCGGAAACCCGACCTCGGGAGACAAGGCAGCAAGCAGCAACCCGCTTCCCGGTCCTCTGTCCTGGCTGGCTCCAACCGAGCGGATTCGCAAGGCGCTCTGGGATGGTCGAGATCTGCTGACGCGACAGTGGGTTGCCAAGCTCTTCATCCACGGTGTGGGCAAGGAAGAGGGCAAGATCAAGTTTGCGCATGTGGCTGCTCTGGTAATGGCGCTTGGTACTGCCATTGCCTACTCCTCTACCTCGTCGCCCTTCCTATCCAACATGCTCGGATACGGCATGTGCTACGGCTCGTTCCAGCTGCTGTCGCCAACCGACTATCTGACCAGCACGCTAGTTTTGGTGGGGCTCTTCTTCTATGATATTGTTATGGTGTTCTATACGTATGTCCATTTGGGAATCCTGCAGCCCTTCGTGTGATGAAACCGCTAACGCATATGCAGGCCATACATGGTGACAGTGGCTACGAAGCTGGACGCACCCATCAAGCTTGCGTTTGAGGCAGGCGAGAGAAAGAGCATTCTTGGTCTAGGAGATATTGTTATTCCAGGCATGGTGATGGCGCTAGCCCTTCGGTTTGATCTGTGGATGCACTACTCGCGCAAAATTAAGTACGAAACTACCGATCTCAAGGTTGTGGAGAAGGATGCAACAAGCGGAGAGATTGTCACGAGAAGCGATGTCAAGCACAAGGAGGTCAAGGCAAGGTATGTCAACGCAAAAGGAAGCTGGGGCGACAGGCTCTGGGTCCGTGGAACCATGTTCCTTTGTCGCCCCAAGCAGCTGCCGCCCGCTCTCGAGGCGTCACGGTTTCCGAAGACGTATTTCATTGCATCCATGGTCGGCTACCTGCTGGGGATGCTGGTTACATTGGCCATGCTATTGGTGTTCAAGCGCGGGCAGCCGGCGCTACTGTATCTCGTGCCGGGCGTTCTCGGATCTCTTTGGTTGACAGGGCTGGTGCGCGGGGAGATCAGGCAGATGTGGACGTACACGGAGGACGGGAGCATCGACACCATCGACGTGGTGGTGGACCTAGATGGGGACGGCAATCCCGTCAAGACGATTGGCGAGCTTAAAGATGGTGTGGTTGACACGACCAAGAGCAAGGATAAGGGCGAGGACAAGGACAAGGATGAGGAAGCAAAGAAGAAGGAAGAAGAGGAAAAGCGTGGTAGCACCACGGACGGTCACAAGGTGTTTTTGTTTTCGGTGGAGACGGAGTGATGGTGTTGATGGTGATGGGTTGTCGGCTAACACAGAGCCAATGAGGCAGGGCGAGGCGTTGAAATGCAGTCACCTGACAGATAACAGGAAATTATGGAAAAGCTTGCCGCGTCTGTTTTTTCGTAAGCCGCGCGGGGGTTCAGAAGTGCGTTGGGTGTCAGGTGTGGGCGTGGGTGTTGCATGGGTAGCGGCGTGAACGTGAATTTTATCGCCTTGAACTAGGCTGACACGATGCTGCGCTGCGCCTGTCGACCCAATCTGGATGCTTGTAGGCGCCATACCCATCTTTCGCGCGTTTAGACCACCCCCCCCCCCCCTTGACTTTTGATGTTCCTTTTTTTTCTATGCCTCTCCTTCCGAATCAGGAGTTTGATGGAAATCTCGCACGGTTCACCGAAAAAGTATATAAGGCAACCTGCATCCCGCCTTTTTTCTGCCTATCCTGAGGCCGTGTGTTCCCATCCATCTCTTCCATCATCATCGCTGGCAAATAGCTTCACGGTGCTTGGAGACCGCCCCCTTCCCCGGCCCAAACCACAAGCCCACGCTCCCTCTCCAAAAGTAGTCATTATTGCATAACTCTTTACCACTCCTCCTCGACCATTAAGAACTCGTCGGTCGGTCGAGGTGACGTCGGAGACAAAAGCCCATGGTTGTCCCCAGTCTGCGTTGTTCACGTCGTCGGTCCGTCAACTCCCCCAAGGACCGAGACGCCGTAGGATCCCCGATCGCACAATCAGTAGGCGTCCGTTTGTTCTTTATTTAATAGCTCCAGGTTTCCCCTTCCCATCCCATCCCAAAAAAAAAACTCAAGCCCATCTCCGATGTTCCCCTTCTTTCCATCTCCCATGCCGCTTGTCACTTGCACATCTACTTAGACAACCCCTGTGGCCATAACGGTGTCAGCTGGCGGTGATTCCATTCACCCATCTCCATCTCCGACATCTCCTGCCCATCCCCTAATACAAGACCCGTTCAACTAGAATCCATCGGGCCCATCATCTCATCGAGTCTCTCCATCACGCAGCATCCGTTCTTGCATCTGGTCAACAACCACCCCTGTGGTCTGGTCAACTGCCATCATCAGTCTCTTGTCAGAGCACAAGTACAAATACCTGCCCCCCCCCGAACAACATAAACACATCATACCTCTTGTCTCTTCTCTTCTGTTCTCTTTCATTTCATCATCATAAACCCTCCCAAGCATCCATCCCCATCATCCATCACCATCGAATGACTAGCCAGGAGGGCCCAAACAACTCCATGCCTTCCAACAATAACAACAACAACCGAAAGAGGCTGCATCATGATGATGGCGAAGATGATGCTGTCAACACCCCCAATACAACTACACACGGTCGCGAGGCGAAACGCCAGCGAACCAACGATGATGACGGGGATGATGATATCGCCATGGAACACACCCCTCGTAGCCCTGGACAGGAGATGCCTCCGTCCCCACTCCTCAGCCCCTCCTCCAACGAGGAACTCCTTGACGACGTCGACGTTGACCTCGACGACCTCGAGACCATCTCCGAGCATGAAGTCGAAGAGCTCGAGGGCATCATCGGCACTGCCGATCTGACCAACGAGGATGCCGTCGTCGAGTCGTTGGGCTTCGCCGAGCCGGACACGCCCGAGAGCATCATCGAGTCGATCGAAAGGGACGACGACGACGATGATGAAAACAATAGCAATGACGACTACTACCGTCACATTGGCTCCTGGAGCGAGCCCTCTTCTCAGCAGACGGTCGGCAACGGCCCACCTGCACCTCGGCCCTCTCGCCAACGTCCGCCGGGTCAACGTGGCCATGGACGTCGATCCCAGCTGCGCATGGCACGCATGGCACGCATGCCCTACTACCAGCTTCCGGGGTGGAACCAGCAGAACAGCGGCAAAGAGTACTTCCGTCACGCCTTGTCTGACTCCTGGGACTCTGAAGAAGAGTTCTAGCATGGCCCCGCGCGGGCACAAACACAGTCCGGAGTGGACTCACCATGTTCTTTTCGTACATGTCTTTTTTTGTTCCCGATAGGATGGGATACGTTTACTGTGCACGCTTTCTATATTGGCGTTTTTGGGTTGCGAAGTGAAAAGGAAACGAAAATACATGTTTTGGATTGTATGGTTGCGAACCAAAGGGACATACATAGACCCCCAGGCGTTGATGGGATGAGATTTCTCACTTTCTCAAGGGTTTTTTTCTTCTTTTTTCTTTTCTTTCTTTTTGTTAATGGGGTAGTACCCGGGATGAAATGGTCAATTCACGGAATCAAGTTGCAAGTTTTTTTTTTTTGGTTTGGGAAAAATCACTCTTGTCACATTACTTTGGTAGTCAAAAAACACGGTGGAATTAAGTATTAACATTATCTATCTGTGCATCTCTTGGTGATGCAACTATCAACTCGTTTCCAAGCCGATAAAGACAATAAAGTAAAAACACTTAGATTAAATATTAACGAGTCTTTGTTTTTTGTTGTTTTTCCAATTTTTGTTGGGTTGAATTACTTGCGCAATGAGTCTGTATCGGTTGGCCTTTAAGAATCGCCATTAATCCCCCACACCACGCAAAGGTTCAGACTCTCGTAGGGGTACCCTCCCCCCGGTTTCCGTGCCCTCTCTTTGTTCTGGATCGCAAGCAGCGAACAAAAGGGGCTGTCCTCCGGGCTTCTTTGGGCGAATAGTAATTTTTTTGAGGTAGCTTTTTTGTATTGGTATAGGTGCCCAACAGTCGGCGTTAAGATGGGCAGAGACATAAAAGTGAGACGTGGCAAGTCCGAGGCATCTCAACACCCGAGGCGAAACTCTTCAGGTCTTGTTCAACTCTGCCGCTTCCTGTGAGGGGTGGTGCAGCAAAAAAGAGTTGGTGTGGCACAAGACCATGTGTGAAAAAGTTCCATCCTCGAGCGGAAAACTAATCTCCTCGTGGCGCCAACGCCCCTTTCTTCGCTAGGCCCGCGAGCTCTTCCAGCGGATTCGCATCGTCGGCGGTGCAGAAACCGTCGTAGCGCAACTACGCCAACGGATCATCGACGCTTCAGGCTCAGCGGTAAATCATCCAGCGGTATAAAAATTGAGAGAAAAAGAAGAAAAAAGGTTTAAAAGTCGAAATCGAGCCGTCGGCATCAAAGCATCCAGAAAAAAAGGGAAGCAAAGGAAAACTTTGTGTGAGCGGACAGGCATCGGTGTTGGTAAATGATTCTCAACCGCTTCCAGGCTGGCGCCCCGCCTTCAGCAGGAGAATCCTTCTCTTTGGGTGTTGATTGTCGTTGAATGGAAAGAGGGTTTATGAAGGGTAAAAAATGCTTCTACGCTTCAGGGGAGTTTCAGAGGCTCACCCTTCCAGCGGAGCAAAAAGAAAAGCTCTCGAGGTCATCGTGGCGGGGTTGCAAGTGGTCCAGCGATGGGGAGAGTAGGATTGAGGAGCAGAGTCGAAGGAGTGGGATTTGGCAAAAGAGGGCAATCGACTCGACTGCAGGATTGTTTTCCTTGCAAGGGAGAACTGGAGCGAAGGAGGAAACCCTGCAGAGTGAGGAGCAAAAGAGACGGGAAAAGAGGGATTCATGGCGGTAGTTATATACATGTTTACGAGGTTGTTGGCCTGCTGCACGTGGGTGCTGCTATTTTGAGAAACGGGAAGTCGCAACTAAGTTTTGCCCCAACTGCCCAGACTACCCTGCAACCTTAGAGCTTACCCGCAACGCCGTGGCTCTGACGGGCCATGACCCCTCCGGCGCTAGCGCCCAGCGCCGGTCCGGAGAGGCAGAGGCTGACGCTCTTCTCACACAAGCTCCGCCGCAACTCGACGCACACCTCAAACACACGACGCCTCTCTCCGTCCATCATGACCTGATACACCGCAGCCAGCACAACCAGCACATAGCTAGCCGCCGCACCTGGGCTCCCTTGACTGATATTGCTGCCTCTATTTTATTTTATTTGGGGTTTTTTTTTCTCATTTCAGCGCCTCTCCTCTCCATTGTCCGTCTCAGACTCGCTGCCCCTCCTGCCCCTCCCCCGCCTCGCCTTGCCTCGCATCTCGTCTCGACCTCTTCTTGCCGCCGTTTCCGCTGGGTTTCAGGCCTCACATGAAATCATGACGACCCCTTCCGCTCCCGCTCCCACCGTCATCCAGTGGGTGCTCGACACCCGCCCGCTCTGGACCACCGCCCACAAGACCAGCGACCTCTCGACCGTTGTAAGTCCCTCTCCTCGATACCGCCCGAGCTGCATCAGAAAACCTCTTCCTCCCCCCTCCCCCCTCCCTGGCTGACACGCAAGTCTTGAAACGGGGATATAGGCCTCCCGCGCGCTTGCGCTCCTGACCCTCGAGGAGCAGGGTAGCGTTCTGCGCTACTATCACGCCCGCGACGCAAAGCTCGCCCTGGGCTCGGCCCTCATCAAGCGCTACGCCATCTCCCGCTTCTGCGGTGTGCCCTGGGAAAAGGCCGTCCCCGTGCGCGACGACCGCACCAAGCCCGTTTTCCGCATGCCTGATGGTTCTCAGCCTCTCATCTTCAACGTCTCCCACCAGGCCGGCCTCGTCGTGCTCTTCGCCGTCCACAACCCCCCCGCCGGCCTAGCCATTGGCGTCGATGTCGTCAGCCCCCAGGAGCGCCGCGACCGCGACCACCATAGCATAGTCACCGAGGGCTGGCTGCGCTACGTCGATATCCACGCCGACGTTCTCTCTCCCCTCGAGGCCGCCGAACTCAAGCACCTCAGCCCTGGCTCTACCATTGACGGTCGCGACCGTGTCCTGCGCTACTTTTACTCCCTGTGGTGCCTGCGCGAGGCCTATGTCAAGATGACGGGCGAGGCCCTCCTGGCCCCCTGGTTGGGCGACCTCGAGATGCGCGGCTTTGCGCCCCCCGAGGATAAGCTGACGACCCAAGAAATTTGGTTCAAGGGTAAGCTAGTCAAGGATGTGCGAATAGCCTTGGAGCCTTTCCTAGACGATTACATGGTGACAACGGCCGTGCGCAAGGGATACAGCGGGGAATACGTTGATGTTGGCGAGTTTACCAACCTGGATATTCAAGAGTTGCTAGAATTCGGTGAGGAATCTGCCGATTTAACATCGTGATCATGGACTCCAAAAAAATTTAATAATAATAATGATACGTCATGATTTATGACATTGTAGAAAATTCATTCCCATGGTACCGAGAAATTCACATCAATTTCACTGACGTATAATCTTTTACTTTATTTCATTTTTCTTCAAGACTTCGAGCCTGTCCTATGATCACACTTAAAAGTTCTTGCCGAAAAAGCTGAGGACAGTCTTGTAACCGCGCTCATACTCCTCCTTGACACGAGCATCCTCGAGGTCGGCGCGGGCAGCCATCCAACCGTGAATCTGGTCCTCAAAAATCTCGACGTGCTTGGGGACAGTGAGCTTATCCTCAAACTTCTTCACATCTTCAGCCGGCTCGTCCTTGGAGGCCAGAAGAATCGTGGGGATCTTCACGCCCTCGGCGTCACTGGGGTCAACCATAGCAGGGTGGATCGAGGCGGCGATGGAGAAGGGGTTGGTTTCGGCCTTGGTAGCGAGAGCCACGACCTTGCCACCCCAGCAGTACTGAATCGACGTTAGAACAGCTCGCGGAAGCCGCCGGAAACATGAAACACGGAGAAACTTACACCGAGAATACCGGTCTTGGTGATGGAAGAGTCCTTGGCCTTGACGGCCTGGACGTAATCGGGGACTAGGCTAGCAATCTTGGGGGGAGGGTAGGTGCCGAAGAAGGCGCCCAAGTCCTTCTGCTTCTGCTCAGTGTCCGGGGGGTACCTAAAGGGAGGCGATAGAAATGAGTATCAACCCGCTGGTCTGAAGAGAGCTACACTAGCCGTGGAAGCCATACCACTCAATGGGACAGGGGTTGCCCTTGAACCAGTCGGGAATGAAAACCTTGTACTTGTTGTCATTGTCGCTGTGGGCGAGAATGTCGGCGCCCTGGACAGTCTGGTCAAAGTAGCCAAAAATGTCGTAGATGATAACAATGGCCTTGGTGGCATCGGCGGGACCTGTGACGTCTGATTGGGAAAGCTCGTGTTAGCTTTCTGCTATTCATCTTGCCGTGTTCAGCATACAAGTTTTGTAACCGCCAATTTCCTCGTAGGAGCCCTTGGCCTGGTATCCCTTGGAGACGACGGGAGGGATGTTGCAGCAGGCCTGGCTGTGGCCAGACGTTGCGGGCATAGTCGACATGATGGGCAACGTTTTGTTCGTCCGAGGTTGTGATGGCGGGGTAGCTGGGAAGCTTGACGGCGGAGCTGGATATGGAGCTATCTATTAGCTTAGAGCTCCCGTGATAATCGAAAAATCAATGGAAACTGATGATTTGCGCAATAAAAATACAGACCTTTTATTGATGCAGAGACCAAGGCTTGATGCAATGGGCTTGCGGAGTTAAAGGGAGAAAACGGATGTTGCTGCAGATAGCTGGATCAACAATGGATGGATAGCACAAGCAGCTGCGGGGGAAGCGGGTATCCATCCCACCTTCCTGTGGCTTCTGGTGAGGGCGGGGGTGATGTCACCATCATTAACTATGAGTTGCGCTTTCCCTTGTCATTCTTCATCATGACACATATCTTCTGTGGAATGACGGAATGACGCAAATCGACCGGTTCCATTGGAATCTGGTCCATTTGTTGCATCAAAAAACCACTGATTCAATCCCATGTGCGACGTGATCTCCTGTCTCATCCGCCCATTCTCACTCACATCTGTACTTGTGCCCCTCCCGATTCCGGCTCCCGGCTCCCGCTTCTGCCTCGGTGGAGACTTGACTAAGGGAACTGGACTAAGAAGGCTTGACTAAACATTATTAATTGCCTTTCATCGACCACGATAATAACTCGTTCTCCAGAACCATGTGATTTCCATTTTGATACAACTTAATGTCATATATAAACTGGCGGGGATGCTGTTACCCCCCGCGTCATTCCTAGATACACGGATCCTCCAACTGCGATAATCCCCCATGCTACTGCTCATGAGTCCATTTCAATGCCGCTCGCTAAACTGGATGAAAAAGGAACACAAGGGAAAAAAGGAAAGAAAAAAGCTAAAACTCCGTAGGATGCTATAATGCAGCTGTTCCTGCCCTATGCTCGGCCACAGACGTACCGCCGCCCCTTGCTCCTTTTGACCAATCCTAGAAACGCCGTATGAAACACAAAAAGGAATGACCATGTCGTTCCATCATCAGCCTTGGCTGTAGCTCTCCCAGTCTCTTTACCTAACCGGAGAGTTGGGGCTGAGTCCTCCCATGCGACGAACCACCACTTGCATCTTCTCGATGAGCTCTGGGATACGATATGGCTTGACCAGCACATCGTCGCATCCTGCTTGCTTTGCTTCCATTACTTGCTCAGGCCGGGCATTGGCCGTCACAGCGATGATCGGAATTCGGCCACCTGAGGCACAAAACACCTCACCGTTCTGCTCCAACTCTCGAATGTGCCGCGTGCATGTCAGACCGTCTTGGATTGGCATTTCTATGTCCATCAAGACTAGGTTGATCGGCATCGGGACGGGGGCCGAGATGCTTCTTGAGGACGACAAGCCGGCACCAACACCGAGACCGACCTTGGCAACAGCTCCTTGGTGTCGATGAAGCTTCTCGAGCGCTTCTATCCCATGATTTGCCACGTCCACAGTGTATCCTCGATCCGTAAGGCCTCGTCGAGTGATTTGTTGGTTGATTAGATTGTCTTCTACAATCAGGATACCATCCAAGCGAATATTGCCGCCCGGGTTCTGGTGTCGTTGCAGGCGAATGTCGCGCAAATTCAATGCCCGTTTACCTTCAGCCGCTTCGGCTGCATCGGTGCTTGCCACCAGCTTGGCAGCGGCGACTGCAGCCAGCGCCTCATTTCTTGACTCTTCGCTGGGGAGATAGGCTTCAATATAAAACGCAAAAGTCGAGCCAACGCCTGGTTCGCTGGATACACCAATTGCGCCATTCTGCAGCTCCGTAAGCCGCCGTGAGATGAAGAGACCCAGTCCGGAACCTCCATATTTGACATGCGTCTTCGAACTCGCTTGCACAAATTTGTTGAATAGATTTCCTTTTTCTATCGAAGTCAACCCTTGGCCGGTGTCCTCGACTTCAAATAAGAGGTAAACCGGGTTAGTCCTGCCTCGAAGCGCAGGTTGGTCATATTCTTCCGACACGTCGCAGAACCTGGGAATAAAATCGACCTTGGTCATATCCCGTTCTGGTGGGTGATGTGATCCTTTGACGCAAATCTTGACATTGCGAGTTGCACCGGACTTTGTGAATTTCAATGCGTTGGTTAAGAGGTTGATGAGAACTTGCTTCACCCGCGACGGATCAAGATCCAGGTAGTCGTATCCTAGATTCTTGTATGATTCGTCCACAGTCGAAGTAAGCTCAATATCAACTCGGCGAGCCTCAACCTCAAACATCTTCATGGCATCGTTCACGATTTGGATCGGGTCTACAGTGCACGGAGTCACTGCCAAAAGCTTGGAATCAAGTTTGGACATGGTGAGAATGTCATCAACGATGCGCTTTTGGTGCTGCGCGCAAGTAACGATTGTCTCGGCATTTTCGATGCTGTCGTCTAGCAGTCGCTTTTCTTCATCGGACCTTTCTCGGCGGGGGCTTTGATTTGGCGTGTTGGTGTCTGCTCGTGTGGGCGTAAGAGGCACTGGGTTATCAATGAGATCCTGCACCTTTGATAGGGATGCGATGATGGCATCTGTGCAATGTAAAATAGCGCTGAGAGGATTTCGCATCTCATGGGAAGTCATGTCAATAAAATTCTCTTGCTGCCGTCTTGACTCAATGGCTTCTTCCTTGCGTGACGTCTCCTGGTCTAATTGCCATTTCTGTAGCGACACATCACTGAGGCAGCCAGTGAAAGACAGTATTACACCGTCGGAGCTTTTCACGGGCATGAATGTCGCCAGAACCCACCTGGAACTAGCCCGAGGATTGCCTTCACTGTCCTCGGTGACCCAAGGTGTCTGGAGTCGGAACTCTGCGGTCTGGGGGCGTCCCGACTTTTCCAGTTCCTTGAGACTCTTTTCAAGGACGGCTAGGTCCTCTTGGACAACGCATTCAGGCCAAGGCTTGACTTCAACGTTGGCAAGATCAACTTTGGGCACACCCGTGAGCTCCCAGAACAAATTGTTTGCACTGAGTAGTCGTCCATCCATGCTCATGTCGTACATTCCAACCGTTGCAAACTCAGCCAGGCGCTTGAGATTTTCTGCCTCTTGTGCCCGTCGAATAGCTACTTCGGTGGCCTCCTTTTGCACAGTTACATCGGTGAGACATGTCAAAATCCGGATCACGCTGCCGTTGGGTGCGCGCTCTGCCTTGAGCGAGGCTAGAATGTGACCAACAACTCGGCCATCCAACCCCGGTATGGTTGTAGTTGGGGATTTGAGCCCATCAAGACCCAAGCTATCTTCGTTCCGGAGAATCCGATATACGAACTGTACGTCATCTCTTTCTTCAATCTCCTTGTATGCCTGGATGACCCTGGGCTTGTCCTCTTCCAAGACAGACTCTAGAAGAGCCCCGTGGTTGATCGTGCCTCTTGGGTAGCCGGTGATGCGATGCCAGGTATCGTTTGCGAAAATGACGTGGCCATCGGGATCGACAAAGCACATTCCTGCAGGAATGAAATCTGCAACAGCTTTGAGGGTTTGAACGGACCTGTTGGCCTGTTCTGTCTGATACTCTAACCTCTCCTGAAGCATGGCGTTGTCAGAAGCAGCTTGTTCCGCAACGTTGCGTCTTCGGCGTGTTTCTTCCTCCAATAACATTGTTGATGCGAGCGAGCTGGTTAGTTTTTGGTTGAGGAGTGAGATAAACTGTCGATAATCGTTATCATACGGCCGCCGTGGGTTTAGGCCCAAGAATAAAATCCCCATGACGTCTTCCTCTTTAGTAGGGCGAATCGGACAAATGATGGCGGCTTGGCAGGGATCGCTAAATCCGCGCCATTCAAGTCCATGAAGTAATCTCTCGGGTAAAGTATCATTTTTAGTTTCTAGGAGGAGAGGGTGTGGTGATTTGAGAGATTCGCGGAAGATGGGCGCAAGGCCATCGTCGGAGTCACGAAGGTTGAGGATCGGAGGGGCAATATGATGATTCTCTGGGACGCCCAACGACCCTTCTAGGAGACAAGTCCTTGGACATCCGTACTTTGATGTGGAGGAATCGCCATCGCCATCATCTCCGACCGAATAAATAAATGCCAGCGGGGCATCATAGGTTGGACTCCAGCGCTCAAGTTCCTCGATTGTCTTGGTCCAGTAGGATTTGACATCCCGGGTCGAGACCAGCGCCTCACCGAGATCAATCAACATCTTCATTCGCCTCTCCCAGAGCCTTCTCGAAGTGGTATCAAGAAGTGAATGCTGCACGCCCAAGCACGTCTTGTTGGATACAATGGGGACCATTGACCACTGTGCGTACGCTTCCTCAGAAGATCCATCCGGCTGGTCAATAAAGAATCTCGATTCATCTTCAACCATGGCACATTTTTTCAGGGGCTCCGCCGTCATACTTTCCAGCCGCTCCTTAAGATGGGGCCATATTTCAATGGCCGAACGCCCCAAGCGCTCAGGGTGCTTGACACCACAGTACTTTGAGAAGGCCTCATTAAAGATGGTGACATAGTCTGGGCCCCAATAGAGAGCAATGGGTCTTGAATCTGAAATCACCTGGCCAAATGTCTGCTGCAGCTGCGGAGACCAGTCATTCATAGGGCCCAGAGAAGTTGAATCCCAGTCCACACTACGGATAGTGTCGAGGAATGGCTCTGTTTCGGAAGCGAAAATAGGTACCATGAGGCCTGGGGTGGAGTCGGACCGATGCATATTGGTCGCTTTGCCCTCCGAATTGCGCTGGGACGCAGCATCTAGAACTGGGTTGTGAGAAAATGATCTCGCGGTCGTGGCGCTCCCCTCCTTCCACTCCAGTCGTTTCTTGCGCGGAGGCTCAGAGGAAGGGGCGACCTCGTTGCCGCTCATAACGACCCATTGGCCGCACACGATGCTCCGGGTCCAGAAAATGCCGAAATAGGGCAGGGAGTGCTGGACTTCGGCGGCGATGGAGGGCTCGGATTCGGGATCAGAATTCGAGGTCGGGGGCGGGTTCGTGACCCAGTTCCAGAAAGGGGAGTGGGAGGCATCGTGGGGGATTGAGCTGATGGATTGGTCAAGGGTGATGACGGCTTTCAGAGCTCGGTTTCGGTAAATTATGCTGCTGTGAGGGGCATGAGAGGGTGAGGAGAGCTGGACGACAAATGTTGGGCGAGGGTCGGAGCTGATGAGGTCGACAAGACCAAGGGACTGGAGCGACGGAACCATGCCAGCGCGCAATGTGAGGATGGTGATTGGGGGCGGCCAGGCAGTTGCTGAGCGGATGCGGTCTGTTGAAGGCGAAGGCAGCTCAGTGGGTAGTGATGCGCATGAACAACCGGTGCTAAAAAGAGCGACGCGGTGAGAGGACCGAGGTTGGTGTCGTCATTCTAGTTGAGAAGTCGCAGATTCGTTCGGGGGTGGTCAGAAATCGCAAGTAGAGGGCGAGTCGGCGAAGTTGGTGATGCTGCCGTTGGTGTTGCCAGAAGGAAAAGCGAGCGACTGGGGCAGTGATTGTCGACAATGAGGCATCACTAAACCACCGCCGATCTTTTCGAGGAGATAAACAGTTGTGGGATCGGCGTTGCTCGGTGGATCAAGCAGACAGGACGGAGAGATCTTGACGGTGGAGAGGGAAGAGACTTGTCATGGGACTGGTGGGACGCTCGCGGGACTCTGTAGTACTTGATTGAGCGGACGGTAGGCGTCGAGCGAGTGGGTGGCGCTGGGGCTTGGCTTCTTTAGGACACTGGAAGCGGGAGAAAAATCCACGCACCCAGCGCCCCCGGCGCCACGGCTAGCGCCACGGGGGTCAAGCTATCCCCCACCCCTTGTCCGTCGTCACTCCATCCAGGGCCAGCGCCTGTGCGAGCGAGCGAGTGAGCGAGTGCATTAACGTCGACGGCTGTTGGGCAGCTGCTGGAAGCACTCTGAGGCAATGAATTGTTCTCCACCCGCCACAGCGACCATTTTCTGGGGGAAATCTCTTTCAACCTGCTACGTACTTTTATCCCATTGGGAGCGCAACTTATGGCGGCGTCCTGAGTCCCTTTTTTCTTTTTTGCTTTCTCCCTTGCATGTTCCGTCAAAGCCGCAAACCGTCATCCGCTACCCGCTCTTGGCCGTGCCTCTCGTGTCCGGCATCGTACATGCCATGCCGCGTGGGCACCACTGCTTGGCGTGCAGCAGGCCTGGTGTTCGGATCCGCAGGCCGCAATGATGTACGAGGAGATTCGGAAGTTTTTCTGACAATGACTTATCTGAGACTGTATAACGAAGACTCTGGGTTGGTTCTGGGGGCGGCTGTCAACCAGACAGGTAACCAGCCACCCAGCAACCCAGCATGGTGGTACACGCGAGACACCGTGAGAGGTGGCTTCCATGCCTTTTCCCATCCGGGCCGGTGGCCGCTGCCGCAACTTTATTGATGTGGCATTTCTAAGCTGGCGCCTGCGAGCGTTACAGAGCTCAGAGGCTGTAATATTCAGGGCGACTCGGATTCAAAAGCCACATGACTCGGCTGGAATTGGCATGTCTCACCATGTCGCGGCAGCATCTGAGTTGCGTAGAAGTTGTTCCTGACAGTCGGCTCAGAGCCACGACTCCATTAGAACTGTCCTTTTGAATATGTTGGGCTTTTCGTTTCTATCTAAACCATGCCTGCCGGTGCGTAAAAACCCCATCTGTCCTACTGGCTGTTAGTGTGTCTTCCGGTCTCTAGTCTGTCGCCAGCGCTGAGCCACCTCTACTAAGACGGGAAGCCTGAGCCAGACTAAGGAAGCCAGCCAGACAAGCAATTTTGCTGTGGCAGCACGCGGTTGGTGGCGTCAGCGATGATAGTTCGTTGCCATGCGCGTGAGAGCCATCTCAAGCCATCGCCACAGCGTGCAGAGGTGAAGCGTCGCGCAGCACACCAACTCAGGCGAGGACGCTTGTACCCAGAGGATTGCTCCATTGGCGCCCCCCTTGAGGCTTTCAGCTGAGACAGGATTGCGCAGGACACCCCTCTCTCCCATCACCCCTCCTCATCTCACCACAACAGTCGGCTGTCTCTTGCGTTTTCGAGCGGGGAAACGCCCCGCGCCTGTCCCTTTCAACTATTCTGTGTTGCATGTCGACCAGCTGTGGCGTGGTGGTGCGGCGATGGGTGTCGAATCGTGACATGCTGAGACACGCGCAGAGACGACGGCAGGTAGCCCAGCTAACAGAGTTCGTCGGACCATGAATTACATACCCAAAACATCTAGGGCAGAATTAAGTTACAAGAATAGGCTGGTCCTTGCGGCAATCGGTACCAGGCGCCCGTTCATTATGGTGGGCTTTGTCGCGCACCGCACCGCACCGCACCGCACCGTACTTGACGGTGCAGGGAGCGTAGTGTCACATCACCTCTAGAGTCTTACCTCATGCGGTAACATGGCGTTCCGCCGCGCCCATCACCCGTCCCCTTGGGACCAGGATCGACCCTAGTTCCTAGCCTTAGCTCCCCCTGATACGGTACACGGCGCAATCATGATTCATCAAGAACGATTTATCGATTTTCACAATCGACGGTGCACCAAAAATGCAACCATAGCCAGCTGCTAATCTATTAGCGCCCAACCTTTGCGGTGCCCCGGTGCGGCGTTGCGACTTGTTAAATCGTCGCGCTCGCAGATCACCTTCAGCACCGTTTTTGATCGTCGAAGCTTGTTTTGATGTCGATTGGATAATTTATCCTTTCTCGTACATGGAAACGACGGGAATTTGATTCCAAGTCGGCACCTTTTTTGACTCAGATGAAGTGTTCGCTTTAAGGTCAGTGCGGCCCAAAGAAAAGCCTGCCCTAAACTGTCATGGCTCTAGTGCGCGCTGCAAACCCATGTTCAAGCCAAATAAGGCAAGTGGTGAGAAGAAGAAGAACGTGTACCCATGGATAGAACCAGGGAAATAGCACGCTGAGTAAGAGTCTAAATCGATTCTCAGGCCATAAATAATGCAGATATATAGATCATGTATTATTCGGCGCTAGCATACTCTATTTGAGTCCCTTGTTCGGAATAGACGCTTGGGTTTGTCGTATTCCTGTCATAGTTTGTTAAAGCCGCGGGTAAAGGACCTGATTACCAGTAGCCTCGGTTTGACTTGGACATCGCCCGCTTGGAGATGATCTGTCGTCCTGTTTTCGCTAGCAATTCCCCTGGTGCTATTAGCACTGAAGCAATTATACGTCTAAAACGAGCGATTGGTCGTTGGTCTTGACGCCCACCACCATCGACTAGCTCCGAGAGCTATCTGGTGGCTGACAACCTGGCACCGGGAATGAGCGAGAATAAAACCCAACAACAGCTAAAGCTAAATGGGATAGCACCACTATCCTAGCTCTATTAGTCTCTAAATATTACTATCAATCGTCGCATAGTGTGCTACATGTTCCGTGGCCGGATGGAGACAGAAAAAAAAAATGTCCTTCCTGTTCGACTGAACCTCATCCGCGAGAATGGAAGGTACGTTCCATCAGATACATTCGTCATTAAAACTCTACGTACCGAGTGTTCAACTGTGATCTCACTGATACAACTATTACATTTCTTGTATTCATCCACTCGCTTGCATCGTTCGCTATCGTATCCTCTCAGCTTTCTTCATCTGCCGTGTCGAGCATCTTGTTCTGTCCTGGCCAACCATCCAACTTACTTTCAGCTCCGAATTCATTTCTCTCAGTCCTCTGCCAACATGGCTTGCCGAGGTGGTTGCTTCTACTGCGGCCGTGAGGGTCTAAAGCCTGTTGATCACGACGCTCCATCACTTTTCCAGGGCCATACATAGTACTTCTGTCCCTCACACCGGGTTTATCATGCTGTATATTTCTACTATGCCGCGCCTCAGCCAAGATGCGGCGAATGCCCTCTTTTCGTCATAAATCGCTCCGACTATGCTTCCTGGCTTCCCCGATTCGACTGCTATTATGGCTTAAGTTTTGGTCCATTGCCCAGAAGAGATTTGGAGGTTTTGCTTGAAGCAAGAGAAATCGAACAAAACGCAGTACACAACCTATACCCTTGGTTTACGCCGCCAGAAATCCAGGAAGACATCCTTCAAGAGGTGCCATACAGCCACCCCTCCTATCTACTGCTTTCTGACACATTAATTGACCATTGTTCTATTTCTGGTCTTCGTCTTCTCGAATATCGAACCTTTCACGGAACTCGTGCGTTTCAGCCATGCTCGAAAAACATCACAACCATGCGGCTCTTCGATTCTTTATACCAGTTAGATAACAATGGCGACACCATTTTTAAGAATGCCAGAGAGTGGTCGTGTGTTATTCAAGGCATCGAGCCGCTCTACAAAGAAGTCAGATGGGTCCTGGCCACGATTTACAACTTTGCCAACGAAGCCCTTCGGCCAGAAAACAACGAGTATGAGATCTGCAAGCTTCGGGTATGGCTTAGGTATTGGTATGAAATTGCTAGAAGACTGTTTGCGCATTTTGGCATTGTCGCTGGACCCCCAGTGGTGGATTGGTCTCATCCGCCAACAGTCGTGATGAGAGACGCTGCCTTTGTTCCCATGTACCATGGCTGGACCGCGCTTGATCTAAATAGCTCCAGCGACAGCCAATTAACTGCGGTTCGGCGTCGACCTCGGCCTCGAGGCCGAGGACTACAATTGCACAATGCAGCGCTTTCCGAAAGCGTCCATTCCTGGATGCAAGGGATCGAATCTTCTGATACTACTATGTGGATAAGCACACGCGGCTTGAACCCACTGGCACAAGAGTTTGTCCCAAGGGTAATTAACGAATCAGCAGCTCGATTGGGAAGTCCGGAAAATTACGACGCCGATGACGGTAGAGCTGTACTTGATTCAACGGCTGACGAAGTTACTCCGGAGTCGATCGCGCAACAATTCGGTCAATCACGCAATTTTCAATTCGACTCGGAAAGTGATGGAGGAGCACACGTCTGATGTTCTTGAGTGGATTCGTGAACTTGGTTTCTGAAACCAATGTTTTAAAAAGGTAGCGCTCTAGTTCATGGATGTAGCGTTGGGCCGATACTAAGAAGTTGTCATTAAGGCTCGGAATTAAGGAACAGCGGGTAATTGACCGGCATTGAGCTACACCATTGCTTTTTTTTTTTGGATTATGTTCCAGTCACAAGCGGTAGAATAAGCGTTTAGAATACATGTTTCTTCAGCAGGCTACTTGATTGATGCATGATTCGTATTCGTGTCTATTTATTTGCCCATGCTTTTGTTTGTTGTCTGCGAAAAATTGGGGTTGATTTTAATCTGGCGGCTCGCATGTAGATTTGCCCTATTGCGCGTCGAATCCAACAAGAGACTGAGCGACGGAGGTAAAGGAGAACTGGTGTCTACGCATCGTTGACAGTTGGATGACTAGGGGTTCTACAATTATTGCCGCCTTATTTCATTTATCTAAGTTTCTTCGACTAAGTCACAGATAAAAGCAGCAGTTCAAGTCGAGTTAAGTATGACTTGTCCAAGATAGGCATGAGTAAATAGTCTATTCGATACTCTAATATCCAATGCTGTTGCAAGACTTATGCCAGTAGGCTCTATCCTAACGAGGGCCTGCGGCCAGTCTATCCAACTTCCAAAAAAGAGCATTGTTGTGAGCAAACAACAGGTCTTAATGCCTTTGTCGACGCTTCCTACTGCGCGGCGATGAAGCTCATATAGATACCCCAGACGACGCCGGCCAAGGCACCCACGAGGTTTCGAGCTTCAACCGTCTTGATGACGGAGAAGTTGACGAGGCTCACAGCGGGCCAGAGCTTCCAGCCAGCAACGACGATTGGCCAAAACTCGTCGAGGGAAGCAGCCCAGGCGGCGCTCCAGTCGACGCGGGAAAGGTCGACGGTGCCGGGGCTGGTCCAGTAGGTGATGGCCTTGAAGATGTCTGTGATTTGGGGCACGGGGTGGAGAGCAGAGCGGAGAGCATGGGTGTACATGCTAAAGAGGAGCGTGTTGATGGCAGCACCAACCGTCTGGTCGAGGACCAGCTTGATGGCAGTGTTGCGGATGGACAGCTTTGGCGGCGGCGGAGGGTTGTCCGACTTTTTGGGGTGGGGAGTGGGCTCTGGGTAAGCCGGGAATGTCGACTCGAGAAAGTCTTGCCTGGAGCGTGTGTGAGATGCGAAATGAGGTGAAACGGAGTGAGGCCTTCACTCACCATAGAAAGTTGGGTGGGTTGCTTATCAAGTTGAACATGAGAAACTGGAACACGGGCACCCAGTCTATCGACACCTCGGTCTACGACGTTACAAAAGGAACGAGTCAGCTTCTTTACCATACTCTTTTCAAAACTGGACAGGGGGCTCTCTCATACCCCGTTTCTATGCGCCGCGATCACCTGCGCCAGCACATTGGCCAGTCCACCCAGAGCGGCGGACTGAAGCATGGCCGTGACCATGGGCGAATACGTCAGTGACATGGCTTCAGAGATAAGCCGAAGGTTTGTTGTTTTTCGGGTACAATGCGCAGGGGACGATGAAGACGGTGAGAAAGCACACAAGAAGGACAACGTGGACGGAAGAGACGTTGACGGAAAGAGAAACACGGATCAAGGAAGTTGATACAGGCAGCTGGCTAGGCCGAGTAGTAGTGACTGTGTCTGCATAGAGACACCTTATGCACAGGGCATGTGTTTCCATTGGACTGGCCGGGATGCAGTGGACGCTAGTCCCGTTGGAGTCAGACGGTAAATAGTTTCGCGCTCACTCATTGGGTTTCATGCCTGGACAGAGAGACGAAGAAGCAAGCGATGGATGCGTAGCCAGCGAGTCGGGAAGCAGTCCGGAAGTAGCAAAACGCTACGTCATCCACCGCATTTACCAAAGGAGGATTTAAGAAAGAAAAAAAAGATTAACGGAGACCCGTTGCTCGGTACCGTAGCCGTGGAGCACACGCCAACCAAAACTCCACCAGAACCCAGCATCGCGGGGTTCAAAGGAAAATGGTCAGAATCCGCAAAAAGACAGGGTCTGGCCGGGGATTGAACCCGGGACCTCTCGCAAGCTATGCTGTAGGGTTTTCCCTAAGCGAGAATCATACCACTAGACCACCAGACCGAACAAGCTCGAATGGGCTTTGGATGGGAGGCGAGAGTGCGAAACTGCGCTCAAACAGGCTGAGTCCACGATGGATGTTACTCATTGAGCTCGAATACTCTCCATGGCGAGGTGACCGATGATATAGCAAGAATCAGATGTTTGTGATGGAGCAGATCGCTAATATGTATTTTCGTCAATCGACCCGGGTCGGCACATTTGCAATGACTCAGACTCATTATTATTGAGGTTGAACGCCGTCCCTGGCACAACTGCCTTGTCCCAGGAGGCATTTGCAATATCTTCTCATTTATCTATTCATATTTAAGAATGGATTCTATTCGTACAGCGAATCTTCGTCATTACAATCGCCAAGCCTTGATGTACCTGGCCCATCTATGCCTTTTGTTGCCCCTGCAAACACATGCACCAGCGCCCCGTGAAAAAGGAACCGAAACCACCACATCAATCTCCATTAGCTCGCCACATGCGGTTTCTCTCTACTTGTATCTTTATGCCGAGGAAAGATACCACATGAAGGCGAACTGGAAAACGTACGAGTAGATGAACAGGAACTGGGTTCGAGAGTTGCGCTTGGCTCGGGAGGGGGTCTGCATAGGACCTCCAGTGTTGGCCGAGTTCTCAGGGAGAAGAACATACTTGAGCGATCGCATCTAATCAAGTCAGTACTTGCTTAGGGTTGTTGGCACGCAAATCACTTACCAAGAAGAGGGAGTTGGCCAGGAAAGTGTAAAGGAAAATAGACCATCCAACCAAGCCGCCAGTGCCCTGGCCGCGGTTGAGGATCTCGGCGAGGACAATGGTCACAATGATGCCGACAAACTTGTATCCCGAGTATGCGATCAGGTCAAGGAGCTGCGACTGGCTTGAGATGCTAAGGAGGTAGCATCCCAGCTTAAGGGCGAAAATCTCCAGTAGAACGATAGCTGAACCTTTCGTAGCAGTGTAGCCAAGAAGCTCTGGTCGGAACTGACCCCGCAGACCAACAATGAGTGTGGAAAGGAGGATGTATGTGACAAACGCCATGACTATGTCTGGTTAGAACCCCACCTTTGGCGATGCTGAATAGACGACTAACCTGGAATGTACATGTCGGGGCTGTTGACATCTTCACGAGGTGCAAGATACCAGCCCTCCTGCCCGTTTGCGCCCATAGCCTGCTTACGCGACCAGGGCTTGTGCCTCCAGGGGAACAAGACGAGGAAGACCTTGTTGATGACGTACGAGTTCGAAACGTTAAAATAGTGCTTGAGCGCCGAAACGTTTACGTAGCGACCAAACTGTCACAGAGTTAGAATTCCAGCGTTATGCGCAGCTCGGCGCAAGGTGGACCTACGTTCTGCTCCATGTACTCCTGGCCGTGCTTGAAGGCCGTCTGTCCAAACTGCGCCGCCACCTGCGCCGTGGGGTCGTTCATGAATTGGCCATAGGTGCCAAACACATTGCCAGCGTTTCCGCCCTGCTGCTGGTAGGGCGTGCCGCCGTATTGTTGCGACTGCGCAGAGCCGGGGGGAGGTGGCGGAGATCTTAGCTGGGGGACGGTCGAGACATGCTGAGGGACGGGGTGGTGAAGGGGGGGCGACTGGGCGTAGGTAGCTCGCTGCTGCATGGCGAAATCGGGGCCGAAGCCAGAGCGGGAACTGGGCTAAAGCTGGAGATGGATTCGAAGTTGAATTCGGGCGGTCGAGGAGGAGATGTCGGGTGCAAATGCGTCAGACAATTATTGTGGACAGGTTGATGATGATGCCCGTGGCGGCACGGAAGTCGGACACTGGAAGCTGATTGTTTGTTCAGGAAAGGTGGTCGGTTGCCTCTGATTGGACGCATGCGGCAGCGGCCAGTCTGCCACGCACTAGCCACACAGTCCCCCCCCCTGCAGACTCTGGAGAAAGCGCACAAGCCACACCCATCCTTGTTTCAAAGGCACCGCTGCAAGCCACTCAGCCACTTGGCAGCACCCCCCTTGACACGCCGGGCCAGGTACCACGTGATCGACCCGTCAAGATTGGCTTTCCGGCCCTACCATGGCGCTATGGGTCCCTATCGATAAGAGAAACGCGGCATCTCCGACTTTAATGGAGGTGCCAGTAATACAGAGTTAGCCACATCGCCTCCATCCCACACTCCCCGTCGACATCCCCCCTCCAATCCTTCTCCCCAACATCTTCCCTCTGCAAATTTCTTGTCGCATTCTCGCCATCGTTGTGCGCCAACAAGAGTTAGAATGTTGGACTCTTTCGAGATCCTCACCACCTCGGGTGTGGTCGTTTGGTCGCGCAGCTACTCGGCCATCAATCCCACCATCATCAACAACTTCATCGCCGATACATTCATAGAGGAAAAGGGCGGTTTCTCCGCCGTCACCGAGTCCAAATCCGCCGCCTCCAACCCGCCCTACAAAAGCGACCAGCACACGCTCAAATGGACACTTGTCAAGGAATTGGGTGTCATCTTTGTCGTAAGTCCCCCCCGTCATCTCCGACTGCACCGATGTTCGGCGCTCACATACCCACTTTCGCTAGGCCGTCTACCGCTCGCTCCTCCACCTCTCCTGGGTCGACAAGCTCGTCGATAACATCAAGACAATCTTTGTTAGGCTCTACGGGGAACAGCTTACAAAGCCGCACACTACCCTTGTGGAGTGTCATGCCTTTGACGAGTACTTTGACCAACAGCTCCACGAACTCGACAAGACCACCGCGAAGGGAGCTTCTGCGATCCCAGAGATTGCCCTTCCCTTGGAAGAAAAGGCCGTCTCTGGGAACCTCGGCGCCGAACCCCCCACCACACCTGGCCTAAAATACCGAGGCCGATCGCTCAATGGCGCCAATGAGCCCGCTTCACCCGACTCCGAGTCAACTCCGGCCGTCTCCCCAATCGCATCGCGACCAACAACCCCTAGCAACCACTTGTTGGTCGCAAAGGCCGGTCCTGTCGCCAAGATGTCGAGGCGCGCGCGCAAAGCCAAGAACCAGTCGCCTGGGTTCATGTCTTCTGGAGACGAAGCCTCAACACAGAAGAAGGGGGGCAAGAAGGCACCCAAGAAGGGTCGAAAGTGGGATGCTGATGGCTTCGCCGACGAGGAAGACGACGTTCAGCTCGACTACTCTCAGGAAAACCTTGCGAGCGACTCCGATGCCGACGCCCGATCGCACGCTGTCGAAGAAATCGATGCCAACACCTGGGGCTCACGCTCCAAGGGCAAGTTTGTCCTGAAAGATCTTGGGGATGAGGTTCACGAGATTCTCTCCGCTGAAGCTGAGAAGGCTGCGGATGCCAGGTCGCAACCCAAGTCTGGTCTGTTTGGCACTGGTGTCAACGCCATCAGCGGTCTCTTCAGGAATGTCATCGGTGGGAAGACGCTTACAAAGGAGGACCTTGACAAGGCCATGAAGGGCATGGAGGAGCACCTGCTGCAGAAGAACGTCGCTCGTGAGGCTGCAGTCCGTCTATGCGAAGGTGTCGAAAAGGAGCTTGTCGGTGTCAAGACTGGCAACTTCGAGAGCATCAACGCCAAGATCCAGACCGCCATGGAGGCATCTCTTACCAAAATGCTTACTCCCACCTCATCGCTCGATCTCCTCCGTGAGATTGACGCCATCACCGCTCCCTCCGCCACATCCCTCCGCAAGGCCCGACCCTACGTCCTCTCCATTGTCGGCGTCAACGGCGTGGGCAAGTCCACCAACCTATCAAAGATCTGCTTCTTCCTTCTGCAGAACAAGTACAAGGTCCTCATCGCTGCCGGCGACACCTTCCGTTCCGGTGCCGTCGAGCAGCTCGCCGTCCACGTGCGCAACCTCAAGGAGCTCACCGCTCGTGAGGGTGGCCACGTCGAGCTCTACCAGAAGGGTTACGGCAAGGACGCTGCGACTGTCGCAAAGGATGCTGTCAGCCATGCTGCCCAGGAAGGCTTCGATGTCGTGCTCATCGACACTGCTGGTCGCAGACACAATGATCAGCGCCTGATGTCATCTCTCGAAAAGTTTGCCAAATTCGCACAGCCCGACAAGATTCTCATGGTTGGCGAGGTATGCTTTCCTCCCCCATCATTCTCTCTCCTCGTTCCATACGCTAACAAAGATCAATAGGCCCTCGTTGGAACCGACTCCGTCGCCCAGGCACGAAACTTCAATGCCGCCTTCGGTGCTGTCCGTACTCTCGACGGCTTCATCATTTCCAAGTGCGACACCGTCGGTGACATGGTTGGCACGCTTGTCAGTCTTGTGCACGCCACAAACGTGCCTGTCCTCTTTGTTGGTGTTGGCCAGCACTACTCAGACCTCCGTAACTTTTCAGTAAAGTGGGCAGTTGAGAAGCTGTTGAGCAGCAATTAAATAATAATAAATAATGGCGTATGAAAGCAATAAGTAATAATACATACAAAACACGACGAACACCAACCATTGGTTATGAGTTTAATACAAGTTCCACTTCGGTCATCATGGTAACCTTTGCCGTGCTTCAACCATTGTTCATGTTCACCAGGGCGAGAGGAAAAGATATCATTTAGCGAAAGGCATTATTATCGTTGCAAATCTGAGAGTAGATTATGATTACTTATATGTACATGACGCTTCAGCGTGCTCATTCTCCCGGCCCAACCAGGCGATGTAGCCACGCCGCCACACCGCTATGCAAACAAAACGAAAAAGAAAATAAAACAACAATAATAATCAACAAACCCCTTTGATTTCCCATAGTTCCACAATCATGTGTTTTTTTTTTCTTTTTTTAAGATTGGTTTCTTATTTCATGTCAAGCTCGCCATTTTTTCTCTTCATCGAATGTTTTTTTGTGTTTTTCTTTTTTCGGTAATAACGCTCGGCGGATGAGAAAAAGAAAGTAGGAATCCACAGCAGCAAAGGTTCGATCTCGAAACACGTTCCCGTTCCGTGTGGTGTAAGCATCAATCCAAGGGGTATCTTTCTAGGGTCGCAATCTCGGTCGAAAGTAATAATGTGAAGTGTATATGCATCGGCCGTTGTTCGATGTTTTTGTGACAAAGGAAATGGTTCAGTAGTAATAATGGCAGTCCGCCCTCCTCTTGGCTCCACACAACCAACGCTTTAATCCTCTTCGAAGAAGTCGTGATCATCAAAATCTCCCAGCTGGGCATCAGAGTCATAGACACTAGACGGCATCATCGGCGGAGTCATAGGCTCAGCTTCCGATTGCTTCAGAGGCGGCGTGCCACGTCCGGACCTGTCCGTTCGTTGCGAAGTATTAGAGATTCCTCGCGCTCGGGCGGACACGCTATTTGATGGATAGCGGCGACCGGTACTAGCAAAGGCGGTGGGCTGGGGTCGACCATTCTCCACAGGAGGGGTCTGGCGAAGTCCCGAGGCAGGGGGTGTTAATAGACCTCCCAGAAGGTTGTTCTGGGGGTTCGGGCTGCTCCTTGAGGGAGTGGCGTTGCGTGCTGAAGCTGGTGAGTTCAGGTTCTTGCGCCAGTTGCCCCAAGCAGCAGCAATAGGACCGACGGCCTGGGCTACACGGGGTGTAGCGGCCTGGATAGTTTGGGCGATGTTGGGTAGATTGATGGCCGAGCCACCGTTCATGGCTCGTTCGCGCTCCTGCTCCTCCATCTGAAGGTTGGCCTTCAGTCTGATGGCAGCATCCTTGACACTATTGCGGTCAAAGCGGTCACTGTTCAGAGCGGTGATAATATCATGAAGGTTTTCGTGTCTAACAGCAAGGAGTTCACGTAGCCAGCTAATCTCGTCATCGCGCTTGGAAATCTTAGTGGCAGCATCGGGATCAGCAATCTGCTCGAGCTCCTCGATACGCTGTTCACGGGCCTGGAGCTGCTCCTGAAGAACCATGATAGATTCTCGGAGTGCCTGAGGCGAAATCTTCTCAGGAAGCTCCATGCCGCGGGCTGCAGCAGGCTTGGGGTGGGAGACGATGGCAGCAGGTCCAACATCGACACCAGCGGACTTGGCGGCGGCAGCGGCAGCGGCAGCAGCCTGCTTAGCGATCTCGAGTTTGTCCTCGAGGTGCAGGATGCGATCCTGGAGATGTTCGGTCTTGGATGCCGACAGACTGAGGCGCTCCAGAAGGCGCTGTTCAGTGCTGTGTGCATCCTCCTTGGCGTTGGAGACCTGGCGCTCGTATCGGGTCTGGAGATCTTCAATCTCGTTCTGGTGCTTGAAGGTGAGCTGCTCGATATCGGCAACCTTCGTTGTCTCAAGCTCCTCCAGGAGCATCTCACTCTGGGCCTTGGCGGTGTCGGCCTCGAGCTTGACGTGGTCAAGTTCAGCGCGAAGCTTGGAGTTCTGCTCCTCGAGCTCCTCGCGGATGAAATTGACCTGGTTGTTAGCATCATCAACTTCGCTCTGGAGAGCCATGCGAGTTCGCTTGACCTCGCTAAGGCCAGATTCTCTCGCCTCCTCAAACTCGCGCTGGTAGCGCATGGCAGTCTGCTCGAGCTTGTGGTTCTCCGTCTTCATCTCCGCAATGATGCTCTCAAGACGCTTGCACTCGTTCACAGCACGCATGCCAGAACGCTCGTTGTTTTGCAAGCGCTCCATCTCGACTTCCAAACGTTCGCGGGTCTTGGCCTCAGCCTGAAGACGAGCGTCAAGAACCTCTTGTCGAGCAAGCATAGCCTGATCCTTCTTGATGCGTCGGGCGTTGTCCTCGGCAATCTCACGAGCAGCCTTGCCCATGTCCTCCTGCAGGGAGATGAACTTGCCTCGCCACGTCTCGCGCAGGCGGTCGTTCTCCTCCAACTGAGTGGTGAGCGTGGTCAATGACTTCTGCATGTGCTGAAGCTCGTCGAGAGCGCGGTTCAATGCGCTGGACTTCTGACGGGCAGACTCCTCAGCACGCTCAAACTCAGCGCGCCAGTGGTGGTTGTCCTGGCGGACATCGCGAAGCTCGGACTCAATGGCATTGCACTTGTTGGTCATGTCGGTGACAGACTTCTCCGAGTTGTTCTGAGCAGCCTCCAAAAGAGCCATGCGCATGGATGACTTGCTGTTTGCCTGCTCGACAGATCGAAGCTTGAATTCCTTCTGCTCAATGGTTTCGCGAAGGCGAGTGACTTCCTCAGCGGCAGCATCATGGCGGCATCGAGCCTCAGTGAGCTTATCATCGGCCTCACGTCGCGCAGCGACCGACTCCTCACTGAGCTTCTCATGCTGTCGGACTCGATCCTCGAGGTCATTAACTCGCTGGTCGTAAACACTGCGGTTGATGATTTCGATCTCAACGCGGGTCTCCGCAGCCTGCAGCTTGCGCATGAGCTCGGCCGCCAGATCTTCGGCCATTCTGCGCTCAGCAACCTCGTTTTCGACCTTGGTTTGCTCAAAGTAAAGTCGTTGCTCCAAATCGAGGATCTTGGCCTGCATCTCCATCATCTTGGGATCTTGCGCCTCCTCCTCGTGAGAAGTGGTGGTTGGGGCTGCGGGCAGGCGGCTCTGGACAGCCTCCTCAATGACCTTTCGGAGATCGTCACCAATCTGCATGTTGGCGGTAAATGACTTCTTCATGTCTTCAATGGCCTCCAAAATGGCAGCGGGTGGCGCCTCCTCGACCGCTGCGGGAGCAGCGACCTGGTTACGTTGCTGGGCATTGAGGGCATCCATGACTGCGATGCGAATTTGATCCAGCCGACGGTCTCTACGGGGGCTAAGGGAACGGCGAGGGATAGGGTCTTCATCTTCATCATCGGCATCGGACTGCTGCAGCTCCGCCGACACGCTCCGCATGTCTCGGCGCGACGAGGGTGTGCGTCGAGCCCTGGTGGCAAGAACCTGCTGTATGGAGAACAGGGACTTCTCCAGCGGCTCAAGTCGGGAAGCAAGCAAATTACCAACCACCTCGTTAACGCGGCCGTCAAAGAACTGTGCGCGGTTTTCGAGCTTCTCATGCTCGTCCTCCGTAAAGTCACCATCCCAGTCGCTAGCTGGTTGGCTCTCGCCAGCTGGATTTTCAGGCGTTCGTGTCAGCTCCGGCGGGTCAACGAAGGGGTCTTCCAGCTCAGTGCTCAGCATGGGCTGAGCAGCGGGACTGGGAAGCGCGTGGTACTCGCGGGGAGTGAGGCTGGTTTCGTCGCGTGTAAATTGCTCCACACCCGGGTCGAGCCGGTAAGGTGATGTGTTGGCAACTGCAGACAAATTGCGTGTGGGGCTGGCTTGTTGCCACCTCTGTGCGTCGACCAACTTGTTGACACCCATGGACGGGTCGTCAATGAATTGATCCATGACAGCATCGATCTCTTCAAATGTTGGCTCGTGGTCGGCGGCATCGTGGGTAGCCTTGAGGTCCTCAGGCACGGGCTCGGGCTCCTCGACTTCAACGGATTGCATGACATCCTCCACAGGCTCAGCAAACGCTGGCTGCTCCTCGGGTGTAGGGCTGCGGGCAAACCGGGAAGCACCCAGTCCCTTAGGCTTAGGTGCAGAATCAGCGTATCGCGAGGAGCTCAGACCAGACACGACTCTTGGTTGCGATTGGCCAGAGCCAAATCGAGAGGTAGCAAGACCGGAAGGAGCGCGAGCAGGAACTGGGCTGGCAACAGGCGAGACGTCAGACTCCTCTTCCGGCTCGCTGGCAGTCTGGGTTTCCTCATCAAAGGCAGTAGTACCAGGAACGAAAGGCTGAGCAGTCGCTGAAAGAGTCTTCTTGTGGCCATGCGAAAACACATCCTCGCCGAAGGGCCGAGCATCGTTGAAGTTCTGAATCTCCTCTGTGGACTTGAATTCAAACGGCTGCCAGCGATTGGCGTTGGCTTCGGAAGGAGAGGTTTCTGAAGGTGTAGCGCTGGTCGCTTGGGTATCAAGCTGGTTGGAATTAATCGACGACAGAGAGGTGTCAATAGGCAAGGCAGCATCAGCCTCATTCTCATTGCCGCTGGGCTCATCCTTGCCGAACTCCTCCTCATCCTTGGGCTGCTCGGCGAAGAGAGGAACATCGTCGCCATCGGGGGCAGAGCTCTTCGCCCGCTTGACGCGAGACTCGTCAATCAGACGACCATCACCATCCTCCTGAGGCTCAGCCTCAACCCTAGGCGACTTGGCCTTGGGCGGCGATCCGGGGACGATAGGGACGGCCTTTGACTTCTTGCCAGGCTGGAAGTCAGCTTTCGAGAGATCGATGCTGCCAAAGATACTGCCACGCTTGCCCACACTACCAGTTGCCGACGCGGGGCTGGCAAAGGCGTCAGAAAGCGGCGTGAATGAGGGAGCATCTGGGTTGAACTTGGGACCAGATGCGGAGAAGCTGAAATCGCTCCTTCCAGGGGAGAAAGCCGGGGCGTTGGCGTTAATCTTGGCAGGGGTGGTAAATCCAACTGACTCAGCTGGGGGAGAAGAGACAGGGTTGTTGGTGATACCAGCCTGGAAAACGGCCGGCTGGAACGGAGCAGGCTGAAAGCCAGCGGGCTGGAATGGAGCAGGTTGGAAGCTTGGGGGTGGTTGAAATACAGCTGGCTGGAAGCCGGTGGGTTGGAAGTTATTGTTGTTGCTGTTGAAGTTGAATGCCCCAGGAGTGAATGTGCTTGCTCCGGGAGTGAATGTGCTTGCTCCAGGAGTGAAGGTGCTTGCTCCGGGAGTGAAACTGCTCTGGCCAGGGTTGAACTTGAACTCGGGTGCCTGCACATTAAGCTTAGACAACGAGGCCTTGCTGCCATGGCTGGAGCGACGGGGCGCACTGCTGTCGACAGATGCAGCATCGTTCCAGGGGTTGCTGACCGTAGACAGAGTCTTCTGGTGCCCAAAGGCCGGGAACTCGAAATCTTGAACGGGTGTGCCCAGATTGCTAGGGTTCGTCTCAATCTCGTAGGCCTCCTCAGTCTTCTGCGTCTCGGGGATTTCGTTGAGGCTAGCAAACTGCGAGAACTTGGGCTCTTCTCGGGTCTCCTGAGCTTGAGCCTCAATCTGGTCGCGGTAGAAGGGCTGCGACAAAGAATGGCCACGGCTGTGCGGTCTGGGGTGGTGCAGAACAAGCGGCTTGGGAGGGTCGTTGGCGAAGTGCTCGGGGACAGGGAAGTGCTCCGAGGCCTGGCGCTCGTGGGCGGGGATGAAGGGCTCTGCAGTGGGAACAGGAGCCTGGGTCTGGGGCTGAGGGTTGTAGTCCTCGTGCTCCAACTGGTTCCTCAACTGCTCCTCCAGATGGTACTCGGCATCATCAATCTCAGCCTGCAGCTCGGCATTCTGGTTCTGCTGGGGGGGCTCAGGGGTCTTGGAGGGGCTCTTGATGGGGAGCTCTTCCTCATCTTCCCGAACCTCCTGCAGACGAGGCGAGGCTCTAGCAGGCTGCATGAACGGGAAGGACTGCTGATGGGGCAGCATAGGGAACTGCAGAGATTGGTGGCGCTGGTGCATGTTGAAGGGGTTGGGGCTCTCCATTCCAAAGGGCGATGAGGGCGAGGCCATTCCGTTCAGGCCCATCAGTCCTGGAGAGTCATGGCGGTTCAAGCTGTGCATAAGACCAGGCTGGCCAGCCCAGCTTTGCTGCGACTGGTGACCGAAAGGCGATCCGCTCGCAGGCAAAGAGATAGACTGCTGTCTGGGATTGAACTTTGCAGGAAAGTGACCGAAGGGTCCTGGCGATGCTCCAGAGGTGAGGGCGGGGCTCTGGGTGGCTGATGACCGTCCAGCAAACTGCGCAGCGAGGGGGAATCCCGGCATAGCATGGTTGCTGGAGGCGGACGAAGTGGGAATAGGAGGAGAAAACGGCAATGGAGGATACTGCACCGAGGGTTGTCGGCTAAGATCTGTAGCAGGAGAGATGGATGGAGGGGGCACCTCGTCGTTGCCGAATGAGACACCAAGCGCCCTAAGCTTGGCCTCCTGGAGCTCATTCTCGTACTCCTTCCAAGCGTTCAAGTCGGGCAGTGTGACCTTGAAGAATCGCTCGGCGCGCTCCTGTTCGATTTCGTCAAAGTTGGGCCATGCGTCACGGGTCTGAGAGTCGTGCGTGCCCTCGGGCTGGTACTCTTCAACTTCGAGGTCGAAGCCATCAATGTCGTATCCAAGCTCCTGCCAAGAAGAGAACATGCGCTCAATTCCAGCCTGGTTCAGAGGAAACGGGGCCTTGCCTGGTCGTCCTCGTTCGTCGTCACGAGGCAGCAAAACCATGATGTTCTTGCCCTTCCATGGCACCTTCTTCCTGATTCGCGGTGTTACCGCCATTGTGGGCTCCTTGGGCAGGGGCTTCTGAATGCCCTTTGTCGGTGTGGCGGGCATTTTGGACTCTCCATTCAGGACGGGGACGGCCTTCATGGGGCTTTCTGCGGCAGGTTGTTCCTGTGTCGTGGCGGCCTGAGACCTGTCCCTGATCGCGTCGTGGGTTGCCGGCGCGGCTTCGGAGGTCGCCATACTGGTGTTCTGGCCCGTCTTGGGGCTAAGTGCGTCACCTGCTTTGAGCGTCTCGATGCTGGATCTCGCACGGGGATGATGTTGAGATCCTGGTCGGGAGGATGTGTCGGTTTTTCGGGTGGCTCGAGGCGTGAGAAAGTTGCCTTCTTCTTGCCAACCACGTTCTGAGCCGCTCAGTGAAGAGTGCTCACTTCCACTTCCTTCGCTGAACCAGTGACCGCTCTCGGATTTGTGGCGGTCGTCGGTGGTGTGCGTGCGAATCCAATCCTCGGTAAGCCCAAGCGTCTGGCGGCGCACCCGGTTCGCTAGTACGGCGGCGGCGGCGCTCACGGACGATTGAGGTTCGGTCTGGGATTGAAGAAGCTCGGGGACCGGGCGAAGAAATGGGGTCTCGATGTCGAGCTGGTAGGCTGGAGCGTCGTCAGAGCCGTCGCTGCTGAAGCTCTGGCGTCTGAGGTTTCGATCCGACTTGGGATACGGTGAACCCCAGCTGGCTGTGCCGAATCGGTTATCGTCTGTAGCACCCGAGGGTGGCGTCCTCAGCAATTCCAAGGCTCGTTCCGGGAGCCTGGGCGCTGGGAGCGGGGGGAGGACGGGGGACGATACTATCTCCTCTTCACCGTCGAACGTGGACGCGGTGGAAAGAGCAGGAGATGCCGGGCCCGAAGGTCGAGAGGGAGAGGCTCCAGAGCCGTCCTGTGCCGGCGCAGCAGGAGGGGGAGCAGCCGGCAACCGTGGAGAAGACGTCTTCACGGGAAACTATTCAAGGCGAGGCCATGGGGCCCTGCTGTCAGCATGCGGTGGCACCTTGGAGGGGAGGGGCGGTTGGTGTTGCCAGTGCAAATGACAGGCCGCGAGACAAAGAAAAGAAAGCGAGGGAAGGTTCGCTTACCCAGGGAGATCAGTGCAGACGAGGTACAAGTCGCCTGCAGCTGAGTCTCGAATATCGCGTCTCTCTCGAGGTCCGTCGCTTGCACGAATCCGAACTCGATGGCCGAGGAAGCTGACGCAGTATTCTCTTGCGTGGCCGTAGGGGAGAAGATACGCGACGCGCTTTCTCTACTAAAGGGGGTTGTATGGCGTCGCTGAACGCTGCGTGGGAAATTTCCCAAACGAAACGGATCGGGGGGGTGTGTGCCTCCAGGGGGTGGTATAAAATCAAACGAGCTCTAAAAGAAAGGAAACGGCTTCACAGCAAAGGAGTGGCCAGACGAGGGAGATGGCGATGGTGCGGCCGGACGCATCGAGGTTGTGATATTCGCCGAGGGGGAACAAGGGGGGGGAGGGAAAGAAAAAAGAGGATGCGAGAATGAAAAGGGCGGCGGTCGAGTGCCTTCGAGGGTTGAAGCGTTCCCGGTGGAGGAGAGGTACGGACTACGGAGTACAGAGTACTAGGTACAGACACTACGACACTACAGTGCAGGCTAGCTGCGTGAGAGCCCAGAGTGGCCCAGAGGGACCCAGAATTGGCAGCAGCACGAGAGGTTCGAGGCTAAGCAAGCAGCCACCGCTGCGTCCCATTTCAGCGGGTGCATGCAAACCTGGGGGGTACGCACCGGCGCTGGGAATGGAAAGGTGTCCACTGGGGGGAGCCACTGCAAGTTTGCAGGCAACACCCAGCGAAGGCGTGCGAACCCGTGGAAAAAAAAATCCCAGAGGAGCCCACACTGAGGCCAGGCTGAGATGGGAAAGCAGCCGGAGTCCGGTCGCGGGACGGAGAGGACGGACCATGGAGCAGCTCCCCAATTCTTTAATGAGGCCCGCTATGAAAGGCACCGCATTGGCCCCGGGGTAATCTCGCCAAGGGGGGTGTGGGCTGGTGGATAGGGGGCGAAAGGGCGGGCATGATATTGCGATACATTGGATTCCAGTCGACGGTTGGCCCATGGCGCAGGTACCGTGCAAACGCTGGCCAGGCCTGGCCGTCTTTGTTCTGCGGCCTGCATCTGCTTTGTGCTTGGAACATGCAGACACCAACCAAGCAGCAGCAGCTTGCTTCGCTGGCATCAACCACACCGGGTCGGTTGGGCCTTGAGTTTGATTGTCACTCTACACGTAGCCTCTTTGGACAGGCCCTTGCTGTCCTGTCTCTCTCACGCTTGTCCGTCTTTTTGCCTTCGAGCCAGCAGATTGGAGGAGCACACGCTGGTCATGCTCCGCACCCAGGGTTTTTGAGGAGAGAGAAAGGGGTGTGTGTGTGTGTGTGCGGTTTTGCACTGGAGAAGAAGGTTGAAGGAAAATGAACCAAAAAAAATAATCCCCGGGGATCTTCGCACGCGCCGCCTCACGCTCATGACCTGGCGATACAAACGTGTAAAGGCGAGAGAGCAGCAGCAGCAAACACAACACAACACAACACGTCGGGTTGCAGGCCAACAGAGTAGAAAAGAAAACAAGTGTGTACTCAGTCAGATCTCGGCTGCAGTCTCGAGCGCTACCTATTTTCAGACCTGGCTGTCCCCGCCTCTGATGACATTTCTACACCGTCTCAGTTGTGTCGTCACCCAGCAGGTGGGAATGTTTCGCGCCCAAGAGCCAGTGCCAGTGACGCACATGTTCAATTACCACCTGTGCCACCTGTGCCTGACGAACTAGCTCCCCTCGTTGGGATTTGCAACAGAAGAAGCGTGAAGGGCCGGAGCCCAGGGTACCATGGCGAGAGGCAAGACTTTTTTTTTTTTTCTTGCATTTTCGCGTTTACTTCAATTTCGAAAGCCTCCTTTTTTTTATAAATGGCACGTGGGACATGATATGCCGTCCCTGGGTGGCGGCCCTCCTCTACCAAGGGTCTCCCACTCATGAGCGGCCAAAGTAGCTGCGACATGGCAGTCATGATGACGGCGCCGTCAGCCCGTTAATTAACAATACAATGCTCGCAAGCCATGGCCACGGGCAGCGACACCGATAGCGACGGCGGCAGCTCCCGCCCACTCTTTCTGCAGTGCGCATCCGGATGGGTGGCTCGTAGCGGTAAAAAGAAAAGAAAGCAGACACGCATCGAGTCGCTCGCGGCCGCAGTAGTTCAAGCAATGCAACATCGCGTTTCCCAATTCGCTCTGCTTCGTCCCCTTTCATCCGCTTTGCACAGGCCCCAACCATAATTGGGTCGGGCCAGCGATCTGCGCCCAAGCAGTGGGGAGCATGGAGAGATGGAGGGGAGTCCCAGCGTCGCGTCGTGCAAGGGCTGCCCCTGCACGCGTGCGTGCGTGCGTGCTGGACGGGCTCGCTTGAGCTTGTGACTGTGACTCTTTCGGTTCTTGACTATTTTCTTTTTCAGCCCAACTCAACGCCAACGCCGGTGCTAATGCTTCCCGTCATTGCAATGACTTGACCAGTGCGTTGGGCAATCGCCTACAGGCTACACCACATCGCACACTCTACTAGCACACAAGCCACCATGATGATGGGCGGGTCCCCCATCACGGTCCCGTGTCCCGGGCACAACGCGGGAGGGGCGGCTGACTCCAGACGTGTTTATCACAAACGTTTTCGAGGGAAACGGAAATGCGTCCCTATCACGGACGTTTCCTGCGACTTGACCCAATAAGCCTCGACGCAGGCATTCGCTATCATCATCCTCCCTCACCCACCAAGCCACAATCCAGCACACCCATTCTCGACATACCAGGTCTCTCCAAATTCAGCCTGGCGTGTTTCCCCTCCATCCAATCTTGTCGCCAACCCCAGATTGTGTCTCAGACAATGTTGTCGGCCCATCCGTCTCCAGCTAGCTGGGTTCGTCGTTGTCTCCCTTGTTCTTCTTCTTGTCCTTGTTCACCATCCTGTTCCTGTTCGTGTCCTTGGGCCTTCTCAACTACAACAAAGAACCCAGCTAGATCGTATTCCTCGCCATGATGTGCTCCCGCCCCCAAAAAAAACCTTGATGTTATAAGCAGTTCTATAAATGTCATGTGCGTGCAGTCATCCGTGCTCCTGCTGGATCTCGATGGCCCTCCCGATTTCGTCTATTTTCGGCACGCTATCACGTTGCTCCCGGTGAACCGACCGCGAGCATCAGATAGCCCCTCGTATGGAATTCATTCTTTTTTGGAATCCCGAGAAAGCAAATTTGCGGGTTTCAACTTCGTCCGTAGTGTCGGCTTGCGTAATTCTTCGTCTGATGAGCATGGTCAGTTCTCTGCCTCACCACAGGCGCGCATGACTTGATAAACTCACAAAAAGTGGCAACCTGGGCTATGCCCAATCTCCCCATCTGCCCATCTTCCACCCGTCAATCAAATCAAACTCAAAGTCCAGATCCTCCCTCAAATCCCACTGGTCCAGCATGGCCGTGTCCAAGCCGCCACGCACCGGCGCACTGAGCAAAAGCAACGACAGCCACATATGTAGACGCCAAAACATCATGACAACTGAGACCCGAAATCAACCGGTTGGAACGTAGAAATTTCCTTGTTGACAACGCAGCGCCACAAATATCTGCAATTGGCCGCTAGTTTCTTCTTTGTCTTGAAAAGCGAGAGGTGGTCCATTGTCATCTTATAAATGGTTCCCGGGTCCATCACGCGCCGGGGCAACCTCAGACAGGTCTGATCTTTTGGCCGTGAATGCAACATCCGATGTGACGTTGAGATGTTCATCACACGCCATCAACAGGTGCCCATTGGCGGGTTGCGACAATCCCAAACTTTTGTTGTCGATGGCATGCTGCTGAAACACGCATCCTGTCGCATGTCGCGCCGCCGCCGTCTCCGAGATGGCCGAGACACTTGGCACAAGACTAATGCCTTTTTCTAGCGCAAACGGCTGCAGAAGCCCAAGTAGTTATAAAAAAGCCGCGCTCAGTCAAAGAGTACATCGACGGCTTCGCAATGTCAAAATCGGAGGAAGTTCCAGGTCCGATAGTTATCAGTACATCACTGCCCATTTTTCGTTCTTGCAGAAATAAACTATTTAAGCAGAATTTGAACTCCAGTACTTGCCTTATATTTTTCCATCCTTCATAAAAGTCCCATCACAGTTTATATCTTTAATTTCGAAGAGACACCAATATGCCAGTATCCACAACGTGCGACTCCTCGATCGTCCCCATTCACGCCAAGTCTGTCAAGTTGTGAAACCATGTGGCTTAATACATTGCATTTAAGATATCTCGGGTCTCTGGTTCACTAAGCGTATGTGACGCTGATCATTTTTAGACATTGGTTGTTCAATACCCAATCCAGCTGTAAACCGAGTTGAGACTCCCAGGTCTCTGAGGGATGACGTGCCCCTACATCGATTCATTCGATACATATTCTGCCACGGAAAACACTCTCTCAATCAAACAGAAGCAAGTGCTTGTTGGTATTAAATCGAAAATAATGATCGATGGTGCAATGAAATCTCCGTTCAACCACTCAGTATGGCCACTGATGATAATTAGGCTACAATCAGAGTTGCGGTATAGAGACCAGTACGCCACTACGTATCTTCAAATTCATTTTAAGATACACATCAGTGTTTATATCCTTGCTCGAAGATTCCTCAGTCTGTCAATCGGGACATCATGGCCTGAGGCCGCACTCCGGCTTATAAAACTAGGAGCCTAAGGCAAGACACGACACCTGCATTGCGACCTAGACTTTCAGAATCACAGTTCCTTCTGGGTGTAATAAACCCGGCCTATTCGGTAAATGCATTGGTTGATTGATCGATCGTCCCGCCAATTACTAGTCTAGTACTCGGTTGAAAGGTCTCCAATCTATATTACATACATTCACGCTGTACTTCCAGCAAAGCCACTACACGATACTGATTTGGGCTAAACCGTCAATCCTAAAGCAAAAATGGACATAGAAAAAGGCCAGAGAGATGATATTCAGGTAAATCTATTTACAAAGGCTCTATTTTTATTTATTTTGGCAGGAAATGCTGAAACATGAGGTGCGTCTATAGGATCCCATAGAGCAAAACTTCAGCCCAACAATCATTCAAAGGTTGTCTCATACACATCGATCAGCATTCAAGACATTTGATGCCACCAGTACCAGTCTCCGCAATGGCTCTCAGCAGATTCAACCCTCAACGTATAGGGACATGATTTACTGACCAACATGTCAGGGCATCGTTGACCCCATCAACTCCCGATATTCACACTGGTACAATTGCGACTACGAAATATGTCACTGATGAAAGACATGTCCAGTTAATATTTTCGGTCTCCAATATTGCAGCGTCTAATCAGTATCAAGGCATCCAATCAGGCTGCGTTTTACACAATCTCAGCGAAATACGGCGGGTTACCACACATCTGAACGATCGCAGTCACCGAAATTTGCAACGACACAGATCGATGCTGATGGTCCATAGTTCACCTACCCACTATCTACTCATGAAAGCAACGTCAAACTAGGTTTGCAAACCCCGCGAGTGACATTCCGCGCGATGCCATCCACGAGACCCCCTCTCCAATGGCGATGGCGGGACAAGAAACGTTCTTTAATCGACAATGACGTATACGACTAGCAATAGTTCACGGTCAATGCACGGGGACAAGCACGATATCCGAACCGCACATCAACAGTGCGAACAAGTTGCGGGTAAATAAGGTTCATGATCAACGGCGAGGGTCTCAAAAATCTTTGGCCCCTCCTCCCCCTTCCCAGGATATATTTTCCACTCGCCGATCAAGTGCCTAATCGAGCTGTAGATTCGATTAATATTTCCGCAAATCGGAAAATCGGACAGTGCTCAGCTATTATGGGTTTTGTTCAATAAACCCGAGACGATCGCGCGCCCATCACCATGATATGAGGATACTGGACGCCCCCCCCCCCCTATGACGGCGGGATGCACCAAAAAAAAATCCGAGGCACCGGTTCCAGACGATGCCCGGGAACATACCGGTTTGATATATATATAATATGGGAATCTCTCCTGCCCAAAAGGCCATGCACACACAATCGGTGTCTAGTCGAGGTGGTCTAAGCGGATTCCAGAAATAGGGAGGGGCTGGACTACGCGGGCGAGGTGTTACGGCTATAAAGTAGCATTGATGGCGAGACAGATGAGGGTTGGCACATTCAATCGAGGCCAAATCCCGCCTGAATCACGTTCCGGCAATACAATGCGGCATCAGGAAAATGGGCAAAACGATAATACGGGACTCATAACAGTACCACGTGGAGCCTTCGGCATTGAACCATCTGTCTCACCTAGCACATTACCAGAAAAAGACATCTACATGAAACTTTGACATCACAGATCAGCAAAATAGAGCCGAAATTTCTTGTTTAACAAGCCACGCTTGCTTTGTTGATTCAATTATTATCTGTAGTACGAGTAGATACATGAGATGCCCAAGAGTCACGATGGGTCAGTGAGTCGGTTTGCCATTCATTGGCAAGAAAAAGGAGATGCCACGCGATGTTCCGTCTCGACGAGGTTATGCAGGTCAGGTTTTCTGAAGCTGCAAAAGAAACCAGGTCGGCACCGCGTCCAAAAGTCCTACGGCCAGGCAAGAGCCTCTGTTGGACAGATGGAACTCCATGCAGATGGCCGGAAAATACTACGCCATGCGGTCACAACCGTCAGGCTTTCATAGTAACGCTGTTCAACTCGTACAGTTTCCTCTATATTTCCCATGATGAAAGTATATCCACAATGTGTCATATCCGGAACGCCCTTTGTGCAAGTACGAGAAACCCATGAGTCGGGTGTAAGAGATGCAGGAAATATGGTCTCAAGTGATGCTGGAAAGTGCCCCCTTCACGGTGGGTTCATCAGAAGTTGGATGATGCGTTCACTGCTGTCGGTTGGTGGTATGTGTCCAGGTTGTTCTGGAAGGGGCTTCGGCCGCCACTCTCACGGCTGACGCTGGGCTCGTTCTTCTCGACGGGCCCGTAGCCGCTGTGGTAGGAAGTGCTGGTGTTGTTGAAATCCATCAAACCATCAGCCTCCTCGTTGATCTTCTTGCGACCCCAGATTCTGAAGGCAACAATGCCCAGGGCACCCAAAATGATGAAACCACCAATGCCGACAACAACACCGATGACAGTGTTGCGGGTCTTGGCGGACATGCCGGAGGAAGAGCCGCTTGAACCATCGGAGTTTAGGCCAGGGGTCGAGGTGGTGATGGTGGTGGAAGTCATGGTTTCCTTGGATCCATCGCTGTTAGTCTTGGTCACGACAGCAATCTTGGTTGAAGTGACGAGGCTCTGGGTGGTCTGGGATGCGTTGCTGTCAGCGGTAGACTGGCTGTCGCTGTTGCTGTTGCTGTTGTTGCCAGAGCTTGTGGCGGCAGGAGCCTCAGTGCTGGCAGCGGCGGACTCTTGAGCAGCGGTAGAAGCGGCAGGGGAGTCGGAGCTGGCGACAGCCTTGGAAGAAGCAGCAGCAGCAGCAGAGCTGGTCGCCTTGTTGTCGGCCGCAGAAGTCGCAGCAGCCTGGGTGGTCTCGGCAGCTTTAGCAGTCGTCTTGGCGGCGGCGGCGGAGGAGGTAGCAGCAGCCTTCTCGGATGTTGCGCTGGCCGCCTTTTCGGAAGTCGCAGCGGCGGCGGCTGAGGTCACGGCGGCGGCGGCCGAAGAGACAACACCTACCGCGCTTGAGACAATATTGCTAGTGTCGTCGCTGGCGGCGGGCGTTGCTCGACGAACGAGGCGGCCATTCTTATGAGTGAGGTCGATCCGCGAGGCCTCGGCGAGGTAGATGACTGAAAGGGCTGCAAGAAGCAGGTTGAAGAGGCGTGAGGCATACATTTTGATGGATATATAGATGGAAAAAAAGGTTGGTTGGGAAAAAGGACGGTCGAGTCGCAAGCGACGCCTCTCGGTGCCTTTTAGAGGCGACGAGGCCGTATTCCGAGTCTCAAGCTGTGCCGGATGCCCAGTGAGGCTCCTGTTCAAGCTGGAGAGGATGCTACAGTTTATAAATCACAGCCTCGCAGTGATGAGGCGTCGTCGTTTCGATCGTCGGTGGAAGGTGGGTTAGGTTATATAGAAGCTAGCGAGCGAGAGGAGGAATCGAGACGGGTGAGGGTCGCGATGTATGTACGAGGAACGAAAGTGTTGAAAACGAGAGTGATGGCGTTGAGGTGCCGGCGTGAGCAATAAAAGGGAATAGAGCTGAGGTGAACCACGGCGAAAAAACGAAATATTAAACAAAGCGAGAGAGGAGGAGAAAGAGGCGGAAGTCACGAGAGGAGGCGTAGGCCAGGATTAAAAAAGCGAGCGACGATGTGTGAACAGAGGATGGGAATGGGATGGATGGGGGGGCGTGTGGGTGTGCGACGAGAACAAGAGGTGCAGGTGCAGACCCAGCTAACCCAACTCAGGGTGCATGTGCCAGTGGGGAGGTACTGTGCCAGTGGGTTTGGCAGTGGGTGTACCAGCGGAGGGACCAGTGCAGGTGCCACTGCAGGAGTGCAGTCGCAGCGCTAACCACCTACAAACAACCTGACCCGGGGCCGTCGAATCGGGCACAAGGCCTCGCTCGTATTCCCACCCACACGGCTTGAGTGTGTCAGCCCAGCGGCGACTCTAGTTGGCTAGCCCAGGCCTCCCTCACTGGCCCTTACATAGCACATATGGCACAGTCCCTCGACTCTTGAATGAATATGGGATGGCCTGCGAAGGCTGTGCACCTGCACGCACAGCAAGTACCCGCTTTTTGCTTCAGGTCCCCTATCCTTGGCTCAGATGGAGGGACTCGATGCAATGCCTGTTAATGCGCAGTCCCTGACATGCTCTCACTTTTTTGTTGGCTGGCTTGCGTGCAGCAATAAAATGGCAGCGGCAGTCGCAGCATCGAAAATAAATCTTACGAGCCTGGCCATGTAACGTCTGGTGCCCTGCCATGCCCATGCCATGCCATGCTGCAAATTACCACTGTCCTGCACCGTGTCCAGCCTCTCGTTTCCCGAATATTCCGCCTGGACAGGGCCGCCCAGAAACGCCCAGAAAACGCCCCCAGCAGCCCACCGGACCGGACCGGGGGACCCAGACGCCGGACCAGGCGGACAGGCCACGGGGGCAAGGTCAACAAAAAAAAAAATAACACAATTGAACAATGTCTTTCTTTGTGTCTCGGTGCCTTCCAGGCAATGGTTCCAGCTTCGAGCCCTTCGGCTGACTAGCGCCGTCTGGAGGATGTGATGCTTATGCCGGCAAGGGCCCTGGATTTCTCTAGTGTCGGGTTATTTTTTAGGAGTGCATGCTATGCTCAGCGATGCAGAGTCTATTGTCCAAGCCTCCTTCTGCAGGTGTTTTTTTTTTCCCTTTCTCCTCATCTTATCCATAAACACCCCACTCCCCTGACGACACAACAATGCCCCCTCCCCCAGCACATTGGCTCGGGGCCATCCAAGTCACTGCGCTGGAATCGCCAGCAGCCAGTCGCCAGTCGTTACGCGGCAGGGACAGCGCACCCGATACACGGTGCGACGGGGATATACAACATGCCATGTTTTATGTATGGCCTCGACAATGGGCTCTCCCCCGCGCGGGCTTAAAGCTGAAGACCCTTTGGCGGCAATTACTCGCCGTCCCTGGCATGACAAGTGTACGAGCTGTTCCATCGTGCGGCATGGTGGCACCCCCGTGGCGGCTAAGTGGCTGTCCACAATGGGGAAGAAGGGATCTCTCTCGCTTTTCAAAACAACCGTGCTCTTCATCGATATTGGATTATTGGATTCCTTGCTTTTGGTGTAGGTTTTTTTTTTTCTTTTGTGCAGACAGGGGATGCATAAGGGACATGTTCGTCATCTTGATCATCGGCATCGGCATCGAAACACATGGTGGTGACCTAAAGAGGCATGCGGGCTGTGCACATGGGGTCGCACGTCGTCGTCAGCCATTGGTGGTGAATGAAACAAACCACAGCAACAACAAGTCCGTAGAGAATACAAACAAAATACTTTGCGGCATGGTGTCGATCCCGTGTCATCCCCAGACAAGACGAACAGCAGACGTCAATCGCCAGACCACACCAGACCACACCAGGCCCAAGCCAGAGCTCGTCTCGTCCATCGGCGACGCCCATCATCAACCAATGTCCGAAAGAAGCGAGTCCGGACCAGGGGCCTTGCGGGTTTCGGTGTCGGGGTGTCAGGACGTCAGGACGGGGGTGCTTAAAATAGCAGCAAATTCCACCCGCAGACACTCACTCGACTCGGCATCAGTGAAAGGGAGACACCACGACTGATTCATTCGTTCACTGCACTGCGCTGCACCGCGCACTGCACCACACACTGCATGGGAGGATCATCACACGCTTCCCGGCTGCCAACAAACTCAACGTGCTCATCTTGGCCCCCGCGCATCCTTAATTCAAAAAAGGTTGGGCCCCAGATGTAACCAATGCCCACACCGCGGCTTGTCGTCGCGCAACCTTTGCATCAAGGTTAACCCAACAGCCAATGGCCACCCCGCCACTAGAGCTTGATTTCTTGTCGCAAACCCCGTCTACCCACCGTGAACCGTCATCCATCCCTCCCATCCCTCCAACCTCCCTGCATATAACGCGCTGGGTGCATCTCGGAACTTGGACGACGTTGGAACCGCCAAGCGCTGATACATACCCTATAGAGGGCTAGAGCATGTAAAAAACTGGATTGAGTGCAACAGCTAAAGTTGGTGGCAAGCCACTCTCGCCAACCTCGGCATCTGGTATGAAAATCACCAATTGTCCTTTTTACGCCAGAGACATGACTCTTTTTTTTTCGTTGTTCCCGCGGATGCCCAACCTTGTTTCTTGACGATGACTGTTCCGTCATCCAACGCATGTCACGTAACATCTAGGCTTGTTGATGCTCCCGTTAGCGTCGCCGCCTCGCTCCCATAAAAAAAAACCACGACGAGTCCTAAGGTGGCTGTGCTTAACCACAAGACTCGGTCGGGCCCCACTCGTCTCTCTCGGCCCTGCGCATCGCCGTGTCCGTCCAGACGGGACGGATATCCCCATCAGTCAGCACCTTTGCTTGCCGCCCGGCGCCTCAGGGGGCCTCTACATCCTTGGGCCCTTGAGCCCTCGAGCCCAAGGGCTCAAAGGGGGTGAAGTGACGCATTCCCAGGCGTATGTAAGCCTATCGACATGCATCCACTCTCCGCGTCCCGAGCGTCCCAGGGCCCGGGCGCCCCACCCCGTATGGCCGTCGGGTCATCGCCAAGCCAGCCTCGGGTCTCTCCATCCGTGTCGGTGATGCAATCCTCTGTACAGCCCTAGGAGGTTCCCCGAAACCGTTGGCATCGCCAACGGCCTCCAGACGGGGGACGGATTGGCCTCTTGGCCCGCGGTTCTATCGGCTTCTCCTTTGACATTTTGCAAACCCGTAGTCGTAGTCACTGTCCACTCCATGTGGGTCGAACCACTGGTCGCATGCCAGCATACGCAAACACCGCCATCCAACGCCGAGGCAAGGAGAAAAACAAGGCGAAAAAAAAAACAAAGAAAAAAAAAGGCTGCTCAAACGGATCACCAGATTCATCATCTTCTCCCTCCCAACTAAGCCCCCCCGACTTCCGTCACCTCACCGACCTTCCGTAGCATCGCATCCATGCTCCCAACATCAAATCAGCTTGCCCCAAAATCGTCAAGCAGCCCGTCCACAGACCCCTTGCCCCAGCGCGAGTACGCGTACTCCGGCGGCAGTCGAATCCCATTCCAGCAAAGGGAAAGGGAAAATCGGTATGCGGGTGACGACGACTCTGCAACCCCGTAGAGGTGGAGAAGGGCAGAAAAGAATGTGCCGCCCTGGCTGGAATGGCGGCCAATGTCGTGGCAGCAGATTGTCGTCGGCGGCCCTCCTCTCTCCCCAGTCGCGATCCATCTTAACCCACCCGGGCCAGAGAAGCCGGCGGACAAGGCGGACAAGGCGAGTTTCAAGAGAGATCGGAGACGGGCGTCTTGTGAGCGTGGTCCCATCCGGAACCCACTTGGATCCCAGATCCATACCTGGAAGTGCCGCGGTGCGCTGTCAATTCCCGTTGTTCAGATCCGGCTAGTTTCCAGCCAGACATATCTACGCAAGCTGCTGTCGAGGAATTACGACAGGAGAACCCAAAGTCGTACTGTCCACGAGAATCATTCGTAAGCTTGAATCCTTATGCCGCGAGTGCGTGGACTGTTCAGTGCTCCTTGTTCGCTTCGACGTCGTCCAGTTGAACTGGATATCAAGTGACTCCAGGAAAACGAAGTTCCAAATACGATTGTATCCATAGCACTTCCGTCACGATAGTAATATTGGTGACTCAGCATGTCGAAATTTAGAATTCTGGTATATGATCGTGCCAGAAGCCCTATCCCTGTCGCTCATTTCGAGCCAGTAGGCGAGAGTCGTTAACCCAAATTACGTTGTGAATTAGCTTATTTGTAAAATTGCGCCCCGAGTAATTAGACACAGGTCATAGCGAACAACTGGCACGGAGAATTGATACGGCACATTCTAATCCTTCTGTGGATCTGCCCAGGGACTTCTGAATGGGCATTAATAATCGGATATTATATTGTAATGGAGTCTTGCTGGGTCGATGTTGATGTACACCGCAAATGGCGGTGCGGCGTGTGTGGAGAGTCTTGCATGACCGAGTTTTCCGAAAATCCGAAGGAGCGAATAGCGAAAACTAGATGGCGAATCGACATGGTTGGTAATCTGAGACGAGTATAGGGTCCTCGAAGCGAAAGGCCATCATACCAGAAGCAATATAGGTATAGCTGACGCGGATAGAAGTCGAATGTCGCAAAAGGGGTTTTCAATACCAGCTGCATCAGTAAATTTGCAATCCGGTACAACAGTTTATGTCATAAGATTGGATCCTGCTGAAGTTATTGTATGCCAGAGAGCCAGTTGATCGCAACAAACCGATGCATCAATTGACCTAGTATGAGACGTAATAACGAGACTTGACGAACACTACGCTTGTTGATCGAGCTAGAAGCCAGGGTAGACTCGACCATACGAGCTAGCAGAGATATAGAAAATTATTTTTAGACGTACTTAGGACTATGCCTTTGGCGTTGGTAGTAACCCTTCCATCGCATAGTCTACTCTTTGATAGTATACGCCTGGCTCACATACCTAGTTCCCAGTCCTATCTGTTGAATACGTCAGGGTAGTGTTGTAGATGCATCCACCAAACATATTTATAACGCTATATTAGCAACACTATATTAGACAAGGTATTATCTTGGAAATTGATGAGATCTGGGTCCAAAAGAAGGGCAGGTCAAGGGGGAGGTACAAAAGAGAGGAGATCTAGTATAGGGTAAGAGTGCTAGTCAAGCTGCTGCACAGGAAGATAATTTATAGAGATCCAATTCCGAAAAAGGGAAGCGAGGAGGGAATCAGGAGTATATATGCAAATGAAATTAGTTTCTTTTTACGGGAGTGTATGTGACAAGGGGCAGTAGGTGAATCGTGGTGGCATAGCAAACGGTGGTCTTGGCAGGCTCAGTTGCGACGGACCCACGGCTTGTTGGTTCAACTCACCACCAATAAGCAGCATGAATTTCCCACAATCGTGCCTAAAGCTGTCAATCAAGGTATCGCGTCGTGCTATGGGCAGAAAAGATATGACTACAAGGCACAGGCCTCCGGGGTGAAAAAAAGTATGCTGGCCAACACACCAATTATTAGGAGAGGGCGGCATACTCTGCTTCCCACCCAAAGCAGGCTAGCTTACGTGAATCTATGCCTGGATTCAATGTTTGAAGAAATGGTGCAGGTTGATACGTCATGCTCTGAACGGGTGCTGATGCATGTGGGGAAATGAGAGCCTGAAAAGGAGCCACACATGCTTGATGTTGAATAGTGATGGGGATGTAAATTGAGCAAGAACGGTGATGGGATATCGAGAAGATACGATACCATAAGGCACCTTGCATCACGCACATAAAGCTTACTAGATGGTGACATAGCAATGCATTTGGAGGCATCGAGGGAGCATGTTTTGATAAATAGTCTTCTAGTTAAAATTTCGCCGCTACGACGAGATGTCTTCCATTCTTTAAACCAACAACCATCAGCCCACCCGATTTTTAGGCATTAGATCAATATTAATCAGAAGTTCCGTGAAACCCAAAATTAAAAATAAAAAAAATACAAAACATCAAGGAAAGTAAAAGTGTCCTTGGCCAAATACCCATGGCCGCAATGTGTCCTAACGCCGTCCGTGTTTCTCTTCCTCTATCAAGGCAAGCCAGCACTTGGTCGCCTTCAACGCTCCCGAGCACCAATGGATCGAGCATGAATGGTATTGATGGAAAGGTGCGCAGTCTTCCACAGCGCAGCAATGTGGTGAATGAGCTTGGAGCTTCCCAAGCCTGGCTCCTCAAGCTGGGTCCAGGTGTAGGACTGCTGGGACGGGGGTGGGCTCTGGCCGCTGCCCTTGACAATCCAAACGCGGATGATGAGATCGTGGTGGTAGTACCAAACACCCTTAAGCTTGGTACCGTTCGTGGTCGCAGCGGCCTGGGCTTCGACGTCGGCCCAGGTGAGGATGCGGAAGTCAACCTTTTGCGTGGCTTCGTAGTAGCAGAAGCCGTACCAGGCACCCTGGCGAGGCCCATCCGCTTGCCCGCCCGAAGGGGGAGAATAAACGTGAGGCAGGGTCGTGTGGCAGTCGATGACTCCGGCGGCGTCAAGGCTCCAACTAGGACCGGCCGCCATGTAAACGAGGGTGACATCCTCGAGGTTGGAGCAGAAGGAATGATACTCGAGTGCCTCAAAGAGCCTGATCTCGCGGTAACGATCTTGATCTGCGTCTGGAACCATCTGGTACGGACGGCGCAGGTGCGGCTGCTTAAAAACGCCTATGATACGGCGAACCGGGAGCAACTTCCACGGCGTCTTGGAATCCGGGTCGGTTTGGACAACAAGAGGCACCCCCATGCCGACGGTCTTCAGGGAGTCCTCGTGGGATCGGATGGCCTCCCATTGTCCAGGGGTAACCTGTATCTCAAGGTCACAGCGTGACTCGAGGTGATTCGACAGGTACTTGTTGGTACCTCGGAGGCTGCGATACGTCTGCTCTGCTGGGGTATCCTTGTGGTTTTTGACATCCAAGGCTAGTGTCCGTTTGTCAACGACGAGGTCGACTACCTGGTCGACAATCTCGACCGGCATACCCATGAAACCAACTGGGCTGACGGAAGAGTGGTTAGGATCGAATACAGAGATGGCCTGGAGCTTACTTACTTGGTCGACATGGCCAAGGTGGGTGCTATAAGGAGGAATTAGAGTGGAGGTGTCAGCCAAAAAAAATCAATGTTGCGATGATAGCAATGAGTGTTAGGAGGATGAAAGAGGGCAAGAGGCAGAAGGGGAAAGAGGAGAGAGGAGAGAGGAGAGGAAGAAGAAAAGGAGGAAGAGAGAGATAGAGGGGGAAACAGAGAGAAGCACGCATCAAGCTTGATCCTAGCTCGAGCAGATCTACCCCGGGAGATGGCAAGGCTGACTGCAGCAATAGGTCACTACACTACACAACACAAATGTGTGACCGCACAGCGGCTGTAACAGCTGCTGCAACCATGATTCGAATGGCCGCCAAAAGGGTCGCTTAAGCTCGTTGCAACGTGTATTAAAAGATCTATCACAATTACCTCTTCGAATGCCTCATCGCAGTCTGCACTCTCAGCATTCGTATTCTCGGTGTCCCTATCATCCTCAGTGATTATCCACCATTCTCCCCCCCCCCCCCCCCCCCCCCCCCCCCC